>JAINUG010000059.1:1315000-2794444 GCA_029706075.1 Aldrovandia affinis
GTTTTGTTTAAATCATCTTGGATTACCTTAATCAATTTCAAACAGTTTGCTAAACCCCCAAGTTTAGTATAATCTGCAAATTGACCCTTCGCTAAACCACGCCCCCCTTAGTTATTGTTGCTAAGTACGTCAAGCTTTCGGAGCCAGCATGGCGCTCCCACTGTCGCTAACTGCACTCCCTGGAGAAATATTGTCCAATTTTTGGAAAATAGAAAAAGCGATTTCAGATAGAAGCAGACAGAAGGGTCTACAATATGCATTTGAAGGTTATATTCAAGATATCACACTGACTCAGCAACAAAATGACGTAAAAAAAATTAAGATAGAAGCGAAAGCCTACATATCAGAGTAAAAGTGAACCACCGGGCGATTGAGACAGAGGACAACAACATTAAGGAGCAACACTGTTCCTGTAAAGCTGGGTAGGTCTCTATTCACTATTACAATCATTAAAAAGCAAAAGCAGTAGGCCTATATAACGTTACATTCAGTAGTAAGTTAGCTAGCATTAGCTAACTAACGTAACATTAGTCGCCTATAGTGTGCTGTAACGACATTACTCTGGTTAGCTCCACAGGTAGCTCCATACCCTGGACCTCTGTAAAGCAAAAATATCAGCAGTGTGTCAGCCCAGTCTTCCACAAGATTTGGGTACTCGGGACTGGGCTTCCCATTGACAAAGTGCTGAAATAGTAATGAAAAAATAGTATTACATTTTGACATCAAGGTAACGTTACCCACTTGGTTTTCTAGAGCTTGACTGTAACATCTTAACGTTAGCAAGCTGTCTGGATCACGAATAACGAAGCTAACATTTAGTCTAACTTTACCAACGTTGCAACCCGGAGCTGTATATCCAGACCGTAGCCACGTTAGCTTAGCTGGCTAACACTTTTCAGGATTTAATTTACGTTTTATAAAGGGAAACAAACGTATATCTCCTTCAAACCTCTCTGGGTAACGAGTGTCACTGTTACACGTGCCCCAGGCACAACGTTTAACCATAATTTGCTAAAAATCCGCAAAACCAGCTCGAAAATGAAGAAAATTTCAAATTTTTGCGTGAAAGTGAATGGAAGGCAAAAAAAACTGTCGGAGCCTCTTTCGGAGTATGTAAAATACGGCGCTGTGATTGGCCAGTTTGCGTTTTGGGGCGTGGTTTAGCGAAGGGTCAATTTAACTATTTTGCTACTAACGTCCATATCAAGATCATTTATGTAAATAAGGAAGAGCAGAGGTCCCAGCACTGATCCCTGTGGGACTCCACTGCCCACAGTACCTAGGCCAGATATGGCCCCACCTACTATTACTTAGTTAAAGGCAAATTATGTACTGATATTAGGAAGTTTCTCTTAACACAGAGAATTGTCAATGCCTGGAACAGCTTGCCACGTCAGGTAGTTGAGGCAGAAACACTTGGGCTATTCAGGTCTAGGCTAGATGCAGTACTAGATACTCTTTAGATTAGGCCCATTCTCCTCATTATGTTTTCTTATGTTCTTACACAAAAAAAACACACACAGTCCCGTTCCTGTTCTAATGTCTTAAAATAAACAAATATTTTAATTTTACAAAAACTTTGGGTCACTGTGCTTTTCCAGGATGTCCTTCATTTGACTTCTTCTGACATAGTGGGAGATGAGAGGCTGATGTTGTGGTAGATTAACACACCGATGCTGTGGTATATTAACACACTGATGTTGTGGTATATTAACACACTGATGTTGTGGTAGATTAACACACTGATGTTGTGGTAGACTAACACATTGGTGTTGTGGTAGATGAACACACTGATGTTGTGGTAGACTAACACATTGGTGTTGTGGTAGATTAACACACCGATGTTGTGGTAGATTAACACACTGATGTTGTGGTAGATTAACACACCGATGCTGTGGTATATTAACACACTGATGTTGTGGTATATTAACACACTGACGTTGTGGTAGATTAACACACTGGTGTTGTGGTAGATTAACACATTGGTGTTGTGGTAGATTAACACACCGATGTTGTGGTAGATTAACACACTGATGTTGTGGTAGATTAACACACTGGTGTTGTGGTATATTAACACACTGATGTTGTGGTAGATTAACCCACTGGTGTTGTGGTAGATTAACACACTGGTGTTGTGGTAGATTAACACTGATGTTGTGTTTCTGTCTCTCTCTAAAGCTGGTTCTTCGTGGCACCGTGTTTGCCAGGATGGCCCCCGATCAGAAGACCCAGCTGGTGGAGGTGCTACAGAGTGTAGAGTGAGTATATTCACACACTCTCACACACACACACACACACACACACACAATCTCATACACACACACTCTGACAGACACTCACGCATACACACTAACACAAACACACACACACTATCCTCCCACACACTCACTCACTCACACAAACACACACTCACCCACTCACTCACACACAAATGAATGCACACAGGTGAATGAAAATAGTAGCTTAACGTTGGCTAATGATAATAGTGGGGTTTTCTTTTTCAGCTACTTTGTGGGGATGTGTGGAGACGGTGCCAATGACTGTGGTGTAAGTATCAAGAGATTGCCCCTTTAATGACATCTAGTGGCAAATCGGTCATAACGGTCAGAGCACAGAGTAATGGTCCTCTCTCGGTCAGAGTGTAAAGTAACGGTCCTCTCACGGTCAGAGAGTAGAGTAACGGTCCTCTCACGGTCAGAGAGTAGAGTAACGGTCCTCTCTCAGTCAGAGCGTAAAGTAACGGTCCTCTCTCGGTCAGAGCGCAGAGTAACGGTCCTCTCTCGGTCAGAGCGCAGAGTAACGGTCCTCTCTCGGTCAGAGAGTAGAGTAACGGTCCTCTCACAGTTCTCTCGGTCAGAGAGCAGAATAACGGTCCTCTCTTGGTCAGAGCGCAGAGTAACAGTCCTCTCACGGTCCTCTTGGTCATAGAGCAGAGTAACGGTCCTCTCTCGGTCAGAGCGCAGAGTAACGGTCCTCTCACGGTCCTCTCTTGGTCATAGAGCAGAGTAACGGTCCTCTCTCGGTCAGAGCGCAGAGTAACGGTCCTCTCACCCTTGTTTCCCCAGGCTCTGAAGCGGGCGCATAGCGGGATATCCCTATCGGAGCTGGAGGCCTCAGTAGCTTCCCCTTTCACCTCTCGAACCCCCAACATCTCCTGCGTGCCCAGCCTCATCAGGTACCCTGCCCTCCTGATTCCCCCAGAGGCCTGAGCTGCAGGGAGCTCTTATCTCACTGATAGAACACACATTCCATTCCAGCTGTATTACACCCAATGAGACATCTAGAAATCGATTTAACCGTTCTTCTATTGCCCATCGTGGGAGTCTGTGTTAATTTACAATGGTTTTTAGGAGTTGAGGGTTGTGAGTGTTCAGTATGTGGTCTGGTGTGTGTTCAGTGTGTCATGCTGGGTGTTCATTTTGTGTTCAGTGTGTGCTGTTGAGTGTGTGTTCAATGTGTGCTGTTGGAAGATGAAGTCATGACGATGCTTTCTCCACAGGGAGGGACGGGCGGCTCTCATGACCTCCTTCTGTGTGTTCAAGTTCATGGCCCTATACAGCATCATTCAGTACATCAGTGTCACGCTTCTGTACTCGGTGAGTATGCCGCTGTCCTGTACTATCCACACCTGTACTCAATCTCACCTGTACTATCCACACCTGTACTCAATCTCACCTGTACTATTCACACCTGTACTCAATCTCTCCTGTACTATCCACACCTGTACTCAATCTCACCTGTACTGTCCACACCTGTACCCAATCTCACCTATATTGGCCACACTTGTACTCAATCTCACCTGTACTGTCCACACCTGTACCTAATCTCACCTGTACTATCCACACCTGTACTCAATCTCTCCTGTATTGTCCACACCTGTACTCAATCTCACCTGCACTCAATCTCATCTGCACTCAATCTCTCCTGTATTGTCCACACCTGTACTCAATCTCACCTGTGCTTGCATTACAGATTCTCAGTAACTTGGGCGACTTCCAGTTCCTCTTCATCGACATCGCCATCATCCTCCTCATCGTCTTCACCAGTGAGTATGAGAATGCACTGTGTACAGGTGTTTGACCTGTGTCTCTGGTGTGTGTGTGTGTGTTTCTGCTGTGTGTGTGTGTGTGTGTGTGTGTGTGTGTGTGTAATTGTGTGTGTAATTGTGTGTGTAATTGTGTGTTTTTGCGCAGTGAGTCTGAACCCCGCCTGGAAGGACCTGGTTGCGCGCCGGCCCCCCTCTGGGCTGATCTCCGGGCCACTGCTGTTCTCCGTTCTGACCCAGATCCTGGTGAGCCTGAGCTTCCAGACCCTGTCTTTCCTGTGGGTCCGACAGCAGAGCTGGTATGAGCGCTGGACGCCTGAGTCTGAGTGAGTACTGCACCTTCCTAAAGCTCAACACTGCCCACTCAACACTGCCAGCTCAACACTGCACCTTCCTAAAGCTCAACACTGCCAGCTCAACACTGCCAGCTCAACACTTCTCACTCAACACTGCACCTTCCTAAAGCTCAACACTGCCCACTCAACACTGCCAGCTCAACACTGCCCACTCAACACTGCCAGCTCAACACTGCCTACTCAACACGACCCACTCAACACTGATAACTCAAAACTGCCCACTCAACACTGCACACTCAACACTGCACCTTCCTAAAGCTCAACACTGCCAGCTCAACATATCCCACTCAACACTGCTCACTCAACACTGCACCTTCCTAAAGCTCAACTGTCTACTCAACACGGCCTACTCAACACTGCTCACCCAACACTGCTCACCCAACACTGCTCACTCAACACTGCTCACTCAACCCCACTCAACACTGCCCACTCAATACTGCCCACTCAACACTGCTTACTCAACACGGCTCACTCAACACTGCACCTTCCTAAAGCTCAACACTGCCCACTTAACACTTCTCACCCAACACTGGCCACCCAACACGGCTCACACAGATGAATCACCTTCACTGCCTATG
The DNA here is from genome assembly GCA_029706075.1 of Aldrovandia affinis. Taxonomy (NCBI): domain Eukaryota; kingdom Metazoa; phylum Chordata; class Actinopteri; order Notacanthiformes; family Halosauridae; genus Aldrovandia; species Aldrovandia affinis. The sequence goes on from JAINUG010000059.1 coordinate 1,319,980, forward strand.
CAGAAGTTTCACACTGTCAGCCAGTGTATTTGTGTGTTGAATAGTTGCCTCTTGAAATGCCCTCTGACCCATTTTTGGCATTCCATCCCCCACCCTGTGTTCTACAGTGCCTGCAATATGTCTTCAAACACCAGCTCCTCCCCCCACTCCAACACAACCCAGCACGATGACCACAATATCAAAAACTACGAAAACACCACGCTTTTCTACATATCGTCCTTCCAGTATCTCATCGTCGCCATTGTGTTCTCCAAAGGAAAACCTTTCCGCCAGCCAAGTCACAAAAACTGTAAGAGGCTCCAGGATAATGTTGCTGTTGGGTGGTACTTCTGGTTCAACAGTGTGTTTGTGGTCTCGGTATGGTCTGAGTATATGACCGCAGTGTGTTTGTGTTTGTGTGGTCTGAGTGTATGACCGCAGTGTTTGTGTGGTCTGAGTGTATGACCGCAGTGTGTTTGTGTTTGTGTGGTCTGAGTGTATGACCGCAGTGTGTTTGTGTTTGTGTGGTCTGAGTGTATGACCGCAGTGTGTTTGTGTGGTCTGAGTGTATGACCGCAGTGTTTGTGTGGTCTTGAGTACGGGCTGGGTTTATGACCGCAGTGTGTTTGCGGTCTCTGCAGGGCCGTTTGTTCTGTCTGCGATCAGCCTGTACGTCTTCCTCCTCTTCATCATGCTGCATCCTGTCGCTGCCATCGATGACTTCCTGGAGGTGAGTCTACCGTCATCACATTTTTCATGATACTCCTTCCCATTTTATATATACTGTATGACCTTGTGGTTTCTGTATTTTTGTCGTCTGTCAGTAAGTTGCAATAGAAATAGAGTTTGCATCTGCAGTACCCTTTTAACCTTTCCTGCCATTACAAAAGCCCCACGTTTAATTGTGTTGATACATCTGTGCCTGTGGACTGCACAGCTTTCTCCTATGCTATTGTACGGAGTCTGATCGAAGGTGCGTAAACCACCCTGTTCACTCCAGCTCTTATATGTGGCTCTGTAAAATGTACATATAACAGTTAGGGAGTTGGTTTGTAACTCAGAGGTTGCAGGTTAATTTCGCATTTGTGGGGCACTGCCGTTATACCCTTGAGCAAGACACATATCCTACATCGCTTCAGTAAAATATCCAGCTGTATAAATGGAGTGCATGTAAAGAAATGTCAGCTCTGGTTAAGAGCGTCTGCTCAGTGCCGAAGTGTAAATGGATTATTTTGTGCTGTGATTTTGGGCACGGTTTCCATGATAACAGAGTGTATCGCAGGAGTGTGATTCACACGGATTTGTCCCCAGATCGTCTGTGTTCCCTTTGAATGGCGTCTCAGATTGCTGCTCATCATCGTAGGTAACGCTGCAGTTTCTGTCCTGATGGAGGTAAGACTCACTCACACACACACACACACTCACATACACTCATACACACACACACACACACACACACACACACACACACTCAGACATATGCAAACATAGGCTCACGCACGCACATTCACACACACTCATTCTCACACTCGCACACAAACACACACACGCTCTCATGCTCGCACACATATGCTCACTCACACATGCACACTCACACACACATACGCACACACACACGCTCTCATGCTCACACACTCACACATACGCACACACACACACTCACACATACGCACATGCACATACACGCGCACATACACGCACACATACATACGCACGCACACACACACATACACATTTTAACAATTTATTTATGTCCACATAAAGAAAAGCATACAAGGACACAAATACTGAAGGTGCAGTAAAGTTGCATTCACAAAATCAGACACACACACACACACATTTGTACCTCAGTGTCTCCATCAGGGAACCACACACATTACCCATGAGCCTCTGCACCACACACATTACCCATGAGCCTCTGCACCACACACATTACAGTCTCAGCTTAGACGCTGTACCTCAGATTGTCTGATGTGTAGGTGTGTGGAAGTTAATCTGATGGAAGGGGTAATGTTTGTGTTGCCACACGAGGTGATCCATATGACATGATTGTTGGAGAATGCTGAAACTAAGTCAGTACAGTGTGCAGAGTGCTGCTTGAGCTCCCTCTGTCGGCTGAATGCCGCAGTCACTGATCACTGTCTCCATGTTGTTTACCATAACCCCAGCACCCACTGTTCACCACTAACACTCGGCAAAATCATGTGTCTTTAGTTCAATAAGGGTTGAATCTAGCAGAACGACGTGATCAGTAGCTCTTTTAATTCTCTCCTGCCCACTGCGATATTCCGTAGACCCTCCTCCTTGACATCGTCTTATGGAAGCTTGTGTTCAGCCGTGACAAGCCAGGCGCGTCCGGGGCCGGCCGTGCCACTCAGACGCCTCAGGTTGGGATCTGACCCTGCGTCCGCCCGCCCCCTTCACGTCCCGGTGTCCCCTTCTCTAACCTTTAACCTCGCATGCACCCCCGCATGCACCTCACAGCTTCTCCTCACCTGCCGCAGGTACGTATGCTCCCCCAACCCAATCCAGCTGTGTACACACACCCTCAGTCCTGTGGGAAGCCATTTCAACAGAGATCTCCTGAAATGTATTTTTCTAAAAGACTTCATGAAGGACAGCCCTTCTAGGTATTGATTGCTTGCCACATTTTGCTCGCTTTGAAACTGGATGCTTTGTGACTTCAGGTAATCGTTGATATAAAAAAAATATATGCTTTATGCTCATTTGCATGGCACGACAAGCATTGCACATTCTTTCACAACTAGTCTCAATTGAAGTTGAATATTTCCAACAAATAACCTAGCATCATTATGCTTGGCAAGGCAGAGACAGTCTGAAAGACGGCTGCACCTTTAAGTTGATACAGTGCATGCCTCAGAGCTTTGGTGATTCTTCCAGCCTTGATCAAAGCAGACGATAAGATGTGGAATAGTGTGTGCAAGCAGCAGGAGTTCACTGATCGAGGCCAGGGTTGCAGGAGCAGATGTAAACCCAGGCTGTTGTTTGTGTCTCTTTTCCTTGTTTGTCGTTGCTCTGTACCATGTGCAGATGGGTATTGACCAGTGGGGGGCGCCGCAATGCTGCCGCAGGAGGAAGGTCCCGAAAGCGCGCTACATGCACCTGGCCCAGGAGCTCCGCGTGGACCCGGACTGGCCCCCCAAACCCAGAACCACCACCGAGGCCAAGGCCCTGCCGGGCCCCGATAACGGCTCGTACCAAACCAGGCCTGCCTCCTAGCGCCCGCCCCCCTTCCCCGTCTGGACAGAGCTGACCAAAAAAGGACTAAATCATGACTTTAGCAGACTTAAAGTGAAAGATGTAGTTGTGATCAAAGGGTGGTGTTTAAATGGCGGACACAGTGGCCCGTAGTGCTGCTGTAATTGCTCACGGTGTGAGAGTGGATCTCTGGTCACGGGCCAGGCACTGTGGCCTCACTTTCCTGTTGGGCACTGTGGCCTCACCCGCTTGCTGGGCACTGCAACGCCACTCCAACACCATGCAGGAAATAATAGTCCACATTTGAATGGAAGTGATTTTGATCTGTAGCTCATGTTGTTGCGTTGATTCCAAGCAGCACCCAGAGTACGCAGTGCTCTCTCACCTGGACGTAGAGGGGGAAACCAGAGCCCAGCTCCCTGATGCTGGAACAACCCTCCTGCAGTGTTGCACAAATGTTCTGAGAGTGTTTCTGTGCTCCAGTAACACCACGCTCAGTCACAGGCAGCCAGCTCTGTGCTCAGGCCCAAACTTGTGCCTCTCACGCACTCTGCAGCTTGTTTTTATAGACGTGTAAAACCTTTTATTTGAATCCCATTTCTTCCCATGGAAGAACACTGGAGGTTTGACAGCCATGCGGAGGGCAGGCCTGGAGAAAGTGTAAACAGACGGGCATGGCTGAGGGCCAGCTGCTGACAGCTGAGTTTGATGTTAGCGGGCATGGATGTGTACACGACGTGACCACTGATTGGTGAAGGGCATTTCCTCTGCAGTCAAAGGGCTAAATCTGCCACCTAAAACTTTTAAAACTTTCCTTCAGCGACACGTAGTATCTGCTGTCTGTGTCACATGGTATCAGCTGTCTGTGTTGCATGGTATTTGCTGTCTGGAGGGGCTTTCATTGAGCTGAACTGTGTGACATTACTCCTTCCTTGTTTTGAAGATCATCTTACATATTATGAAACTGTTAGGCATTGAATTGTGTCTATTAAAAGTGAGCCATATGTGATAAATCTATTTATCTATTGTACATTTAACAATGACATTAAAATTGAGAATAATAAGTGGCTTCTATATGGTATAGATTTTGGCTCTCTTCCTACACACACACGTGTGTATATATGTGTGTGTTTGTGTATATATATATGCATATATATATATATACACAGTACTGTGCAAAAGTCAATCATATTTTTTATTGTCTTAAATGTATATTTGTATTTATTCTAATGTTACATAATGTTTTTCCAAGTATATAAACACTGCCCAGATAAATAGCTTTAAACATAGCTTCAAACATTTTCTTGGGTGGCCTAAGACTTTTGCACAGTACTGTATATATATATATATATATATGGATATATAGAGTGGAACCTCGGCCCGTTAACTTAATTCGTTCGAACCGAAATGTTCGCGAACTGAAATCATTTTTCCCATTGAAATTAATGTAAATCCAATTAATCCGTTCTCCAGCCCCAGAAACACTTTTTAAAAACTTTTTTATGGGTTTATGTGTGCAAAAAAATATAGAAAGGAATTAAACATAACCTTAATTATAGAAAAATACATTAATACTAAAATAAAACATAATAATTGTACACTTTACCTTTGTGGTTGATAGTTTCTGGCACAGGTGGATGGTGGAGGAGGAGGATTTAGCCATGTCGTACTGCTTGGCGAGATCGGAAACACGAACACCACTCTCACGTTTAACTATTATTTCCTTCTTCGTTTCTACTGTAATACGCTTTTAGGCTTTATAACACCACCATCAGCAGCACTTTTCACTTTCTTGGGAGCCATAATGAGGGCAAATTTAATGGAAATAGCACAAAAAGAACGTGTATCAAAGGAGAACACAACGACGAACGATGTAAACAACGCTGAGTACGAAGCACAACTGACGCTATCCACGACGCGCTACGGCGAGAAGCCCGTGAGTTTGCGTTCGTGCACCGAGGGCTTGTTCGCGGGCCGAGTGAAAATTTGTTCGGAAAGTGTGTTCGTGGGCCGATTTGTTCGTGAGTAGGGGCGTTCGCGGGCCGAGGTTCCACTGTATATATACACACATACAGTACACATACACACACATATATAGGATATATTTTTTGTGCCATATCACCAAACACAGAAAACAATCACTGGCATTATTAAAACTTTGTACCACAGTTGGGATTGAATATCCTGTGTTTATTCTTTGCCACAGAGAATGTGCTCATTTATTTGCATGCATTCAGTCATGTCAATTTGGGTGGCTTTTCACAGACTGCTGTATTCTGTAAAAGTTACATATGTGCATGGGGGCAACAATCTTCAAGTCTAACTTATACTCAATGCAACCATTAGAAAAATCCTTAATATTCTGAAGGTTACAGTTATGAATGTTCAAATAAACAACAGTTCCTCTGTTCATCTGCAGGAATCATTTTATTGTATGGTTACACATTAGGACACATGAATCATCATTTCAAGTGTAGAAGTGCTAGGAAAGCAAAGAAAACAGCAAATATTGTTCACAAAACAATCCTCACATATTGAGCAATATTGAGTCTGTGGAGGATGTATGAGCGAATCTGTGTGTTTAAGGGATCGGCTGATTTTGAACACCGACGTATCGCACTTCTACCCTCATGTACATGTTTGTGTACCTTGTTTGAGTCGATCGCTTATCAGAATCCAGTGGTGCCTTGTTGACGCACGTGTGAAACGGCCTTTTTCGAACCCCAAAGGGCACACTGATGTTCAATGTGTGTGTCACGTCCTTCAGCACAAATGAGCTGCACCCACAACTCTGCTGCAATTATTTGGTATAGTGAAAATTTAATTATCTTCAGAATCCTGCATCTCTTCTCTCTAATCCTTAACGGTTGTTCGGGAAACGTTTTAGTTTTTTTCTCTCTAACAATTGGAGACAAGGTCATTATATTTTGTGTGTGTCTTTATTTTACAACTGAATTACAGAAATGTCTCCTAATTCAGTCGTCCTGGAGTGCCCCTGTGTTTTGCTGGTTTTTGTTAGAACCAATCTCTTAATTAAGGTTGTTTAACACACATTTACGTTCCATCATTTTGTATTGAAAACAGATTTTAACACAATGCAAGTTTGGCTCATTACCATTTGCTTTCTGCATGTCATTTCAATGTTTTCGTTTTAACTACAAAATCTCCACACTTTTAACGTATAGGACTTAAGCTGATTTCAGTTTTAAGGCCCATCAATAAATCATTAAAAATGAATGGCTTGCCACAGCACATTACAGAAAATTAAAGTTGGTTTAATTTTGCATTTGTATTTTACAAACCGATCTGACTAAGTCCTTAAATGTATATAGAATATGATTTTTTTTTTAAACATTAATTCATTTGTAACATGAATATCTTTCTGACATGATTAATGTGGCATTAATAGGGTAATGTTAAATCATCCCTCAGTTTTGGAAGTGTATTTGAAAAGAATAGCCACTTCAGGAATTGTAATCCTATTTGCAATGAAAGCCAGCACACCCAGGGGTCACCTAAGATGCTGTGCCCTTTAACCAGGTGTCTTGATTAACCTCATAGTATCCCCATGTCCTGACAATATTTTGATATGTTGATCGTCTTAGAATTTGGGTTTTGCCTGTATATGTTTGAGATGTGCATTTATCCATGTGTTACAATTAGCTCTAAAATATGAATATTGCATTGTTAAATAAATGTGTACGATATCTGCGTTTGTTTTCTTGTTTTATTTTGGCAGTAGTTTTTACTCTAATTTGTTTTGGTACTGTTTGGTTGTGGAACGTGTTAACGATCAAACGTCTGTTCATTGTTGTGATTTAGATTCACTCAGTGCGTTATTTCCATAGATGTTACAGAACCCAAGGCTAGAAGAGTGTGTGTACATTATGACTAAGAGCAAGGCTGTATGGGGCATTTCAGTAGGAGACTGAAAGGGGTGTAACGGTCATTGAATCAAGACGTTGCTATGCTGAGAAGGGGATGCTAATTGGCATGGATTTAATTTCTTGTTAAATATGTGTTCACACACATGGCCATCATTGTGTTACATGTATCATTCAGCAGAACAAGTTACCAGGCTTAAGCACCTAGTTGTGGGAATGTTAGTTGTTTTGAGACTATTGTAAACTGACTTGTGGCCCTCAGGAGGTATGTACTGATGTACTTATGATGAATGACCCAGGACACCAAGCACAGCTGGCCAATGAATTATACTCAGAAATTCTCAAATTTGGACAAACATGGAATTGCATGCGCTTTTGCATGTGAGGTCAGAACACAAGGCTTTGGGGTTGGGGAAAGTATATCAAAGTCATTTTTGATTGTTTCTGTCTCTATTTGTTTATTTTAAATCATGGTCTCTGATTAAACTTCATTTTCTGTCGGCTGCGTAATTTTGTGGCCATCACACGTTCACTGTCTTACACTTTAGAAGGAAATCTCACTGCCTTTTTAATTGAGTGTAAAAAGTGATTCAAATAGCGAAAGATGTGCTGGGCTCAGATAAAGGCATCCCTCTGCAGATGTTAACACTTTACTGTATTTCATATCCCTGAACAACTGGTCTTTCTCAACATCCATTTTGAGCATTTAACACAACACAAGGATTCACTCGGCTGTAATTCACACTCAGCTTTCTGTGGATTATTTGTTGTAAAGATTGTCGTGCTATAAAGTGCTAACTTTACCCCTTACTCTGACCCGAGGTTTTGGAAAATGATCCATTTTGTAGAAAAATGTAAATAACTTGCAGATTTTTCTACTTGTAATTTATTTTTTATTTATTTTTATTTGTATTTCTTTTCTGAGAACTGTATTTCTAATTGTGCTTGATTTTTTTCTTTTGAATAAATGTGGTTATTTAAGAAAAAAACATTGCTGTTGGATTTATTTTATTTAAATGGGTATGATTTGATTACTTTTTACCATGTTTGGTCCACTTTGATCTTTTGGCTTTTCCCTGTTCTATTTGTTTTTGTCAAAATGTTTTCCAAGAACTGGTTCCTCAGTCAGACCAAGGTGTTGACTGGAGAACTTGGTGTTATGGTGATGACATAATATTACAATAGGGTCCACTCTATAGATCTATATGTAACCTTAGTGAATATGTTGTCACTAACTTTCAAATAGGGTTTGGATTCATTGAAATTAAAATGGGCTGTGTACTCCCTTTAATAATACGAATACGTATATATAATGATATTGGATATTGGATCAGCAGTTTCTGTTTCTGTACTTATGGCAATTAAAATTCCAAATACCACATGATACAATTTTCCACATGAACAGTACAGAACGGATAACACAACAAAAAAATATACACTACTGGTCAAAAGTTTTAGAACACCCCAATTTTTACTGAAATTTAAGCAGTTAAAGTCCAGTGAATAACCTGAAATGGTACAAAGGTAAGCGGTAAACTGCCAGAGGTTTAAAAAAAAAAAGTTTAGGTTACCAAAAACTGAAAAATAATGTACATTTCAAAGTTAAACATTAAAAAAAGTCCATTTTCAGGGAACAAGTAATGGGTTAACAATTTACAGCTGTTCTGCAGCAATGGAAGTAAATGAAGCCTTAAGTTGATGCGAACAATTCCTACAAGTGTCCCAACTTTTGTTGATTACTTACAAACCCTCTGTATAAAAGCAGTGTTGGAACAGACTGTGTTACTACACCCTCTGAAGCATTATTTGGACAATATTGCATGGCAGGAAGTAGTATATTGCTATCATAATGGCAAGAATAAGGCAATTAACAAAGGAAGACAGACAGACCATTATAACCCTTAAAAGTGTAGGTCTTTCCTTTCGAGAAATTGCCCAGAAGGCCAAGGTGTCAGTGAGTACAGTTTCCTACACCATCAAAAGGCACTTGGAAACTGCCAGGAAGAGGTCTGGCAGACCCAAAGCCACAACAAAATCAGAAGACAAGTTTCTGAGAGTCAACAGCTTGCGTGATAGGTGGCTCACAGGACAACAGCTTCAAGCACAGCTTAACACTGGTTGAAGTAAGGAAGTCTCAGTTTCAACTGTGGAGAAGACCCTGAACCAAAAGGGCTACCACAGCATTTTGCAGCGCCATGCAATACCCTCTGGTCTACACCTAGTTAGTTAGGGGTTCATCCTACAGCAAGATAATGACCCAAAACATACCTCCAGGCTATGTCAGAACTACCTTAGAAGAAAAGAACAAGACGGTAGGCTTCAAATCATGGAATGGCCAGCACAGTCTCCAGACTTAAACCCCATCGAGCTGGTTTGGGATGAACTGGAGAGAAGGGTGAAAGCAAAGCAACCTACAAGTGCAACACATTTGTGGGAATTTCTGCAACAGTGTTGGGAAGAACTTTCCGAACAATATTTGATTTCCATTGTAGAAAGAATGCCACGAGTGTTCGGCTGGGCTGTTATATCTGCAAAAGGTTGCTACTTTAATGAGTAAAAAATGTAGATTACATTTTGTTAAACAAAACCATTCTATGATTTATTTTTTATCTCCAATTGTTTATTTGTTCTATGCTTTAATTTCACAGTACATTGAAACATTAAACTGCATAAATTTCAATAAAAACGGGAAAAATTGAGGCGTTCTAAAACTTTTGACCGGTAGTGTATACATACAATTTTTTTTAAAATATATATACTATTAAGCCCTTATTCCTAATGTTGTGCACAACAGCTAATTCTGTCCCAAAATATTACCTCCAGAGGATTTTACGTGCATGTATTAAGTTCTGGCGGTAAGTTACTGCAAATCATTACCCACGGTTACATGCCCACCAATAATGTTAGGGTACTCCGGCGAAAATGCAATTACAACAATACTCTTCATTCCAAGACTGGTGTCCAGCTAGCATTTTTCGATTAAGCAATTGTAGTGAACTTACGCTCACGATTGTATTAAATTTATTAAATATGTGAAGTATTACAACTTTACTCTGATTCTAGTCTGACTATTGGGTAAACACTTCAATCACAATAGCGTATTCATTACAGTATTGAAGTATAGGGAAGCCATCAAATTACCCTCTCAGTCCTGACTACATACCATCAAAGCTAATACATTATACATTATGAAGAAGAATATGTTCAATGCAGTGGAGGTTTCTATAAGACAACAGGTGAAGCAGTACTTCACCTAAAAACAAACAAAAAAACATGACACATATCACATAAAACATCTTTCTTAAATGCCTAAGTATCATCACAATGACTATTTCCTCTGTGAATCATGGCAAAAAATTATCACTTTAAAAAAGATATGTCTTGTGCAAAACAGCACCACCCTCAGCTTATTAAAAGGTACTTCAGTGAAGCAGATGTAGGGCAGTTCACAGAACTATGCCCTGAAGTAACCCCAAAGAGTGTGAACTATGTTGATGTTGCCAGCAGGGAGCCAACAGGCGAGAACAATGGTACTGTCCCGGATGTCTCACAGCCCCCACACTGATCCTGCTGTCTCAGCAAAACAGGACACGGTGGGGGCTGTTCTCAAGACTTGACCACATCACTGAGGTTAATGTGTTAAACTGTAACTTCATAATTTACATGTACAGCGTAATCATGTTTGGTGTTGTTGGAGAGCTGATGTCATGAGCAGTGTCATGGTGTCATTGATGATGTGGTACGGGTGGCACTTACTAAAGATCTCAGAACACTGTTCAAAACTGAATGGTGCAAATGCAAATGATCTGCAGTCAGCGGCCGTCTGTGAGACTGGCGGTGTGATGCGCGTACAGAAAGAGCGCAGGAAGTGGTTCCGTTTTTCAGTGATTGTGTCCTTATTTGGTGTTTTATGGTTTCCTTTGATGTGTGGGTATATAGGGGGAAAGGTGGCATACATCAAGGAGATTCGTACTACGACCTCCTGCGCAACTTTCGCGTATAGCCGTTTTTGTATTCTTACATTACGCAAATTCTGTTTGATGTTTTTCTGCAAGTCCGGCTAATAAACATTTTCATACCAAAGCACCTCTCATTAATCTAGACTGCAGTTACACGTTGTGGTTTTAAGATTAAAGTTAACACACACACATAGAACGTTGCACTCCGTAGTCATTCGCCTATACATTAGTGCCGTTGCAAGATACGCAACTGTATCCTTGCTAGGCTTTACACAGGCCAAAGGCACGTCTGCATCTCATATAGGCCTAGAGATAGCAACACGTATAGAGCCACACTACGCAAGCCGAGAGACGGTAGTCTCTCATTTGCCTATACGATTCTAGCAGTAACAGTTAACAGAGAGAAAAGCGAACATACATTGGAGTCAGATAGAGTTGGAGTTAATTAACCTCCATTTAATCCCGTTCCGGTAACACTAAGGTAAGGCTACACGCTATCCTTCAACACTTGGACACGTCCGCCATTTGGTGTGTTTGGGTGGAATCTTACCAGGGTTGGGTTGTAACGGAATACATGTAACGGTGTTACGTAATCAGAATACAAAAATCAAGTAACTGTATTCAGCTCGCGTTACATTTGAAAATCGAGTAATCTGAATATAGTTACTTTAATAAACCTGAAGTGAATACATTTTGGATTACTTCTTGGAATTCTTGGTGGAAAGTTTTCCTTACAAACATTAATGAGCTGATATTCATTACTAAAGTTACAGCATGAAATTATCACGCCTACATGATTATCATCACACAGCTAACTACAGCTGCTGCACAGAACCAAAAAACTGCGTTAAGAAAAATGCGTTAAAAAAAAGCGCGCGCCCACGCTCAGACAAACATTGATAGCGACAAGGAAGAAAAGTCAGCTTTTAGTTTGTGGCATTATCGACACAATTTCCAGTTTAAAGAAGAAAATGGGAAAAATCTGTCGGTCCAGTGTACCTTGTGTCTTCCAGGAATAAAGATACTGTCGGCATCAAAGGACTCGACTTTGAATCTTAAAAAGCACTTGGAGTAAGTCGACGTTAGCTAACCTTCAGCTTAATGAACACAGTTCTGCAGTAATTTGCTGTTACCTGACCTTAGCCTACAGTTTGAGGCATCGCATTAACTGCTCTGCTAATTTTATACTGCTTTCTTTATTGTTGAAACGATGACATTTTATTTTATTCTTTTTTTTCCCTCCCAGTTTTCTCCCAATTTGGTAGCAAATTGCACCCTACTATACGTCAATTACGTTATGCACTGCCGAGCATTCGCCGCTACACAGCCCGCCAACACTGGCACTTTTCTAAGCCATATCCCTTACAAGTCGCTGTTATTCCAGTGCCAAAAAAGTTTCAAAAGTTATTACATTGTTTCAGATGCTGTGTTTGAGTTATGCTCATGATGAGCCATCAAAACAGTAAAAGAACTTGCCTTTCAATTTCCCTTTGCTTTTTATTATGATTAATTTTGAATCTGTCCATTCTAATTCCATAACATGTTAATGATGATGATTACAACAAAAAATGCAGATACAATGTTGCATATATTTAGCTAAATTGACATCTCAAATGTATTAGTATTTATTATTAAATGAACAGAAGCTGACCTGACCTCAACACAGTGGAAAGTTGAACATGACATCCCTTTTCAAAGTGTAATGCATAATAACTATTTAAATGTATTACTGATCAAATAAAAAAGTGAACATGGCATGTGCAAAAGTTTGAGCACACTTTTAGTACTAAGTAGCACCACCTTTGGCTATATAACAGCTTCCCAATGTCTCCTGTACCCCAAAACATACCCATCTGTGATGGAAAAAGTAAGTAATCCAAAAGTATTCTGAAAGTAATCTGAATACGTTACTTTTTTTGAGACATGTAACTGTATTCGTATCGGATTACTTTCAGAGCCGTGTAATCAGTATTCAGGCACTAATTACATTTACAAAGTAACCCTCCCAACCCTGAATCTTACAGGATTCTACATAGATGCTCAGAGATTTTATATGTCGTTGATTGGACAATTATGGCTTATGACACGTTTTAAAGCCCACCCAGTGAAGCACTGCTTCACCTAGGCTGTGTTCGAAACCACTCCCTATTCCCTATATAGTGCACTATATAGTGTGTACGCAATTTTGTAGTGTTGTTCGAATTCTCAACTGTTAATTTCATTCACTATATAGTGAACGATAAAATACCCACAATTCACAGCGATTTGTAGTGAACAGCGAATTTACCCTACAATTTCTCCGGTATACCACAATGCAATGCGGTCGTATCTTAGTTAGCTCAGGACTTCCATAACGGTAGCTATTGGTGGCTAACGCAGTGGCTAGCAGACAGCACCACAGTTGACAAAACCACACTTGCACATCATTAGAATTTCAACAATTTATTTGGGATTTAACATTCAAAACTGAGCATGCAAACCCAATACAACCTGAGTACATTTCAACCTGCTGCCATGAGTGCTCGGTTTGTTTACATGATACTGGGCGCATCCGCTTGTGTCACCTGAATATCCGGCACATTTTTTGACGCAAATGACGTTCAGTTGTAGGGTCCGAAAACAGTTTAATCGTTCACTACATGGAACACTACATAGGGAACACTATATAGGGAATAGGGAACGAGTGAACGAGTGAACGGCTTCGAACACAGCCCTAGTCTTTCGAATGATGTGCAATATTTTCCGTTAGCGACATGAAGATGATTGATACCTATCTAAACAATTCGCCACCGCCTCTGCTGTGCGATCCATCAGGTTTCTGATAGCTTCGGACATACATATTAAGGTAAGGAACTGTATACAATATTTTTTATGCTGGTAAATATATTATTTACCTTTAGGATAGTTTTATTGTTTTGATAAAACATCTGTGAGATGAACTTTTGATGCCTGTGGAGTAGCTCTGGCCAGGAGTGCCACCAGGGGCGGCAATTGGCTGTCCGCCCCAGGGAGGGGGGAGGGAAGCCGACAAGATGTTCGCTGCACACAGGAGTGGCTCTGGGGTGCTGGATTTACGGTCGTCGGCTTGGCGAGTGCCGTGTGTCGTCTCGGAGGAGACGATACAGCAAATGATGAGGGAGAGATTGACCTAAAAATATCGGGTGCTACCAAATTTGGAGAAAATCTGGATAAAATTAGAAGAAAAAAATAATGAAAAAAAAATTATAATGTCGGATAGTTCCGAAAGTAATTTCCTGAAGTTCCTAAACTACCACTGACATCTGAGGCTGAAAAATATTCGATGGCGATTCCTACCAAAATACTACGCTTACCGGCATCGGGAAAGCCGACCCCAAAGTGGTAGCAGGTATCCTCCACCGAAACAGATGGTCAGCCCGTGGTCGAAATAGAGTTGGGGGTTTTGGAATCAATCAATGAAAGATTAGCAAAACTGGATATGCTTGACACACTGTTGGCTGAAGTTTAAAGTTTAAAAACAAGTTTGGAATTTAACCACCAATGCACGGAGGATCTGATTGTCAAAAACAAGGTAATGAATGTCAAAATAGATCATCTGCAAACAAAGGTAGATGTGATGGCAAAATAAAATAAATACCTGAAAGAATCCTTGTTAGACATTCAGATGCGATCCATGCGAGATAATCTAATCTACAAAGGCATTCCAGAGAAAAAAAATGAAAATCCAGAAGCAGTTATCTGCAATTTCATACAAAAAGAGATGAAGGTGACATCTGAACAAATGAATAAAATCTCTGTTGCCAGAGTACATCGGATGGGCCGGAAAAACAAACAGAACAACTATCCTCATGTCATAGCGGCAAAGTTCAATTTCTTTAAAAAAAGGAGGAGATAAAATGGAAGAGTAAGGAACTGAAAGGGTCCAAGTTCTACGTATATGATCAGTTCCCCAAGGAAATACTGGATAGGCACAAGAAGTTGTACCCCATCCTCAACGAGAACTGGAAACTGGATAGACGAGTGACCCTGGTGGTAGACCGGCTGTATATTGGGGCCAACTATACAAAAATCAAGAGGTAACACCGTGGCTTTATTGATGGACATAAACTATAACATGTTAGCCACTACGGAAGGCTGAAGTTTTAGCCAAAAGAATAGACAGAATAGTCATCGGACTACGGTATGGATTTATTTTTTACTATGATTCTTTTTTGGACCATCCACTATGGGAGCGGAGGTAAGGTAATGTTCTCCTTCGAGGCCTTTTTTTTTTATGGTCTGGGATATTTGCTAAATGTTTTTGTTACATAACCACCAGACCAATTGTAAATTGTAATTTGGGTTTTCAAGAAAAAGGTTGCCCGCCACGTATTATGCCTCAACCCTTCAATGGAGCAAATGTTTTGGGGTACAGAAGGTCATTGCAGTTTATAGTAGGGGTCACTATACTATATGTTATATGTGTAAGTGTTAGTCTATGTTTAAGTGCTATGTGTTCAATGTTTTCTCGTGTCTTAGTGTGTAAGTCAGTTTGTCCTGTCTGTGTCTTAACGTCTATCCCGGTCAGTCATATACTTTTTGTGATTGACCTATTCCAGTTTGTCTCAACTTGTATTGTACATGTTTTCCCCATTTCAGATAAGGAAGGTCTCTATATGGCCGATCATAAATCATTTACAAGACCAATATTTACCTAAAATATCTGAAAAGGAATATGCCAAAGTAAAGAGGTTGGGAATGGCCTCCGTGAGGGTACAAAAAAACTAAGTTTTAAACCATTTGGAAAAGATATCCTCCGATATTGCATGTTTGCAAGAAACTCATTTTAAATGTGGCGAGATTCAATACCTTAAAAGAAATTGGGTAGGAGAAGCTTTAGACGTCACATACAGCTCTGATAGTAGAGGCGTTGGGATACTGATAAATAAAAATATACCATTTACTTTAAATTCATAACATTCAGACCCAGATGGGAAATATTTAGTTGTAAATTGTCTTATTTATGGTAATATATACACCCTTATTAACATATATATATTCCCAGGATTAAACCCAACATTTCGATAAAAAATACAATCTATAATAGACCCCTTGGAAATAGGCACAATAATATTGGCTGGAGATCTTAATATCTTCAATAAATTAGATAGGTCTATCAAGTTAAAAAGCCCTATCTCACCAAAGACCTTAAACTTCTTAAGTAATAATAACTTGCAAGATATCTGGCGCACCCTCAACCCAAAAACTATGGACTACACCTTTTACTCACATCCTCAAAACAGCTACAGTAGATTAGATTACATATTTTTATCTAAATCTGGAATCGATAATATTATATCAACAAAAATTCACGATACAGTAATCTCCGATTATGCAGTAGTAACAGCTACGATTTTACCCGTTGGAAATAAGCAATCCAATACAGTGTGGCACTTAAATAGGAAATACCTTTTGGACACAGAATTGATCAAATATACAAATGAACATATTAGTCTTTTTAAACAACACAACATAGAAATTGATGACACACAAGCCAAATCTTCACATAATATGGGACTCATTTAAAGTTTACATACGGGGCATGATTATTTCCCCATTGAGTTCTACACTATTTTGGGAGAACATAAGTTCATTATTTATGGATGTCCTATCTAATATGAAAGTGAGTGCATCCTTACCAAAGACCATGTACCAAACGGTAATTACGGCCATACTAAAACCAGGAAGGAAAGGCTATACACCTGCAGACTATAGGCCAATTAGCTTAATTAATTGTGACAATAAACTAATAACAAAAGTTATAAATAACAGAATTGCAAAGGTACTACCAGAGATAATTCACCCAGACCAAGCTGGATTCATTCAAAATAGAAACCTGTGTCGGAACAGTGAAGTTAGAATAAAAATGGCATAATCTCTGAATTCAGTAGCCTTAACAGTCAAACACCCTTGTTTCAGCACTGAATACTGAACACAAGTGGTATTATGTGATAAAACCCCCACTTATCCTACATGTAAAATATATTTATTTGATTTAATATAATAACAGGATACCAATTATCAATTAAATCTCAGAATTTCTTGATAGGCATAGAAAACTGGTGGATCAACCTTCATCAAAATATACAACTCATTATTCAATTAAAATTAACAGCTGGTTTATTCAGTTCCAACGGTTAGACAAAACATTCAACGTCCAATCTACAGACGTAGGTTCAACTACCTTAACAAATACCAAATCGGAACATCCAATAGGTAGGGTTTAGTTCTGTCTCCTCACATATGGAACATTTATCGTTACCATTTCACAAACTTGTTTAGCGACCATCCAATATGCAAAGAAATATGGTATCGATCTAGCACTCATGTCGGTAGACGCCGAAAAGGCATTCGACCGGGTCGAGTGGACATATTTATTTTAAAGTTTACAAGCGTTTAATTTACCCCCAGAATTTATTAACGCTATAAAATACTTTATAAATGCTCAACTTCTCAAATTATCTCAAATGGTGCGTTATCTAAACCATTTTACCTAACAAGAGGAACTAGACAAGGTTGCCCACTATCACCTTCTTTGTTTTCAGTCGCGATAGAACCACTGGCTCAAAAAATAAGGCAAAATAAACAAATATCAGGCATGATGATTGGAAATTACCATCATAAACTGAGCCTATTTTCAGATGATCTCATGTGTTATATTACCGACATTAAAACATCAATTCCGCAACTATTATTAACTATACAACAGTATTCTGAAATATCGGGTTATAAAATAAATCTTGAAAAAACAGAAGATTTAACAACTACTAGAATGCAAAACATACCGGTCGAGTTAGAAAGTTAAGTGGATAACTAAAGTCATTAAATATTTAGGATGCGTTATTAGCCCGAAAAATCGGTATAAAGACAATCATTTGCCTCCAATTTAAAATTTTAAAACAAATCTAAATAAATGGACAGATTTACCAATAAATATAATAGGGAGAATTAACTTATTCCAAATGATATGGTTGCCTAAGTTCCTATAAATATTTTCAACAATCCCAATAACAATACCACAAGCCTTTTTAAAAAAGAGTATTCATTGATTACATCATTTATGTGGAACATTAAAACACCTAGGATTAAAAGGGAACTCCTTCACTTCCCTAGAAGTGAGGGGGGGCTGAATTTACCAAACCTAGAATTATATCATATATCCACCCAAAGCTATTATTTATACCATATCATGGAAAAAACTAAAGAACAATTGTGGATTCACATAGAAAATCAGAAGACCCAACCGCAAAACTATAATTGCTTATAACATATATTAAAGAATAAAAACTTTTTAACAAACAGCATGCTACAAGCTTGGGTTAAGATGAAAAAGCTGGTGCAAGAACCCATAACAATTCCAAAAACTACAAAATTATTGAATAATCATTGGTTAACTATTCAACATAAACCAATAGCATCGGGGAAATGGAGGGTGAATAAAATAAACTACATAGCAGATATATTAAAAGAAAATAAATTAATGACCTTTCCCGAAATCAAAGAGGCTTACTATTTAACTGACGCTGAAACATGGAAATATCTACAACTTAAAAGTTGGATACTTAAAGATTATGATTTGGAATATCCAAGCAGCAGCAGTGAAATAGAACAAGTGCTTTTTGACTGTGATGGAAGAAAACTCATAGGGAATCAAGACTTAAAAGTTAAGATACGGATGAAAAATGGAAAAACTGTAAATATCACTCGATTAAAATAAATGAACATTTAAGATGAATCCAATATAAACTCATGATGAGTGTATTATACACGAGATTGGATTAAAATTTTTGATTCAAAGGTATCAGATATGTGTGAAGTGTAATAAAAAGAGCAATTCACTTATACACTCCTTTTGGGAATGCGAAGTAGTCCAACTACTTTGGAGGCAGGTTGAGAAATGGCTATCTGAAACACCTAACATATGTATAATATATATTATTCCAAAATACAGAGAACCTAGGATATCCACATGGCTGGGTCATACTATTGTCATCATTGATTATAAAGAAACTAATCTTAAAGAAGATCAGTAAAAGATGGCGATGTAAACTGCACTTTGTTTTCAGGTTTTAATGAGAATGTATCCTCCTAACCTTGTATTTTGGTCAACAGCCGTCACTGGTTCAGCGGTACCTTACTAGGCTCTATCCTCATTCTATTTTTGCCTAACTCGCCTTTTTGTTTGTGCGCAACCACGTACAGGACTCAATGCAGGGCTCCAGACTAACTTTTTGCATTGGGTGCACTGGTGCACCCAACCTCTTTTTTTTAGGTGCACCAGCACAAAATGTAGGTGCACCCAATGTTTTCATTGTGTCGCCTTCAACGCCATAAGGTCACCTTTTTATCGCTCTCCATAACTTTTAAAACTCCGTTTTCCCCAGCCAATCTGCGCACTGATGCCCAAGCGCAGCAAATGCTTGCTTTGTGGCAGCATAAATTCCTAAAGGAAAAAAAAATGCATGCAGGTCACTAGCCTATAGATTGCAAAAGGAAAACTGTTTATGTGATCTTAGCCTACTTATCTTTTTACTTATTCATTTTTTATAATATTTAGGACTATACCATTTTCTTAATATTTCTATTTCGTTATCTCTCATGCTGTAATGTGGCTGGGCCTTCAAACTTACCTTGTGCATGTGCATGCTCCACCTCGATGTGTCCAATTAAAATGTTGACCGGTCTCCCTTTGCGCAAAATGCGGCTGTAGACGATCACACACTCCTTGGTAGAGATGTCTGTGTCGCCGTCAATCATGAAGGACATGTATGTGGCGTTTCCGACGTCCGCAGCTGTCTTTTGCTTTAAGGTATCGGCTATTACTCCAATGAATTGGGCACATGCCGTATCGTTGCTATACGTCGGGTTGACGTTTAATCCATTTTTCTTCATGAGGATAATTTCTGATTTGAATTTAGTAAACGGCAACTCCTCTTTGGCAATGTTGTATGCAACATTAAATTTAATTATCATTTCCGATTCCTCAGAGCTCCTGATTATTACTGCCTGCCGCTGCAATGCAGCTGGGAGAGGGGCCACTTTCTCTACACACTTGTCACGGCATACAGTATGCTTTTTAGACATGTTGTGTTTTTTAAAGTTTCGATACGAAACGTTGTTGACCCGCTTACGAATGCACTGTTACCAGCCATATTCAGACCGCACTCCCGACAGTAAACGCAGTGCATTGCGTTCCGTCCTTTCGTACCTCAGCCAGGAAATTGTTTCAGCCAGTCCTGTCTGAAAGAATACACTTTTGGCTTTTTAATTTGAGTCTCGGGGCCGGGCTCTATCTCAGACTCGGTTGTCTCCTCTGGTTCCGAGTCTGACGCTATCGCCGAAGGACCGGGGCTTGGTAGCAGGGACCGCGAGGGCTCCGTGTCTGGGCTGGATGGACTGTCAGTAGTGGGGATGGAGGGGAATGACAGTAGCATGGCTGGTTGTAGGCTTAGTTTTCTTAATGAAAAAACTTTCAATGTTTTTACCTCTCTTCATTTCCCTCGTTTTGTAGCGTTTATTTTCTTTTTCCGTTTGGCTACTTTAGCGCTCAGGTCGCTAGCAATTTTTAAACACACATAACTTAGAGCAGAGACCACAGCCAATCAGAGGCAAAGACCTGCCCGAGCTCTGTCTCTTATTGGTTTAGACCACGATATCCTACCAGGATGCGACTGACACGAGCTGGGGTTTAAAATCTTTCACAACACTTGGGCTGCGTTCACCCATTTTGGTCACCGGAGAACACAGAGAGATGGTGCGCTTGCGAAAGAAATTAATGTTTTCACCCGGGCAGAGTTAGGTGCACCAGTGCACCCTAGACAAATTATTAGGTGCACTCGTAAAATATTTGGTCGCATGTGCGACCAAATTGGTCGCACTCTGGAGCCCTGCAATGTCACAAATGGCGTGTTTAAACCCTTCTGAACACATTGTTCCACTGCAACAAGAACAGCGACATGGCTACAAACCTCACCTAACCCAAAAATCTAACGCATTACATTTCAGACTTGGGTTCATTATGGACTGCATATCGTATCATTACTAGTAGGCTATTACATGTATTCTCTTGACCAAACAAGCTAACATGCTAGCTCACCCAGCCATACATGTAGTGTCCACTGACGACCTCCCCTTCCTTCTTAGCGATGAACCATGCAGTGTACGTTTTAGACAGTTTGACCTGCTCCAACTTCACCGTAGACAATACAATAGTCATTCTCAGTATATGAGCATATATCTCTTTTCCGCTAAGAAAATAGTTATAAGCATCCAAGCTATGGCGGGCCTTCACTGACAATATAGCGTAAACACACTCCGTATCGGCAAGGTAATAATAAACAGTCACCTCAGGTAAAAGCTTCAAGTCGACGGAGAGATGTCTCAAGACTTTGTTCAACAGACCTGGTAATGACATTTGGCCATTTACTGATCATGTTTGCACATATCTTGTGTGTTCACTCTTTGGGAGACTGAAGTATGAGCTAGTCATTTTTTATTTTGTTTATGGCGCCACCGGAAATGTTCTTGGAACGGACATGCGCAGTAGTTTTGTTATTGTTTGCCTCATTGAAACGGTCAATGGGGATGGCTAGTGTGACGTCACGAATTACTTCCGAATCACTTCCGTGTCCGGCATTTTTGTAGTCTAATGCGGCCAATGTAAACAGCAATGGCTACAGCCCAGGAACCGGTCACCTTTTTTACTGTGACATCCTACTTCGCTGACTTCTCAAAGTCTGTGAAAAAGGGTCTCAACTCGTATAACTCAAACCGAGTTATAAATGTTAGTTTAATGCCAGGTGGAACTTTAACTGGGAAAGTCCAGGCCTCAATGAAAAAGAAGAGCTATGAGGTTGAGGTGAGACAGGGTGTTAGCAATAAAGCTAGCTAGTTAGCTGCCTGCCGCATCGATAACGTTAGCTAGTGTTTATTAGCTATGTTAGAAAAAGTGGTTAGTTGACAACGTAACAGACAATTTTACACGTTTTTCTGATGTAAATACTACACACTGGAAATGTCTTTTTGCGTCATTTTACCCTTCATAGTCTAATGATTTCCTATGCAGCACAGACACTTGCCATCCTTCTTCTTGTGTTAGCATAGGGAATATTACTGTTGTGTCATCCAAAAAGACTTTCATTTAGAGGTAATTCACACCACGACCATGTTACTATCACAAGATAGTGACTTAACGATAACGTTATCAGCTCTGGAAACGAGAGTGATAAATTCTGTTTGGCAAAGAAGGGGGCTAACGTCAGCTATTTGGCTAACTGCAATGCATGTTCTGCTTTGCTGTCCAATATCCACCAAAACACACACGCACACAGTCTCACACACACTTTATCATTTTTGCCTCAACGTTATATAGACAGGTAACGTTATGTAAACTAAGTTTAGCGCTAGCTAACGTTACCTAACTAGTACCTACCGTAGTAATGTTAGCCTAGCTAGTACTACAGGCGCTAGCCTGTTTAGCCTGCCTGGCGCTAGCCTGCCTGTTAACTGTTATTGTTCATCATTGAGATCCAACTTACCGTATAAACTTCAGCCACCTTCTCTTCTCTTTGTCGTCGGGAGGAAAGCGGTAGTAGGTGCGACCAGTTCATTTATTTCGCGGACCGGGGGGGGGTGCAACGCGAAAATAATTCTTGCGCCCCTCGGATTTTCTGTCGACGGGGGGGGGTGCTACGCCCAAAACAATTGCGCCCGATTCAATTGGATACTTTTTATTTATTTTCCCAAACCACGCGGAGCCGCAACATAAGGCTGAAAGAGCCGCATGCGCCTCCGGAGCCGCAGGTTGCCGACCCCTGGTCTATAGAGATGAGCCTCAGTGGTTAGGTCCAGTGAGCATGCCACT
Source organism: Aldrovandia affinis (assembly GCA_029706075.1). Lineage (NCBI taxonomy): Eukaryota > Metazoa > Chordata > Actinopteri > Notacanthiformes > Halosauridae > Aldrovandia > Aldrovandia affinis. The sequence continues at coordinate 1,342,902 of JAINUG010000059.1, forward strand.
AGGGGGCAGCGACAGGCTGTCCGCCACTGGGGGAGGGATAAAAGCAAAATGAAAGACTCGCTGTATATATGAGTGGTCGTGCATTGGTGACAGGCTTCGGCCTAGACGGGCACTGGTTCGAAGGAGGCAGTGCAGCGCTCGCTACTGGCCGGACTATGGCACGAGATCTCATACGAGGGAGGGGATAATTGGCAAAAAAAAAAAAAAAAAAAAGTGAATTGGATACTAAAAAGTAGGGCTGAAATGGGAAAAAATAATACATTTTAAAATAAATACATTATTTTTTTTAAACTCACTTCCAAGGAATCTCTCCCACTCGCAGACTTCCCCGTTTTTAAGGCTAGATTAAAAACCCTAGATGAAACCACAAATACAAAAATCACTTAAAGAAATAACATCTTGAGCAGCAAGATTACATAGGATCACCATTTATCATTTTCCACCCTGACACATATGTTCCCGGCTTTGTACGATCACTATAAATATTCTTAAATGCCATCCCAGGCATACATTAAAACAACTCCCTTATTTTTAAATGATATGTGCCACTAGTTGGGCGATGACGTAATAAATACGCGCCCTGGAAATATGGCCGTCGTCTTTACCAAACAAACATTGTCGGTAAATTTGAGTGGACGAATGGTAGATTATCAATGTTAGCTTTGTAAAACCTTTGCATAGAGCAGCATATTTGCTTGACATGTACGACATTAATGAACATAGTATACGACATAACACATCATCCTGTTAGTGAATTACGGCGCCTTAACTCAATGAACAAGGTGAAAGGTACAGAGAAGTTTCTGCGTTGTGCTTGTGCTATGCATATACGATAAACTAGCGACTGCAGTGAATACTTTGTAATGATGTACCTGTAAACATATTTTGCATTGAACAATGAAAGACATATCATCAACTGTACGCATTAAAAATGTCCAATGACCTTAATGGCGCAATATTTCCGGTCTGTATTCCCACAGTGACGGAGCCGGTGTATTCTAGTAGCGCTCTGTCCAGACCCGTATACACTATAGGGTTCATTACCGCTGTATTCCATCATGGGCAACGTGAAATAGAGAGTAGCGTGAAACTAGCCAAAATAAGACTTCCAGCCTGTATGTCAGCACTTTTTCTACCATAGTAAGTGTTCTTGTTGCTTCCATAGTTCTACATGCAACAATATGATGGGAAAGCGGAAACTTAAGTCGAACAGCTTCTGGAATGTATCTCCCTTTCAAAGACATTCATGTTTCATAACTATAGGCTACTTTTTCCATTGCATTTTCAAACACATTGTGTAATCGGACTTCCACTGGGTAATTCTGACCGAACGTTCCAGCACAGCAGGTAGCGCTATATATAGAATATATTGGTCAAAGAATCTTATTTCTATGGGCTTACTTCACTTCATCACGCGTACGCCATGCGAGCAGCATTGTTCACATACTCCACTGCGCACTTTGCCTGTCTGGATGTTTAAAAACTATATCCACAGGTCAGAGTCGAAACAAAGTTGTCTCTAGCCGGCATAAGTTGACAACTACTTCCGATTCTGCACAACGACATAACAATGAACATGGCGACAGTGTGTGGCAAAGTAGCCCGTCATTAGTGAGCGGCATGGTCAAACACACATTGCACCCAGACACACACACTGCTTTCTCAGATGGGCCCTCATGCACACCATTTTCATTTATACAAGTCCGTTTAAACACCTCATTCATTTAGCCATTTATTCAAACAGGAGCTAAGCTAGCTAGCTAAAATACTACCTAAAAGATTATCACTAAACATTTAGCGCGCTAACTGTACATTCACGAAGTGCACACGCGAACACAGTTACGCTATAAATACGGTAAAAGCATACACATACACACCTTGTATTTTGCATTACAAACATATTTTATTTTACTTAGCATTCTTCTTGGAAGAGCTGCACATTACCCTCTTGCTTCCGGGTTGGTTGCTGGTGCGCCAGCACTTCCTGATTCCTACAGGGAGCGTAGGACCCAAACTGAGTCAGGGAAACTGGAGCTGGCTTTATTGTGCCTGACTCCAATTTTGGCGCATGCTAAGTTCTTGCAATTTGGGAAAACCCATTGAAGTAGGGATTTTCCATGGAAATCATATTAAAAGGGAGTCAATTGTGAAAAGTGAAAGTGCATTATTATAATGTTTAGGTGGCATGTTCCTCATAAATGTTATTATGCATTATAAAGTAATGGAAATTGAAAACGATAATGTGATGAAGATGATTGATTATTGGGAACCCATGTTTTTGTGTTGGATTGGCTAGGGGGAGGGGCTACGTGTATAAAGTAGCTCCGCATCTGTCTCAAGGTGGCGAGAGAGAAGCTGGGGTTTAAGTGGGAAACGTTTCTGTAATGTGGAGGGCCAGTTGGGCAGAAAATAAGTTTAGTGTTTGTGAACGGTTACCGTGTTTTTGTGAGTTTAAGTCGTTTTTTTGTTTTATGTAACGTCTGTTTCAGAGTCGACGACCACTGTAAATATCCTGCACTCTATCCACTGTAAATAAACGCCAACACTGGTTGGGGAAATAGGAACTCGGCTGCGCCATCTATTTTGTATAAACCTACATCCTGTGCCTTTTTATTCGGCAACGTTACCCATGCCCAGACGAGGGCGTGACACAGTGGAGCAGGTTGTTTTGATGTATATCTTGAGAAGATGCAGAAACAGCGACAGCGGCGCCAACATGTACATCCGGTTTGACCACGTAGTATCTTTTTTAAAGTGAAATGTCAAATAAACTAAACTAAACAATGGAGATGGTATATTAGACCATTAAATGTATCCCAGCATAATGACTGATTTTACCAATGAGAGAAATTTAGTATCATCAGTATTTCCGTATATCCGCCAGGACATTTGATGATTTGCTTTGTTGAGTGTCCCAGCTCATTATACATCAAAACACGTACAGTGAGCCACTGGGTGAAGCAGAGGGGCTTGCCACCACCCTCTGCTTTCTTGCCGGCCCTCACGATTTATGTCGGTGTTGTACCTCAAGTACGCCTAACATTAATTTATTGAGGGCGTGCACAAAGGACGCGCCGAATGATCAAGGGATACGCGCAGCAGCCATCTTGCGTACGGGTATGCGTCCTTAAAGTGAAGTATAATTAAGCCTTAAGGTGTTGGTTGAAGTGTAACAAATTTGGTTCTGCACGCAGCGAGTTTCGAACCAAGAGAGCTCGACGCGACAAGAGAGCGATTTAGCTTGCTGAGTTAAAGACAAGTCTCTAACTCCGGGAACTAATCACACTCTTATCCACGTCACTTTCTGTAGCGGACGCTCACGTACCAGAGCTCATCTGCTACGAACACTCCGGAACCACAGGTGACGGCAAATAGCTAATGTTGGGATTTACACCTCTTAAACAATCAACGGGAGAAGAAACTTCCTACATGAAAATGGAAATGTCTCAATGACAGCTTCTATGTGTGACGGTGTTGGTTCTGCCCGCAACGAGTTTCGAACCGAGGGGATCTCCGACGCGACAAGAGAGCGATTAAGCTCGCCGAGCCAAAGACTCAAGTCTCTAACTCCGGGAACTAATCGTACTCTTATCCACGTCACTCGGCAGCGGGTGCTCACTGAGCCCATCCGCTACATATGCAGTCACAAAAGTAACACATTTTAAAGATATTGAGCTGTGACAATTTTTTGAAGCTCATTAAAACATTAGGGTATGTGGACATACTACTGTACCAAATGCATGTTCATTCATTATAGATGACACGTACAAGAATGATAAAGGTCCTAAAAATTGAACTTTTGGATAGAGAGGATCACAAAAAGAATCAAGGGAAAACACAAATTGTGGTGGGTGGCGAGCATTAGTAGGCGTGGCGACAAAGCTATGCAATAACGATTATTCCTTCGCAATTCAAGTACACCATTATCTAATGATGATGTGTGCTGTGGTAGGCTTGCACTTGAAAAAAGGTTAAAAAATACATAATTTGTAGCATGTTGTAAGCAAAATGGTGAACAAGATGGGTCGTGGCAGGGAGACCGCACAAGATAATATCTAATACCTCTCAATTTAAATAAGCCTGCATGTCTAGTGGATAGCACAGCAGGAAAGTTATAGGTTCGAATCCCGGCCGGGGCCTTTCTGTGTGGAGTTTGCATGTTCTCCCCGCGTCCGCGTGGGTTTCCTCCGGTTTCCTCCCACAGTCCAAAAACATGCATGTTAGTCTAATTGGAGTCTAAATTGCCCGTAGGTATGAATGTCTGAGTGAGTCTGCCACTCACAAATGCATGCTGTCATAGGCTCCAGCAAGTGTAGCTGACCTTACCTCATTACACAAGGTAAAGCACCTCCATTTGGGTGGTGCGCAAATATAAGGGGGCGTGGCCGCCAAATAATAACGTCACATATGATATATGATATTTGCGATCGCTTATTCCTTCGCAATTTAGATACTACACTTACTAATAAATAACGACGACGTTCTGCAAAGTTTTACCCGGGAGTTTATTTCGTCGAAAATAGTGATAAAAGGCGTGGTTTCCGGACATATTGATCGTGGTCGCAGGGCGAAGACTTCCAAAATGAGCGAATTTTCATGAGTGAATTCATAACAAGCCCAACAAGATTTGTTCCGATCGAGCGAAGTAGTGATATGGAAGCCAAGGCTCGAAAATTGTGTGACAATAAAAATAAATATAAGCCTTTCGGCCTTGGAAGACTAATACATGACAAGAATACAGACTGGAGTTCAAACTGCGCTGTATGATGAGTTAATTACCCAATCATCTCTGTACTTCCCAATGTAGGTCTAGACTGACCACATGTGCACGACTTCACGTTAATGAACTGAAATACAAAACATTGACATTCATATCACATATGTGATAGTTAGCTTTGTAAATTAGAGTTCTTCATTGGAGGAACTTGGAGTACAACCTTTGTTTCAGGTCCGTTATTACTGTTTGTCGGACTGACTTCCAGGAAGTACTGCTGTCATTCGGGTATTTGCCGTGTCCTTGTTAGACAGCTTGTACTGTGTTACAAATGCAAGCATGAACTGAAACATAAAGAGGAAATATAATATAACACTGGAACTTTATCCCCACTTGTTTGTAACATTATGTTACGAGCCGGAACAGCAGTTGCCTGGTAAGTGAAAGTTATAAATGTTGCCAGCTAGCAAGCTGGCTAATGTTTTTGGCATGCCTGAAATGAGACATGAGGACAGTCGGCTAGTCAGACTAACTCCTTCCACTCCAGTAATATGCTACCTAGTTTGGAAATAAACGCTTCAATAACGGCCACCCGACATGCAATATGAGCTATTTAACTCCCTAACGTAGTTTACAAGGATTGTACAAATCTAAGATACGAAGAACTAGCGAATAAACCGAGCACGTCCTTTGGCTGGTCCAGCTGGCTAAATTGAACTCTTTATAGCTAGCTAACTAAATATTGCTAACGTTGACTTGTTACCGAGCATGTGTAGTTATAAAACGATATATATATATGTGTGTGTGTGTGTATATATATATATATAGTTTCATTTGATGTTGAACTTTCAGTTAGAACATACCCAGCTATATTTAAAATGATGCAATCAGCGGCTTATAATGTAATTTTAATGAATTAATTGACTAGTTCTAGTGCCAACTGCACTCTATTGAATGTACAATGTAAATTTATATAGACAGTAATCTATATTATACTTGGTTAAGGGCTATATAATTAGCATAATGTTGATAGCTAGCCAAGCAAGTATAGATAAACAAATATGACCAAATTGTGTCTGTGCTGTTCTGCAGCATCCATTTTAGCGTGGTTTGTTTGACAAACCCACAAATAAGCCTTACATTTTTTACAGTTAAACACTGATGCAGATGTCATTTTTTAAATTGTACAGTATGAAGTCTGTGAGTTTAGGCACACCCTTTGTGGAGATTGATGTTGCCAATTTCTGTCCTGCTCCAGTGTTGCCTGCAGGAACCTGGGCTCCAGCAACCTGGGCGTGACGTTCCGAGTGCCCCTGCAGAAACTGCATCCCCTGTCCCGGACCATCCGTCACGGCTCCTCCAATCCCCCGCGCCCCCCTCACCGCTCAGCTGCTCGCCACTTCACCTCCCTGTCCCGGCCACCTGTGTGCACTGCCAGGCCCCCCCCTGGTGGCCATGGTTACCAGCAGCGACGCTCATTCTGGGCGGCCCGTCTGGCGGCCCGGCTCCTGAAGCTGCGCTACATCCTGCTGGGCTCGGCCGTCGGAGGGGGATACACCGCCAAAAAGGTACAGTGGCCCGGCCTCTGAGCCGGGACTCCTAAAGCCGGCCTCAGGAGACACCAGAGTCCACAGCTTAGCAGCTCATTCCCTTTCCCTAAAGGTATTTTTAGCATCAGGGCCAGTATCAGTCCATCTGTCATTTAAATGTTTCTTCCGTTTATTCAGCCAGCACAAATTGAGCCAGACAACAAAGAAAGTTGTCTTTCCTGAGTGTGCTTTCTCACTCGTGATGTGGAGACACCTACCACAGTCACAGTTTCTGGCCACCAGTTGACGATAAGGAAACAAAGAGCACTCTCCTGTTGAGTGAGCTATTCCATACAGCACACCTCTTGGGTTGAGTGAGCTTCATTTGGGCCGTGGCGACCCAGCCAAAAGGTTGGTGAAAGGGTTTAGAAAGTGCAGGGCTCTACAGATGCACTGGCTGGATATGCCCTCACAGCCAGCAGCACAGAGATGGACTGGGGTCATTTCTATGTAATCGGCTGGTGTGTTGTCCAGGGGTATTGGGGTAAATTTTTTCAGGGGGGTATACTTCAACAACTGCTTCATGGCACAGAAAGCTCTGGTCCTTTGAGATTTTCAGGCCCAAAAACAGCTTTGTACATTGTGTATTTTACAAAAGATTTAATGTGAATTTGGTCTGAAAGTTGGTGAATTTGGGATGCTAAATTTATTTAATAGCTTCCACCATGTGTAGCTTCTGTTTGGTTTTGCTGATCTGGTTTCATGCAGTCTTCCCGCACCTCTACTTGTAACCCTATGACTAGACGAAATAGGAGAGCAGTCACACATGCATGTGTATCTTCCTCCTCATTGTTTGAAACATTGTCCAGAATGTTTCTGTATGTCCTGAGCTATGTGCGTTTGGCTATGTGTTTCAAATTGTCACCAAAATCATTATTGATGTTTGGGGTTTTTATTTTATTTTCCACAAATAGGATTTGAATGAGTTGGGATGAGTTAATGAGATTAGTTTGCTGAAGGACGTATAATGGCTTGTGTTTGTCACATGGTGGCGATGTTGCTTCTGTCTTTAGGCCTCTTAACCCTGCTGGTTCACTGTCATTTGCTGAAGCAGTTTTTAATGACTTTTGAGCCAGGGCCTTATTTTTCAGGATTTTTCATATTCCTTCTCAAGAAATATCTGTCAGCTTTTGGCATTTTCTTTGGCAGAAGACTAATGTTGAACTGTGGGAAGGTGTTTATCTCACAGATGAGGAGGTGGCAGAATGTGAAGGATTTATTGTCCAATCAGTACATTGCTCAACTCCCTGAGACACTCCCAGTGAAATTCTAATTTATACTTTCGGTGGTTTAGAACATTTTATGAATCGTAGTTCATAAAAACAACACACCTATGGTGTACCTGTCTTCTTATCCTTCAGACCTATGAGGAATGGAAGGACATGCTGCCTGATCTTGGTGAATACACGTGGATTGTGCCTGACTTCATTTGGGAACTGCATGAGCACATTGATTTAGGTAGGTACATTACCTCAGGCATTACCTTGTGCATTGGATTAGAGGTGCTAAGTTAAAAAGATTGCAGTGACGGGCCTCTGTGAATGTAATGGATGTGGTAATGTGATTGTAGCATTGCTCAGGGCCTAAGATATTCTGTATTACATATATTATCCCACATGTATTATCTGGGAATGAGGTCTTCAGTGAAGCAGTGAAGCTGAAACAATCACAAAATGGGGTTACTTATGATGTTTTTTTCTTCTTCATGAAGAGAAGATGGTCAATGCCCTCCCTGATCCAGAGGAGCTGGCCAAGCTTCTGCCCGACCTGGAGAAGATCGCAGAGAACCTCACCTTCCTGAAGAGCTTCCTCTCCAATGGTGGGTCCCAGCTTCGGTCCTAATGCAGTGGAGCTGGGGTAAATCAGGAGAGGAGCTGGGGTAAATCAGGAGAGGAGCTGGGGTAAATCAGGAGAGGAGCTGGGGTAAATCAGGAGAGGAGCTGGGGTAAATCAGGACTGGAGCTGGGGTAAATCAGGACTGGAGCTGGGATAAATCAGGACTGGAGCTGGGGTAAATCAGGACTGTAGCTGGGGTAAATCAGGACTGGAGCTGGGGTAAATCAGGACTGTAGCTGGGGTAAATCAGGAGAGGAGCTGGGGTAAATCAGGACTGGAGCTGGGGTAAATCAGGACTGGAGCTGGGGTAAATCAGGAGAGGAGCTGGGGTAAATCAGCTGTCTGAACAGATTGAGTGTCTAACCAATCAGAGCTCATAAATGATACTAGTATGTGTTTTATATATTTTTCCCATTCATGCTCACGTTGCTTTCAGTGTGTACGCCTGAATCTGGAAGAGTTGGTGTTACCTCAATTCAACTTAAACGAAAAGTGCATAATGTGTTTAAACTTGTGTTACACTTAGTAGGAATTAGGTCATTCCTTTCTTCACTTATGATTTGGCTTGCATTTTAATTTATTTTCAAATGGGGAATTTAATTGTGCACTAATAAACCAAACCAAACAATTAAATTCCTTGAGCTTTTATAATCTCTATAGCTTCTAAGAGCTCTCTAGTCTAAATTTGACAAAATGAAGGATATAGGCTCATACTCAGTCATTGTGCAGCTCTCTGGTGTGGGTCAGGTCAACCCAGCCAGCCACCTCAGTCAATTTTGAGGGCAAAGTTTTTAATATTATATATTTGAGCCACTCCAGTTTGGCTGATGACCGTTCTGACCTGCATAATAGCTCAATTTACAAAACAAGACTGGATACAATGTGAACAGAGCATTGAAATCATGAACATTGTAATTGATATGAATTTGAGCCTCTTCTTTGGTATATAGTATTTGTATATTTGTAAGGCCTGAGACAAAGTCATGGATCCTCAACCGTTAAAATGTGAGAAAAATATAAATGATTGATATAAACCTCAACAGTCCTAAATATTGCATATTATAGAACCGACATTAGTGTTTACCAACTGGATAAACTAAAGATCGATTTGTTAGAGCAGTGGTGTGGCCAGTGGTCCCATCTCTGAACAGTCCTGCTATAATAATAGATATGAATAAATAATGACGTGCTCATTTGGTTCATTTTCCAGGACGCCATGTGTCCTGCAGTGATGCTTTATTTTTTATGATTTCATGATTTTTGTTCTTCCCCCCCCCCTCCCCCCCTCGCAGGTATGATTGTGGGTAGTGAAGGAGCTTCTGGCCTACGTCTGTTGTTAGGTGTGTAACCTGTCTCCCTGACGTCATGCCTGATTCTCCCCTCTCCCCACTCCTGTCCCACACTCATGCAGAGCTTTTCCTGTTACCATGGTTTTGAGTTGATATAGAGGGGTGCAACCCCCCACCAGTAAAATTGGTTGCTTCCATTATCCTCAATATCCTGTTGTGTTTCACTGTTGTTGCGAAACCAAAGGCAGATGATGTCTGAATGATTGGCCTTCCAGCTGCCCTTAACATGCCTGTGTCACTGAAGGTTTATGGTTCTCATTAAGAAGTATCAGTTTCTCATTTTATACACTTCCCATCCGGTCACCAGTACTATCTCCAGCTGTGTACAGAACAGCACAGGACGACAGTCTAAAGTAAGATTCACATGTTGGCTTGGTGGACAAATATGAACAGTGTACAAACAGATCACTTTGGTCAAATTGACAACAAGTTAAAAGTTTTGATCCAATCAGAAACTCCTGCAAAAGGCCTTCGTAGCACAGAAATCCCAGCGGTGACCAGCGGTGTGAGTCATATTATCCTCCTCTAGTGCATGTAACAACAGATCCTGTGTGTGTGCTGAGCCCTCACCCATACGTGCGGGAAGTGGGGGTGCTGCAGCAAACACTGTCATGAACAGTTTTCTTATATAGTAGAAGTATATCATATTTATAATAAAGACAGAAATTAGCGCGTCTATGTCTGCATGTCATAATCGGGGTGAAATCAGGTGCTGCATGGAGCTTCGGGAGGTGCTGAACAAAAGTGAAAAAGGTTCATAAGATTGATCTACCAATCCCTTGATTGGTCCGCAAAAAAATCCTGTATCAACGTTGCTAGCAATGCAAGCAAACGAGTTAGCTAGCTAGCTAGCAAGAAGTAACCAGAAGAAGTAACGCGTCTTCCTCAATTCCGTGTGATGATTGAGCTGTTCTGTTTTTACCCTCTTATTCAAAATGTCTCAGAAACGTTTTAGAGATTTCTTCAAAAAGCCTGCAACAAAAAACAAAACACCTCATCGCCGCTACCTCTGTCCTCAACCTCCAAGGGCCAGCACCCGATTTAACCACAATCACGCCATTAAATGGAGCACTTCATATGTGGCACCCAATGCAGCACACAGAGGGTTCTGTGGTCTTTCATTTATGATTCCGACCCATTTGTCAATGAGTCGTTGCGGGAGTTAATGTCAAAATTGGTGAGTGTGCGGCACTATTTTTGTCTGTTAAAAATCATGATACCAAACGGTGATGTAAGTTAGTTCTAACAGGTTTTCTGTTTCTCAATTAGAATTCTAATTCAATCCAAAAGTAGAATTTGTTTTTGATGATGCCTTTCAGTGGTGTAACTTACATCTGCACTGAAACCTTTTTGCATTCCTTTAAGCCAGGTTGGCTTGATAGATGGAAGTGGTTGCATTATGTCAAAGAAACTGACCGTGTTCATTGCTATTTCTGTGTAAAAGCAGTGGATAAAAAAACTGGTCAGTGCAAGTAGGCTACTATTCAAAACAATACTATTCAACCCCCGTTGCATTATTATAATGTTATATTTGTTCGTTTTGGATTTCCGCACCTCTAAATCAAAACATCTTCCCACGCCTCTGCCCTAGCCTGCAGACGGCCTCGCCCCCCTCGCTCTTCTGGGTGATGGGTTTCCCCTTTAACTTGGGATGAATGCTGTGTGGCCCCTTGGACTGTGGCTCTCCCCCCTCTCTCCCTCTCTCTCCCCTCTCCCCTCTCCTATGAGGAGACTTATAAACCTATGAGGTTTTACTGCTCAAAAGCTTGGAAAGTATTTGCTGTTTCGGTGTCTTATCATTTGCAATGATACATTTGCCCAAATATAACTGAAGGCAATGCCAAAGCGATTTGTGAATCTGTGAAGAAGAACCTGTTCACATAGTGCTGCTGAATCAGATGGAAATGTAACCATGTATTTGTAGTTATAGCAGCTGCTGGCCTCCCTCAGCTGTGCTTGTATGGAGCAGTCAAATTCAGTGTGTCCAGGAAATGTCCTGTCTTCCACATAGTTGTTTTCAGGATGACAATGTTCACAAAAAAGAAATTTCCAAGCTTTTGAGTTTGACTGGAAGATTGATGTAGGCCTGCAAATTTTACGTTTGGCATTTAGATAATGTTGAAGTACTTTAACCATGTTTTTTCCTCTTAACCTGTTGTTTAGATGGCAGATTTTTATACATCAAAATAGACTGAGTAAGGAAAGTAACCCCAGCACATGTCTGGTAACCAGGTAACCCCTCTTTGTGTTCCTCCCCCAGAGTCACCGGCTGAGACTGTGCTCAGAACCACAGAGAGCAAGGGGTCAGAGGGCGGTGACAAGCAGTTTAAGAAGGCAAGTCTCTGCGTGAGCCAGCTGCTGCTGCTTACTCACATAGCTGAGGAGATGGAGGAGCTTTTAGACTGAGCTTTGGGGCCGTTTGTATGAAGCCACTCAAAGTACAAAATTTGTCTCAAGTATAACTTAAGTGTAAGAATTTATGACTTTTACTCCTACACTCAAATTTAAGAATAAAAGTGATTTATCAAATTTCTCTGGAATTAAAAGTACTCCTAAACTGTTGGGTATTTAACAGACCTCTAGGAGGTCTAGGAGCTTTCTTAACTTGAAATGTTTGATGATCCACAGTTCATAAAACATTATCGCTTAGATAATCAGGGAATCATTTTTGTCACTGATCTTGTGCAGGATGTAATATCGCCAGCAAGTTTGCGAAGTACCGCAGTTACGGTAGAGAAGCAAGTTATTTTAACACTGCGCTTCCTAGCCACGGGGAGAATGTAATTATGTAATGCTGATAATTTGGGACCATCACAATCCACCATCAGCAGAGTAGTGGCAAAAACTGTGACAGCCCTTGTAGCACTTGACCTAGTTTTATATGTACTATGTAGTTATATGTTTTATTCACTAATTATTTTGAGTATTGAGCTACAATACTTTTATAATTGAGTACCTACCTTAACACAATCTGCAGTTTCTGTAGTCCAGCATCCTGACATTCCACTCCACTCCGCTGATTGTGACATTTTCTCCAAGGATGCGGAGCACTACTCTGCCATTGTGCTTAAAGGTTGAACTACAATAAAATAATTGTAGATCAATAGTCAAAATAATTGTAATAACTGTTGTTCATCAGCAATATGAAACAAATGTGTCTTATAAATAAATAAATAAGACTATGAACCAGTGCCAGATGTTGCCTTCTTGAGAGCAGAGATTTTCTGACGCTCTTTGGATAGAACATTGTACCATTTCTTTCACTTTCCTCCGGGCTCTGAATGGAGGTGAAACTTGCATTAATGTCTGCAATCTGCCTCCACGCCTCTTTTTTATGACGACTTGAAAGTGTAGGGCTAAATTTTCCCTCAATTATTTCCTTTTTCTCGTCTACCTCCTCTACCAACATCACCGTTTCCTCCACAGTCCAATTCGTTTTTCTTTTTACATCCATTTTGCTTAGATTTACATTAGCCAACAAGGCATCTTTTATAACGAAGGTCTGTTTAACTTTATTGGAATCTTGTGTTGACCATCAAAGAATACAGATTTTCCAAAAGCCGGTTGGTTCTTCCTCTTTGAAATTTCAGTGATTGATGACCTCATTTTAATCTTTTCATTTGCGGCACCTGTGATTGTTGCAAAAACACACTTACGAGCTACTCTTTAAAGACTTCCCTAAGAGAAAGTGTGAGCTGCTTGATAACTACGTTTTACCGACCACTTTAAGCGAAGAATGATTTCACTCCAAAGTAAGCTCTTAGGAGGTGTGTTAAGTGTAATTCTTAAGATATTTGATGCAGATTTCCCCTAACCATATCCATTATGAGCTAAAAGGCTAAACTGATCCTAGGTCAGCACTCCTACTCTTAGAATCTTTGTACATATGCCCCCTGAGCTCTAAGATTGAGCTCTGTCCCTACTTCACATATTCCCCCTTGCGTCTCTCAGCCGGTGTTCAGCAGTACCTTCCTGAATTTAGGGTGCAGTGCTCTACCTGTGCTGCTGTTCTTGTGTCGCATTCCACCTCCCTCTCGTGGATATTTTGTGTTGATCAGTGGCAAAAAATCCCAATTACATCCATTTTGAGTAAGTAAATAGAGCGGGGTGAATACTTATAATGCTTAATATACCCACTGTATACTGTATATTAGGGCTATCAATGGATAAAAATATTCCCATATATCAATATTTGCTGGGAAAAGCCCCCAAATGTATGTATTTCAATTCAAAGACATTATTGTGGCAGACGAGTAAAGCATTGAATAGACATTACAAAAGGTGGCTTTAAAAGTCAATATATTGTTTTATTACCATATCTTTTTTTCACAAATACCTGTTTTGTTTTTCATTGAACGTAAGCCTATCACTTAACCTAAAATGTAGCCATAACAGTTATTTTAATTTAACATAAGCCTTGTGACCGTCTTCAGCACGGTTAACGCGAAGGACTTAAGTTTCATACAGCTGGTGGATTTTCGAAACTATTGTGCATCTTGATGGTGGCTTGTAAGCTGCATCGGAGGACAAAATTTGAAATGCTTCCATTAACCCCTTGGGCCCTATTTTCGTGCCGTATGCCCTAGCGCAGGCAAATTGCCAGTTTCGTCGGTCGCAAACGTATTATTTCCCGTCTCCGCCGAGTTTGGCAATTTCGTGGTGCATCGTCCTGAGGTAGCAGAACAGAGTGGTCTGGCAGGTGTGTAGGGTTTGAAGATCTTGAGGAGGTCTGTTGGGGCTGATCCCTTGACTGCCTGGTATGCTAGGACCAATGTTTTGAATTTGATGCGGGCTATAACAGGCAGCCAGTGGAGGGTAGTGAGCAGGGGGGTGACATGGGAGTGTCTAGGAAGGTTGTAGACCAGACGGACTGCAGCGTTCTGGATTAGTTGCAGGGGTCTGATGGCAGATGCGGGAAGGCCAGCCAGGAGCGAGTTGCAGTAGTCCAAGCGGGACAGTACCATTGCTTGGACCAGGAGCTGGGTAGAGTACGTGGTAAGGAAGGGACGGATTCTCCTGATACAGGAAGAATCTGCACGCACGGCTTACCACTGCAATGTTCATTGATAGGGACAGCCTGTTGTCCATCACCACACCGAGATTCTTTGCGCAGGGTGATGATGTCACCAAGGTGTCGCCTAGAGAAATGGAGAAATCAAGGTGGGGAGAGTTTAGGGCAGGAATGAAGATTAGTTCTGTTTTACCTGGGTTGAGCTTTAGGTGGTGACTGTCCATCCAGCTCTGAATGTCCCTCAGGCAAGCAGAGATGCGGGTAGAGACCTGAGTGTCTGATGGGGAGAAGGAGAGAAAGTGTCATCAGTGTTGAGTGTCATCAGCATAACAATGGTAAGATAAGCCGTGGGCAGAGATTACAGAGCCAAGGGAGCGGGTGTACAGGGAGAAGAGAAGGGGACCGAGGACTGAGCCCTGTGGAACCCCGGTGGGGAGGGAGCGAGGCGGTGATACTTTACCAGCCCAGGCGACCTGGAAGGAGCGATCGGAGAGGTAGGAATCAATTCAGCCCAGGGCTATACCGCAGATCCCTGTTGCTGCCAGGGAGGACAAGAGGATGGAGTGCTCCACAGTGTCGAAGGCAGCTGAGAGATCAAGCAGGATCAGGATGGAGGAGAGGGAGGCTGCTCGTGCCGTGTGAAGTGCCTCATTGACCGAGAGGAGAGCGGTTTCTGTCGAGTGGCCAGGTCTGAAGCCGGACTGGTGGGGGTCCAGCAGGTTATTTTCTGTGAGGAAAGCAGAGAGTTGGTTAGATACAGCTCTTTCTAGGGTTTTAGACAGGAAGGGGAGGAGAGATACTGGGTGATAATTCTGGATGACTGAGGGGTCTAGAGTGGGTTTTTTCAGCAGAGGGGTGATATGGGCCCTTTTGAAGGATGAGGGGAAACAACCAGAAGTCAGGGAGGAGTTCACAAGGGAAGTGACAAATGGGAGGATGTCAGGTGTGATAGGAGGGATGAAGGGATAGCGTCGAGGGCACAAGTGGCAGGGCGGTGGGAGAGGAGGAGGTGGGAAATATCAGAGTCTGTGAGGGGAGAAAAAGAGGGGAAGCAGGGGGAGGGCACAGAGGGAGGGCACAGAGGGAGGGCACAGAGGGAGGGCACAGAGGGAGGGCACAGAGGGAGGGGAGGGAGGGAGCGGAGGGCACAGAGGAAGGGGAGGGAGTGGAGGGCACAAAGGACCTGTGGATGTCTGCAATTTTCTCCTCGAAGAAAACAGCAAAGTCATCTGCAGTGAAGGGGGACTGAGGTGGGGGAGGAGGTGTGCTGAGGAGAGAGGAGAAAATAGAGAACAGTTGACAAGGTTTAGAGATAGAAGTTTGCCTTAGCGGCAGTGACGGCAGGAGAAAACACAGACAGGAGAGACTGATAGGATGAAAGGTCGGATGGGTCCCTGGATTTCGCCCACTTCCTCTCAGGCTGACCCGGGAGGTGCGCAGGGTGTCGGACATCCAGGGACTAGGAGGGGATGAGCGTGCAGGTCTGGGGAGAAGAGGACAGAGATGAGATTAGGGTGGAGGAAGCAGTGTCAGTGGGGAGTCTAGAGAATGCTTTAAGGGGGGAGGGAAGCAGTGACAATGGGAGCGAGGGAAGAGGGTAAGAGGGAGCGAAGGTTACGATGGGCAGTGATAGTGGGTGTTGGAGGAGGGGAGGGAGGATGGGGGGCAAGGGAGAGGGAGAAGGAAATGAAATGGTGATCAGATGTATGCAAGGGGGTAACTGAGATTGGAGCAGGGGCAGTTCCTCAGGAAGATCAGGTCTAGGAGGTTGCCTGTCTTGTGGGTTGGGGGAGAGTGTTGCAGGGAGAGGTTGAAGGAGTGGAGTAGTGGTAGGAAGGCAGCAGACTGGGGGGCCTCTAGGTGGATGTTGAAGTCTCCCAGGAGGATCAGCGGGGTGCCGTCCTCAGGGAAGGAGCTGAGCAGGGTGTCTAGCTCGTCGAGGAAGCATCCCAGGGGCCCTGGTGGACGATAAACAACAACAATAAAGAGTTTAGTAGGATAGGTGATGGAGACAGGGTGGTATTCAAAAGAGGATATAGACAGGTTGGAGAGGGGAACAACTGGGAACTTCCATGTGGGAGAGATAAGCAAACCTGTACCACCACCACCGCCGGATGGCCGGGGGGTGTGGGAGAAGGAGTAGGCGGGCGAGAGGGCAGCAGGAGTAGCGGAGTTGTCAGGGTTGATCCAGGTCTCGGTGAGAGCGAGAAACTGGAGGGACAAGAGGGAGGCATAAGCAGAAATGAAGTCGGCCTTCCGTGCGGCAGACCGACAGTTCCATAGCCCCCCTGAGATTGTGAAGTTCTCACAAAGGGTCAGGGGGGGGTAGGAGAGGTTGGAGAGATTCCGTTGTCGCGGGAGGGTGCGACGCTGGAAGCGCCTTCTGAATGGGAGAGAGCAGACTGTTATGGGGTGCACATGAGAATGTTTTGTGAATATTGTTAATTTCCCCCCATATAATGGAAGCGTTTCAAATTTTGTCCATGGGTATCTTGCAAGCGTAATCAATTAAGCTAAAAACTATTTCGCCACAGCTTGTGGTTATTCAATGCGCCGACATGAAAGACTGAAGCCAGCAGGCCATCCATCGCTACTGTTCAGTAAGATACACCTGTTAAATAAATATATGTTTGTATGCACATTGTTTTTCTTATGTGAAAGGATTTTATTCTTTCCATTTAACAATTACATTAAGTTAGAAGAAAATAAACGTTGTTTTTTAAGTTGGAAAGCCTACAAATAAGGAAAAAAAGAGATGGTAAAATAAAACACTTTCGTTTAACAATGTCTCAAAATATAAACTAAAATCATGAAAATAACAAATTAATGTGCGCCTTGTTTTCCCACTCTGATTTGCGCGCCAACTTTTCCGCACCTCCTCTCTCCTCTTTTGAGAAGCGCTCCTGGCGCAAATCTATCATCCATGTCAGGAAATTGCCAATTTGCTATAGCGTTAGTGCACTGCTATTTAAATGGATAGATTGGCCATTATGAAACCAAACCCCCACCACACCCACATGTATTTTTTAAAAGTTAATCCAACCCCTTTTACAACTGTGCCGGAGGTGCGGTATTGTCCTAAGTCACAAAATTACCGAAATTGCGTTAGACACGCCCTAAAGCGCCACCATCTTCGCTTTGCGTCTGCGTTACCGACACCATCCTAATTCACCAAAATAGGGCCCCTTGTCTTCTACCATAGCAATTGGCCTGCAGTCCACAGCAATCCATTTTGCAATCGAGTTTGTCAATCTGTCCGAGGTAGACTTACTCATTCTGTGATACCTGCTCTTGGCAATTGTGGTTTGGCGAGGCGCGTTGCCTGTAGTAGCAGCTGGGGCTGGGCTGTCTGCAGAACTCGCAAAAACATGCTTTGCATTGACATGATACTTCAAGCTTGAATTGCTCCGATGGTACGAAAATTCCTTCTTGCAGAGAATGCATATGTTCTTATCAACGGTTCCATCTTGGCGTTTTTTGTAGGTACATTTTCCATTTGGAGGGCCAAGCAGAGTTTGGTCATCCGCTTCCATCATGTTTGCAGCCAGGCAATGATGCACCGATCGCCAATTGCGGTTGCAAATTGTGCGACGTACGGTGACGTACGGTTTCGGGGTGAAATTGATTAAATGCCTTATTTTTTTATTGCGTTATTTTTTGTATAATTAATTGCACCAAATTAATGCGTGAAATTGACAGCCCTAATATATAACTTTCCACAATATGACAGAGCAGCCAGACTATTGTGACCCCAGCCATAACACTGTCACGTGCTGTTATTGTAATATAGTACTTGTATTGAGGTGGATAATAGCTCAATTTTTCACATGGAATCTGCACGTATCGAAGACGCTATTATGTAATTCCATTCAATTATAAAAATATAGTATAGCAAAGGTGTTCAGTAATATGAGTTGAGAAATGTGGGAAATGTGTCATAATGCTGAAATAAACTGTATTTATTAAGCATACATATTATTGGGAACATTTTATGAGGAGTGAGGCACACATCTTCCCCTTGATGACTCCTGTGTCTCCCCCAGCAGGGCGCTAGGGGGTGCTGTTTGACCTGTGTCTCCCCCAGCAGGGTGCTAGGGGGTGCTGTTTGACCTGTGTCTCCCCCAGCCGGACGCTAGGAGGCGCTGTTTGACCTGTGTCTCCCCCAGCAGGGCGCTAGGGGGCGCTGTTTGACCTGTGTCTTTCCCAGCAGGGCGCTAGGGGGCGCTGTTTGACCTGTGTCTTTCCCAGCAGGGCGCTAGGGGGCGCTGTTTGACCTGTGTCTTTCCCAGCAGGGCGCTACGGGGCGCTGTTTGACCTGTGTCTTTCCCAGCAGGGCGCTAGGGGGCGCTGTTTGACCTGTGTCTCCCCCAGCAGGGCGATAGGGGGCGCTGTTTGACCTGTGTTTCCCCCAGCAGGGCGCTAGGGGGCGCTGTTTGACCTGTGTCTCCCCCAGCAGGGCAGTAGGGGGCGCTGTTTGACCTGTGTCTCCCCCAGCAGGGAGCTAGGGGGCGCTGTTTGACCTGTGTCTCCCCCAGCAGGGCAGTAGGGGGCGCTGTTTGACCTGTGTCTCCCCCAGCAGGGAGCTAAGGGGGTGCTGTTTGACCTGTGTCTCCCCCAGCAGGGTCTTCTCGGAGAGCTCATTCTTATTCAGCAGCAGCTGCAGCAGCACGAGGAGGCTGCCCGCCAGACCTCGACCAATACCACCAGGCCTGAGCCCAGCCAGTCCCCGCCCCCGCGCCCAGGCCCACCCCCCAGCCCCAGCGCCCCCCTGACTGCCGACCCACCCCCCAGCCCACACAACAAGCGCAAGGTGAAGGTTCTCCAGAATCGCCCGGCCCTCAGCGGAGAATCTACCTCCCCCTTCTCCCCCTGCTAAATTCACACTAACAGGAATTTGCTGGGCCACTCCCACCGGTACTCCAGGCCTTATCCAGCTCCTCCCCCCCACCTCTTTTCCCTCTCTCCTTAGACCGTTCCCTTAGAGTCAGAGGAAATTAGCCCCTCCCTAAGTATTTATTGGAGTTATTTGTCCCCCTCATGTCTGTATTTCCACAGCAGGATTCTACAGGTGTGCTGCTATTTAGGTCGATCATAGATCTATCATTGCAAATTGGGCATTTTTCTGGGAGTTTGTTATGTATCTAAATAGCCCCATACAGTATCCATATCTTATACATTATCATTTTAAGCACTACATTAGTAACAACATTCATGGCCACTACAATTATTCATTTTTTCCTTTTGATTTGCTGCCAGTGATGAAGTGAATTATTTTACTCACCCCCCCCTCCCCCCCTCGAAGTGCTGTTAGTGTGAATGAGGCTTCAGAAGGCTTCAGTGACTCCCGCACACTGTGGGAGCTTCACTCATGCTTCAGAGACTATCCTTTGGGCTGGCAAGGGGCATGCTTGGAAATCTAATCCAAGGAAAAGCATGTGAAGGCCTTTGCACACTACTAATGTGTGGGTCACTAAAACCATAGCCTGGTTAAACCATAGCCTAAAACCATAGCCTATAGAGTCATGCCAAACTGCATGGAGTCGGACTCTGGTGTTGTTTCACATGTGAACAGCAGGACTGGGACCACTGCACTGATACACTGATAACTAGAGCTCCACATCAGTTTAGACAATTATTTAATGGCTCATTTATAACTGAGCAAGACATTGGTTAACAAATCAACAAATAAAGGAATCTTCACCTTTAACAATGAAAGTCTTTTGAGCTGGTGCAGGCAGATCACAGGCACGTGATTGGCCAGAGGAGTATCTATATTTAAGATAAGATCACAGGCACGTGATTTACCAGAGGAGTGTCTATTGTAAGATAAGACAGAGATACCCTGCTGACCCAAACCCAGATAATCACCACTGCCACGGTGCTGTATCAGGAAGCAGAGCTTCAGTTGATACTCCGCCCAAAGCACCACTATTCACCCATAATATACTATACATTACTCTATTCACCCCTAATATACTACGCACATGATTCTATTCAGCCATAATATACAACACACATTACTGTATTCACCTCTAATATACTACACGCATAACTATTCACCTCTAATGTACTACACACATTACTCTTCACTCCTAATATACTACACACATTACTCTTTTCCCCCCTAATATACTACACACATGACTCTTCACACCTAATATACTACACACATGATTCTATTCAGCCATAATATACTACACACATTACTCTGTTCACCTCTAATATACTACACACATTACTCTATTCCCCTTAATATACTACACACATTACTCTATTCACCTCTAATATACTACACACATGATTCTATTCCCCCTTAATATACTTCACACATTACTCTATTCACCTCTAATATACTACACACATTGTACTATTCACCTCTAATATACTACACACATTACTCTATTCACCTCTAATATACTACAAACATTACACTATTCATCCCTAATATACTACACACATTACTCTATTCACCCCTAATATACAACACACATTATCCTATTCACCTCTAATATACTACACACATTACTCTATTTACCCCTAATATACTACACACATTACTCTATTCACCCCTAATATACTACACACATTACTCTATTCACCCCTAATATACTACACACATTACTCTATTCACCCCTAATATACTACACACATTACTCTATTCACCCCTAATATACTACACACATTATTCTATTCCCCTTAATATACTACACACATTACTCTATTCACCTCTAATATACTACACACATTACTCTATTCACCCAATATACTACACACATTACTCTATTCACCTCTAATATACTACACACATTACTCTATTCACACCTAATATACTACACACATTACTCTATTCACCTCTAATATACTACACACATTACTCTATTCACCTCTAATATACTACACATATTACTCTTCACATCTAATATACTACACACATTACTCTATTCACCTCTAATATACTACACATATTACTATTCACATCTAATATACTACACACATTACTCTATTCACCCCTAATATACTACACACATTACTCTATTCACCTCTAATATACTACACATATTACTATTCACATCTAATATACTACACACATTACTCTATTCACCTCTAATATACTACACACATTACTCTATTCACCCCTAATATACTACACACATTATTCTATTCACCCTAATATACTACACACATTACTCTATTCACCTCTAATATACTACACACATTACCTCTATTCACTATTCCCCTTAATATACTACACACATTACTCTATTCACCTCTAATATACTACACACATTACTCTATTCACCCCTAATATACTACACACATTACTCTATTCACCCCTAATATACTACACACATTACTCTATTCACCTCTAATATACTACACACATTTACTATTCACATCTAATATACTACACACATTACTCTATTCACCTCTAATATACTACACACATTACTCTATTCACACCCTAATATACAACACACATTACTAATATCTATTCACCTCTAATATACTACACACATTACTCTATTCATTCCCTAATATACTACACACATATACTACACACATTATCTATTCACCCTAATATACTACACACATTACTCTATTCACTAATATACTACACACATTATTCTATTCACCTCTAATATACTACACACATTACTACACACATTTCTATTCACCTCTATATATTACTATTCACTAATATACTACACACATTATTCTATTCACCTCTAATATACTACACACATTACTCTATTCACCTCTAATATACTACACACATTACTCTATTCACCTCTAATATACTACACACATTACTCTATTCACCTCTAATATACTACACACATTACTCTATTCACCTCTAATATACTACACACATTACTCTATTCACCTCTAATATACTACACACATTACTCTATTCACCTCTAATATACTACACACATTACTCTATTCACCCCTAATATACTACACACATTACTCTATTCACCTCTAATATACTACACACATTATCCTATTCACATTACTCTATTCACCTCTAATATACTACACATTACTCTATTCCCCCTAATATACATTACTATTCACCTCTAATATACACACATTACACTATTCACCTCTAATATACTACACACATTATACTATTCACCTCTAATATACTACACACATTGTAATATTCACCTCTAATATACTACACACATTACTCTATTCACCTCTAATATACTACACACATTACTCTATTCACCTCTAATATATACACACACATTACTCTATTCACCTCTAATATACTACACACATTACTCTATTCACCTCTAATATACTACACACATTACTAATATTCATTACCTCTAATATACTACACACATTACTCTATTCACCTCTAATATACTACACACATTCACTCTACTACACACATTTCTATTCACCCCTAATATACTACACACATTACTCTATTCACCCTAATATACTACACACATTACTCTATTCACCTCTAATATACTACACACATTACTCTATTCACCTCTAATATACTACACACATTACTCTATTCTAATTACTACACACATTACTAATATCTATTACTCTTCTAATATACTCATTACTCTATTCACCTCATAATATACTACACACATTACTCTATTCACCTCTAATATACTACACACATTACTCTATTCACCTCTAATATACTACACACATTACTCTATTCACCTCTAATATACTACACACATTACTCTATTCACCTCTAATATACTACACACATTACTCTATTCACCTCTAATATACACATACACACATTACTTTCTTCATCCATTTAGCTGCCTTACTGCTTTTAAGTTAGTAATTTAGTATTTTTTGAAACCCCATTACTGAATTTATATTTCAGATTTTGAGGTTAACCCTTTTGTATTAATATATTAATTGTAGATTGTATGTTTGGTTAAAATGCACATGTAGATTTGTTTAGCATTAATGTGAGTCAGTGGCTCAGAGACAATGAACACTGCTCTTCATTGTAAATCTTCAGATCTTATCAGGCTCCATATTATCCTGAGCTCAAAACTGCTTGGGCCTCTTCTGTGCTCTTAGACGCCCAGTCAGACCCACATATCACCTTGGTAGGCACTCAGACTCACCCCCATATTGCCCTATTTCTCACCGTGCTCCCCCCCCTCTCATTAGAGTGTGATACATCTGTCTTTTGTGATCTCCCACAATGAACGTTAATGCACTGGAATGGGTGTTCTATGCTTTGCAAAATCATGTTCATAATGAAGCTCCGTGTTTTGCAGGAAGTCTTTGGGATGCGATTTGAGCTTTTACACAGATTGAGAGTGATTGCCTTGATTGATGTCTGATGTCATTTTCCCTCTTTTTATTAACTTGAATTTCCTCCGCTGTGGTGTGTCCTGGTGCACTTGCATGTTGAATCCAAGCTTATAAAAATGTTATAATAAGGCTGTAATAATGCAATAACAGCTCTCCCTGTGTTTCCTAGACATCAGATAAAGAGAAGGTTGACCAGCTTCAAGAAGAACTTCTCCGAACTCAGGTTAGCTTAACGTTTTAGTTTAGTCAATCACCAAAGCACTGATCAAGATGATGTTATCGTATTCGACTGACTACTATTATACTGTGTTGTTTTATAATGTGTTTTGCATTTGAGGTTGTCTTTTTGGGGTTTTGGCATTTTCTGTTTTTATGTGTTTTCTAGGAGACTGAATCAATGCAATGCAAGAATGTTTAAGAAACATGAGGAAAACGTCAGAATTAAGCCACTGTTCCATGTGGAGTACGCAGTGTGTCAGAATGAAAGAGTGCTTGTTTTGTCACAGATGAAGTATCAGCGCATGCTGGAGCGTCTGGAGAAAGAGAACAAGGAGCTGAGGAAAGTGGTGCTGCAGAAAGACGACAAAGGCATCCACCAGAGGAAGGTCAAGGTGAGGCCTGTATTCAGAGTCAACAAAAAGACAACAGGGATTGTATTAAGGATGTGGGATATGTAATTAGGGATTGTAATAAGGATGTGGAGTATGTAATTAGGCATTGTAATAATGATGTGGGGTACGTAATTAGGGATTGTATTAAGGATGTGGGATATGTAATTATGGATTGTAATAATTGTAATACAGTAGATGAACACATTTTTAGCAGACGCTCTTATCCAGAGCAACTTACAGTTCACTTTTTACAGAGCAACTTTTCTTTTTCTTTTACACACAGTCCATTTATACAGCTGGATATTTTACTGAAGCAATTCAGGTTAAGTACCTTGCTCAAGGGTACAACGGCAGTGTCCCACCTGGGAATCGAACCTGCAACCTTTGAGTTAAA
Organism: Aldrovandia affinis; assembly: GCA_029706075.1. Lineage (NCBI taxonomy): Eukaryota > Metazoa > Chordata > Actinopteri > Notacanthiformes > Halosauridae > Aldrovandia > Aldrovandia affinis. The sequence goes on from JAINUG010000059.1 coordinate 1,367,724, forward strand.
AGCCCAGCTCCCTGACCCATTTATGTGTGAGGGTGATTAATGCTGAGACATGCTTCTCTCTCTTCCTTTGTGCAGAAGTCTTTGATAGACTTGTACTCTGAGGTCTTGGATATCCTGTCTGACTACGACTCAAACTACAACACCCAGGACCACCTCCCCCGGGTAAGAACTACAATGCCCAGGACCACCTGGCGGTCTGAGCTCTCCTTTCATCCTCAAACCAGCCTCACCTCTGGGGTGTTTACACCAGATTTGTGTGACTGAGATTGACACTGCTGTAGTTGATGCAGTAGAAATATGAAGGGTTCTAATAGGGTGTCTGTGGTAGGGTGTGTGCTGATTGGGTGTCTCTGTGTCATGCTGCATGCTGATTGGGTGTCTCTGGCATGCTGCATGCTGATTGGGTGTTTCTCTGGCAAGGTGTGTGCTGATTGGGTGTCTCTCTGGCACGCTGCGTGCTGACTGGGTGTCTCTCTGGCTGTAGGTGGTGGTGGTGGGCGATCAGAGCGCAGGTAAGACCAGCGTGTTGGAGATGATCGCTCAGGCCAGGATCTTCCCCCGTGGCTCCGGGGAGATGATGACCAGGTCTCCCGTCAAGGTGAGCAAACCCACACATCCTGGACCAATTAGCTGCATTACTGCAGCACTGGGGCCCAGTCTGATTGACTGGATGGGTAGTAGATCACTGCAGCCATCACTGGATTGCGGTTCAACCAATAGTCTGCTCTGGCCAAATGGATGGACACCATTACAACGGTGCTGTTATTGCCATTAGAGGTCTAATCAACTCACTCATTAGACATGTCCCAAAATAGTCTGTTCACAGGAAAAGGAGTTTCACATGGCATGCTGCCTGTATGGTGTTCAGGATGGAGACCTCCTGGTACACGGAACAAGGTCCATGTTGGAACCAATGACATAGGTAAGGGTAGGTTTGAGGTTTTGTAGGACACATTTATCATCAAAGTTAATGAGCAGAACTTAATCTAGTTCTGGTCTTCTCTAGAATTCTGCCAGTACCACGTGCTAGTAAAAGCAAGGAGAATTTTATATAGAGATTTAACACGTGGCTACAAACCTGGTGCAGGAAAGAAGGGTACAGGTTTATAGGGCTCTGGGACTCCTTTTGGAACATGGGTGACCTGTACAAGTGGGACAGGCTACACCTGAACCGGAGGGGTACAGCTGCATTGGGCCAGCGTATGCTTAGGGTAGGGGAGGAATATTTAAACTAGGGACTGGGGGGGCAGGGAGGTAAATTAGTAGTAGTATTAAAGATAGGGAGGTACAGACTGCCCAGATGGAAGATACCAGGGCGGAGTATAATAAATCTGAGGATATAATTAATAAAGATGTTTTAGATCATAATGTGAATAGAGGTGGTTCGGAAGGGGGAAGGATAACATAAGTGTGAGTAAGGCTCAGAAGTTCCTGTGTTTAAATGCTAGAAGCATAAAAAATATTTTTTTGGAACTGCAGGCTGTTAGGTTCATGAATTCAGAAGACCTTCAAACAGGATAGAGAACACTTGCACCAAATGAGAAAACAGAACATTCAACCAAAATCAAGCAGAGTTTATTTAATCAAATGCATTCGGGGTTCATTGCCTCCCTGCCAGACAATGAACAACTCATTTCCGGCGGATTTCTCTCTTATACACAATACTTCCATGTCAGATGCATTAACCTTGCCCATATAACAGTCACAAGACAGTTATTTTCCCCATCTCTGAGAGAACCTCGTAATCTTTTTTGGCAGGCCTGCGCTGACCTTGAGACTGTGGCGATTTAGCTAGCTCACTGCAAACAGATTTAGTCAAAACATGTGAAGTTATTCAGAAACACTTTTAAACACAGAATTTCTCTATCAAGGCTGTCATGTTGAATAGGGGTTATGACATCATTGGGATTACTGAAACATGGTTTGGCACAGCCAATGGGGATGTATATAATGTGGAGGGGTACAAATTGTTTAGGAAGGATAGAACTAATAAAATATGATGGGGAGTGGCCCTTCATGTGAAAGACGATCTTAATGTGCAGGAAATTCATGAATTCATTCATTAGATTACTGGGAGATCATGAGAAGGGCCTTAATACAGGAGTATGGTATAGACCTCCAGCTTAACACAGTAACATCAATACTATGCTCTTTGGCAACATAAAACACCTGTGCTGAAGGAGAGACGTTAATAATGGGTGACTTCAATTACCCCTCTATTTATTGGGAAGTAGTGACCGGTCAAGGTAAATGTGGAGAGGAGTTTTTAGATGTGGTTAATGACTGCTTTTTGGTACAGTCTGTTACACAGCCTACGAGAGGGAAATGAGTACTGGATCTGGTTTTGTGTAGGTAGTAGAACCACTAGGGACAAGTGATCACAGTGCAGTTACTTTAGATTTTTTTGGCAAGTTAAGACAGCCTCCTCTAACTCTAGAATTTTAAATTTCAGATGAGCTGATTTTAATAAAATGAGAGCGAATTTAAGTAATATAGATTGGGTAAAACTTCTAGATTGCAGAACTGTAAATGAAAAATGGACTACATTTAATAGGGTTATTGTAGATGTACAGTGTAAATTCATCCCAAAAGTAAGGAAAAATAGGATAAAAAACTGTCTCAGTGGATGACTAAATCTTTATGGGAGATTTTCAGGCAAAAGAAGTGACTGTACAGAGTATATAAAAAGGACAACTCCGAGAGAAACAAGTTAGATTATTGTAATATGTGGGCTAAGGCTAAAAAGGAAATAAGAGCAGCTAAAAGGCGGTTTGAAATTAAAATTTCCCAAGATGCAAAAAGTAATCCTAAGAAGTTTTTTCAATATTGTAGTAGAAAAAGGAAGGCTAATGATGAGGTTAAGTGCATTAAGAATAAGGAAGGAACTTTGATTTATAATAATAAGGATATTACTAACACACTGAACAGTTACTTTGTTGAGAGCTTTACTAGAGAAGAGATTATAAATGTGCCTAAATGTATAGCCAAGGTACAGAATGTTTTGGAGGACTTTGAGATGAGGGATGTAGAAGTACTACAAAAACTTAAGACAAATAAGGCAGCAGGCCCTGATGGCATATATCCCAGAGTACTCAAATAACTTGGGGAAATTATATATAAACCATTGACAAATATTTTTCTGCAATCCATAAACACTGGAGAAATACCAGATGACTGGAAGCAGGGTAGTATAATTCCAATATATAAGAAGGGGAACCTTACTGACCCAGGGAACTATAGGCCTGTCAGTTTAACTTGCATCTCATGTAAAATACTGGAATGTATTATTAGGGACAAGTTGGAATCATTCTTGAAAAATAATAGTATTTTAAGGGAGAGACAAAATGGTTTTCTCAAAGGGAGGTCATGCCTAAAAAACCTCCTGGACTTTTTTGAAGAGGCTACAAAGTGTGTTGACCTGAATGAGGCTTATGATATTATATATTTGGACTTTCAGAAAGCATTTGACAAGGTACCACATGAGAGGCTCATTGTTAAAATGAATTCAGTGGGAATTGTAGGAGTAGTTTCAGAGTGGGTTCATAGTGGCTGCAAGGGTGAATTCAAAGAGTAACAGTCTGTGGGGCCATATCTGACCTAGGTGCTGTGGGCAGTGGTGGTCTGCTCTTCCTTATTTACATAAATAATCTTGATAGGGACGTTGGTAGCAAAATAGTTAAATTTGCAGATTATACTAAACTTGGGGGTTTGGCAAACAGTTTGGAATCGACTAAAGTAATCCAAGATGATTTAAACAAAATCCAATAATGGGCAGATACGTAACAGATGACATTCAATATTGCTAAATGTAAAGTTATGCATGTGGGAAATAAAACATAAGACAGGAGTATTTTATGTGAGGAGAAAAATTTGTAGGTGTTCAATTTGAAAAAGACTTAGGAATTGTAGTTGATTAAAGTCAATCAAAGCAGTGTGTTACAGCAGTGAAAAAGGCCAACAGGATGCTGGGTTGCATAGCAAAAAGTATTGAGTATAAATCAAAGGAGGTTATATTAATGTTATATAATGCCCTTGCCAGACCTCACTTAGAGTACTGTGTGCAGTTCTGGGCACCGCAATACAAGAAAGATATAGAAGCTCTTGAAAAAGTTAAAAGAAGGGCAACTAAATTGATACCTGTTATGACAGGTAAAAGTTATTAGGATAGACTTAAGGCACTCATTCTATTTAAGGTTAGCAAACAGAGACTTAGGGGGGATTTGATTGAGGTTTTTAAATTCCTAAAGGGATTAACAAAGTGAACTACCTAAGATTTTTGAGATGAGATTAGTGGGTTCAGCAGAACAAGAGGCCACAGGTGGAAATTAGTTACAGGTAAATTCTGCATGGATTTTAGGAAGTTTTTCTTTACACAGGGAGTTGTCAATGCCTGGAACAGCTTGCCATGTCAGGTAGTAGAGGCAGAAACACTTGGGCTATTCAAGTCTAGGCTAGATGCAGTACTAGATACTCTTTAGATTAGGACATGCAGAGCCTAGATGGGTTGAAAGGCCCGTCCTCGTCATTATGTATTCCTATGTTCATATGTTCTAACAGGGTGCTGTTATATCAGGGTGCTGTCTAAGCTGTAGGAAATGAGTGATATGAATATGCCTGAGCTGTGGCTGTTCCCTTCCAGGTGACACTAAGTGAAGGGCCTCACCACGTCGCCATGTTCAAGGACAGCACCCGTGAGTTCGACCTGAGCAAAGAGGAAGACGTAAGTAGCATTAGCGGGCCATTCTGTGGGACGCCTAGAGCTGTTTCTGATGTCATTGTCACGGCAGCCTTAGCCTCAGCTTCGGTCCTCTGCCCTCAGCTCGCCGCCCTAAGACACGAGATCGAGCTCCGCATGCGCAAGAGTGTGAAGGACGGCCAGACGGTCAGCCCTGAGGTAAGCTCACGGGAAATCAGGCCTTGTGTGTCTGCTGCTGTGTAGCATCACAGTGCTGCTGTGCTGATGAAGGCTGTGTGTGTGTGTGTGTGTGTGTGTGTGTGTGTGTGTGTGTGTGTGTGTGTGTGTGTGTGTGTGTGTGTGTGTGTGTGTGTGTGTGTGTGTGTGTGTGTGTGTGTGTGTGTGTGTGTGTGTCTCTCTCTCTCTCTCAGACCATCTCCCTCAGTGTGAAGGGCCCAGGCATACAGAGGATGGTGCTGGTGGATCTGCCTGGAGTCATCAGCGTGAGTACCAGCTTTAACCAATCACACACCAGCGTGAGTACCAGCTTTAACCAATCACACAGCAGTGTGAGTACCAGCTGTAACCAATCACACGTCAGCTTGAGTACTAATTTAACCAATCACAAGCCAGCTTGAGTATAAGTTTTAACCAATAACACATCAACGTGAGTACTTGTGTTAACCAATCATATGGCAGAGTGAGTACAGTCAAGTTTTTAAATCAATTCAAATCAAATCAAATTTATTTGTATAGTGCTTTTCACCATTGAATTGTCACAAAACGCTTAACAGAGGGGGAACCCAGCCCTAAACCCCCCCAAAAGCAAGCCTAAAGGCAACAGTGGCAAGGAAAAACTTCCTTGGTAGGGAGAAACCTTGGGAGGAACCAGACTAAAAGGGGGGGAGCCCTCATATCATGGTCAGTCCAAGGTGACTCAGGGCTGAAAGACTTTGCCCCTCCTGAGTTAGGTAGTCAGGGGGGCTAAACCACGTGAAGGGGGTCCAGATCCAGGAGCTGTGGTTGGCGTGGGGGTGAGGGTTGATGGGGGCAGCTCACACTTCTCGCAGGATCTAGGACTCGGGGGCAGGTTCCCCCGAGTCAGAGGCTGAGGCAGAGAAGAGAACATGCAGTCAGAAAAAAAACAATCCAATCACACGTCACTCACTCAGACTTGCTTGTTTTCAGACTGTAACCGCTGGGATGGCGGCCGACACAAAGGAGACCATCTTCAGCATCAGCAAGGCGTACATGCAGAACCCCAACGCCATCATCCTCTGCATTCAGGGTGAGAGCAGCTTATACCTCACACTGACCTGCCCTGTACAGAGATACAGAGATCAGCCCTGTGCAGAGATACAGAGATCAGCCCTGTGCAGAGATACAGAGATCAGCCCTGTGCGGATCTAGAGATGTATCAAAGTAACATGGGAAACTGCATGGGCCTACTTTTCTAAATGCATGATGTGACAGCATGAGAGGTTGTTCTCTAGTCTGTCAGGCATGGGTAGTGCAAAGATGTCAAGAAGTACAGCAAAACCATACTGTCCTGTTTCAAAAGGAAAAGTGCTTAATTTTGGCAAAAGGGTTGTGGAAAAAAGGTTAATGCAAACATGCGTTTGAAAAAATGCAGTAGCAAAAGGTGTTCTTCAGCAGCGCCATCCCGCTCCGCACACAAGCTCTGGGGAATGTCATTCTTTAGGTGGCCACCATTTGTATGTGTAGTACCGACTGCAGCCATTGGATAGGGATATATCTTCCAACAACCACCACGCCTCTCATGGTGTCACAATATGAAAAGTAATGGTATTATATGACATATTATCTGTGCTATTATCAAGGTTTTATCCTGTTCCCTTGAGAGGAAATATTGGTGTATACCAATATTGGTGAGTATAGTGATCATAGGTATACACACTTGTCTTCTCATGCGTGCCACTTATTAAACATTGAGTGGTCAATACTGTTACATACGTGTGACCAGGACATACATGCATGTGAATATGCTGATACATGCACGTGAACATGCTGATACATGCGTGTGAACAGGCCTGATACATGCATGTGAACATGCTGATACATGTGTGCAAACATGCTGATACATGCATGTGAACATGCTGATACATGCATGTGAACATGCTGATACATGCATGTGAACATGCTGATACATGCATGTGAACAGGCCTGATACACTCGTGTGAATATGCTGATACATTCGTGTGAATATGCTGATACATTCGTGTGAATATGCTGATACATGAGTGTGAACAGGCCTGATACATGTGTGTGAACATGCCTGATACATGCGTGTGAACATGCTGATACATGCGTGTGAACATGCTGATACATGCTGATACATGCGTGTGAACATGCTGATACATGCGTGCAAACATGCTGATACATGCGTGTGAACATGCTGATACATGCATTTGAACATGCTGATACATGCATGTGAACATGCTGATACATGAGTGCGAACAGGCCTGATACATGCGTGTAAACATGCTGATACATGAGTGTGAATATGCTGATACATGTGTGTGAACATGCTGATACATGAGTGCTGAACATGCTGATACATGCGTGCGTGTGAACAAACATGCTGATACATGTGTTGGAACATGCTGATACATGTGCTGATACATGTGAACATGCTGATACATGCGTGTGAACATGCTGATACATGCGTGTGAACATGCTGATACATGAACATGCTGATACATGCGTGTGAACATGCTGATACATGTTGTGAACATGCTGATACATGCGTGTGAACATGCTGATACATGCGTGTGAACATGCTGATACATGCGTGTGAACATGCTGATACATTGGAACATGTGTGAACATGCTGATACATGAGATACATGCGTGTGAATGATACATGCTGATACATTGATACATGTGTTGGAACATGTGAATGTGAACATGCTGATACATGAGTGTGAACATGTGTTGGCTGATACATGCATGTGAACATGCTGATACATGCGTGTGAACATGCTGATACATGCGTGTGAACATGCTGATACATGTGTTGGAACATGCTGATACATGCGTGTGAACATGCTGATACATGCGTGTGAACATGCTGATACATGTGTGTAACTCCCTCCACAGACGGCTCGGTGGATGCAGAGCGCAGCATTGTTACAGACCTCGTGAGTCAGATGGATCCCCAGGGGAAGAGGACCATCTTTGTCCTGACCAAGGTGGACCTGGCTGAGAAGAACCTGGCCAGCCCCAGCAGGGTCAGTGGCCACTGCGCTTCTCACAGTGCCCACCTAGGGGAGCACTTTCATCACTTTTAACAGTCTTTTCTAAATGTAGGTTATGGGAAACCAGTTAAGTTTGCAGCCTTTGCTGTACCCCAGCAAATATCCACACAGGATTATTGACTCAAGCATGCAGGAAGCTCTTAATGTCCCCAGTGCCCAGCTGGCAGGGACACATAGAGGTGAGGTGTTCGTGCATCGTTTTTGTGTCGAGATTGAGAAGGTTTCTCTGTTTCATGTCTTTACAGATTCAACAAATAGTGGAGGGAAAGCTGTTTCCCATGAAGGCTTTGGGATACTTTGCTGTGGTGACAGGGAAAGGTAAATCACACTGGGGACAGGTAAAGGTTAATCACGCTGTGGGACAGGTAAAGGTTAATCACGCAGTGGGACAGGTAAAGGTTAATCACGCTGTGGGACAGGTAAAGGTTAATCACACTGTGGGACAGGTAAAGGTTAATCACACTGTGGGACAGGTAAAGGTTAATCACGCTGTGAGACAGGTAAAGGTTAATCACGCTGTGAGACAGGTAAAGGTTAATCACGCTGTGAGACAGGTAAAGGTTAATCACGCTGTGGGACATGTAAAGGTTAATCACACTGTGGGACAGGTAAAGGTTAATCACGCTGTGAGACAGGTAAAGGTTAATCACGCTGTGGGACATGTAAAGGCTAATCACGCTGTGGGACAGGTAAAGGTTAATCACACTGGGGACAGGTAAAGGTTAATCACACTGTGTGTGTAAATCTCCTCTCTGGTTTAGGCAGCAGCAGTGAAAGCATCGACGCCATCAAAGATTACGAAGAGGACTTCTTCCAGAACTCCAAACTGCTCAAGTAGGTCCACCTTATTTCTCCGTCATGTTGATCGCTCTGATTGATCAGTTGATCCAGACGCCAGTTGTCGTGCCTCCCTCAGGAATGGAATGCTGAAGGCCCACCAGGTGACCACAAAGAACCTGAGCCTGGCCGTGTCCGACTGCTTCTGGAAGATGGTGCGTGAGTCCGTGGAGCAGCAGGCTGACGCCTTTAAAGGTGATGCACCTGAGAATGTTCCGGAATGAAGACCCACCTGTAAATACTGAAGGCTGTCTTAGTTTGAAAAATGGAAGCATTCCATTAAAATTACATTTTCTCCCCATAATTCCCCATTCATTTCAAAATAAATTTGTAACGTACAGATGCTAATTCGCAACAGACACAAAAAAGTGAACACTCGTACTTTCAAAATTGGCAAAGCTTGCATACTTGATCTACATGCTTGCATACTAAAATAATTGCACCCGTACATTTTCTACTTGCACAGGAAGTGTAGGAAAAGCACAGGTTGTGTGGGTAGTATTGATAACTTTAATTAAATTGATTATTGTTGAATTATTTATTATTTGTTGTAAAGTCAACAGCATACATCACTGTGAGCACCATTTAGAGTTAATTTAACTGCAGTCTAAAACAGGTTAACGGGGCCCCAGGTAGCGTAGCGGTCTAATGCACTCCGCTGGGAGCACAAGCTGCCTACTGTAGCCGCGGTTTGAAACCCGTCCGACTCCGGCTGGGTCAGAACCACTTGTGTTGGAGTGCAGTCATCCTGCTGTGCTCTCCACCACTCCTCTCAGCCCTCTGCAGTGTAGGTCAACAGCAGGCCTCTCCTGATCCACAGCAGGCCTATCCTGGTCAACAACAGGTCTCCTGTAATTACAGAGTATCTAAACTCCAGGCATCAGGATTTATGGCTGCATCTCTTTGTGTTTCTCATTGGCTTTTGGCACATCAAATGGCCGTCAGAAACGTGCTGGGGCAACGGATAACGAAGCCAGTACTGTGATCTCTACCGTGGGGGCGGGGGCAGGGGTGGGAATGGGAGTGACTCCTGTGGAGGTTTGATGCCCTGTCCCCATGAGTCGATAGAGACTGCTGTACTTTACACAGAGTTTACACACAGCTTACTGTTCACTCTGGTCTCATCTGCTCTCTGTGTTCACTTTGGTTGTTTCATGGTGTATTTCTCAGCCTCCCGTTTCAATCTGGAGACAGAATGGAAGAATAACTACCCTCGCCTCCGAGAGCTGGACAGGGTGAGCCATGCAGCTGGGACAGGACTCCGAGGTGGGGCGGGCGGGGCCAGGCGGGGGCATGGTCATGGGTGGATCGGGCTGAGTAGAGATGGGCGGGGCTGGGAATGCTTTAAAACCAAGTTCTAGAAAGGTTTTTGTTTGTTTGTTTGTTTTTATAATTATGTGTGCTAAGACTGTTGGTAACAGGAACAGCTGTGTGTTGTGTTTGTCTTTCTCTTAACAGAATGAGCTGTTTGAGAAAGCCAAGAACGAGATCCTGGATGAAGTCATCAGCCTGAGTCAGGTGACTCCAAAACACTGGTAAGTACCTTCCTATCCCTCTCTCACTCTCTCTCTCACTCTCTCTCTCCTCACACTCTCACACTCTCTCACACTCTCTCACTCTCTCTCCTCTCTCTCCTCTCACTCACTCTATCCCTCTCACACAATTCAGTTAAATTCAATTAAATTCAATGTGCTTTATTGGCATGAGATACAAGGCGTAAATATTGCCAAAGCATAGCATAAAAAATACAGACATACAGAATACAAATTTAAAAAAAATAAAAAATAAAACACACAAGTATTGTATACATTTGAACATGAGAAAGTACTTTTTTGAACATAAGAACTTACAAATTATGATAGAATCAATTAACTATGAATTTATGCTATCATAATTTAAATGTATTAATGATTATATCTCTATGTAGTCAGTGTTGGTTGGTTACTCACTGTCCATCAGGTTGTGACAGGCCAATACATATTGGTGTGCGAGTGGGGCTGTTGGTCCCTCCCTCAAAAGGACTTTTCCCTCATTATTCAAGGAAAGGAATTTGTTTTTGAATTTGCCAAATTTACTGAAATATACTTTTCAGAATATTTCTCACAATGTAGGAGGAAGTGCATCTCTGTCTCTATCTCTCCTGTCTTACAGTGACCACAAATATGTTCTTCTTTTGGTAGCCATGATTTTTTATAACTACCTTTTTCAACTGCTAACGTGTGGTCACTGAGCCTGTACTTGGTCAGGATCTGTCTCTGCTTTGTATCTCTGACAGAGAAGAGTTACTCTGCCAGTGTGTATTCTCTGTTTAGGGTCCGGTAGCAATTAGGTTTATTTAGCAATTCTGTACTCTTGTTCCAATGTTCCAAATAGATGATTTTGGTTTGTTTAATAATTTGGTTGACTCTTAATTGGTTGTGAAGCAGTGCTGACCTGAAGCTGGTTTGTGTTAGTATATGTTAATGTAGTGAGTTGCAGGACCAGCTGACTGAGGGGACACTTTTCTGGGCTGAGCTCTTGTATTGTAAAATAATTGTCTGGGCTTATTTTTAGGTGTTCTATAAAATGTAAAACTTTTACATAATTCTGCATGCAGAATTTCAGCCGGATGTTTTTCCCATTTAATATAGTCTTGCTTACTGAGTGGACCCCATATTTCACTACCATATAGCACAATAGGCTCGTTGACACTATCGTAGATTTTTGTCCAAATTCTAATAGGAATATTTATTTTATGGGATGTTTTGATTGCGTAGAAAGCTCTACAGGCTTTTTCTCTTAATGCATTGAATGCCAGACAAAATCTCCCTGACGCACTGATTTGCAGTCTTAGATAATTGTAATTTAGTGTATGTTCTAGGGCGGTGTTGCCTAGAGTGAAGCAATTTTAGCTTTTCTGAGATCTGGCTTTTTTTTTTTTTTTAAACACCATATTTGTCTTCAAGTTTACTGTCAGGGCCCAGTTCTGACAGTATTTCTCAAGCAGATCCAGTTGCCGCTGTAACCCTTGTTCAGTGGGTGACAGCAGCACCAGGTCATCTGTATAGAGAAGGAATTTAACTTCTATAATTTAGAATGAGGCCAGGAGCTGAAGATTGTTCCAGTAACACCACTAACTCGGCAACAATGTTGGACTCAAACTGTACCCGTGTGAAAACTTCAGTTCTTTATTGGCCAATTTTTATTGCACACTTATTTTGCACATATATTTATTTAATTAGATCATAAGTTTTACCCCCAATACCACTTTGCAGAATTTTGTAATATAGACCCTCATACCAAATTTAATTGAATGCGTTCTTGAAGTCTATAAAACAGGCAAAGATTTTTCCCTTTTTTGGTGTATGTGTTTACTAATTAAGGTGTGTAGGGTGTAGATTTTGTCAGTAGTGCAATGTTTTGGAAGAAAGCCAATCTGACTCTTACTCAAGACACTGTTCGGTAAGGAAGACCTGTATTCGGGCATTCAGAATACTGAAGAAAATCTTCCCCAGGTTACTGTTCACACAGATGCCTCGGTAATTATTGGAGTCAAATTTGTCTCCACTTTTGTAGATTGGGGATATACAGTGCCTATAGAAAGTCATCATACCCTTTTGAAATAGTCACTTTTTTTTGTCTTACAGCCTGAAATGAAAGTACATAAAATCCATCTTTTTCCAGCTTTATTTACACATTTTGCCTTACAACATTCAAGTGAAAAAAAGGGCTACATTTCTGATAATTAATAAAAAATGAAAAACTAGAATAACAGGGTAGAAAAAGTGATCAGTCCCCTTAGAATAACCATTATAAACTTGCTCAGGTATAACCAATCACCTCCCAGATCACACACCAAGCTAATTGGCCTCCACTTTACATCAATTGTAGTGGTTTTGATTATTTCACAATAAAATCAGTTGTCCCCTTACAAAGAAAGGAACGGTCTATAATTTTCATGGTAGGTTCATCTTAACAGTGAGAGAGAATATTTAAAAAAATCCCAGAAAATCACATTATATGAATTTTAAAGACACCTGTCCACAGAATCAATCAATGAATCGGATTCCAACCTCTCCACAATGGGCAAGACCTAAGAATTGTCTAAGGACATCAGGGACAAAATTGTAGACCTGCACAAGACTGGAATGGGCTACAAGACCATTGGCAAGCAGCTTGGTGAGAAGGAGTCAACTGTTGGTGCAATAATTAGAAAATGGAAGAAACACCAATTGACCATCAATCTCCCTCGGTCTGGGGCTCCACGCAAGATCTCACCTCGTGGAGTGAACCTGATCATGAGAAAGGTGAGGGAACAACCCAGAACTACACGGCTGGAGCTTGTTGATGATCTCAAGGCAGCTGGGACCACAGTCACCAAGATGACCATTGGTAACACACTACGCCGTAATGGATTGAAATCCTATAGTGCCCGCAAGGTCCCCCTGCTCAAGAAGACACATGTACAGGCCCGTCTGAAGTTTGCCAATGAGCACCTGGATGATTCAGAGGAGGCTTGGGAGAAAGTGCTGTGGTCAGATGAGACTAAAATCGAGCTCTTTGGCATCAACTCGACTCGCCGTGTTTGGAGGAAGAAAAAAGCTGCCTTGGACCCCAAGAACACCATCCCCACCGTCAAGCATGGCGGTGGACACATTATGCTTTGGGGCTGTTTCTCTGCTAAGGGGACAGGACGACTTCACCGGATCGAGGGAGGATGAATGGGGCCATGTACCGGGAAATCTTGGGTGAGAACCTCCTTCCCTCAGCCAGGACACTGAAAATGGGTCGTGGATGGGTGTTCCAGCATGACAATGACCCAAAGCATACGGCTAAGGCAACAAAGGAGTGGCTCAAGAAGAAGCACATTAAGGTCATGGAGTGGCCTAGTCAGTCTCCGGACCTTAATCCTATAGAGAATCTGTGGAGGGAGCTGAAGCTTCGAGTTGCCAAGCGACAACCTACAAACCCTAAGGATTTGGAGAGGATCTGCAAAGAGGAGTGGGCCAAAATCCCTCCTGGGATCTGCGCAAACTTGGTGACCAACTACAAGAAACGTCTGACCGCTGTGCTTGCCAACAAGGGTTTCTCCACCAAGTACTGAGTCATGTTTTGCTAGGGGGTGAAATACTTATTTTCCTCAATAAAACACAAATAAATGTTTAAAATTCATATAATGTGATTTTCTGGGATTTTTAAAAATATTCTGTCTCTCACTGTTAAGATGAACCTACCATGAAAATTATAGACCGTTCCTTTCTTTGTAAGGGGGCAAACTCACAAAATCAGCAGGGGGTGAAATACTTATTTTCCCCACTGTACATTGAAGCATGGTGGTGGCAGCATTATTTTGTGGGGGTGTTTCTCTTCAGTGGGGACTGGGCAATTGGTCAGGATTGAAGGGAAAATGGATGCTGCCAAGTACACCCAAATTATTGAGGAAATCCTGTGGCCCTCTGCTAGACAGCTGAAGATGGGCAGGTGGTTCACCTTCCAGCACGACAACAACCCAAAACACACTGCCCGCCAAAAAAACAACACAGTGGCTAAAGGACAGGAAGGTGAATGTCCTTGAGTGGCCTAGTCAGAGCCCTGACCTAAATCCAATAGAACATCTGTGGATGGACTTGAAGAGTGCAGTCCATCGCCGCTCACCACGGAATTTGACTGAACTGGAACAGTTCTGCAAGGAAGAATGGGCAAATATTTCCCAATCTAGGTGCGCAAAGCTGGTAGAGACATATCCAAACAGACTGATGGCTGTAATTAAAGCAAAAGGTGCCTCTACAAAGTATTAAATCAGGGGACTGATCACTTTTCCAACCCTGTTATTCTAGTTTTTCATTTTTTATTCATTATCAGAAATTTTGTTGTAAGCCAAAATGTGTAAATAAAGCTGGAAAAAGTTGGAAAAAAGTGACCATTTCAAAAGGGTATGATGACTTTCTATAGGCACTGTAAGCCCTTGATTCCAGATGCCAGGAAAGCAGGCTGCCTGTAGTACCAGGTTGAATAATTTAAGTAAGGCCCCCTGCAGTTCAGAGTTACTGTGTTTAAGCATTACACACTACACACCTTAGCATTCTAGAATGCTTTTCTAGGTTTCAGTTTTTGTATTCTTTTAGTGTAATTCTTTTAGTTATTTTAGCTCTTTTAGTGTAATTAGGTTATCCAATATGTTTTGATTGTTGGATTTTTGTTGGATTGGATTTGTTTCTATTCAATTTGGAGATTGCTTGGAGCAAGGTCTTTATATAGGTTTTTAAAGTAGTTTTTCCAGATTTCACTATTTTGTATGTATAATAAAAATTTAAAAAAATTAACTTAAAATTATTCAATTTTTCCCATAACTGGTTTTGGTTAATAGAATCTTCAATTTCAACAAGAGTTTTGGAGGTGTGTTTTTGTTTCTTCTCTTTTAAGGTTTGTTTGTAAAATTGAAGTGTTTCACAGTGTAGATCTGGGTTTTGTGGTTGATTATGTTTCAGATTGGATAACTCTTAGTGTTTTTCTAATAGATTTGCATTCATCATCAAACCTGTCTTCTTGATTGTTCCGCTGGTAGACATTTTTAGGTTAGCTTTAATTTAATTTATCATTTAAACTGCCAGGTTTATGCCACTTTGGGTAGGTTTCAATGGTGTAAAATGGAAGCTATTAATAAGGTTAGTCATTTCAGTTGAACTAATTGCTTTGGTAAATTCTTCCATGCTGTCTGAAGCCCATCTGTATGTTTGATTAAGATTATACAGCTTGGAGGGCTGTGTTCCTGGGTTCCTGGGTTGTCCAATTCTTTTCAGGTACCCATTGATTTGACAGTGGTCTGAAAATGGGGTCTGTGGTCTGACAGTGAATGCACTAATGTTGGAGGGGTCCTTGTCAGTGATGGCATAGTCGACTACACTAGTCCCAAGAGCTGAGCAGTAAGTGCCCCTTGGGTCCTACCATTAAGGATGTACAGGCCTAAGGCTCGACAGAGATGCGCTAAGTCTCTACCATTTTTGTTTGCAGCATGGTCAGGGTTGTTTCTCTGTGTTGTAATCAATATTAGATATAGGGGGTCTGTCCAAATATATGATAATTGCTTTGGTCGTTAATACAGTCTGGCTCTGTTCCTGTTCTTGCATTAAAATCTCCACACAGCAGCACATTTTCCTGGGCCTGGAAAAGTCTGTATCTGTATGGAGGGTGTGGAAATAGTCTTCATCATAATAAGAAGATATCAGCAGAGGGGGGGGGTGCCATAGATAAATACCATGGCTAGGCCGCTATGAATTTTTTGCCATATGTCTGTTGGGCCTTGTTTTATTGGGGTGATATGGGTTGCCAGGTCTTCTCTGTAGCACACTATGATTCCCCCAAAGCTGCTGCCGTGCTTGATGTGCTTGAGTTTAATTGATGGTATTATGATTTTTTAATAACCTGAGGGACAGTGAGTAAGCACATCTGCACAACACCATGTTTCCAAGAGGATAATTACATCTTGACTATTTTCATTTTTGACTAAATCAGGGCTTGTGCTCTTAAACCCAAAGGTTGAGGCACACAAACCCTGGACATTCCACAAAGTGATTGAAAATGACTTCATAGGCAATTTAACAGTTCAAAGTGAAACAAAATACTTAAGTAACAACACAATCATTTCTATATGTATGTAGAACTAAGAATTGAACATTTATAGATTATATTTAGGTTAGGGGCCATAGTGTCCGTCCTACCCTCCTCTCTCTCTCTCTCTCTCTCTCTCTCTCACTCTCACTCACTCTCACTCTCACTCTCACTCTCATTCAAATTGGCTTTATTTGCAGACAAGTGAACTTGCGTTGCTCTCACTGCAGGCTCTAGCAGGCCATCTCTGTTACAGTGGGGAGAACAAGTATTTGATACACTGCCGATTTTGCAGGTTTTCCCACTTACAAAGAATGTAGAGGTCTGTAATTTTTATCATAGGTACACTTCAACTGTGAGAGACAGAATCTAAAACAAAATCCAGAAAATCACATTGTATGATTTTTAAGTAATTAATTTGCATTTTATTGCATGAAATAAGTATTTGATACATCAGAAAAACAGAACTTAATATTTGGTACAGAAACCTTTGTTTGCAATTACAGAGAGATCAGACGTTTCCTGTAGTTCTTGACCAGGTTTGCACACACTGCAGCAGGGATTTTGGCCCACTCCTCCATACAGATCTTCTCCAGATCCTTCTGGTTTCGGGGCTGTCGCTGGGCAACACGGACTTTCAGCTCCCTCCAAAGATTTTCTATTGGGTTCAGGTCTGGAGACTGGCTAGGCCACTCCAGGACCTTGAGATGCTTCTTACGGAGCCACTCCTTAGTTGCCCTGGCTGTGTGTTTGGTCGTTGTCATGCTGGAAGACCCAGCCACGACCCATCTTCAATGCTCTTATTGAGGGAAGGAGGTTGTTGGCCAAGATCTCGCGATACATGGCCCCATCCATCTTCCCTCAATACGGTGCATTCGTCCTGTCCCCTTTGCAGAAAAGCATCCCCAAAGAATGATGTTTCCACCTCCATGCTTCACGGTTGGGATGGTGTTCTTGGGGTTGTACTCATCCTTCTTCTTCCTCCAAACACGGCGAGTGGAGTTTATACCAAAAAGCTCTATTTTGGTCTCATCAGACCACATGACCTTCTCCCATTCCTCCTCTGGATCATCCAGATGGTCATTGGCAAACCTCAGATGGGCCTGGACATGCGCTGGCTTGAGCAGGGGGACCTTGTGTGCGCTGCAGGATTTTAATCCATGACGGCGTAGTGTGTTACTAATGGTTTTCTTTGAGACTGTGGTCCCAGCTCTCTTCAGGTCATTGACCAGGTCCTGCCGTGTAGTTCTGGGCTGATCCTCACCTTTCTCATGGTCATTGATGCCCCACGAGGTGAGATCTTGCATGGAGCCCCAGACCGAGGGAGATTGACCGTCATCTTAAACTTCTTCCATTTTCTAATAATTGCGCCAACAGTTGTTGCCTTCTCACCAAGCTGCTTGCCTATTGTCCTGTAGCCCATCCCAGCCTTGTGCAGGTCTACAATTTTGTCCCTGATGTCCTTAGACAGCTCTTTGGTCTTGCCCATTGTGGAGAGGTTGGAGTCTGATTGATTGAGTGTGTGGAGAGGTGTCTTTTATACAGGGTCCAGTTCAAACAGGTGCAGTTAATACAGGTAATGAGTGGAGAATAGGAGGGCTTCTTAAAGAAAAACTAACAGGTCTGTGAGAGCCGAATTCTTACTGGTTGGTAGGTGATCAAATACTTATTTCATGCAATAAAATGCAAATTAATTATTTAAAAATCATACAATGTGATTTTCTGGATTTTTGTTTTAGATTCCGTCTCTCACAGTTGAAGTGTACCTATGATAAAAATTACAGACCTCTACATGCTTTGTAAGTGGGAAAACCTGCAAAATCGGCAGTGTATCAAATACTTGTTCTCCCCACTGTAGGTGGCAGTATCGGAAAGTGAAATGAGGTGAAATATGAGCCATATGTCTTGATAAATCAAATCAAATCAAATGTATTTGTATAGTGCTTTTCACAATTTAATTGTCACAAAAGGCTTAACGGAGGGGGAACCCAGGCCTAGACCCCCCCCAAAAGCAAGCCTAAAGGCAACAGTGGCAAGGAAAAATTCCCTTGGTAGGGAAATACCTTGGGAGAAACCAGACTAAAAGGAGGGGAGGCCATCCTCTTCTGGCTGGCACAGGGTGTGTCCAAAAAAGACCATATCATGGTCAGTCAAATGAGTGTAGCGTTACTCACCGGATTTGCCGGGAGCCACTGCTGCCATGGCAATACTACCACCTTTGCTGTTTGAGTGTCATGGTGAGCGCTGTTTGAGTGTAATGGTGAGCGCTGTTTGAGTGTCATGGTGAGTGCTGACCGCTGTTTGAGTGTCATGGTGAGCGCTGTTTGAGTGTAATGGTGAGCGCTGTTTGAGTGTCATGGTGAGCGCTGTTTGAGTGTCATGGTGAGCGCTGTTTGAGTGTCATGGTGAGCGCTGTTTGAATGTCATGGTGAGCGCTGTTTGAGTGTCATGGTGAGTGCTGTTTGAGTGTCATGGTGAGCGCAGACCGCTGTTTGGGTGGGATGGTGAGTGCTGTTTGAGTGTCATGGTGAGCCTTGTTTGAGTGTCATGGTGAGCCTTGTTTGAGTGTCATGGTGAGCGCTGTTTGAGTGTCATGGTGAGCGCTGTTTGAGTGTCATGGTGAGCGCTGACCGCTGTTTGGGTGGGAGGGTGAGCACTGTTTGAGCGTCATGGTGATCGCTGAGCGCTGTGCTCCCCAGGGAGGCCATCTTGCAGAAGAAGCTTTGGGAGCGCGTCTCCACGCACGTCATCGAGAACATCTACCTGCCCGCCGCGCAGACCATGAACTCCGGAACCTTCAACACCACCGTGGACATCAAGCTCAAGCAGTGGACCGACAAGCAGCTGCCTCACAAAGCGCTGGAGGTACCACTCACTGAGTGTGTCCCAGTCTGCCAGAACTATGCTGCTTCACTACGCTGTCCCTCTGTGCTGTTCTCCTGTCCTTCTATGCTGTCTCTCCTGTGCTGTCTCTACAGATTTCAGACTGACTTTACAAGTTCATAGTTTGGTAGCTTTGGGGATGGTAATGGTGTGGTTGGCTTATTGTATTTGCTGTAATAGACGGACCGCTTGTTAGCTAGCTACCATAGGTGCATTAAAGTCATCCTCTTTCCTCATTGGTATGGTCAGAGTTGTTTGGAGTAGTATGAGCAGTGATATCATGCGTGTTGAGTCTCAGATTGGGGTGTGCTGGATGCTGATAGGTGGCATGGGAGACCCTGCAAGAGGAGTTTGCTCGCTTCATGGCCGAGTACAGGGGCAAAGACCAGGACGACATTTTCGACAAGCTGAAGGAGGCTGTCAAAGACGAGAGCATCAAACGACACAAATGGAACGAGCGTGCCATGGACAGCCTGGTAAGGGCCCTGTGACTCCCACACGCACAGCGCTGTCTGTGACTCCACACGCAAAGTAGTGTCTGTGTCTCCCACCCGCAAAGTAGTGTCTGTGACTCCCCCATGCAAAGCAGTGTCTGTGAAGGGGTCAGGGCTGTTTGGAGGGGCTAGGTAAGGTTTAGGGTGTTAGGGGGTTAATATGGTCAGGTTAGGGAGTTAGGGTCAGGGTAACGGTTAGGGTTAGGGGTCAGGGTAACGGTAACCCTCCTCTCTGTTTTTGGGCATGTCCCAGCGGGTGATCCAGCACAACGCTCTGGAGGATCGCTCCATCACTGATAAGCCTCAGTGGGACGCCGCCATTCACTTCATGGAGGAGACCCTGCAGACACGACTGAGAGACAGTACAGCCCCCGCTGAGAATCTCACACACACACCTCACATACGCCACATACACACCCACATGCCTCACACACACACACACACACACACACACACTTCGCACACACACACACCTCCCACACTTCTCTCTCACACATACAGACTTGTCACACACACGCCTCCCACACTTCATACATGC
Organism: Aldrovandia affinis; assembly: GCA_029706075.1. Lineage (NCBI taxonomy): Eukaryota > Metazoa > Chordata > Actinopteri > Notacanthiformes > Halosauridae > Aldrovandia > Aldrovandia affinis. The sequence goes on from JAINUG010000059.1 coordinate 1,388,016, forward strand.
CTCGCATACACCTCATACACACCTCACACACACACACACACACACACCTCACACACGCCACACACACACCTCACACACACACAGACTTGTCACACACACCTCCCACACTTCTCTCTCACACACACACACACCACACACACGCCTCCCACACTTCATACACGCCTCACATACACCTCATACACACCTCACACACACACACACACACACCTCACACACACCCACACACGCCACACATGCCACACACACACCACACACACCTCACACACACACAGACTTTTCACACACACCTCCCACACTTCTCTCTCACACACACACACCACACACACGCCTCCCACACTTCATACACGCCTCACATACACCTCATACACACCTCACAGCCACGCCTCACACACGCCTTACACACACCTCACACACACACACCTCACACACAGCCTGCACACCTCACACACACACACCTCCCACACACCTCACACACAGTCTGCACACCTCACACACAAACACATCACACACACCTCACCTTCACCTCACACACACACCTCTCACACACACACACCTCACACATACCTCTCACTACACACACACACACCTCACACACATCCCTCACAACCACGCCTCACATACACCTCACATACCTCACAAACACACACACACCTACACCTGACACGCACCTCCCACAAACCTCCCACACCCCACACACACCTCACACACACCTTGCACACCTCACACACACCCCTCACACACACATCATACACACTTCACCTCACATACACACCTCACAAACCACACACATGCCTCCCACACACCCTGCACACCTCACACACACACCTCACACAGCCATGCCTCACACACACACACCTCACACACACCTTGCATACCTCACAAACACACACACCTCACACACGCCTATCACACACTCGTCTCACCTGTTTGTCAGACTGAAGCTACTCTTATTTCCTCCCCCAGCGGACTCAGTGATCGGGGACATGGTGGGCCCAGACTGGAAGCAGCGCTGGTTGCACTGGCAGAACCGCACCCCAGAACAGGTCAGCGAGGAGGAGGATAATGATGATGATGGTGATGGTGATGGTGATGATGATTGAGTTTGGTTAGAATAAGAGGGCACAGGTGGAAATTAGCTCAAGGTCTGCACTGATATCAGGAAGTATGTTTTTACTCAGAGTTCATGCCTGGAACAGCTTGCCAGGTCAGGTAATAGAGACAGAAACACTTGGGGTATTCAAGTCCAGGCTAGATGCAGTACTAGATACTCTTTAGATTAGGACATGACGAGCGTAGATGGGCTGAATGGTCTGTTCTGGTCATGCTGTTTTATGTTGTTGTGAGTGTGGTGTTCAGTGTCCATGTTGTTGTGAGTGTGGTGTTCAGTGTCCATGTTGTTGTGAGTGTGGTGTTCAGTGTCCATGTTGTTGTGAGTGTGGTGTTCAGTGTCCATATGAGTGTGAGTGTGGTGTTCAGTGTCCATGTTGTTGTGAGTGTGGTGTTCAGTGTCCATGTTGTTGTGAGTGTGGTGTTCAGTGTCCATGTTGTGAGTGTGGTGTTCAGTGTCCATGTTGTTGTGAGTGTGGTGTTCAGTGTCCATGTTGTTGTGAGTGTGGTGTTCAGTGTCCATGTTGTTGTGAGTGTGTGTTTGTTCAGTGTCCATGTTGTTGTGTCCAGTGTGGTGTTCAGTGCCCATGTTGTTGTGAGTGTGGTGTTCAGTGTCCATGTTGTTGTGAGTGTGGTGTTCAGTGTCCATGTGAGTGTGAGTGTGGTGTTCAGTGTCCATGTTGTGAGTGTGGTGTTCAGTGTCCATGTTGTGAGTGTGGTGTTCAGTGTCCATGTTGTTGTGAGTGTGGTGTTCAGTGTCCATGTTGTTGTGAGTGTGGTGTTCAGTGTCCATGTTGTGAGTGTGGTGTTCAGTGTCCATGTTGTGAGTGTGGTGTTCAGTGTCCATGTTGTGAGTGTGGTGTTCAGTGTCCATGTTGTGAGTGTGGTGTTCAGTGTCCATGTTGTGAGTGTGGTGTTCAGTGTCCATGTTGTTGTGAGTGTGGTGTTCAGTGTCCATGTTGTTGTGAGTGTGGTGTTCAGTGTCCATGTTGTGAGTGTGGTGTTCAGTGTCCATGTTGTTGTGAGTGTGGTGTTCAGTGTCCATGTTGTGAGTGTGGTGTTCAGTGTCCATGTTGTTGTGAGTGTGGTGTTAATTTTCCATGTTGTGAGCATGATGTTCAGTGCTCCCTGGTTGCTTCTGCAGCATGTCCGTAACGAAACAAAAAGTGAGCTGGAGCGGCTGCTGAAGCTGAACGAGGACCACACCGCGTACCTGGCCAACGATGAGGTCACCACCGTCCGCAAGAACCTGGAGGGGAGGGGCGTGGAGGTGGACCCCGTGTTGGTGAGTCATTTACCCCTGTCCCCCGCCCCTTTAAAAGCTGTGCTGTATGGGATGTGTTTTCAGCATTATGGGATGTTTTGTGCTCCTCCAGATTAAGGACACGTGGCACCAGCTATATCGGAGGCACTTCCTGCAGAAAGCCCTGTTTCACTGCAATCTGTGCAGAAGAGGATTCTATTATTACCAGAGGCACTTTGTAGACTCTGAGGTAACAGCTGCTGTCAGTCATCTTCTGTTTCACTGTCAGTATACTGTCAATATTAGGGTTTGTAGCAGTGCTGTAGCAGCTCTGTGCTGTCGGTTTGTAGCAGTAGTGCTTTGTGCTGTGGGTTTGTAGCAGTAACGCTCTGTGGTTACAGCTGGAGTGTAATGACGTGGTCCTGTTCTGGCGGATCCAGAGGATGCTGGGAATCACAGCGAACACACTGAGGCAGCAGCTCACCAACACGGAAGGTAGGCAGGGTTGTGGTATGAGCGCGTGACAGTGTGAGTGTGTGAGTGTGACGGTGTTGAGTGTGACGGTGTTGGTGTGAGCATGTTGAGTGTGACGGTGTTGAGTGTGAGTGTTAAGTGTGAGTGTGTTGAGTGTAATTATCAATTAAATCTCAGAATTTGTTGATAGGCTGAGCAAACTGGTGGATCAACCTTCATCAAAATATACAACTCACAATTCAATTAAAATTAACAGCTGGTTTATTCAGTTACAACACTTAGACAAAACATTCAACGTCCAATCTACAGATGTAAGTTCAACTACCTTTTAAAATACTAAATCCAATATGTAGGGTTTAGTTCTGTTTCCTCACATATAGAACATTTATCACCACTATTTCACAAGCTTTCTTGTACCACATCAAGCTCCACTCTCATCTGGCTGCGAAAGACGTAAATTCCAAAGTGGATATTCCGGCTTAACAAATACTAACTTCTAAGCTTAAAATTGACATGTAACAATCACAAAAGAGATGTAATGGAATAAATGATACCAAACCAAGCTTGTCTCTCCAAGAACAAACACACGCTTTTTGTATGATGTGTGTGTGAGGGGTGTGTGTGAGGTGTGCAAGGTGTGTGTGAGGTGTGTGTGGGGTGTGGGAGGTTTGTGGGAGGTGCGTGTCAGGTGTAGGTGTGTGTGTTTGTGAGGTATGTGAGGTGTATGTGAGGCGTGGTTGTGAGGGATGTGTGAGGTGTGTGTGTGTGTAGTGAGAGGTATGTGTGAGGTGTGTGTGTGTGAGAGGTGTGTGTGTGAGGTGAAGGTGAGGTGTGTGTGATGTGTTTGTGTGTGAGGTGTGCAGACTGTGTGTGAGGTGTGTGGGAGGTGTGTGTGTGTGAGGTGTGCAGGCTGTGTGTGAGGTGTGTGTGTGTGAGGTGTGTGTAAGGCGTGTGTGAGGCGTGGCTGTGAGGTGTGTATGAGGTGTATGTGAGGCGTGTATGAAGTGTGGGAGGCGTGTGTGTGGTGTGTGTGTGTGAGAGAGAAGTGTGGGAGGTGTGTGTGAAAAGTCGGAAAGTTTTAGGCGTATATAATATCCGGGTTTTGCTGTCCAGGCGCTCAGCTATAACGTAGATAGCTAGTATCTTTTAAGGTGTGGATTGGTGATTTTGTATTTGTAGCTAGAATATTACAAAGGTTTGATTGCTAAATAGTTGGACCCAGGTTGTAAACTCTAACGTTAAATATAGTATTTATATCAGTAGCTGGGTAAGTGGCTATAAGAGGCCCTCTAGTTACAGTTAGCCTACTACTAACGTTAGGGCCTACTGCCTTCTATCCGGAGCCACCTAGCGTGTTTTTTAAGAGTGGTATTGCTGACTCCATCTAGACAGTAAAAATCTAAACTTAGGGAGAGATAGGGAGTCAGCTAGGGGCCTAAATGTGGCCAAAACTTTGTGAGGTGTGCAGGATGATCGCCCTGCTGGAAAGCGATTTCCTTGGGCTGTTCACCTGCCTCCGCTGCAAGCTCATTGAGCATCTCGAGGACAAGATTCTTGTTCTCGAGGGCCAATTGGCTGTATCGGCCGCACAGAGTCCCCAATTGTCAGGGTTCTTAGAACCAATTAGAACGTCCGTTAGGGAGAAGGTGTGCACGCCTAGGCTGGGAGGAGGGAAGAATTTAGAGCAGGCAGGAAGTGACAGGTGGGTCACAGTTAGAAACAAAGGTAGGAAAGGGCTTGCACACTACAAAGGGGCGGCATCTCCAGAGGTTGAGGTGTCCAACAGATTCCAGCCCTTGCAGGAATCTGTGGCCCGTGACCCTGAGAGCAGGGGGATGCATGTGCCACAGGACACCCTGATGGCCACATCTCCCAGGGAAAGGGAGTTGTTGGTAGTGGGGGATTCCATAATCAGGGGAGTGGACAGCATAGTCTGTTCCCAGGCCAAGGAGACTCGCACGGTGTGTTGCCTGCCTGGTGCCCAGGTTGGAGATCTCCTTGAGCGTGTGGACAAGCTCCTGGCCAAAGCAGAAGGGGATCCAGTGGTCATGGTCCACGTAGGGACCAATGACATGGGTAAGGGCAGGTTGGAGGTCCTGCAAGATACATTTGAGGATCTAGCAGCGAAGATTAGAGCAAAACCTCCACGGTAGTCTTCTCGGGAATTCTACCAGTACCACGTGCAAGCAGAGGAAGCTGAAGTTTATCTATAGGTTTAACACGTGGCTACAATCCTTCTGTAGGAAAGAGGGGTATAGATTTATTGAGCACTGGGACTTCTTCTGGAACAGGGGTGACCTATACAAGCGCGATGGGTTACACCTGAACCGGATGGGTACCTACGCTCTGGGGCAGCGTATGCTTAGGGTAGCGCAGGATTATTTAAACTAGGGACTCGGGGGGCAGGGAGGATAGAGAGTGAAATGGGTAGGGTGGTGCAGACTGCCCAGATGGAGTCTGTCAAGACTACATATAACAGTGAAAGCATTAATAAAGTCTTGAGTAAACAACATTTTAGCAAGTGTGGCTTGGGATGAAAGGGAGTGAGGGAGCGGGAGAGGAATAGTAGAAACAGTAGGAACGTAAGTGTGAGCAAGGCTATGAAGCTCATGTGTTTAAATGCGAGAAGTATAAAAAATGAATTTTTGGAACTGGAGGCTGTCATGTTGAATGGGGGTTATGACATTGTTGGGATTACAGAGACATGGCTTGGCGCAGCGGATGGGGAGGAATATAATGTAGAGGGGTACAAATTGTTTAGGAAGGATAGAACTAATAAAAGAGGAGGGGGAGTGGCCCTTTATGTGAAAGACTATCTTAATGTGCAGGAAATTCCAGGTATAAACCCATTAGTTTCTTGTGAGGACATCTGGATTAGATTATTGGGAGATCGTGAGAAGGGCCTTAATATAGGAGTATGCTATAGACCTCCAGCTTCAGACAGTAACATAAATAGTACGCTCTTTGATAACATAAAACAAATCTGTGCTGAAGGAGAGACGATAATAATGGGCGACTTCAATTACCCCTCTATCAATTGGGAGATAGTGACAGGTCAGGGCAAATGTGAAGAGGAGTTTTTAGATATGGTCAATGACTGCTTTTGGTACAGTCTGTTACTCAGCCTACGAGAGGGAAATCAATACTGGATCTGGTTTTGTGTAACAATCCTGATAGAATTTGCAGCACAGAGGTAGGAGAACCAATAGGGGCAAGTGACCACAGTGCAATTATTTTTGATATTTTTTGGCAAGTTAAGACAGCCTCCTCTAACTCTCAAATTTTTAATTTTAGACGAGCTGACTTTAATAAAATGAGAGAGAATTTAAGTAATATAGATTGGGTAAAACTTCTAGATTTCAGAACTGTGAATGAAAAATTGACTATATTTAAAAGGGTTATTGTAGATGTACAGTGTAAATTCATCCCCAAAGTAAGGAAAAATAGGATGAAAAAACAGTCTCCACAGTGGATGACTAAATCTTTACGGGTGATTTTGAGGCAAAAGAAACGACTGTATAGAGTATATAAAAAGGATAACTCCGAGAGAAACAAGTTAGATTATTGTAATATGCGGGCTAAGGCTAAAAAGGAAATAAAATCAGCTAAAAGGCGGTTTGAAATTAAAATTTCCCAAGATGTAAAAAGTAATCCTAAGAAGTTTTTTCAATATTGTAGTAGAAAAAGGAAAGTTAAGGATGAGGTTAAGTGCATTAAGAATAAGGAAGGAACTTTGGTTTTATAATAATAAGGACATTGCAAACACACTAAACAGTTACTTTGTGGAGAGCTTTACTAGAGAAGAGGTTATAAATATGCCTAAATGTATAGACAAGGTATGGAGTGTTTTGGAGGACTTTGAGATAAGGGATGTAGAAGTACTACAAAAACTACAAAAACTTAAGACAAATAAGGCAGCAGGCCCGGATGGCATATATCCCAGAGTACTCAAAGAACTTGGGGAAATTATATATAAACCATTGACAGATATTTTCAGTCAATCCATAATCACTGGAGAAATACCAGATGACTGGAAGCAGGGTAGTATAATTCCAATATATAATAAGGGGGACCGTACTGACCCCGGGAACTATAGGCCTGTCAGTTTAACTTGCATCACATGTAAAATGCTGGAATCTATTATTAGGGATAAGTTGGAATCATTCTTGAAAAATAATAGTATTTTAAGGGAGAGCCAACATGGATTTCTCAAAGGGAGGTCATGCCTAACAAACCTCCTGGACTTTTTCGAAGAGGCTACAAAGTGTGTTGACCTGAACCAGGCTTATGATGTTATATATTTGGACTTTCAGAAAGCATTTGACAAGGTACCACATGAGAGGCTCATTGCTAAAATGAAATCAGTAGGAATTGTAGGAGTAGTTTCACAGTGGGTTAAAAATTGGCTGCAAGGGCGAATACAAAGAGTAACAGTAGGTGGGGCCGAATCTGACCTCGGTGCTGTGGGCAGTGGTGTCCCGCAGAGATCGGTGCTGGGACCTCTGCTCTTCCTTATTTACATAAATGATCTGGATATGGACATTAGTAGCAAAATAGTTACATTTGCAGATGATGCTAAACTTGGGGGTTTGGCAAACAGTTTGGAATCGACTAAAGTAATCCAAGATGATTTAAACAAAATCCAAAAATGGGCAGATACATGGCAGATGACGTTCAATATTGCTAAATGTAAAGTTATGCATGTGGGAAATAAAAACATTAGACAGGAGTATTTTATGGGAGGAGAAAAGTTAGTAGGTGTTCAATTTGAAAAGGATTTAGGAGTTGTAGTTGATCAAAGCCTATCTGCATCAAAGCAGTGTGCTACAGCAGTGAAAAAAGCCAACAGGATGCTGGGATACATAGCGAAAAGTATTGAGTATAAATCAATGGAGGTTATATTAATGTTATATAACGCCTTTGTCAGACCGCACTTAGAATACTGTGTGCAGTTCTGGGCACCGCACTACAAGAAAGATATAGAAGCTCTTGAAAAAGTCCAAAGAAGGGCAACTAAACTGATACCTGGTATGAAAGGTAAAAGTTATGATGATAGACTTAAGGCACTCAATCTATTTAAACTTAGCAAACGGAGACTTAGGGGGGATTTGATTTAGGTTTTTAAATTCCTAAAAGGGATTAACAAAGTAAAATACCAAAGATTTTTTAAGATAAGTGGGGTCAGCAGAACAAGAGGCCACAGGTGGAAATTAGTTAAAGGCAAATTCCGCACAGATATTAGGAAGTTTTTCTTTACACAGAGAGTTGTCAATGCTTGGAACAGCTTGCCAGGTCAGGTAGTAGAGGCAGAAACGCTCGGGCTATTCAAGGCCAGGCTAGATGTAGTACTGGATGTTCTTTAGATTAGGACATGATGAGCCAAGATGGGCCGAATGGCCCGTTCTCATCATTATGTATTCTTATGTTCTTATGTTCTTATGACAGAGCAAGAGTAGAATTCCCCCAATCTAAACCGTGTCACCAGCAGGTCAGACTTTAAGTGTTGGGGGCGGGGTGGGGGGTTAGCTCACTCCCTTCTTAGCCCATAATTTATGATTTGGGGGGAGTTCCAGCCCAAGCCAGGTTCAGGTATTTGGGGAGGCATAATATACTCAAGAGCATTGTTACCAAGTGAGGAGGCCAATCATACCATGTTGACCTCCACTTTAATCTGGCGGGCCATCATTACTTTCTTCATGATCCATAATATTCAGCTCAACTGTAGGTATAAACTTGAAGTTGTGGGGTGTGGCACTGGTTCACCAACCCAAGTGCCTTGGCTTCACTCACAGAGCCAGAAACCCGCCCCACTCTGTCTGCCTGTGCAGGATGGTTAAAATGCACCTCCCCGACAGTGTGTTGAGTGTGACGGTGTTGAGTGTGAGTGTGTTGCTGTGAGTGTGTTCAGTATGAGTGTGGTGGTGTGAGCGTGTTGAATGTGACGGTGTTGGTGTTAGTGTGTTCAGTGTGAGTGTGAGTGTGTTGGTGTGATCATGTTGAATGTGCCAGTGTTGGTGTGAGTGTGTTCAGTGTGAGTGTGTTCAGTATGAGTGTGGTGGTGTGAGCGTGTTGAATGTGTCGGTGTTGGTGTTAGTGTGTTCAGTGTGTTGTGTGTGTTGAATGTGCCAGTGTTGGTGTGAGTGTGTGTGAGTGTGTTCAGTGTGAGTGTGTTGGTGTGAGTGTGTTGAGTGGTGACGGTGTTGGTGTACCTTCAGTTCGTCGCTTGGAGAAGAATGTGAAGGAGGTGCTGGAGGACTTTGGTGAGGACAACGAGAGGAAGGTGCACCTGATCACTGGCCGTAGAGTGCAACTCGCAGAGGACCTCAGTAAGAGCACCCACACACAAACACACACATACACTCACATACTCACACACACACACACGCACACACACACACATGCACACACACAATAATAATAATAACTACAGGCAGTAGTTCTAAGCATTGTACAGCTTTTTAACATCATCTTAAAAAGAGCTGTGGAATTTGTGGGTTCTGCTCTATGACTATATTGTACTCTGAAGGTCCATAAAAGCAATTCTATATATTATGGGGGAAAGGAAATCAAAATGTGAAAAACATTTCAAGGTATACCATTGCAGTTGTTTTGTAGACCAGTAGAGGACAGTGTTAGACAGCATAAGCTCTTTTCGTGGGACAGAGATGGGCAAATCCAGTCCTGAAGAGTTGAACTCTGCTGATTGAATTATGGCTGATCTCTTGTTTAATTGCTGCCATGACTTGGCCTGCTGTATAGGGTGCATGTCACTATGTTAGCAAGAGGGTCTCATGTGCCCCCAGGTCTGCGCAGGTGTACAGGGTCTGGCTGGGACAGGCCCTCTCTCTGCTCCCTGTGGTACAGGGTCTGGCTGAGACAGGTCCTCCCTCACGGGCCTGTTCTCAGTGACTGTGGGCTGAGAGAGAGACCCTCCAACCAGGCCCGCCTGTCTCTCCCAGCGCCCTGGGGCCTCCGCTCACATGCGTGCTGTTACCCTGGTAATGGTGCTTCGCTGCAGAGTGCTGCTGCCAAAATCGCAATGTGTGTTTAAAGGACATCAAGCTCTTCCGTCCCTTCATGAAGGCGCTGTTGTGGAAATTAAAATTCAGTAGGATCAGAGAGAATTTCTTTAAACAGTATTAAAGATTTAATTACCAACAGCTGCACGGAGACCCATGTCACGCAGGACAGGGAATCTCACGCCTTCAAATTCAAATGTGATATTTATATCCAACACAACGGAAAGGGAGGGAACACACACACACGACAGTGGACAATGGACAAAGACAGGTGGATAGCTTTAAAGTGGCTGATGTGATTATTTCACAGCTCTTTCTGTGTTTGACAGTATGTCGTGCATTGTACAACTGAGATCGAGGTCTTTCCTTAAATACATTATTTTATGCCGACAAAGTCGCTGACAGTACGTCAAACTGCTCACCCCCAGAGCAGGACGATTACTTATTTGGGATGACATCACCCAAATGTAAATATCACTGGTACAAGGAAAAAACTGAATGGAGTGCAAACCCAGCATTGCCCATGGCATTTAAACAACCTCTCACTGATAATTCAGACCGAGCCAAAGCAATAACAAATGCCGTAGGTGTTTTTATAACAGCAGATCTGCGACCATGCTCCGTTGTCGAGAACACAGATTTTAAACATGCTGAATGTGATTGAGTCCCGCTACGAAGTTCCCTCTTGTCAGTACTTCAGTACTTTGTTCAGCAAATTATGGCCAATTCAGAATTAGAATCGGATCAGAATCAGAATCAGAATCGGGTTTTATTGGCCAAACATGCTTTTACACATGTAAGGAATTTGACTCTGGTTCACAGTAACTCACACTGTACTTACATTCAACAATCAACAATCAACAACAGCAATGACAATCAACAACAAGAGTAGGTTTTTTAAATGTAGGTCCTACAGTAAACAGTGGTGCTGTCATGCACAGCAGTAAAGTGACTGGTGACTAAAGTGCATATGCTAAATATAGGTAAATAAATATACTAAATATAAGGAAGTATGAATAAATTATTGCACAATGAACATGGCTGTGGGTGTGTAATACTATGATTGACAGGCATTGCCCTGAGGACATGCAATGACAGGTCACATAGCTCGGTTAATTGTTCAGTAGAGTGATGGCGTGTGGGAAGAAGCTGTTCCTGTGTCTGGAAGTTCTGTTGTGCAGTGCTCTGAAGCGTCTTCCGGAGGGGAGGAGTTCAAAGATGTGGTGGCCAGGGTGAGAGGGGTCGGCAATGATCTTCCCCGCCCGCTTCCTGGCTCTGGTGGTGAAGAGGTCTTGGAGTGAGGGCAAGTTTAGTCCAATAATCCTCTCTGCAGACCTGATGATGCACTGCAGCCGGTGTGTGTCCTGTTTTGTGGCAGTGCCAAACCACACTGTTATGGAGGTGGAGAGGACAGACTCAATCACAGCTGAGTAAAACTGCACCAACAATTCCTGAGGCAGGTTGAACTTCCTCAGCTGGCACAGGAAATACATCCTCTGCTGGGCTTTTTTTGTGATGGAGACGATGTTGGTCTCCCACTTCAGGTCCTGGGAGATTATAGTTCCCAGGAACTTGAAGGTCTCCACGACCGCCACAGTGCTGCCTTGTATGGTGAGGGGGGTCAGGGGGGGGGTGCTGCCTTCTGAAGTCCACTGTCATCTCCACTGTCTTGAGCGTGTTCAGCTCAAGGTTGTTGTGACTGCACCAGAGGGCCAGCAGTTCAACCTCCCCTCTGTAGGCGGACTCATCACCATCTCGTATGAGACCAATGATGGTTGTGTTGTCCGCAAACTTCAGGAGTTTAACAGAGGGGTCACTGGAGGTGCAGTCGTTGGTGTATGCATTGTCAGTGCTAGGTGTGAATTGGAGCGGGGGAAGGGTGTGACCATTGCCCTTTCAAAGCGGCAATAGAACACATTAAGGTCCTCAGCCAGCTGCCGATTTTCCATGGAGGGGGGCATGACTTCCTGTAGCTGGTAATGTCCCTCAGGCCTTTCCAGACTGATGCAGGGTCATTGGCCGAAAACCTGTTTTCAGAGCCTTTCAGAGTAGCCCCACTTGGCTGCCCTGACTTCCTTTGTCAATGTGTTCCTTGCCTGGTTATATAGGGCTCTGTCCCCTCCTCTGTAGGCCTCCTCCTTGGACCACCGAAGCTGTCTGAGTTTTGTGGTGAACCAGGGTTTATCATTGTTGTATCTGGTATAAGTCCTTGTGGGAATGCACATGTCCTCACAGAAACTGACGTAGGATGTTACAGTCTCAGCCAGCTCATCCAGATTAGTGGTTGCCTGTTCAAATACACTCCAGTCAGTGCAATCAAGGCAGGCTTGTAGTGTGTCTTTTGCTTCACTGGCCCATTTTTTCACCTGGTTCACTACAGGCTTGGCAGATTTTAGTTTCTGCCTGTAGGTGGGGATAAGATGGACCAGGCAGTGATCAGAGAGACCCAGGGCTGCACGCGGGAGAGCACGATAAGCCCCCCTTAGTGTGGTGTAGCAGTGGTCTAGAATGTTATTGTCTCTGGTGGGGCACTTGATAAATTGTCTGTATTTGGGCAGTTCACGCCTGATGTTTGCTGTATTAAAATCCCCCAAAACTATAATAACAGAGTCTGGGTGTTTTTGCTCCACACTGATTATCTGGTCAGCGAGGCGCCGTTGCACCTCCCCTATGCAGGCTTGGGGTGGAATGTAAACACCGACCAGAATTGTGGAGGAAAACTCCCCCGGTAAATAAAACGGTTTGCAGTTTATGAATAATGATTCCAGTTCTGGACAACAAGATTCCGATAGCTCTGTGACATCAGTACACCAACCTTCGTTCACATGGAAGCAGATTCCGCCGCCTCTGGATTTCCCAGACAGTTCCGCGACACGGTCTGCTCTATGGAGATGGAAACCTGGTAGCCGTATTGCACAGTCCAGTGTAGTTTCGCTGAGCCAGGTTTCCATGAAGCACAGTGCCGCAGAGCGAGATAAATCCTTGTTGGTTCTGTTGAGTAGCAGCAGCTCGTCTATCTTGTTTCCCAGGGAGCGGACATTCGCCAGGTGAATACTAGGTAAAGGGGTCCTAAAACCCCTCCGTTGCAGCCGGACCAGCGCTCCTGCCCGCTTTCCCCGTTTGCGTTTCCTGAATCTTCTGTAGAGAGCTGTCGCTCCGCTCACTAAAATATTAAAAACGTCCGTAGAATATACGAAATCCGGTTTCATATCAGATGGTGTGGTGAGTCGGATGTTCAGCAGTTCTTTAGTAGTAAAAGTGATCCTGGTGGGTTCACTTAAAACGGAACACACGAACAAAAATAAACAAAGTACGAGAGGACACTGTACCATGGCAGCCGCTGCTGGCGCCATCTTGAAGAATTTTCCCCATCTTGCAGAACAATTAGCCACTGTTTACAAAGTTCATAATAAATGAAAAGCAATTTTACGTTTTGCATTTATTTCCCCCCCTCGCTGTACCGAAAACGTACCGAACCGTGACTTCAAAACCGAGGTACATACCGAACTGTGGTTTTTGTGTACCGTTACACCCCTAGGGCCCTATTTTCATGCCGGCCTTATGCCCTAGCGCTGGCGAATTGCCAGTTTCGTCTGTCGCAAACGTAATATTTCCAGTCTCTGCCGAGTTTGGCAATTTCGTGGTGCGCAATTAAAGCGTTTGCGCGACAATGGGTTGGGCAGCCCAATAGGGGGTGTGACAATGAAAACAGTCGGCGCTATGCACGTTTGGTGTCAAATAATGAGTTTGCGTTAACGTCCAACTAGACTACCTCTTAGCACAAACGCTGGCGCTCTGTGCAATTTGGTGACTTTATTGATACGCACATATGAACATAAGGTTATCTGAAATCACATGAGAATGTTTTGTGAATACAGTGGGGAAAATAAGTATTTAGTCAGCCACCAATTGTGCAAGTTCTCCCACTTAAAAAAGATGAGAGAGGCCTGTAATTTTCATCATAGGTATACCTCAACTATGAGAGACAAAATGAGGAAAAAATCCAGAAAATCACATTGTCTGATTTTTTAAGAATTTATTTGCAAATTATGGTGGAAAATAAGTATTTGGTCACCTACAAACAAACAAGATTTCTGGCTCTCACAGACCTGTAACTTCTTCTTTAAGAGGCTCCTCTGTCCTCCACTCGTTACCGGTATTAATGGAACCTGTTTGAACTCGTTATCAGTATAAAAGACACCTGTCCACAACCTCAAACAGTCACACTCCAAACTCCACTATGGCCAAGACCAAAGAGCTGTCAAAGGACACCAGAAACAAAATTGTAGACCTGCACCGGGCTGGGAAGACTGAATCTGCAATAGGTAAGCAGCTTGTTGTGAAGAAATCAACTGTGGGAGCAATTATTAGAAAATGGAAGACATACAAGACCACTGGTAATCTCCCTCGATCTGGGGCTCCACGCAAGATCTCACCCCGTGGGGTCAAAATGATCAAAAGAACGGTGAACAAAAATCCCAGAACCACACGGGGGGACCTAGTGAATGACCTGCAGAGAGCTGGGACCAAAGTAACAAAGGCTACCATCAGTAACACACTACGCCGCCAGGGACTCAAATCCTGCAGTGCCAGACGTGTCCCCCTGCCTAAGCCAGTACATGTCCAGGCCCGTCTGAGGTTTGCTAGAGAGCATTTGGATGATCCAGAAGAGGATTGGGAGAATGTCATGTGGTCAGATGAAACCAAAATATAACTTTTTGGTAGAAACTCAACTTCTCGTGTTTGGAGGAGAAAGAATGCTGAGTTGCATCCAAAGAACACCATACCTACTGTGAAGCATGGGGGTGGAAACATCATGCTTTGGGGCTGTTTTTCCGCAAAGGGACCAGGACGACTGATCCGTGTAAAGGAAAGAATGAATAGGGCCATGTATCGTGAGATTTTGAGTGAAAACCTCCTTCCATCAGCAAGGGCATTGAAGATGAAACGTGGCTGGGTCTTTCAGCATGACAATGATCCCAAACACAACGAAGGAGTGGCTTCGTAAGAAGCATTTCAAGGTCCTGGAGTGGCCTAGCCAGTCTCCAGATCTCAACCCCATAGAAAATCTTTGAGGGAGTTGAAAGTCCGTGTTGCCCAGCGACAGCCCCAAAACATCACTGCTCTAGAGGAGATCTGCATGGAGGAATGGGCCAACATACCAGCAACAGTGTGTGGAAACCTTGTGAAGACTTACAGAAAACATTTGACCTCTGTCATTGCCAACAAAGGGTATATAACAAAGTATTGAGATGAACTTTTGTTATTGACCAAATACTTATTTTCCACCATAATTTGCAAATAAATTCTTAAAAAATCAGACAATGTGATTTTCTGGATTTTTTTTTCTCATTTTGTCTCTCATAGTTGAGGTATACCTATGATGAAAATTACAGGCCTCTCTCATCTTTTTAAGTGGGAGAACTTGCACAATTGGTGGCTGGCTAAATACTTATTTTCCCCACTGTATATTCCACTCCATTATTATCCAGGTGGTTTGTGATGCACACTCCAGGGTGACGCATGTAGGCCTACTGCATGACGAACATAAATGAAACAGGCCTAGTTGCAGTTGTGAGTTTTTTTATTTATTGCTTTCCATTTAACAATTACATAAAATTAGAAGAAAAGAAACGTTGTTTTTTAAGTTGGAAAGCCTACAAATATGGAAAAAAGGAGATGGTAAAATAAAACACTTTCTTTTTTCAATGTAGGTCTCAAAACATAAACTCAAATCATGAAAAGAACAAATTAATGTACGCCTTGTTTTCCCCCTCTGATTCGCGCACCAACTTTTCCGCACCTCCGGCACAAGCAAATCGCTCTATTCACTGAACTCTACGCCCTGTCCCTATGCACACTCAACACACATCTCTACAGGACACCATGCCTCTTCAGTCCAGAGGTCCACCACAACCCCACCAGGCACACATACATTCAGTTACTTTTCAAGTGCTTCCCAAACCCATGCACACAGAGACGCTAAAAGTTTTCAGTCCGAGTTCTCTTTTGACCCAAACACACAGAGACCCTTGCCACTCATCACAGTGAGTTCTCTTGCAACCAGCCCCGAGACACTCTCCACTTGTCGAGAAACACTCCACTGCCCTACTGCAAGTTCTCTGCCAATCACACCGAGGGAGAGAGGCGGACACTCTTCCAGTGCGCCCTCTCTCTCTCTTTCCAACACACACAGGAAGCACTCTACTCAGTCACTTTTGACAAATGCACACAGACCTCAACATAGATTCTACACAGACCTCAACATAGATTCTACACAGACTCTGCCCCCCCAGAAGCTTGGATTACAGACACACGCCACCATGCCCGACAGAGTCACATCAAACACCAACACTCACAAATGACATGCCCACATGAACGACAACCAACAAATCTACAATACACATATACATAAATGACAAGATGAACACTTCTCCAGACACACACATGGATGACAAGACTCACTGATCCCCCATTCGCCCCACCTGCTCTTAAATAGGCTTACTTTCTGCCTGGCTCAGGTGGGACCCGTGAGGCAATCACCCGTCTATCATTCACTCACCCAATCACAATTACTCAACACCAAACAATTAACATTCTCACACACAAACCCAATCAGTCAAGTTAATTCCACACCAATTAACTGATTGAATAATAATTAAATAATTGGGACAATTGGAACTAGAATTCCGGGCACTGCGAGATTGCCAAACCTGGCCCCGGAAAGTACAACTGTTCCAAAGGTCCTCCACAGCAACACCCCAACTCCCCTACCGCAGAGACCGACGCCCTCCACAACCATCTAGCTTAAGTTCTGTCTACCCAGGGGCCCAGATTCGCAGTTGTCCTATCGTCTCAGACGACTAAAAATTAAGAAGGACGACCTTCGATTTCCAAGTGGTTGTCCTGCTGACGACTGTGAATTTAGGATAAAAATAAAAAAATGATGAGCTAACTGTAAGTATTTATGTTTTACACCCACATTGTAACAAACACGTCATGCACGGATATTCAAAAATATTTCAGAAGTTCCAAATGGGAAAAGCGGAACATTGTCACTCGCATGCAGTCTGTGCTCACTGCGTTTGTTGTTGTTGCTATGCCAGCAGTGAAGAAAGTTTGCAGATCGCAGCACATAGACACAACAGCGAGAACCAGCTAGTTAGTTAGTTAGCTAGCTAACATTAGCGTTCACGGACATTGGATATCGATATCTGTGATATCTGATCATGCATTTATCACTTACCAAGCCTTGAATTAGCAAGCAATATCCGTGAACACTAGCTAGCTAGTTACTGTCTATATTCAGTTCAGTGAGCCCTCCCGCCAGGCTGAAGAATCGCTGTGATTTTCCTGCAGTGATTTCTTATCTCCGTCCTACAGTCCAAGCACAAATCATTCCCACATCCCTGCTCGGTTAAATCTAGGAATTATTAGGTAGCTATTACGTTAGCTGCCATACCACACTCTAGTTGGGAATGGAAAAATCTCTCTCGTTTGAGTCCCAACTGGAGTGTACGTTATGATATACTTGTACAGTCAGAGCACTAGTCGCTAACGCCACCTGCGGGCACCCGTCAGAGCTTCACTGCTACACAGTCTCATGAGCACACGCTGCAGTCAAACATAAATATCCATGTAGAAAAAAAATTACGTTAACCGTCGTGTCTATCTTTGGGCTACATATGACGTAGTGATTTTCAAATATGTGGAGATTTATTGAGGGTGCAAGTCCATCCCCCACTAAAAAGGCTAAAACCAAAGAAGATCAGCTAAAAACTCAGCGAAAATATGATTCAGAGAGCAGAGATCGCACTTTCCAGGAAAATTGGAAGGTGAACAGACCAAGGACAAGTAACTTTTAGGAAGGACAGGTATCTTTTCTAAGATACTTGCCCTTTGACAAGTATGGCATTTACCCTAATCTGGGCCCCTGTGTCTGCCTATAGTTCGCAGAATGCAGTGTTGTTTTTGTGGTCACACCCACACTTTCACTAGGTCTAAAACATAGACTTTGCGTTAAATAGGACTGGGGGCCAGATTTACTAAAGGATTGTGACTGCTTTTCAAACGCAAAGGTCACAATATCGCAAGGTCGGATTTACTAAACGGTCACGAGTCAAATCATTATTAGGATGGAAATTGCAAGGGTTACGTCACTCTGTGCCTTTTTTTTTTTAGATGAACAGTTAACTCTGTTCATGTATGTGTATACCTGGGGTTAATGTGAATGTGACAACAATAAGGTGCTAATTCTTATGGGTGATTTTAATATATACACTACCGGTCAAAAGTTTGAGTACACCTTCCATCTGGACTATGGCTAATCGGGCACTCCTTCATTCTTCAGCAAGATAACGACCCGAAACACACCTTGAAGTTGTGCAAGAACTACCTGGTGAAGGAGGAACATGAAGGACAACTCAAACTGATGACCTGGCCTGCCCAGTGTCCAGACCTCAATCCCATAGAACTTGTATGGGACGAACTGGACAGAAGAGTCAAAGCAAAGCAAGCCACAAGTTTCTCTGGGAATTGCTGCAGGAGAGCTGGAAAGACATATCGGGTGATTTCCTGCTGGAACTTATTAACCGAATGGCCCGTGTTTGTGAGGCTGTTATCACGGCAAAGGGTGGCTATTTTGAGGAATCCAAGATTCAATTTTCAATATAATTTTCTTGAACATTTCTTTGATGTTCATTTTGTTCATTGTTACATGTGTTTTTTGTAATTTTAAAGTATTTACAGAAATGTATACAGGTGTAAAGCATTGTCAATTATGAGATAAACCTAGTTTCTAGCAGGTGTACTCAAACATTTGACCGGTAGTGTATATTTTTCATTAGTTTCAGATTTTTTCCTCGTTTTTCTCTATTTTCAATGATTTATTTTGATTTGCCCTCCCCTCACGAGCCCACCACCTGTCCTCCGGTTCAAACTATTGTCCCCGAGGCCAGCAATGATC
Source organism: Aldrovandia affinis (assembly GCA_029706075.1). NCBI lineage: Eukaryota > Metazoa > Chordata > Actinopteri > Notacanthiformes > Halosauridae > Aldrovandia > Aldrovandia affinis. The sequence continues at coordinate 1,406,824 of JAINUG010000059.1, forward strand.
CGCCTCTTCTGAGATGGAACTTCGCCCACCTGCTCTTTAGGAACGCCCTACTGCTCCTCGACAAACTTGTCCCAACTTTCCCTCCCCCCACCCCCTGGGGCGGACAGCCAAAAGCCACCCCCGATCGTGGCTCTGTGTGTGTGATTAACCTGGTATACAGTGTGTAATTACCCTGGTATACAGTGTGTAATTACCCTGATATACAGTGTGTAATTACCCTGGTATACAGTGTGTGATTAACCTGGTCTACAGTGTGTAATTACCCTGGTATACAGTGTGTGATTAACCTGGTCTACAGTGTGTAATTACCCTGATATACAGTGTGTGATTAACCTGGTCTACAGTGTGTAATTACCCTGGTATACAGTGTGTGATTAACCTGGTCTACAGTGTGTAATTACCCTGGTATACAGTGTGTGATTAACCTGGTCTACAGTGTGTAATTACCCTGGTATACAGTGTGTGATTAACCTGGTCTACAGTGTGTAATTACCCTGGTATACAGTGTGTAATTACCCTGGCATACAGTGTGTGATTAACCTGGCATACAGTGTGTGATTAACCTGGTCTACAGTGTGTAATTACCCTGGTATACAGTGTGTGATTAACCTGGTCTACAGTGTGTAATTACCCTGGTATACAGTGTGTGATTAACCTGGTCTACAGTGTGTAATTACCCTGGTATACAGTGTGTAATTACCCTGGCATACAGTGTGTGATTAACCTGGCATACAGTGTGTGATTAACCTGGCATACAGTGTGTAATTAACCAGGTATACAGTGTGTGATTAACCAGGTATACAGTGTGTGATTAACCTGGTATACAGTGTGTAATTAACCTGCTATACAGTGTGTGATTAACCTGGTATACAGTGTGTAATTAACCTGCTATACAGTGTGTGATTAACCTGCTATACAGTGTGTGATTAACCTGGCATACAGTGTGCAATTACCCTGGTATACAGTGTGTGATTAACCTGGTATACAGTGTGTGATTAACCTGGTCTACAGTGTGTAATTACCCTGGTATACAGTGTGTGATTAACCTGGTCTACAGTGTGTAATTAACCTGGTATACAGTGTGTGATTAACCTGGCATACAGTGTGTAATTACCCTGGTGTACAGTGTGTGATTAACCTGGCGTACAGTGTGTGATTAGCCCCTTAACTTTCCCCCCCTATGTTGTGAATTCACGCCTATTTGGAGATTCCCAAATATAATGGTTCATAGCTCAAGAACTGTGATGGTACATGCCTACAAATGAAAGGAAACACATTGCAGTTCATAGGTGTGTGGACACACTCAAATATGCATGTGAACACAACACATCCCAAAGGACCAAAGATTAAATATAGAATAAATGAGGCTTTTAAAGTTTTCTTGTCTAGAATCTCATGTTTGAGAAGCAATAAATGAGTCACATTTGGGGTTTGTGCATGCCATGTCCAGTATGTCAACACATCTGTGTGAGAAAACAGACTCCTAGATCCAAGGACTCATGAACTAGAGGCCTTTTAGTGAGTGGTGTCACTGGTGGTCTCCAAGTGTCCCAAAACATATCCAAGGTGGCTGAATTGGCCCAATGATTTCTATTCACTTCTGTGACACTGGAAAACATACTAAAACATTTTGATTACTATAAAACCTGTTTCTATCAGCCAAACCATTATGGGTTGTTCTTTTGCTCACAAAACAGATACTAATGTGATGGCTCAAAGTGTTTCCTAATGTCTCCAAGTGGCACAATTCACTTCTGTGACACTCATTGCACAAAACTATTTACAGTGTAATTTAGTGTTCTTTAGTCTGACTAGGCTGAGTGAGCTGAGTGAAGGTGTGTGTGTAGCGCTGTGGTGTAGGGCTGAATGAAGGTGTGTGTGTGTGTGTGTGTGTGTGCGTGTGCGTGTGTGCGTGCGTGCGTGCGTGCTGGGGGCACTGTGATGCAGTGCTGGCTGTGCTGAGTGAAGGTGTGTCTGTAGTGCTGTGGTGTAGGGCTGAGTGAAGGTGTGTGTGTGTAGTGCTTTGGTGTAGTGCTACCTGTGCTGAGTGAATGTGTGTGTGTGCGTGCATGCGTGCGTGCCTGCCTGCGTGTGCAACGCTATGGTGCAGGGCTGGCTGTGCTGAGCCGAGTGAAGTTGTGTGTGTGTGTGTGTGTAGCGCTGTGGTGTAGGGCTGGGTGTGCTGAGCTGAGTGAAGGTGTGTGTGTGCAGTAGAGTTGTGTGTAATCATGCTCGCAGGCTGCTCTTTGTGTGGGTGAGATTGGGTTTCACTCTGCACCTGCCGTATCAAACCTCTCCTGGACTAATGCCTCCATACGCTGCTGTCATCTCCTCCTCCTGCCTTTGATGCTCAGTTAACATATCAGGACACAAAGGAGAGAAAGTCCTTTCAGCCTCCAAGCACGGAGAGAGGGCCTGTTCTCTCTGCTCTCACCATGTTCCTCTCTGCTCTCACCCTGTTCCTCTCCTCTCTCCTCTCTCACCCTGCTCCTCTCTGTCATAAAAGCGCTCCTATGATGCCCTCTAGGGAAGTGACTGCTTTAAAGCAGGATTGCAACATTTTCTGAAGGTCGGGTGATTTTTCAGAAGAAAATGCATCTTTAGCTCATTGAAATCTTAAAAAGACACAAAACAGGAGTGCTGAGTTCCATTGCATTAGTTTCAGATTGTGTGAAAGTGGACATAGGCACAGCCAAAGTGATGAACTAAGAGTAATGACGTCAGAGGAATGATTGGGCTCCCTGCGTTAACATGCTGTTAGACACAGATGACATGGCGTGGGCTGGAAGCAGTGATGTAGATGGCATCATTGCACTGCCCCTGGATGTGACAACACATTTTACAACAGCAGAGATGTTCACTTTCACAAACTGCACAAAAAACCGCAATGATGTCCTGAAACAATGGCTTTCTGCATTTTACAAAATCCCCTCATTTCTAAGTTCAAATTTGAGGAGGACTCGCGACTGATTCGATAGCGATGAAAACAACTAAAACCATCTGTTTGATTTATGTGGGTACAGTATCAGCTGTACAGACAGCTCAACCCAAACCGTGTCTGGTGCCTCTGTACACTGTGCAGAAAGAGCACAGCAGCCAGGCTTAACCCCCAGAGGTAGATTTCGTGGAAGTCTAAAGTCACTCATTTGTGACCATGCCGTCATTATAGTGGTTCATAATAAAAATAGTAGATAAAAAGCTACTAGGCCTACACAATATGCTCAAAATAATGACTCTAATTGGACGATTTTGACTGTCTCTAAACAAATGGACGATGAGTAGCTGTATTCTGCTGCTGTGATTGGATTAGAGCGCTGTGTGCAAGTCGAACCAAAATCACATTCTTCCTTACTGTAGAAAATGATTAATTTATTGTTTTTGAAAGCACAATTCCTTTGTGTTGCTGAGCTGGTCAATGCAATGTGCTGCATGAGAGGCTACCTCGGTGCTGCCGGCTAGCTAATGTTAACTGAGATTGATATGCTAGTAACATAAAATAGTACAGGGTACCGGAAGGTAACGCAAATGATTGTGTTTCTGCAAATATGGCTTTACATTCATAATAGTTGCATTTATTGATAAGATAAAAGGTAGATATAGTCACATGGGTTGCTTGCTGTGCTAGGATCAGAAATACAATTTCCCTATTGTTTTCTATGGGAAATTCAATTCAGATATCAGAAACAGATCTTGTGCGCTTCCGTTTAAGAGGATCAGTCCTATGTATGCATGACGTAAGTATGACAAGTTCCACATACCAGCAAGAAAGTGCGTGATTGTCAAAAACGTTTGTAGGCTCCGTTTTTATTCATACCCTTGATAAAGATGAACCAAAGAGATAGTATAAAATGAACTATAAGTAATGAGGTATATTTTATGCTCAATTATTTTATGCCTAATACAATTGTTCAGAAAAATATTTTTGTTTAATTAATATATATTTTTAATAAAACAGTGTGGATCACAATTATTCATACCCCTAACTATTCTTTTAAATTGAATCCAACAAAAACAAATCTTCATAAATATACAACTTATTTGAAGTTAATTGGAAGGTTATGGAACTATACAGTGGCCTACAATGATTTCTTGTTTCCCTAGGGTATAAAAGAGGGAACACACGTTTGAAATACTGTGGTCAGCCATCATCATGTTGAAAGGCAAATAACTCCCTGAAAGCATCAAACAAAAGGTTATTGACCTCAGGAGATGGTTACACAAAACTAAAAAGTTCAAAGCTACCGCTTTCCACTGTTGTCAATTATTAGGAAGTTTAAGGCCACTGGAACAGTAGCTAACATGCCAGGTAGAGGACGCAAGTCTATCTTGTCCCCACGTGTAGTGAAACGGAGGGTTCAAGAAGCAAAAAGACATCCAAGGGGCACAGTTCAAGATCTGCAAAACAACCTGGCATCTTGGGGTTACAAAAGCTAAAGCTATCGTTCAACGACGCCTACATGACAATGGCAGAGTTGCAAGAAGGAAGCCTCTTTTGAAGACGATTCACCAAAAAAAGCATCTTGAATTTGTCAAACTACATCTGAACTACAATTGGAACCTTGTCTTATGGTCAGATGAAACAAAAATCAATCTTTTTGGACATGCACATCAGTGGTGTTGCTTTGGGGTTGTTTTGCATCCACAGGCGCTGGGGCCCTTATTAAAATAGATGGAACCATGAACTCCAGCATGTATCAAGACATGTTGTCCAAAAACCTTGTTCCCTCTGCCAGGAAACTACACTTTGGCCGCAGATGGACCTTCCAACAAGACAACAATCCCAAACATACGTCCAAAGAAACTAATAAATGGTTGACAGAGCACAAGATCAATGTCCTGATGTGGCCATCTCAGTTTCCAGACCTGAATCCAATTGAACATTTGTGGTTTGAAATCAAAAAAGCAGTTCACAAACGTCAACCCAAGAATCTGAAGGAACTAGAACAATTCTGCCTGGAGGAATGGTTGAGGATCCACTCCAAGAAGTTCCATAACCTTTTATGACACTACAGAAGGTGACTACTTGCTGTTAAAATGACCAAGGGAGGAACCTCAAAGTACTGATAACAGGGGTGTGAATATTTGTGATTCTTGATTTTTCTAGGAAAAAAATGGTAATTTGTGAACCGTTCGATTGTGGTTTCGTGCCAATGCATTATCATTAAATAATATCATTTTCTGATATTTTTTAGCATAAGATATACCTCATTATTTATATAGTTTATTTTATACGATCTCTTTTGTTCATCTTTATCAAGGGTGTGAATAAATATGTTTACTGAGCTTACTGTACAATTGGTTTCTTAAACTAGAAATGAATAATTGATAGTGTGTTTTGTCTCATAATATGTTTCATAATATGAAATTACTGTACTAATAGCCAGTAGGCTACTGTATAGAACTTTGTTAAATCCCTATTGTACACAACAGCCCAGAATTGAGTGAAGTTGTGTGGGGCGGGCACAGGCCACCCGGGATGGGAGCAGCTGCTTGCTGAACGGCCGTTTTGACCTGCACTTAGCGTCTTATATTTTGTGATTTAGTAAACCTGTACCGTAGCGGTGTGTGTGTATACATAAATACATTGGTAAACATTTTACATTTTACATTTTAAGCATTTAGCAGACGCTCTTATCCAGAGCGACTTACAAGATGTGCATTAATGCAAGGTAAGAACAATCATAGTTAGCGCACAAGATCAGTGCAGTAATACAGCAATAGACATCATTGCAGGTGTCTGCGTATCATACCTGTAACACTGGAAAAGAAAAGGTTATTGTTTTTTATAAATAGTGTAGAACAAGTAAACAGTGGTGACGACAGATTGACTAGATGGACAGTGTTCAGTGGTAGTGGAGTCTGAAGAGGTGGGTTTTGAGTCTCTTGCGGAAGCGTTACCTGTAGCGTTGCTTAGTGTTGTGTGAGTATACATGAATACATTAGTACATTTGTAACATAGCGTCTGCCTTAGACAATCTAGACAAACGACAAGCCCTAGACTTCATTTCAGTCCAGTGACAAAAACAAGACATTCATCATGAACTGATACTTTTTTGGCTGGTGGAATATCCTTTCCCCCCTCTCTCCCTCCTTCCCTGCATGTATACCCATTTAGTGTGCACTCGATGGTCCTGTCGTCTGTAATGAAGGTGCTGTCAGGAGGATCTTTGATGTGGTTCCACTCCATGCGGTTGAGTGGAAATTCACACCCATTCATCACTAGATCTGCTTACAGAATAAAAGTGCAGCTTTACGCGAAAGTGTCAATGGGGACCATCTGCTTCTGCCCACGTTGGTGGGTGGGGGTGGAACAGGCTTGTCATTTTAGTAAGCGAAACACTGACAATATGGCGGCTGTTTATGAGTGTAACTGTAAGAGTCACTGGGGACACCAGGACAGACCGGGCGAGGCTCTAGCGTGGCATGTGCGGGGCTTGGGCGGCGCTCGGGTGTGGCATAGTAACGTTAGAAACCCGGCTAATCCGCAAGATGCCGTTGAAATCCCCCTCCCTCCAATTGTAATTATCTGAAGGCCTATAAAATGTTGTGGTGGTGTCTTTAAATGCCAGGATATTTTCGCTGGCCTCACATGGACGCTAATTCTTCTGCTTTTCCCTCTGCAGAAAAGGTCCGGGAAATCCAGGAGAAACTTGAAGCCTTCATCGAAGCTCTTCACAAGGAGAAGTAGAGTGGCAGGTATTTACACCTTCCTGTCTGCTGCCCTGAACTGGTTTCACACAAACTCATTACTGCTTGCCTTATATTGTTTGAAGATAACACGATTGTAGGTAATGTCCCTTGATAATTAGACATTTGTTTCTGAAAAGTTGATTCTGTACCTCCTGCTTCCTTTTTAAAGAACGTTTTGAATGTTCTCTGTTAGTTTCTCTTGGAAGTGCCGACACCAAATATGTACTTTAAGATTTTCTCAAGTAATCGATTTTTCTGAAAACAAGCAGCCTTTCTCTGCTTCTGTTCCAGGTGTTTGGGGTGCAGAGCAGAGATGACTGGAACACGCTGGATACGCCCTCCTGCCTGCTGCTTCCCGTCCTCCATCCGATGTTAATATCGTTGGCATTGTGCTTCCCTGCAGTTTGACGGGAAAAGAGTTCAGCGAGCAAGAGTGGCCTAGCTTTAAACGCTGCCCAGAAAAATAAGTCAATAAAGTAATGCACATTAAAGCAGTCTCTGACTCCGCCCCATTCCAGCTGGCTTCTTATTGGCCAACGCGCTCCACACATTCACCAGACATCCCATCCGTGTCCCGGCTCCCAGAGTTCCACTCTGACGCAGTTTCCAGAGAGACGGTCTCCACCCATTTCCAGGACGTTGTGCAGAGCCCATGCTTTTCCGCTCTGTGGGGTCAAAAGCTGCTGCTGTGTGCTAAGACCTCTGCACAGCTGGGGGTCACGCCCCTCAGATATACGCTGCCTCTAGCCCCATAGCCATCCCGCCAGCCCTGAATCATCATGGGTCTGGTTTGCACGGGACCTCTCCTCCCACATACCCACAGCTCCTCCCACACACCCTCCCCTCCTCCCACATACCCACAGCTCCTCCCACACACCCCCCCTCCCACAGACCCACAGCTTCTCCCACGCACCCACACCTCCTCCCATACTCAGGCCTCCTTCTGTGTGGCACGCTCTCTCTCTCTCTCTCTCTCTCTCTCTCTCTCTCTCTCTCTCTCTCTCTCTCTCTCTCTCTCTCTCTCTCTCTCTCTCTCTCTCTCTCTCTCTCTCTCTCTCTCTCTCTCTCTCTCTCTCTCTCTCTCTCTCTCTCTCTTTTTCTCAACAAACCTGTCATCACTGTAGGGCGCTACCCTTCATAAATAAATATTTCCATTGGTTTGTTGAAAATTTGTATTCAATTAATTTTTTTGTTGTAGAATAAAATGTTTGTATTATCAGAGTTAAGGCCTTGCACAATGTTCCCCATCACATATGGTTTATTTATTAAGTTTGATTGTATTTAAAACAAAAAACATTAATATGAATAAATATGGCATTTTCCACAAATCAAGAGGGGCAGTTGATGTAAAGACGTGTGTTTGTGTCATTCTTTAAAATCCTAAATCAGTGTAGTTACATCTATGTGATGTTGTAACTGTAATAATATAACAAGCTTAAACGTTGCATCAATGTTATGTCAATGTTACTGTGTGCTTTCTGTGCATGGGTGTGGATCACATCACATCTCCTGTATATGCCATATACCCGTATATCATAATATGTAAAGGATGAACTACGAGAAGCCTTGCGTTCTCACGTACAGTGCCTATAGAAAGCAGTGGCGGGCCGTGCATTTCACACCTAGGCCTTCAGTAGTGCTCTTCCCAGTGGCGTAGCGCAGTAACGTAACGCTGCCCAACCTTTCACCGGGGTGGGGAGGGGGTGTTACACGCGAGAGAAAACTGAGACCAGTTTATTTATTTCGCGGACCGGAGGGGGGGGTAGCACCTCCGTCTGAATCGATCCACCCCTCAATAACTATTTTATGGCTATAAAAACCATCTTATTATGCAGAAATGCAGTATAAACATGGGGCTATGGGGACGGTGTAGGGACAGGACATAACAGAGGAAGATGGGGGGGTCACTGTCCCCTCTCACAGACCCAGGCCTGCCTCATCACAGCGGGTGAGAATCTGTGCTTACAGAAAGACAACTCACTGCTGCCACCAGAGAGACACGGTTCTCTTCTCACCGCGAGACCGGATCGGCAGAACCAGAACCAGCCTGTGTTCAGTGTGGGATAGTTATGCTATCTATAACATTTTGTAATGCAGCCTGCCGTGCCATGTTATTATCTGCCTTGCATGCTGGCTAGCTTGTTATTAAAAATGGAATGATACAAAGTTAATGTTAAAGACTAAGGTGGTTAGCTATAATAAGTTAGCCACTTCATTAAATCATACAAACACACTGATCATAATAAGAAAAAGCGCTAGCTGACCTGTTTTATGATCGCTATTTTTATTCGAGTCACAGCTCATGTTTATTACATAAACTTAGCTGGTTAGATAGCTAGCTAAACAAGATCGTAACATGAAACATCAATAATAACCTCATAAAATTGCAATATTATTTAGGAAAATAGCAACATTTTACTCACCAAAAATCCTTATTATTTGTACACAAAATCCATCCTCCTTTCTTTCCTCAAAAAGAGTTCAATTACTCTGTCGTACAGATTATCCGTGTGTTTCAGTTCCATCAAGAAGTCATTTTCTATCGCCATCGAAGCTAATGCTGAAAGTCAAGCCTGTCCTGTCGTATTTCTGGCACAAGTTTTAATTCGCTTTAGGGCTGAAAATGTCCGCTCAAATGTCTGAATCACAGACTGATGTTAATTATATTTTGTCCATGAATACTTATTAAATAATTCCAAATGGTCTGTCCGCTTCCTTTCATAGCTTTTCCCCTGGCTGCACTCCTTCCAGACGTGTATTTTCATATTAAAGCATTTAACCAATCACATTACATCATAGTCAGACACTCTCTGACTATCCAATCAAAGGGTGTGAATACGCTGACGTACCTAGGCCTTCTAGAAGGCCTTGGTGTCTCCAACTCAAAATTTGATTGGTTGAAGCAACAGTTTGATCAACACTTATTTTATGCTACAGGGCCTTCAGAATTGATTGTGAAGGCCTCCAGGCAGATTTCTTTGACCGTGGCAACAAATTATGGCTGAAATGTGATTGGTTAAATGCTTTAATATGAAAATACACGTCTGGACGCAGCGCAACCAGGGGAAAAGCTATGAAAGGAAGCGGACAGACCATTTGGAATTATTTAATAAGTATTCATAGACAAAATATAATTAACATCAGTCTGTGATTCAGATATTTTTTAGGCCAGCAGAGAAGGCCTTGCAGGCCCTGACGGCCCACCACTGATAGAAAGTCATCATACCATTTTGAAATAGTCACTTTTTTTTGTCTAACAGCCTGAAATGAAAGTACATAAAATCCATCTTTTTCCATCAGTCTGTTTGGATATGTCTCTACCAGCTTTGCGCACCTAGATCGGGCAATATTTGCCCATTCTTCCTTGTAGAACTGTTCCAGTTCAGTCAAATTCCGTGGTGAGCGGCGATGGACTGCACTCTTCAAGTCCATCCACAGATGTTCTATTGGATTTAGGTCAGGGCTCTGACTAGGCCACTCAAGGACATTCACCTTCCTGTCCTTTAGCCACTGTGTTGTTTTTTGGGCAGTGTGTTTTGGGTTGTTGTCATGCTGGAAGGTGAACCACCTGCCCATCTTCAACTGTCTTTCCTCAAGAATTTGGGTGTTTTCCCTTCAATCCTGATCAATTGCCCTGTCCCCGCTGAAGAGAAACACCCCCACAACATAATGCTGCCACCACCATGCTTCACTGTAGGTATGGTGTGTTTTTGGTGGTGTGCTGTGTTTGGTTTCCGCCAAACATAGCGCTTGGAGTTCAGTCCAAAAAGTTCAATCTTGGTCTCATCTGACCATATAACCTTTTGCCACATGGCATCAGAATCTTCTATGTGTTTCTTTGCATAACATAAACGAGACTCAGTGTGACACTTTTTCAGAAGAGGCTTCTTTCTCGCCACCCTGCCATACAGGCCAGCTTTGTGTAAAGCTTGTGAGATTGTTGTCACATGCACAGATCGCCCAATCTCTGCCATTAAGACTTGTAACTCCTTCAAGGTTGCCTCTTGGTAGCTTCCCTGATCAATCTTTTTCTGGCTCGGTCATCCAGTTTGGAGAGATGGCCCGATCTTGGCAAGGTGTGGGTGGTGCTATATGCCTTCCACTTCTTAATAATACTCTGAACGGTACTCAGAGGGATAGTTAAAGCCTTTGAAATCTTTTTATATCCTTCTCCTAACTTGTGCCTATCCACAACTTTATCCTGGAGTCCTTTTGAAAGCACCTTTCCAGCCATGGTGAATTATTTGCATTACCATGCACTACTAGGAGTGGAATCCTCAAGGAACAGCTGATTTTATTGTGAAATTATCAAAACCACTACAATTGATGTCAGGTGGAGGCCAATTAGCTTGGTGTGTGATCTGGAAGGTGATTGGTTATACCTGAGCAAGTTTATAATGGTTATTCTAAAGGGACTGATCACTTTTCCAACCCTGTTATTCTAGTTTTTCTTTTTTTAATTAATTATCTGAAATTGTGCCCTTTTTTTCACTTGAATGTTGTAAGGCAAAATGTGTAAATAAAGCTAGAAAAATATGGATTTTATGTACTTTCATTTCAGGCTGTAACACAAAAAAAGTGACTACATTTTTACATTTTTACATTTTAAGCATTTAGCAGACGCTCTTATCCAGAGCGACTTACAAGATGTGCATTAATACAAGGTGAGAACAATCAAAGTTAGCGTACAAGATCAGTGCAGTAAAACGGCAAAGGACATCATTGCAGGCGTCTGCGTATCATACCTGTAACATTGGGAAAGAAAAGGTTAGTGGGTGTTATTTTTTTTTTTTTTTATTTTTTTTTTTTTTGAACAAGTAAACAGTGGTGACGACAGATTGACTAGATGGACAGTGTTCAGTGGTAGTGGAGTCTGAAGAGGTGGGTTTTGAGTCTCTTGCGGAAGATTGGAAGTGATTCCGCAGTCCTGACCGATTGCGGGAGGTCGTTCCACCAACGAGGGACCAGGACAGAGAAGAGGCGAGACCGCGAGGAGCGGCTGCCAGGCGCCCGGAGGGATGGGGCAGTCAGTCTGCCAGCGGAGGCGGAGCGGAGGGGTCTGGACGGGGTGTAGGGCGTGATGAGTGACTGGAGGGTATGATGACTTTCAAAAGGGTATGATGACTTTCTATAGGCACTGTATATACGTGTGGTGAGGTGGTGAGGCGTTCCTACTCTGCACACACAAAAATTGATTATAAATTCAAGCCGTTAAGTAAAAATTATCATATTTTGGCACGTGTAAATCCGGCAACAAATATAGTTAATCATTTAACAGATCAAGGAAGAAAACTAACTTGGCTATCCATTGCTAGCTATAACGTGAAACTTTCAAAAGTTCTCATACAACCCAAGATGTGGGAGTCAGTGTAAGCTCGCTGTAAAAGGCAGAAGTTATAGAAGTTGGCTGGCCAACTGGCAAGATATATTTCTTGGTAACTTAGAAAACAATTCCACTCCTACGCAGTATGCAGGCATTATGATTTATGGTTTGGACATTCACTTCCGTGACTTGATAGGTCTGCACATGAGCTGCCATGTCCGTTTTAATTTGTAGAAGTTCCGGCAGTGGAGTAACAGGCTGTGTGGGAGAAAAAACAAGAGGAGCTTGCATTCAGGAATTCTGTGTTCTGTTCCTATGTTTCCAATAGATCATTTATGTAACCTAATATCTGCACATATGTATGTATGTATGTTTTGCTAACCGGGCCAATAACATTCCACTAGACACATAAATGGTCCACTAAAGTGGTTCTCTGTGGCTCAGTTGGTAGAGCACAGCGTTGGCAACACTTAGGTTGTGGGTTCAATCCCCACTGGGGCCACATATACTGAAAAATGTATGCCTTCACTACTGTAAATCGCTTTGGATAAAAGCGTCTGCTAAATGGCATATATTATTATTATTTATTATTATTATAAATAAAGCCACTGTTATAGAATATAGCAGATAGAAATATCGCCTACATGCTGCCGCTTGGAAGTGAGACACCAAGAACTTTAATTTAAACAGATGTGTTAGGCATAGAAATTATGCAGGGACCACTGTGCTGCCCCCAATCCAACCACCCCTGGGACGAGAGTGAACAGCATGACCCGTCTAGAATTCAGCAGGGCTGTCCTACAGAAAGGTATGGGCTTTGTGACGAATGACCTGAACTGCCTGGTCAAGGTCCCTAATGTAGTAGATATTGTCGAGGTTAGTTTTAAGAATGCTAATGTCCTGGAGAGATTCTGGAACCTCTTTAGAGAGGGGAAGGATAGGAGCCCCCTGAAAAACGTTGACGTTGAGCCTCTGTCTGGCACCGAGAGCAAAGTGGTGACTGTACAGTTTTATAACGAAGCTGTACAGGACCACAATGTTGCAACGTGGTTGGGCAGGTATGGCTCCGTCAAGTCCGAGGCAAGGAGAGTCCTCGATGAGGATGGGGTGTGGACTGGGGCCAGAAAGTGGCTGGTCCAACTACAGCCAGACCCAACATCAGTTGGAGGGGTGAGACACATCCCCAGCACCGTTACGCTGGGGAAAAACCGGGGCGCAGTTTTTTATTACGGCATGCCCAAACTGTGCAGGTGATGTGGTGAGTTAGGCCACTTAGCTGCATCCTGCACAGTGGTTAAGTGCAAGAGTTGTGGAGGAGAGCATGAGACCAGGGCATGCCGGGACCCTAGACCCTGTAAATTGTGTGGGGTAAGGGAGCACCTCTTTTGAGACTGCCCACTCTCATATGCTAACAGGGCTTGGGGAACTGCGCCACAGCCTCACCCCCAACCCCTCCATCAAATACGACCACGACAACCCAGCCTGACCCACCTCAGTTTCCCTCACTACCTACCCAAACTACAGCACAACCAGACAAACCAGACATGCCAGTCTCCCAGACACCCCCCACTACAGTTGAGGAGGAGGCGGACTTGGAAACCCTCAACACGGTGGAAGAGCCCGCCCTCTCCTCAGATACCACAGATTCAGACCCCCCCTCCGACTGGTCCAAAGTAAAAGGGAGAAAGCGGAAAAGCAAACAAAAACACAGACAAATTTATCAACCGGAAATGCCTACTCCCATCACACCTAGCAATAGCCCTCAACCTCTCCCTTCATCTAAACCCATCCAGACAGTCTCAGACCCCCAAACAATCATAACAATCAATAGGCCCAAAATAACTCCCCGCTCCAAAAAACCACAATCCCCAACAAAAGCCCCCCAACAGATTCTTACAGTGAAACACCCAAGCTCAACCTGCCCCAGTGGATACTGGCCGCTTCTGGTCCTCAGACACCCCCCAGACAGAGAACCAAAAGATCCCATCCAAGGGCCCTCTGCCTCTGGACAAAAGGGGGCCCCAGGGCCAAAATCCATTGGCCCTGCCTCTCCAGGGCAGACCTTGCCAGGCAGTGCTAGGGGAGAACAGGTGAGCAGACCTACCCAGGGGGCGGAGATGCGCCCATCAAAACCAGATAGTCATTAACCGTTTAAGCCAAATTTCCAAAGAGATTCGCCAAAACGAATAAAACTGGTTCATTTCCACCCCTGCAATAATTTTCCTGTATTTTCTTATTTTCTTACCCCATGTCAATCACAATCACATCAATCAATACTCGAAGTATCAAAGATCCAACCAAACGGCATGCAGTTTTCTCCATCCTGCAATAGCTGCCCTCAGACATCATCCTCCTACAGGAGTGTGGGATTCCCTTCCGCTCCATGGATGACAGTCTGAAGGAGGGATGGAGAAGGGGAGACTCTCTCTGGTCTGGCTCAAACATATCTCGAGCAGACAGGGTCAGCACATTGATCAACAACCCCTATGTCAGAATAACATCATCTGACATAGTAGAGAGTGGGCGAATCCTCGTCACCAACCTCGACGTTGGGGGTTCCCCACTCCGGGTGTATAGCCCTAATAGCAAGGCCGAGAGAGCCTCCCTATTTACAAAAATCTGATTCTTAATCACCGCCCGTACGCCGGTGATCGTGGGGGGAGATTTCAACTGTGCCCTTAGGGATGAAGACCGCAGCAGACCAAGGAGGGATCAATCCAGCAGGGAGCTGCGGTCCATCATAGAAGATTTCTCCCTCCATGACGCCGGGGGCGTCTCTCCCCCTCAATACACATGGGTGAGTTCCTCTGGCGCCTCCTTCTCCAGAATAGACATGTTTTTGCTCTCTCCAGGCCTGAGAGTGCGCTCCTATACCATCGGAGCAGTGCACTTCTCGGACCACCACAGGGTGACCGTGCCCATGGACTGGGAGAAGACCATCACGGTGGGTAGGGGTCCGTGGAGGATGAATACCAGCCATTTTCAGGACCCCAAAGTGCGCCTCTCCTTCTGGAGACGATACCTGGAGTGGGTCACACTAAAACCCCTTTTTGACTCCCCGATAGAGTGGTGGGAGATGGTGAAGGATCGGGTGCGGGGCTACTTCCGGGCAGTCGGATGGAGGAAGGCAAAGGAAAGGAACGCAGCTTATAACCACCATAATGCTGCCCTCCAAAGACTGAGCCTACCCCAGGCCAGAGGCCTGGAGGTTAGTATGGAAGTAGCCCAGACTAAACAGCATCTCTCCACCCTCTGTCGGGAGGAGCGGAGGAAATACATCTTCCGCTCCAAACTCCAGGGTCTCGAGGAGGATGAGAGATGCACTCGCTACTTCTTCCGCAAGGCACGGTCAAGGAAAACCGACATTCTCTCCCCGTATAACAACGCAGGGGTGGTGGTGTCTGAAGAGGCAGAGGTCCGGGAGGTGGCCAGGGAGTTCTACCTGGGTCTGTATGCCAATAGGCCCATGGACAGGGCTCTCATGGACACCTTCCTGGATGGCCTGGACAGATGCCTGGAGGGACAGAGCATGGAGGGGGAGCTGAGCACCGAGGAACTCACCCGGGCCGTGTGCTCCCTTAACTTACATAAAGCTCCTGGTCCTGACAGAATCCCAGCTGAGGTTTATCAGGCCTTCTGGGATCTCCTGAAGGACGACGTGGCGGATGTTTTCAGAGCGGCTTTCAGGGAGGGGCGGCTGGGTGACTCACTGCGACAGAGTTCAGTGGCCCTTGTCCCAAAGAAGGGGGACCTGAAGGACCTCTGGAACTGGCGGCCAATCAACCTCCTCTCAGTGGATTATATGATCATGGCCAAATCACTGATGAGGAGGTTCCAAGACCTGCTACCCGCGGTGATCGGCCGCAATCAAATATGCAGTGTTCCTGGGAGGTTCTCATGAGAGATATCATTATTCACTCCAGGGAGCGCAGGTCCCCTTTAGGCCTTCTCAGTCTAGATCAAGAGAAGGCCTTTGACAGGGTTAGCCATGTGTGCCTGGAGAGGGTGCTGGAGAGGTTTAACTTTCCAAATCCCCTCCGGCGCTGGACCAGGATGTGTTTGGGTGACATCTCGGGCAGAGTGGTTGACATCAGGTCCGGCGTCAGGCAGGGGTGCCCCCTAGTGCCCCTTCTGTACGTCATCTACCTTGAGCCGTTTCTGCAGGCCATCCAGCGAAACAAAAACGTCAGGGGATACCTACTGCCGGGTGGCAGTGGGGAGCGGCTCAGGGTGATAGCGTACATGGACGACATCACCATCGTTGGCACAGATAGTTGTTCCATCACCACCGCTACAAAGGTGGTGGACGATTTCTGTGCGGCCACAGGCGCCCTGGTCAACTAACTGTACCTGTCGCCGTCATGGAGTGAGTCACTAACCTGTTCTTTCCCTGTACGCACAGAAGGCATAAAGCTTCTGGGGGTCACCTTCCAGAACGACGGGGGAGGGAACCGGAGCTGGGAGGAGGCCCTCCGTCACGTCCAGAAAAAATCGGGAGCTGGAGCACACGGCCCCTGACAATGACGGGTAAGATCCTGGTCCTGAAGGCAATAGTCTTTCCCAGCCTTCTGTATATTGGCCGGGTGTTTCCCCCGGACAGAGCCACTAGCAAACTTGTTGCTAGAATGGCCTTTTGCTTTGTCTGGGGGAGCAAAATGGAGAGGCTGGGGAGGACAACCCTGATGAAAGAGGAGGAGAAAGGGGGCAGGGGGGGGTCCCAGATATAACATCAGTTATATTGGCACAGGGTCCAGAACACTCTTGGGGGGGAGTCAGCCTCTGGTAAATTAGCTAAATACTATACCACTCCCTGCCTCAGATCTATGGGTCTGTGTGGGCTGGACCACAATGTGCCATACAGCTGGGACCCCCCATATGCATACAGGGCCCTGAGGGATTTTGCCTTTAGGATGGGATTGGTCGGGGCTGGGTTGCCCTCATGGACATACAAAAATATCATGTCCTTTTTGAGATCTGGAGAGACCATGACGCTCCCGGGGGGCAACCTAGCCTTAAACCCTGAAATTGTATGGAAAAATGCAAATCATAAAACATTAAATAATAAACAAAAAGACATAACATGGATGTCTGCCCATGCACCAGGCCATTCCTGTTTAGACGGCACTTAGCCCTGACCGAGAACTGCCCCCATGGATGCACTGACTCGGAATATGTACACCATCTGTTCTAGGAGTGCTCCGTGGCCAGACGGGTCTGGGGCCTTGTTGTGTCCTCTGTCTCCCAGAACAGGCTCCTGCCGAGATCCTCCCTGACGACTGACAGGGTCCTGTAAGGCCCCTGTGAGGGATGTAGCACCCCGGAGCTGCAGCGCCAGTGGAGGATCATTAACACTGTTAAGCAGGTCCTGTGGGAGGCAAGGAACATCAAGGTCTTCCAAGAACAAACAGTGGACCTGTTCACTCTCCGGAGGAGGCTTCAAAACCTCCTCCAGGACGGCGTTTTTTGTGGACTTTTTGAAGGACGAGAGGGGGGCAAGGAGGAAATGGGGGGTGAGCCACTGGAAATAACTCATTATATAGCTCACCCCCCCAGAGGAGGTGCGCTCTGGGCACCCAACGCCCAAGCACAAACTTTAGCTTTTTGTTTCTTGTTTGTTTTGATTTAAGATTATATGTATTTCCAGTCCTATCTGTTGTATAGTCTAGTCTGTTATGTTGTTTCCCTGTCTTTGAAAAATGCACTTATTGTTACCAAATATCGTTTTTTAAATCTTTTTCCCTGCCTCTAGTTGGTATGCCAACTTTATAACGTAAAGATTTTAAATATTGTAAGACTTTTAAAAACCAATAAAAGAACATTCCTGATAGTTACGACATTTACGGAAAGCATTTTGGTAATGGTCAATCATGTCCTTTTGATTAGCAAAGGGTTCTTTTTGGGCATCCTCCGTAGTTGTGCGGTGTATGGAACATGGAGGTTTGCCACCAATATTATCCATAGCTGTGCGGTGTATGGAACATGGGTAATTATTGCTTCTTTTAATAAAGTGGCTATTAGCGTGGTCATTTTTGCATTACTACTGGACTCCATCTCTTTCTTGATACATCACCTCACGCACGCTCGCTACAATATTGACTAATTGCATGAAACTATAAAAATACATGAATAGTCCTCCCGCCTTGTCCTGTCACCTTCCATTTTCTTGCTGACTGATAAATAAATCCCCTTCTTCCTTCACCGTAGAACCGCAATGCAAAAAGTTGCATACTTGAGTTTGGGATGCACTTGATCACATGACCGTTTACTTCCGTACTTGATATACGCAAGTATGCAATTTGGGACATAGCCAGAGGTTCTTGTTTAGGCCCTGACGAGGCGTGTTTTTATTTAGTCACTGGTGAGAACTAAGCCGAGAGTGTTCTTCGTTGCTGTTCTGTCCATAACGTTAGCGAAAATGAATGGCAAGAGGAGAAAGACTAGCACATGTAAAAACCGTGAAACCATGACAAAACCGACAAACCATGTGGAAATATATTGTAGCGGTGGACGCCATGGAATCAAGAGTCATGAGACTGTTTTTCCATTTTAGTATCGCTTCTTTATTAGAAAAAAGGCTGTAGCACAGGGAAGTACCAAGCACAAACACACAATCACCCACAATGATGGTTGGTCAGCACACAGGCATTCACACATTCTCAACAGGGTAAAAGGGGCTTTCATTCCAGACATATGTGATACTTTACATCAGAACGTGTACACATTTATTTGCATAGCTAGCTAGTAATCTTACGCTTAGCTGGCTGCAAGGGCCTCTGGGACATGTTACAGTTTCCTAGGTTACTATTAGCCACCTAGAATGCTAATATCTACGTACAATGGAGTTCAGCTAGCATTTCCGTAGCTAGGCTAGCTGACCACCATTACAATATTCTATTACCTGATTAATGTTAAATTGGCTGGTAAAGTTAGCTACCTCGTCTGTCAGCGTTAATATTGTTATCTAGCTTGCAACATGTGATAGATAAGTTTAGCTCAACATTAGCTACTAAAAATCCATAAACAACGGAATATAACCCCGTCATGGCTCGCGGATGTCCCTCCAAGGTTTTTTTTTTTGTTTAGATCGAAAAGCGCGTATCCTTCTCAGGGCTTCTTCATGTAGTTCTCTCTAGCGACGTTTCTCTCTGAGAGAAAACTGCGCTGTGATCGCGGCCTTATTCAGTGTGTGTGTGGGCGAATTAATATGGATCTTGTTTTAGAAGTGAGAATGATTTATTGTGTGTATACTTTATATATACGCATGGCTGTCATCCAATCAGAATCGAGTATTCATCCAAGCTGTGGTGTAAACCCATATACCTGTACACCATATACCCATATGCCATATAGCATACCTGTGTGCATGTGTGTGTGTGTGTGAGAGAGAGAATGAGTGTGTGTGTGTCTCCAGAAACAGCCCTGGGAGCTGACCTGCTGCCTCTCCTTTTTTTAAAAGGAAAAAAAGAAAGAAAAGCCTAACTTTGTGACTTCAAATGCGCTTCTTGTTAGAGAAGCGCACCCCCACCAGAAGCCCTATGTGCTATCAGATAACCCGTCTCTCAGGCCGCGAGGACACACTATCCCAGCCATTAACATCTCCAAAGGCCCTCACGTTTGAGTAGTAGTCAGGCCACAACACCGCAGTTCCTCAGGTTGTGTTTTGCCCATTGTATGTGTGACCCAAAGAAGGCTGGGCTGGTTAAGACCTGTCAGAGCCGCTGCTGCACAGGCCCGGCATAAAGCGTTCATTCAAAAAGAAGAGCCTTGTTCTTTGTTGAGGGGGGGGGGGGGGTGTTGCGAACGTGTTGCCATTTGTTCACAGTCCTGTTGGCCGGGTGGGACGCGTGTGCAGGCGTTAGAGCGGGACTGAGTCGGGCTCGGGCGTCGGGGGGGGTGATGTTAACGAGGCAGATGGGGGGTGGCCCATGGACTTGTTCTCTACTGCATACAAATGCAGTATTATTCTTAAATGACACATTTACATATATATGTGACAGTTTCTGACATTTGGGGGTGGATATGCAGCCAAATATGTATTAAAGTATATTATTAATCTTTATTTATTTGTATTAAGTGAACATAAGGTAAATGATACTTCACTGGCATGACCTCAAAGAAATATAACATGCATTAAGGATAATAGGAATAACGGTGACAAGAACAACAAAAGAGGCAGCAAACTGAAGAGGTGTCTCCACTGTCAGGGAGAGACTGAGAGAGTGCTGCTCAAACTGTCGAACCTCTGGCTCGTTAGCAGCCTTGTGTTTTCAGAACTGCTTGAGTTTCTGTCTCTTAATTCTCCCATTACTGCTTCTATATTATCACAAGAAGCAGGACTCACTTGTCTAAATCTAAATTCTCATTTTGGAATTATTGAATGTCACATTAACATCATGAACAAAGTGTAAGTCCTTAATCATTGAAATGCAGTATGTAGGCCAGCTCTTCATAGTATTTAATTTCTATTTGGTATTCAAATGTTATGTCAATGTCTTGCTAATTATGCTGAAATTTGCTGAAAACAGGAAATTTGCTGTCATAACAATGTTTCACATGGTTGCTATGAAAACCTTGGACATTTTCCAAATATGGTCATTGCAAAGACACTTTCTTAACTGTTGCTTTTGATGATGCCTACATTCAAGGCCATGCCAGATACGAATATTTCATTTAACAAAGAATTGGAAGAATACAAAATTTTCATTCATTGCTTTTAATTTTCTTCTGGATGCTTTTGTTTTGCCAAAACATTTCCTCCATTTGAGAGATGGGTAAATTAAATGAAAATTACTCAACATTTGAAATAATATATTTGCCAGCTCCATATATTCACTGTATTACATACAGTAGGATATGAACCAGGAGTGGTTTTCTCCATGAAAGGACCGATCCCCTTTACATTTTACATTTTACATTTACATTTACATTTTAGGCATTTAGCAGACGCTCTTTTCCAGAGCAACTTACAAGATGTGCATTAATACATGGTAAGATCAATCATTGTTTGTACAAGAGATCAGTGTAGTAACACAGTAATAGACATCATTGTTGGCAGCTGCATACCGTACCTGTAACACAGGGAGAGAAAAGATTAGAAATAATTATTTTTTTAGATGCGTAGATACAGCTGCAGGTGTCAATATGCGCTGTTGTTTCAGTGCACATTCATTATTATTATTATTTTAAACGTAATCAGGGAAATCTCTTTTTCAAGAGAGCTCTGTAAACAAAGAAAACAAATACAAAATAATACTGTACAATAAAATGCATTTCAATAATGGGATAGAAAATGTAATAGATAAATAAAATAAAATATACGTAGTAAAAGCAAAAATAAATTAAGATAAAATATAGACTTCATATATTACAAAAAAACATATGCATTCCTCTGTAAACATGCCTTCAGTTTCAGACCTTAATTGCACAAACGGAATGAATGAGTCTAATTGTGCTTTCTGTAACTCATTCCATTTGTGAGGCACATACAAGCTGAAAGGAGATTTCCCTAATTCAGCGGTAGTGTACAGAATTTCCTGCCATCCTGTGATCGATTTAGGTAATTTGTGGTTCTGCATTTCAAGAGAGATTTGAGGTAATAAGGCAATTTCTGCAGGAGAGCTTTATAGACAAATAAAGCAAGGCAATGCTCCTCTCTCCACATAGCAAGAGATGGCCATCCCACCTGCTGATAGAGGTCACAGTGATGCATACGATATCTGTCATCCGTCATAAAGCGGTAAACTGCCTCTAGAGGTTTTAATGTATGATGAAGTTGTAGATTATTTGCAAACAACTTCATCTAGCACTGACATGAAGAAATTAAGAGAAATTAAAAGAAATTAAGAGGCTATTAAAAAATGTAAAGAAGAAAATTGAACTAAGCTTTTTTTATAGGAATAAGGCATGCTTCACAAATTACTCAAACATTTTATTTCTACTGTCATTTGTGAAGCATGCCTTATTCCTATAAAAAAAAGCTTAGTTCAATTTTCTTCTTTAATTTTTTAATAGTCTCTTAATTTCTTTGTTAGTTTATCAGCATGAGTTTTGAATGACAGCTTGTCATTGATCCAAATGGCAAGATATGTATATGATTTATGATATGGGACTAGTTAAATTTGAACTCCACTTATGGTGCTCATACCTAGGTCAGTGGGGCTGGTTTCTTGGGTCCTGGATAATAGCATTAAATATGTTCTTGTTGCAGTTCTAACACAGGGGTTTGGTTAAATGTCTGTCCTCCTTTTATGACGCTAATTCAGTAGGGAATGTAATCAAATTAAGATTTTTTTTATTTGCTGTTCTTAGTGTTGCTGTACGTAACTAACGATGGAAGTTTTGCTGTTTTGCACAATGTATGATTTGTATATGTGTGTTTGTAAACGTCTACTGGAAGAGAAATCATATATTATATATGCAAAGCAGAACATTATTACTCAGAAATATAATGTTTGGTCATGGCATATTCCCAGTTCAGTAAATGGTTCAAATAGCAAAAACTGTCAATATAGAAAAACGGAAATGCTAATATATTCACTCAAAAGGGACAGAGTATATATCCACTTACCAAAATGAACTGGTGTGACAGTCATAACACTGCAAAATCACAAATGAGCAAGAACTCAATAGACCGTCATGTAAAAGGTGTGTTTTTCTGCCTGTGCTAGAGACCTCAGTGGCGTGTTTCAGGGCTGTGAACACAACGGATCCCGCACCATTTTCTCCTGCAACAAGTAGTGGCTCTCCCAAGGGCCCTGGCTTTGTGTGCTCAGGAGAAGAAGTTGCACAATTGGCCATTGTGTTTATTTGTGCAGGGCACATATTCCCAGTGCACTGTGGGGCCTGAATGAAGCCCACAGGGATTGCGGCAGGGTCACAGAGGTCCATGTTCTGACCCCCTGCTCTGACACCACAGATCATGATAAACCTGAACTTCCAATCCTCATCCCCGGATTGCCATGACTTGGCTTCATTTGAGTTACTGAATAACGCATCCTAGAGCATTCCAGTGGGTCTGTGTGCTGACTGTGTTTGTCAGCCAGCAAACCAAACCCATTTAAATCCCTTCGCTTCCCATTGTGTGAATGAAGAATGTCTTGTCCACACCCTCTGTGTAAACACAGTGCTCACGATGGCACCCAACGCAGTTTCGCCCTGGCCCATCATGCTTAGAACCGAGGGGCAGCTTTCTCAGCACTTTGCAAGTGTTGAAAAAAAGTGTAAAAAGAAATAAAATGACATCACCGTCCAAGGCTCTAATGGCAGAGATTATTATAAATGAATTAGCCTTTTGTTGAAAAACGAGGGCACTTAATGCACTTCCAGTGGAGAAATGAATGACTCTGCTCTAATCTCCTCAGGTGCAGTTTTTCACACAAAACAAGTCTGGGTTTTTTTGCCTCACAAAAGGGAGAGTAAGACTGTTTGAATTAGATTTACTGGACACCAATCTTACATGGTTCTGTGTGGCTCAGTTGGTAGAGCACGGCGTTAACAACGCTTAGGTTGTGGGTTTGATTCCCATTGGGGCCACATATACTGAAAAATGTACGCATTCACAACTGTAAGTCGCTTTGGATAAAAGCGTCTGCTAAATGGCATATATATGCAGGGCGTGAAACCAGGGGTGCGATTGGAGGAGGCAGAGGAAGCGTTCTGGCTTATGACAGAGGCTCACCTACATGTGGAGATGTGTCGCCATGGTAGCGTGTGACAGAGCACTATGAGGCCAGCAGGTGAGGCCCGGAGCAATGGCTGGGCCATTAGGGACGTGGCCCCAGAATACCCCTCTGCTTGGCAGGATGAATTTGTAGCCGCAGTGCAAGGGGCTCTGTGGGGCGCTGTGACAGGACTGCTTTCAACGCGTAAGTGGCCCTGTGTGGATCCACCACAAAGGGTCTGGTGACATAACTTTTTATTTTTAAAATTTATTTCTGATTTTTCCCCCGTTTTTCTCCCAATTTAGTAGCCAATTATACCCTCTATTTTATTTTCAATTCCCCACCCTCACGAGTCTGCCGCCCGTCCTCCAGGAACGAGATTCGTATTCCTGGACCTATTTCCCCGCCTTCTTTCGAGACGGAGATCTTCCACGGACTCCATTAACCTTCTCCTCGGCGGACTCGTGCCGGCTCTCCCTCCCCCCTTCCCCGGAGGCGGACAGCCAAATGCCGCCTCCGATCGGGCTGACGACCAGGGCCGGTCTGGTGGAAACGCGGGTTTCGATCCGCGTCTCTGACGGGCAGCGCACACTGCTCCAAAGCGCGGTGCACTAGACTGCTGGGCCATCCGCCAGCCCCTGGTGACATTACTTGACTGGCGAGAATGGTATCTTAGCAGGCCTGGAAACCCTGCGCAAACAAACAGGAAGCAGACCTTGCTCAGGATCAAACAGGAAGCAGGCCTCGTTCAGGCTCAAAGAGGAAGCAGGCCTCATTTGGGCTCAAACAGGAAGTGCTTATCCAGCTTATGTAACAGCTTGCGTGTGGATGGAAGAACCAAGAAAGATGGGACATAAAACACCAGGTACAGTAGGCTCCGTTTTTATTCACACCCTTGATAAAGATGAACAAAATAGATCATATAAAATAAACTATATACACTACCGTTCAAAAGTTTGGGGTCACCTTCCATCTGGACTATGGCTAATCGGGCACAAGATAACGACCCGGAACACACCTTGAAGTTGTGCAAGAACTATCTGGTGAAGGAGGAATGTGAACAACAACTCAAACTAAAGACCTGGCCTGCCCAGTGTCCAGACCTCAATCCCATAGAACTTGTATGGGACAAACTGGAAAGGAAGAGTCAAAGCAAAGCAACCCACACGTTTCTCTGGGAATTGCTGCAGGATAGCTGGGAAAACATGTCGGGTGATTTCCTGCTAAAACTTATTAACCGAATGGCCACTGTTTGTAAGGCTATTCTCACGCCAAAGGGTGACTATTTTAAGGAATCCAAGATTCAATTTTCAATATAATTTTCTTGAACATTTCTTTGATGTTCATTTTGTTCATTGTTACATGTGTTTTTTGTCATTTTAAAGTATTTACAGAAATGTATATGGTTTAAAGCATTGTCAATTATGAGATAAAAATTGTTTCCAGCAGGTGACCCCAAACTTTTGAACGGTAGTGTAAGTAAGAAGGTATATTGTATGCTCAAAAATTATCGAAAATTCCAAACCTACATCACTAATACAATAATTGTTTAGTTTTATTAATAATATTTTTTTCCCAAAAACATCTGGATCACAATTATTCATACCCCTAAATATTATTTAAATTGAATCCAACAAAAACAAATCTTTCATTTACATAAATATACTTCAAACTTATTTGAAGTTCATTGAAAGGTTATGGAACTATAAAGTGGCCTACAGTGGTTTCCTGTTTCCCTAGGGTATAAAAAGGAGGGAACGCACGTTTGAAATACTATGGCCAGCCAGGAGATGGCTACAAAAAACAAAAAAGTTAAAAGAAACTGCTTTCCACTGTTGTGTCAATTATTAGGAAGTTTAGGCCACTGGAACAGTGGCTAACCTGCCAGGTAGAGGACGCAAGTCTATCTTACCCCCACATGTAGTGACACGGATGGTTTGAGAGGCAAAAAGAAGTGCAAGGGGCACAGTTCAAGATCTCCAAAACAACGTGGCATTGTGGGGTTACAAGGTGTCTAAAGCTACCATTCGACGACGCCTACATGACAATGGACTTATGGCAGAATTGCAAGAAGAAAGCCTTTTTTGAAGACATGCGTTTTGCATGAACTTGAACCCAAGAATCTGAAGAAACTAGAACAATTCTGCATGGAGGAATGGTTGAGATTCCCCCCCAATAAGTTCTATAACCTCGTACGGCACTACAGAAGGCGACTACTTGCTGTTATAATGGCCAAGGGAGGAACTACACAGTACTGATAACAGGGGGTGTGAATATTTGTGATTCTAGATTTTTCTGGGAAAAAATTACAATTTGTGAACCGTTCGATTGTGGTTTGTACCAATGCATTATTATTAAAGAATATAATTTTTGGAGCATAAAATATACAGTGGGGAAAATAAGTATTTAGTCAGCCACCAATTGTGCAAGTTCTCCCACTTAAAAAGATGAGAGAGGCCTGTAATTTTCATCATAGGTATACCTCAACTATGAGAGACAAAATGAGAAAAAAAAATCCAGAAAATCACATTGTCTGATTTTTAAAGAATTTATTTGCAAATTATGGTGGAAAATAAGTATTTGGTCACCTACAAACAAGCAAGATTTCTGGCTCTCACAGACCTGTAACTTCTTCTTTAAGAGGCTCCTCTGTCCTCCACTCGTTACCGGTATTAATGGAACCTGTTTGAACTCGTTATCAGTATAAAAGACACCTGTCCACAACCTCAAACAGTCACACTCCAAACTTCACTATGGCCAAGACCAAAGAGCTGTCAAAGGACACCAGAAACAAAATTGTAGACCTGCTGGGAAGACTGAATCTGCAATAGGTAAGCAGCTTGGTGTGAAGAAATCAACTGTGGGAGCAATTATTAGAAAATGGAAGACATACAAGACCACTGGTAATCTCCCTCGATCTGGGGCTCCACGCAAGATCTCACCCCGTGGGGTCAAAATGATCACAAGAACGGTGAGAAAAATCCCAGAACCACACGGGGGACCTAGTGAATGACCTGCAGAGAGCTGGGACCAAAGTAACAAAGGCTACCATCAGTAACACACTACGCCGCCAGGGACTCAAATCCTGCAGTGCCAGACGTGTCCCCCTGCTTAAGCCAGTACATGTCCAGGCCCGTCTGAGGTTTGCTAGAGAGCATTTGGATGATCCAGAAGAGGATTGGGAGAATGTCATGTGGTCAGATGAAACCAAAATAGAACTTTTGGTAGAAACTCAACTTCTCGTGTTTGGAGAAAGAATGCTGAGTTGCATCCAAAGAACACCATACCTACTGTGAAGCATGGGGTGGAAACATCATGCTTTGGGGCTTTTTTTCCGCAAAGGGACCAGGATGACTGATCCGTGTAAAGGAAAGAATGAATGGGGCCATGTATCGTGAGATTTTGAGAAAACCTCCTTCCATCAGCAAGGGCATTGAAGATGAAACGTGGCTGGGTCTTTCAGCATGACAATGATCCCAAACACACCGCCCGGGCAACGAAGGAGTGGCTTCGTAAGAAGCATTTCAAGGTCCTGGAGTGGCCTAGCCAGTCTCCAGATCTCAACCCCATAGAAAATCTTTGGAGGGAGTTGAAAGTCCGTGTTGCCCAGCGACAGCCCCAAAACATCACTGCTCTAGAGGAGATCTGCATGGAGGAATAGGCCAACATACCAGCAACAGTGTGTGGAAACCTTGTGAAGACTTACAGAAAACGTTTGACCTCTGTCATTGCCAACAAAGGGTATATAACAAAGTATTGAGATGAACTTTTGTTATTGACCAAATACTTATTTTCCACCATAATTTGCAAATAAATTCTTTAAAAATCAGACAATGTGATTTTCTGGATTTTTTTCTCTCATTTTGTACAGGCCTCTCTCATCTTTTTAAGTGGGAGAACTTGCACAATTGGTGGCTGACTAAATACTTATTTTCCCCACTGTACCTGATTACTTAATATAGTTTATTTAATATGATCTCTTTTGTTCATCTTTATCAAGGGTATGAATAAAAATGGAGCTGTATGTTTGTGGCACAGCGTTGAAGGTTGGCATGGTTGCAAGGATCTACAGGGTTATTGACTTTAGTTAAACCTTGATAAGATTAAATATTTTAAAGATTAGTTTTAATTTAATAGAAATTTCTGTAAATTCTGGGGATTAAAATAACCTGACCACTCTTGTCACTGCGCTGTGCAGGGTTTGAAGATGTAGCAATTCACAAACACGGAGCAAAGAATCTCATCGCTTGCCAAAATATAACACCACAGAATCAGAAGAGAGGCCACAACACTCTTTTTCTCCTGCACACACCAGAGAGGGCCCTCTGAGACACACACACACACCAGAGAGGGCCCTCTGAGACACACACACACACCCACACACACACTGATTACATGACAGCTGCTTGCCAGGGTACAGTGTGATTAGGGTGGATATCCATAAAACATGAAATAGTGTAAATGAAAATACACTCTGCATTTCTTACATATCAACAAGTGTCACTTTTAAACACTTTTATGCACAATTCAGAGAGCATATAGCTACATAGTTTACTTTAAGAGAAAGTCTGTTGCATCATAAGATTCTGCTAATGTTAGCAAGCTAGTTATGTAACAAGTGAGTGTGTCTGTTCCTCACTCTGTCAGCTAACTTCCCCCAAAAAAACATTATTGTTGCATTTTTCAAGTTTCACTTATCACCAGCACCACTGATCATCAGTATCTCCTCACTAACTAATGTTAGCTAACTTACTCGGCATGCACTTTTACTGAGTGACAGGACATACATTAGCCTACACATCTGTCCTGTGGCCTGTAATTAAAAGCTACTATCAAGGCCCCTTGTTGTGGGATAAAATAGCTAGCTAATACTATTACATGCTAAATCAATCCAACCAGATAAAGCTAGCACTAGCCACTAACCTAGCAACCTTTGGAATGTATCAACACATGCGCTTTGATTAAAAATGAAAGCCCCTTTGTCTTACCTGTGAACTCATCCAATTATTCTACATCAATTTTTGAATCATCCAAATTCTGTTATAATCTCTTTGATTACCCATCATTGGAAAAGGTTAGCTGGATGGTTGACTAGCTAACCTAACTGGCCTAACTAAACACAACAACTAGGCACTGTTAGCTAGTACTCTTGAGGGGAATCCCAGAAGCTCAGGGCTCATATTTCACTGTTAGCTGCAAATAATCATTTGATAATACTGTATATTAATGATTATTATAAAGAGCTAACTTTTTAGAGAGACAAAAAATAGCTGTTTGACACACCCACACCCACACAGGTAATGTAACGGTTACTGCTAAAACATAAAGTGTCATAATAGGGCATTGGGCCACCACGAGCCACCAGAACAGCGTCAATGCACCTTGGCATAGATTCTACAAGTGTCTGGAACTCTAACGGAGGGATCCAACACCATTCTTTCACAAGAAATTCCATCATTTGGTGTTTTGTTGATGGTGGTGGAAAATGCTGTTTCAGGTGTTGCTCCACTCTACATACTTTTCTCTGAACAATTTTATTAGTATAAAATTATATTTTTGCATTTTTTGAGCATACAAAATAGCTTATAACCTGTATTGTTTATTCTATACAGCCTTTTTTGGTCATCATTGTCAAGGGTCTAAGTAAGTGTGTGTGTGTGTGTGTGTGTGTGTGTGTGTGTGTGTGTGTGTGTGTGTGTGTGTGTGTGTGTGTGTGTGTGTAAATGAATCAGCATAAAGATAAACACATTTTTTTAAAGGTGCTACCAGAAATGTATGTCCGTTTTAAGTGGGTATTTGGTTATTATCATTTAAATTAGGGCTGTGACGGTATGACATTTTCACGGTATGATAATCATGCTAGCTACTCAATATCACAGTTTTTGGTATATCACGGTATCAGTTTTTAAACTAAAAAAAGTATCACACAAAGTTTAAAACTCGATCTGTTTATTGTATGGCTCTTTGCAGATTTATATACCATTTTAATTGAAAAAAATAAAAAATGGAACTGAATATAGTTCACTCCTTGTAATTGTATGTTTAAGTCAATTTAAATAATTAACTTTGTGAATTAAGAAACATTTAGTTTTATCACATTAGCAGTTTATCAGATCTATTACTATATTTAGCTACTCACTTTTTCGATTCTGGCATAACGTGAAGGATGATGTTCACGGATGAACGAGTTCGCTTTTGGGGGTGGGGTGGGGTATAATTTGTAATTACAGACCGCCTCGGCATCAGAATCAGCATCGGACATCGCAAGTTTTGTAAGGGACTGCAAATTGAGATTTATGCCTTGTAGCTAGCTAGTTAATAACAGCTACCTACCTTTTCATTCATTTTCACTTATTTGACAGGGACAGTGCACATTGATAACATTTCTGGAAATGTGCCAGAGTTAGCCAAGGAGTGTAATTTTCATCTGTGTCCCTGGGCAGGCAGCTACCAGGTTTGGGAAATGTGAGGGAGCTGTCAACACGTACTTACTTGGCAGGGGAGATACCATGATCACGAAGGTCGTGGTATGATACCCTGCTCAAGAAGTATCCATGCTTGGGTTACTCTCATTTCGTACATGCTTTTTGCCTTTAATAAAGACAAATAGCTGTGCGTTAGTTGGGTGCCCAGAGTGCATTTCCTCCTCCCTTTCTTTTTTCTTTCTGTTCTTAACTCTCTCTAAATCTCCCTTCCATCTGCACTTGAGTGGTGGTGATACTGGAGTAGCAGTGGCTTGTCCGCGGCTCCAGTTGAACCCCAGGCCGACAGACAAGGCCGAACCCCACCTAGCGCTTTGGGGGCAAGCAAGTACCAGTGGCTTGCCCACGGCCTGCCCAACCTCAAAGCGCAGAAGCCAGGACAGCACCCCAGGAGACTCCTGCCAGAGGACACCAGGCGCCATCCAGGATCCGGACCACTGCTACAGGACGCCCAGGCCCGGAGTGCAGAGCTCTCCTTCTCCACCCTGCAGTAGGACCACCAGGCGGATCCCGGAGGACGAGGTGCTAGCAGACGACCTGGGGATTCATTTGGGCCTACTGTGATTGTCGCATCCGGCCTACAGGGAAGTTCCCCGTCAGCGGCCTTTGCGGCCTACTCATCCAGGGCCTCTGCTTTGTTTCGGCCCTCCTGGAAGGAACACCATTCTTGGGTGTGCTCTCCTTTCTTTTGTGCTTCCTAGGTGGGGCCCTACCAACAGAGAAGGAAGGGAGATGGCATCCCGATCAGCTCCCGGGATGCGCCGCCATTACACTGTCCGGATGACGTGGAACCCAGAGGAGGGAGAAGGAAGCAGCACCACCACCGGCACCATGGCGGGATCAGGGCCCGGAGGCGCAGCTGAGCAGGGCGCCACCGGACCAGCAACTGCCGGACAGACCGGTGGAGAGAACAACAATCAGGAAGTAACAGTCCACTTTACACTTGGTCGAATTAACGCTTTTGCCATGGAACTCGAGGGACTGCACCAAACACTGGTCGCGGTGGTTCCAACAGCTAACTCACTGCGACCAGCTAGCTAACACACTCACATGATTACAATAACACACACATAAAAGATTAACAGAACGATTAAGCAATTAACATAGGGGGAAACACACAAACACACAACCGCGTTCCCCCATGATGCCCCACACACACATTTTAATGAGCGACCCTCTCAGGATTGCTACAATATTATTTAATATGGGTTATTTAGACATTTTAGTAGGGTAACGGCTGAAATATTTTTTTCCCACAAGAAAATAGCTTTTGCCACGTGATTTACTATCAGAGTTTAATGTTAAGTATTTACATTTACATTTACATTTTAGGCATTTAGCAGACGCTCTTATCCAGAGCGACTTACACAGTTCACACTTCATTATATACCATCCATTTATACAGCTGGATATTTTACTGAAGCAAATTCAGGTTAAGTACCTTGCTCAAGGGTACAATGGCAGCGCCCCACCTGGGAATTGAACCAGCAACCTCTGAGTTGAGTGTGTGTGTGTATGTGAGTGTGCACATGGTGTGAGTGTATGAGCATATGTGTGTGTGTGTGTGTATGTATGTATGTGTGTGTGAGTGTGTGTGCGTGTCTCATTGTTGTGTGTGCGTATGTGTGAGAGAGTGTGTGTGTGTGTGTTTGTGTCCCATTGCTGTGTGTATGTGTGTGTGCGTGTGTGAGTGAGTGTGTGTGTGTCTATGTGAGTGTGCATGTGGTGTGTGTGACTGTGTGTATATGTGAGTGTGTATATGGTGTGTGTGTGTGTGAGTGTGTGTGAGCATGAATGTGCATGTGGTGTGTGTGTGATATAGAGAGAAAGATTGTGTGTGAGTGTGCATGTGTGTGTGCGTGTGAGAGAGAGAGTGTGTGAGTATGAATGGGCATGTGGTGTGTGTGTGTATGTGTGAGAGAGTTTGTGTGTGAGTGTAAGTGTGAATGAGTGTGTATGTGTGTGAGTGTGAGTGAATATTAATGGGCATGTGGTGTGTGTGTGTGTGTGAGAGAGTGTGAGTGAGTGTGTGTGTGTGAGAGAGAGTGTGTGTGAGTATGAATGGGCATGTGGTGTATGTGTATGTGCAGGGCCGTCTTTGTGAGAGGGCAACTGGTGCAACCACCCCAGGCCCCGCCCTTCACGGGGCCCCGCGGTGAGAGGGGAAAAATGAATTTCAATAATAATCATTTCTAAAATAATTTTTTACCCCAAAAATGTATATAAAAGAATATATATTAAATATATAGGCTAGGCTTGTGAAGCACACCCAGATACATGTAAATACATTTATATAGCCTAAATGGCAAGCTGGTTTGTGTGATGTCGTAGCCTGATGCATTTTATGAGGCTCTAGACAGTGCCCTGTCAAAAATACCTCCCTCTGACAAGATCATCTTCGTGGGAGACTTCAATGCCAGAGTGGGCACTGATAACCTACTCTGGCAGGGAGTTATTGGGAAACATGGCATAGGCAACTCAAACAGCAATGGCCTAAGACTTCTCTCACTTTGTGCCGAACACCAACTGATCATCACTAACACCATATTCCAGCTGAAAAACAAACATAAACCATCATGGATGCTACCGACGATCAAAACACTGGCATCTACTGACTACATAATCACCCGCCAACAGGACCAGAACGACCTGTCCAAAACTCAGGCCATGCGTGGCGCTGAGTGCTGGACTGATCATCATCTAATCCGTTCCGTGTGTGTGTGTGTGTGTGTGTGTGTGAATATTAATGGGCATGTGGTGTGTGTGTGTGTGTGAGAGTGTAAGTGTGAGTGAGTGTGTATGTGTGTGAGTGTGAGTGAGTATGAATGGGCATGTGGCGTGTGTGTGTGAGCATGAATGTGCATGTGGTGTGTGTGTGAGAGTGTGAGTGTGAGTGTGAGTGTGATTGAGTGAGTGTGTGTGTGTGAGTATGAATGGGCATGTGGTGTGTGTGCATGTGTATATGTGAGAGAGATTGTGTGTGAGTGTAATGTGGTGTGTGTGTGTGTGTGTGTGTGTGTGTACATGTGTGAGTGAATGTGTATGTGTGTGAGTGTCATGTGGTGTGTGTGTGTGTGAGTGTGAGTGTGTGTGTGTGTGTGTGAGAGAGAGAGTGAGTATGAATGGGCATGTGGTGTGTGTGTGTGTGTGTGTGAGTTTGTGTGTGAGTGTGTGTGTGTGTGTGTGTGTGTGTGTGTGTGTGTGTGTGTGAGAGAGTGTGTGTGAGTATGAATGGGCATGGTGTGTGTGTGTGTGTGTTTGCGTGTGAGTGTGAGTGAGTGAGTGAGTGAGTGAGTGTGTGTGTGTGTGAGAGAGAATGAGTGAGTAAGTGAATGTGTGTGTGTGAGAGAGAGTGTGTGTGAGTATGAATGGACATGCGGTGTGTGTGTGTGTGTGTGTGTGTGTGTGTGAGCATGAATGTGCATGTGGTGTGTGTGTATGTGTGAGAGAGAAATTGTGTGTGAGAGTGAGTGAGTGTGTGTGTGTGAGCATGAATGTGCATGTGGTGTGTGTGTGTGTGTGTGTGTGTGTGTCACATTGCTGTGATCAGTGCTCAGGAATATTTGCTCTGCTAACATGTGGTGTGTGTGTGTGTGTGTGTGTGAGAGATTGTGTGTGAGTGTAAGTGTGTGTGAGTGTGTATGTGTGTGAGTGTGAGTGAGTATGAATGGGCATGTGTGTGTGTGTGTGTGTGTGAGCATGAATGTGCATGTGGTGTGTGTGTGTGTGTATGTGGGTGTGTGAACATGAATGTGCATGTGGTGTGTGTGTGTGGGTGGATGTGTGTGAGAGAGAGATTGTGTGTGAGTTCTGTGAGTTGCCTGACGGGAAATCACTTTGCCTGACGGGATTGCTGTGTCATACGTGCACAGAGTTTGAGCAGATTGTTTGTTGCTGTCGGGATATTATTTGGATTGTGTTTGTATTATTGCTTAGGGTTTGGCGTTTTGTCATTAGAAAGGGTAAACGGGTACAAGATTTGCTATAAAGGTAAACGTTTGTTGCCGTTAGGGGACAGAGAGGGAATTTTCCATTTTTTCCTTGTCTAGGTTCGGAAAGCTTGTTAAAAAGTTACCGATTTGGCATTACACCCAGCTGACGCAAGTTTTGGTTTTTTTTCGCCCTCTCAGGAGCAAATTCAAGAGCTGGGAAATATATTATAGTTAATTAGCTTTTGTTGGCTTAAATGTAAATGTTATATTTCGAGCGTTGATAGTATAGCCGTTTCAGTTGGCTGGTGTTGTTTCCATTTAGACATTTCTGCACCTGACTGTTCGGAACCACCTTGGTGTATAGTATTTTTATCGACTTGTTGTCTCTGTTTTGGTAGTAATTCGTTCAGTGCAGGGAGAGCAGTAGATATATTTAGGGGTGAAAATGTGGCCATCGGCAGTGCAGTGTGAGTGTTGTAGAATAATTGCCTTTCTGGAAGGAGACTTCCAGGAGGGTTTAGTCTGCGACCATTGCCAGCTTGTGAAGCATCTCGAGAGCAAGATCCTTGATCTCGAAGCCCAACTTGCTGGTCTCGACTGCCCTGCAGAATTTGTAGAGTTCCAGGAACTTATTAGTATGCCCTTTAGAGAGATAGCCTGCATGCCGAAGCGGGGTAGGGGGTGACGGTAGGGCGCCAGCGTAGAAAAGGGCACGCACATGCAGGGGCGGCATCTCCAGAGATTGTGGTGTTCAACCGATTCCAGCCCTTGCAGGAAGAGGATCTGAAGAGGACTGATGAGCCCCAGGGCACCCTGGCGGCCATGCCACCCAGGAAAAGGGAGTTAATTGTAGTGGGGGATTCTATAATTAGAGGTATAGACAGTATAGTCTGTTTGCGGGAAAAGAAATCTCGCATGGCATGTTGCCTGCCTGGTGCTCAGGTTGAGATCTCTGGAACACGCGGACAAGCTCCTGGCCAGAGCAGGGGTGGATCCAGTGGTCATGGTCCATGTTGGAACCAATAACATAGGTAAGGGTAGGTTTGAGGTTCTGCAGGACAAATTTACAAATTTTACAAAATCCAAATACATTTTTTCAATATTGTAGTAGAAAAAGGAAAGTTAAGGATGAGGTTAAGTGCATTAAGAATAAGGAAGGAACTTTGGTTTATAATAGTAAGGATATTGCTAACACACTAAACACTTACTTTGTTGAGAGCTTTACTAGAGAAGAGGTTATAAATATTCCTAAATGTATAGACAAGGTACAGAATGTTTGGGAGGACTTTGAGATAAGGGACGTAGAAGTACTACAAAAACTACAAAAACTTAAGACAAAGAAGGCAGCAGGCCCGGATGGCATACTGTATATCCCAGAGTACTCAAAGAACTTGGGGAAAGTATATATAAACCATTGACAGATATTTTCATTCAATCCATAATCACTGGAGAAATACCAGATGACTGGAAGCAGGGTAGTATAATTCCAATATATAAGAAGGGGGACCGTACTGACCCAGGGAACTATAGGCCTGTCAGTTTAACTTGCATCGCATGTCAAATGCTGGAATGTATTATTAGGGATAAGTTGGAAATTTGGAAAAATAATAATATTTTAAGTGAGAGCCAACATGGATTTCTCAAAGGGAAACAACCTGCCTAACAAACCTCCTGGACTTTTTCAAAGAAGCTACAAAGTGTGTTGACCTGAAGCAGGTTTATGATATTATATATTTGGACTTTCAGAAAGCATTTGACAAGGTACCACATGAGAGGCTCATTGCGAAAATGAATTCAGTAGGAATTGCAAGAGTAGTTTCAGAGTGGGTTCATAATTGGCTGCAAGGGCGAATACAAAGAGTAACAGTAGGTGGGGCCGTATCTGACCTTGGTGCTGTGGGCAGTGGTGTCCCGCAGGGATCGGTGCTGGGACCTCTGCTCTTCCTTATTCACATACATGATCTTACATGGGTGTTAGTAGCAAAATAGTTAAATTTGCAGATGATACTAAACTTGGGGGTTTGGCAAACAGTTTGGAATCGACTAAAGTAATCCAAGATGACTTAAACAAAATCCAAAAATGGGCAGATACATGGCAGATGACATTCAATATTGCTAAATGTAAAGTTATGCATGTGGGAAATAAAAACATTTGACAGGAGTATTTTATGGGAGGAGAAAAGTTAGTAGGTGTTCCATTTGAAAAGGACTTAGGAATTGTAGTTGATCAAAGCCTATCTGCATCAAAGCAGTGTGCTACAGCAATGAAAAAAGCCAACAGGATGCTGGGATACATAGCAAAAAGAATTGAGTATAAATCAAAGGAGGTTATATTAATGTTATATAATGCCTTTGTCAGACCGCACTTAGAATACTGTGTGCAGTTCTGGGCGCCGCACTACAAGAAAGATATAGAAGTTCTTGAAAAGTCCAAAGAAGGGCAACTAAACTGATACCTGGTATGAAAGGTAAAAGTTATGATGATAGACTTAAGGCACTCAATCTATTTAAACTTAGCAAACGGATACTTTTTTTGATTGAGGTTTTTAAATTCCTAAAAGGGATTAACAAAGTAAAATACCAAAGGGGGTCAGCAGAACAAGAGGCCACAGGTGGAAATTAGTTAAAGGCAAATTCCGCACAGATATTAGGAAGTTTTTCTTTACACAGAGAGTTGTCAATGCCTGGAACAGCTTGCCAGGTCAGGTAGTAGAGGCAGAAACGCTTGGGCTATTCAAGTCCAGGCTAGATGTAGTACTAGATACTCTTTAGATTAGGACATGATGAGCCTAGATGGGCCGAACGGCCTGTTCTCATCATTATGTATTCTTATGTTCTTATGTTCTTATGAACCACCGTCTTTGAAATTTGAAGGATAGAAGCAACCTTACGCTCACTGTATCCCTCTGTCAGTAAAGCCAGAATTGAACCCTTCTTTTCCTCACTCAAAACTTTTATTTTCAACTCTTTTGGCATGGTCAATAGTTATTTTTTGATTCCAATTACTTTTGAGGTACTACTAGCACAGTTTTTTGCCATCCAGCTAGTCCTATTGCAAGAGGATAGTGATGACCACAGCAGTGGTTTTTATACTTTTCCTCGTTAAATAAGATTTGGTTCAGGTGATCACCTAATCAGTACTTCATTAAATAGAATGAGGTGTGCTTGTGTTGGAATTCAACAGACACTGGAATGGAATGGCTGCCATATATGTAGAGATGCTGATTTAAGAAAAATTTGGAGTGGGCTCCTAATTTTTTCGAGAGCTGTATATACACTACCAGTCAAAAGTTTTAAAACACCTACATTTTTCCAGTTTTTATTGAAATTTACGCAGTTTAATGTTTCACTGTACTCTGAAATTAAAGCATATAACAAATAAGCAATTGGAGATAAAAAAATAAATCATGGAATCATTTTGTTTAACAAAATTTAATCTAAATTTTTGACTCATCAAAATAGCCACCTTTTGCAGATATAACAGCCGAACACACTCATTCTTTCTACAATGGAAATCAAATATTGTTCAGAAAGTTCTTCCCAACACTGTTGCAGAAGTTCCCACAAATGTGTTGCACTTGTAAATTGCTTTGCTTTCACCCCTCTGTACAGTTCATCCCAAACCAGCTCGATGGGGTTTAAGTCTGGAGACTGTGCTGCTCTTGTTTCTTTCTTCTAAGGTAGTTCTGACATAGCCTGGAGGTATGTTTTGGGTCATTATCTTGCTGTAGGATGAACCCCTGACCAACTCGGCATGGTGCTGAAAAATGCTGTGGTAGCCCTTTTGGTTCAGGGTGCCAGTCACTCTGTGCAAGTCGCCGACTCTGGATCCAGCAAAAGAGCCCGAGACCATCACGCTTCCTCCTCCATGTTTGACAGTTGGTGTCACACACTGAGGAACTATTATTTCGCCTACTCGACGGTGTACAAAAACCCTGCATGATGAACCGAAGATTTCAAATTTTAATTAATTGGTCCATAAGACCTTCTTCCAGTCTTCAGTAGTCCACTGGCTTTATGGCCCAGGTAAGCCCTTTTTATTATTTTGCCGTCTTAGCAATGGCTTTCTACCAGATCTCTTCCTTTCAGATTTTCCTTCAGTTTCCAAGTGGCTTTTGATGGTGTAGGAAACTGTACTCACTAAAGGAAAGACCTACACTGTTAAGGATTATAATGGTCTGACTGTCTTCCTTTGTTAATTGCCTTTTTCTTGCCCTTATGATAGCAATATACTACTTCCTGCAGTGCAATATTGTCCAAATAATGCTTCAGAGGGTGTAGTAACACAGTATGTTCCAACACTGCTTTTATACAGACAGAGGGTTTGTAAGTAATCAACAAAATTTGGGACACCTGTAGGAATTGTTTGCATCAACTTTCAAGGCTTAATTTATTTCCATTGCTGCAGAACAGCTGTAAGTTGTTTAACCCATTACTTGTTCCCTGAAAATTGCCTTTTTTTATAACTCTGAAATTTACATTATTCAGTTTTTGGTAACCTAAACATTTTTTTTAACCTCTGGCAGTTTACCGCTTACCTTTGTACTATTTCAGGTTATTCACTGGACTTGAACTGCTTAAATTTCAGTAAAAACAGGAAAAATGGGGGTGTTCTAAAACCTTTGACCGGTAGTGTATATATATATATACGTATATATATATATTGTGGCAGGATCAGGGGTGTTGGTGTACAATGCAGCCAATGAATAATAATAAAATTACCATACAACGATATAAATCGGAATACTTCGTTTATTTAAGGGAATCAACACAAAAAGGGTAGGGGGGAAAGCCAGCAAAACAAGTCCGTAATCCGTAATCGTGGTCGTTGTCCGTTTCCAAAAGTCGTAAAGCCAGGTAGTTCCTCAGTAAATCCAAAAAGTCAGTACACACCAAAAACAGTCCAAAAATCAAGCCAGGTAGTCAATCCAAATAAATGCTCTCTACTAATCCTCCACTCACCAACGCGTTTCCCTAAATCGGTACTTTGCGCCTGCTTGAGGTACAGGCGCATCTTTTATCTGCTCCATATTATTATTAAAGTTGGGACAGGTTGGGACAGGTGGACTTCCCATTAAGGTCCGGGGTGGAGCCAGCGGGACGCGTGCCGCCCTCAATCACCATCCCTCGGCATGCCTCCGTGCGGCTGCCACAATATATATATATAGTGACCACCATAATTCATTGGACAGTGACACATTTTTTGTTATTTTGGTTCTGTACTCTAACTCTTTGAGGTTGACAATGAGGTTGAAGTACAAACTGTCAGCTTTAATTTGAGGGTATTTCCATCCATATCAGATGAACCGTTTAGAAATGACAGCACCTTTTGTACATGGTCCCCCCATTTTAAGGTACTACAAATATTTGTTGAATTGGCTTCACAGATGTGTTTCGTTAGGCAGGTGTATTAATTTGTCGTTAGTGAATGCAAAAGAGAGCTGTTGATATCTAGTCTTG
Source organism: Aldrovandia affinis (assembly GCA_029706075.1). Lineage (NCBI taxonomy): Eukaryota > Metazoa > Chordata > Actinopteri > Notacanthiformes > Halosauridae > Aldrovandia > Aldrovandia affinis. Next base: position 1,446,371 of record JAINUG010000059.1, read on the forward strand.
ATTCTAGACTTTGTAATGGCTTTGGAGATTATTGTTGGGGTGTGACAACATGAAGAAAACAGCAGTGTCGATGCAAATTAAGCTGGCCGCCATAAGGCTCAGAAATTAAAATCAATCAATCAGGAACATTGCAAAAACCCTGGGCATGCCCAAGTCAACATTTTGGTTCATCATTAACAAGAAAAAAACAACTGGTGAACTCAATTATGTCAAAAGACCCCGTAGACTGAGGAAGACCACTGTAGTGGATGACCGGAGAATACTCTCTATGGTGAAGAAAACCCCCCAGACAATGGCCCAACAGATCAAAAACACTTTCCTGGATGCAGATGTAGATGTGTCAAAGTCTACCATACATAGAAGACTACACCAGCAGGACTACAGAGGGTACACTACAAGATGCAAACCACTGATAAGCCTGAAGAACAGAAAGGCGAGATTACAGTTGCTAAAAAGCACCTAAAAGAGCCCCAAGAGTTCTGGAACAAAGTCTTGTGGACAGATGAGACAAAGATTAACATGTACCAGAGTGATGGAAAGAGGAAAGTGTGGAGAAAAAAAGGAAATGCCCATGATCCAAAGCATACCACCTCATCCGTGAAACATGGTGGAGGGGGTGTTATGGCTTGGGCCTGTATGGCTGCCAGTGGAATGTCTCACTTGTCTTCATCGATGATGTGACTGCAGACAGAAGTAGAACAATGAATTCTGAAGTCTACAGAAATATTTTATCTGCTCAGATAAAACCAAATGCCTCCAAACTCATTGGACGGCACTTCATAAAGCTGACAGTCTGCACTTAAACCTCATTGTCATTGTATCCTTTCAATCTCAAAGTGCTAGAGTACAGAACCAAAATAACAAAAAAATTGTCACTGTACAATTAATTATAGTGCTCACTGTATATAATTGCCCCTGTTGGAGGGAAACCCTGAAATACATTTCACTGTGTTTGTTATCATGTTCTAAACAAGTTTAAAGACTGTTGTTATAATCTTCATTGTGTTTGTTGTCGTGTTCTAAACAAGTTTAAAGACTGTTGTTATAATCTTCATTGTGTTTGTTATCGTGTTCTAAACAAGTTTAAAGACTGTTGTTATAATCTTCATTGTGTTTGTTATCGTGTTCTAAACAAGTTTAAAGACTGTTGTTATAATCTTCATTGTGTGCACCCTTCTTTGGAAAATAGTTTGATTAGCTGCCCTGACCTGTGGTCTCTTAACATATTTATTGAAAGTATTAAAAAAGAATGTATTTTCATTATTATAGTATAGTTCCAATGTGAGCGGGCTGAGTAATTCACCTCTCACTGAGGGGTGTGTTTAGTGTGGTGAATAAAATAATTTACGTAGTTCCACACACAGACACACACACGCACACACACACACACACTCACTCACACACACACGTCCTATGGCCCCAGACAGTTCCTCCAGCATACATGTCCAGCCCCCACCCCCCACACATTCTCCTCTGGCCCCTGGGGACTAATTAAGAGTGTCTACCTGCCCGGGGTGACTCCCCTCTGACCCCTGACCTCTGACCCCTGACACACACCCGTGCACTGAGAGACAGAATACAGGAGCTGAGTGAGGCCCGGGACATGGATCAGTGCTGGCCAAACTGAGTGAATGGACACAGCTGCTGACCACTGCAAGGATTGCCTCTTCAAACAACGGCATACAGCCCTGCGACCAGGCACTGAGACAGCTCGTCAGCCCTGAGCAAACACTTCAGCCTGTCAGGCTGTGAGCAGCCTTCAGCCTGCTCATTTACATTACACTCTGGTATTGTTCTGCCTCCGCTATTGTAAATGGACAGCACAAACACAGTGCGACTTTCTAATTATCTTTAACCAATGTGCTGAGGAGTATGTGTGTGTGTGTGTGTGTGTGTGTGTGTGTGTGTGTGTGTGTGTGTGTGTGTGTGTGTGTGTGTGTGTGTGTGAGTGTGAGTGTGAGTGTGAGTGTGTGAGTGTGTGAGTGAGCATTGTTTTTGGATGTCTGGAGCAGAAACCATACCTGAGTTGAAGACATCAGTGGAGAAGAGAGACTGAAAGCAGAAAGAAATGAAAGAGTGAGAGGACAGATTAATGGTGCTAATCAGATCTGCAGTCCCCCCCCCCCCCCTTTCTCCCGCCGGGTCTCCATGCCAACATTTCTTCTGTCTGCGGTGCGTGAGGTGGGCCATATTCTAATCAGCTGGATTAGAGCTGTGGTTATTCTGTGGCCAGACATGCCCAAACAGGCTGGGGTCAGAGGTCATGGGGCCGGCCCAGCTCTCCCACTGTGGCCCCTGGAGCCCTGCGCTCTGCCCCGGTGCCCGTCTTTAATCAACCCAGGCATGAGTCCGACCTGCTCCAGCTCTGCACAGCTGCCTCACAAAGGCGGGCCGCTGAATGAGGGAGGTCAAAGGTCACCTACCCCACTCCTACCAGCAGTGTCTCACTGACCAGACGCCCTGCGGCACCAGCACACCATAACACCATCACACACCACACCATCACTCCAACACACCATCTCCCCATCACTCCATCATACCATCACACATCACTCCATCACACCATCACACCATCTCCCCATCACTCCATCACACCACCACACACCATCACATCATAACACCATTACACCATCACTCCATCACATCATCACAGTATCACACCACACCATTACATCTTCACACTATCACCATCACATCACACCATCACTCCATCACACCATCACACACCATAACACCACCACACACCACCACACCATCACTCCACTCCATCACACCATCACACATCACTCCATCACACCACACACCATCACACCATCACCATCACATCACCACCACACCATCACACCAGAACACCATCACACCATCACCCCATCACTCCATCACACCATCACAGCAACACAGCATCACCTCAGCATCACAGCATCACTCCATCACCCATCACACCATCACACCATCAACACAGCATCACAGCATCACTCCATCACACATCACACCATCGCACATCACACCATCACTCCATCACACCATAACACCATCACTCCATCACACCATCACACCATCACACATCACATCATCACTCCATCACACCATAACACCATCACTCCATCACACCATCACAGAAACCAGAGCTGTTGACACACTGATTTACGCACTTTCTTCACTACAAGCCTGTCTTGCCACACATTCAATTTTGACCAAACCATACAAACAAACCATTATTTTGAAGTGTCGTAAAAATGTGCTTTTGTGGATTCATTTTTTAAATATTTGCTTTCAGGTGTAGTAAGTGGAAATTAAAATATGTTCCTATCTCTCTGCATGGCTTAGTTATTACTCTGTTTTGAAATATGTCAGGGAACAGCCCCCGTTACACAGAGTGCACTCTGGGCATAGAGTATCCCCAGAACACAGACCTTTCACACAGAACTCAGTTACTGCCCCTAAGTACCTACTGAGCCACTTAACTGATTTACTAAATTAACTATATAGTCCATGAGCCAAGACCCAAAAATCCACTCACGGGGCTCATCTGGGTGTGCAAATTCTAGTTGTGTTTTTTGACTTACTATACATCTCTAGTTCACAGTTTGGCATGATAACCATTGCAGACTGGTAGCTTAGTGGTAGTTATCATGCGTTGAATATGTGGACCCCTATATTGTCACACGCAAATCTTTGCGACAAATATATCAACAACTTTTGAACCTTATATTGTACAGAAACCTTTGCAAGATTTTGCAAAAAAAGCAAAACAAAAACAAAAACGTCTAGTAAATACCCCCAATTTTTAAGTATGTGCTGAACAACAACATGCTTCTAATGGCTATAGAAAACTGCCCAACATTCTAAGCTTTAATTTGAGTGGTAATATATGGTTGTAGCTCTAAAGATAAAGTCAGGAACCTCATTAACCCTTTGAAGAGTACGTTTTTTGAGAGTTCTAGTTCCAATTCATAGTGTTCTATTCTGGAATAGTCCATTTTGCATTGATAAGACTTTATGATGTCATCAATTAGAATTAATTAGAATTCTAGATTGCATTTTAGAATGATCACACATTTGTGACCGTATGCCTCAAAGGGTTAAGGCTACGTCTATGATGCTGTGTGACTGTACAGGTAAAAATTGGGGATAACTCTTACAGTCAGGTGTGAATTGATGGATACTATAGTACCAGTCAGACAGACTGAGGTGGTGGTGTGTATTGATAGAGACCACACCAGGAACTTAAAGGAATAACAAAGATATATTTAATGAAATAATGGACAAATACAAACTAAGCAAACAAAATGCTTGTGCTTAGGGAGAGGGATCTTCCAGAACAATGGAGATTGGAGTCTTTGTTAGCGAGGGTCACACAAGTGTGAAGGGTCCCTCCTTAAGATCAGTCCTCTGTTTCAGAGTCAGGCAGGTCTGCCTCCGTGATCATCATGCCAAGGTCCTCCTCTTGGGGTTGATTGTCACATGTTTGCAACTTGCACAGGTTTGTACATTTCAAGCCGCTGCTCATGCACTGGCATTCCGGGAGCTTGCATCTATGGCTGCAGTTGCAGGACAGCAGCTGCAGCACTGCCTCAGGGGCTGGAGATCCCTGCATCCATTCCACGGTGAGCTGGCCGTCATCATTTCTGGCCCAGCCATGCTCGACTGGGCTTGGGACATGCGGATGTTGCTGAAGACTGGCTCTCCAGATGCCAGCCTGGTAGTTGGCATGCATGGCATGCATGAAGAGGCAGTCCTCGCATGATGGCAGCTGGCTAGACTCGAGCTCCCCACGCTGTGCACAGAAAAGCTGGTGGCGGGCTGTGTTGATGTCCTCTGTTGTCATGGACGCTGTGTACAGTTTGCATGTGAATGCTTGCAGCTTCTTGAATAGGTCCATGGATAGTTCCCAGGACTGTCCCAGCTTGCGAAACACTTCTTGGAAATGCTCTGATCTCATGATGAGCTTCAAGGCTCTGAGCTTCCCACGACCTGCGAAGGCACTCAACGTGTCACATCCAGTGTATGCGTGCATGCCAATCAGAGCATTACAGACACAGTCTCCCGGGGCCTGGCGTAGCTTGGTGATGTCAAGATACCTTACCCGGTTCTTTGTTCCGCAGTTCTGGAACAAGGGACAGGAGATATCGGCAGATGAGAACGCCAGGCAGAGCAACAACACATCGGTGTCATCAACTGTTACTACAACAGCGCTGTAGCCTTCCTCTGCGGCATGAGCTGCATGCGAAATCATTCTAGTGTCAGCCTCTTCTTGGTTCGACTGTAGGCCTGCAACCTCAGCCCACTGATCCTTGGTGATGTGCAAACAGCTTTCCTCACTGGCGACGTAGAGCTGCTTGTCGTCCAGCCTGTCCCTCAGCTTGGGTGTTTTCCACTTGGCCACCAGGAACCTTATGAGGTTGGCCTTGTTAGCTGAACTGCTGAGAAACTTTCTCCATTGCTGGATCCTGGTGCAATGTTTCGGAACTGTATTCCTGTGGTGCACCCCCTGTTCGCTCTCTCTGCATTCTTGATCCAGTCCTCCTGATATACATCGAAGACCACATCGATTCTCTGGCTCCTGGCTCCTTCATGTAGGATTTGAGTCAGTGCTGAGGCTGCAAGTTGAGAGAATGTCTGGTCATTGCCCTTCATCTTCTGAACCAGACTCATCCCATCAATGATGGTAGCAGACGGCCCAGGGATGGTCTCTGCTGGTAAGACCTGCTTCTCCAGCTCCCTGGCCAGAACAGCTTTGTTTGTCTTTCTCAGTGTCCCATCTCCATTGGCGAGTGCCCATGGCAATGGCCCTAGTGGGTGGGAAAGGACATCACTCATCTGGAGATGGCGGCTCTCTGCCACCAGGACCATGTGGGCGAAGAGCTTCCTGTCAGCCTGCAGAATGACCTTGTTTGGGTTGCTTGCAGAAGGTTTCTTTCGTATATCTGAAAACGTCTTCAGCCTCTTCTTCGTAATCTTATCATGGAACTGGGTCTTTGGTTTTGCATCTTCAAGCTGGTCCCGCTTCAATCCCTTGTATGCTTCCATGCCAATTTTGTGGGCATCAAGAAGGTCCCTTGCTACATCTGGAGGGGGAAAGGTACCTGTCGAAATGCTGACAAACTCACTTTCGTTTGGGTCGAAAGGGTTCGTCCAGTCATCTTCAAGAAGCTTCACAATGGACTGTACATCTGCTTCATCCCTGGTGATTCTAGGCATCTGCAGGTCTGGGTGGCTGAGGTGGGACAGAAGTCAGGTAGTACCTCTCCACAGCAGCCCGTTTCAGGCTGAATCGCTTTGTGCCTCCTGCTGTCTGGGTATCTCGGTTAACTGTTCCGTTTTGACAGTTTTTCTCAATTCCCTCTGTAAAAACCATTGACTCTAATATGTCAACAAAATGAAACAAGAATTTTGAATCTGGCTTGATCCAATGTTCAGATTTCTCTTCTGGAAAGTTATGCAAATGAGGACATATTTAATTAGATCATGCCTAATTTGCATATTTAAACATAAAATTTCAGAAAACTTGTAATACAATACATAATTGTCTTACAGTTTTTTTCAACTGCTAACATGCTTTGGTCAAAACTGAAGTCACATTTTCAAAACTCTTCACACAGTCAGCGAACCAGAAGTTTATGTGGACCAAACAATTAATCATTTTTCATTGCTTTCACACAAAATGCATTCACTGACCACATTTTCCAAAATCCATGAACTCTTTTCTCATTCATACTCTACCACCCGCAAAACACTATATATTTGCAGCACATTTTTCAAATGCTAACACACTGTTTTCAAAACTGTTAAAAACGCATTCAAAACAGAATTACGTCACAATGTGTGCAGCACTGTCCAATGATGGTTTGCTGTTACACAAACCACTCATTGGCCCCTACAATACAGAGAGGCTCATTTCTTTTCTGGATGACCTGCATAAATGACTTGTGCCAGCGGAGGAGAGAGGGGCAGGAAACTCCCTACCTTCATTGTTGTGTGGGATAATGTGGCATTCCACCACTCTGCTGCAGTCACAGACTGGTTTGCTGCACATCCCAGGATGTTAGTACTATTCCTGCCTCCATACTCCCCCTTCCTAAACCCCATAGAATAGTTTTTCTCTGCTTGGAGGTGGAAGGTGTATGACCACCGTCCACATGACCAGATGTCCTTACTGGATGCCATGAATGTGGGGTGTGGAGACATTTATCCTAAAGACTGCCAGGGTTGGATTAGACATTCCAAAGATACTTTCCAAGATGCATCGCCAGAGAAGACATAAGATGTGATGTTGATGAGAACTTGTGGCCAAATGCAGGAGAGAGGGAGAACTAGAACCTCACAGTACTGTACAGTATGAGTGATTATACTATACATGTTGTTTTTTGTGATTATTATTGCAGCCCTGGAATTTCAGGAAATTGCTATTTTTTGTTTCAACTTTTTATTTTCACAAGTAAATTACTATATGCAGACATATAGAAAAAATAAACGATATTGAAGCAAATTTCTGCATTTCTGATTCATTGTTGTTACATATACTTTAGTACAGTCAATAAAGTGAAAAGGTGTTATTCTTATTCTATAATGAAATACTGATTTATGTGAAAAATCATTCAAACTTCAAAGATAAAAGTTCATAATTTATGTAATGCTCCCTGTTGTTAGTGTTTTTAGGTCAGTGTGTTATGAGTGACAATGTATGCTTTCTGAGTGAGAATTGTTGCCTTCTTTTGAGACATGTATGAAGTGTTTTGGTGGTTTGAGTGAGTTTTGGAAGTGAGATGAACTGTTTGGCCAAGATGCATGTTGGCAATGCAGACTGTATGAAGAGTTTTGAAAAGTGTCTTCAGTATTGACCGATGCTTGTTAGCAATTGAAAAAAACTGTAATGTAAGTAATCAACTGGGGAAGTCTCATGGTGATATCTATTAGTAAAAAATAGTACCCCTATAGTGTCTTGCGCCCATAATAGGGGAAAATAACAAAATGTCCAATAAATATGAAAAGCTGTGGAAAGATTATCATATATTAATTTACTTCTACTGACCCTATAAACAATTTAGTATAGGTAAGGTTTTGCCCACTCAGATGAGCCCGATATCTGGTCTGGCTCATGGACTAATAGGGTCGAATGCCTTTAGCATCCTATAGCGGGCTCAGAGACACTAATTCTATTTGAGCTGTCTGCTCCAGCAAAACAGATGATGCCATTAAGTGTCCTGCGTAAAGTTAAAGATTCTAATCTCATTTGAACAAAAATAATATGAATCAATGGAGCTGCTGTCTGAAAAGCCTGCACATCGTGCTACGTGCTCAGAGAAAGGGTCAGCTGAACATGATCCTGTCGATAGGACACAGACGTTGCTGTGAGATGCACTATTCTCCCACTGCACCACAGAACTGCTATAGTCAAGTCAGCTTGTGAAGCACACTTGTCAAATATGCTGAAAAACAAGCTTCTCTAGCAGTGCTGGAAGTCCTGTAAACCCTGCCTCTAATTGTGATTCCCGTTCAGATGATTAAAATGGACCACTGTACTGTTAGGACTGGTAGGAAACTGGAGACGTTTCAGGTGCAGAACATGCCTCAAGGTTATCCTTTACTCAAAGGTTAGCCTCTTACTCTTTGTCTTCTCCATATGTGCTTTGAGGTCAGCGCTGGTGTGTGTGCGTGTTTGTGTGGTGGTAGAAGTGTGTGCGTGTTTGTGTGAGTGTGTGGTAGTAGGAGTGTGCGTACAGGCATGTTTGTGCTTGAGTGAGTGTGTGCGTGTGTATTTGTGCATGCGAATGTGTGTGTGTGTATTAGTGTGTATGTGTGTGTTAGTGTGTGCATGCATGTATATGTGCATACGTGCATGTTTGTGCATGTGTGTGTGTGTGTGTGGTGGTAATGTGTGCGTGCATGTGCATGTGTGTTTTTTGTGTGTGTGTGTGGTAGTAGGAGTGTGTGTGTGAGTGTGTGCATGTGTGTGAGTGTTAGTGTGTATGTGCATGTGTGTTTCTGTGGTGGTAGGAGTGTGTGTGAGTGTGTTTGAGAATGTGTGTGTACTGTATGTGTGTGTGTGAGTGTGTGTGTGAGAGTGTGTGTGTGTGTGTGTGTGTGTGTGTGTGTGTGTGTGTGTGTGTGTGTGTGAGAGAGTGTGTGTATGACTGTGTGTATGTGTGTGTGAGTATGAGTGTGTGTTTGAGAGTGTGTGTATGTGTTTAAGAGTGTACGTGAGTGTGTTTGAGAGTGTGAGTGTATGTGTTTGAGAGTGTATGTGAGTGTGTGTGCTTGAGAGTATGTGTGAGTGTGTGTGTGTGTGTGTGTGTGTGTGTGTGTGTGAGTGTGTGTATGTGTATGTGTGTGAGTGTGTGTTTGAGAGTGTGTGTGTGTGTGTTTGAGAGTGTGTGTATGACTGTATGTATGTGTGTGTGAGTATGAGTGTGTGTGAGAGTGTGTGTGTGTGAGAGTGTGTGAGTGTGTGTATGAGTTTGTGTGTGAGAGTGTGTGTGTGAGAGTGTGTGTGTGAGAGTGTGTGTATGAGAGTGTACATGAGTGTGTTTGAGAGTGTGAGTGTGATTGTATGTGTTTGAGAGTGTATGTGAGTGTGTGTGTGAGTGCTTGAGAGTGTGTGTGTGTGTGTATGTGTGTGTGTGTGTGTGTGTATGTGAGTGTGTGTATGTGAGTGTGTGTGTTTGTGTGTGTGTGTGTGTGTGTGTGTGTGTGTGTGTGTGTGTCCACTACCACTGAACACTGTCCATCTAGTCAATCTGTCGTCACCACTGTTTACTTGTTCTACACTATTAAAAAAACTAAAAACAAAAAACAAATAAACCTTTTCTTTCCCAGTGTTACAGGTATGATACGCAGACGCCTGCAATGATGTCTATTGTTGTTTTACTGCACTGATCTTGTGCGCTAACTATGATTGTTCTTACCTTGTATTAATGCACATCTTGTAAGTCGCTCTGGATAAGAGCGTCTGCTAAATGCTTAAAATGTAAATGTAATGTGTGTGAGAGAGTGTGAGTGTGTGTGTTTGGGAGAGTGTGTGAGTGTGTTTGAGAGTGTGTGTATGACTGTGTGTATGTGTGTGTGAGTATGAGTGTGTGTGTGTGTGTGAGAGTGTGTGTATGAGAGTGTACATGAGTGTGTTTGAGAGTGTGTGAGTGTGTGTGTGTTTGAGAGTGTATGTGAGTGTGTTTAAGAGTGTGTGTGTGAGTGTGTGTGTTTGAGAGTGTTTGTGAGTGTGTGTTCGAGAGTGTGTGTGAGTGTGTGTCTGTGAGTGTGAGTGAGTGTGTGTGAATATGAGTGTGTGTTTGAAAGTGTGAGTGTGTGTGTGTGAATATGAGTGTATGTGTTTGAGAATGTGTGAGTGTGTGTGTGAGTGTGAGTGCGTGTGTTTGAGAGTGTGTGTAAGTGTGTGTAAGTGTGTGTGTGTGTGTGTGTGTGTTTGAGAGTGAGTGTGTGTGTGTGAGTGTGTGTGTGAGTGTGTGTTTAAGAGTGTGTGAGTGTGTTTGAGAGTGTGTACGTGTGTGTGTGTGCATGTGAGTGTTTGAGAGTGTGTTAGTGTGTATGTGTGTGTGGTGTGATGGTAGGGGTGTGTGTGTGTGTGTGTGTGTGTGTGGTGGTAGGAGTGTGTTAGTGTGTGTGGGCATGTGGGTGTGGGTGTGGGTGTTTGGTGGTAGGAGTGTGTTAGTGTGTCTGTGTGTGTGTGTGGTGTTAGGAGTGTGTTAGTGTGTGTGGGTGTGTGTGTGTGTGTGTGTGAGAGTGTGTGTGTATGTTTTTGCCCCTGCACTGGAGGTGGGTCCATTCACACCGATTAGGATGAGGAAGAGTGTGACTTATCATGTGCAAGGAAGATTGTTTCCCTGTATGACATCATCGGTGTCAATGTGTTAGTCCGTGTGACATCATCAGAGTGAAAATGTAGCCCATACAAGAGCCCAGGCATGTTCCTAATGTGCGATGTGGCAGAGCACTGCTTTAATGACTCCTGTGGCTCGCGCTGCACTGACCTTTCCAGGCCACAAACCAACAAGAGCAATTAAATGAAAGTGGAGGACTAGCCTGCAGGTTAATCATGAGATGCTACACTTCCTCCCTGATGAACGGGTGAAGGGATTATAGATGAACAGGTGAGGGGATTATAGTCTGCTGCTGGTCATTAATCTGGGATTAATCAGGAAGAAAGCAGAAAGCACAGTTCTTTTATTTCTTAATTAGCCTGTTATTTCAACGAGCGCAGGAACACCTCCCCCCCCTCCTGAACAGGCAGGGCATTGTCTGGGGAGGGTGTTATCCACCGCTTCCTAAGTGAGGGAGAATTAGCTCCTGGTTGCTTGGACAGTAGGTGGAGAGGCGAAAGCACAGACACACAGGAGGGCCAATGGCGCTCCCCACGGCCTCCATTTCCCAGCATGCACCTGTACAGCACTGTAGGCTTTTCTTCTTCTAACATAAACTAGGTGGTGGACAGGAACAACTAGCTCAGGTATGTGTAATGTGCAATGGTTGGATTGCAGGTTGTATACATTCCAGCATGTTGGTTTAGGAAGTTGCCCTGCCACTGAGCAACGACTTCAATTTGCTTAGGATACCTTTAAAATTATAATTTAACATGTGTCTCTCATTCTAAATTGTATTTAATTATAGTCTATGGTTTCTGGAGAACTATTTGAACCTCACTCAGGTATGTAACTGGAGCCATGCACACTCAAGCACAAGCCAGTGCCCAAAAAGCAATAATTCTGCAACTAGACTGGAGTAGCTGTAACGGAGCTGATTATGCCTGCAGGGAGTTGTGAACCACTGAGCTAAAGACTCAAGTCTCTAAGTTGGGACACTAATCACACTCTTATCCACGTCACTTTCTGTAGCGGATGCTCCACGTACCGGAGCACCACCACTACATAGCCATGCTGGAAGGAGTGGAGTGCATATACTGTATATTTATCATTACAGGCAGTCCCCAGGTTACAAACGAGATCCGTTCTTAAGTCTGTCTTTAAGTCAAATTTGTATGTAAGTCGGAACAGGTACATACAGTTCTTGTTAATCGTCACTTAGTCAAATGTTTGTCTTAGTATAGTATTGTAGCGATCCTGCGAGGTCGCTTGTATTAAAATGTGTTCGCGGTGCATTCTGGGGGAGGCGCTCCTGTAACTTTGAACATCTCCCCAGGCTAAACTGTTAAAATGTTCTGTTCCATATGTGTGTGTGTTGTTTAGTGGAACTGTGTTGTGTTAGCTAGCTGGTCGCTGTGTGTGCCGTTGGAACCACCGTGACCAGAACATGCTGTGTGTGTACTGCCATCTCCCGAGTTCCAGAGGGAGAATGTTCATTGAGCCATGCGTGGAGTGAACTGTTACCTTCTGACTGACTGTGACATCTGCGGAAGGCGTTTCGGTGGTCTCTTGGGTCCTTCTAAGGACTCGGTAGATCAGCAAAGACCTCCATTTTAGGCAACATCCGGGGTTGTGCGGTGTACGGAACACGGATGCTTGCAACTGATATTACCCATAGCTGAGTGGTGTATGGAGCATGGGTAATTATCACTTTCTTTATTAAAGAGGCTACCCATGTAGCCAGTTTTGCATTCTACCTGGACTCTGTCTCCTTCCTTGATACACCGCCCAATGCATGCTCGCCACAGTATTTATTTGACCTTTCTGTGCATATACGTAAAACACTTAAGAAAAACTTCAAAATACAATAAAACATCTTAAACATAACATTCAGTACATAATGATACTGTAATAATAACAATACTGTAATATTATTATTATTAATAATAATAATAATAATAATAATAATACAGTAATAATAAAAGTAACTATGTACATACAGTACACTACTATAAAAAAAACATTAAAGAAAGGCTTCAAGCCTTTTCTTGCACTAAAGAAAGGCTAATTGGCATATTACGCAGATTATGGTGTTCTCTCCAAATTATCAATAGCCTTTCCATCTCAGTAATTAAACCATTGCTTTGTTTGGTAATAATCGGGGCATTCATCGGGGCATGGCCTTTCACATGCTCCATTATTTTCCCTTTGTCTTTTAAAATAGTTTTTTAAAAACCGATCGTTGACCGGCTGTAGCCGAATGCTTTCCCAATGGCTGATGGCGTTTCACCTCTTTCTGATCTCTATTATTTCAACTTTACTTTCCATGGTGATTGTTTTCCTTTTCTTTGATGCATCACCAGCACTTGCATCGGATTTACGCTTTGGAGGCATTGTTGTAAGAGAAAGAGAAAAACGGGACCGTGATCTGACTTAAAATAACGGACGGTGATCTCTGTTCCTTGAGCCGACGAACCGCTGAAACCGAATGAACCATTGTATTTAACTAACATTTTTTAAACATAATAGGTCTTATGGCAGTCCGTTCGGAAGTACGAGTTGTCCGTAAACCGGACATTCGTAACCCGGGGACTGCCTGTACATACAACACAGGGATTTTCAGAACATGAAACCTATGTCATAACCCCGCAGTTGCATAGAGATCAATTATAAAGAGGAAATGTTACTTCAGGGAGAACCTGAACCCGGTCTGGGCCAGATAGACCAAGAGATCCCACCACACTGGATACTTCTTCAAAATAAAATCGTCTTTTATCTCATCCTAAAAACCCTCCTCATGCGGCCTAAAGTTGTTACCACTCCCATTTCTGCCCTTCGTTCTTTGGTATAAAAAATAAACAGTCACTTACACTGACCTGCCTGCACACTACACATCTTGATAATGCTATTTGCTTAACTGGCTTATATCAGTACACCATTAGATAATGTCTACTCACTACCATACATCGTTAAACACTGTTAATAAGGACAGAGTCAGAACAGATCACGGGCCTGGGGTCATTGGGGTAGCCTCCGAGCTTGCCAAGCACGTGTGTCCCCAGGGCCTAATGTTGCATGAGGCAACTTCCCCTTATTTTCCCTTCCACATTCTGCAAGCACAAAACGAAATGTCATGTCCATTGCAAAAGCAACCTTCTTATCATCAATTATTAATGCTGAACATAATCTGAAGGGAAATTAACGAGAATACTGCAATATATATGATAAATATGCATATTGGAAGTCCCTGGATGTTCATTGGAAATGAATAGTATTACTGTGTATAAGCAATTTAGCATGGTGACTAGCTAGAACTAGGCATACATCAAAGCTAATATTTACTACAGTATTATGTAAACTAACTGGAAAGTTGATTATCTAGCTAATCACTTGACGATTCTGATTCATATCACCTTAAATGTTAACTTGCCAGGTGGCAAGCTAGATGTACTGACACTGGCTAGCACTAGCTTGCTTGCTCCCTAGTTAACACTAGCTCCTTATAGACTAGTCAGCAATGCTAGTTAGCCAATAGCTTGCTTGCTAAACTAGCACAGCTCACTAACGTTAGCGACTTTTCACTTAAATTTTCACTGTGTATAGCTAGCTAGCTGTATATGCTAGTGTACTAGCTAGCTAACATTTTATAGAGCAGCTTATTATCTAACTTGTTATGAGCAAACATTGCATTATTTATATGAGTTTATAAAAATAAATAGCGATTGGAGTACCATACATCACCAGAGTAATTCTAACTAACCAGCATGCATACGAAGGCTTACTATAACTTCAGCAAGCTAGCTAGGTAAGTGTTGTTTTCCCTTGCAAACAACTAGCTACAAATGAAGACTACAAACTATGCAACGGATCATTATCAATGCTGCTAAACTACTCTAATTTCATTGGCTGATAAATGTTTCTTAGCTTGCTTTGACCAATCACAGTATGTAGTGGTGAATTGTGCAGCAAATAGCTTCATCACATGCAGCTAGTTTTGTAATGTATTACTATCACAGACACACTACTTTGACATATATATTCAGCCTAGATAACTTAAGTATCACATTTCAGTGAAAGTCATATTGAATATTTATCTAAAATACAGGTATTTCAATAAAAAACCATTAACTTATTTAATCTATTGGCATCAGTGGGTACATCCACAAGATGGTGACCATATGCCCAGTTGGAGTATAACAGAATTTTGCCAGTTTGTTGATGTTTATATATTATTCCTCAGCAGCCATGTAGAATCCTATAAAATCCAGGGCCCCTGGATGTGAGCTGCAGCAGCCCTACGGGCCACAGTGATCCCTCTGCTCCAGGGTGGTCAGAGCTTAGATGTCCAAGCCTTGTGCTGAATGCCCCCTGATCTCCCCACCATGGGTTAGCCTGCCGCTGGGATGGGGCACGAGCTCCAGGCTCTGGAGAGGCTTTTGTGCACACTGCTGACAAAGGCCTTCAGGGGCCAGCAGACAAGATGAGAGAGGGAGAGAAAGGGTGGAATCTAGTGCCCTGCTGCTCCTGCCTAATTTGGCAGGAAGCCAGCTGTCTATCTTTTAGGAGCAGCACAATAATGAAACCCTCTGCCTCACAAAAATGTTTGTGCAGGGCTTTTATCCTGCTGATTTACCAATCGCCAACCCTTCTGCTCCGGAACAGTGGGCCAAAATAAATTACATCAGCACGTGTGAAATATCTGTCTGAAAAGCAATTTTGTTTTCATATGAAATTGTAAAATGGATTTTGTAGGTGCACTAGATCTTACTGTAATTCTTAATGCAAGTTATCATTTGAGATCAAGAATATTTTTATGAAACAATGACCTGAATGTGGACACACTGAGCACAGGGAAACAGAAGGACCAGCGAACTGCTGCAGGAAAAGGGTCTGGTCACCAGCGAGCAGGTGAAGGTGTGACTCAGATTCCAGTTAGGCTGTGGGACAGTGGTGTGACCAAACTGATCACATCTAGCTACACGTATTGCTTTACAGCTTCTCTCTGCCTTTCAGCAGAATCTCTGAGATGCTTTCGATAAACTCTCCTGCAGTCTCAGACACTCCTTGCTGAGCTGCCTCATGCTAATGCTCCCTCTGGCCACGACCAGGTCTGTACAAGCACTGTGTAAACGTATTCAAAACTGCTATTTTTCCTAGAATGGTGCTTCCTTCTCACAAAAGCTCAACCGTCTTTTAAAAAAATATTGATCAGTTTGATCATGTTGAGACCTGTATTCATGAAGCAGCATCAGAAGTTTCCAGAATATATCACAGAGGCAACAGAAAAATAGTTGAAAAAAAATGTGTACTGTTGTAGCTTCATTTTGTTTAAATTCTAATTTGTTTACAATCAGTTTAATATCTAATATCCGTGTGGAATTTGCCTTTAACTAATTTCCACCTGTGCCCTCTTGTTCTGCTGACCCCACTTATCTTAAAAAATCTTTGGTAGTTCACTTTGTTAATCCCTTTTAGGAATTTAAAAACCTCAGTCAAATCCCCCCTAAGTCTCCGTTTGCTAAGCTTAAATAGATTGAGTGCCTTAAATCTATCCTCATAACTTTTACCTTTCATACCAGGTATTAATTTAGTTGCCCTTTGAACTTTTTAAAGAGCTTCTATATCTTTCTTGTAGTGCGGTGGCCAGAACTGCACACAGTAGTCTAAGTGAGGTCTGATAAAGGCATTATATAACAGTAATATAACCTCCTTTGATGTATACTCAATACGTTTTGTATCCCAGCATCCTGTTGGCCTTTTTAAATGCTGTAGCACACTGCTTTGATGCAGATAAACTTTGATAAAGTCTTTTTCAAATTGAATACCTACTAACTTTTCCCCTCCTATAAAATACTCCTGTCTTATGTTTTTATTTCCCACATGCATAACTAATACATTTAGCAATATTGAATGTCATCTGCCACGTATCTGCCCATTCTTGGATTTTGTTTAAATCATCTTGGATTACTTTAGTTGATTCCAAACTGTTTGCCAAACCCCCGAGTTTAATATCATCTGCAAATTTAACTATTTTGCTACTAACGTCCATATCAAGATCATTTATGTAAATAAGGAAGAGCAGAGGTCCCAGCACCGATCCCTGCGGGACACAACTGCCCGCAGCACCGAGGTCAGATACGGCCCCACCTACTTTTACTCTTTGTATTCGCCCTTGCAGCCAATTATGAACCCACTCTGAAACTACTCCTGCAATTGACCCTTCGCTAAACCACGCCCCCCTTAGTTATTGTTGCTAAGTCCGTCAAGCTTTTGGAGCCAGCATTGCGCTCCCAATGTCGCTAACTGCACTCCCTCGAGAAATATTGTCCAATTTTTGGAAAATAGAAAAAGCGATTTCAGATAGAAGCAGACAGAAGGGTCTACAATATGCATTTGAAGGTTATATTCAAGATATCACACTGACTCAGCAACAAAATGACGTAAAAAAAATTAAGATAGAAGCGAAAGCCTACAGATCAGAGTAAAAGTGAATCACCGCATCACCTGGCAATTGAGACAGAGGACAACAACATTAAGGAGGAACACTGTTCCTGTAAAGCTGTGTAGGTCTCTATTCACTATTACAATCATTCAAAAGCAAAAGCAGTAGGCCTATATAACGTTACATTCAGTAGTAAGTTAGCTAGCATTAGCTAACTAACGTAACATTAGTCGCCTATAGTGTGCTGTAACGACATTACTCTGGTTAGCTCCACAGGTAGCTCCATACCCTGGACCTCTGTAAAGCAAAAAATATCAGCAGTGTGTCAGCCCAGTCTTCCACAAGATTTGGGTACTCGGGACTGGGCTTCCCATTGACAAAGTGCTGAAATAGTAATGAAAAAACAGTATTACATTTTGACATCAAGGTAACGTTACCCACTTGGTTTTCTAGAGCTTGACTGTAACATCTTAACGTTAGCAAGCTGGCTGGATCACGAATAACAAAGCTAACATTTAGTCTAACTTTACCAACGTTGCAACCCGAAGCTGTATATCCAGACCGTAGCCACGTTAGCTTAGCTGGCTAAAACTTTTCAGGATTTGATTTTGGTTTTGTAAAGGAAAAAAAAACGTATATCTCCTTGCAACCTCTCTGGGTAACGAGTGTCACTGTTACAAGTGCCCCAGGCACAACGTTTAACCATAATTAGCAAAAATCCACAAAAATCGAAAATGAAGTCAATTTTTGGAAAGTGCAGCAAAAAACTGTCGGACCTCTGTCGGAGTATGTAAAACACGGCGCTGTCATTGGCCAGTTTGTGTTTTGGGGCGTGGTTTAGCGAAGGGTCAATTCCTACTGAATTAATTTTAGCAATGAGCCTCTCACGTGGTACCTTGTCAAATGCTTTCTGAAAGTCCAAATATATAATATCATAAGCCTGGTTCAGGTCAACACACTTTGTAGCCTTTTCAAAAAAGTCCAAGAGGTTTGTTAGGCATGAACTCCCTTTGAGAAAACCATGTTGGCAAAATACTATTATTTTTCAAGAATGATTCCATTAGGTCCCTAATAATAAATTTCAGTATTTTACATGCGATGCAAGTTAAACTGACAGGCCTATAGTTCCCTGGGTCAGTCCGGTCCCCATTTTTATATATTGGAATTATACTACCCTGCTTCCAGTCATCTGGTATTTCTCCAGTGTGTATGGATTGCATAGAAATATCTATATATATTATATAATCTATATTATATATAGCTTATACTGTATATCATTTCCCCATTTTTTTGAGTACTCTGGGATATATGCCATCAGGGCCTGCTGCCTTATTTGTCTTAAGTTTTTGTAGTTTTTGGAGTACTTCTACATCCCTTATCTCAAAGTCCTCCAAAACATTCTGTACGTTGGCTGTACATTTAGGCATATTTATAACCTCTTCTCTAGTAAAGCGCTCAACAAAGTAAGTGTTTAGTGTGTTAGCAATATCCTTATTATTATAAACCAAAGTTCCTTCCTTATTCCTCAACATTAACTTTCCTTTTTCTACTACAATATTGAAAAAACTTCTTAGGATTACTTTTTGCATCTTGGGAAATTTTAATTTCAAACTGCCTTTTAGCTGATCTTATTTCCTTTTTAGCCTTAGCCTGCATATTACAATAATCTAACTTGTTTCTCTCTGAGTTATCCTTTTTATATATTCTGTACAGTCGCTTATTTTGCCTCAAAATCTCCCGTAAAGATTTAGTCATCCACTGTGGAGACAGTTTTTTCATCCTATTTTTCCTTACTTTTGGGATGAATTTACACTGTACATCTACAATAACCCTTTTAAAGGTAGTCCATTTTTCATTCGCAGTTCTGCAATCTAGAAGCTTTACCCAATCTATATTGCTTAAATTCTCTCTCATTTTATTAAAGTCAGCTCGTCTGAAATTATACATTCTAGAGTTAGAGGGGGCTGTCTTAACTTGCCCAAAAATATCAAAAGTAACTGCACTGTGATCACTTGTCCCTAGTGGTTCTCCTACCTCTGTGCTGCAAATTCTGTCAGGATTGTTACACAAAACCAGATCCAGTATTGATTTCCCTCTCATAGGCTAAGTAACAGACTGTACCAAAAAGCAGTCATTGACCACATCTAAAAACTCCTCTTCACATTTATCCTGACCTGTCATTACTTCCTACTGACATACTGCTACTGCATATAGCACTGCTTTTTTTCTGACTTTATGTTCTCTTCTCTGCCTCTGCCTATGACAGCTCTAGATCCTGCGAGAAGTGTGAACTGCCCCCATCAACCCTCGCCAATTAATTCATTCCAGACCTGTCCTCCCACGCCTACCCCAGTCCCTGGATCTGGACCCCCTTCACGTGGTTTAGCCTCCTCCCCCACTGACTACCGAACTCAAAGTCAGCCAGCACTGCGTCACCTTTGAACTGACCATGATACAGTCTTTTTTGGACACACCCTGTGCTGGCTCCCCCCCTTTTAGGCTGGTAACTCACAAGATTTCTCCCTATGAGGTGTTTTTACTTGCCACTGTCGCCTTAGGCTTGCTTTTGGGGGGTCTAGGCCTGGGTTCCCTTTTGCTAAGCGTTTTGTGACAATGTATTTGTGAAAAGTACTATACAAATAAATGTGATTTGATTTGATTTGATTATGCAGAGTGTATGTAATATGGCTTTTTTCCTGTATCTAAACGCTATGCAGAGCGAATGTAACACGGCTTTCTCCTGTATTTAAACGCTATGCAGAGTGAATGTACTGAACATGTGTCACTCTTCTCAGTAATCATACAGCACAGTTTCACATTTCCGACCTACGGCATGACTCCTATTGAAGGGCTTGATGAGCATGATGTCACTGCTGAACTATGCCTGTTTCAAACACTCTCCAGGCAATGAAACATAAAACACAGTTTTTCCAAGGACACCTTTGAAAAAAAGTATTCACTTTCTAAGTTCATGTTTCAAAGTATAGGTGTTGAAGGAATACAGCATCTACCAAACAAGGAAATGAAGAATGCACTCAAACATGTATAGAGAGAAGGAAATGGCGGAAATATAATCGCCATGACAAAATGGGAGATAGAAATGCACCTTCGTGAATAGAGGCTATGTATAGAAACAGTGTTTTTATATCACACACTATCAGTGTGACACGGTATTTAATATCATACCGCAGCAGCGTGAAACAGTGTTTAATATCATACACCATCAGTGTGAAACCGTTTTCAATATCACACCCTATCAGTGTGAAACAGTGTTTAATATCATACACCATCAGTGTGAAACAGTGTTCAATATCACACACCATCAGTGTGAAACAGTGTTTAATATCATACACTATCAGTGTGAAACAGTGTTTCATATCATACACTATCAGTGTGAAACAGTGTTTAATATAATACACTATCAGTGTTTAATATCATACACTATGAGTGTGAAACAGTGTTTAATATCACACACCATCAGTGTGAAACAGTGTTTAATATCATACACTATCAGTGTGAAACAGTGTTTAATATAATGCACTATCAGTGTGAAACAGTGTTTAATATCATACAATATCAGTGTGAAACAGTATTTAATATCATACACCATCAGTGTGAAACAGTGTTTAATATCATACACCATCAGTGTGAAACAGTGTTTAATATAATAAACCATCAGTGTGAAACAGTGTTCAATATCACACACCATCAGTGTGAAACAGTGTTTAATATCATACACTATCAGTGTGAAACAGTGTTTAATATAATACACTATCAGTGTGAAACAGTGTTTAATATCATACAATATCAGTGTGAAACAGTGTTTCATATCATACACTATCAGTGTGAAACAGTGTTTAATATCATACACTATCAGTGTGAAACAGTGTTCAATATAACACACCATCAGTGTGAAACAGTGTTTAATATCATACACCATCAGTGTGAAACAGTGTTTAATATAATACACTATCAGTGTGAAACAGTGTTTAATATCATACACTATCAGTGTGAAACAGTGTTCAATATCACACACCATCAGTGTGAAACAGTGTTTAAGGTTAATTAGTGTGAGTCACAAAGGAAGGAAGAGTGGAAGAGCTGAGGCTTTGTTTTAAAAACCATCCTTATCTCTTAAGAGTGAGCCCTGTGCCAGCCCTTGTCCCCAATGGAAGCTGACATGTTTTCTGTGGAAACGGTCTCTATGGAAACAGTTTCTGTGGAAAGCACAGCCCCTCCCCGTTCCTCTGAATTGGCTCTGAGGTAGGTAAATGAATTCAGTGACATCGGCCGGATGACTCCATTTGTTTCCAGCCTTGTCTGAGGGCTGGGACCCTGTGTTCGGCCCATTGTCCCATGTGCTCTCCACACAGGCCAGCAGTAAATGGAGGCCTTGTGTTGGACTACTGGAGCAGAAACTTTAACCGGGTGGGTGGAAGGGGTGGGGGCAGGGCTGGCAGGTCACCTCAGATGTTGCTCTGGGAAACCTGTCTCAGAGGAAGTGGCAGCTTAAAAATATGAGCTAGAAAAAGTGCCCCCCCAAGAGTGAAAGTGTCCCCTTGCTCTCTACACATCTGGGCCATCTGAGACCTCTGGGTTTATAATCGTGGCGGTCTGTGTTAATTCGTTTTTAATTACTGTAACATATACTAACACAAACCAGCTTCAGGTCAGCACTGCTTCACAACCAATTAGAGTCAACCAAATTATTAAACAAACCAAAATCACCTATTTGGAACATTGGAACAAGAGTACAAAATCGCAAAACAAACTGAATTGCTACCAGACCCTAAACAGAGAATACACACTGGCAGAGTATCTCTTCTCTGTCAGAGATACAAATCAGAGACAGATTCTGACCAAGCTCAGTGACCACTTTAGCAATTGAAAAAGCTAGACATAAAAAATCATGGCTACCAAAAGAAGACCGTATTTGTGGTCAATGTAAGACACCATTGCTTTTCAAGCGGCTTGAGGAACTGCTCCCCATTACCTCCAGACACTCATCACACCCTACACCCCAGCTAGACCCCTCCGCTCAGCCTCCTCTGGCAAACTGACTGTCCCATCCCTCCGGGTGCCTGGCAGCCGCTCCTCGCGGTCTCGCCTCTTCTCTGTCCTGACCCCTCAGTGGTGGAACGACCTTCCGCAATCGGTCAGGACTGCGGAATCACTTGCGATCTTCCGCAAGAGACTCAAAACACACCTTTTCAGACTCCACTAAAACTGAATTCTGTACATCTACCCAATTGTCATCACCACTGCCTACTTGCTCAACACTTTTGTATATGTATCCCTGCCTACTCATTTAATAAATTCTAATAAAAAATGTGAACCTTTTCCTTCCCAGTGTTACAGGTATGGTATGCAGCTGCCTACAACGATGTCATCGCTGTATTACTGCACTGATCTCTTGCGTGAACTGATTGTTCCTACCATGTATTAATGCACATCTTGTAAGTTGCTCTGGATAAGAGTGTCTGCTAAATGCTTAAAATGTAAAATGTAAAAATGTAAATGTAGGGAGATTGAGGGAAATAGAGGGAGACAAAGAGGGAGAAAGAGGGAGAGAGAGAGATTGAGAGAGAGGGGGAGAGAGAGCGGAAGAGGGAGAGAGAGAGAGAGGACTCCAGCAAAGATGGCCAGGTTATCTGCCTGGATCATAACTGAAAATATTACAGGGGAAATCCATAAAGAACGGGACAAAACTTCCCATTGGATTCTTTTACGTACCCTTCTGTCTCTTCAGGCAAGCCAGTAACCATATGAGAGCAAATTAGGCCACAGGATGGGAGAAATAACAGACAGGTGTTGGGGTGGAACAGTAGAGAGTATGGGCACAAACCAGAGCATTTCGCCCTTGAAAACGGTACAAAATGGGACAATGAGAAGCTGTGTGTCTGGGAAACCTGAGACAAGGAGGCTGAACACCCGGCCATCTCCAAAAACTGCCTCTCTCCCTTTTCTCTCTTTCCCTCTGTTCTCCAGACTCTTTCCCTCTGTCTCTCTCTCTCTCTTTTCTCGCTCCCTCTCTCTCTCTCTCTCTCTCCTTCTCTTCTCTCTCTCCCTCTGTTCTCCAGACTCTCTCCCTCACTCCCTCTCTCCCTCTGCTCTCCAGCTTGTTTTCTCACTGAATCTGTAAGCCTAAACTGACAGGAGATCACACACCGCCTATCAGACCGGTTCTGGGTGATTAGGGGCTCAGTTCTGGGCACTCTGAAATTGGCCTGTTTGTCTTATATACCCCACCCCAGACTGCAGGAGTCGGGCTGCTCTGCTGTAACCAGGAACAAAACATGTGAGCACAATACTGAAGAAGGAGCATCCCGTTCCCCTGGTTTCCTGGACTGAATTCCCGGCCCACTCCGCCAGGGCAGACATTGTGTCTGAGCGCTGCTGGGCCTGCACAGTTTCTCTAAATGACATCATTGTGTGTAGACCTGTGATCACATCATATGAAAGGGCTAAAAACAGTCAGTATAAGGGTCCGGTTTGAGCTCTTTTACACCCTCAAACCCCTTCTGTTGGGACCCAAAACGTTTGTATTTCCTAAGAGCACTGTATTTGCTGCTAGCAACCATTTTTGAAGAGGTTTTACTAATGAAATGTTAATGTGTTACCCACCTTGAATGTACTTCAGTTGCTCGGGATAAAACGGGCACAATGCTGGGAATGTTCATAATGTAGTTAATTCTGGGAAAATACTTAGCTTCTGCATGTACATGGCACACACAGGCTTTCAAACAAGCGTAAAGATACCCTTAAAATTGTATCTAGTTTAGCTGATTGTACAAATTCATTTATTTAATAAATGTTTTTATTGCATTTCCAGAACTGTTATTTTTCTTTCACTAGTTTCACTCCTTTCAATTTCAGAGGGATAATGTACATGGCATGAAGGGGGGTCATTCATTTGGAAAATACAGAAATATTGCAGCTAAGTAGTAAAAGAGTAAAATTAAATAAAGATCAAAGAAATCTGGATTAAAACAGATAAAGATAAATTTACCTAACTTACTTAAACTTAGTGTAGTATGAGAGTGTAGTGTGAGAGTCTGACAGTGTACAGTGAGAGTTTTAGAGTATAGAGTGAGAGTTTGAGAGTTAGTGTCAATTTGAGAGTGTAGAGTGAGAGTCTAGAGCAGGGGTCACCAACCTTTTTGAAACTGAGAGCTACTTCATGGGTACTGAGTCATACGAAGGGCTAGCAGTTTGATACACTCTTCTGAAATAACAAATTTGCTCAGTTTGCCTTTAGTTATATATTATTATTAATGATAAATGATACTCATCTATGTGAAGACACTGATCACGTTAATGATTTCTCACAATAATTATCAACAATGACTTAACAAGGTGGGAAACAGATAATATCAATATTCAACACTTTTAGATGCAGCTCACTGGTGAGTTGTGTTATTTTTAGAACAGGCCTGCGGGCAACTCATGTGGTCCTTGGGGGCGACCTGGTGCCCGCGGGCACCGTGTTGGTGACCCCTGGTCTAGAGTGTAGTGTGAGAGGCTAGAGTGTTGAGTGAGAGTGTAGTGTGAGAGTTTGAGAGTGTAGTATGAGAGTTTGAGAGTGTGGAGTGAGGGTCTAGAGTATAGAGTGAGAGTTTGAGAGTGTAATGTGAGAGTTTGAGAGTGTAGTGTGAGAGACTAGAGTGTAGATAGCAACCCGTAACACTCAAAGAGCCATTTGGAGTTTGAAAAGAAAACACTGGGAGCCGCATTTTCTGTCGACGGGGTGCTACGCCAAAAAAGTTTGCGCCCAATTTTGCGCCCGATTCAATTGGATACTTTTTATTTATTTTGTAGCCGCAACATAAGGCTGAAAGAGCCGCATGCGGCTCCGGAGCCGCAGGTTGCCGACCCCTGGTCTAGAGTGTAGTGTGAGATTTTGAGAGTGTAGAGTGAGAGGCTAGAGTGTAGTGTGACAGTTTAAGAGTGTAGAGTGAGAGCATAGTGTGAGAGTCTGAGAGTGTAGTGTGAGGCTAGAGTGTAGTGTGACAGTATAAGAGTGTAGAGTGAGAGCATAGTGTGAGAGTCTGAGAGTGTAGTGTGAGGCTAGAGTGTAGAGTGAGAGTTTGAGAGTGTAGAATGAGAGTCTGAGAGTGTAGTATGAGAGACTAGAGTGTAGTGTGAAAGTTTGAGAGTGTTGTGTGAGAGTGTAATGTACAGCGAGAGTCTGAGAGTGTAGTGTGAGAGTTTGAGAGTGTAGCATCAGAGTCTGAACGAAGGTGCAACTTTGGTGACTTCAGATGTCTAAGTTGTGATCTTCACAATAATGTTATTTTCAATTTTAAGAAGCAAGACTCAAAAGTACAGCTTTGCATGGCAACTGGGCATTGTCAATGCTGAGGCATGGAGTGGCACTGACATACTGTGGCCACAAGGGGGAAGTATTTCCAGAGCAACAGGTGGTAAACACATCAGCATGTGGTCTATTAGGAGAACATTGCTACAGGACAGCATAGAAATACGCTTGCTTAAAATGCACTCTTTAGATACTCTTGCGTGTGTGCATAAGTGTGTGTATGTATGTGCGTAAGTGTGTGTGAGTGTGTCTGTGTGCATGTGTGAGTTTGAGTGTGTGTGAGTGCGTATGTGCATGTGTGTATGTGTGAGTTTGTGTGTATGTGTGCATGTGTGAGTGTGCGTGTGTGTGAAGAAAATAAAACCCTATAACTGATCTTGACATTAATATGCATTTACAAATTAACTAGCCTGTTAGGACATTGCACCAGTGTTGATTAACACATTTGCTATACACACATTCACCTGTCATTAAATACCTGCTGTAACAATATTAAGCATGTTGCTATGGAAGCGGTAAAGGGGAGTGGGGGTGGGAGAGCAAAGATCAACCTGATTTCCTATTTCTGTTGATCGTTTGATATTGATGAAATGGAAAGTGTGCAGTTTGATTGTTGCTTTCATGCTGACGTCACCAGCCAGGCAAGCTTCCTGGGGTTGCCTCGGTGATGTATGTGTGCCGCCAGGTGTGGCTGTGTGTCTGTTTGTGCGGTTTGGTGCCAAAATATGGCGCACTTTGCAGTCTGGTGTTTTAATGGTCTCAGGTGTGAGCTGACTGACAGCTCTCCCCCTCAACGACCTGCCAACTACCTTTCCACCAGCACAGATAAGCACTAACCTCAGTATGGGCCCAGATTTACACATATCAGCGCTGGCAGGACATACGCTTGTCAATTGAGCCGTAATGGCTGGTGGAGGTTGAGCCGTAATGGCTGAGTGGAGGTTGAGCCTAAATGGCTGAGTGGAGGTTGAGCCATAAGGGCTGGTGGTAGTTGAGCCGTAATGGCTGGTGGAGGTTGAGCCATAATCGCTTGAAGAGGACCACACTTGAGTAAGCCAGGGCAGGGATATGTACACTCAATCATGTGAGCACAGAGATTAGCCATGGCAGCGTTCCCATCATCCCTGGGGCTCGAACAACGCACAGGCAGCTGCTGTGTCATGTTTATTTGGTTTGTCCAGTATAACCAATATAATTCCCCTATAATCTGATTTGAAGTAACTTGAGTCTTCCTATTTATGTTAATAATGGGAAACATATTTAATGCAGGGGACAGCTGGTAGTCTTGACCAATGAACAGAATTTCCCTGTGTTTTCACAGTTCAGGGTCAGGATAGCACAATCCCAGCCCAAATGCAAGTAGTAGAAACTGATCTGGGGTCAGAGCTTGATATGAGCAGTTCAAGTTTTGTTGCTTTCTGAAGATGAGTTCTTTAGTCTAGATGTTGTAAGTGGCACTAGTCAAGTCTTACTGTCAATTTCCATTCCGTTTTTTGGCTGACTTGCTATGAAAGTGTTTTGCATGATAATACTCTTGGGAAACAATGTTCACACAAGGTTCACTAAGGGTCATGGGGAGTTATCAGATTAGACAATCATTTATGTAATGTTTCACACCTTTGTAAAGAATTCATTTGCACAGTCTATAAAATATTCAATAAAATATTGTATTTGTTTCGTGTTTATTACTGTCATTCATGACTGTTCCTGATCATATTTCCATAGCCTATATTTGCATATCCTAAACACATTCTAAAATATAAGTTGAAGTAATGTATAAAAGTGACATTCTGATTCTGCACAGTTTAGGATCTAAGTTGTAATAGATGATAAATAATGATAAATAAATCATTATTGATGTATATTGGTCACATCCCTTAAATATATTGCTAAATATATTTTATTCTTATTTGATTAAATACTTTGGTTTGGCCTCATAAGGTTTGAAATAAAAAACAGTCTACTGGTCCGTAAGAAGCGCACCAGAGCAAGGCGGCTCTGCATGTTCAGTAGTTCAGCCCTTTTGTTTGACACATTTCTTTAAGAAGGTAGTGGGCAATCTAATGGAACAAAAGTTAAATATAGACAGTAAATGGTTATTCTTGGAGAAATGTCTCCTCACATATTGATTAGTGTGTGAAGTATTTCTTGATCTAGTCTCTGATTCACCAGCTCACACATGAGTGCATAGCTTGTCTGATCGGATCAAAGAGCAGTTGGTTATAAAGTTAGCCATCACTTTGATAGTGACAAATTGGATGAAGGTTTATTTTTTTCACTGTTTTTCTCCAAATTTGGTAGCTAATTTGACCCTCTATATCAGGGGTCTTCAACTCCAGGCCTTGAGGTCCGGAGGGTCTGCAGGTTTTTGCTCCAACCATGCACTGCACCACCTGATTTCACTAATTAGCTCACTTCCTGGACCAAGGAGGTAAAGTAATTATTCGAAATCATGTGGTTGGAGCAAATACCTGCAGACACTGCGGACCTCGAGGCCTGGAGTTGAAGACCCCTGCTCTATATCTTTTGATTTACCCTCCCCCACAAACTCGCCGCCCACCTCCATGGGACAAGCTAATATCTCGAGGCAATGGTTTTTTCAAGAGCTTTTATATCTTTCTTGTAGTGTGGTGCCCAGAACTGCACACAGTACTCTAAATGAGGTCTGACAAAGGCAACATCCCCCTATATATTGGAATGATAATAATATAATATGGCACTCTACATTTTGATTGTCAGTGATAGACTGAATATTGTTCTGAATATACAGCAATGTGCCTCAAAAGCACCTTATTATTTATTAGGGTGCCTGCTTTGCAAAAAGAGGGCGCACTGCAGTGTGCGCACCCTATTATTATTCCTCATACTTATTTTTTTTAAAATTATTATTTATTCTTCCGTACAAAACGCACGCTACTAGTCTGGCAGTTGCCAGCACACATGCACAAAATACATCAAAACGTGCGCCTCGGCCGGGAATGGTGTGCGATGACTTTTCTTAGCGATCGCACGTCACCTTTTCGCACGAACTGCGGAAACGTGACTCTTTTTTGCCCATTCAAATGAATGGAGCAGAATTTGGCCCATTCCATGAATGGAGCGGAATGTTCACAGCTACAGTGAGTGATGTCACAATGCCCCTGCTGAAGGTAGGGTGTAAGCACCTATAGGCCGGGAGCCAGGTCCACCCCTCAGGATGTTGTTTGCTTAATTTTTTTCACTATTATTTCTTGTTAGCCTATACCTTGGGCCATCACAAGTTCATACTGACCACTCCCAACTCGGGGCCGTTTGGCCTCAGGGGCCAGAAAACCCCCTTTTCGGGAAATGTTTCTGGCGAAATTATGTAAATGCAAATATTAAGGTGGTGCAACTGCATAGATTGTCCTACACGTATGACATTTTGCATGGAGTATCCTGACACATAGGGGAAACTAGCAGAATAGGATTTGGGGGCTTACTGCCTTTCTATTGTCAAATATCACCCTCATGATACCCCAAAAGACAAAAAAGTGTCAGTCCGCCTGACAAATTCTCATCAAAAGTGATTATTTTCAAGCACTTTATTGTACATGTCACTGCCCCATTTGTGTACAGAAAACTTCCCAGCTTTATGAGCTTCAATTTAAGCCCAAGATGAACCTTCTGTCTTGAAGATTACACTTGCTATGGCCTAAGTTCTTCACTGTACCTCAAATCGGAGAAAACTGAATTTTCAATCACTACCCTTCCAAATTAGTGGAGCAGATAACTGCAAATTACAGGAGAATCGTTCATTTCTGGAAACAAGCACCAAAATTGGCACACATACCCCTTGGGGATTGCTCTTTTGATAAAACCCGTTAGCCACCAAAAAATTCAAGATGGCCGCCATTGAATATACAGTAATATTGCATTTCGCAATAAAATCGCAGAGACTTGTCCTATTTGAATGATCTTGGTGTCAAATCATACATTTTTCACTATGTAGAATCCGAATTTGGAACCATGGACTTACTCACTGGCTTCCTTGTACCATATATCAGTCTCGGAATCCTAATATTCTGCTAAATTAGAGGTTCATGTTACGTCTGACTTGGCTAAAATGCATGGTAGTGTATATCGTAGTAGTGTTAGAGGTTTAGGTAGGCTTTGTATAGTCATTCAATCTTATCGCATTATTCATTGACAGGACTAATGCTGTCCATATTCCATTCTAAACTGTCGGGTTCTTCCGGCTCTGTATTTCTCACAGTTTCTCTGAATAAATGATATTGTACTATGTGGTGAAATGCATTAGCTTATGATAGAACTTCAGCGATCCGGTGAATTTTAATCATCATCACTTTCATCCTCTTCCTCATCATCATCCATAGTATGGATTTCATCAGCTATGTCATCCTCATCTGTGTCCTCTTCAGCTAGGACATCAACGAGGGCTTTGGGGATGACGTCGCCCTCAAACCATAGTGGTTCTAGCTTGCCAGTCTCAGAGTTAATATGAAACCCATGGTCAAGAGGAGATGGGATTTCCGGGTAGTGCTCATGAGCCCTCTTCCAGACGCATACTTGGAAGTTGACCCTTTTCATGTGCTCCAAGAGGACCCTCTTGCAAGGTGGGAAGGTTGAGAGGTCAACGGAGAGACCCTGTCGAAGCTCGAGGCTTGAGCCACAAATCTTCTTGATCTTAATCTCTCTTGCCTCATCAACTTTCTTGATTCGAGGACTAAAACCATAGAGGCGACAGGTGAACTCTTCAGCACCACTGAGAACAAGCTCATCGATCTCCCAAGAGTCCCCCACTGCAGCAAAGATCTGAATGAACTTTGAATTCTGATTCAGAATCTTCATCGGTCGCACCTTTCCTTTGCCTTTGAATGCTGAAGTGCAGTCAGCACCAGTGAAGGCATGCAAGGCTAGCAGAGCTGAAATGTGTTCTTGTGAATAATTTTCAGCCAGCTGGTTGATGTCGATAAGTCTATCTCCCATGTCAAAGATGATGTTGACTGTTGATGATCTGGCATAAAAGAGGAGAATGAAGAAAATGTCAGAGTCTTTTGCTCTGACTCTGACTGTTCTGATGTGAGGCATTTTGGTTTGGATGTACTGCATGCAGACGATCACCCTCACATCTGTTTCTTCTGCCCAATATTTATTGATTTCACTTCCAATCACAAAAGAAAACATAGCTGGCCTATAGGAAGACTGTGCTTACCTTTATCAAAGAATAGCGTAACTGGGTTGCAGCATCTCTTGTAGGAGCATGAAGCAGCATATTATATCAAGTGTGGTCAAACTGGAATATGGAGCACACCAAACAACTAATAATGAATATGCACACACACACACACACAAGTGAGCACGTACACACACAGTGTAAAAAACCTAATGATAAGTGCAACCTAGTTAGCTAACATTAAGTACAGCAACGTTAGGTAAGAAGTTGCTGGCTAGCTAACGTAAGCGTTAGCTCAGTAGTTGTGCTAGCTTGCGTTAACTTTAGATGTTTATCATAATCATACTGCTACGTCATCGTGTTAGATGATGAAGTTTTATTTCAGGAATCTCACATTTAGCTATAAGCCTTAGGCTACCATTGCTAATGTGAAACACTAACGTTAACTAACGTTAGCTACTGTAGAGCATGTGCGATCTTGATCACAATCATCCTGGGACTTGTTAACGTTACCTTGTATGGCTAACGTTAGATATAAACTTAAATCATGTTAAGTATGGTTGAATATCAGTTCAAAAATCACCTAATCATTGTCTAAAACCAAATACATACTCTCAGTCTTTGGGAGCCTTGTGGTATTTCATTTCTTGTGATACCCACTGTTGTCAGTGCAGCTGACAAGGCTGCTCTGATTTGGGGTAACGTTACAGTGGATTGCTCTGATTTGGGGTACAGTGAAGTAGGCTTATTCTGGATATCTATCTATAGGTATACACACATACATACATATAGTATACATATATTTGATATATGATCTGGATTAAATATTGTTGCAAGAAATTTATTGATGCAAGAAATGTGCTGAATCCCATTTAGTGGAGCAGATAACTGTAACAATCGTTCATTTCTGGAAACAAGCACCAAAATTGGCACACATACTCCTTGGGGATTGCTCTTTTGATAAAACCCTATTTGAATGATATTGGTGTCAAATCATACATTTTTGACTATGTAGAATCCGAATTTGGAACTATGTACCTACTCACTAGCTTCTTTGTACCATAATATCAGTCCGGAATCATAATTAGGGTAAAAAGTGCCCATATCATAGGCACCATCAGTCCGATATATTATTGGATGTACATGTAGGCAGTAGGCCTATACTTGTTTGTCACTTATTGTCTTGCTGCCTGGATGAGTATACTACAATGCTTCTAAACCTCGCATCTGCAGCTGCACAGTGCCGTGCAGGTCAGACCAAAGCAGTAGCATTTGCATCGACTGCAGCATTCCGACTTGCATCCACACTTGGTCAGCTGCTGGCAACTCTCTGCAATGGGTGAGAGCTCTGTCAAAACGATCTGCCACAGATCTCCTTTCTTGGTCCAGCCCCAGTTGGCAGGAGTCTGCGTTTCTGGTTGACGTACTGTTGACTGACTCCAGATGCAGCCCGCCTGGTAGGCAGCACGCTTCACATGCTGCTTCAGCGCTGATCGGGTTGGAGGAATGGCTTCATACGGCCTCTGCTTCGAGAAAACATGTCCAACCTCGCATCATCGACACCTTCAGCTGTGCTGGATCTGTCGTACATCATGACCACAAACTTCTCCAAGGTCTTCAGGTCTTCATCATCCACTACCGGTGGGTACTGGCTGAGTTTGCTGAAGACACCGGAAGCCTCATCACAAACATCCCAGGTTTGCCAAGCAGACTTCTTCCCTTTGCCACGGAATGCTGAAATGACATCGCAGCCAGTGAAGGCATGGAAGAAGAGCATCCCTTTGCTCTTTTCTGCAAGAGTGCAACACAAGTCATGTACAGGAACCCACCTCAGGTGCTGTCCTTGGCCAAAGGCAACCCACAACTGCTGCAGACCTAGCTCCTGAAGTGCCTGCAGAACACTGACTGCGATGACGACAACATCTGTGTCGCTGGCTTTGACCATGATGACTTTGCTGCCTGCTTCTGTTGCATGCCTGGCATGCAAAAAGATCAGCGTGTCAGCTTCTTCATGACTGCATGGTGCCACCCCAGCCAGATTGATCTTCTTCCTTGGTCACAATGACCACATTTGGTGTGGCCACACGTGCAATCTTATCAGCCAGAAAGTTGAACAGCTCGGCTTTGTTGTCATTTTCTCTCAGGAAGTTTCGCCAGTTTGAGGGAATTTTGCCCTTCTCTGTCACCCTGCGTCTCACCCCGCGTCCTCGCTTTGATCTAGTTTCAGCTTTCAGACTAGATGGCGGTAGACATCAAACACAATGTCTGTTCTCTTGTACTTGGTAGAGTATGCTTGTATTGTAGGAAGGACATCGAGCATTGCATACTCTTGAACGTCTTTGAACTCCGTGGGGGCAGACTGTTCTCAACGCTGCACCATCAATGATGATGGTGTCGGCCTCTGGCTCTGCCTCAGGGGTTGTAACTTGGCTCTCAAGAATGGTAGTGAGGTGGGATTTCTGACAGGTGTGGAGCTTTCCACCATCACTGAGGGCAGCAGGATGTGACTGGTTCTCATGACGGAAGAACTCCTTCAAGTCACACTCTCTGCTCTGGCATGATATGAACAGCTTGGAGAACAGTTGACAGTCTTCCTTCAGCACTTTTTGCTTTGAAGAGTCAACAGAGGCTGGTACCTGTCTGAAGAAGTCAACCCTGTTCTTCTTGATTGGTTCATAGAAGGTGGATTCTTCTTCCCCTTCCAGTCCCTTCATAAACTCCTGGAAACGGACCTTGCATTTCTCAAGGTGTGTGCCAATCAGCTCGGCGGCAGTGTGGTGGGCAATATCCTTTGTATCAAGCGAAAGCAGGTCCCGACTCTCCTCCTGGAAAGGATTGCCCATATCTTTCATGGCTTGTGAGAGCTTTTCTACGTTCTCAAAGAACACTCTTTGTGCTCGTTCTGTCTCCTCATGGTGGCTGGTGTATTCAGTACCCTCTTTGGTCCCACATGCTGCCTCATACTGTGCAACCAAGTGGCTGACTTCAGGACCAGCTATCATCCATCTTCTCAGTGCTGATGGGTCTAGTCACGCCGATCGCTTGTTTCCAGAAATGAACGATTCTCCTGTAATTTCTGTAATAATCCTGCCCCCCCCCCCCCCCACCCCACCGCATCGTGTCATGTCCAGTTTGGAAGCCTTGTACAGGAAGATGCTACACATACTAAACCTCTAACACTACTACGATATACACTACCATGCATTTTAGCCGAGTCAGACGTAACATGAACCTCTAATTTAGCAGAATATTAGGATTCGAGACTGATATATGGTACAAGGAAGCCAGTGAGTAAGTCCATGGTTCCAAATTCGGATTCTACATAGTGAAAAATGTATGATTTGACACCAAGATCATTCAAATAGGACAAGTCTCTGCGATTTTATTGCGAAATGCAATATTACTGTATATTCAATGGCGGCCATCTTGAAAAATGGCCGCCATCTTGAGCCACAGTGGCTAACGGGTTTTATCAAAAGAGCAATCCCCAAGGGTATGTGTGCCAATTTTGGTGCTTGTTTCCAGAAATGAACGATTCTCCTGTAATTTGCAGTTATCTGCTCCACTAATTTGGAAGGGTAGTGATTGAAAATTCAGTTTTCTCCGATTTGAGGTACAGTGAAGAACTTAGGCCATAGCAAGTGTAATCTTCAAGACAGAAGGTTCATCTTGGGCTTAAATTGAAGCTCATAAAGCTGGGAAGTTTTCTGTACACAAATGGGGCAGTGACATGTACAATAAAGTGCTTGAAAATAATCACATTTGATGAGAATTTGTCAGGCGGACTGACACTTTTTGTCTTTTGGGGTATCATGAGGGTGATATTTGACAATAGAAAGGCAGTAAGCCCCCAAATCCTATTCTGCTAGTTTCCCCTATGTGTCAGGATACTCCATGCAAAATTTCATACGTGTAGGACAATCTATGCAGTTGCACCACCTTAATATTTGCATTTACATAATTTCGCCAGAAACATTTCCCGAAAAGGGGGTTTTCTGGCCCCTGAGGCCAAACGGCCCCGAGTTGGGAGTGGTCAGTATGAACTTGTGATGGCCCAAGGTATAGGCTAACAAGAAATAATAGTGAAAAAAATTAAGCAAACAACATCCTGAGGGGTGGACCTGGCTCCCGGCCTACTAGGCTGTGTTCGAAACCGCTCACTCGTTCCCTATTCCCTATATAGTGTTTACTGTATAGTGTACTATGTAGCGAACGACAAACTGTTCGTCATTTGCGTCAAAAAAAAGTGCCGGATATTCAGGTGACGCAAGCGGATGCGCCCAGTATCGCGTAAACAAGCCGAGCACTCATGGCAGCCCGTTGAAATGTACTGAGGTAGTATCGGGTTTGCATGTTCAGTTTTGAATGTTAAATCCCAAATAAATTGTTGAAATTCTAATGATATGCAAGTGTGGTTTTGTCAACTGTGGTGCTGTCTGCTAGCCACTGCTTTAGCTACCAATAGCTACCGTTATGGAAGTCGTGAGCTAACTAGTTCGTGTGGAGAAAATAACGTTAGGATAACTCACGAGCTCACGACTAGCACCAACTTCCATAGCGATAATAACGGTAGCTATCGGTGGCTAAAGCAGTTAGCTAACATTACCACCATGATTCCTGTTTCTGTTTTACTGCTGTTGGCTCAACTTTTGTTCTTGAGGCATAAACGGAGGTGTATGTATGACGGTATGCCACGACCGCATTGCATTGTGGTACACGGGAGAAATTGTAGGGTACATTCTCTGTTCACTACAAATCACGGTGAATTGTGGGTATTTTCTCATTCACTATATAGTGAACGAAATTAACATTTTAGAATTTGTCGCACACTACAAAATGGCGTACACACTATATAGTGCACTATATAGTGAATAGGGAGCGGTTTCGAACACAGCCCTAGTATCGGGGGAGCAGGCACCCTCAACATTTCTGCGGAATTTTCTCTAGTTAATAATTAATTATCCTTTATTTGCCATTTTACACAAGTTACACACACAAGGTAATTGGAATTTGACTTTTCGCATATGCCTCCAAAGAGAGGTCTGAGCGCAGGGTCAGCCATAGTATGGCGCCCCTGGAGCAGTTGGTGTAACAGCCCTTGGCTTGGATAAGCAAGACGCAGAGTTCCAAACAGGTGCCTTTGGTTTTTATTATATATTTGTCACGTTGTCACATCGTCTGAAGCACCGTGAAAACTATAGAAAGATACACAAAAATAATACCAAACCTATAGCTTCACAAATCCCAAATACATTTTTACATAAATCATTTGACAAAGAAAATACATTAGCTCTGAAAAGGTCACCTGCTTCAATAAAACAATGCCATAACTAGTTTGGAACATGAGTACACCTTAATACACCACATATTAAATAACATTTGTAGGCAAACATAGTTTCGGATAACATTACGAGAAATAATCCGCTGCTGCTTAACTAGCTAGTTTACAGCGTTGCTAATGATAAAAGCAAACTTTTCCTTTTACTTGCATAAACATATATCACATTCTTTGACGCTTTCGGTAATGATAGTAAATACAATCGACATGCACGTACCTCATTCCGCTTACCAAGGGTGTTAAATTTAAACGTTTTTAAAGATTATTTTACAAAATTCGCATTGCAGCATTCAAATGTTCCGTTCTCTTGTTCAACACAGATTTCCTCATTCGGGTCTCTTGTTGACCTTTATTCTGACCTTTATGATAAACGTGAATCACGCACATAATGAAATACATCGCGAGACAACCAGCGTTGTGCTTTCCCAATAGAACGAACGCAAGAGATTGCAAAAGGAAACGTGTGAGTAATAAAATAAAATATTATTTATTTAAACCATAACAAACACAATTCTCTCTGTTGACATGAATGATAGAACAGTAGGTAAACATATCAATTACTATTAACGATAGAGGGCAGGGATAACTTGGGATCATCAGAGTACTACAACATATGGCATTACTCACGATTGTAAACAGTAGTCATATAACGTGAAATTAAAGTGAGCTAGCGGCCATTTACAGTTAGGGGTTCATTTCCTTGCTCAAGGGAATTAAGACAGGGTCACAATGCTGTGCTGGCAGAATGGCCAAACTCCTTCAGTCCTTTATTTGATGTGAAACTTCAAACACAAGCCTGATGACAAATGTGAAATTATTTCCTCTTCACTGTGCTTTCTCAAACT
The DNA here is from genome assembly GCA_029706075.1 of Aldrovandia affinis. Lineage (NCBI taxonomy): Eukaryota > Metazoa > Chordata > Actinopteri > Notacanthiformes > Halosauridae > Aldrovandia > Aldrovandia affinis. The sequence goes on from JAINUG010000059.1 coordinate 1,483,282, forward strand.
GTGATTAGTGGCTGCAAAACTGTTGTTGCTCTAAAGTCTAAATGAACATATCTTGCTATTTGATTGACCAATGCGAAACAGAGCTACAATTTGTTTTACCAAAGCAAAACAATGCAAAACCATTGTGCATTGCATTTTAAACATAATTAAAAAATAATGTTTTTTGCAGTGGGTACAAATCATAGCAAGATGAAGGGAGTGGCCTGCTTGTTTTCGTGTGGGAATGTAGCACAGGCTATTAGCACACATCATCCTCTAATGATCTCCCAGTGGTGTTGCACGTGACCCTGTGCCCCTGGCTCCGTGGGGAGCACCTCTGAAGGCTTCCATTAGGGACCCAGCCTTTTCATTTCAATCCAACTTGATTCCCAAACTTAATGAGTGAGATAAGGAGAGAAAGCGCATCCATTTTGTCCATTCACAGGGATGTATTTATCTGGAATGATACGGGATAGTATGTGATTACACCAGCCCACCGTCTTACAACATAATGCATTTCAGTCAACCTGGGACCAGCAACTTATCTCATCCTCCTCAATCCACATAAAACAAGCTCTGCCAGCGCGGAGCTAATTACACAGCCGTAACACCTCAATGGCTTTTTCAACTCTAATGAAGCTGCCCATTGACATAAGGCATTAAGTTAAGCTTACTGTTGGTTTTAGCTATTTGGGGATATAAAAGTATTTAGATTTTTTTCCAAAAAAGTAAATTAAGAGGGATAGGGGAGGGGACAGGAGGAAAAAAGACAGAAAGAAGGAGAACCCCCAAAAAAAAACCTCATGGTTTAGACAAGAGCCCGAGCATCAAGATTCTCTACAAAGCTCAAAAAGGGCTGCCATCTAAAACCAATCCTCTAACAGTGTACCACATTTTTTCCAATTTCAAAGATTGAATAACCTCATTAATCCATTGAGTGAATGATGGTGGGGTGGTCTTTTTCCACCGAAGTAGGATCAACCTTCTTGCCAGTAATGTGGCATAGGCTAGAGAGTTAGCTTGAGTAGTGGACAGGGTTGCCTCATCTGTCAAGACTCCAAAGATTGCCATCAGAGGAGAGAACTCCAGAGGTCGCTCAAATATGCTGGATAACAGGGCAGGTCCAAAACATGTGTGCAAGCATAGCTGGAGCTACATTGGTCACAGCTTGGGTCCAGATCTGGCTTGATTTTAGCTAATTTAACTTTGGACCAATGAAGGCGATGGACAATTTTGAATTTAAGTACAACATGCCTAACGCATATCGAGGAGGAGTGAACCCGTTTCAGGAGTGAGTCCCAAGTCCCCACTGGGATCGTCATACCCAAGTCCTCTTCCCAATGGTCCTTTAGTGACAATAGGGGGGCTGAGTTGAGGGTGCTCAGCTTGCTAAAAATTGTGCCAATGACACCTCTGTTAAAGAGGTTTACCTCCAGGATTGAATTCAATGGAGTTTTAGGGGGGCATGCTGGGAACGGGGGCCATACGGCTCATACAAAGTTGCGGACCTGCAGATATCTAAAAAAGTGGATTGTGGCAAGTTGAATTTTTCAGTAAGCCGAGTGAAGGAAGCAAAAATGCCATCAGTATACAGGTCCCTCAGAGAGACAACATAAGAACATAAGAATACATAATGATGAGAACGGGCCGTTCGGCCCATCTTGGCTCATCATGTCCTAATCTAAAGAACATCTAGTACTACATCTAGCCTGGCCTTGAATAGCCCGAGCGTTTCTGCCTCTACTACCTGACCTGGCAAGCTGTTCCAGGCATTGACAACTCTCTGTGTAAAGAAACAACTTCCTAATATCTGTGCGGAATTTGCCTTTAACTAATTTCCACCTGTGGCCTCTTGTTCTGCTGACCCCACTTATCTTAAAAAATCTTTGGTATTTTACTTTGTTAATCCCTTTTAGGAATGTAAAAACCTCAATCAAATCCCCTAAGTCTGCGTTTACTAAGTTTAAATAGATTGAGTGCCTTAAGTCTATCATCATAACTTTTACCTTTCATACCAGGTATCAGTTTAGTTGCCCTTCTTTGGACTTTTCAAGAGCTTCAATATCTTTCTTGTAGTGCGGTGCCCAGAACTGCACACAGTATTCTAAGTGCGGTCTGACAAAGGCGTTATATAACATTAATATAACCTCCTTTGATTTGTACTCAATACTTTTTGCTATGTATCCCAGCATCCTGTTGGCTTTTTCACTGCTGTAGCACACTGCTTTGATGCAGATAGGCTTTGATCCACTACAACTCCTAAATCCTTTTCAAATTGAACACCTACTAACTTTTCTCCTCCCATAAAATACTCCTGTCTAATGTTTTTATTTCCCACATGCATAACTTTACATTTAGCAATATTGAACGTCATCTGCCATGTATCTGCCCATTTTTGGATTTTGTTTAAATCATCTTGGATTACTTTAGTCGATTCCAAACTGTTTGCCAAACCCCAAGTTTAGTATCATCTGCAAATTTAACTATTTTGCTACTAATGTCCATATCCAGATCATTTATGTAAATAAGGAAGAGCAGAGGTCCCAGCACCGATCCCTGCGGGACACCACTGCCCACAGCACCGAGGTCAGATTCGGCCCCACCTACTGTTACTCTTTGTATTCGCCCTTGCAGCCAATTTTTAACCCACTGTGAAACTACTCCTACAATTCCTACTGATTTCATTTTAGCAATGAGCCTCTCATGTGGTACCTTGTCAAATGCTTTCTGAAAGTCCAAATATATAACATCATAAGCCTGGTTCAGGTCAACACACTTTGTAGCCTCTTCGAAAAAGTCCAGGAGGTTTGTTAGGCATGACCTCCCCTTGAGAAATCCATGCTGGCTCTCCCTTTACAAGACCCCTTTACCTCCAGAAAGTAAAGGCACTATCTGACAGGGAGGGGGGAAATAAGTGGTTGCTATCTATAGGGGCCAAAGTAGAAAGGGTCTTAAGGTCAAAGGTCTGTCTGAATTGCTTCCAAATTTTAACAGATTCACAAATGATAATATTGGTTGTACATTTTGAATGTATCCAGGTAGTGGGAGTGAGGAACAGAGAATAGCTTTAAGGGAAACTGTAGAACTGGAGGTCTAAGGGCAGCCAGGAGGGTGCTTCAGGGTCGTCAGTTGGAGATTGCCAAAAGGACATGTACCTTATGTTAGCTGATCAGTAATAATATTGGAAGTTAGGTAGTGCTATTCCCCCTAGGGAGGCTTTTGGAGGACAGTCTTATGTATTCTAGGTTTTTTATTACAAATAAATTACGTTATCAGTTTATCCAGAGAGGTGAAGAAGGATTTAGTGCTAAAAACTGGGACGCATTGAAAGAGATAAAGAAACCTGGGCAGTACATTCATTATCACGGAGTTGATACAACCTGCTAGAGTAAGAGGCAAAATTTACCAGTGGTTAAGGTCTTGCTTTGTGCGGTCCAGTACAGGGAGAAAATTACTTTTAAAGAGATCTTTGAATTTACGCGTCACCAAGATACCCAAGTAAGTGAACTTATTTGAGGATACTTTAAAAGGCAAGGAGCTTAAGGAACATTGAGCTGCAGCAGAATTAATTGGAAATAATTCACTCTTGTGTAGATTGAGCTTGTAGCCTGAAAGTTTCCCAAAATCTTTAAGCAAATTTCACACAATGGGGAGGCATGACAGAGAGTTCGAAACATACAAAAGCAAATCGTCTGCATAAAGAGAGACTCTGTGTTCCTGATCTCAAAAGACTCCTTGGATACGTTGATCACTTCGCAGAGCAATGGCTAGGGGTTCAATGGCAAGAGCAAATAAAAGGGGTGAAAGTGAGCAGCTCTGTCTCGTGCCTCGCTAAGATCCATGAGATAAAATTATCGCCAAAGCCAAATTTGTGCAGTGTGTAGAAAAGGTAGTCCCACTTAACGCGGTCAGATACTTTTTCAGCGTCGAATGACACCACCACCTCTGGGGTTTGAGATGATGGAGAGGAGTATAATATGTTGAAAGGGCAACGAAGATAAAAAAAAGAGTATCTTTAATTGCAAGCAGTCCTGAGTAAATCTGTGTAATTATCATGCTATTTGACTCAGCTGTTTGATCCCTCTTTTAGCTTTGTCAGAGCGCTCCCTCATAGTATGTGCCCACACCCCATAACAGTCTGCTCTCTCCCATTCAGAAGGCGCTTCCAGTGTCGCACCCTCCCGCGACAACGGAATCTCTCCAACCTCTCCTACCCCCCGACCCTTTGTGACAGCTTCACAATCTCAGGGGGGCTATGGAACTGTCAGTCTGCTGCACGGAAGGCCGACTTCATTTCTGCTTATGCCTCCCTCTTGTTCCTCCAGTTTCTCGCCCTCACCGAGACCTGGATCAGCCCTGACAACTCCGCAACTCCTGCTGCCCTCTCGTCCGCCTACTCCTTCTCCCACACCCCCCGGCTATCCAGCCGTGGTGGTGGTACAGGTTTGCTTATCTCTCCCACATGGAAGTTCTCAGTCGTTCCCCTCTCCAACCTGTCTATATCCTCTTTTAAATACCACCCTGTCTCCATCACCTATCCTACTAAACTCTTTATTGTTGTTGTTTATTGTCTGCCAGGGCCCCTGGGATGCTTCCTCGATGAGCTAGACACCCTGCTCAGCTCCTTCCCTGAGGACGGCACCCCGCTGATCCTCCTGGGAGACTTCAACATCCACCTAGAGGCCCCCCAGTCTGCTGCCTTCCTACCACTACTCCACTCCTTTGACCTCTCCCTGCAACACTCCCCCCCAACACACAAGGCAGGCAACCTCCTAGACCTGATCTTCCTGAGGAACTGCCACTGCTCCAATCTCACAGTTACCCCCTTGCATACACCTGATCACCATTTCATTTCCTTCTCCCTCTCCCTTGCCCCCCATCCTCCCTCCCCTCCTCCAACACCCACTATCACTGCCCGTCGTAACCTTCGCTCCCTCTCACCCTCTTCCCTCGCTCACATTGTCACTGCTTCCCCCCCTAAAGCATTCTCCAGACTCCCCACTGACACTGCTTCCTCCACCCTAATCTCATCTCTGTCCTCTGCACTTGACTCTCTCTGCCTCTTCTCCCCAGACCTGCACGCTCATCCCCTCCTAGTCCCTGGATGTCTGACACCCTGCGCACCTCCCGGGTCAGCCTCCGTGCTGCTGAGAGGAAGTGGGCGAAATCCAGGCACCCATCCGACCTTTCATCCTATCAGTCTCTCCTGTCTGTGTTTTCTAGTGCCGTCACTGCCGCTAAGGCAAACTTCTATCAAACTAAAATTCAAAACTCTATCTCTAAACCTCGTCAACTGTTCTCTATTTTCTCCTCTCTCCTCAGCACACCTCCTCCCCACCTCAGTCCCCCTTCACTGCAGATGACTTTGCTGTTTTCTTCGAGGAGAAAATTGCAGACATCCGCAGCTCCTTTGTGTCCTCCACTCCCTCTGTGCCCTCCACTCCCTCCCCTCCCTCTGTGCCCTCCACTCCCTCTGTGCCCTCCACTCCCTCTGTGCCCTCCCCCTGCTTCCCCTCTTTTTCTCCCCTCTCAGACTCTGATATTTCCCACCTCCTCCTCTTCCACCGCCCTACCACTTGTGCCCTCGACCCTATCCCTTCATCCCTCCTCCAGGCTATCACACCTGACATCCTCCCATTTGTCACCTCCCTTGTGAACTCCTCCCTGTCTTCTGGTTGTTTCCCCTTGCCCTTCAAAAGGGCCCATATCACCCCTCTGCTGAAAAAACCCACTCTAGACCCCTCAGTCATCCAGAATTATTGCACAGTATCCCCTTCCTGTCTAAAACCCTCGAAAGAGCTGTATCTAACCAACTCTCTGCTTTCCTCACAGAAAATAACCTGCTGGACCCCCACCAGTCCGGCTTCAGACCTGGCCACTCGACAGAAACCGCTCTCCTCTCGGTCAATGAGGCACTTCACACCGCACGAGCAGCCTCCCTCTCCTCCATCCAGGGAAGAAAAAAAAGGGGGAGATACACAAAAAATGGCCAAACTTTCACACTTATACCCACAGAACCCAAACCCTCCCACTTCCCCTTCCCAATCAAGGTGAGCTTTAACCCCAACATAGTCAGACCCATACACAATGTGCATAACAGAGGCTACAAGCTAGCAAACAGAGCCCTGCACATAATTATAGGCACTTAGAACAAACACTTGACAATACAAAATATCACAGTAGAATGGATTACTGGGATATCACATTGTACTAAACGCAGTTTAGCAAGAAGGAGAATTATATATATTTTTTAATGATGTAGGCTTCACTATATAAAAATAAAGCGCTTTTTAAGTCCCAAGATCACAACAGAGCGAGTGTCATGTGAGGACGATATACATATATACGCAGTACCCTCGGATTAAGCTAAAACTTCAGCGTTGGGTTATATAGCAAGTCGTGAAGGCATGCTAGTAACATAAAATAAAATCTCTGGGATTCTATACTTTTGTAAGGATGGTGCATATGACAATGCAGCAAGATTATAATAACAGACACGCCAATACAAATACATAAAAACATATCTATGTATTTACGTAACATGTTGTTGTTGTTGTGGACATCAACAACAGAAAACTTTGCAGGTAACTTTGGAAGAAAATTGTGAGTGCATTCATGATAGAGCATGGCGAAGTAGCGTACACTGCGATGTGGGCCAACAAGGCAACCACGGAGACGTCAACGTTTGAAACTTTGCTATTAAAGTCTGTGTGAAGGACTAAACTGTGTGAAGGACTAAACTAAGCTAAAGTGTGTGTATTAAGTATGTACACGGAGACGTAGGCTCATGCATCAATAAACAGTGGCCGCTAAGCTCAGGGACAACAAACAGTCGAGATAGCCGGCTAGTTAGCCATCTGACATCAACAGGCTAAATCAAAACAATATTTGACTGAAGAAAGGATATCATGTGGCAGCCAGCGGCGTTTCCAGGATGTTTTTCCAGATGTAGGATTCTGCTTCTTCCGGAGTGTTGAACACCTTCTGGGTTCCATTGTGAGAGTCTGAAGTGTGCGGTAAACAGTAAGCCGTATCGCACCTCCTGGCATCCCCGCAGCATTCGTTTGACGTTATCAATGGCCGCTCTCTTCTTGGCGACAGTGTAGTCTGGGAAAAGCAGTATTTTCTGCCCATTGTAGTGCAATGGACTAGCCTGTCTGGCCTGGTGCAGAATCTCTTCTCGGATCTGAAAAAAATGCACCCTGACAATAAAAGGGCGAGGGTTTCCGCCCGGTTTCGGATGGGGGTTCAGCGATCTATGTGCCCTGTCTAATAGTGGTTTGTCGTCGAGTTTAAGGAGATATTTCAGCAGGGTAGCTATGAACTCCCTATGAACTCCCTTCCAGACTCCTCGACCCCGATTATTCTCAAATTATTTCTGTGCGATATTCCCTCAAGATCCTCGCATTTATCATGTAGGGTTGTTACCTCTGCCGAGAGTGTCTGGAGTTCGGTCTTAATGGACACTGTAGTATCTGACCAATGTGACATTCCCTGTTGTAATTCGCCCACACGGCTAGCCAAAGACTCAGCCCCGGACTGAATTGTTGTTACCAAGATGGCGGCGCGTGCACATCGCGAGGCCCAGCGTCTACCCAGATTGTGCGAATTAGCAGTTATTTACCTATTAGTTGTAAATCTGTTTATCCAAAACAGTCTTGCACTAATAACGTACACCTGAGAACATCTTTTGGACCTTGGATTACAGCAATCCCACGACGTTATAGCCGTTCTTCCACTCCCCAGCGAGATCGCTCGCACACCCGGGACTACTACTGCAGTGCGGCCGGCCGGCCGTGCTCCTCGACCGCGCAGGGAACGTAAACAAAGACGGGGTAAGCGGGGAGGCCTAAGGGCTAAGCTAAAGCTAACACCACACCGGCAGGCGCTCCCTAGCTTATTTCTCGCCAATGTTCGCTCTCTGGTGAACAAGATGGATGATCTACGGCTGTGGATTATCAATCACCATTTGATTAAGGACTGCAACGTCATGATATTGACGGAATCCTGGCTCAATAGCGAAATCCCCAACAGTGCTGTTGAGCTAGCAGGACGCGAGCTACACCGAGCGGACAGATCAGCTGACTCGGGCAAATCACGGGGAGGAGGTTTGTGCATTTATGTAAACAAAGCTTGGTGCACAGACAATTCCACTGTTGAGAGTCACTGCTCTGTTAATCTGGAATATCTTGCAGTTAAATGCAGACCTTTTTATCAGCCTAGGGAATTTACAGCTACCCTAGTGATTGCAGCCTACATACCCCCAGATGCTAATGCTAAGGTAGCAATGAAAGAGCTACATGCTGCCATTAGCAAGTATCAGACAATGCATCCGGAGGCAGCCTTTATCGTTGCAGGAGATTTCAATCACTCCAACCTGAAGACTGTGCTCCCCAAGTTTTATCAGAGTCAACAAAACTTTAGACCATGTTTACACTAACATAAAGGAGGCATACAGAGCTGTTCCCCTCCCCCACCTGGGACAGTCTGATCACCTCTCTTTGTTCCTACTACCCAAGTACACCCCACTCATCAAACGGATTAAGCCCCTGACCAGATCTGTGAAGATATGGCCTGAGGGGGCAGACTCTGAGCTACAGCGCCGGCTACAACCCATGGACTGGAGCCTGTTTGCCACCCAGGCCACCACAGACTCCCACATAGCCATTCACTCCTACACCTCCTCTGTTTTGGACCATATCAGCTCCAACATTGACAGTGTCACCACCATCAAACGGATTACCACTTTCCCCAATCAGAAGCCGTGGATGAACAGAGAGGTCCGCTTACAGCTGAAAGCACGTGACACCGCTTTTAGATCTGGTGACAAGCGGGCCTACTGCTCAGCCAGGGCTGACCTGAACAGGACTATCAAGCAGGCCAAGCACAGCCACAAGCTCAAGGTTGAGGATCACTTCAACACCAATGATCCCCGACGCATGTGGCAGGGCATCCAGGCCATGACGGACTACAAACCCTCCAACAACTCCCCTCCCGCAACTGACCCCTCCCTCCCTGATGAACTCAATAACTTCTATGCCCGCTTTGACAGAGACAACCGGGAGACGCCCACCAGGGCTGCTCTCCCTGCTGATCTCCAACCCCTCACTATCTCCCCCACGGATGTGTTTGTCGCACTGAGCAGGACTAATGCACGTAAGGCAGCTGGGCCTGATGGCATCCCCGGCCGGGTGCTCAGGAACTGTGCTGAGCAGCTGACGGAGGTGTTTACTGACATTTTCAACTGGTCTCTAGCCCAGGCAACTGTCCCAGCGTGCTTCAAGACCACCTCCATCGTGCCTGTGCCGAAACACTCCTCCGCGACGAGCCACAATGACTTCCACCCTGTTGCACTCAGCTCCACCATCATGAAGTGCTTCGAGAGGCTGGTCCTGGCTCACCTCAAATCTGGCCTCTCACCATCTCTCGACAAACATCAATTTGCCTACCGTGAGAACAGGAGCACGGACGACGCCATCTCTTCCGCTCATTGTGGACTTCAGGAAGACTAGGGCTGTCGCTCACGCCCCCGTCCACATCAATGGGGCGGAGGTTGAACGTGTCTCCAGCTTCCACATCTCCGAGGACCTCTCCTGGACCTTCAACACCTCATCACTGGTCAAGAAGGCTCACCAGCGTCTCTTCTTTCTAAGGAGACTGAGGAAAGCCCACCTATCTCCTCAGATCCTGGTGAACTTCTACCGGTGTGCCATTGAAAGCATCCTCACCAACTCCATAATGGCCTGGTATGGCAACTGCACTGCCTCTGACCGGAAGACACTGCAGAGGGTGGTGAAAACTGCCCAACGCATCACTGGCTCATCTCTCCCTGCCATCAAGTCCATCCATGACAGACGGTGCCTGAGGAAGGCTCACAGCATCATCAGAGACTCCTCTCACCCTAACCACGGACTGTTTGCCCTCCTCCCCTCCGGGAGGCGCTACAGGAATCTTCGTTCCAAGTCCAGCAGACTCAGGAACAGCTTCTTCCCCTCCGCTGTCATCTCCCTGAACTCCTCATCCCCTCCTCATCCCCCTCCAGTGACTGCCCCTCTCCACCTCCCCGTAGTATCTTGACCTTAGACTCTGGATCACTCCGGATACTCTGACTCTGGATTACTATGGTTTACTCTTCATGTAGTAACTCTGTTCACTGACTCTGGTTACCCCCCTGACTACCCGCACTAGCTCTGTCATACCTACATTCTGCACATACCCATGTACAATACTGTAATATAGCCTTGTATAATTCTGTATAATTTTGCTGTACTTACCTATACATATATTTATACTCACCTGTACCCTTATGCCATATGTACATACCTGCATATACTTACCTGTACATAACTGCACTAGTCTGTATATAAATTATAGCAAGTATACTTTTCACTGCCTTTTATAGTAATAATTCAATACTGTGCTTGTTAGCATTATAACTACTGCTATAGTACTGTATTGTAGCACTTACTGACATGTTTGCACTCTGGTTAGATACTAAACTTATTTTCGCTGTACTGTACCTGTACTGTACAATGACAATCAATTTGAATCTAATCTAATCTAATCTAATCTAAATTGCTGATATCTCCGATCGTAGTTCGCTCAGCACAGCTGCTAATTAGCCCTTTATGGATGCGGTTAGAGCGTCCATTTTAGCAGCAACCGATGCAGAAATGTTGGGTTTAATAGAAGCTTTTTCAGACCGAATTGAAGTCAAGACACGTAAAATTGCATCAGACGAGGAGGCAGACTGGATGGTTCATTAATGCCCATTGTTTGGGCCTGGCTGTCTTCAGACGGAGCTAGCGTTTCTCTTCTGCCATGAGGGTTAGGCATAGCGATGCTTGAACCAAAGGATTATTCAGCGAAAGGAAAATAAATTATCTAAAAATCAACGGAACGGAATGAACGGAAGGGTACGTCCAAAAACTTTGTAAATTAAAATGAAATGGATGATAACAGTGCCAGTTGAATAGGATTAATTACATATTTGCAGGGAGCTCTGCGGATTAGACGGATTACTCCGTCTAATCCGCTCATCGCTCACTAGCGCCTCCCCTCAGTATTTTGATTTTTTAAATCTGATTATTGTTTGAATTTCTCTTTGAGAAAATGCTCTTGGTTTTGTTTAGATGAACAGAACAATTTTCTGAATCAACTGAATCCATTTATATATTATAAAAGGTTTAATAATGTATTATATGCATTATAAATATAGTATAAATAGTATATGAAAAATGTAATGAGTCAAAGCCTCTTTTACACACAAAAATTTGTTTTAGAAATGTTATACATTGTCACAATCAATGATCTGGTACGGTGTAGGCATTCTTGAGTGAACATTCATGACATCACGCAAAGAAAGAGACTTTATGGCAGCAGGGTAGGCCATGGAATTCTGATGGTGTTTATGCAGAAGGATAGGGCAGGAGGAGCAGTTGGTTCCCTGAGGACATTTACATTTACATTTTAAACATTTAGCAGACGCTCTTATCCAGAGCGACTTACAAGATGTGCATTAATACATGGTAGGAACAATCATAGTTTGCGCACGAGATCAGTGCAGTAATACAGCGATAGACATCGTTGTAGGCAGCTGCATACCATGACATGACATGGCCTAGGTGACATGACATGACATTACATTAGTGACATGACATGATGTCATCATGGCGGCGCATGTACATGCTGCGGCTTGTGATCTCGCCAGTTTTAGCAAATTAGCTATTATTTACATGCTAATTCTCAGCTTGTTCATCAAGAACATTCGTACGAGTCCACTGTACACCAGGCAAGATCTTCTGGACATTGGACTACATGTCAGGTCGTTGGATTCTATCACCATTGACGCTCCCGACAAAATTATCAGACCGACCCCGGATCACCGGGTCTGTTTACATCGCCTCCCCGGTAGGCGGCGGAGAGAACGCAGGCAAAAGCGAGGCTGCAGAGGAGGCGCTAGAGCGAAGCTAACCCAGGCTCCACATCGCGCCCCTCTCCCCAGCCTTCTCCTTGCTAATGTGCGGTCTCTGGTGCACAAAATGGACGAACTGCGTTTATGGATCACTAACAATAAAAGGATTATGGACACAAACATCATGATCTTCACGGAATCATGGCTGAACGACGGCGTCCCAGACAGCGCGATCGAGCTACAAGGCCTGCATGCACCCGCTCGGACAGAGTAGCGGAGGACAGCGGCAAAGAACGCGGAGGAGGTTTGTTGATCTATGTAAACAACTCCTGGTGTATGATTGACAACATCATCCATAATTACAACACTATGAAAGAACTGCATGCAGCTCGGAGGCGCCGCGACCTGGAATTTGTCATGATTAAAAGCAGACCATTCTACTTGGCCATGGACAGGTCCGCCAGCTGCTGAAGGCATGCGACACCGCCTTCAGAGGGGACGCGGGGCCTATAGTCTAGCCAGGCCTACATCCATAATTACAACTGCAGCTGAGCTACATACCACCGGACGCTAATGCTAAGCTAGCTATGAAAGAACTGCATGCAGCCATTAGGAAACAACAGACACGCCCCCGTCAACATCCACGACCAGGAGGTTGAACGTGTCACCAGCTTTAAGTTCCTGGGAGTCCACATCTCTGAGGATCTCATGCCTGGACCCCCAACACCTCAGCCCTTGTCAAGAAGGCCCACAGCGCATCTTCTTCCTGAGGAAGCTGAAGACCAAAGAGAAACTCCACCTCTCCACTCAGGTGCTGATGAACTCAGCCCTTTACCTGAGGAAGCTGTACCATGGAGAGCATCCTCACCACCTGCATCTCGGTCTGGTACGGCAACTCCTCCGCCAAAGACCGGAAATCACTGCAGAGGGTGGTGAAGATTGCCCAACGGGTCATCAGGGCCCCCCTCCCCTCCATAGACTCAGTCTACGAGAAGCGGTGCTCTCGGCGAGCACGGAACATCATCAGAGACGCTTCTCACCCCAACCATGGACTGTTCATCCCCCTACGTGGCACTCGCTCTGGGGCACGCTACCGCAGCCCCCCAGGCAGAACCAACAGGACTAAGAACAGCTTCTTCCCCTCAGCTGTCAGACTGCTGAACTCCACACCACCTCACAGGGCACAGTCCACATCCATAGCATAGTCTATCTGTAATATTGTATTATTGTAATCATGTATATAACTCACATATCTTATGTATCTACCTTATAGTGTATTTATAATCCACACCTGTAGCATAGTAGTATCAGTAGTACTGTAATAATGGTAGTCTCATGTAAATATCTCATGTATATGTATGTATATGTATATATGTATATATCTCATGCTCTCATGTGTATATATGTACTACCTTATAGCACATTTATTCCACTTATACCTATTTATTCCACTTATCCAACTCTGTATACCTTGCATAGTGTATATTAGAGTGTACTTATTATTGCACTTACTCTCCTGCACATACTGTATAGTTGTACATAACTGCTATTTGCACTTCTGGTTAGACCCTCCTTAATTTTGTTGTTTTGTGTTTGCACTGGCAATGACAATAAAGTTAATCTAATCTAATCTAATCTAATCTAATACCATACCTGTAACACTGGGAAGGAAAAGGTTAGTAATTAAAATAATAATAATTGTATTAAATGAGTAGGCAGGGATACATATACAAGAAGTGCTGAGCAAGTAGGCAGTGGTGATGACAATTGGGTAGATGTACAGGATTCAGTGGTAGCGGAGTCTGAAAAGGTGAGTTTTGAGTCTCTTGCGGAAGATCGCAAGTGATTCCGCGGTCCTGACCGATTGCGGAAGGTCATTCCACCACCAAGGGGTCAGGACAGAGAAGAGGGGAGACCGCGAGGAGTGGCTGCCAGGTGCTCGGAGGGATGGGACAGTCAGTTTGCCAGAGGAGGCTGAGCGGAGGGGTCTGGCTGGGGTGTAGGGTGTGATGAGTGTCTGGTGGTAAGGGGGAGCAGTTCCTCCAGCCGCCTGAAAGGCAAGCACCTGTGATTTTAATCTGATGCGTGCTGCGATGGGAAGCCAGTGCAGAGAGGTGACATGGGTGAACTTAGGTTGATTGAACACCAAACGTGCAGCAGAGTTCTGGACCAGTTGCAGTGGCTTGATGGCACAGGTCGGTAGGCCTGCCGGCAAGGAATTGGCAGTAGTCCAGACGCGAGATCACCAGGGCCTGAACCAGGAGTTGTGTGGCCTATTGGGTGAGGAGAGGTTAAGGAGTGAGATCAGGGCCTGGGGGCCTCTGTCACCACGTCATCCATCCTGGGGCCCAATTGAGTTCTCATATCAATCAATCTCCCATCAGGGGGGCCAACACTGACCCTGTGCATGAAAGAGCGCAGTGGAACCAGTACTGATTGTCACTCCAGGTAAACTCTCCTCTCCGCTCTGCTGAGAAAGCCTGTAACCCCCAGGAAAACTCTCCTCTCTGCCCCACTGAGACAGCCTGTAACCCCCAGGAAAACTCACCTCTCTGCCCCACTGAGAGAGCCTGTAACCCCCAGGAAAAGTCTCCTCTGCCCCACTGAGAGAGCCTGTAACCCCCAGGAAAACTCTCCTCTCTGCCCCACTGAGAGAGCCTGTAACCCCCAGGAAAACTCTCCTCTGCCCCACTGAGAGAGCCTGTAACCCCCAGGAGAACTCTCCTCTCTGCCCCACTGAGAGAGCCTGTAACCCCCAGGAAAACTCTCCTCTGCCCCACTGAGAGAGCCCTCACGCTGGGCACCACGCTGCTCCCTGGGCCTGTTCAGTTGTGGAGCAGGAGGGGGGATGGGGATGAGGGGTATTTACTGGGACACAATGGGCAGGAGACACAATACCATGGTCTGTGAATCTTATACACCAAATACTAGCATCACATGGTCTCTGTTGGTTTAGCTAGTTTCCAAACAATTGGCTGAAAGCTGGGTTGGGTTGTTAGGCCGGTTCTCGGAGGTGTCTGCCCACGTGCCGGGGCAACTGGGAATTCCTCCTGAACAGAAACTGGAACATGTACCAAACCAGCCATCCCTGACCCCTGTTCAAACCACCTGCTGTCCCCATTCAAACCTTTAGAAATGTAATTTACACATGATATATGAGGCTTGACCTGTTAACTTCAAACACACTCTAAACAGGCTCAAACACACTCTAAACAGGCTCAAACTCGCTCTAAACTGGCCCAAACAGGCTCAAACACACTCTAAACAGGCTCAAACTCGCTCTAAACTGGCCCAAACAGGCTGAAACACACTCTAAACAAGCTCAAACATGCTCTAAACAGGCTCAAACATGCTCTAAACAGGCTCAAACATGCTCTAAACTGGCTCAAACACACTCTAAACAGGTTCAAACACGCTCTAAACTGGTTCAAACATGCTCTAAACTGGCTCAAACACACTCTAAACTGGCTCAAACATGCTCTCTAAACAGGCTTGTGATTCTTTTAGTCAGCTCATATTTTCTCAAAACAGTAAAACATTGTGTCAGTTTTTTTTTTCTTTAAATATTGGTTGTCTTGACATGGCAGTTGATTATGGTCCCAGTGTTTGGGATTAACATCGGACATGCAGTGAATTGTATGTCAGATTTGATTGAATTTTCCAATAAAAATAATTTGAAACTCATTTTATTTGTTGATTGCATGTGGTCTTAAAACCTTCATCCAGCATGAAAAACAAATGTCATCTTTGATTTGAACAAAAACAAAATCTCCAACTGTTCTCAATAACCTAACAAGAACCTAACAAAATGCCCTTTGGGGCAGCTGAATTTCCCTTGCTTCTGAAGTGCTCCATTGCAGTGGATTCACTTAAATGAATTGGCAAAACATGAACCATTCTCAACAGGGACACAGAAAAGAGTCTTATTTAAGTCAAGCTATGCATAGCTGTTTTTGCATAGCTGTTTTTGAACTACTTTTTGAAATGGAATACTTCATAAATTGGGATTTCAAAGCGTATTTGTTTCTTTGATGAGCGTTACGCTGCTGTGGATATGTGTGATGGGCACATTTTTGTAAATATGCAGCGTTGACCTAATTGTTTTCGAGAAAGCAAAGGATAAAGGCCGGGAGCAAGAGAAGATAAAAACATATTGTATATCAAAAAGAGTGAGAAGAAGAGAAGTCACAAAGAGCGATCTGTGCTGCGTTATGACACCGCGAAGCTGAAACTGCACAGCGACCCTCTGAAGCTGCCCAATCATAAATCATTTCCCTGGAGTGTGGACTGGACGCTGACCCCTTGCCTGTCCACAGCCCACCAGCCAATCGGGAGAGCCGGTCACTGCCGTGACCTTGGCTGGCTGTGCTGCCTGCTGCTCTGGACAATGCAATTGGACACAGCTCTCCAAATGATGGAGAATGCAGGATTCGCTACGCTGACCATTGAGAAAAACGTAACCTCGGACAAAATAGGCCCTTTGACATTCGGTTCAAGAGCACAATCCTTTCAAGAGCCACTTTCACTGGGCATATTTCATATTGTCATCTAAAGCTTCACCATATGTGTGCATCCGTCTCTCAAAGAGCAAAGCACTGAGCTCGTGTCACCACATATCGTTAACATTACAGCGCGAAGGAAAACCAATGTCTCCTCCTCCTTCTTTACTGTCAGTCATATTTTTGATAATAAAGCCCATTATTAGTGTACAATGTAAGCCTCTCTTTATTCCAGAAACATGCTTTAAAGAGTAATTTAGACCTCCAGAATGAAAGCAATATAAGCTTAATTTATTTACACCAACAGTGAAGCTAAACTGTGACATTGCAGAAGCATAGGGGGAGGGAATAATCTTCTGAGCCTAAAGAAAGACACTAACATTTACCACACAACACCCGTCAACACAAGTGAGCAACATTCACCACACAACACCCTGTCACATCTGTACAAGGTGAACTACATCATGGCCATAGGAGTGCTAAACTGTTTTCTGTACAGTATGGAGTTTATGAAGGTCACGTGACAGAGGAAGGCATGAGTGAGCCTTAAGGTGTGGCATGATCATCAGATGACAGGGCTTGTAAGAAGGCTACGAGTTTGACTTCCAGGTGAGCCCTGTACCTTTGCGCCAAGTACCTGCCCTGGGACAACGGATGAAATGTAGCAATTGTGCTAATTCCGGCACATTTACATTGATGTGTAAAGCTGATATGTTGATTAATGTGCATTGTCCCAATTTAAAAAGAAAAAGAAAAAAGAAAAAAAAAGGCGTCCGTGGTAGAGTTCCGTCTGGGAAGTGGCGGATCTATTGGCCTGGAAAGAGTGTCTCGACCCAGAGGATGAGCTGCGGACTCATGGGGGAGGGTGAATTGAGATATATAGAGGGTATAATTGGCAACCAAATTGAGAGAAAAACTGGAAAAATTTGGAGAAAAAGAAAAGAAATGCATGAGTCTTTAATATACCCACATACTGCACATTATATTAGTCTTGCAAAATTGATTTGACTTCAAACCTTTTTTTTTGTGATAATGTTTTTATTGAAGTTTTCAATATACCCACAACATTAAAGCAATACAATACAAATATGAACAAGTCATCCCGTCACCCCCACCCCCTAACCCCCCTGGTTTGTGTTTGACTCTATGTAGAATACATTCTGGAGAACTAAATAAATACAAATAAATAATAATAAGAATTAAAAGTACATTTAAAATAAATTACATACAGTATGAGTCATGACAGAAGGAGAAACAAAATACACTATGAAAAGAGGTTACAAATGACATTCTACGGACTTCAAATCTATTAACGTCTTGCAGCCTGTCCTGATTGTGCTCTTGGGCTCACTGTTTCGGGTATTTACTGACTTTCACCTGGTGGAACACAGACCCCATGCTGGCTGCCCCCCCCTGATGGACCCCTGCTCCCTGGGTGTGAGCTGGGGGGTCTGCAGGATTCACCCCTCCTGTTTAAGCCGGGGGTTCACTCTCATGCACCTCATCCGCGAATTAATCTAAATCTAAATGGTGAACAGTTCTATCAATCAAACAAGAGGCCCATTGTTTCATTCTGAAGGAAATAAAAATGCACTATTTTCTATCAATGTAATGCACTTATATAATGCAGTACACAAATTGAAAGATTCTTTGTGGGTGGACTTGGATGAAAGGGTCAGTCAATGACAAGGCCCTTGAGAAGCGTGGGCATTGGCTGGGGGAAGGGAGGGAGACAGGTCAGAGGTCATAGTTTTCTTGTGGCTGTGTTGTGCATGTAACATGTAGCCTGGGTAATTGGAATCGGGCAGGTGCATTAGTCACCTATAGGAACACAGCTTCCCTCTCTCTGGGGCTTGGAAACTTTTGTTGCAATCTAAGTCTGACTCTGGCGTGATGGGGAATCGAAGCTTTTTGGTTGTTGATTCAAAGAGAAACTTGATTGAATCCTCGGCAGCCTGCCCAGTGGTGAGTACATTGTTTGAAGTAGACCAACATAGTTACAGTACCATAGTAGGCATCAAAGCACTGTGTGCTGGAAGACTGTGTAGTCAGTACACAGATCAACAGTGAATTTGTTTTTGCCAACCATTAACTGATACTGCAGAACTTTCAGTAAGCTATAAAAGACCACTACATTTCCACAGTTACAGTCACACCTGACCAGGAATAAGCGGCTTAGATAATGGATGGATGGATGGATGGAATTGGATTTGTAACATGGTTGTTTATCAAAGCTCTGAAATCAGAAACTCTTCACTTAATGATTATTTCAGTTTTGGCCACCATGGAAATCCATGATGTCATCTCCGGCCATCTGCCTTCGCAGTAAGTGTAGACGCATTGCAGTCAATCTTAGAAACTGCCAAACAACTGCCTTTATGGTCTCTGAGATGACATCACAATGCTTACAGGGCTATAAATATGTATTCACCAGATAACAGGGCCTGGTTTGAGGCCATTTAAGAGACACAAAGCTGAAAGCCATTTTCAAAGGGCACATTGTGTGCTGGAAGACTGATTTGCCATGGTGAGTAAATCAGTACACAGATCAAAGAGAGATGGGCTGCGGAGAAGAGTGCGCTGGAGCACCAGGAGCAAGCTGCCTGGCCTAGAAGCCCAGCAGCGGGCCACAGAGAAACGAGGTTTTAAAACACATGGATCTACAAGATCAACTGGAAGAGGTGAGTGAAGAACTCGAATCTGTAAAAGGAAAGATTTTGGCACCCAGGTGGAGATCTACAGTAGATTTTTGTGTTGCTGAAAATTTTGGAGGATTTTGTTTTGCTCCGTCCGTGGACTTGTTGAGGAGCCATTTGCTGCAGTCAGGCGAATGGAGATGGGATTGTTTGACCCGGGTGAAACTGCCTGAGTGGACCTGGAGAGGGGGACCCTCCTGGTGGCCCGGACTGGACCAGCCTACAACCATGGGCGCCAGGAAACACTACATTTCCAGCAAGCCACAGTCACACCTGAGCAAAGTCACGGCAATTGGACAAACGACCAGCTGAAAGCCATTTTGGAGGCCTATTTAAAGGGCTGAATCCCATTGTTCTTGGAACGAGTTGTGAAAGGAGTTGCTTGTTTTTGAGTAAATACCTGTGAAGTCGTTGACCAGCCAGGATTTACAAAGAGAGTGTTGAAGTGTGTTTGTGTTGAAATTGGATTGTTTTGGACTGACGAACTGGATTTTGGACATTGGAACGGACTTGGACAACGAGATAAGGATTTGTGGACTTTGTTTGTATTCCCCTGAAGACCCCACCCTTTGTTTCGTGTTGCCCTTGTTCGTGTTAGTTTAATAAATTATCATTTTTGTTCATATTACTGCCTCCTCTGTGTTCTTACACTTGCCTACGCCCCCTGCAAGGTCCGCGCGTGTCGCCCAACCCTTGGGGACGCCACAGTTTCAAAGGGACAATCAAAAGCCCTTCACCAAAGAGTACAGGAGAACATCTCGAGCACTGCTCACTTCTACACCACTGTAATTTCCACGTTCCTCTGTAGCATTGCGCAAAAGATCATTTTAATTTGTGTGTGCAAATGAGTGAGGGCTCAACACATCCTTAACTGTGTTTATCTTGCGAGGTAAGGTCAGGTTGCCTGAGTTGTTGGTTAAGCAAAACAATAGCACATATGCCTAATTGACAACACAGCTCACTACCTAGCAGATGTTTAAAATGGTTACAACAAAGGAGCAGCACAAGCTGTATCTTAGTAATGAGCATTATACTCCACAATATTACACTAGATTAACTAATGTTAGCACTTGCTAACTACTTATTGTTAAGTTTAATTACAATGCACTGTTGTAGCTGGCTGCTACCACTGTGACTGAAACAGGCTTGCCTGTATCTGGGAAGGTTTGACTCACTCACTCATCTGCTATTAGTAAATGTAGTGCCCCCTTGCTATTTATGCTTAACGAGGGAACTACCCTGAGTTCTATTTATGGGGACGATATATTATCGTCTTTAAAATTACATTAATAATTACTACTACTCGCTTGGTGCCGATTTACGTGTGTGCGTGCAATGGAAATAATCCAAATACAAAGGTCACCTTAAAATTAGTTACACCATTTACTAAAAAAAAGAAGTAATAATGCAAACATAAATCACTCGGTTTCACATTTCAAACAACCAAACAAAACATCTGTCCTCTGACAGGGTAATTCACAACACTTTGTGGATTCAACTCAAATTACACTTCACATGTTTCTCACACTTTCCAAAACCCAGACGGTTAAGTAAAAAAAAAAGAAAAGGTCTCAACACTTTTATTAAAAAGAAAAGCCGGCAAAATAAAAATACCCCAACACTCTCGTTGCAGGCCTGGCGCGTTGCTAGCGTACGTTGTAGCCACACTAATGCGACTCCTTCACTCCACTGAGCAGAAAGATAAAACAATGCACTCACAGTTTCACGAAGCATAGGCGCCAATTTATGTTTCTGCCCGTGGGTGCCGCGCAGCGTATGCTAGGTGGAGTTTGCTATCAAATCAATGTAAATTTGGCTCCGTGCATAATTTTCCCCGTGGGTGCTCGGCCTTCTCCGTGGGTGCTCGGGCCCCGGAGCACCCACGGGATCGGCGCCTATGTCACGAAGTAACAGCGCTCACGGCTGCTTTCTCCGAAGTCCCGTGCTGTAGCTAGGAGAAAAGTTTGGGGAAGCACCATGCAGTTTCTCTGGCCACAAACTCCTCCGTTGCTTAGACACTCCGAATTCGTGTTGGCGAACCGAAAAATCTTCCGAACATTCCAGAAAAATCAGCTAGCTAGCAAGCTCACTCACTTGTGCTACACTCAGGCTAACTCCGATAACTGGTTGACAGAACGTTGACTTCTTGCCGAAGAAATAGTTCATAGTCAGATACAATATCTTATAAAGTCCTCGGGTTGAGCACTAAACAGTATTATATCACTCCAGCATCCTAAAAATACGTGGGTAACGCATTTACATTTAACTAAAAACTTCTAGCACCTTAGCTAGGCTACTTCTCAGCGTTCTCCTCAAAACTCCCTTTCGATCAGCCGGGGCGATAGAGGCCATCGCCCCTCTCCCCTTCTCTCTGGCTCTGGTTCTGGTTCTGGTTCAATCGGCCGGGGATCTGAACCCGACTCCCTTTTAACTTCCCCAAACGCCTGACCTTTAACTCAGTTCTGATTGGTCAATACACATCGCACCATATTCAGCTCAATTCTGATTGATCAATACACATCGCACCACATTACATCAGCTCAACAGTGAATAATTATCCGTCAGGCAATCATTTTACGGGACCTAAAAAATAGCAAGTTACAGCAATACAATACACATTAAAATATAAAATAATATAAAATACACATTAAAATATATTTCTCCGTATACAAATCAAATTATTACCACAGCCTTTCCATACATATAAATCGATTATTTTAACAATCTTTTAAATCTATTTATATGCATCTATTTATTAAACTAAATTGTTCACAGGGCTACATCCTCCCCTTCTAACTGTCTGCATGTCCTCATGAGACATTAAACTGCGTCACACAGGGTAAAAAAGAGATTTTAGACTAATTTAGGATTTTTGCTCTAATAACCTAGCTTAATAATAATGCCCTTGTGTACAATTGTTATAGGCTGATCTCTAAATTTTCCTCTGTAACCTATTGACTTTAGCGGCTGCATATCCCTCTTCAGTTCGGATCTCGGCCAACAGCTCTAAAAACTTCGGAGGATTTTTGCTTTCTCTCCCTTAGTTTAAGCTGAACTAGCATCAGATCGGAATGTATAGCACCCTAAGTAACTGCTCTACTCGGGTGACATCCACACGACTGGCAGGAATACCCCTTTACTAACCACCTTAGTCAGGGACTGCTCTAGTCGCCTCAGAAAGTCAGACAATTTTTCATCTCGTCCTTTGCTGCAACAGCCTAAAATCAAAGTAGAGGTCTTCACCTGACTCAGCGGTTCGAATGCACTCCTTTATAGCATCCAAACATTCATTGGGGTAATGTCAACATTATCTGTCCGCACTGCTTTTACTACAGCTAACGCAGGTCCTCTCAGACATTCCATAATCCGCCGCTTGCTTCTCTCTGGCAGAGCAGTCGCTCTCCTCTACAATAAAAACGAGGCCTGGCCAAGCCAGTGATCGAACCCCTTCTTCCTGCGGGTGGCGGCAGCGCACAGAGAACATTCTCAGACGACGATAACTACTACTTTCCCCTGTAGGCTTATTTTTTTGGACAACATGTCCCCAACAGCCCGAATGATGGACTCAGCAGAGCCACTGGATGACTGTATCAAGCAAGACTTTCACTGGGGTCTGTTCACCTTCATCTGACACCGGACATCCCGCTATCATAATGATAGGCCAGTCCCCATAGGTGGGGTGTATTACTTCAGAAGGGACCTTTGTTGGGTCAAACTTCTCTCTACACTCACACAGTCACGGTTAACAGTCACGTTTGGTATTGAGCCTCCTCCCTCTTACTTCGCACACGTCCCAAAGCCTTGACAGTTTCCAGCGTTTCTTCTATCTGGGCAACCTCACAGTCTTTGGTGACAACTGCTAGTATTGAGGTCTTCGTCAAGGACTCCCCTTGACACCACTCGGAGCTCTTTCACCCGCTCTGCATGCTCTGACTGCTTCTCCATGGTCACTTATTTTATTACTATTACTATCACCGTTACTATGATTTGTAATAATAAACTGTCTGTTTTAAAAAATATATATTTTGTGCTTTATTCGCCGATAAGACCTTTTACTAAATTAAAATATCCCAGCGGTGCCTCCATTTTATGTAGCGCCCCCTTGCTATTTAACGAGGGAACTACCCTGAGTTCTATTTATGGGGACGATATATTATCGTCTTTAAAATTACATTAATAATTACTACTACTCGCTTGGTGCCGATTTACGTGTGTGCGTGCAATGGAAATAATCCAAATACAAAGGTCACCTTAAAATTAGTTACACCATTTACAAAAAAAAGAAGTAATAATGCAAACATAAATCACTGGGTTTCACGTTTCAAACAACCAAACAAAACATCTGTCCTCTGACAGGGTAATTCACAACACTGTGGATTCAACTCAAATTACACTTCACATGTTTCTCACACTTTCCAAAACCCAGACGGTTAAGTAAAAAAAAAAAAAGGTCTCAACACTTTTATTAAAAAGAAAAGCCGGCAAATAAAATACCCCAACACTCTGCAGGTTGCAGGCCGTTGTAGCCACACGCGACTCCTTCACTCCACTGAGCAGAAAGATAAAACAATGCACTAGCCACACTAGGCGCCAATTTGCGTTTCTCCTTCACTCCACTAGAGTTTGCTATCAAAGATAAAATAATGCACTCACAGTTTCACGAAGTAACAGCGCTCACGGCTGCTTTCTCCAGTCCCGTGCTGTAGCTAGGAGAAAGTTTGGGGAAGCACCATGCAGTTTCTCTGGCCCACGAACTCCTGCGTTGCTTAGACACTCCGAATTCCCCGTGTTGGCGAACCGAAAAATCTTCGAACATTCCAGAAAAATCAGCTAGCTAGCAAGCTCACTCACTTGTGCTACACTCAGGCTAACTCCGATAACTGGTTGACAGAACGTTGACTTCTTGCTGAAGAAATAGTTCATAGTCAGATACAATATCTTATAAAGTCCTCGGGTTGAGCACTAAACAGTATTATATCACTCCAGCATCCTAAAAATACGTGGGTAACGCATTTACATTTAACTAAAAACTTCTAGCACCTTAGCTAGGCTACTTCTCAGCGTTCTCCTCAAAACTCCCTTTCGATCAGCCGGGGCGATAGAGGCCATCACCCCTCTCCTTCTCTCTGGCTCTGGTTCTGGTTCTGGTTCAATCGGCCGGGCGACTGAGGCCAACGCCCCTCTCCCGCCGGCTCAATCAGCCGGGGATCTGAACCCGACTCCCTTTTAACTTCCCCAAACGCCTGACCTTTAACTCAGTTCTGATTGGTCAATACACATCGCACCATATTCAGCTCAATTCTGATTGATCAATACACATCGCACCACATTACATCAGCTCAACAGTGAATAATTATCCGTCAGGCAATCATTTTACCGGGACCTAAAAAAATAGCAAGTTACAGCAATACAATACACATTCAAATATAAAATAATATAAAATACACATTTAAATATATTTCTCCGTGTATACAAATCAAATTATTACCACAGCCTTTCCATACATATAAATCGATTATTTTAACAATCTTTTAAATCTATTTATATGCATCTATTTATTAAACTAAAAATTGTTCACAGGGCTACATCCTCCCCTTCTAACTGTCTGCATGTCCTCATGAGACATTAAACTGCGTCACACAGGTAAAAAAAAAAAGAGATTTTAGACTAATTTAGGATTTTTTGCTCTAATAACCTAGCTTAATAATAATGCCCTTGTGTACAATTGTTATAGGCTGATCTCTAAATTTTCCTCTGTAACCTATTGACTTTAGCGGCTGCATATCCCTCTTCAGTTCGATCTCGGCCAACAGCTCTAAAAACTTCGGAGGATTTTGCTTTTCTCCTTAGTTTAAGCTGAACTAGCATCAGATCGGGAATGTATAGCACCCCTAAGTAACTGCTCACTGGTGACATCCACCACGACTGGCAGGAATACCCCTTTA
Organism: Aldrovandia affinis; assembly: GCA_029706075.1. NCBI lineage: Eukaryota > Metazoa > Chordata > Actinopteri > Notacanthiformes > Halosauridae > Aldrovandia > Aldrovandia affinis. Next base: position 1,508,315 of record JAINUG010000059.1, read on the forward strand.
CTAACCACCTTAGTCAGGGACTGCTCTAGTCGCCTCAGAAAGTCAGACAATTTTTCATCTCGTCCTTGCTGCAACAGCCTAAAATCAAAGTAGAGGTCTTCACCTGACTCAGCGGTTCCGAATGCACTCGCTATAGCATCCAAACATTCATTGGGGGTAATGTCAACATTATCTGTCCGCACTGCTTTTACTACAGCTAACGCAGGTCCTCTCAGACATTCCATAATCCGCCGCCGCTTCTCTCTGGCAGAGCAGTCGCTCTCCTCTACAATAAAACGAGCCTGGCCAAGCCAGTGATCGAACCCTTCTTCCCCTGCGGGTGGCGGCAGCGTGCCAGAGAACATTCTCAGACGACGATAACTACTACTTTCCCCTGTAGGCTTATTCATTTTGGACAACATGTCCCCAACAGCCCGAATGATGGACTCAGCAGAGCCACTGGATGACGCTGTATCAAGCAAGACTTTCACTGGGGTCTGTTCACCTTCATCTGACACGGACATCCCGCTATCATAATGATAGGCCAGTCCCCATAGGTGGGGTGTATTACTTCAGAAGGGACCTTTGTTGGGTCAAACTCTCTACACTCACACAGTACGGTTAAGCAGTCACGTTTGGTATTGAGCCTCCTCCTCTTACTCGCACACGTCCCAAAGCCTTGACAGTTTCCAGCGTTTCTTCTATCTGGGCAACCTCACAGTCTTTGGTGACAACTGCTAGTATTGCATGGTCTTCGTCAAGGACTCCCCTTGACACCACTCGGAGCTCTTTCACCCGCTCTGCATGCTCTGACTGCTTCTCCATGGTCACTTATTTTATTACTATTACTATCACCGTTACTATGATTTGTAATAATAAACTGTCTGTTTTAAAAAAAATATATATATTTTGTGCTTTATTCGCCGATAAGACCTTTTACTAAATTAAAAATATCCCAGCGGTGCCTCCATTTTATGTAGCCCCTTGCTATTTATGCTTAACGAGGAACTACCCTGAGTTCTATTTATGGGGACGATATATTATCGTCTTTAAAATTACATTAATAATTACTACTACTCGCTTGGTGCCGATTTACGTGTGTGCGTGCAATGGAAATAATCCAAATACAAAGGTCACCTTAAAATTAGTTACACCATTTACAAAAAAAGAAGTAATAATGCAAACATAAATCACGGTTTCACGTTTCAAACAACCAAACAAAACATCTGTCCTCTGACAGGGTAATTCACAACACTGTGATTCAACTCAAATTACACTTCACATGTTTCTCACACTTTCCAAAACCCAGACGGTTAAGTAAAAAAGAAAAGGTCTCAACACTTTTATTAAAAAGAAAAGCCGCAAAATAAAATACCCCAACACTCGTTGCAGGCCTGGCGCGTTGCTAGCGACGTTGTAGCCACACTAATGCGACTCCTTCACTCCACTGAGCAGAAAGATAAAACAATGCACTCACAGTTTCACGAAGTAACAGCGCCACGGCTGCTTTCTCCGAAGTCCGTGCTGTAGCTAGGAGAAAAGTTTGGGGAAGCACCATGCAGTTTCTCTGGCCACGAACTCCTCTGCGTTGCTTAGACACTCCGAATTCCCGTGTTGGCGAACCGAAAAATCTTCCGAACATTCCAGAAAAATCAGCTAGCTAGCAAGCTCACTCACTTGTGCTACACTCAGGCTAACTCCGATAACTGGTTGACAGAACGTTGACTTCTTGCTGAAGAAATTGTTCATAGACAGATACAATATCTTATAAAGTCCTCGGGTTGAGCACTAAACAGTATTATATCACTCCAGCATCCTAAAAATACGTGGGTAACGCATTTACATTTAACTAAAAACTTCTAGCACCTTAGCTAGGCTACTTCTCAGCGTTCTCCTCAAAACTCCCTTTCGATCAGCCGGGGCGATAGAGGCCATCACCCCTCTCCCCTTCTCTCTGGCTCTGGTTCTGGTTCTGGTTCTGGTTCAATCGGCCGGGGCGACCGAGGCCATCGCCCCTCCCCCGCCGGCTCAATCAGCCGGGATCTGAACCCGACTCCCTTTAACTTCCCCAAACGCCTGACCTTTAACTCAGTTCTGATTGGTCAATACACATCGCACCATATTCAGCTCAATTCTGATTGATCAATACACATCGCACCACATTACATCAGCTCAACAGTGAATAATTATCCGTCAGGCAATCATTTTACTGGGACCTAAAAAATAGCAAGTTACAGCAATACAATACACATTCAAATATAAAATAATATAAAATACACATTAAAATATATTTCTCCGTGTATATGTGACCGGTCTGTCTGCGTTGTGTTCTTTTCTGCGGCGCTCATTGAAGACTCGGACAACGACTGCTGGTTGACTGCAATTTATTCTGTCCTGTCATGGATAACACGAAATGTATAGCCGTTATCATGGCAACTCTGGCTCGTCTCATGTGCTTCTCCCCAGAGAGCCAAGCAATCTGAGATTTCCGCGCGATGCGCAGTGATGACTCATCAAAGGTCAAAGGGTATTTCTTATAAAATATATGATTAAACTCCAAAAACAGTTCACATTTGCTTATAAAACGGACACAAATGAGCGAAAATAATAAACATGAAATAACGAGGGATTTCTGGTGAAATTCACAGTGTTATTTATACACCTGTTACATTCACCCTCCTGAATTTCACCAAAATCATCCTACACAAAAGTTTCACTTCAACACCAAATGTTTATAAAGACACTATTCACACAAGTCACCCAACCATTTAAATTCAGTTAAAAAACTATCTGTAAAACAGATTAAAAGGTATTAGGAAGGTTGATCAGGCCTCTCTAACCTTTTTAGAACAGAGGTGCAGACTACACCCCATTACACTCGGTCCCTGGCACTTATGCTCGACGTAGTGTCTCAAAAACACAACCAGCAAAAAAAAAAAAAAACTGAAATACAGTGACCTTAAAGCATCCTATGCTACAGATTGAGCCTTGTACAGTGGTAATGAACCCCATGTGATGGGTCTCTGCACCATGTTTTCTATGAGTCTGTTTACTGACTTGATTACTCTCCCTGCTCTCGTGACTACACTACCTCGAACCTTAACATCATGGTCATGTCGGTGTTCAGAGGTGTGAGGTATTTCAGGGTCAATGAGAGGAATAGTCGGTGTCCCTTCCGAATCAACAGCAGAACTAGTTGGAGTACGATTGTCAGTCTGTAAAACAGGTAAGTCAGGGGTAATATGTACATTGTCCATCCTGTCTACATCATCACAGTTAGCGTTAGTTACGTCTGTGAACTGTGAAGCAAGTTCCTCTGCTAATGTGTCTCGCTCAACAGTAGGGCCTGAGTCAGATAGAATCCATAAGGATGTCCGTGCCTGAGTGGACTCTTCCTCCAGACTACTAAGTCCAACCATCTCTTCACCGACACTGAGTTCACTAACATCAGATGGGCTGTTCAAGGACTGACTCCTCGGTGGATCACGGACAGGAGGAAACTCACATCCAATAGTAGATTCCTGTGCACGACTTTACACTGGCCTGAGACATCACTGATCTTGTAGATATGGGTTTTGGGGTTCCTTTCGATAACAGTATAGACCATCGGATCCCACTTGTCAGCCAATTTTTTCTTGCCCGTTCTCCCTTGTTGGCGAGCAACACTCGATCCCCGACCTGTAGAGACACACCTTTGACTGTCTTATTATACTGACGGGCCTGGTGTTCTTGCTCCTTGGTGGAGTGCCGCTGAGCAATTCTGGCGGCCTCAGACAGGTATGTCAGGAGAGTCTTGGAGTAACTGCTGAAGTCAGCCACAACAGGATCATGCAGGACAGACTTGAACATGACGTCTACTGGGAGCCTTGGGATCCGGCCAAACATCAGGTGGAATGGCGCGTAACCAGTGGTCTCATGAATAGTCGCATTGTAGGCAAAAATCAGCGTCTGGATCTGCTGTGGCCATTCCTGCTTGGCTCTGAGAGGAGAGCTCGTAGCATATTGCCAAGGGTGCGGTTGAACCGCTCTGTGCCACCATTGCCCATTGGGTGGTAGGCGGTGGTATGAGACTTGGCAACACCAGATAGCTGCAGCAGCTCAGACACTAATTCACTCTCAAAGCTGGCTCCCTGGTCTGAGTGAATACGCTCAGGAAACCATAGACACAGAAAACACAGTCCCACAGCTTCCTGGCAACCTGCTTGGCAGTCTGGTTCCTGCACGGAAAGGCATAGGCCATTTTCGTGAAGTGGTCAGTTGCCACAAGCACATCCACAGAGCTCTTGTTCTTGTCCTCCGCTGACCAGAAGTCGATGCAGATGAGCTCCATAGGAGCTGAGGTCTTTATACTTTCCAGAGGGGCTCGTGCTGCAGGCTCTGGAGTCTTCGCAAATACACACCTCTCACAACATCGAACGTATTCCTTCACATCTCTCGCCATATTTGGCCAGAAGAAGCGCTGTCTCGCCAGGTGGAGGGTTCGGACTTGACCTTGGTGCCCTGCCAGATCATGGACTCCTTCCAACGCCTTTCCCCTCAAACTTGTTGGTAGCACCAACTGAAGCCTCTTTGTTCTGCTCACAGGATCTCTCGCCTCTCTGTATAGGATTCCATCTTGGACCTTGAGTCTTTCCCAGGACTTCAGCATGAACAGCGACCTGGCATCCATTCCACATCTCTCTCGCCTGGAAGGGCGTCTTCTGCGAACAACAAATGGCAAGACACTGGAGATGGCAGGGTCCTGCAGTTGGTGACCCTCTAGCTCACGTAAGGTAAGTGAAGGTAGGGTATCCTGACCAGCAGATTCCAGCTGCTGAACATGGTGGATAAGGTGAGTAGCTCTAATCCCAGCAGCAGTCTCCCAATTGCTGTGATGCAGCAGAGCAGCCTTGACTTCCGATGAGCTGCAGGAACCTGCTGTGGCTAGGGCAGACTCAGAATGCTGGACCACCTGCAGATGTTGGACTCCAAATCTAAAGGCATCTTGCACTCTGTCAGTTTCCGTACTGCCTGCTTCTAGCATTAGACCACTGTAGGGCTCCTGAATGAGACGCTTGCTGACAGAAGAGGCGAAGGGGTCACGGCTGAGTGCGTCTGCCACAATGTTCCTCGGACCTGGGATGTATTTCAGGTCAAAGTTGTAGGATGACAGTTTGGCTACCCATCTCTGTTCATAGGCATCCAGCTTGGGCTTGGTGAGTATATGGGTGAGTGGATTGTTATCTGTCCACACTGTGAAGTCATGTCCTTTCAGCCAATGACCGAACTTCTCTGTGACGCTCCATTTCAAGGCCAAGAACTCAAGACGGTGGGCAGGATATCTCTGCTGTGACTTGCTAAGGGTTTTACTAGCAAAGGCAATGGGGCGTGCCTTGTCCTCCCCAGCAGGCAGTTGTGATAACACTGCCCCTAGTCCATCTAGAGACGCGTCCACAGAGAGGATGAATGGCCTTGAAAAGTCAGGGTGAGCCAACACAGCACAGGTGAGAAGTTCACGCTTGAGTCTATGGAAGGCTTCCTCACATGCAGGGCTCCAATCTGCAGTGGTCAGCTTCCGGAACATGCCAGCCCCCCCGGCCCGTCCCTTCCTCTTCATGCCTGCCGTCAGGCGAATAGAGGTTTAGCAATTGCCGAGCATCCAGGGATGAAACTCTGATAGAAGAAGACCATCCCTAAGAAGGACTTCAGCTTCTTCACAGAAGGGGTGCAACCGTCCTCCTCCATCAGGGCCGCTCTTGGCATGTTAGAAACGGCATCCACTTTAGTTGGATCCACAGAAACGCCACTCTGGTCAATGACATGGCCAAGGAACTTGACTGACTTCCGTAGAAGATGACATTTTTTTGGACTTAGCTTGAGGTGACTGTCTCTCACCTTCTGGAAGACCACCGAAGCCTGCCAAGCGCTTCCTCTTCAGTAGGAGCAAAGACAAGGAGGTCGTCCAAATAACAGAGCAGACTGGTGAAGTTGAGATCACCGAAGATGCTTAACATCATCCTCATGAAAGAAGCAGGACTGTTGCAGAGCCCTTGGGGCATCCTATTGTACTCATAAAGGCCAGTAGGTGTTGTGAAGGCAGTGTACTTTTGTCTTCTTCGCACATGGGGATGTTGTAGAACCCAGATGTTAGGTCCATCGTACTGAAGAAGGCATTGCCTCCCAGGGCTGCAAGACAGTCTGCTTGGTGAGGGAGTGGATGAGCGTCCTTCAGAGTCCGAGCATTCAGCCACCGGAAGTCTGTACAAATCCTTAGCCCACCGTCCTTCTTCCAGACCATGACTAGAGGAGATGCATACTCACTGACGGACTTGCGGATTATCCCCTGCTCCTCCATCTCCGTGAGTACCTGCCGGAGCTGTTGGTAGTGGGTCGGGGCACTCTCCTGTATGGCATGCGGAATGGGCGGTCATCCGTCAGACGAATACGGTGTACAACCCTTCTGCTTTGCCACAGTCAAGCGAGTGTCTGGAGAAAATGTCCTCATACTCCTCAGCAAGCTTGACAAGCTCTCTCTTTGAGCAAAGGCTGGCGTCACATGAGTCAATGTCGAGGTCACTCAACCCCAAGCTGGAGAGCCTGTCATTGAGGTTAGCATCCACAGCAGTTGGCCTGACTTCCTGTCCTACTGATTTCCTGGCCTCCATCTTACAGGAGCCTTGTTGGATGTCAAGATCTTCCACTGCAAGACAAGGTGATACATCAGCAACCTGGAGTTGCGCCTAAGGGTGATTGATTTTGATGAGAGATTGGTCATCTTCATAGGCACCCAGCGATCTCCCCCACATGGGTGTGATGACTCGTCCAATGAGAATGTCTCTCGGTCTGGTCTTGGAGGTGCATGGTTCCACTATGACTGTGCTGCCTAGAGACACTGGTACATTGCAGGGCAGCCTTCCCCACACAATGTGTTCTTGCCGGGAAGTAGTGTAACAGCACGGGGCAGCTTCACGGTCCCGATCCTTTCAGGAACCTTGTCTCCCCTCCATCTGGTGGTGCATGACATCATATCCAAGAAATGCTCATGATCCAGGAGCGGCTGCTTGCACCCAACAGACACAAACTTCCAGTAATCATCATTACATTTCATTTCCCGCATTAGGTGTTTGAGTACATTTGAGCCGATGATGAGCTCATCACATTGACCAGGTATTACTAGAACAGGAACAAGGCATGTCACTCCATAGATAGTCAGTGTCAAGTCATATACACATTTGGGGACAGTCTGCTTCCCTCCACAGCCCACCAGCACGATCCGTTCTGCTGCCTGAGGCTCTCCGACTAGAGCTCCAGATTCTGTCAGTATACGCTCAGCCTCTTCATTCAGAGTGCAAGTCATGGATCCTGAATCCATCATGCCCTTCAGTTCAACCCTGTCATTCACTTTAACCTGGGTGTAGAACAACTCACTGAAAGCAGGCACCTCTGCTGATCCTTGAACCACGACTTGGTATTCTTCTGGCATGGCTAAACAGGTGTTAACGTATAGCAGCTCGAGATCTGGCTCGTCAACATTGAGGGTTTCTAGTCCACCACCCACACTGTCAAATCAAATCAAATCAAATCAAATCAAGTTTATTTGTATAGCGCTTTTCACAACAGAATTGTCACAAAACGCTTAACAGAGGGGGAACCCAGGCCTAGACCCCCCCAAAAGCAAGCCTAACGGCAACAGTGGCAAGGAAAAACTCCCTAGGTAGGGAGAAACCTTGGGAGGAACCAGACTAAAAAGGGGGGGAGCCCATCCTCTTCTGGCCGGCACAGGGTATGTCCAAAAAAGACCATGTCATGGTCAGTCCAAGGTTAGTCTGAGTTAGGTAGTCAGCGGGGGGGCTAAACCACGCGGAGAGGGTCCAGATCCAGGAACTGGGGTTGGCGTGGGGGTGAGGGTTGATGGGGGCAGCTCACACTTCTCGCAGGATCTAGGGCTCGGGGGCAGGTGCCCCGAGTCAGAGGCCGAGGCAGAGAAGAGAACATGCAGTCAGAAAAAAAGGGTTAGGGTAAGAGCAGGGGAGCACAAGCATAGGAAATATACAGTTAGCCCCAACAGGTGTAAGCTATGGCAGCATACCTATTAGGAGAGGGACAGAGAAAACACGCAGCCATGTGAGAGTTCCAAACAATCCACACCTGATCAAGGATAACCAGCATAACAGTGGTGGTAACACATTGAGGAGGTCCCTCTCTGAGAGTGGGTGCCCTAGTTTCCCGAAGGCTGAGCCCGACTAGTGTTAGTCTGACCCGTTTGTCCCTGTCCTTGTCTATTACAGTCCCTCTTCCAATGACCAGGAGTGAAGCATAAGAAACACAGATTTTCTCTCCTGCAGTGTACGAGTGTGGAATGGTTGGAATCACCACAGACCCTGCAGTTTCCCTTCTGGAAACGCCCTGGAACAGGCTGTCGTGGTTGGGCTGGTACAGGGGCCACAACCTGCACATTCTGATGTGTCATTACGCGATCCAGGAGACTGATCAGAGCGTGCATTCCATTCACATCAATGGCTGGAGTGGAGCCCAGAACTGGTTGGTAATGAACTGGCTCAACGTTAGCCTGAGTAGCTGAGAGAGATGTTAGTGACTGTGTGAGCTGAGTGTTGGGCGCTTGTACCGGACAAGGAGACATTGACACTTGTACTGGCTGTGATTCGTTTATTGCACCTGAAATTACTGACTGGTTGTGGCTGACTGTCTGTGTTTTTTGGGCTTGAGAACCTATCTGAGTGCGTGCCCTGAGTTCACGCTGAAAGCTGTCAATGCGTTCTTGAACCTCTCTGGGTGTCCAATCATCAGGTGCCTTAAAACTGAGCCTATTGGAGAGGGTAGGCTCTGGGCAATACTTAATGAACATCATAGACACTTCACGCCCTCGATCCTCCACACTGCGGCCCTGCCTCCTCAGGCACTCATCCGCAATGTCAATGGCATTGTTCAGCCTAATCCAGTATTCCATTACTCCCTCACCTTGCATTGGCTTAGTGTTATAAAAGTCAGCCATAGGCATGGAAGAGTAAGTCAGTTCACCAAAGTGCTGTTTCAAAATATCAAAGATCAGTTCTGGAGTCTGGATGTGGTCAATCAAGGGATTGTTACGTAGCGTGACCCTTACTACATCTTTTGCCTTCCCCATTAGCCTAGCTAATATCTCTTGTGACTGCTGGCTCTTTACTATATCCCTTTTCATGAGATACCTCCCTACAATCTCCACCCACTCACGAACCGAACATTTATCACTGCCGTCGCCCCTGAAAGTCGGTGGCTCTTTAACATCCGATTGCATGACAAGTTTAATCCCAGACAAGTTCAACTCAGAAGGCCTTTGCCCAGACTCATGGGAACCCGTTGACCCAGGAAAACTGCCAGCTGTGTTACCCTGTAGCTGGGCTGCAATAGACTGGCCAATCTGATCGGCCAACTCTGAGATGAGAGAACGCAATTCTATATTACATGCTGTCTGTGGGACTTGCAATTCTGCATGAGGTATTATATGTGGGGTTTGCAACTCACAGGGGGGAACCTGAACACGAGTGGAACAAAACTTGGGAGTTCTCAATATGCCCACTTGAGGTGTCTGGGCCTCATCATTGAAAAGCCACCCCCTACCAAAACCCACACTAGAGAAACCCTCCCTTACAGAAACTCCAGTTTCCCCTGAACTAGCCGCTGGTTCCATGACCAGCAAAAAAAAAAATGCAACAATAGAAAATCACAAATATATATGATCACACACTGTGATATTTTTAATAGGCCCTGAATCGAATAGATTGGTCAAGTGTTCATGCCCAAAATGTCCCACAATGTTGAAAGTTACCAACTTAGAACAATGGTTGGTCTGATGAGCTCCCCACGGTGATCGAGATGGCGTCGATGCTTCTGGAACTCCGAAAGTCACGGCACCAATGTGACCGGTCTGTCTGCGTTGTGTTCTTTTCTGCGGCGCTCATTGAAGACTCGGACAACGACTGCTGGTTGACTGCAATTTATTCTGTCCTGTCATGGATAACACGAAATGTATAGCCGTTATCATGGCAACTCTGGCTCGTCTCATGTGCTTCTCCCCAGAGAGCGCCAAGCAATCTGACGAGATTCCCGCGCGATGCGCAGTGATGACTCATCAAAGGTCAAAGGGTATTTCTTATAAAATATATGATTAAACTCCAAAAACAGTTCACATTTGCTTATAAAACGGACACAAATGAGCGAAAATAATAAACATGAAATAACGAGGGATTTCTGGTGAAATTCACAGTGTTATTTATACACCTGTTACATATACAAATCAAATTATTACCACAGCCTTTCCATACATATAAATCGATTATTTTAACAATCTTTTAAATCTATTTATATGCATCTATTTATTAAACTAAATTGTTCACAGGGCTACATAAAGAGTGTAGAATTGCAAGAAACCAGTGCCAAAATTTAATTTATTTTCTGGGGCAGGACCTTCACACCCCTATCTAGAGTTGGACTCTGTCCCCCCCACCTTAAAACAAATGTAGGCATCCATGCATGCAGTAATATATATATACTCAAGCCTTCAAATCCACCTGACAACTGCCGAAAAAAATTGCACAAAAAGCTTTTCCTAATTTCTAAGTAATCCATCAGAATGATTCAACTCTGGATGGAGCCCCCATTCAATGGTTCATTCAAAAACCCCATGGTAAGATTCCCACTCCATTTACAATCTGTAAACAAATCAATGCCAGCCTGCTCTACAATCTGGAGTGCATGAGTAAGATCTCTCTCCTAAAACAGAAAGGGCTTCACCTCAATAGCAGCATAGATGTGATATATGAGTTAAAGATTATGCTTTCAGATTACTTCAGAAACATTTGTTACCAGAAATTGTAAACTCTGGCGCATACACACTTCTTGCCATGGGTCATTGTTTGGATATGCTTAAACAGGGGGGTGCTCTATTAAAAGTTTTAATCAAGGGCTGATGAACCAAACTGGTGTCAGATTCACTAAGAAGTGATGACAAAGGGACAAAACCAAGCGGTCAGGGAGTTAGGCCCGGGGCACTCCAGACATCTTAGTTTGTCAGTGATGAGTGAGTTAGCGAGTGAGCGGGTGAGCTATGGAGTTGAAGGGAGCATGTGTGTGGAACGACCCCCACACACCTTTATTGAGTTTACAGCTTACTGGTGGGGAGTCCCTCTTAATTATGTATTATGTAACATTAATTACCCATCATAATCTGGCAGTGTGATTCTGCCCCAATTTGACAGAGGTTTGCAACTTATTTTCAACCTTGTTCTACGTATTTCAATATCACACTGTATTTTGAGTCATTTCTGTGTTATATATCAATATTTGGATTTGCCTGAAAAATTTGCCTGAAAAATATCAAACATCAATAATGTGACCTTTTCTATGAATGCAATGACTCCATAGATAAAAGTAATAAAAGTAAGGCCAAAAGTGCTCATTTGTGTGATCAATTGTGACGTGGATAAGAGGGAAGGCGGGATGTGGAGCTTCACCAGTTAGACAGGTGAGTCAGGTGACATCACCACAGCAGGGCGCTGTGAAGTTGTGGCTTTTAAAAAGTATATATTGTTTGCCATTTTTTTCTCCCAATTTGGTGGCCAATTGTACCATCTATTCATTCAATTCCCCCCTCACCCCCCACGTGAAAGTACAGGTGAAACCACTATGCAGTGACGTGGGCGGGCGAACCACCTCCTTTGAGACAGACTCCACTGAGCCGTTGACAGTGATTCCGTAACAAGCCTTCCCACCACCCACCCAGGGTGACAGCCAGTTGCCACCCACTGAGCGGGACTCGTGGCCAGATCCGGGATGGCGTAGCCGGGGAATTGAACCCTAACTGCAATGGGAAACTTGCACTCTGGGTGAGTGCCTGTACCGTTACGCCTCCCAGGGGCCTGAAGGTACTGTTTAACTGGGCTGCAGGGTGACTCACTCTAGGCCTGACTGAGCACTCCACAGGAGGAACGAGGGGTGTTGTTTCCAGGAAATTATAATTATCAGAATATGATTTCAGATAACCTTATGTTCATATGTGCACACCAATAAAGTCACCAAATTGCACAGAGCGTCAGCGTTTGCACTAAGAGGTGGTCTAGTTGGACGTTAACACCCCCTATTGCGCTGTCCAACCCATAGTCACGCAAACGCCTTCATTGCACACCACGAAATTGCGAAACTCGGCGGAGACTGGAAATATTCTGTTTGCGACAGACGAAACTGGCAATTCGCCAGCGCTAGGTCATAATTCCGCTTACCGCCGTCATGAAAATAGGGCCCTCAGAGCGTAAAGAAACACACCCATACAGCATAAATAAACACACACAGAACGGATAAGAAAAACAACCTAATAGCTGATAAGAAGCACACTCTCAGAGCATAAAGAAACAAACCCTCAAAGCGCAATGAAACACACCCTCAAAGCATAATGAAACACACCGTCAGAGCATAAAGAAACATACCCTCAGAGCATAAAGAAACACACCCTCAAAGCATAATGAAACCCACCCTCAGAGCACAATGAAACACACCCTCAAAGCATAATGAAACCCACCCTCAGAGCGAAAAGAAACACACCCTCAGAGCGGAAGGAAACACACCTTCAGAGGGAGTAAGAAACACACCCTCAGAGTGTAAAGAAACACACCCTCAAAGTATACAGAAACAGACCCTCAGAGCGTACAGAAACAGACACACAGATAAGAAACACCCTGAGAACAGGTAAGAAACACCCTCAGAGCATAAAGAAACACACCCTCCGAGCGAGTAAGAAACACACCATCAGAGCAGATAAGAACCACACCCTCGGAATGGGTAAAAAAAACACACACCCTCAGAGCGGGGTAAGAAACACCCCAGAGTGGTTAAGAAACACACCTTCAGAGCAGATACGAAACATACACTCAGAGAATTAAGAAACACACCCTCAGCGGATAAGAAACAAACCCTCAGAGCGTAAATGAACATACCCTCAGAGCGTAAATGCACCCAGAGAACACATTCAAAACGATCCTGTATATATATGAATATAAATTCTAAATGTAATATCTGGTAAGCTACACTTAGAAAACTACTATCAAATAACATCCCGATATACATTTACTTAATGGAGTTCCAGGTCCCAAATAAAGGTTATACCAAGAACTACTACCAAGATACTTTCATATATTATTCATTTCTTATAGAGAGACTAAATAAAGCCCTAAGTGAAATGTATAGAGAAGGTGGATTTGACTGCAAATATCTGTCTGCACATTGCAAATATATGACATCACAATGCAAATATATGACATCACAGTGCAAATATATGACATCACAGTGCAAATATATCACATCAGTCAGTGTGTCTCTATCACCTTTTAGAAAATTATTTCTGCACAACAGAGACAAACAAAAAGGTTTGGATCACATCAATAAATTATTTTTATTGGCCCTGGCCTTAACCCTGATTGGGGCCAGCATTTGGCTGTCCACCCCAGGGGGAGGGGGGAGGGTGAGCCGGCATGAGTTTGTCAAGGAGCGGAAGGGTGTCTCTGTAAAAGAGTCGGTGGGCAGGTTCCGTCTTGGAGCAGGCGTATCTGCTGGCCTGGGTAAAATTGGCTCTAACCGGACAACGTGTGGTGGACTCGTGGGGCAGTGTGAATTGAAATAAATAGAGGGTATATAAAAACATAATAATATAAATAAATTACTGATATACCACATAGGGCAAAGCTTATGAAAAATAATAGAAGGAAAAGGCGAAGGTTTCCAGTGGTGAGATAAATGTACATGTGCTACATAAGTAGACACAGATAATGAATTGCACAGAGTTAATGCACAGCCACGGTTCAGAGGCAGTATATAGGAGCCCGCCCAGGAGAGGTTGCTGCTCCACGCCCCAGGGAGGGGGAAGGGAAGCCAACAAGTCGTTTGCTGCGTATAAGAGTGGCTTTGTTGTACCGGGTTACGGTTGACGGCTTGGCGAGTGCCATCTCGGAGGACACGATACTTTGCCTTCGTCACTACCGGTCACAGGGCTACGGCAGCAATACGAGGGGGGGGATTGACCTGAAAATAGCGGGTGTAATTGGCTACCAAATTGGGAGAAAATCAGAAACTAAAAAAAAACTAAAAAACATGCCCAATGTTCTATTTAACTGGTGGGGGATAATTAAGGATTTGTCAAAAGTGGTTTTAGCCAATCCACGTAAAATGGTGTACCTGTCTTTATTTAGTATTCTATTAACAACAAAAGTTAGTGGTTCTGTGTGGCTCAGTAGGTAGAGCATGACATTGGCAACGCTTAGGTTGTGGGTTCAATTCCCACTGGGACCACAAATACTGAAAAGAATGTATGCATTCACTACTGTAAGTCGCTTTGGATAAAAGCGTCTGCTAAATGGCATATATAAAAGGCAGCACAGGATCCACGGTAACCATGAATATTCCTGTTTTTTTGTTGTTGTTTTTTTACATGTTGACTTTACAATTTTCTTCTGTTGATTTGCAAATTATATAATTGTGTGTGTTTATGTGTGTGTTTGTGCATGTCTGTAAGTGCTTGTGTTAAGGCTGGTAAGAACAGAGGTCAAAGGTCACCCTTATCTGTGCTGTGCGAGCTGCTTGGCTGCAGCTTGCCTCCTTGTGTGATCACTGTTATGCAGCAGTCTTTCCCACACTGATAGGGATCTGTGCCACTGATAGGGAAGGGCCATTATAGATCACAGAGGGCTGGAAGGGCCCCTCTCGCAGCCTACACAGCTCTTACTGCTGGGCTGATAAGGGCCACCCTCCGCCTCCTTCTTATAGCACGGAGCAAAGCCCAGGAGGGCAGCAGTAGAGCTTCCATCATGGGCTCCTTCATCCACACCCGACTCACCAAACCAACCTCCAAATCAACAATCAGACCCCCAAATCCTTCACCATGAAAGCATGTCAAAATTTTAAAGTATGCAATGTCACTACTAATTTGCCAGCAATGCATTTCTGTGCCAATGAGTTTTGTAAAACACTGTCTCGTAAAACAATGAGTTTTGTTGTGTAACACTTGGATTTAATTATGAGTAAAGGACAAATGATAATCGATTCCAAACTTATTTTGTATTATAAAGCAGATACCATCTCAGTATCAAGTGACTATTGATGATGTTGGTGTGGATGCCTAAGTCATTACCAATGCATAAAAAAACAGTGGAAAGAAAAGTGAGCCCTTTGGAATTACCTGCATTTATGTATACATTTGTCTTAAAATATAGTCTGATCTTCATGTAAGTTACAATAATGAACAAACACAATCTGTTTGAACTAATAATACACAAATTATTGTATTGTTCTTGTCCATATTGAATACATCATTCAAACATTCACAGTGTAGGTTGGAAAAAGTATGTGAACCCCTAGGCTAATGACTTAAACAAAAGCTAATCAGGAGTTAACAAACCTGGAGTCCAATCAATGAAACGAGATTGAAGGTGTGGATTAGAGCTACCTTGACTTAAACTTTTTGAGTTTTCTATTCACAAGAAGCATCTGCTGATGTGAACCATGCCTCGCAAAACAGAGATAAAAAACAAAAAAACCTACGATCAAGAATTGTTGATTTGCATAAAGCTGGAAAGGGTTACAAAGTAATCTCAAAGAGTTTAGATATTCAACAGTCCACAGTTAAACAAATTGTCTGTAAATTGAGATGATTTAGTATTGTGGCTACTCTCTAGAAGTGGGGAAGAACACGAATGCTCAATGAGGTAAAAAAAGAACTATGTATGGCGTGAAAATCATTGGGGCATCCGTCAACCATTCTAACATGAAAACATCATCCCAACAGTGAAGTTTGCCAAAGAGCACCTTGGTGGACTGGGAAAATATTTTGTGGCATCATGATTTGGGGCTGCTTTGCTCCCTTGGGGCCTGGACAGCTTGCCATCATCGAGGGGAAAATGAATTCCCAAGTTTATCAAGGCATCTTACAGGATAATGTAGGAGTGATGCAGCCGGACAATGACCCTAAAGGCCTATGCATGCTCGCATGACTGCGACACAACATCCTCTGCAACATGTTGCGGATGAAAAGAGCCATGGCAAAGAAAAGTGGAGCTGCAGGTGGGGATCAAATGAAGCCGATGTTCTACATAATGATGTCCTGGCTGGAAGTGTTTATAAAACACAGGGAGACGGAGACAAACTATCCTAAGGTAAATACAGACATCCTTTGATGGCTAACATTAGCTAGCTAGCAAGCTAACTAACTAGCTTTGTTTGTTTGTTTGTGCTAGCCACTAGCAAAAAGCCCAAAATGATGTGGTTCTATAAATTTGGTGCCATATTTGCCTGCTTTGTTTACTCATGAATGAGGCCCGAGGTCGATAATAAGCAGGGGTCCAGTACACATTCGTGTCCTCAAACGTTAATGGCGTACCAAGCAAGATGACAAACTTTTGTAAGATATGCGACTTTAAGTTTGATCAGTTAATACATGGTACATAAGAACAATCATAGTTCGCACAAGAGATCAGTGAAGTAATACAGCGATAGACATCGTTGTTGGCAGCTGCATACAACGATATATACAACAACAACTGTATATATCTATGTCAACATTAGCTAAGCAAAACTATCGATATGTAACTAGCTAGCTAGCTAGCAACCTGGTATCACGGCCAAATAGCTAACGATATCAATAGGTAGCATAATTTGTTCAACACTGTATAAAATGAACCAGCTTCTAGGAATGTTATGTTTTGAGTATCTGTTCTGTTGTTTTTGTACTTTGTTTATTTTTTCATCAGTCATATTTCATCATTCTTTATTCTGTATTGCATTTTCTCTGTTCTGTCACGTTCCGCTCCCTGTCTGTTATTGTTCCTGTTCCGCTTATTTTGAGATCCACTCCTTGTCTTGTCATGCACTTCGGGAGTTTTACATTTCGGGATTTCAACCTTCGCTTATTATCTCGTTTTCTTCCTTCTCACTTTCTAGATTACACTTTGTTTATATTAGTTAGATGTGTACAGTACTAACTAACTAATCTACTAATGTTAGGGATTTAGATTTAGTTACTAACACTACTAATCACTAATTATCTCACGCTTCTTACTATCTCTCATTTCTCTCTCCCATTATCGTATCCCTGATTAGCTTTTCACTTTCCCTTTCATACGCACGCAGTTTCTCTCTTTGCGTTCCTCCCCTTCTAGCTATGCACGTGTCTGCCTGATCTCCCAGGTCGTTTATTGTATATTTGTTTGTATGTTTCCCAGTCCGTGTCTTTCGTTTCCCCTCGTAATTAGATTACGATTCCCATTGTTTTCACCTGTGTTTCCTACCTCTCTCTCCTCCCAGTCACACCTGATTCCCATTGTGTTTCCTGTCTTTGCCTGTATATATGTTCAGTGTTTTCGTTCACCCGTTGTCAGTACGTTGATTCATTTTTCCCTGAGCCTACCTTTCCGAAGCCAGTGTTAATTGTATTTCCCGAGACTACCCTTCTTATTACGACTCCGAGCTTGCCTAGTGATTTTGTTTGTTTGCCTTTCTGCCTGCCCGTTTTGACCTTATTACTGTTTTCCGGACCTCCCTTTTGCCTTGTGTTTTTGTACCTTTGCCATTATCGGATTCCTGGTTTTGACCCCTGCATTCCAATAAACTTCTCTTTGGCCAAATTCCTGATCTGCGTCTGGGTCCTTATCACGGTCGTCACAAGGAAGTGTAAGGACACCATGTTGAAGTATGTATTGCCAAGTGCTCTGCGACATGTTGCAGAGGAATGTCATGTCGCAGTCACGTTGCAGTCCCGTTGCTTACACAGAAGCATGTAGAGGCCTTAAAACATGTAAGTAAATCTACTACAGAATGACTTCAAAAAAAGAAAATCCACCTTTTGGAGTGGCCCAGTCAGCGAACATAAGAACATAAGAATACATAATGACGAGAACGGGCCGTTCGGCCCATCTAGGCTCGTCATGTCCTAATCTAAAGAGTATCTAGTACTACATCTAGCCTGGACTTGAATAGCCTAAGTGTTTCTGCCTCTACTACCCGACCCGGCAAGCTGTTCCAGGCATTGACAACTCTCTGTGTAAAGAAAAACTTCCTAATATCTGTGCGGAATTTGCCTTTAACTAATTTCCACCTGTGGTTATTGGTTGATTAGGTTGACTGAGGTTATTGCTGCCAAAGGAGGTTCAACCAGTAATTAAATCCAAGGGTTCACTTACTTTTCCCACAAACACTGTGAATGTTTAATGGGTGTGTTCATGAAAGATTATAATTGTTTGTGTGTTATTAGCTTAAGCACATTGTGTTTGTCTATATGTGTGACTTAGATCAGATCACATTTTATGACCAATTAATGCAGAAAACCAGGTAATTCCAAAGGGTTCACATACTTTTTCATGCCACTGTATATATACTGTATATACTTTTTTCATACGCTATGTGACAAAACCAGGGGAGGACGAGAACAGCTGGATGCAGGGAATGGAGTTATTGGTCTGCGGACCGTATTTTAATTTACTCTCCCACAGGGAGAGACAGGTAGAAAGAGAGAGAGTGCATGCCCAGAGTAACTAAAAATAAACAAAAGATCTTCTCCGGGCAAAAAAGAACAAACCAAAATAATAAGCTACAGTACTGTGGCAAGAAAATTATGTTTAAAGCTATTTATCTGGGCAGTAAGTGTTTATTTGCTTTGAAAAACACTAAATTATACAATAAATACAAATAAAGACTAATACAATAAAAAGTTACAAGAATTTATTGTGTTTTCCAAAAAGTTATTGACATCTTGTGAGATGTCCAGACAAACACAGGTTTGGTTCCCAAACCTCTCCTCGAGGCACTCCAGTCATTACATGTATTTAGTTTAGTTTAACAGACATAAAATCATAGTTTTGCATCAACAAGGCAATTCTCAGTTAGCAATAGCCCACCTAACCGGATTTTCAAGATGTGGGGTTCAAGCTGTCAGAGAAATTTGAATAAACTGGGCAAGTTGAAGACAGAAAACGCAGTCTAAGGAACAGAGTACTTAAAGGTCACTTCCTTGAGGGACAGAAGGAAATCCAGTGAAGTGCTTGCTCAGCATCTGGCAGAGTCATCTTTTACCAAAGTACACGCTTCGACCATAAGAAGAAGTCTTACAAGAAATGGTCTTGTAGGACGTGTTGCAGCTAAGAAACCATTCTTGCAGAAAGGCAACAAGCAGAAGAGATTGCAATATGTGAAAGACCATAAAGCATGGAGCGACAACCAGCGGCAGAAAGCTATGGAACAATGAGTCCCAACGGTGTAGGGGATCTGGTCAAAATCAATGGAATTATGAATGCTGAGAAATATAAACAGATCTTGATTCATCATGCTGTACCTTCAGGAAAACGACTGATTGTAAAAAACTATCTTTAGCACGATAACCACCCCAAACACACTGTAAACACAATTAAGACCAACTTGGAGCGAAAGTGTGCAAATGGAACACAGTATTAGATTGGCACAGGTAGATCACAGGGGCCATAACTCCCCTAGAAAATGAAATTAGACAATTTTGGTTGACCATGTGGTCATGGTTTGACCTTGAGGGAGGCTGGGGAAAGGGTGCTGCCAAACCTGAGCCACTTCATTGTTGTATCAATGACACAGACCTTCACAAATGAGAAATGTACTGTAAACATTGGAGTAATCTCTCATGCCTTCTTTACTGTTCATGTTTTTAGTACTACATTACAATACAGTACTCAATGATTACTGTAGAATATGGTAAACTACTGCAAGTGAACCATGGTACCAATAGGTATCACGTATAAAACTGGGAGTTCTAGGCCATTTATATTTTGTCAATACAGTATACTGTAACATACCTTAATTTTCAGGATTAAAGGATGACCAACTGGTGGTGGAAGACAAAGTCTATTCACAGCAGAGCGAGAGACAGCTATTGTCAATATGGTGCTACAAAACAATGCAGGGGACTGAAGAAAAGCCAAATAATTGATGACAACATCATTTCAATATGATGTTGTCATCAATAACTAGCCTGACCTGACAGAGATGAGACCAAACAAGTATTTTTATTTTATTTTAATAACTTCCTGTACAGACCTACTGTATTCTCATGTTGTATTCTGTTTTTCCCTCTGCTATTCGCTGAACTGTGCAGTACAAAACTATCATTTGAAAAAGATATTTTTTGATACTGTATTTGTGTAATCCTTTCATATTTGGATTCATACAGTAACAATCTATTACAACAGGCTTCTGCACATACGTTGTACGTTTATAACATAAATTGTGTCTTTATAGTTTTGAGAAAAATGGTTATAGTTTTGGGAAACGTGTTTAAACAATTGAAGAAAACGAATATGCCAAACCTCACATTGATCATTGAAAATAAACTCGGTAATAATAGTGAAATTAAGCAGGCTTCTGGAATTGTAACTCATTTGAGTTTAAACTTGTTAACTAATTTTATGGGAAGAGGAAAGCAGATGACCTGGACAGTGTTTGTAACATTGAAGTTATGACATCATTTACATTTATAGGCTACAAGCCATTTTTTGTCTCTGATTAGTGTGTTGAATGACATGGTCACAATATTCCAAGATACATTTAGACAACCCTTTGAACTAAATGTTAAAATATTGATCGTATTTCTTTACTTGCAATAAAACTTGGTTTCTTTATTTGCAAGCAATGATGAGCTCATCTTGGTGAAACAGTATAATTGTAGCTACTTCTGCAAGGCTTTGCATGTCATACAACTCTTTATACCATAGATAAAAAGCTCAGCTATTTATGATGTAATGATTTAATGGGCAATTAATGGGTCATTTTATTGAGGTAAAGTGGTCAAAGTTTGTTAGCCTTTGAGTTACTGCAGTGAGAATACTGTAGTTACTGCAATACTGAAACGCGCCCAGCTCATAAACTGTGTACCCTCACCTTCCCTTTAAGGTAATTAGATCACTTTTTATGTTATTGGAAAGAGTTTTAAATTCATAAACAAGATGAAAGGACTTTGAAACAGTCTTTACTCACACAAAATAAATGCAAAAATATTTCTCTGGCAGATTGAATAGTAAGCTCATGTTACGACAGTATGATCACAATACCGTACTGTGATGGAGACTTGTATCACAGCATTATTGATTGGGCACAATAAATCAGGTTCTGCATAACATGGGTTTATTACGAGGTGATAAGAAAGTGGGGCAGTGTGTAAGAGAGGGAGCGGAGAGCAGGGGACGAAATAGCACATATTATCATCCTTCACACGGGGTGTCTTTAAATGGATGTCCCCTTTTGATGGCCTAAAATACATCTGAACAGCCAAACTGCATTTCTAACTCCAGCAGGGAGTCACGGTAACACTAATCAAATTCCAGTAGTGTCAGGTAACACTAAACACTAATATCTAACAGCTTTAGCAGGACATTCAAATGCTCTGTCTCTCTGACTCTAGTCTCAGACATTAACCCAGAGAATAACGTATGAGCTTTTAACTCATCCTACCATCACCCCGATACAATAATGTAGAATATCATGTGATTGATGTGGAATAGATAACTTTCTATGTGGATTCTGTTGGTAGACAGTCAAAATTAAATATATTTCAAATGACAGATTTATAATAATAATATGGAAGGGCATTGCATCTTACATTTTCCAGACAAACAAATTATACCCTGACATGTGGCTTAGGTTGAACTGTTTACAGAGTTTGTTTTAACCTCCTCTAGAAAATAAATGATAATTACCCATAAATGACGAGAATGCAGTGCCTGAGTGTTTGTATGAATCTGTCAGTCATTAGCTCATTGTTCTGTTGTCTTTCCCTCTGTCTCTTTGGATAAGCCCTTCTCTGATATGGTGCATCAGTTCTACATTTTGTGGTTAGATGGAGAAAACAGGGAGCAGAGATTTGCTTTGCATGACCGTGAGGTCAGAACATCTGTTTTGCAGCAGTTGAGGCATTTGTCTGGAATAAGGCCTGTATGTGAGCAATAGAGCAAACGAACAGCCTTTACATGATCAATCTGTCCAAGCCACTGTTCTTTTAAAATAACCATACAATACAATAAATGTAACCGTACAGCATTTTTCTTTCTACATTATTGTCTTCAGCCAATTTATATACACAGTATGATTTTTAATAATATGCGGTCCAATGCAATTGCAAACATTGAATTTATTCAAGTTAAGAGCACCATGCATCTTATGAGATGAGTAGGTAGGGAGACCAAGATAGTAGTAGTAAGAGCAGTAAGAGATTAATAATGAAAAAGGTTTGGCCCTCTCATCGAAAAGGCCATCAAATGGACAGATACAAAGTGCTGATAAGGGCCATTTATTGCAGAGAGGTAAACGCTGCATGACATCTCTTACAGGGAAAAGTGCAGGAATTGGTGGAGGTTTTGGAGAAAGGCCATGGCTTGGTTCTGTTGGACCTCAAGCCTCACCCTGATGGACCTTTGTTAATCCAGCCCCTCCCTCCAGGGTTTCGGTGCCACTTGCAGTCCCAACCCCTCAGCAGTGGGAGGAGGCACACCTCGTCAAAAAAGACAAGGGTGTTATAAAAACAAGGGCCATAATCCCCTCTTTCCGTGTGTGTTAGTGTGTGTGTGAGTATGTGTGTGTGTGTGTGCGTGTGAGTTAGTGAGTGTGTGTGTGCGTGTGTGTGAGAGTGTGTGTGTGTGTGTGTGTGTGTGAGTGTGTGTGTTTGTGTGTGTGTGGTGTGTGGAACCTGTGAAAGGGAGCAGAGAGACAGGTGTGAGCGTGAGGCTTTAATGGTTCTAATCTCAGCTCAGGGGAGGTGACGCTGTGCCCTCTCCCCCTAGTCTGGAGCCCAGGAGCAAGGCTCTTCCTGCAGCTGGAGAAGAAATAGGCTCTTTCCCCCTGGAGCTGTGGGTGTACGAGCCTTCAGCAGGGCAGGGGGTGGGGCCTATCAGCAGGGCAGAGGGTAGAGCCAACATAGTCTTCCAAGAGCCAAGAGTATGGGGCCAACTCACCACTTCACTGATCTTAAACCAACAACAGTGATATTGCTATAGTTTACATTACATTATTCATGTATTATTACCATATTTATTATGCATTTCCTAGCAGGTGTAATTAACATTGTTCATATTTACTCTTCCAGGCAACATTACCACTAAATTATTTTACCATCACTAGCTAAAATAGATTCGCTATCTGTGGAGGGTGTTGGTCTCGGCAACAGGGGAGTGGCAGGGTTGCCTTTGTTTTGCCACAGCATGGCTGTGGAGGCCTTTGGAGCAGTGGAACTTTCCGGGGGCAGGTTTGGCACTCTCGCCAACTGCGAACTATTGCCCAGAAGGTTGTTCCAAAGGCCATAATTATTCAATTATTCAATCAATGTTAATTGGTATGGATAGCAAGTGAGAATTTACTTGACTGATTGAGTTTGTGTGTGAGAATGTAAGTGGGTGTGGTTGTTTGTTTGGTGTTTTGTGATTTGGTATGTGAATGATGGACAGTAGATTGCCTCACCAGTCCCACCTGAGCCAGGCAGAAAGTAAGCCTGTTTAAGAGCCGGTGGGGCGAGTGGGGAATCAGTTGTTGGTTGTGTCATTCATGTGTGTGTATTGAGTGTTAGTCTTGTCATTCATGTGTTCCCTGCAAGGGGATTTCCACGTCAGAGGACGCGGAGTCTGTGTGCGTTTGTCTAAGGTGACTCTGTCGGGCATGGTGGCACGCGTCTGTAACACAAGCTTCTGGGAGGCGGAGTCTGTGTGGAGTTGGTGTGTGTGGTTTGTGTGTGTTCGTTGAGTGACCGAATAGAGTGCTTCCTGTGTGTGTGAGAAAGAGAGAGAGGTCGCACTGAAAGAGTGTCCGTCTCTCTCCCTCAGTGGGATTGTAAATAGAGAGAGACGGCTCACACCGGAGAGTGCGGAGTCTCTCTCTCTCTGTGTGTTTGGGTAATAGAACTCACACTATATCAGTGGAGTATGTCTCGGGCTGATTACCAGAGAACTCTCACTGTATGGAAAGCCGCTGACTATCTGTTTGTTGTGTGTTCCCCGGAAGGGGATTCCCACCTCGGAGGTGGGTTTTAATTTCGTTTTGTTTATTTTAGTTTGTTTTTGCCCGAAAGCTTTGCAGTGAGTAGGGTGAAAACTTGTGTTTTGTGTTTGTTTTATTTAACCTGCTCTCCTGCTGTTTCTCCCTCTCTAACCTGCTTGGGACGACTTTGCTGCACAATGGGAGTTGTAACTCAGACTGCTGATCTGAAGCCAAGTGAAGCATGATGTAGGTGTAGAGATCTCTCACATTATAAAAAGTGTACTGCTTGTATTATAACCAGATTAATGCTATTCATCTCCAGATTTCATCTATCAATATCTACTTTGTGTGTAGTTTTGTGTAGTCGCTAGCCAAACGTATCTGTCTCTGTCTAGTCAGACTTTACAGTGTTGATAGGCTAATTTAGGCTAGCTTTAGCTAACTTAACATACATTGAGTGGTGATAGACACAAAGCTAGCTACATTTCAGTGTACATTTTCATGACCTCTGTAAATCTCGACTCCTGGATACGGGCCTGATTAAAATTAATAGCTAACGACTATTTCAGCTATGATCAGTTCCCCTTGAGCAAGTATGAAAGTAGATTGTCCGGCAGTGGTAAAGCTGAGGGCCAGACTGCCTGGTAAGAACAGGATGATTTGAGTCACTACCCCCCACACTATGGAGTTGGGCAGAGAGGGAGAGCAAGTGAGTGCAAGAACGGTCAGAGTGGCGGGAGGAGAGGGATGAGGGAGGAGGAGGTTCAGCAGAGAGCAGCTCTTTCCCCCAGTCTGGGTATTTGACACATGGATCTCACACATTCCACAGCCTGCAACCTGGGGAAGGGGTACAGTGGGTAGGTTCTGTACTTGGCTCTAGCAGGGACAGGGGAGGGAGGGGTGTGTTAAAATGTGCTAATGATCATTGTACTGGATAGTGTTCTTAACCCTTTCACTACATCCAATGTATGAGCTATGAAGGCTGATCACAGGGTGCATTTAACATAACCTCCAGTCTCTATCACTTTGTCATTATCTGGAACTACATAAAGGCTGCTTTGATCAATTTCATTACCCAACTTGTATGCTTCACAGAGGAGGCTGGGAAACTGTTGTGATGTGGACATTTTGTAGTTAAGTAACATTAAGTTTTACTTAAATTTAAATAATATAGCATAATTTTATATGTTATATTTCATACTGAATATGTTTTGTATATTCTTTGGCAACACTGCTCTGGTCATCCTGCCAGTAAAGCATCGTTTAATTTATTAATGTCTCAAAATGTTGTTTTATTTAATTGAACACCTACTATTCTAAAGACATTTACATTCAAAGAGAACAACATGCATCCGAAGCTGCTTTCTTACTGACCTCACAGACAGCAGGTTCCAGAGGATGGGATTGTGATGTCCGAACAAGGACCCAGGCGCAGACCAGGATAAGGCAGTAAAGGAACGTTTAATCAACAAGCAAGGTTCAAAAGCTGATAGTCAGAGTAAGAAAAGGTACAAAATCGAAATCCAAAAGAGTAGTCAAAAAGGCAATACAAAAGTCAAAACCAAATAATCAGAAAGGCAAACAAACAAAATCGGAAGGCAAACTCGAAGTAAAACAGAAGGGGTGTCTCGGAAAATACAAACAAACTCTGGCTTACACACAATCGGCACAGTGAATGATGATCAACGTTCTGACAATGAATGAAGGCAAACACAGAACTTAAATACAAACGGGGAAGGGAAACACAATAGGAATCAGGTGTGACTGGGAGGGGGAAAGGGCAAGAACACAGGTTAGAACGAATAAGGATCACTAATACGATACCGAGGGGAAACGAAAGACACGGACTGGGAAGCACAGACACACTAAAAATACACGACCTGGAAGAGCAGGCAGATACGTGCACAGTTTGAAGGGGAGGAACGCATATAAAGAAAATGCTTGCAGATAAAGCGATAAAGACAGAAGTGTGCAGGGATAGGACAACGAGAGAGAGAATGATAGCGGTAGATAGAAGCGTGAGATAATTAGTAATGTTAGTAACTTAATCTAAATCCCTAATGTTAGTAGATTAGTAGGTTAGTACTATATACATCTAACTAATATATACAGAGTGTTTAGAAAGAAAGAAGGAAGTAAACGAGATAGAAAAACAGAAAACCTGTAAAGTCGAAATCTCCCGAATAGTGCAATAACAAAGACGAGGAGCGGATATCGAAAAACACGGAACACAGACAGACGGGGAAACAGACGTGAATGAACCGTAATGAGAAAAATAATAAAATACAAAAACAAACGTGGCAAAACATAACAGGGATTGGGTTGAATTGGGTTTGCTGCTGGAAATTTTAATTCAAATTCTAGAATTCACTTTCTCTCCCTCTCCCTCTCTTTCTATTATCTTTCTCAGTCTCAGTCTCACCCTCCCTCCCTCCCTCCCTCCCTCCCTCCCTCCCTGTGTGTGTGCATGGTATCCGAGCCCGGCTTTAGAGAGTGAGGTCCTTGCAGATCAGTTTGAGAGGTGAGGAAAGGGCCAAGGGGAGGTTTTGGGAGGGTGAGGGGTACGTTAGGAAGCCTCCATGGGCTGGCTCTTCCTGTGTTCCTTCCCTAAATAAATGTTCTGCATTGTGTGATTTTAAAGGAGCGGTCACTCCCCCCCCAGCACAGACCACCCAAAGCAGTGGGAAGGAAGACTGAAGGAAGAGAAACCAAACACGAGAGGAAGCAGGTTGGTAATGACAGGCTGCTGGGAAAGCTAGTTCACAGAATCCTGTTTCTGCTAAACGTTCAGCATGCACCTGTCAACTGCTCCCATACGAGTCCGATTCTGCATGACTTACTCTCATGAAGACAAGACCATCCTTCAAAAACATTCTCAGCAAAGAACTTGAAAACATCAGTATTTGGTTGTCAGCCACCAGTTGTCTTGGCACCTTGTAAAGTCGGTGTTCCTCAGGGCGAGATCCTTGCTCCCATCCTCTTCAGTATTTACATAAACAACCTTGATGAGGGAATTGTGGACACGAAAGCTCATTTTTACGTGGATGACACTGTTTTGTACTCTACTGCCACCACGTTAGATAGTGCTCTATCCAAACTCCAGTCTGCCTTTTTCGAAACAAATCCTGCTTTTCTCAATACGCCAGGCAAAGACTAGTTTTCTCCACCTTCATACCAGTTCTATACTACTGTGACATTATTTATATGCATGCCCCAGTTGCCGCACTCCAGACCCTTCATTTCCTATACCGCTCAGCTCTACGTTTTAGTACTAACCTCAATCAGTTAACTCACCACTATGTCCTGTATCAGCAATTACCCTGGAACTCATTAGCCACCAGAAGACTGATAAACTGGTACATTTTCTAAGCCATTATTGGTAAACTGCCCTCTTACTTGACCACTCTCCAAATACCCACCAATGCCTATAGTTTAAGATCACAGTCCTGCATTCTTCTTAATGTCCCCAGAATCAGAACTGTTTTTGGTGAAAACACACTGTTTTTGATTACTTTGCACCCTGGTCCTGGAACAATCTCCAGTCAGCTCCAGCTTGACCACTTTGTTCCTCTAAGGCAGTTCAAACAAAATATTTTCAGTCTTATGCAAGATGTGTGCTCCTGTTTCTGATCTAGATTGTGACTTTTTTATTACTTTGTATTCCTACTGTATTGTATATTTTACATGTTTACTGTGTAACCTCTGCTGCCATTCTTGGCCAGGTGTCCATTGGAGAAGAGATTTTGAATCTCAATGGGACTTCTTGGTAAAATAAAGGCTAAATAAAATAAAAGAAAAGAAAAGAAAAAGTTAAGAAAATCATCTCAGTACACAGGTTTGAAATAACCGCCAAAGCATCTGTAAGCTATCTTGGTTGTAAGTTAGACAGTGATCTGTCTGGTGAAAATATGGTGATACAGGATTTATATAAGGTGCATCAAAAAACAAAGTTTTAGCCAGGAAACATTTTTTTTGGACTGAAACATTGAAGACTAGTTGTTGCTTTGATCCGGTCTCATTTTGATTATGCAAGGACAGCCTTTTATAGCAGCATCTCTAAGCACCTCAGATCACATTACAAACTGCTCAGAAGACACTTATCAGATCTTCCTCCATGTACACATACACACTAAATGCACAGCATTTTAAAGGCCTTGGCTGGCTCACAGTGGAGGAGTGCCCATGCTAAAACCGAGATGCATGCACAATATAAGATATAGATTATATACTGTACACTACCCATCAAAAGTTTTAGAACACCCCCATTTTCCAGTTTTTACTGAAATTTAAGCAGTTCAAGTCCAGTGAATAACCTGAAATGGTACAAAGGTAAGGGGTAAACTGCCAGAGGCAAAAAAAAAAAAAAAAAAAAAAAAAAAAAAAAAAAAGTTTAGGTTACCAAACTGGAAAATAATGTACATTTCAGAGTTATAAAAAAAGGGTTAACGTGGGTTAACAGTCACTCTGTGCAAGTCGTCGACTCTGGATCCAGCAAAAGAGCCCCAGACCATCACGCTTCTTCCTCCATGTTTGACAGTTGGCGTCACACACTGAGGAACCATCCTTTCGCCTACTCGACGGCGTACAAAAACCCTGCGTGATGAAGACCTTCTTCCAGTCTTCAGTAGTCCACTGGCGGTGCTTCATGGCCCAGGCAAGCCTCTTTTTCTTAATTTTGTCATCTTAGCAATGGCTTTCTTACTGCCACTCAACCTGTCAAACCTGCAGCTCGAAGTCTTCTCTTCACAGTTGAAACTGAGACTTCCTTACTTCGACCAGTGTTAAGCTGTGCTTGAAGCTGTTGTCCTGTGAGCCGCCTATCATGCAAGCTGTTGACTCTCAGAAACTTGTCTTCTGATTTTGTTGTGGCTTTGGGCCTGCCAGACCTCTTCCTGTCAGTTTCCTCCAGTTTCCAAGTGCCTTTTGATGGTGTAGGAAACTACTCACTGCTCAAAAAGTTACATTATTTTTCAGTTTTTGGTAACCTAAACTTAAATAAAAAAATAAATAAAAAAATTTGGCAGTTTACTGCTTACCTTTGTACCATTTCAAGTTTTTCACTAGACTTGAACTGCTGTCACCATCTGATCGTTCCTTGCCTGAAGTCATTGACTTTACTGTCTTTATATCCAACATTGTTCCTTAATCTATGCACTGTGGCTCCATTTCTGCATTGGGGCTGAATCTATATGTGTTTTTAACTTTCAAAATAAAACTTGTATAATGTGTGTTAGGGGTGTAAGATGTGATGTGTTTAGCGTGTGTAACGTGTGTTAGGGGTGTAAGTGTGTACCGCGTTTAACATTTGTAATTTGAACCGATTCCATTACTAGCAGCAGTGTGTCACTTGTGAGCTTGTTAGAAAGTGGGGCCTGGGAACACAAAGGCGGACAACAGAGACAAAGGGAAGTGTGTGTTAAATAAAACAGTTAAAAGGGGTCAGTGGAGGGACACCTTCTCCAGACGGGTGTACATGTTTAGTTAAAGGTAATGGGCTTCTGTTATGTGTTAGTTCATGGATCCTGACAGCAGAGAATTCAGTTTGTAAGCTTACAGAAATGTGTGTGTTTCTGTGCGTGCGTGCATGTGTGTGTGTGCGCGCATGTCTGTGCGTGCGTGTGTGATGTTTGCTATAAGGATTGAGCACCTGTGAGTCTTCGTCTTAAGAGTAACAGTCTTCGATGACCTTCTTTTGTTAGCGAGGGCTGTACAGGAAAAAACTGCAAAAATTGCTGTGGGACACAAGCATGCTACTGGACCCTGGTCTCCACATGTTTTTACAAAGATCAGTGAATACATTCCAAGATAGGCCACCATACATGCACATGGATAACTCATGAAGAAATTGATTTGTTTTTAAAATATTGAGCAGAACATTTCCTTTTATATTTGCAGGCATAAATGTAATGCTAACAAGCGGAAACTGTGATGTTGTTTACTATTAAATACATATGAAGGGTTCAGATGCAAAAGCAGATAAATCCATTCTTGTAATTTTCAGTACATTTTACATTTTCATTTTAAGCATTTAGCAGACGCTCTTATCCAGAGCGACTTACAAGATGTGCATTAATACATGGTAGGAAAAATCATAGTTAGCGCACGAGATCAGTGCAGTAATACAGCAATAGACATCATTGCAGGCATCTGCGTACCATACCTGTAACACCGGGAAGGAAAAGGTTAGTGTAAATTATTCTTTTTATTTTTTTTGGAGCATAGTGTTGAACAAGTAAACAGTGGTGAAGACAATTTAACTAGATGGACAGAGTTCAATGGCAGCGGAGTCTGAAGAACTGGGTTTTGAGTCTCTTGCGGAAGATCGCAAGTGATTCCACGGTCCTGACCGATTGCGGAAGGTCGTTCCACCAGCAAGGGATCAGGACAGAGAAGGGGCGAGACCGCGAGGAGCGGCTGCCAGGCGCCCGGAGGGAAGGGACAGTCAGTTTACCAGAGGAGGCGGAGCGGAGGGGTCTGGGAGGTGTGTAGGGAGGGATGAGTGACTGGAGGTAAGGGGGAGCAGTACCTCTGGCCGCTTGAAAAGCAAGCACCAGTGATTTGAATCTGATGCATGCTGCGATGGGGAGCCAGTGCAGAGAGGAGAGTACAGGGGTGACGTGGGTGAACTTTGGCTGGTTGAACACCAGACGAGCAGCAGCGTTCTGGACTAGTTGCAGTGGCTTGATGGCACAGGCCGGAAGGCCTGCCAGCAAGGAATTACAGTAGTCCAGACGTGAGACCACCAGGGCCTGGACTAGGAGTTGAGTGGCCTCTTGGGTGAGGAACGGTCGGATCCTCTGAATGTTGTGGAGGGAGAATCGGCAGGTCCGAGTGATCGCTGCAATATGGCTCGAGAAGCACAGCTGGTTGTCCAGGGTTACCCCAAGACTCCTGGCAGACTGGGACGGAGACACTATGGAGCCTTCCACGGTGATTGACGCATCAATCATCGGGGAGCCCTTCGCTGGGAGGAAGAGCAGCTCTGTCTTCCCCAGGTTCAGCTTCAGGTGGTGGGTGGACATCCATACGGAGATGTCAGCCAGGCATGCAGAGATCCGTGCTGGGACCTGGGTATCAGATGGAGAAAAGGAGAGAAAGAGTTGAGTGTCATCAGCATAACAGTGATAGGAAAAACCATGAGCAGAAATAACAGAGCCAAGTGACTTGCTCTACAGAGAAAATAGGACGGGGCCTAGCACCGAGCCCTGCGGGACTCCGGTAGAGAGGGTGTGGGGAGAGGAGAGGGATCCTCTCCAGGCCACCGGGTAGGACCAGTCAGCCAGGTAGGACTCGAACCATGTCAACGCAGATCCAGAGATTCCCATCTCGACGAGAGATGAGAGCAGGATCTGGTGGTCCACGGTGTCGAATGCTGCCGACAGGTGGAGGAGGACGGAGCTAAGGGATTGGGACTTAGCCCCATGAAGAGACTCAGTGACCGCAAGGAGAGCAGTCTCTGTGGAGTGGCCTGCTCTGAACCCAGATTGATTGGGATCAAGCAGGTCGTTCTGTAAGAGATGAGCAGACAGTTGGTTATAGACAGCCCGCTCTAACGTTTTGGAAAGGAATGGGAGGAGAGAGACAAGTCGGTAGTTTGAAATAACA
The DNA here is from genome assembly GCA_029706075.1 of Aldrovandia affinis. NCBI lineage: Eukaryota > Metazoa > Chordata > Actinopteri > Notacanthiformes > Halosauridae > Aldrovandia > Aldrovandia affinis. The sequence continues at coordinate 1,539,893 of JAINUG010000059.1, forward strand.
GCAGGAGGGGGACAACATCAGCACATTTGAGGGAAGAGGGGACAGAGCCAGAGGAAAGAGAGGAGTTAATGACATTGGAGACAAAGGGGAGGATGTCCATTGCAATGGACTGGAAGAGGGGGGAAGGAATGGGATCAAGAGGGCAGGTGGTGGGATGGTGGGAGAGGACAAGTTGAAGGATGTCTGAGTCAGGGAGGGGCGAGAAGGAGGACAGAGGGGTGAGAGGTTTAGGTAGCGAGATGGGTGAGGGAGAGGTTGGGGGGAAGGAGTTGCGAATGACATCGACCTTCTCGTGAAAGAAGGATGTGAAGTCATGTGCGGTTAGAGAGGAGGGGGGTTGGGGAGGAGGAGGGGTGAGGAGAGAGGAAAATGTAGAGTAGAGTTTACGAGGGTTAGAAACTGAAGATTGAATTTTGGAAAGGAAAAATGCAGACTTAGCAGAGGAGAGGTTAGAGGAGAAGGAAGCCAGTGTGTGGAAATCAGTCAGAGCTACGGGGGATTTGGATTTTCTCCATTTCCTTTCTGCCGCTCGCAGTTTCAGTCGGTTAGCCCAAATGGAGTCGGTTAGCCAGGGGGCCGGGGGTCGGAGGCGCGCATGTTTAGTGGATAGAGGACAATGTGAGTCAAAGGAGGAGGAGAGAGAGGAAAGTAGGGTCAACGATGCCTCCTCAGCAGGTAGGTGAGAGAAGGCATCAGTAGGGGGAAGGGAAGATAGAACAGTAGCTGACAGGGCAGCGGGGGAGAGAGAGCGGAGGTTGCGACAGACAAGGACAGTGGGAGCAGGTGAGGATGGTTTAGGCACAGAGGGGAGGGGGAGGGAGAAAGACAGAAAGCAATGGTCAGACACATGTAGAGGAGATACCGTAATGTTGGGTGATGCGCAGTTCCTAGTGAAGATCAGGTCCAGTTGGTTACCGGCCTTGTGGGTGGATGGGGATTCAGTCAGGGTGAAGTCGAAGGACTGAAGCAGGGGGAGGAATGCAGAGGAGTAAGTCACCAAGGAGTAAGATGGGAGTGCCATCATCAGGGAAAGCGCTGAGTAGGGCATCCATCTCATCTAGGAAACTCCCCAGTGGACCTGGTGGGCGATAAAGAACAATGATGTGCAGTTTACATGGAACAGTGATAGTGACAGCATGAAATTCAAAGGAGGAGGGTGAGAAGTGAGGAAGAGGAACAATACCAAATCTCCACAGGGGGCAGATCAGCATACCTGTCTCTCAACCACTAGCTCTACCTGTGGGTCGTGGAGTGTGGGAGAAGGTGTAGGCAGCGGAGAGAGCAGCAGGGGTGGCCGTGTTCTGTGGAGTGATCCACGTCTCCGTGAGCGCCAGGAACTGCAAGGAGAGTAGGGAGGCCTGGGCCGAGATGAAATCAGTAAATCACTATATTTTTATTGTGCTTTCTTGGTATAACTTATCAATTCCAAAAAGGGTGACCCTAAATTGACATAAGCAAAGTAACAGAAAGCCAGATTTTCAAAAATCTACTTTCTAAAAATAGATCTTGATGTTTTTCCGTTTGTTTTGCGTCAAAAGCAGATAAATCCACAATCAAATGTTTTGCTAAATTGGTTCACCCAGAGCAAGACTCAGCCATTGCACTCCGGTTGTGCTGACCACTGCGAATTTCCACTGCAAAGCCATCATCAGGCCACATTTTAAGTGTTCCAGGGAGGGAAGGTCCCCTTCCCTCTCTTCCTAGCCCAGGCATGATACATTTTTAATTTGGGGGAGGACCAACGCAAGCCTGGTTCAGACCCCTTTCATATAATTTTTTTTGTGTCACTTACTAGCACAAGACATCATAGAAATGATCCTCTCGTGGTGAGCATTGTGATGACACCAAACATTGATAGGACCTTGGGAAGTCAGCTTGGTTTGCAAAGAGATGTTGGTTGAGATATTATTTGAAGAAACCTAATATGCTCAGGCAAAGAATATCACTACCATGTGACAAGGCCAATCCATCATTGTGACATGTGTCTGAACAGGATCATAATGTGCATTGAGCTACCCGACATGTGCTTAAGCTCTGATTACTGATTCAAATATAGTGTGTGGAGTACATCAGTGCGTGTACCTGTAAGAGGTGTGTGTGTACCTGTGAGGTCATCATTACATTTACATTTAGACATTTTTAGGCATTTAGCAGATGCTCTTATCCAGGGCGACTTACTCAGTTTCACATTTCTTTACATACAATCCATTTATACAGTTGGATATTTACTGAATCAATTCAGGTTAAGTACCTTGCTCAAGGGTACAACGGCAGTGCCCCACCTGGGATTGAACCTGCAACCTTTGCGTTACAAGCCCAGTTAACCATTATGCTAGCACTGCCGTCATCAGTGTGTGTAGCTGTGAGATCATCAGTGTGTGTACCTGTGAGGTCATCTGTGTGTGTGTACCAGTGAAAGCAGTGTGTGTGCCTGTGAGAGCAATGATTTTATTTTATTTATGAACATTGTGCTTAATGGGGAGAATTGTGTTTAGTGGCTTGCAAAAGGTTATTTGAAGATGCAATTTGAGTGAAAACAAGCAAAACATGTTTATAGTTTTGCAGAAAGGGTTTTGTTATTGATACATAGGCTATACGTTTTCATCATTGTAAAGAATTGAGAAAAATTGTAAGGGACTCAGTCCGGAAGACAGGAGATGAGATGCATGGAGAGGGAGGAGTAAAGAAAGAGGGAGAGAGAGAAAAAGAGACCAGACAGGGTGGGAGGGAGAAAGAGTGAGAGCAAAAGCCAGTGAGAGGCTTGGAAAGAGGGAGAGGGAAAGAGAGAGAGAAGAAGTGGTGGATGACACAAGTGGCAGTACAAGGCAGGGCCTGTGCCGTGTGTCCGGGGGGAGGGAGGCAGTGTGCCATAGGGCACTTTTTGCATGTGAAAGCGTGTAGCCGCCCCCAGAGGCCGATGGTTTTTGTGCGATCTTATCTGGCGTGTGCTTGAGCCGCCCTTTCCCACACTCTGCTGCATCGCAGGCCTCAGGGCAGCGCTGCTCGGCCTGTCAACAGCCCACTGACTCCACGGCCATGACACAATGTTCCCTCTCCACAACAAGGCCCATTCATGCCCCACACCACCAGTCCATCTCTCTCCTCCTTTTAAAGAGACATAGTACCAGATTAGAGCTCCTGCCTTGATGAATGGAAGCATGGAAACATTTTTGACATATTTGTGAAATCAGTGGCAAATAAAGTTGGGTGCTGGTGAATGGTCCTTTTATAGGGTTTATTCTGAAAGTGCCTTTTCCGTCTCCCTCTGAGGTCCTCTTGAGAACCTGGGTGGCTACTCAGGCTGCAATAGTAACAAAAAAATCACGGTTCAGGCTGCATTAGCAACAACAACTCACAGTGCAGGCTGTGTTACCAACAGCAAATCACAGTGCAGGCTGTGTTACCAACAGCGAATCACAGCACAGGCTACATTAGCAACAGCGAATCACAGTTCAGGCAAGGTTTCCTCTGAGCTCTGAGATCTGCCGACTCAAGTTGTCTCGGGTCTGATTTGTCAAACTCTGTATTGCTAAAGGAACAATGTGTCTCCAGGAAAAGCAGGAATGAGAGATGAGAGACAGAAGAATATGAAAGCGTGATGAACTCAAAATTCTGTAGTCTTAAACATTAATTTCTCAAATAAGAATGTAGATTCAACCTGAAAAAACTGCTAATCGATTGAAAGAACCACAGGATAAAATGTAACCTGCGTGTATGTGTATGTGTGGGGGGGTCAGGGCATCCAGTGTGTTTATGTGAGTGTGGGGAGGTGTGTGTCCTGTGTGTGTCTAAGACAAAATGTTTTTGCAATGTTTCAGTACATTTTGAGTATTGCAGTTCCAATATAGTGTAACACAACACTGGCATAATGTCACATTTGCAACACAATAGAAATAGCCATGTGACATTCACTCAACAAATGCACTCACATTTTCAATGGGAGTGAAACTCAGATGGCATAGCTTTAATAATAGCAGGTTTGTGAGAGAATTGATTTAGCATCGTTACCATTATCATCATCCTCTTACAGCCATTGCATGGTGAATGCTGACCTGTCACAACCCTTTGTTTTAGCCCGAAACGTTTGTGTTAGTCTGAACCATTTGTGTTAGCCCGAACCCTTTGTGTTAGTCCGAACCCTTTGTGTTAGTCCGAACCCTTTGTGTTAGTCCAAACTCTTCATCCAATTAGGGCAGTGCGTGCAGACAGGCAGCAACCCCAGTGCAATACTCAATGAATACAGGTGGCTCCACTAGTGGTGAAACTAAGAATTACAACTCAGTCAAGTGCAAGTTTCATGCGCGGGCCATATTCCATTATATTGGAATGCGGCCGCGGGCCAATTAAAAATGGGCCGTAGTTTGGACACCCCTGCTCTAGCCTTTGGGTAAACTAAGCATTGTGAGCAGATTAGTGGTAGGAATGGACGAGCAGTGTTGGGCTGAATGGCCTGTTCTCGTCTTCCCCTTATGTTATGTTATGTTATGTAATCTACCTGCTAGTATACCTGATAGTCTCTCGGTTTAAATCCACCAGGAGCTGTAAAAAAACATGTAGTATGCTATGTTTTAACCCAAATATATGCAATATATTTTTTAACAGCTTGCCAGGTGATATAGTGGAGGCAGAAACAATTGGGGTATTCAAGTCCAGGCTTGATGCAGTACTGGATATTTTTAGACAAGGAAGTGATGAGCATAGATGGGCCTCGTCATTATGTATTCTTATTGTGATGCCTGGAGGGCTTGGGGAGGAGTAGAGAGGGCTGTTCCTTCTCTGGCTGCTGTCAAGTTCTCCTGGTTCCTTCCACAGCCTGGGAAACCTGCAAGACTTCAGACTACAGCCTCACCTATAGGCACACACAGCAGCGGCCTTACCTACAGGCACACACAGCTGAGGCCTTACCTACAGGCACGCACAGCTGAGGTTGTAATCAGCAAAGCTGCTGATTGCCATTATAAAGGCAACATTTTCTGTGCCTTTAGGGAGAGGAGAATGTTGGTGTTCCTCTAGCACCCTGTTTTGTTGGCTTGGTTTTTGAGAAGTGTTTTTGTTGGAGGTGTACATTTTGTAATGGTTTTGTTCTTTCTGTAATCCGCACCAGGGGAATAAAATGGCCATGGGCCAATCTACTACCCGTTTGGTTGTTCTGTCCATTCACCACCTGGCACTGTGCTACACTATGTTCTTATGCAATTAAACTATCTCCTTATGGCCAGGGATGGCAGTCCTAACAATTCGTACAACGATGCACTAGCGGAACATGATGACGCCAGGTCCGGGTGCAAAACGCACAAACGGGCCCCCTCCCCCCCCATCTCCTCTCCAACCACACACAGCCTACACAATTCCATGCACACAGCATAAAAGCGCACACCCAGCCAACGCTACCTCATTAGCGACAGTTCAGCACCATTGAAAGCGATCATGGCATTTTAGAACCCACTTCAACAAATAAGCATCAGGCACAAGACTACTGTAAATGATCAATACTATGTCTAGAAAAATTGGCACAGTGGCCCAATAAAACCAGAACAACTGGCGGCCTATTAATATAGACAAAACATTTGCATAGCGGCCTAGACCAGTTCATAAATGTATCAAGTGTAGGCTACTCACCACTTCGCTTTTTGAAGGGCACTCGATGAGCCTTACACTCCGCGAAGTCATCTACAACACGCCCCATGTCCAACTTCTTGGCTCGATCATTTTCAATTGACAATATGGCCAATCCACTCAGTCTCTCCTGACCCATTGTGCTCCTCAGTTTGGAGAAGGAGCACACGGCAGTCGCAACGGTGACAGGAAGAGTCAGAAATAACAGAAAGGCCGTGCAAACCTCACTGAATGTAGAGGTCACTGCTGAGTGGTCCACAATGAGCATTTAAGCCAGATCCACGACAGATGTATCTTTCGGTATCTGGTCCCTAAAACACGTTCTGAAAGAAAGTAGCTGGCTGGGGAAGCTGGGGGCTATGTCACGACTGTAGTGCTCAGTAAGGCAGCTCGGTGTAACTCTCTTGTTGCAGCGGGAGGAACGAAAAAAAAAGAATATATCTTTGTAAGTTTGGACACTTCTTGCTCGAAACTATGCCGTTCCTTTCTCTTCTGGGCACGACTTTTGTTTGCAGCTACCAGACATTTTGAACAAAAAAAATCACACCAGTGAACTCTAATCGGTACAGGCAATATTACAAACTCCTTGACTCAATAGCACACGCACAGCACCGCTGTAAAGATTGATGACATACTAATTTTGGCAGTTGTTGATGACTAATGTTTTACACAACATTCATTTGGAAGCTATGATTCACTCATAAATCTGCATGTTGTAACTGTGTGCGTGCTAAATAACTGCTCACGTAACACAAAATGTTTAATTGGAATGAGGCTACATTCATTGCAAATTCATTGAGGCTACATAAATGCAAACAGATAGAAAATAATCTGGAGTGAATAAACCATTTCTATCAACAGGGCCTGGGTTTGGTTGAATATTACCAGCCAACATCAGCAACAACATAACACATTTCAGCTTTACATTTTTAAGAGAAATTACCCCTTTAAAGTCAGTGCTTTTTACAGAATTAAGATAAATATCCATTTACATTTTACATTTTACAATATCCCAGTGGCAGGCCGTGCATTTCACACCTAGGCCTTCAGTAGTGCTCTGCCCAGTGGCGTAGCGCAGTAACGTAACGCTGCCCAACCTTTCACCGTTCACCGGTTTCATTTTCCGGGGTTTACACGCGAGAGAAAGCTGAGACCAGTTTATTTATTTCGCGGACCGGGGGGGGTAGCACCCCCCACGCTACGCCTATGGCTCCGTCTGAATCGATCCACCCCTCAATAACTATTCTATGGCTATAAAAACCATCTTATTCTTATTATGCAGAAATGCAGTATAAACATGGGGCTATGGGGACGGTGTAGGGACAGGACATAACAGAGGAACGGGGGGTCACTGTCCCCTCTCACAGACCCAGGCCTGCCTCATCACAGCGGGTGAAAATCTGTGCTTACAGAAAGACAACTCACTGCTGCCACCAGAGAGACACGGTTCTCTTCTCACCGCGAGACCGGATCGGCAGAACCAGAACCAGCCTGTGTTCAGTGTGGGATAGTTATGCTATCTATAACATTTTGTAATGCAGCCTGCCGTGCCATGTTATTATCTGCCTTGCATGCTGGCTAGCTTGTTATTAAAAATGGAATGATACAAAGTTAATGTTAAAGACTAAGGTGGTTAGCTATAATAAGTTAGCCACTTCATTAAATCATACAAACACACTGATCATAATAAGAAAAAGCGCTAGCTGACCTGTTTTATGATCGCTATTTTTATTCGAGTCACAGCTCATGTTTATTACATAAACTTAGCTGGTTAGATAGCTAGCTAAACAAGATCGTAACATGAAACATCAATAATAACCTCATAAAATTGCAATATTTATAACTATTTTTTAGATTTCGTTTTTATATTGTGTGTTTTGTATTGTGTGTGTGCTGTTTGTTTGTATTAATGTTAAACTGCACTGTGGATGTGAGAGAAACGCAATTTCAATCCCTGTATGTCGTGTATATACTGTGATTGACAATAAAGCTGACTTTGACTTTGACTTGACTGATATTATTTAGGAAAATAGCAACATTTTACTCACCAAAAATCCTTATTATTTGTACACAAAATCCATCCTCCTTTCTTTCCTCAAAAAGAGTTCAATTACTCTGTCGTACAGATTATCCGTGTGTTTCAGTTCCATCAAGAACTACTTTTCTATCGCCATCGAAGCTAATGCTGAAAGTCGAGCCTGCCCTGTCGTATTTCTGGCATAAGTTTTAATTCGCTTTAGGGCTGAAAATGTCCGCTCAAATGTCTGAATCACAGACTGATGTTAATTATATTTTGTCCATGAATACTTATTAAATAATTCCAAATGGTCTGTCCGCTTCCTTTCATAGCTTTTCCCCTGGCTGCGCTCCTTCCAGACGTGTATTTTCATATTAAAGCATTTAACCAATCACATTACATCATAGTCAGACACTCTCTGACTATCCAATCAAAGGGTGTGAATACGCTGACGTACCTAGGCCTTCTAGAAGGCCTTGGTGTCTCCAACTAAAAATTTGATTGGTTGAAGCAACAGTTTGATCAACACTTATTTTATGCTACAGGGCCTTCAGAATTGATTGTGAAGGCCTCCAGGCAGATTTCTTTGACCGTGGCAACAAATGATGGCTGAAATGTGATTGGTTAAATGCTTTAATATGAAAATACACGTCTGGATGCAGCGCAACCAGGGGAAAAGCTATGAAAGGAAGCGGACAGACCATTTGGAATTATTTAATAAGTATTCATGGACAAAATATAATTAACATCAGTCTGTGATTCAGATATTTTTTAGGCCAGCAGAGAAGGCCTTGCAGGCCCTGACAGCCCACCACTGCAATATCCTGAGGAATTGTAAAGCAGTCGGACAGGACTAGCAGGTACTGCAACTGTGCATTGTTAAAAAATTAATTTGTTGGCAAGTAAGACACAGATTGGGTGTGCAATGTTATTGGGAAATAACATTGCTGATGCACAAGTTGATTTTGTTTGTGTGTGTGGGCAATTGCAGGGTTATATAGGATGGTGGAATTGTCCATGGTCCAGTTCTTTTATCCATGTTGTGGGGCACATGAACATACTGCCCAAAAGTAAGATGATGTAAAGTAATTTCAACATTGCGAATACAGTCAGAGTCAAATGTGAAAAAGAAAGATGGACTGCTTTTACCAGGAGTTGGAGGGCTGAAGATGCAGAGGAATTAGGAATTAGTAGTAAATATATATACTGTATATACACATATCCTTGTATGTGTAAATCTTAGCAAGATTGTTGAGCAATAAAAAAGGCCAGTGAACTGTTGTGAGTATTCCTTTGTGGAGGATACAGTGACAGATGATTCCAGAAGAGTTCCCAGGTGAATCTAGTTAGGCCAGTGATTAGCACTGAGACACCATATACCTGCTGCTGCTTTTTCAGTCTCTTTGGACACTTTTGTGCAAGAAAAAAAACAGCAATTTCTTCCCAAGTGTTCATAACCTGAAATGCCCATAAAAACATCAAATTGCAAACACTGATCCGAGACCATACACATATAGATAAGTATGCTGCCACCATCCTGGAAAGGGGCAGAGTTGCCAGTTCAGCATTTATATCATTAATTACATAATTACTAAAGATCTTTTGGAGCATAATGTGAATAGAGGTGGTTCGGCACAATTATGTGCGTTGGGGAAGGACAATATAAGTGTGAGTAAGGCTCTGAAGTTCCTGTGTTTGAATGCTACTAGCATAAAACATATTTTGGGGGAACTGGAGGCTGTCCTGTTTAATGGGGGGTTGTTATCATTGGGATTACTGAAACATGGTTTGGTGCAGTGGATGATGAATATTGTGGAGGGGTACAAATTGTTTAGGAAGGATAGAACTAACAAAAGAGGAGGGGGAGTGGCCCTTTATGTGAAAACCAATCTTAATCTGCAGAAAATTCCAGGAATTAACTCATTCATTCCTCGTGAGGACATTTGGATTAGACAACTGTGAGATCATGAGAAGGGACTTAATATAGGAGCATACTATAGACCACCAGTTTCTGACGGTAACATAAATACTATGCTCTATGATAACATACAACAAGCCTGTGTGGAAGGAGAGACGGAAATAATGGGCGACTTACCCCTCTATCAATTGGGAAGTAGTGTCAGGTCAGGGTAAATGTGAGGAGGAGTTTTTAGATGTGGTTAATGACTGCTTTTTTGGTACACTCTGTTACTCAGCCTATGAGAGGGAAATCAATACTGGATCTGGTTTTGTGTAATAATCCTCACAGAATTAGCAGCACAGATGTAGTAGAACCACTAGGGACAAGTGATCATTACTTTTGATATTTTTTGGCAAGTTAAGATGGACTACAATTTTTAACTACAGATGAGCTGACTTTAATATAATGAGAGAGAATTTAAACAATGCAGATTTGGTAAAACTTCTAGATTGCAGAACTGTGAATGAAAAATTGACAAAATGTAAAAGGGTTACTGTAGATGTGCAGTGTAAATTCATCACAAAAGTAGAATGAACAAACTGTCCACAGTGGATGACAATCTTTACGGGAGATTTTGAGGCAAAAGAAGCAACTGTACAGAATATATAAAAAGGACAACTCAGAGAGAAACAAGGTAGATTATTGTAATATGCGTGCTAAAGCCAAAAAGGAAATAAGAGCAGCTAAAAGGCAGTTTGAAATGAAAATTTCCTAAGATGCAAAAAGTAATCCTAAGCAGTTTCTTTCAATACTGTAGTAGAAAAAGGAAGGAAAGCTAATGATGATGTTAAGTGCATTAAGAATAAGGAAGGAACTTTGGTTTATAATAATAAGGATATTGCTAACAGTTACTTTGTTGAGAGCTTTACTAGAGAAGAGGTTATAAATATGCCTAAATGTATAGCCAATGTACAGAATGTTTTGGAGGACTTTGAGAAGGGACGTAGAAGTACTAGAAAAACTACAACAACGGAAGACAATGGCATACATCACAGAGTACTCAAATAACTTAATATATAAACTAAATATAAACCATTGACAGCTATTTTTATGCAATACATAAACAGAAATACCAGATGACTGGAAGTTAGGTAGTATAATTCCAATATATAAGAAGGGGGACCGTACTGACCAATGGAACTATAGGCCTGTCAATTTAACTTGCATCGCATGTAAAATACTGGAATGTATTATTAGGGACAAGTTGGAGTCATTCTTCTTTTTAATATATATATTTTTTTATTAATAGTGTTTTGATTTTATCCTGTTTTTCTCCCAATTTGGTAGCCAATTACTCACGCTATTCACTCCGTCATAGTTTGCTGCCATAGCCCTGTGACCGGCAGTGACAAAGGCAAAGCATCGTCTCCTCCGAGACGGCACTCATCATGCTGTCGACCGTAACTCTGGCACCCCAGAGCCACTCCTGTGTGCAGCGAACAGTGTCGGCTTCCCTCCCCCCTCCCTGGGGCGGACAGGCAAGAGCCGACTCTGGCGCGGACTGGGTAATCGAACCCCGACCGCCGTGGCCAGCGTCGGAAGTTGGTAGTCATTCTTGAAAAACAATAGTATTTTAACAGAGAGCCAACATGGTTTTCTGAAGGGGAGGTCATGCCTACCAAACCTCCTGTACTTTTTTGAAAAGGCTACAAAGTGTTTTGTCTTGAAACAGGCTTATGATATATACAGTATTTGGGCTTTCAAAAAGCATTTGACAAGGTACCACATGAGAGGCTCATTGCTAAAATGAATTCAGTAAGAATGACAGGAGTTGTTTCAGAGTGGGTTTATAATGAGTAGGTGTTCAATTTGAAAAAGACTTTGGAATTGTAGTTGATCAAAGTCTATCTGCATCTAAGCAGTGTGCTACAGCAGTGAAAAAGGCCAATAGGATGCTGGGATACATAGCAAAAAGTATTGAGTATAAATCAAAGGAGGTTATATTAATGTTATATAATGCCTTTGTCAGACCTCACTTAAGAGTACTGTGTGCAGTTATAGTGCACCACACTACAAGAAAGATATAGAAGCTCTTGAAAAAGTTCAAAGAAGGGCAACTAAATTGGTATCTGCTATGAAAGGTAAAAGTTATGAGGATAGACTTAAGGCACTCAATCTATTTAAGCTTAGCAAACAGAGACTTAAGGGGAATTTGATTGAGGTATTTAAATTCTAAAAGGGATTAACAAAGTGAACTAACAAAGATTTTTTAAGAGAAGTTTGGTTAGCAGAACAAGAGGCCACAGGTGGAAATGAGTTAAACGCAAATTTCGCACGGATATTAGGAAGTCTGTTTTTACAATTGTCAATGCCTGGAACAGCTTCCCAGGTCAGGTAGTAGAGGCAGAAACACTTCAAGTTACAGCTATTCAAGTCCAGGCTAGATGCAGTACTAGATACTCTTCAGATAAGGACATGACGAGTGCAGATGGGCTCGTCATTATGTATTGTTATGTTCCCCTCTGGCTGGGACAAGAAGATCACACACACACTCTGTAACCATAGTTCAGTCAGCCCTACACAGGCCTGCTGATAATCCCCCTCTGCAACATTTATTATAAACTGGTACTTTGTGCCCCAGAGGCCATGATTTTCCCTGAGAATTAAAACTTAACTTAAAAAAAAAAAAAAAAAAATAGGGGAGGGGGAAGCAAAGAGAAATGGTGAGTCTGCTCTGTCCTCCTGGGCAGGATGCAGGACTGCATACCTGGATTAGTCACTTCTCAGGGGAGCCCATGTGCCCATGTGTTGGAAAGCCATCCCTGTTCTACTTGCCTTCCAATAATCTCCCTCAAATCTCTTCCAGCAGCCGCTGTGATTTAAGTGAGCTGCTAAACCCTGCACTTCCTGCCCGGTGCTGTGATGGGACTGTCGGGCTTATGTTCCAATTATGAGCTGTTCAGCCCACCCCAGACCCCAGGCTGCCAAACCCTGAGGCACCGGCTGGCCCTCAGATGTCCTCTGATCTTTTGTGCCCCTCTTAAATTGTGGTTGGTGACTGATTGGCATAAGAGGGGGGCTGGTGCCTTATCCAAACTGATCTTTACAGGTCAGCCTTAAAGCAGGTGAAGCACTTTGCACTACAGATTCTTTGAACTTTGACCCTGACCGCTGGGTCCTCCCACCTTCTGGCTACAGGCAGGATGAACAGATTGAAATTGGTTAGTCAAGGCCAAAAAAAAGGCTAATCCAGAACTCATCCAAATCAGCACACAATCAGGTTCAGAGGTAAAGCAGTAATTAGTGATGGCCACAGATGCAGATGCATGACACATTGGTGAGGGGCCTGCTGGAGACAGAATGGTGGTGACACTAGTAATATCTATGAAGACGAGAAAGGCCATGCGTGAAAACAAACACTGCTGTACACATCCCAGCAATGCCTACATTGGCAGAATTTTTAACATGCCCAGGTCTAAAATGACTTGTTTTAGAAACAAAAAAAAGTAACAAAAAAACTAAACTCAATACATCTTCACATATATTACAAAAGTGGCCATGGTCTTGTCCTGTATATAGGCTATTTTCATGATATTTTTCTTCTTTTCACAAAATCAAAGCCAGAATATCGAATGCATGCAGTGACATATATATATATATATATAATTTTAATAGGGATTTCTTGCTACTGACCAACACAATTAATTATTTTATATATATTCTTTCATTAATTCTTAATTAGAAATTGGATACTGTGAACCCTAACCCTAAAAACAGACAATTGTAATACCAATTGAAATATGTAAAACTTTGTATTGAACTCTAATGAACAGTTTTTAATGATTTAAGTTTATTTTGAGTTGATGTCACATATGGAACCCTTTTGAACAAAAACCTTTTGAATTAAATTGTATACTGAATATAGTCAATGATCTTACATTAAACCCTCACAAAGCATACATTTTCTTACAACATGATTTCAATATTCAAAGTCAACAACTTATTTTGCATGCACTGGTGCCCTCTTTGGTTATGTGGAAGATGAGAGATGTGATGTTCTATCATGTGTCTGGGCAACTTTCCTTGGTAAGGAATAGCCAAATGGCAAGCTACCAAAAGTTAGCATTCTGCAAACTTTGGCACCAAAATCCAACATTCTAAATAAAGAAAAACAAAGCCAGAACACCGTTCAAAGGAGTGTGTCACTAGGAAACCGGCAATTACTATGGTGAAGGGGGACAGACAGACAACAAGCTAGAATTAGTTGCACTAATACTCTCTAGTAGTTTGCATGTATAACACTAGTCAAACACAAAATGTCATCATTGACTGAGTAGCGACGGTGCTAGCTCACACGGATATGCTGCTCTTGAATTTATCAAGGCTAATCATTCAAATAAACATCGAACAAAAAGTTAGGAAATTTGTGTTTGGTATATTATTTCTCTGTTGTAACAATGCTTCTTGGCAATAAAATGTATACCATTGGAAAGCCTGTTTATTTCCCTTTTAAATGGTGCCCCATTTGTAAGGAACATGCATTTGTGGGATGAGCAGCACAGCTGAGTATGTTGGTTGTGCCCATGAAACATTTGCCAAATCTTCTCTGCCAATGCCAAACAGCTTATTCTGCTGTTGGTATTGACTCTTGTTTTGAGCTTCTGGTACCCCCAGGTTCTGACAATCAGGTGCCTGATTGGCACCTGATTGGCAACAGCTGTGAGCATGGGCCCTGCTACAGTGATCAATTGGTGTCTGCTCCAAGCATCGGCATGCCACATTTGTCTGATCTCGATAAGGCCCGTGCGATAGGGCAACTTCAAGCTGGTGTTCCGCAAAAGCAAGTTGCGGCATTATTTGTAGTGAGCCCTAGTACCATCTCCAAACTGAAGGCCAAGTTCCATGAAACGGGGGATGTCAGAGACAGACCACGAAGTGGGCGTCCCAAGAAGACGACACCCCAAGAAGACCGGTTCCTCACCCTTTCAGCACTTAGGAACACAGATCTTCTACAGATTTGCAGTCAAGGTTTGCAGGACGATATGGCACATGGCTCTCGGCCCAGACAATCCCAAACAGACTGCACGCAGCCAATCTCCGGGCTCATAGGGCTGCCAGGAGGCCTACCATGACTGCCCTTCACCATCAGGCCCATTTGCGCTGGTGTCGGCAACACCTGCACTGGAACCTGAACATGTGGAGGAACATTATGTTCAGCGATGAGTCCAAATTCTGCCTACGGAAGTTGGATCGTAGGGTCAAAGTGTGGAGAAGACGGGGAGAACGCTATGCTGATTGCTGCACCGATAGAGTAACACCTTTTGATGGAGGCAGTGTGATGGTGTGGGGCGGCATCTCCATCACTGGAAAAATGAGGCTTGTCATCATTGGAGGCAATCTCAATGCAGAGAGATATCGAGATGAGATTCTGCAACCAGTGGCAATCCCATATCTCCACAGTCTGGGACCGAACTCCATCCTCCAAGATGACAACACTCGCCCCCACAGAGCGGGGTTTATCAGAGACTACCTCCAGAATTTGGGAGTAGAGAGAATGGAATGGCCTGCCAACAGTCCTGACCTCAACCCAATTGAACACTTGTGGGATCAGCTTGGATGTGCTGTTCGTGCTAGAGTGACCAACACAACCACGTTGGCTGACTTGCGACAAATCCTGGTTGAGGAGTGGAATGCCATCCCACAGCAGTGTGTGACCACGCTGGTGACCAGCATGAGGAGGAGGTGCCAGGCTGTTGTGGCTGTGTATGGTTCTTCCACATGCTACTGAGGCTCCTGACTGTTTGTTAAATGAATAAATTGTAAAATTGCCAATATGTCTTGTTTCTTCCCTGTTACTGATAGACTTCAATCATCCAATCCACCAAACAAGAGTCAATAGCAACAGCAAAATAAGCTGTTTGGCATTGTCAGAGAAGATTGCAGAAAAATTGGTACATGCCTTTCTTCCATCTAGATTAGATTATTGCAATGCATTACTGTCTGGCTGTTCCAATACCTCACTCAGGACCCTACAACTCATACAGAATGCTGCTGCAAGGATCCTGACTAGAACAAAGAAATATGAGCACATTAGTCCTGTGTTAGCGTCACTTCACTGGCTTCCTATAAACTATCGTGTAGACCATTGTTTCTAGACTATAAGGTACTTGGAAATGTTTTTTGAAACCTCAAAATAAATATAAATTAATTGTACAAAATAAATAAATAAATAAATAAATAAAATAAAAAAGAATAATAAGTTGAAATAATATTCTATATGTTAAGACAAAATATCTTTTGTAATTATTAATGTGAATCTTAATTGTTTTTTTAAATCACCCTTCTTAGGCCTATATATATATTATGGGTAGGGGTACTTGGGGATTGTTGAAAATATTTTAGTGGTGCACAAAAAAGGTTGGAACCATCTACTCCTCTTCATCCGCACCCTCTTACAATCTACTTCCCAATCCCCCGTTCACTTCACGCTCACAAGATGCAGGCAACTTGGTAGTCCCTAGAATATCAAAAAATACAGCAGGTGGAAGAGCTTTCTCCTATAGAGCTCATTTACTGTGGAACAGTCTACCCATCTCTGTGAAGGAGTCAGACACGGTCTCAATTTTCAAGTCTAGGTTAAAAACACATCTCTTTAGTCTCTCTTATAGTCATTAGGTGCAGATGTGGAGGGGGCGTAGCAATAGAGCTTTCTTGTGCAATGAGCTATCCTTACTGTCACCAATCATAAGTGATGATCCGCCCCTATCAGGACTGCTGATGATGTGGTGGGATGGTCTCTGAGTGCCCTCATGGCTGCGTGCTCCCTGTGCCACTCACCTAATTAGTTATGCTGCCCTAGATGACTTCTGCTGGTGCAAAAGTGTTATCACTACTCTTTCCCCTGATCCGGTGTGATATTTATCATAGTCATAATTGCACCTTTCCTCTTTTCTCCCGGCTTCGTGGCACCTGCCCCGGAGCTCACCTGCCCCAGAGTCAACCCCCACCCCTGCCATGTGTTAGCCGGATGCCGCTGGCCCAGACCCTAGCTGCTGGTTCCATCCCCCGTCCTGCCCTGGTATCTGGATGGATGAGGTCCACCCCACTCCTACACTTAGAATGCCCTTCCGGTGGTCTGTTAAGCCACATGAGCCTCAAGGACTATTTGTGTTGTTTTTCTCTATATCCCACCATTTTCCAGGAGTTCATCTCGACCGCCTTTTAAGGGGTCAGGGAATAATTTTCCAGTTTCCCACATTGGCTCCAATGGTTTTCTGGTTTTTTGTTTCCCTCTGGAAAATGCCAATTGTGAAGCGCTGTGTGACAACCTGTTTGTAAATGGCGCTATACAAAAATAAAGATTGATTGATTGATTGATTTGGCAAATTTTTCATGGGCGCAACCCACATACTCAGCTGCTCATCCCACAAATGCATGTTCCTTACAAATGGGGCACCATTTAAAAGGGAAATAAACAGGCTTTCCAACAGTATACAATGTATTGCCAATAAGCATTGTCACAACAGAGAAATAATATACCAAACACAAATTTCCAAACTTTTTGTTTGATGTTTAGTTGGTTAGTTACTAGCTACCTCTATCAGGCATTATCGTGCATAACGTTATCTGCGAAATGCAAGCTAGCTGCTGTTGTACTGACTTAGCTAGCTAGCTACTGCACCAGCTACGGCCTGTCAGGAAACTGTCCACAACTTTCTTAGCCCAACCTACCATGGTCAGAAGCGCGGGAAGATGTTTTGATTTAAGGATGCTGAAATCCAAAACTAAAAAATATAACATAATAATAATGCAACGGGGATAGAATATAATTTTGATGCAGAATTCAGTTCCCTGACGTGCCATTTGTAATGTATTTAGTGTTTCAAGTTATTAAATACATATTTAAATTGTAGTGATGAGTAGAAGGACACGGCCAGAACATGAAAACAAGATAACACACTAACAGTACGTTAGTGTTGAGCTGCCACAGAGCTGCAGCTCAGCCTGAAACCTGGCTTATAATTATGTAGACAGTCACAAAGCTCCGCTGCCATCGGTGGTGTTTTGTGTTTTTGATGCAGGCTTTTTGAACAATTCGCAAATTCGTTTTTGAGACATTTTGAATACAAATTTTAAAACACAACAGCTCAATGAAAACTCACTTGCTTGCATTGCTAGCTATGTCGATACAGATTTTCTTTCTTGTGCCTATCAGGTGAGCACCTGCAGCACCCCCACTTCCCGCACGTATGACCATGGTCACTAAACACAAACATACAAAAATAATGTTCTACAACACTGTGACACCGCAAACACAGCTAGTTAGCTAACCATGGCATGTGAGTTAGCTAGATAGGCTATTTCTTGACTGGTTGGTAAATAAGGCTTCAGCTGTCACAGTACAGCTAAAAAATACTGCCCTACTAACATTATGACCAAACCTAGAACAATAAATGTATATATACAGTATGTATATATAGTTTTCTACTACACAAGGCACTCATATTTTTCATAAGTGAGCGCTAGCTAGCTAGCTAATAATGTTATTTTGATTTCCAAGAACTCGTGTTCCAACTTTAGTCCCTCCCTTTATTAAAAACAACTTGTCCTCTTTCCATTTTAATCCAAATATCATGATTACTGGTTGTTAGTATGTGGAAATGTTGCATAATGCATCTTTAATATTGCCTCAATCCTGATCGCAAGCACACAGACACACACGCACACGACATCCACAGCTCACACTCACATCATTGGTTATTGGGGGGAGGGGTGCCTTAGTTCAGTTCGTTCCTAAGAGTGTGTGTGTGTGTGTGGGGGGTGATGGAGGGGTAGAGTGGAACAGTTGGAATTGAAAAAACTGAGAAAGAGCTAGCCATTTTAACTGTTTTTCAGCACCCCTTCCAATCGTTATAATCTGTATTTCAGGGAAATAAATCTGAACCTGTTCATTGCAAGCCATCCTTTCACCTTCTCATTCTTCTATCAAGATAGCGAAGTTATTTCTTTTTTATTACAGATTTTTCCCCCTGTTTTCCCCCCAGTTTGGGGGCCAATTATACCCTCTATTTCTTTTGATTTACCCTCCCCCACGAGCCCGCCACCCATCTATGTCGGACAAGTCCCTTCCCCAAGGCCGGCAATGAACCGCTTCCTCCGAGATGGAACTTGCCTATTATTTTGTCCACAGGGAAGTCCTCCATGCTCCTCGGTGAGCTTGTGCCAGCCCACCCTCCCCCCTCCACCTGGGGCGGACAGCCAATCGCTGCCTCCAATCGGGGCTCCTGGCCAGAGGCTGGCACAGCCAGGCTTCGAACCACGGCTACAGTGGGAAACCTGCATCCCGGGTGAATGCTTTGACCGTTGCACTACCCGAGGACCCCAAGATAGCGAAGTTACAGTGTAGGGGACTCTGCAGCAAACGCTACAATGTAATACCACTTTCTGGTGTAAAACCTCTGGATATTAAATCCCAAAAACTATTTAAGTGAGAAGTTAAATGTTTTGATGAAACGCCAAAAAAGACAGGATATTCAAATAACCATCAAAACGTTTAATTTCACATATGCACTAACAGGGTTTTCCTGCACACAGCTTTGACACCTGCTACAGTACTGTAGCTATGTTGGTCTACTGTACTTCAAACAACATGAATGCTCCTCACCATTGGGCATGGGCCGGTTGCTCAGGCAGTATTTCATGAGCGCTGATATCACCTAGGTATTTCGCAATTCCTGTTTTGTATTGCACTTTCAGAGGTGTTCATTGCTACCCCAGCAATGTGAAACAAATAGTCACAAATGTTGTTGCAAAGTACCCCGGTTCATGTCACAAGTTTTATTTTCAGGAATACCTGCATCTACTGACAGCCAAGTCAGAATTGTAAATATATATTCTGTATAGCATACATATTATTTACTAGAATAAAAATGATATGAAAGGATGCAGGGGGCTGCTAAATTGGGATAAAAACGGAGGACATAAAACATTTAAAAAAAGATTTTTTCTTTAAATTAAAAAAACGCAGTTCTTAATTTGAACAATTATTTTATTGTGCGTATGCAATGAGGAGGGTATAGAATGAATCATGAATACAGTTTTACTTTTAGATGCTCTGTGGCCATGACAAATTTATTGTTTCTATTCTTTATTCATATTCTAACATTCTTTCCTCGGTTGGACCACAACCGGTGTCCTTTTTCCGCATTAAGTATTTCTGTTGGACGCCGCCTAATGTCATGGCATATTTTCTTTACATCATCTACTGTTTGTTTTATTATGCTAAATGAATTAATTTCTGCCGTGATGCCACTCCAAATTTTTTCATCTCCATTGGTGTAGTTTTTCTATAAGGTGCTGTGACCTTGTTGACCAATACCTCGACTTCCTGATCTGTAAAAAAAATAAAAAATATTCTCGTTTTTCCCTCGCTGCTTATGACAGTGTATCCATTTCTTGGTATCCATCTGGAACTGTGAGCGTGCCATGTTGTTTCAGACCCCTTTTATGGGCATATCCTACCGCAAATTGTGAATGAGGGCATTTCATTTATTTGATTGCATAATTAGAATCAGTCTTAGTAAATTGGTTGTGAATGTGTTGCTATTTGCGACCGCAAAATAGCCAGAACAAAATATCAACCTTCTTTACGCTGCGACTATCTTGGTAAATCTGGCCCTCACACTGCACACTGGAACCTTGGCTGGGGAAAAAAGTGCTGTCCACTTTTAAGTATAAATATACGCAGAGGCAATAGACATGAAAGGAGTCAGCAAACAGAAGCGTATTCTTTGGAAGAGGAGGAGAAAAAATCGAATGTGTTGTTCTTATTGAGGATGGCTGAATATTTCCCACTGCTTTAAATCTATTAGGCACCAGCACTTGACCTTTCTAAAGCTAAAAGAATATGACAGCCGTGGCACTTCAAAGAAAGGAAGGGAGAGACAAAAGCCACACAAAGTGCAGCCCTGCATAAAATAGTTAGTTTGCCATCAATGTCAGTCAGTCTTGTGAGGACAGTTTGATTTCTACTTTTCAAATGAAGCTTTTTGTGCTGATAAAAGGCTGGCTAAATTGAAATTGGCAGCTCTACAATCTGCAGATAATAGTCACAGCACAGGAGGCCATGTGAACAGTGCTCCACCAGAGAGGGAGAGAAAAAGCAAATCTTCATCACAGTCAAGGGGGGGGAAAGAAAAAGGGGTTAAAACAGGAAGAAAAAGGAAAGGAAAAAACAGGAGGAAAACAGAAAGGGAAAACTGTGGGGAAAGAGAAGAATGTACTAGCAATCAGGGTGGAAGAAGTCTTTAATGTTTCAGAGCACCAACTGAGGTCTCAAGGTTATCCTAGCTTTGCAAATTCCCACGGGAAAGGTTGTGGGGGTAATGATCCTCTTCCAGAAAAAGGCTGATGTGTGTGAGATGTAATCTACAGCCCCTGGCCCATAATGTGTGTGAGGTGTAATCTAGAACCCCCTGGACCATAATGTGTGTGCGGTGTAATCTAGAACCCCTGGCCCATTATGTGTGTGAGGTGTAATCTAGAACCCCTGGCCCATAATGTGTGTGAGGTGTAATCTAGAACCCCTGGGCCATAATGTGTGCCCATAATAAATTATAGTGCTGATATTGGGTGACTTCAATTTGCACTTTGAAAATGAAAATGATTCCTTTATATCTGTATTTTGGAATCAATTGGTTTTACACAAAATGTTATTAGTCACATACATTTTCATAATCACACTCTTGACCTTAAATTGTGGCTTTGAGGTTGGTGTTGTAGCTCGCCCTCATAACCCTGTTCTCTCTGACCATTTTCTTATTACCTTGGAATTACAATTGGCCTCCTGTAAAGAGCTGAAACTAGATTTTTCCCAGGTCGGAATATTACTGTGTGGAGGACGTCGGTCTCGGCCACGTGGGAGTGGCATGGTTGCCTGTCTTGTTTCATGTGGTAGAGGCCTTTGGAGCAGTGAGACTTTCCGGGGGCAGGTTTGGCACTCTCACAGGGTGTGAGAGTGAACTGTCGCCCAGAAGGGAGCTCCAAAGGCCTTACTTGGTTTAATTATTATTTATTTGTTTTTCTGTCTCTCCCCCCAGACATGGGAGAGAGACAGTGGGAGTAGCAGGTTAACATATAACAAAGACCAACACAAACACAGACAAAATCTTCACCCTACTCGCCGCGAAGCTTTCGGGTAAAAACAACAAACTAAAATAACAAGTTAAAATAACCAAACTTACGGCATCTTCCTCCGGAGTTCCCCTGGAACCTCCTCAGGCACACACATATCCAGTGACCTTTCAAGTGCTTCCCACCCATTCATACAGAGATACTCTAACTTTTCAGATTGAGTTCTCTTACTCATTCATCCAGAGACACTCGCCACTCCCCACAGTGAGAGTTCTGGCATCCAGCCCCAAGACACTCCACTCTTTCAGTGAGTTCTTGGGCTGTTGCTCAGAAACACTCTCCACTGTCGAGTGCGAGCTCTCTTACTAAAACCGAGGGCGAGAGGCGGACCCTCTTCCAGGGCACCCTCTCGCTCCTCCATAATCACACCGAGGGAGAGAGGCGGACACTCTTAGTGCACCCCCTCTCCCTCTTCCCCACTCACACAGGAAGCACTCTACTCAGTCACCTTCGACAAACACACAACACACAACACACAACACACAACACACAACACACAACACACAACACACAACACACAACACACAACACACAACACACAACACACAACACACACACACAACATTCACATACACATCAAGACAAGACTGACTAACTCCCCACTCGCCCCACCTGCACTTAAATAGGCTTAGTTTCTGCCTGGCTCAGGTGGGACTCGTGAGGCAATCACCCAATCACAATCACTCAACTCACATTCTCACCCAGACACCGAATCAGCCAATTGACTTCTATATCAATTGACTGATTGACACCAATTAAATAATTAAATAATAATTTGACCAATTAAGGCCTTTGGAGCTCCCTTCCGGGCGACAGTTCACTCTCACACCCTGTGAGAGTGCCAAACCTGCCCCCGGAAAGTCTCACTGCTCCAAAGGCCTCTACCACATGAAACAAGACAGACAAGTTTCAGTGATATGTTCTCTGACTCCTTTACTATAGATGCCTTAACTGGCTTAAGATACCTGGCTCAAGGTCAGCAGATGCACAAATTTATGCAAAACACTTGATGCAGCTGACCCACTACACAATTAAAAATTAGTGAGAAGAGGCTTGCCCCTTGGTATACTGACCACACTCGGGCTCTTACACAGACCTTTTGACAACTGGAACGCAAATGATGCTCCACTAAACTACAGGTACTCTACTTAACCTGGAGAGGAAGTCTTTCCACAGCTAGGTCATCATACCTATCTAATCTTATTGAAGATAATAAGAATAATCCTAGATTTCCCTTCAAAACTGTTGGTAAGCTAACTAATAATCAAGCAGCAACTGACCCCCAAATTCCAGAGTCATGTAGTAGCCTGCCTGAATTTCTTTAGTGGAAAAATTACAGGCATTAGAGGACAAAATATAAGGTACTACTCCAGTCTCCAGACTGAACAACATTTTTCATGCAGAGTTGTCTCCTAGACATGAGGAAGTCTTTACTCTCTCTCTGAGCTAACTAGTCAAAGTAGTTTCCTTCTCTAAGTCATCCACCTGCCTTCTAGACCCCATGCCTATAAAGCTACTGAAGCAGCTTTTACCTTTACTGGGCAAACCTATATTGGATATCATAACTTCACTATGAGGGTATGTTCCCAAATGGCTGTAATCAGGCCCTTGCTTAAGTCTAGACCCCACTGACTCTAACTACATACTAATATCAAACCTAACATTCTTATGAAAGATTCTTCTTGTCCAAGAGCTTTCCTCCTTCTTATAGGCCAATAATGTGTGTGAGTTGTTTCAATCTGGGTTTAGAAAGCACTGAGACAGCCCATATCAAAGTAATGAACAATTTGCGTATTTCTCTAACCACAGCTGTATCTCCATACTTGTACTCCCCAACTTAAGTGCTGCCTTTGACACAATAGACCACCATAGTCTCACAGATAGACTAGAAAAACTAGTTTGTCTTGCTGGGCAAGCAGTTTTGTGGTTTTATTCCCATCTCTCCAGTAGATACACTATTTGGCCAAAAGTCAGTGGACACCCCTACTAATTATTGAGTTCAGGTGGTTCAGCTACACCCATTGCCAACAGGTGCATAAAATCCAGCACATAGCCATGCAATCTCCACAGACAAACATTTAGAATTCAGAATAGTTCGTAAAGAGCTCAGTGACTTTAAACACGGCACTGTCATAGGATGCCACCTTTGCCACAAGTCAGTTCGTGAAATTTCTGCCCTACTAGATGTGCCGCAGTCAACTGTAAGTGCTATTATTGTGAAGTGGAAGCACCTAGGAGCAACAACAGCTCGGCCACGAAGTGGTAGACCACGCAAACTCACAGAGCGGGGCCGACGAGTGCTGAAGCGCATTCCCTATCATCTGCTGCATCACTCACTACAGAGTACCAAACTGCCTCTGGAAGCACCATCAGCACAAGAACTGCGCATCAGGAGCTTCATGGAATGGGTTTCCATGGCCGAGCAGCTGCACACAAGCCTCACATCACCATGCGCAATGCCAACTGGAGTGGTGTAAAGCACGCCGCAACTGGACTCTGGAGCAGTGGAAAAGTGTTCTTTGGAGTGATGAATCACGCTTCACTATCTGGCAGTCTGATGAACAAATCTGGGTTTGGTGGATGCCAGGAGAACACTACCTTCCGGAATGCATAGTGCCTACTGTAAAATTTGGTGGAGGAGGGATAATGGTCTGGGGCTGTTTCTCAGGGTTTGGGATAGGCCCCTTAGTTCCAGTGAAGGGTATTCTTAATGCTACAGGATACGAAGACATCTTAGCCAATAGGGCGCTTACAACTTTGTGGCAACAGTTTGGTGAAGGCCCTTTGCTGTTCCAGCATGACTGTGCCCGTGCACAAAACGAAGTCCATGGTTAGATGAGTTTGGTGTGGAGGAACTTGATTGGCCTGCACAGAGGAATTAGAATGCTGATTGCGAGCCACAGATGCTCTTTTGGCTGAATTGGCACAAATTCCCACAGACACACTCCAAAATCTTGTGGAAAGCCTTTCCAGAAGAGTAGCAGCTGTCATAGCCGCAAAGGGGGGTCCAACTCCATATTCATGCCCATGGTTTTAGAATGGGATGTCCAACAAGCTCATATAGGTGTGATGGTCAGGTGTCCACTGACTTTTGGCCATATAGTGTATCAATTTGTGAGCATAAATGATATGTCGTCTGAGTGTTCTATGGTTACAAGGGTCAGTACTGGGTCCTTTGCTCTTCTCGCTGTATATGCTACCCTATGGGGATATTATAAGTGGTGTAAACTACCACTGCTATGCGGATGATACTCAAATTTAAATTTCCATTAATGATGGAAAAGAGGTCCAATTGGCTAAACTAGATGCCCGTCTCAAGGATATAAAGGCCTGGATGAGCCAAAATGTCCCCCTATTGAATTCAGAGAAGACATAGATATTGGTGGTAGGCTCTGAATCTCTGAGAAATACATTCTTACATTTTTCATTAAATATGGATGGGTTCACAATCACATCCAATGCGGCTATTAAAAATCTTGGTATGACTATTGACTCAGATCTTTCATTTTGGATAATTAATAATATCACAAGTGTCCTTTCACCTCAGGGAATATATCAAAATTAAGGCAGATATTATCCCAGCATGCCGCTGAAAAATTGTTAATTTATAAGACTAGATTACTGTAATGCTTTACTATCAGGTTTCACTAACTCGTCCTTTAGAAGTCTCCAATTTGTACAGAATGCAGCTGCTAGGGTATTTACTAGAACTCAAAAACACACACGGCACATGCACTCACACACACGCATACTCACACATTCATACTCATACTCACACAGACAGACAGACACACTCATACATTCATACTCACACACACACTCATAGTCATACACACACACTCAAGTACATACATACACACACAAACAAACCCAAAACACACACACTGTATGATAACTTGTGTGAGGTGCTTTTTGATAGTAACAAGAATTATGTGTGGAAGCACATGTGAAAATGGTCAAATCAGATTTTTAAAATATTTTTAGAATGTTTTATTTTTTTAATTAGCAGGTTATTAGCCTATGGCAAACGCACTGAGGCTGCATGACTCATTTAGATTGCCAGCTATAAATTAACCATTTGTCGTTGGTTTGACAAAAACCTGTTTGCATTTGTGAACGGATGTCCCGTCCTTGATTAAAGGCTCGTTTTGTTGATATCCCACCTCAGTGGATAGTCTCATTCTCGCTGGGCGATCACCAGTGCAGCTTGGCATTGCGATGCACAGAAATTAGTTACGCATTAAACGTGTGCTGCGTGTGACCATGGGTCAATTTGTTTGTGATCGCGCTATCTCCCACTTTCTCACGTACTTTATCCCCACAATCGGTCTTGTTATTGCATTATTGCTGTACGCGGGTCCATGTGCGGGAGACTTCAATAAAGACATGACCATGAGACGGAATAGAGCAGAGGAGGACTGTCTGAGTGATAACAAGCCGGGGACAGTCGCGGCGTTTCTCACGTAGATGGAACCCATCTACCCCTTTCCCTTTCAACCAACGCTCCAACCAAACAGTTTAAAAGTGCCAATACCCAAAATTCTGGTTAAAATATTCGCAATTAATCGGACTACCGTTTCATAGAAAATGGTGATGTCGTCAACAAGTAGACTAATAAAATGTACATTTCAGAGGCTATCGGCATGTTAATGTCCTGAGTCACTGCAAAATACCCTAACACACATTGGCATATGGGGCAGGGCACGCTCAGTTTAAAACAGCAGGTGCTAGCTCCTCAGCAGTAGGCTACCAGTTATCTATCCGAAAAGCGTCCTTTCTCTTGTTATCACCGTCGTTAAAAGTTAATTGTGAGGTGTATTGGGTCAAGTGTTTTAAAGAGCGATAAATTCCTTCCACGGTAGCCGACGGTAGTGGATTTGTTTAATTGTTTAGATTGTTTCAGCATTGTGACTTTTATTTTTTTAATTAAATGATGCACATGCAGCGATGCGGTTCGCAAATCCGTCTATCAAATTCGTGATGTGTGCTCTCGCAGCTGCGGTTTGCAATACGGCAGAAGGAGCGCCTTCCCCCGGCCGCTCGCCCGCCACGTGTCGCGGGGTCCGGAGCAGCTGGAGATAACGCAGTAATACGCATCAGAACACGCTCGCGTCACTAACGTCTGTTCATTTACAACGAAACTCGTTATCGACAAAAGCTAACAAAACACACCATCGGAAAACTATATTACAGTACAGGTATATAAAAATACGATCTAACCAATAAAAAAATTAGTTTTTGCCATCAGATTGACGTTTACACAGTATGGCGGGATATCAGCATAGAGCATTTAGGCAAATTGTTAATTGCCGATTAAATATGCATAAAGTTATCTGGCTACTATAATTAAGCTTATCAATAGCTAGTATTGGAGTCTGAATTGTTGCTAAGGCTACTTCGATTGATCGCTGAAACTGTTTCAAGACATTATTCAAATTAATTAATATATTTTCATATTTTATAAAGTACTACTTTCATGGATATATTGTGGAAATTAATTAGGGTGCATTAAAAACGTAAATTATTGTTTACTAAGTAAATATTGAAATCTGGATAGCGCTCCTCGTAGTTTTATTATAGGACTATTTACATTAAATGGGCATATCGGTTACTCTGACACTCATAAATACGGCATGACTGGTGAGCGCCACCCTTTAAACCGGGTAAAACAGGACCCTCACAGTGCTCTGTACTTCAGAATAACTGCAGTGGCTCACATTCCAATCAGCCCGACCCTGCTCGCGGTGGGCGTGGTTTTCCCAGGCTTTAACACAGCAGCTGCTATTTACCTTCTCTCTAATGTAAACCACCACCGCCACCCCCAGCCCGGCAGCCAAAAACCACCACCGCCACCCCCAGCCCGGCAGCCAGTCCTCAACCACAGCGGCAATAAAACATCCTGCCACGTGCTCCACATTCACAATAGCGATCGCATGCCGACAGATGTCAAACTGCCAGGGTTGTGCAGTGCAGCTCTTTAAAGACAAAGCAGTTACTGCCGAGAGCCAGTAATTACACTATGCCTGTAAACTCAGCGTTTAACTACTGCATCTTGTTGTTAATGGTGATATTGTAATTAGGCTATAAGATCTCTGAAATTAACATTTAACAAACATTTACATTGTAGTAACTTCCTTGCTAGTATTCTAATTCACAGAGCATTTCCGTTTCCGCTGACAACGTTAAGTTATTACAATTCTTATTATCATTATTAGTTCATGACTTTTGTGCTCGATATTTCATTTCCATCATGTCCAACAATTGTAATTACTAGGTTAATATAAACTAAATTAAATTTGTGCTTTGTGGTTTTGTCACTAAAAACAGTATGCACCAGGTAACTTGATTTCCGTATTTAGGAGATCTGTAAAGTTTATTATTATTATTATTATTATTATTATTATTAGTTGGTAGAGCACGGCATTGACAACGCTTAGGTTGTGGATTCGATTCTCATCGAGACCACATAGCCTACAGTACTGAATGCATAAATTTTTCGGTAAGTCGCTGTGGATAAAGGCGTCTGTTAAATGGCATATATATAATTATGCTTTACATAACTGAGAGTACAGTTAGCTATGATGTGCTTTATATAGCCTAATGTAATAATATGGATTTAATTACGCTTTGCTCATACCCTTTGCATTGGATAATTTTAGACAAAATAGAAATTGCGCTCCAAACCTAAATCTTGCCAGTTTTCTCTGGTAGGAGAATCTAAAGTGTTAATGTGTAATGAGATGATTGATGGCAGGGGCCCGCTTGTGCCCTAAACCCGGCCGCGCGCCATTGGCCGCGCGCTCAAACACCAAACAGCCAATGGAAGGATGCCGACCACGAGCCATCTTCCCCTCGGGCCGCGTGTCCCTCACGCTGATTGGTAGAAAGTTACTGTGGGAAAGAAAGTTTGGGAAGTTTCACACGAGCCGTTCGCGTGCAGTCTCGGATATAAATGAGATCCGCAAGAAGTGCGATTAGGCACTCACAGCGTTGACAGGCAGACTGTTAACCCCGAGATAGTTGCATCATTCTCACCACCGCTCCAAGGAGGACACTGTTTTCATTCATAAAGGTGTACTACCGCAAGCACTACGTTTTCACAAACACATCCAAGGAAAGGATTGTTTCTCAAAAACGGGGATTTTGACTTTCTTGAGGACTGGCAGTGAAGAAGCTGTATTTTTAATACAGCTGTCGAGGCAACAGCATTTTGGGGGACCGGAGGAATCGCTGTTGTTAAGCGTGTGGGATATTTCCAGCAGAAGATGCCGGCAGATATGATGGAGAAAAGCTCCTCTTCCCCTGCTGCTGCCACGCCGGCGAGCACGAACACGACACCAGACAAACCCAAGACGGCTTCGGAACACAGAAAGGTACGTAGTCTGGTCGTTTGCCATCAGACATTATGACACTGACAAAAACACAATGCACACATGCAGAAACAACTTAGTACAAATTGTAATACCTAATTTTATTTTTAGTCATCTAAACCAATAATGGAGAAAAGAAGAAGAGCACGAATCAACGAAAGCCTGGGCCAGCTGAAAACGCTGATCTTGGATGCACTGAAGAAAGATGTAAGTTGCATCCTATTGTTTATTTAATAAAAATAACACGAACACCAATAATAACAGCCTTAATTTATAATTAAGCAACCAAATTTAGCATTGATCAATACCAGTAGTTTCGCTTTGAGCGTTATTTTACAGTAGGCCTATGTAATTAAATTTAAACTGATAGCCTACAATTTATTCTACAGCATTGCTAAAATGCAACGTGCTTTATTTTGAACACAGAGCTCGAGGCACTCAAAGCTGGAAAAGGCGGACATCCTTGAAATGACAGTCAAGCACCTCAGAAGCATGCAGAGAGCACAGATGACTGGTGAATGCTATGATCTTATATCTTATTGTTGATTTGTTCAAATTTCCCTCTGCGGTTAAGATGGCATTCAGCATAATTTTTGACCGGATTGGCTCATAAGCGGTGGTCCTATGCCATGGTCTAGTATTATTTATAGAGCATATTTAAAGGTCATTCCAGGAGGAAGCTACACAACTGGAGTATTTTGTTTACTTATTTATTCCGACGTGCTTCACATCTTTAACGTTTGGCTAGAGGTTCGGCCAGGTTTGAAGTTATTCAATTCCGCCAGTTTTTCAAAAACAATTTACGGGACGATCTATTTTCATGAATGAAAATTTTGATTTAAAGATCTGAGGAATTTCCGTTACTTACAATCTTTTAATTTTCCCCGACAGCTGCTTTAAACACGGACCCCACCGTTCTCGGGAAGTACAGAGCAGGCTTCAGCGAATGTATGAATGAGGTCACTCGGTTCCTGTCCACCTGCGAAGGAGTTAACAGCGAGGTCAGGACGCGGCTTCTCGGTCACCTAGCCAGCTGCATGACACAGATCAACGCCATGAACTACCCAACCCAGCACCAGATTCCTGCTGGGCCTCCTCCTCCGGTGTTCGGCCAGCCCATGGTTCACATTCCCAGTGCGTCGCCGCAGGGCAGCGCCATATTGCCCCTGAATGGGGTTCCCTGCAAAGGTGGGTCTTCCGCCAATTTACCGTCAGAGGCAACAAAAGTGTATGGCGGCTTCCGATTAGTTCCTGCTACGGATGGACAATTCGCCTTTCTGATTCCGAACGCATTTGCGCCTAATGGACCAGTTACCTCCATGTACTCCAACGTCAGCACCCCGCTTCCGGTGGCCGTCTCCCCTGGCGTGCAGTCAGTGACCAGAGATTCCATGTGGAGACCCTGGTAGAGAGAGCTTATTTTCAAGACTTTGAAAACACTTAGACTATTCTTGAAATGTTACGAGATTCTGTTCAGAAGGATTTTTCGTATTACATGTAGGTTATAATAGAGAAAATTCTGCTCTATATTTGTATATACGAGGGAGAAGTTCATATTGAAATGGAATTCGTATTGTGAAGTCGCTGAAGTGCATTTTTATATTCGCGGTATCTTTTTTACTGTGTGATACCAAAGATAGGCTATGTTGAATGCTCTTAAACATTTCTTCATTTTGGAAGATAAATAAATTAGATAAAGATATCTAAAACAACTCTTTGTCTCCATGTTTACGTGTACCTAGGAAGTTTTCCCAGATTCAATTGTGTGATTTACGGAAACTCAGGCTTTACTCGTGTAAGACCTTATTTTTCCCGAGAGGTGAGATTTAGTAGCCTACTATATACTAATCTCTATGGTCTTCCAATAGAAATAGTGGCGCAAGCCACAAAGCAATGCAACAGGTAACATGTCATGATTCCTTTCCTTGATTCTATTACAAACAATGTCTTGGTAGTGTGAGTAAAAGCTGTACTCCAACGAGGTTACAAAACAGGTACTCCAACGAGTTTTCCCCTATAGAAACTCTCGACCCTCTATAATACAGCCAACAGACGGCCGCATGTTAATGCCAAGTAGTCCAGGTCTAGGGGCATTTGATCAGGAATGTGCTGTAAACACGAGCGAAGCCTCTCCAAACAATGATGCAGTAGTAGTTGATGCTGTAGCTAAATACCATAAATACAAATATCAGCAAGTTTACATTAATTAATCAGAATTAATTAACAAATTAATACGATCAAACTGTTAGCTAAAACTTCCTGAATCAATTGCTAGCAAATGTTAAAAGATAACGATCTGTTGAAGGTCTAACTAATGTTAACCTAAAATAAACGATATTTGCAGGCTTACTCAACATATCACTTCTATAGCTAGAGTTAACTGATCAGCAATACAGATAACTTAGTCTAGTTACAAAGTGCGTTGCAGGTGGATAGATAATACAACTTTGGCTGCACTTACCGTTTGATAGTCTATTTGTTGGAAGTTCATTGCTGCACGTGTCTCAGGTCTACAGGTGTTGTTCAGGTTCTCAGGTGGAAGCTTTGCGATTGGCTAGAAGTGGCATCGATTGCATCTACGTTCTTTTGTTTTTCCTGATTAACCCGGATCACCTTTGGAAACAACTTGAATTTGGGGTGTTGTAAAAACCCTTTTCGAGGTTTGTATTTTGGGAAGCTACATTTTTGAGATGTGAATTTTCAGAACCTGTATTTTTACAATATGATTTTAAACCTTTTTTATTCACACACAACAAATCCAAAACTAGAAAAATGCACAGTTAATAAACTCAAATGTATTGAATTCAGTTAATAAATTAAAAACTGTTGAATTCAGCGTGTTCCTAAATTCAAATCTTTTTGCCACTCATTTTCTTCCACACATATTGACTTGGCTCCCAGCGCGTTATAGCTTTAAACAATTATGAAAAAGTGACCAACGATCACCTTCAAGCTGCATCAATAACAGACTACGAATTTCATTTTAATAAAGCAAGTTATTCCCTCTCCCCCCTTAAAAAAATGTCAACAGATATTGTGTAAACGATAAATTAACAGACCTCAGTCCATTTAATAACGAATGAACAAGTGTAAAAACAGCATCTGTTTGCAAAATATCAAGGTGCACCGAGTCGTCCAACTTGTTCTCGGGTCGAGAACGACGATCGATGAGCTTTTAACTTCAGTTCCGGGGCGACTTTCCATTTGTTAGAAAGGTAAGTCAGACACACAAAAAATACATTTTTCACGCGATCTGGTTTGTCTCCACTTACTTATTAGCCTTTGGTAATATTTAGGGAGTAAAACCTGCAGCTGTTTATCGCGTGTGACTAGTACAGCTTTTACTGGATGAATGTTCATTAATGTGGCTTAAAATAAATAAAGCCTTTTTTCCAAGGGAGGGTCTGTCAGCAGGTTGAGGAGGGTAATATGAACATTAAGTGAAAGCAAAGACCAGTTTTGAGAAAATTCACTTGAGTGATTTTGATATTCCATTGCCAATGTTGCAGACGTTGCAATAGGCTACTCAGATTTATAAAAATGTGTCATCTTTTCTTACTGTTTGTGTTGAGAGACTGGCTCACCGTTGTCTTGTTGCAGAGCAAATACAGGTTAAATGACTTAATCATTATTGTTATCATGTTATTTCGTTATCATGATTATGTGCGTTTCAAATCGTTAGAACGCAGGAGGCTCCTTTCTTGGTGCTTAATTTCCGGTTGTTCGGCGACGAATGAGGAGGCGGGACCAGAGGATGAGCAACAGGTCATAGGACCAGATAGATTTGTGTTCCTAAGATTTCATGTGTTGTTGCTTGGAGACTGAACACGAAGCTAGTGTTGATGTGAGTTGTTCACTAGTGCACATAGATTCTGTTTCTTCATGGAGGAAGGAGTGTTTCAGAGTGTATACCATGCTATTGTGCTTTCAGTTTGTTTGGGTACAAAACAGAATTCTATTGGCAGTTGAATGCTAGAGAGTGACAAAGGTTCCAAAATACACATTTAAATGTAGTGATACCCTGCTGTTGCAATGCAATCCCACATTTCTAAGGGGAACAGATTCCCAGGCCACTCCAGTGTGCCCGTTCTTTGAAGGAGGATTTCAAGTGTTTGTCATTACAGATCTGCTAAGAGGCAGAATGTGTGGATGGATGTGATCATTTTCCATCACACCTTTTATGGCACTGCAGCAGATTGATTGGAACCATATCAGGACTGTGAGGACAAACAAGTTCACACCACATCTAAACAACTTTGCTGGGATGCTCGTCTTCATATCATTGCAACATGGCCGTTATTCCCGATGGGGGGCAGGGGCAGACGGAGGCAGGGATTTGGAGCAGGCTTCTTATGGGCAGGACAGCCTCTCTGGGTTAAGGCTGCTCTCCTGTTGGCAGTGGATCCATGACTGAGCACATGTACCATAACACAACCAGGGCTTTAGCTGCCATTCATGTCAATTAACTTTTCCCACACTCCACTTGTTTGAAGAGAAAGCCTGCATCCTTCTGGGCTCTTAAGTGCTTCTATATGGAGTGCCCCCGACAGCTCGCCTGCTCGCTCTTTGATTACCGCCCAGACGAGTGGGAGCTCTAACAGAGTTTTCTGTACAAGTCGCAGGGGTGCAGGCACACCCCCGGCAGGAGAAGGTTGTTTCTGGCAGGAAGTGAATAGTTCCCAGATGAGTTCAGGAGTCGGAGGGTTCGTGAGAACGAGGCGACCCCCTCAGCCGGTCCGTGGCTGTTTGGCCGGCTTGCTGCCAGTCCCCTGGGGGATGTGGGAGAATGGCGCTCTGACACACGCACGGCCCCCCCTCTATGGCGCTGCTCATCCCGCTCCTGGCACACACAGGTGCAGCGTGTTAAAGGTCTGCTGCCTGGCCCCCGTGTGTGGGGTGTGGCTCATGCTAACTGCAGACACATTGCACACATCTGAGCTCAGCCACTTTTCACAGCTCTCCAGGGCTTGTACCTGCTTGGGTTTAAGAGATTTCACAGTGAAAACGAGCGAATTAGAGTTCAAATGCCCAGAGACTTCAGAGACCAGGGTGGGGATTCACATGATGCATGCACAATATGAATAGAGGTTCATTCCATTTGAGCTTGATCTCAAATATGTTGGAGTGAAGTGTTTACTGTCTGTATGATCATCATTAATATGATTTTGGTGATGTTTGTACAGTCAACTGGCCCATATCCTCATGGCTTCACTCTCACTGACACCACCTCACCACATACTACCATGGCAACCTGTTAACCAAAGGAGCAGAGACTTCACAAGGCTGTGTGTTCTCTGTGTGTTCTCTTATCACTAGAGTTTGGCTCAGTAGTAGCAGGATGACAATACAGCAGTGGACTTGAGCTCCCTGCCACACACACAATGTTGGATGCAATTTTGAAATCAGAAATCACTGTGTAGTATACTTTCTTACCATTAGGGCCAACGGTGGTGTGTTTGCAAATCCAGAGGAAATAACAAGGAGGCTGCAAGTAAGTATTTGGGTTTATAAATCAAACAGGGGCCTTGAGTTGCCATGATGTCCATAATGAGCCCGTCCTGGTCTCTCACAGTGGCCTGGACTGTTGTAGCACGCTCAAGGTTTGGATGTTGATGGGGAAAGGTGCCAGCTTGGGGGAACAGCTCAGAAAGCTCTGCAAATGTATGCCTAGGCATTATAGGAAATAATCTTTGACAAGAACATATTCATGCAAACAGTATGTTTTTAAAACTGCACTTTTGAATTATGTACCATTATTGCTTGTTTTGTAGATGTGCATGATTTGACCCGCAATGTTATTTTGTGGTGTGTGTGTTGCCATTTCACAGACATTGTTAAAGAGGGGCTTCTGAAGTCTGGTTTATAGATCTTTAAAGTGTGAATTCCCTGTGAATGCAAACATGTGGTGATCCCACAAGGCAAGGAGTAGGTAAGAGATCAATGCATGTACAATAAAGTAGGGATCCGCTCCATTTGGATGTGCCGGTGAGGGTGGAGAAAAGCGCTTAAATGGAGTGAAACCTGTCAGCCGGCAGCAGACCCAGCAGACCCAGCTCCCAGACCCCTCTGCTCCGCCTCCTCGGGTAAACTGACTGTCCCTTCCCTCCGGGCGCCTGGCAGCCGTTCCTCGCGGTCTCGCCTCTTCTCTGTCCTGATCCCTCGCTGGTGGAATGACCTTCCGCAATCGGTCAGGACCGCGGAGTCACTTGCGATCTTCCGCAAGAGACTCAAAACCCACCTCTTCAGACTCCACTACCACTGAACTCTGTCCATCTAGCTAAATTGTTTTCCCCACTGTTTACTTGTTCAACACTATACTCCCAAAAAAATAAAAAAAATAAAATAATAATAATTCACTAACCTATTCCTTCCCGGTGTTACAGGTATGGTATGCAGATGCCTGCAATGATGTCTATTGCTGTATTCCTGCACTGATCTTGCGGCGCTAACTATGATTGTTCCTACCATGTATTAATGCACATCTTGTAAGTCGCTCTGGATAAGAGCGTCTGCTAAATGCTTAAAATGTAAATGTAGAAAGCACGTTGAACCTCTGAGAAAACCATGAACAATTAAAAATGTTGTATGACGGAGCAAAAGCGGTGGTAGCTCTCCTCATTGACAATGAGACATCCCTCTCCAAATCAACATCTTCCCATTGCAATTATGCCATACTGACAGCGCTGCATGTCAAGTCAACTTTAATTCCCTTCAGTTTAAAAGCAATAATGATATGAAATGACTGTAATGACACTTTAAATGGATGAGGGCCTGTGCTGCTCTCCTCATGAAGCTGTTGAATGGCGGCTTGGTCCAGGGTGATATTTGCCTCCCATCAGCATACTTTAGTAGGACTGTCTGGCAGTATGAAAAAGTGGACAAAAAAAAAAAAAGTTTGATTCAACATTGGGCAATAAATGTATCATAAATCCCAGCATGGACAATACCAGATGAGGAAAATGAATATGATTTTAGGTATGGAGGACATCTGTGTTTTACCAATCTCCATTGTTGGCCATGCTGTCACGTTGTTCTTGTCCCTATGACGTTTCAGGGAGGCGTGTGTGCCGGCCGGGTTTTGGAGTGGACCCCTACTTTACAGATTGTGTGACAGGGTGCACATGATTGTGTGACAGGGTGTACATGATTGTGTGACGGGGTGCATATGGTACTGTGACTGGGTATACATGATTGTGTGACTAAAATTCAGAGAATTCCAACAAAGGGAAAATCTAAAATAAACACACAACATTTGTTGATAACTTAAGTTTTGATGATCATATATGGGGTTGTTGATGTCTATTATGTTTATTGCACCACATGCCTCACTGCTGCCACGTAGTGGATTTGGATGAATTTGTTACTTGCGCTAGGCATGGGGGCTTATGTGTAAGAGAATGCCTTTTCCACCACCTCTCTCAAGAAGCTGCAGTTCCTTTATGATCGCTGTAAGCACTCTTATTTTCAGTAATTAGTGGCAATTACTTAAATGAACATTATTGTACAATTAAGTGCCAATCTGAGTGATATTGTGGCAGCCCGAAGGGTTGCACCACAAAATGGCTGCCTGGCCTCCAACACATGGCAGCCATTTTCACTACATTTCCCAGCATGCCACAGTAACACCTGAACCAAGTCAGGTAATGGAGATAATGAACAGCTGAAAGCCATTTCAAAGGCCTATTTAAAGGGCTGATGCCCATTGTACTGGGAGAGGAGTAGGAACGTGGTTGTGAGGAGTTGGTGAGTGAAAGGAAAAGAGAAAACTGTGAAGTCGTATGACCAGCCAGTGTTTTTGAGAGAGAGAGTTTGAGAGTATTTTTGGAGAGAGTTTTTTGGAGAGAGTTTTTTGGAGAGAGTTTTTGAAAGAGAGTGTTGGGGAATTGTTTTTGTGTTGGATTGGATTACTTGGAATTGGATTACGGACTGGACAACGGAACTTGGACCTGGATTGCGGATTTGGACGGACATCGACAAAGAGACAAGAATTGTGGACTTTGTGTTCGTATTCCCCAAAAGACCCCACCCTGCGTTTTTTGTGTTGTTTGTTTAATAAATCATAATTTCTGCTGATATTACTGCCTCCTCAGTGTTCTTACACTTGCCTACGCCCTCTGAAAGGTCAGTGAGTGTCGCCCAACCCTTGGGGACGCCACATATGGTGGAGAATGCGGGCAGAGGGCAGCACAGATAGGCAAGAGGAGGTAGTGCAGCAGGGTTTATGTTTGGTTTGTGCAACAGACTCCACGATGGAAGAGATGCAGAGACTGAAGAGACGGGCAGCCATGGTGGAGGACCAATGGCGTGTCACCCTCCGTGAGGTCCAACAGCTGAAGCAGAGTGCCCAGCTTGAGCTGTGCAAGGCAAAATTGGAGTTGAGCGCCTCAGAGGAGCGCCACATGATGGCAGTGATGAAGTTGCGAGAGGAGCACCACATGGACTCCCTGGGAGTGGTGAGAATCATGGGTGCGGAGATAGAAAAGGAGAAGGCGTCCCATGGCGATGAGATGAGGCGTGTCGAGTCCCACAACCTGGCGCTCAAAGAGCAGGTGAGAACCCTAACCCAGATGCGTGAGGATGAGCAGCGACATTGTCTGGACATGCAGGAGTCCCAGGACCAGGCCACAGATGAGTATGCCAGGGCCTTGGGGGATGCCCAGACCAGGCTCGCCCAGAAGGAGGCAGAGCTAAGGAAAGCAGCGGAGA
The DNA here is from genome assembly GCA_029706075.1 of Aldrovandia affinis. Taxonomy (NCBI): domain Eukaryota; kingdom Metazoa; phylum Chordata; class Actinopteri; order Notacanthiformes; family Halosauridae; genus Aldrovandia; species Aldrovandia affinis. The sequence goes on from JAINUG010000059.1 coordinate 1,577,694, forward strand.
ACCATGCGTCCGAGGCGGAGCAACTCCGGTGCCAAGTGGAGCAGGAGAGCAGGGATACGCACCAGGTCGAGGCCAACGCCCTGCGGGAGCAGCTGGCCCAGCTGGAGAAGAGTGTGGAGCAGGAAATGGCGCTGAACATGGAGCTGCAGCAGAGGCAGACCGAGCAGGAGAAGCTCCTGGCCCAGAGAGATGACGTCAGCTCCCAGCTGCAGGAGGTGAACCGCGCCAACAGCCGGCTCCTGGAGCAGGTGACTGAACTGGGCCAAGAGAAGGACAAACTCCAGCAGGAGCTGGAGGAGACCAGGAAGACGGCGGACAAGCGCCAGGCCATGCTGGACGAGCTGGCCATCGACGTGGCGCAGGAGAAATCGCGGCACAAGGAGGAGCTGAGCGCGACGCGGCTGCAGCACGAGAAGGAGGTGCTGGGCGGGGGGGGCGCGCTACGAGAAGGAGCTGCGCGGCCTGCACGAGGACAAGAACCGCACCGAGGAGGAGATCCGCTCACAGCTCCGCAACGAGAAGGCCCGCACTCGGGAGCTGGAGAGCCTACAGCAGACGGTGGAGGAGCTGCAGGCTCAAATCCAGTCCATGGAGGGAACCAAGGGATGGTTCGAGCGCAGACTCAAGGAAGCGGAGGAGACGGCGGAGAAGAGTGCGCTGGAGCACCAGGAGCAGGTCCAGAAGCTGCAGTTGGAGCAGACCGCACAGCTTCAGGGGAAGATGGCGGAGATAGAAGCTCAGCAGCGGGCCACAGAGAAATCATTTCAGGAAGTACTGAAGGTCCAAACCGAGACTGTGCTGGACTTACAAGACCGACTGGAAGGGGTGAGTGCAGAACTCGAATGGGTAAAGTGTGTTCCTGTCACCCAAGACGCTAGCACGCAGGTGGAGGTCCCGCAGCCAGCGGAGCTGGGAGGACATGATGACCAGACATTGGAGTGGGGACAGTGGTCCTCAGTCCCACTCAGCCTACCGGACCTTCAAGGGGGCCTAGAGGAGCTATGGGGGACCATAGGGTTGAGGAAGGCCTCCTAATTAAGGCCGAGGCCTGTTTGAGCACCCGACCATCTCCTGACGTGGTAAGTCCATTTCAGTTGAAATTTAAAAGACGGAGAAGAGGAATGGAGATTCAAAGGTCTCACTGGAGAAGAAACTCAGGAAAGAACGGAAGTAAAATTAAAAGCATTAACCATAGCAACCGTTTATGGAGAATAAATGCGAATGGAAAAAAGAAATGTAAGGATACCGCTAACCACGTGTTAGAGAGCATGTTTTCCCCAGTTACTCCACCGGACCCCCTGAAAGAAAAAGGGAGGTGGAGGAAAAGGCTGAAGCCTGGATACTGGATTCGGAACGGCGTAAAGTATACCGGAGGAGCCATGGGGGGCTGGTGAAGACCAGAACAGGAGCGGTGACCGCTCCGTCCGTGGAGCCCAGAGCCTGTACCCACTGGTGGCCATTTTGGGGCAGAAAAGGTGAGCAACTTGCGTCACTCATTAATGTCTGCCAGACATTTTTTCAGGCAACCGGAGACTGGGGATTCTGGACGCTTGACCCAGGGGGACACTTCCTGAGTGGACCTGGAGAGGGGACCCTCCTGGTGGCCGCTGGACATAGGCCGCTCGGCCCTCCCCGAGGTCAGAGCTGAGGAGGAGGGTGTGTGGCAGCCCGAAGGGTTGCACCACAAAATGGCTGCCTGGCCTCCAACACATGGCAGCCATTTTCACTACATTTCCCAGCATGCCACAGTAACACCTGAACCAAGTCAGGTAATGGAGATAATGAACAGCTGAAAGCCATTTCAAAGGCCTATTTAAAGGGCTGATGCCCATTGTACTGGGAGAGGAGTAGGAACGTGGTTGTGAGGAGTTGGTGAGTGAAAGGAAAAGAGAAAACTGTGAAGTCGTATTGACCAGCCAGTGTTTTTGAGAGAGAGTTTTTGAGAGAGTTTTGAGAGAGAGAGTTTTTGAGAGAGTTTTTGGAGAGAGTTTTTGAGAGAGAGAGTTTTTGAAAGAGAGTGTTGGGGAATTGTTTTTGTGTTGGATTGGATTACTTGGAATTGGATTACGGACTGGACAACGGAACTTGGACCTGGATTGCGGATTTGGAACGGACATCGACAAAGAGACAAGAATTGTGGACTTTGTGTTCGTATTCCCCAAAAGACCCCACCCTGCGTTTTGTGTTGTTTGTTTAATAAATCATAATTTCTGCTGATATTACTGCCTCCTCAGTGTTCTTACACTTGCCTACGCCCTCTGAAAGGTCAGTGAGTGTCGCCCAACCCTTGGGGACGCCACAATATATGCAGGTTTGGCTCGTTGCCAATTGCTCATTGGACTCTTCATTTCATTTCATTCATTCATTTTCCACAAACGGTTAATTTCAGTGACTAGGTGTCCAGACTTTCATTATTTAGGCCTGCACTGATTTCACCTGCCAGTCTATAATTGAATCAATTTAAAAAGGTAACCCCTTTTAAAAGGAATCATGTATCATAAAGTAATCATGTATCTGACTGATTTAATGTCCTGGGATGTGAATATGGAACATGTATTGTTCATGGCATGCATAGCTATTTCTGACATAATATATATAGCCTTAGAGTAGAGTAAATCATGCTTTAATAGAAAAAACTATTATAATGAAAAAAAAATTAAACATATCTAATTAAGAACAATTAATAGCTAGTTACAATTCAGAGGTTGCAACGAAAACCAGCATAATACAGTGGGTCCCCAGGACCGAGGTTGAGAACCAATAGACTAGTCTACTGCACCGCAATACGCATCTTATGTGTGATAATTGAATGATTACTTGAGATTGTAATGCGTTGATAGCTTCAAAAAGTCCTCCATTGACTTCTTGGTGACCTCTTCTAAATGTGCTGCTGATTATAAGGTGACAGGAGAAACCAGCCAATTGTGTGGCAATGGCAGCTTTAACGGATCTCTCTCTGCCCTCTGATGTCATGGGTGTGTGGTGCTTTTCCCCCTGATGGCCCATAGAGACATCAAGCCTTAAGGACGATATCAGACTTGAATCTGATGTGATCTATAAAAAGCTGTTTTTCTTTTTGCTGCTTCCAGCCATTGCTCTTTATTGTGTCTCTCCGAGCAGGTAAGGACTGGCAGCTCTTAAACACACAATAATGTGTTACCACAATAATAAAAGTTACCAGCCAACCTAACTGGGGGTGTTTATGGGGGGGTTAAACATGTGCAAATTGTAAATAACACATTTACATTTACTGTTAAGCATTTAACAGATGCTCTTATCCAGGGCGACTTAAAAAATTGCACACAAAAGAAACCATAGATGCAACATATGCAATGCATACATACCTGCACGTACATGCCTTTTATGAATCATACCTGACAATGTGCGTACACAGGTTACACATTTTCCTACATGTGAATTTAGGACCATTTCTAATCTATTTATATTTTTATGAGGCCACATAAAGTTGCTCCCCCAGAGACTCCTGCAGGGCTTAATGTTGCTGAAACAAAGCCACATGAAATGGCATTATCCCACCACCTCTCATGCTGTCCATGCAAGCTTCAGCACATCCGCTGGGTTCCGCTGGGCCTATAGCAGGAGTAGTGACTGAGTAAGGGCCCACAGCAGGTGTAGTGACTGAGTAAGGGCCTATAGCAGGAGTGGTGACTGAGTAAGGGCCCACAGCAGGTGTAGTGACTGAGTAAGGGCCTATAGCAAGAGTGGTGACTGAGTAAGGGCCCACAGCAGCAGTAGTGACTGAGTAAGGGCCTATAGCAGGAGTAGTAACTGAGTAAGGGTAGCAGGAGTAGTAACTGAGTAAGGGCCCACAGCAGGTGTAGTGACTGAGTAAGGGCCTATAGCAGGAGTAGTGACCGAGTAAGGGCCCACAGCAGAAGTAGTGACTGAGTACATTTTACATTACATTTTAGGCATTTCGCACACAATCTTATCCAGAGTGACTTACACAGTTCACATTTCTTTACATACAATCCATTTATACAGCTGGATATTTTACTGAAGCAATTCAGGTACAGTACCTTGCTCAAGGGTACAACAGCGGTGCCCAACCTGGGAATTGAACCTGCAACCTCGGAGTTACAAGTCCAGCTCTGTAATCATTACACTACACTGCTAGCCGTAAGGGCCTATAGCAGGAGTAATGACTGAGTAAGGGCCTATAGCAGGATTAGTGACTGAGTAAGGGCCCACAGCAGGTGTAGTGACTGAGTAAGGGCCTATTGCAAGAGTGGTGACTGAGTAAGGGCCCACAGCAGCAGTAGTGACTGAGTAAGGGCCTATAGCAGGAGTAGTAACTGAGTAAGGGCCCACAGCAGGTGTAGTGACTGAGTAAGGGCCTATAGCAGGAGTAGTGACCGAGTAAGGGCCCACAGCAGAAGTAGTGACTGAGTACATTTTACATTACATTTTAGGCATTTCGCACACAATCTTATCCAGAGTGACTTACACAGTTCACATTTCTTTACATACAATCCATTTATACAGCTGGATATTTTACTGAAGCAATTCAGGTACAGTACCTTGCTCAAGGGTACAACAGCGGTGCCCAACCTGGGAATTGAACCTGCAACCTCGGAGTTACAAGTCCAGCTCTGTAATCATTACACTACACTGCTAGCCGTAAGGGCCTATAGCAGGAGTAATGACTGAGTAAGGGCCTATAGCAGGATTAGTGACTGAGTAAGGGCCCACAGCAGGAGTAGTGACTGAGTAAGGGCCCACAGCAGGAGTAGTGACTGAGTAAGGGCCTATAGCAGGAGTAGTGGCTGAGTAAGGGCCTATAGCTGGAGTAGTGTCTGAGTGACTGAGGTATGAAAAGTTAAAGTTATGAGGATAGACTTAAGGCACTCAATCTATTTAAGCTTAGCAAACGGAGACTTAGGGGGGATTTGATTGAGGTTTTTAAATTCCTAAAAGGGAATAACAAAGTGAACTACCAATGATTTTTTAGGCTAAGTTTGGTTAACAGAACAAGATGCCACAGGTGGAAATTAGTTAAAGGCAAATTCAGCATGGATATTAGGATGTTTTTTTTACACAGAGTTGTCAATGCCTGGAATAGCTTGCTAGACTATACTGTGATCTGCTAGGCTAATACACCGATGTGCTTAACACACAAGAGGTGATGATATAAACTCATCGCTCGGGGAGATCAGCTTATTGCAGGTGTCAGTGTAAGCAATTCAATAATCATTCAAGTTTGACATAAATACACCTGGTTCTATATGCGACAAGGCTGCAATTGCACTCTTATAGGATATACAGATATATATTTGGGCGTGAGAGTATGTTTTTCTTCAAACATGATGGTGAATGGATCATGAATGGCTTGCCATATAAAGCTATTTAAGGGCATTCAGTAGGTGTGGAACTCAAGCCTGTGCACATGTTCATGTTTCGAGAAGATTGATTTATCAACAAAACAGTGCATATATGTGATGTATACAACTGTGGTAAATACCTCATTTTTCATACATATGCAGGATTATGGATTATGAACTTTACAACATGTTTGAATGAGGCCCCTAGTGATTTGGGATGATTGGGATAAACTGCATGATTACTGTGTGTGTGTGTGTATGTGTGTGTGTAGTGTGTTTAAAGGATACTGGCGTTATTTATACAGCGTGAAGTACACTGTGACACTGTTATCACTGCACTGCTCTGTAATGCTATTTAATGCTGGACAGGAGTGTCCTCAGTCTACCCTAAGAGAATATAATTATCCTCCTGAACAACAACAAGAGCCCCATCTCCCCCAAGCTCCCACAGAGCCCCACTCTTCAGCTCTGTCTCTGCTGTGTTACCCCGTGTCTCAGCTCGACCACCCACACTCTCTGCTGTCTATCAGAGGGAGATAAACTCACAGGATAAACACACAGGCTACACATATATGAAGTCAGAAGAGACATTATTCATTTCTTTATGTAAAACCATTCTAAATGTGAATGTGAGGGAGCATTCTTTTCACATGTGCTTAGCAGCAGTGGTCGATTCAAAAGGCGTCAACGTAATGCACAGTGACTTAAAATACATGCCATTGCGGAGCAGCGTCCCCTGTGACTAATTGCGTTATAACTATTCTTTGTGTTGTGCGCCTCTTGAAAAGGCGCCCGTAATATCCGATTTGTGTTACACTCTTTGAGGATGGAGTCCACTTTTATTAACATATTCTATGTAGAACTTCAATGCGTGGGCTTTCAGAGGGCATTAATAATAGTCAAGTTCAATTAGCTTTGTGGTGTAGCCTAAGTGACAGTTTGCACTGGCCTGGCTGATATAAGGGCAGACTGCTCCATTGGGATGGTAATGGGGTAATTGTAGTTCAATCACTGGTGAACAGATGTATACATTTCACTCGGCCCTTTGTTACAAATGTGTCTCTGTGGTTGTATTGATTTAACAGCTATGCATGCGTTTCCCATGAAAAGCCAAGAGTACATAATCGAGATGGCAAATGCTGAATAGATCATCTGCCCCAAAACGGCTTTGATGTGGCTCAAAATGGAAAAAGAAAAGAACAATTGAATTACTAATTTTCACTAGGCTTTACTGTACTATAAATAATTTTAAGCAGTTAAATAATGTGGTGAAATTAATTCATGACATTAAGTGATCCAAACATTAATACAAGAGAATGAACTAGAAAGTTAAAAGTCTGTGAAGATACTTTAGACTGGGTGTATAACTATTATATAGTATGATACATATTTTATTATTTCTCATGTCTGTATTTATATACAGTCTGCCTATCAAATTATTGATATCAAATTGAAGTATGATTGCAAGAAACATTTTGGGCTAGGCATCTCACACAAACTAAAAACTAGGCTATTCAAAAGTAATGTTTCCCACATTTGTTCACTTGGCCCAAATTATTTTCATATCAAGAGAATGATCTTTCAAAAATAATGACCCTGATGTTATTTATTTTTTATGTGTATGTATCTATTTAAAACACTGGCTGGTATGAGTGGGAAGTGTCTGTGGTGGAGCTCAATTAGTCTGCCCTCTGACTGAAGCAGATCAGAGGTATGAACCCTTCAGAGATATGTATGCAGTCTCCCCACACAACAGATGCAGGCAACTGCCAACATAAAGGAAACATCTCAGTTATATAGAAACTAAAAAGATTTACCGTATATGTTTCATAGCAGTAATTATACCAGCTATCTAGATAACATGGGCTTCATATACATGAAATCATAGCTAGCTAGCTATATTACTGCATGTGTGTCCCTTCTGCTGCATTGAAATTACATATTTTCACACTATTAGTCATTGCTTTATTTGATTTAATATTAGCAATAAAACTTAAAATAGTATACGATTTGCTATTGGGAATTCTGTTGATAATCTTGTGACAATTGAAACTACTATTTGTTAGAAATACCAGATTGTAAATAGCATAGGGTACCAGTTAATTTGATTGACTTGATTGGCATCACTTCACGTTTCTAATTGCACCCTGGGAATTTTCAACAGTAAAATTAAATGAAATGCATGAACAAATAGATAATTCCTTCCAATTCCCATGGTGTGAGTGTCTCTGTGAATGAGTGAGTGTGTGAGTGTGTGTGAGTAAGTAAGTGAGTGAGTGTGTGTGTGTGTGTGTGTGTGTGTGTGTGTGTGTGTGTGTGTGTGAGTGCTTTTGTTTCTCATCTCCTGATCAAAGCCAGCACATACCACCCAGTTGCGAATGCTATCCTGCTATGGTGATCCTGATCTGAAACCAGATACAGATTGCTATCAGGGTAGTGCAGATAGCTTGCTGGCTAACAAGCCCAGCCAATCAATCACTTTGTGAAACATTGAAAATGTATTCACATGTACTGTCTTCCCTTCCTGGAAAGTCAGGTGCTTCCTCCCTTTGAGTGGTAATATAACAATATAATATAATCAATTTAGTAGATGCTTTTATCCAAAGTTACTTAGAGTAGTGAATGCATACATTTTTCAGTATATGTGGTCCCAATGGGAAGTGGACCCACAACCTAAGCGTGGTCAGCACCATGCTCTACCTACTGAGCTACACGGAACCAGATTGGTTGCAGTAGTTTAATAAACACAAGCTACAACAAGTCAACTAACTGTACAAGCTCAAAACAAACATACGGCATGAACTGGGAAGCTTATAAATCTTAAAAGGTTTATTCAGCTGATCAATTTAAGCCAATGGGGCTTTAATTCAGAAGAACAGAAGAACAGAAGAAAACACAATAATGAGAAAAGGCCCAGATCATTAGCAAACTGAAAAGTCTCCATAAAAAGAGGCGATGAAAACCACTTTGTATTAGCCCTGGCAGCCAATTATGAACCCACTCTGAAACAATTCCTATAATTCCTCCTGAATTCATTTGAAATGGAATTGCTGGTAATTGACCAAGGAGGTTTTTAATATTTTTTTGTCATTTTCATTTTGTGGTATTTTTTAAATTTTTTAAGTGCATTTTTTAACATGTACTATTTATATAGTTTTTTTAAAAATAATTTAAAAAACAATATTTTGAGGAATGGCTCTAACAATTACCAATCATTTAGTTATACATCACATTAAAACCCCAAAACTAGTTCTGACTTCATCTACTGACTCATCTACAAAGTTTTTGTAATAATATGCAAATTAGCACATAGTGAGACCGCAGCTCATTTGCATAATTCCATTGTAAAAAAAAAAAAAAAAGTCACAATACAAATAAATGTTGTATTTATGTGTATATTCATCTGGTAAAATTTTATTCTGATAGAAGGACAGGAATTTGTTTTGCCTATTCACGTGTGGTACCTCCCCTTAACAATGAGCCTCTCATGGTACCTTGTCAAATGCTTTTTGAAAGTCCAAATATATAATATCATAAGCCTGTTTCAGGTCAAAACACTTTGTAGCCTTTTTTAAAAAGTCCAGGAGGTTTGTTAGGCATGACCTCCCTTTACAGTAAGAAAACCATGTTGGCTCTCCCTTAAAACAATTATTTTTCTAGAATGATTCCAACTTGTCCCTAATAATACATTCCAGTATTTTACATGAGATGCTAGTTAAACTGACAGGCCTATTGTTCCCTGGGCCAGTACGGTCCGCCTTCTTATATATTGGAATTATACTGCCCTGCTTCCAGTCATCTGGTATTTCTCCAGTGTTTACGGATTGTGTAAAAATATCTGTCAATGGTTTATTTACAATTTCGCCAAGTTCTTTGAGTACTCTGGGATATATGCCATCTGGGCCTGTTGCCTTATTTGTCTTCAGTTTTTTAGTTTTTATAGTACTTCTACGTCCCTTATCTCAAGGTCTTCTAAAACATTCTGTACATTGGCTATACTTTTAGGCATGCAGGTACCCCTCACTTAACGACCTACCTGTTTAATGACCGCGCAGACTTACGACCAGCTCTCCGACCAGTCGGTATTGTACGCTGTACGAGAACTTTGGTCGTGGAAACGGCAGCGCGGCGTCACAGCGTCAAGCATCTCATCTCGCATCACCCTTTCAGTCTCGTTCCCGCAGTCGGTCAGTATTTACTACACTAGTGATCGCAATCTCCAAGACTACATATTTATTATACATATTCGCTGATTGTATTTTTATGTTCTGTAATATGTAAGAATTATGCAAATTAAAACAAAGTTATCAAGTTGGAGTTTCCTTTAGACCTTTTATTTATTCAGAATAAATAAAAACTATTACCTGTATTTACAGTATGCAAACCTAAGTAGTGTATATTAGAGCTGATTTCCTCTATTCTGTTTATTACAGTATACAGTACACTACTGTATAAACATTTAAAAATATACTAAAAATGTTATAAATGGTGCAAAGGTGACATTAAAACAATATCTAAAGACGGTTGACACAAACCCACTAACAGTTCAGTATGCTTGAAATATCGGCTCCTCGCTTATCGACCAATTCGCTTGACGACCTAGTTGTAGGAACGGAACTCGGTCGTTAAATGAGGAGTACCTGTATTTATAACCTCTTCTCTGGTAAAGCTCTCAACAAAGTAACTCTTTAGTGTTAGCAATATCCTTATTATTATAGACCAAAGTTCCATCCTTATTCTTAATGCACTTAACCTCATCATTAGCTTACCTTTTTCTACTACAATATTTACAAAACGGCTTATTATATTTATATACAGTGCATTCGGAAAGTATGTTCGCTTTTTCCACCTTTTGTTATGTTACAGCCATATTCTAAAATTGATTAAATTAATTTAACTTCATTTAAAACTTCATTCATTTAAACTCATCAGAATTTTCTGCTAATTTATTAAAAATAAAAAACAGAAATATCACATTTACATAAGTATTCAGACCCTTTGCTATGACACTTGAAATTGAGCTCAGATGCATCCTGTTCCCTTTGATCATCCTTGAGATGTCTCTAGAACTTGATTGTAGTCCTTGATTGTGTGGCAAATTCAATTGATTGTACATGCTTTAGAAAGGTACATACCTGTCTATATAAGGTCCCACAGTTCACAGTGCATGTCACTGCAAAAACCAAGCCATGAAGTCCTAGGATCTCTCCATAGACCTCCGAGATAGAATGGTGTTGAGGCATATATCTGGGGAAGGGTATAAAAACATTGCTAAAGCATTGAAAGTCCCAGGAGCACAGTGTGCTCCATCATTGTGAAATGGAAGAAGGTTGGAACCACCCACAACTCTTAGAGCTGGCCGTCCGGCCAAACTCAGTAACCAGGCAAGAAGGGCCTTGGTCAGGGAGGTGACCAAGAACCCAATGGCCACTCTAAGAGAGCTTCAGAGTTCTGTCCCTGAATGTGCGCACCCTTTTCTACGCTTGCGCCCTACTGTCACCCAACCCTCTCTCCCTACTTGCTCTAGAGTCTCCCTCCTACCCAGCTTCAGTGTGCATTCACATTTTACATTTACATTTTAAGCATTTAGCAGACGCTCTTATCCAGAGCGACTTACAAGATGTGCATTAATACAAGGTAAGAACAATCATAGTTAGCGCACAAGATCAGTGCAGTAATACAGCAATAGACATCATTGCAGGCGTCTGCGTATCATACCTGTAACACTGGGAAAGAAAAGGTTAGGGTTTTTTTTAAATATTTTTTTTATAGTGTAGAACAAGTAAACAGTGGTGACGACAGATTGACTAGATCAGGGGTCGGCAACCCGCGGCTCTGGAGCCGCATGCGGCTCTTTAGCCCCTCTGCAGTGGCTCCCTGCAGCTTTGAAAAATAATAATATATGGAAATAAATAACGGCTATTTTATTAAATTTTTTCTTTCAAAGGGAACACCTTATTTTGGCGATTGAGGTGATACTGTGACACTGACATAAAAAAAGTGTTTAATATTTCGTCAATTAAAAATGCGTCACATCCCCGGCGCCTCTCCCTGGCTCCCTGCTGTCTGAAGGTGGCTAATCTTGAGTTTCCAACCCCCGGTAAACTAACCATGGATAAATCCGAAAAAAGAAAAGTCTCGGAGGAAAATAGAGTTTAATTCAGCATGGACAGATTTATTTGCTTTCACTCCTAACGATGCGGGCTTACCTGTATGCTTGATATGTGGTGAGGAATTAGCAAACAACAAAAAATGTAATGTTGAAAGACATTTCCAGAACAAACACACAGCATTTGCTGAAAAGTACCAAGCTGGAGATGAAAGAAAAAATGCAATTTCGGAACTGCTGCGGAAAGCTGAGCAGAGCAAATCTACTTTCAAGAAGTGGATCAAATCTCCAAACTAATCTACTGCTGCTAGTTTTGTGGCAGCTCAGGAGATAGTAAGGTGCGGAAAGCCGTTCACAGATGGAGAATAGCTACATGAAAGAATCATTCATTAAAATATCAATATTGTCGGACTTCAAAAATAAACGTGAAATTGTTCAGAAAATTTGAGATATGCCTCTCTATGCAAAGACCGCCAAGGACAGGACCATTAAGATGGCAGAAAACATTACCAGTCAACAAATTGAGGAGATTAATTCAGCTCCAGCATACTCAATCGCCTGTGATGAGTCAAGTGATGTAAACGATATTGAGCAGACAGCGCTGTTATGCAAATAAGGGAAGGACTCAAATAGACCTGCATGGTTCTGTGTTTTATTTCAAAGTAGGTCTACACATGCCAGTGCTTTTTTTTCTCCTCTTCATAAGAGTTTGAGGTTTTCCTTTGTTATAACAGGTAAAAACAGCAATAAAATGTCAACATTTTTCTTTTTGTTGTTATTTCACAAATGCAACAAACTATAATTATTTTACAGTGGGTGACAAAAACACACATATTTACACATCCACATTTTATTTCCTATTTTAGTTCCTATAATATGTTTTTTTGTTTTCTTAGTGATTTTTGGTCAAATTTTTTTGAATTAATTAGTATCTTGTATGACCTCCTTTTGCCTTAAAAACTTGATAACTTCTGTCAAACATACAAAAAATAAGCTTTTGAATAAATTCCAATACCTCTGTATATATAGTATAACTATAAAACTTTATACACTGTGTTATCTTCATTTCAAGGGTCAAATAGGTGTTGCGGCTCCAGATGAATTTTATGTAGTGGGAGAGGGGCCAAAAATGGCTCTTTTGATAGTAAAGGTTGCCGACCCCTGGACTAGATGGACAGTGTTCAGTGGTAGTGGAGTCTGAAGAGGTGGGTTTTGAGTCTCTTGCGGAAGATTGGAAGTGATTCCGCAGTCCTGACCGATTGCGGGAGGTCGTTCCACCAGCGAGGGACCAGGACAGAGAAGAGGCGAGACCGCGAGGAGCGGCTGCCAGGCGCCCGGAGGGATGGGGCAGTCAGTTTGCCAGAGGAGGCGGAGCGCAAGGGTCTGGGCGGGGTGTAGGGAGTGATGAGTGACTGGAGGTATGGGGGAGCAGTACCTCTGGCCGCTTGAAAAGCAAGCACCAGTGACTTGAATCTGATGCGTGCTGCGATGGGGAGCCAGTGCAGAGAGGAGAGTAGAGGGGTGACGTGGGTGAACTTTGGCTGGTTGAACACCAGGCGAGCGGCAGCGTTCTGGACTAGTTGCAGTGGCTTGATGGCACAGGCCGGAAGGCCTGCCAGCAAGGAATTGCAGTAGTCCAGACGTGAGATCACCAGGGCCTGGACCAGGAGTTGAGTGGCCTCTTGGGTGAGGAACGGTCGGATCCTCCGGATGTTGTGGAGGGAGAAACGGCAGGTCCGAGTGATCGCTGCAATAGATCATGCAGAGATCCGTGCCGGGACCTGCGTATCAGATGGAGAGAATGAGAGAAAGAGTGTCATTAGCATAACAGTGATAGGAAAAACCATGAGCAGAAATAACAGAGCCAAGTGACTTGGTGTACAGAGAGAATATGTGCATGCTAGCACTCCAAAGTGCATACCAATAAGTTCCTGGAACTCTACAAATTCTGCAGGCTAGTCGATATTAGCAAATTGGGCTTCGAGATCAAGAATCTTGCTCTCGAGATGCTTCACAAGCTAACAGTCGCAGACAAAAGCCTCCGGGAAGTCTCCCTCCAGAAACGCAATCATTCTGCAACACTCACACTGCGCTGCCGATGGCCATATTTTAACCCCTAAGTATTAGTCTGACTCTCTCTGCAACCGAACAAATTACTGCCAAAACAGAGACACCAAGTAAATAAAATTACAACCAGCACTGAGGTTGTTCTACGCAGACAAGTGCAGAAATTAAAAATGACAACAAAACCCCTTCTCATAGCTAACTTAACAAACATTAGGTCTGATTCATTGTAGCAAGCAAGCTAGCAGCAGCCAATTCGAAAAGGTCAACTCTTAATGCTTAAAGTTAAACAAAAGCTAGCTAGTTATCAAATATTCTCCTGCTCTTAGATTTGCTCCTGGGAGGGTGAAAAAAAACAAAAAACTTCAAGTCAGCTGGGTGTAATGCCAAATTTGGTAATCAGTTCGTTTTTTAATAAGCTTGCCGAAGCTAGATGGGGAAAATTTTGAAAATTCCCTTTCTGTCCCCTAATGACAACAAAAGTTAACCCTAGGAGCAAACCTCTTACCCTTTTAGAGTTGAAAATTAAATCCCAATAATCACTACACTGTGCAGGTTAGCAGTGAGGCCATTCAAACGTTGGGCAAATGAATATGAGCTACACATTCTCTTGAAATAAAATATTTAGCTTCTGGAAAAGGGAGAGAATTATGTTTGTGAGTATTAAACAGTGTTTTAAAGTGGTGACGTCTTCGAGCTTGCTATGCTGGAGAGCAGTAGCTGCTGTTTCAGAGGGACTGAACAGACTCAGTGGAGCCATTCCCATTGGCTGAGAGGACCTGAACAGACTCAATGGAGCCATTCTCATTAGCTGAAGATACTGAACAGACTCAGTGGAGCCATTCTCATTGGCTGAGTTCTGTGGATATGATGCAGGTCTGCACGATGACCCAAATCTGAATGGTCTTTTTAGAAATTGTGGAATCTAAACATTTAGTTAAAGACAATGCATACACAAACCCAATAACACATGAACACACAGAGGCATAGAGTGAACTAACAGGCTAGAGATGGGAGCTCATTTCAGGGTTCAGATTTCACAGATAGGGCACAGGGTTTGTTTGAATTTTTCCGCAGGAAGTGTGAAAAGATTTCCATCTCCTTGTCTTGAAGTCACAGTCTTGAAGCTCTTCAAGCTCCACAGATTTCCAGCAACTTGTCTCAGTCTTAAGTCCTTGGCCTTGAAGGAGCAGAATTCTGTCCCCAGGAAGCTCTCGATCCCCAGGGCTCTTGCTCAAACCATGACCTCAGCACCCCACACATCAAAGCACCACACCTGGCCAGCCACTACGCTAAGCGGGGAAGGACTTCTTCAGACCCCAGCTCAGTATAGTCTGTAGATGAGCTCTGTTATATACTATACCACTCATCCTATTTCTGCTTATGTGGGGTCCACAGAAATTGATTCCTACATATTTTTTTATTGATTTGCTACTGATATTTCCCTGCATGATTTCTATGTCCTTTATGAACCTGCTGAACAGAAAAGAAGAGTAAAATGGACTAGCCCTACTCGTCTCAGTCCATCTGAGTCTGATCTGAATGAGGAGGTGGAGGAGTGGGAGGGGAGGGGGGCCAGCTGCAGCCCTTATCTGCAGCAGTGGGGCTTGCACTGCTGTAACTAAACACAGCCCATGATGGATGGGGGTGCAGAAGGGTGGCCTTCAGGTGTGGGGGAGGGAGGGGGGCCTGAGTCTTTTGATTTGTGTGATGGGGTTCCACTCGAGTGAGCATGAAGAATGCCAATGAATCCTGGCGAGGGAAAGAACTTCTTTCATCAGGGCCACCGTCCTCTCCTCCACAAGGCAGCAGTATGCAGATGGGCCACATCCAATCTACACAGAAGGGGTCAGCTGGGGAAGAAGTATCCATGTCTAAGGATTATATTGTTTTTCATCCACTTTCCTAAAACCCACCCCTCCTCTGCACCCCTCCCCTACTCCCCAACCACATCTACACCCCACCCCTGAACCCCACCCCTCCCCTACACCTCACCCCTTCTTTACACCCCTCCAATTATGGGACTAATAATTGATTATAAATCTCATATGGAAAATGCAATTCTCATTTTCTCTTTGCCAACAAAATGGTTGCTATGCCATTTAATATCTGCTTAGCTGGATAAAATAAATAACTTATGTATTTTCCTAAATCCATAACATTTGTCATAATGCAAGGGAACAGTGGAATACTTTATTTATATAATGTTCTAAACTCTGACTATTTTATATCCAGTGAAAAGGTTGCAGGAATAGGATGTCAGAGGTCAGGAATGATGTCAATCTGATCCTCGTCCGTTTGATGTGGAGCTGAAGACAACGTCTGGGGATCATGTTACAGTTTTATTTCCACTTTGGGCCAGGCACTGAAAATGGGCAGGCGTGATAAAGTCATTGGGAACGTGTGCTGGACCATCCACTGAACACAAGCATGCGTGTTAAATGCATCTGGAATGTGTGCACTATCCGAGTGAGATTGCTTGCTTCTTGCTGCGTGCGCCTCTTCTTCCTGTGATAGAACCCTACTATCACATATCTCATTTCTGCTGGGAAATTGGATTGGAATTTCAGAAGTAAAAAAACAAAAACATTTCAGTTCTGAGTATTTTTTTATATGAATCAGATGTACAAATAATAAATATGAATTGTGTAAGTAATACCGTATTTTTCGCACTATAAAGCTCACCGGATTATAAGGCGCAATATCAATGAACGGGTATATTTTCATACATAAGGCGCACCGGATTATAAGGCGCATTAAGCGTTTTGACAGATTTTTGAGCGCCGTGTACCACATAAAATCGGTTCGAGGTCAGTAAGCACAACCAGAATTAATACCGTATTGACCCGAATATAAGACGACCCCGATTATAAGACGACCCCCCTTTTTCAAGACTCATTTTTGGAAAAATACTTTTTTGAAGACCAAATCTTGTTTGTATAAAGAAAATCATTTTATTTGTCTTCACATTGAATAAAACAATGTAGGCTGTTTGTAACATCTTTTGGTAAAATCATGTTTTCAATATTCAACAATTGTCTAGATTGCAATAAAACAGTAGTGCAATTGTCAGGAGTGTAGTAGGGGTGGAACCAAATGCAGGCGCGAAAGAGACCCAAAATACGGAAATACGTTTATGGTATTTATTTTCCACAAACGTAAGCAAAACAATGTCTGTGGCGACACGCAAATAACTAACCAAACAAACCAAAATGATAAACTAACTGGAACAAACAAAGCTAGCTAAGCAGCAAATCCAAAACGTAATCCAAAACACGGATTTAACTAAACAGAGGAACTATAATATTAAACAAAAACAAGAATCAACTTTATCGTAAATTTCTGATTGCCGGTCGAATCGTTACAGGAATGAAACAGTGGGGCACATTGGCCTAACTTGTGCAATAAAACAACAGTTTCGGTCACATGTGGACGGAGAAACACAGTGGCTGGCTTGGGGAACAGTCCTTTGGCGCCCTCTGTTGTTGTGAATGAATATTTAAGCTAAAAAAATTTTGGGCGCGAATATAAAACGATACGAAAAAGAAAAACGGAAAAACCCCGTTTTATATTCGGGTCAATACGGTACATAAGGCGCACCGGATTATAAGGCACACTGTCGATTTTTGAGAAAATTAAAGGATTTTTTTAAAGTCGAAAAATACGGTATATTGCTTCAAATGAGAATAGCATACTCGTAATATTGCAAGGTTAGCAAACTGTTTTGTTTGTGTATGTTTTTGCAACAAAAAATATAGAGACAAATTATTTCACTCTTTTTTTCTTTTAAAAATAAATACATTTATTTCAGATTTTTTCCCGTTTTTCTCCCAATTTGGTTGTCAATTAAACCCTCTATTTATTTCAATTCCCCACCCCCATGAGTCCGTCGCCCGTCCTCCGGGAGCGAGACACACATTCCTGGCCGATTGTTCCACGGACGCCTTAACCTTCTCCTCGACGGACTTGTGCCGGCTCTCCCTCCTCCCCCGGAGGCGGACAGCCGAATGCCGCCTCAGATTGGGCTGACGACCAGGGCCGGTCTGGTAGAGACGCGGGTTTCGATCCACGTCCCTGACGGGCAGCGCACACCACTCCGAAGCGTGGTGCGTTAGACCGCTACGCCATCTGCCAGCCCCAAATTATTTCACTCTTATAGTGAAATACTTATATTACTATAATATAAATAAATATTGTGGTGTCCCTATGGGTTGGGACCTTGCAGAGGGCGTAGGCAGGTTAAATAACCCGGAGGAGGCAGTATTACCAACAAAACAATAATTTATTAAACACATTTTTACAAAACACAAAACAAAGGGCAGGGTATTCGGGGAATCCAAAACACAAAGTCCACAATCTTTACTCGTCGTCGTTGTCCGTAATCCAATATTCAAGTCTAGTTCCGTTCCGCAATCCAGTCCAGTAGTTGGTACACAAAGGGGGGTCCTCAAATAATCCGGGTCAAACACGATAAACAATCCAAAATACTTCCCCAAATTCTCTATGGCGCACTCTCTATCCACAACACTGTCCGCAATCACCACCCAGCCAGGGTTGGGTTGTAACGGAATACATGTAACGGCGTTACGTAATCAGAATACAAAAATCAAGTAACTGTATTCAGCTCGCGTTACATTTGAAAAACGAGTAATCTGAATACAGTTACTTTAATAAACCTGAAGTGAATACATTTTGGATTACTTATTGGAATTCTTGGTGGAAAGTTTTTCTTACAAACATTAATGAGCTGATATTCATTACTAAAGTTACAGCATGAAATTATCACGCCTACATGATTATCATCACACAGCTCACGAAAACTACAGCCGCTGCACAGAACCAAAAAACTGCGTAAAAAAATGCGTTTAAAAAAAAGCGCGCGCCCACGCTCAGACAAACATTGATAGGGACAAGATGGAAGAAAAGTCAGCTTTTAGTTTGTGGCGTTATCGACACAATTTCCAGTTTAAAGAAGAACATGGGAAAAATCTGTCGGTCCAGTGTACCTTGTGTCTTCCAGGAATAAAGATACTGTCGGCATCAAAGGACTCGACTTATAAGACGACCCCCCTTTTTCAAGCCTCATTTTTGGAAAAATACTTTTTTGAAGACCAAATCTTGTTTGTATAAAGAAAATCATTTTATTTGTCTTCACATTGAATAAAACAATGTAGGCTGTTTGTAACATCTTTTGGTAAAATCATGTTTTCAATATTCAACAATTGTCTAGATTGCAATAAAACAGTAGTGCAATTGTCAGGAGTGTAGTAGGGGTGGAACCAAATGCAGGCGCGAAAGAGACCCAAAATACGGAAATACGTTTATGGTATTTATTTTCCACAAACGTAAGCAAAACAATGTCTGTGGCGACACGCAAATAACTAACCAAACAAACCAAAATGATAAACTAACTGGAACAAACAAAGCTAGCTAAGCAGCAAATCCAAAACGTAATCCAAAACACGGATTTAACTAAACAGAGGAACTATAATATTAAACAAAAACAAGAATCAACTTTATCGTAAATTTCTGATTGCCGGTCGAATCGTTACAGGAATGAAACAGTGGGGCACATTGGCCTAACTTGTGCAATAAAACAGTGCAATAAAACAACAGTTTCGGTCACATGTGGACGGAGAAACACAGTGGCTGGCTTGGGGAACAGTCCTTTGGCGCCCTCTGTTGTTGTGAATGAATATTTAAGCTAAAAAAATTTGGGGCGCGAATATAAAACGATACGAAAAACGAAAAACGGAAAAAACCCCGTCTTATATTCGGGTCAATACGGTACATAAGGCGCACCGGATTATAAGGCACACTGTCGATTTTTGAGAAAATTAAAGGATTTTAAGTGCGCCTTAAAGTCCGAAAAATACGGTATATTGCTTCAAATGAGAATAGCATACTCGTAATATTGCAAGGTTAGCAAACTGTTTTGTTTGTGTATGTTTTTGCAACAAAAAATATAGAGACAAATTATTTCACTCTTTTTTTCTTTTAAAAATAAATACATTTATTTCAGATTTTTTCCCGTTTTTCTCCCAATTTGGTTGTCAATTAAACCCTCTATTTATTTCAATTCCCCACCCCCATGAGTCCGTCGCCCGTCCTCCGGGAGCGAGACACACATTCCTGGCCGATTGTTCCACGGACGCCTTAACCTTCTCCTCGACGGACTTGTGCCGGCTCTCCCTCCCCCCTCCCCGGAGGCGGACAGCCGAATGCCGCCTCAGATTGGGCTGACGACCAGGGCCGGTCTGGTAGAGACGCGGTTTCGATCCACGCCCCTGACGGGCAGCGCACACCACTCCGGGCGTGGTGCGTTGGACCGCTACGCCATCTGCCAGCCCCAAATTATTTCACTCTTATAGTGAAATACTTATATTACTATAATATAAATAAATATTGTGGTGTCCCTATGGGTTGGGACCTTGCAGAGGGCGTAGGCAGGTTAAATAACCCGGAGGAGGCAGTATTACCAACAAAACAATAATTTATTAAACACATTTTTACAAAACACAAAACAAAGGGCAGGGTATTCGGGGAATCCAAAACACAAAGTCCACAATCTTTACTCGTCGTCGTTGTCCGTAATCCAATATTCAAGTCTAGTTCCGTTCCGCAATCCAGTCCAGTAGTTGGTACACAAAGGGGGTCCTCAAATAATCCGGGTCAAACACGATAAACAATCCAAAATACTTCCCCAAATTCTCTATGGCGCACTCTCTATCCACAACACTGTCCGCAATCACCACCCAGCCAGGGTTGGGTTGTAACGGAATACATGTAACGGCGTTACGTAATCAGAATACAAAAATCAAGTAACTGTATTCAGCTCGCGTTACATTTGAAAAACGAGTAATCTGAATACAGTTACTTTAATAAACCTGAAGTGAATACATTTTGGATTACTTATTGGAATTCTTGGTGGAAAGTTTTTCTTACAAACATTAATGAGCTGATATTCATTACTAAAGTTACAGCATGAAATTATCACGCCTACATGATTATCATCACACAGCTCACGAAAACTACAGCCGCTGCACAGAACCAAAACTGCGTAAAAAAATGCGTTTAAAAAAGCGCGCCACGCTCAGACAAACATTGATAGGGACAAGGTGGAAGAAAAGTCAGCTTTTAGTTTGTGGCGTTATCGACACAATTTCCAGTTTAAAGAAGAACATGGGAAAAATCTGTCGGTCCAGTGTACCTTGTGTCTTCCAGGAATAAAGATACTGTCGGCATCAAAGGACTCGACTTGAATCTTAAAAAGCACTTGGAGTAAGTCGACATTAGCTAACCTTCAGTTTAATGAACACAGTTCTGCAGTAATTTGCTGTTACCTGACCTTAGCCTACGGTTTGAGGCATCGCATTAACTGCTCTGCTAATTTTATACTGCTTTCTTTATTGTTGAAACGATGACATTTTATTTTATTCTTTTTATTTTTCCCAGTTTTCTCTATTTGGTAGACAATTGTACTCTACTATACGTCAATTACGTTATGCACTGCCGAGCATTCGCCGCTACATATCCCTTACAAGTCGCTGTTATTCCAGTGCCAAAAAAGTTTCAAAAGTTATTACATTGTTTTAGATGCTGTGTTTGAGTTATGCTAATGATGAGCCATCAAAACAGTAAAAGAACTTGCCTTTCAATATCCCTTTGCTTTTTATTATGATTAATTTTGAATCTGTCCATTCTAATTCCATAACATGTTAATGACGACGACTACAACAAAAAATGCAGATACAATGTTGCATATATTTAGCTAAAGTGACATCTCAAATTTATTAGTATTTATTATTAAATGAACAGAAGCTGACCTGACCTCAACACAGTGGAAAGTTGAACATGACATCCTTTTTCAAAGTGTAATGCATAATAACTATTTAAATGTATTACTGATCAAATAAAAAAGTGAACATGGCGTGTGCAAAAGTTTGAGCACCCTTTTAGTACTAAGTAGCACCACCTTTGGCTATATAACAGCTTCCAAATGTCTCCTGTACCCCAAAACATACCCATCTGTGATGGAAAAAGTAAGTAATCCAAAAGTATTCTAAAAGTAATCTGATTACGTTACTTTTTTGAGACATGTAACTGTATTCGTATCGGATTACTTTCAGAGCCGTGTAATCAGTATTCAGGCACTAATTACATTTACAAAGTAACCCTCCCAACCCTGCACCCAGCTCATTCTCCGTGTGGTTGGAATCAGCCCTTTAAATAAGTCTCCAAATGACATTCAACTGTTCATTAATCCCAGTTGCTTGACTCCGTTCAGGTGTGAGACGGAGAAATGCTGGGAAATGAAGTTGTTTCGGCTCCAGTGGCTCCAATGCATTGAAGGGCCAGGCAGCCATTTCCTTGGGCAGCCCCTAGGGCTGCCACAATATTATATTACTTATTATGTCACATTTTTTGTGATTTGTCAGTGTAGAATAGCAAGACTTAAAGCTATTAAAATACTTCCAGGAAATTGTAATCAGATGGAAACAGGACAATATGGAAATGCATGAGTATAGCTCAGAAAGAAATGCATCTCTGGAGGTCAGTTTCTGGGGGAGGAGAGCCCATCGGTCCTGCACCTGTGTGCTCATGACTAACAGGGCTCATATCTTATTTTCTCATTCCTTCTGTTTTAGGTCTTGTCTCACGGTGAGGGTGAGGGTGGGGGTGAGCAGTGTTAGATATTCATTGTGGCTCCTCTGTACTTTTCATTGGTGTTGCTTGTCACTGGGAACAGCGTGAGGCCTGGCCTGCTCCACCACACTGGCGTTCTAATCATAATTCAATAGTAGGGTGCATTATGGGAATACTGCATTGTGAGAGCTGTGTTTTATGGGAGCGCAGCAGTGGTGCCCCACTGCTCCTTTGTGGCCTGGAAAAGGGCTGCAAATGGGATTAAAATGGAGGACAATAGCAGGAGAGAAGTGCACTTCGCTCGGACGCTGAGCCAGTGGGGGGTGGGACAGGAGGGGTTGGGGGTTTATCAGGGTAAAAACTGCTGTTAAGTGACAGTGTCATTGCCTCATTTCAGCTGCTCTGATGTACTTATGTTCTACTTATGTCAGCTTTGTCCAGCTGAGGGAATATCAGAACACTGTAAACCAACAGTCGTGACTTAATGGGAAAGTCACAAAATGTTTTTTTTGGTGTTTATTTTAGTCAAAGGGAATAATGAATATTTCCATGTTTTCACTAATTGAAATAGCTAAAACACATTTGCATATAGAGGAAGTGAGCTCCAGTTAGTTAAGGCCCCCCAGCAGAGACACCTTCCCCAGCTCTGAGAGCTGACCTCGTAATCCAGTAAAGGATCAGCTGCCAAAAAGAGCACTCAAGGTTCCAGATAGACGGAGGGAGAGGAGGAGAGGAGAAAGGCTTAGGAAATATTAGCTCCTTCAGCATAAATCTTATTCATGGTGGGCAGAGTGGTCACTGCACACAAAAATAGATCTTTCTGAGGATGAAGCAGAGTCCTTACCTGCCAGTGCTGGGACCGGATGTCTTTGTGCCGAGCAGCAGGTCACTCTGGCAGTATGGGGCAACTCCTGTAGCTCTCGCTGTACGAGGCAACTCCTGTAACTCTACAGGACGGGGCAACTCCTGTAGCTCTGGCCGTACAGGGCAACTCCTGTAGCTCTGGCAGTACAGGGCAACTCCTGTAACTCTACAGGACGGGGTAACTCCTGTAGTTCTGGGAGTACGGGCAACTCCTGTAGCTCTGGGAGTACAGGGCAACTCCTGTAGCTCTGGGAGTACGGGGCAACTCCTGTTGCTCTGGCAGTAAGGAGCAACTCCTATAGCTCTGGCAGTACAGGGCAACTCCTGTAGCTCTGGGAGTACGGGCCAACTCCTATAGCTCTGGCAGTACGGGGCAACTCCCTCCCCACTGCTGCTGCCCGTTCCACACACACTCCCACAAAGACTGATGTTGAAGGAATGCTTATTTGATCATTGGAATACGTGAAAAATAAATTACAATCTGTCAAATATGAACCATCTCGTACCCACCAACATAAAGTGTCTTAACAGGGCATTCAGTCACCATAAGCCAAACTCTGTTGGAGGGATACAACACCATTCTTCCATGAGAGATTCCATCATTTGGCATCTCAAGATCTCTCATAAGTGTTCAATTGGGTTGAGATCTGGTGACTGAGATGGCCATGCCATATGGTTTACATCATGTCATCCTGGAAGAAGCCACTCCCATCCTTCACCATAGGATGAAGGTGGTCACTCAGAATGGCTTTGTATTTATTGGTGTCTGTCTTGCCCTCTTAGGGGTTGAGTGGACCTAAACCTTACCAAATGCACTGCACCCCATAACAGAGCCACCAGTATCCCTCATTTACTCAAGTGTTTCCTTTATTTTGGCAGCTAGCTGTATCTGTGCTCTGATCTAAAACCTGGAGCCAGAAAAAGAGAGTGCAAGTGAACTGACTGATATGAGCATCCTTAAATCACTGGGACAGGTCTCTCGTGTTTGTGCCACACAGACTGACACCAACATTTCCACACCAGTCCAAGGGCCTGGTGCAATTGGCAGCTCTGTGCTTGGTGTACAGAGGCTGAACTCACCAGGAGGGCAGTGTATCGCTGGCAGGATGACGCAGCATCATTGCCTCTGACCGTGCCTCAGACAGGCTGATTAATACTATTCATATTGTAGGAGCTGACTGCCTTTGATTTCTCCCACAGTAAAGGCATGCTTGCCTGGTGGGAGGGCAACAGCTCTCTTGGGCCAGAGAATTGAGAGACCCACTTAGCAGTGGTGAGGGCCACTGTAACATTTTAGACATCGTAAAACAAATCAGAGGAATTTGTCTCAACAACAACATAAAAGGCATTGGGCTGATTCAAATTCATTTTAAAAATATAACCTATTAATTTTCAAATACTCATTGATTTAATGTTGATAAATATTAAAAATGTCTACGAAATAACTTCAACCAATGGTCATTTTTTAGATTACAGCAGCCTCTATAATGGTCAGTGATATTGCACACAGGCACTCCTAGCTCAACAATAGAAATCTCTCTTTTCTGTCATTAAAAACAGTCACATATTACTTCTTTCTCCCTCTTTCTCAGCAAGCAGTAATCGCCCCCTGAATGTAACATGAGCCAATAGCCATTGCATGACAGACAGTGCATTATTCTCCCTTTCAGTCTTACATGGCAGTCCACTACAATCAGTGCTGCTGAAATGCATGTAATTGAAATAGTTGGTATCCAATGGTACCCATCTCCCGGTTGTCATGTGAATGATGCCACACAGGCCTGATTGCAGCCTCCAGTTTTTTACAGTGCAAATTTCATTGAGGTTTTTTTTGTCATATTCCCATTGTTGTGAAGTGTCTCCTTACAGAACATGATCAGGGTAAACCCTATCATTACTGGACTTACATGCAGCACCAAAACAGCTGCCAACACTTATATTCCTAACCTGCATCTCTCCATGTTTAAATAATTTGATACTGTTTTGTATCAAGGCAAGACTTTCATGAAGCTATGCAATAATTGTAGATTGTACACTGTGCACCTGTTACCACCGTACTATCACAGTGAATTTGCAAGGCATGTTGTGTTTTTTCTCATACAACCAGAGTGTATTTAAGGCAGGACGTTTATTGATATGTGGGGAATAATATACATATGGGTTTCGAACCGCGTCCCTGACAGGCAGTGCACACCGTATCGGACCAGCCAAAATACAATGGGACCAGCATTGGGACCGGCAGCCCAACTTTTTGATGAGGTAATCAGGGAGACCGTTTTGTGCAGTGGCGGTGGCTGTGCCGATTCGGAAGGAGTGTGAGAAGTATTGATCAGCGTTAAAACTGGAGAATGTTAGAACTGCCTTGAGGTGTTTTTGGAACCAGTGACAACTTTTTGATTCGTTGATGAAAAGGGGCTCATTGGCGGAATGGGCATGGTGTGCCCGGTATTGGTGATATACTAGGGTTTCGTACAGGCTGACGGGTGAATTTAATTTAGAGTAATAGATAGACAGGGGTATAATGACGGGTTAATGAGTGATGATGAGGCACTGTAAATTCTGAGCAGCAAAATAATCCAAAAAGCACTTCTGGTTTTGTCAATATGCGGATGGAGATACCTGGAAAGCACACTGGTGATGAGGAGGAGGATGTGAGGATGTAAAACTGCACTAGCCTCAAATTACCTTTGATAAGTAGTTGGACATGGGGGATGAGACTGATATTGGTACTGGGAACTGTAAATTAGTTTATTGAAATATGGTGAGGCATGCCGTGACTGATGTTATTTTTTAATTTGTATCTGATTTTATCCAATTTTTCTCCCAATGTCAATCCCTCCCTCGTATTGTGAGTTCGCTGCCGTAGCCATGTGACCAGCAGTGACAAAGGCAAAGTATTGTCTCCTCCGAGACGGCACTCGCCAAGCCCTCGACCGAGTTATACTCTTATACTCAGCAAACTCATGTCGGCTTCCTTCCCCCCTCCCTGGGTTGGACAGCCAATTGCCGCCCCATAGTGGCACTCCCGGCCAGAGCCGACTCTGGCGCGGCTGGTGGAATCAAACCCTGGTTGCAGTGGCCAGCGTCGAAAGTTGTAACCGCTAGACCACCCGGGAGGCCCGACTGATGTTATTTTTAGGTGTAAGTGGACATGAGCGTAGGTGATGGAAGAAGTGCTGAATAAATTAAATGAAGGGAAATGAATAGGCTGATTGGAATGCCCGGGAACCACCCCATGCCGTGCAGTAGGGGTGTAGGGTATGGGGAGAAAGCACCTGGAGTATGGTGTTTTGAGACGTGAGGAGTAACGGGTGCAGTGGGTGATTTAAAAATCTGAATATGGAGGAACAAGGGTGGATTTATTGGCTACATCTGGTGGCAATCTCCTGAATTTCTGAAGTGAGAAACAAAAAGGCAATCAGCTCTGGAGTTAGAGTGACCGGGGACATGTGCGGCGTGCATGAGAAAGTGGCTGCACACTGAGCCCCATGTAAATCTGTGGAGAAGGGGCATTAAATGCTTAGAACGGGAACGGCCTTTGTTAATTATTTAGACGACAGCTATGTCATCTGAGTCAATGAATACTACTTTTAAACATTTACAAGTACTATTTGCCATTCAGACCCTCAAAGGACAGCAGCAGCGACCCTCGGGTGAAGGGAGGCGCGAAGCGCCCTGTGGCAAAGCAGTGGAAGGGAAAGAGGAGCGAGAGAGGGGCACTGCTGCTGGGACAGCATGGGTAAAGAACAGCCCTGCACCCAGAGAGGAGCAAGAGAGGGGCACTGCTGCTGGGACAGGTGCGGGTGAAGAACAGCCCTGCACCCAGAGAGGAGCGAGAGAGAGGCACTGCCGCTGGGACATCGTGGATAAAGAACATCCCTGTTCCCAGAGAGGAGTGTGCATTCTATCACGGTTGGAATTGTCTCGTCGCGTGACAGTAAGTGTAAGTTATCCGGCGTTAGATTTTGTGTTTAGCTTCTGTGTTCACTTCCTGTTTCACTGGTTGCAAGTAGCAGTTAACGTTACTTAGTTAGCTTAATTAGTATCTTGTTGCTGATACTCCAGTGCTTATTAGTTTCTATCGCTGCTTAGAAGTTGTATCTCAAACTTTATTGGTACTTAGCTGGTTTCAATCGGTTTTACTGTATCAGGCGTAGTGTTACATCGCCGTCCCGTCCTGTCCACCTCCCTTGTGTTCCTGCCAGTTCTTTCCTTGCGTGTCATGTCTTGTTTTTGATGTCGCCCTGTGTCGTGCGTTTTGCGGGGCGCGGCTTCGCCGCTTCCGCATTCTGTTTTCAATTCCTCATTTAATCTCAGCCTGTCACTACCACTCCCTTGCACATTCCGCATGCTGTTTCAATTTAGTTATTTCACTCTGCCTATTTATGTTCAGCACGCACTCACTCCAGTGCCAATCCGTACTTGTTTCTCTCGTATCACTCTCGTTCGTTTCCCTAGCCTGTCAGCCTTGCCTGTTCGTTTCTCTGTCTGTTTTATTTTCGGTTTGTTCGCTTGTTAGTTAACTTGTTCTCTAGTTTTGTAGCCACCTGGCTAACTTTGTTTTTGCCAGTGTTTTGATGGTGTTCTCCCGTCACCTTTTGTTTATTCCGTGCATTAAACGCCTCCTGTGTGGAGCGCAAATCCATCAACGTTTCGAGTCTGCGTTTGGGTCCAGGTCTGCATTCACTCAACGTTACAGAACGGATTGGCCATTATGGACCCAGCGGACTCGGCTGCGCTCCAATATCAACTTGCCTGCCAAGAGACTCGCATAAAGCAGCAGGAGCAACGCATAAGGGGGACGAGGGAGGCACTGAGGGATCTGAACTGCCATATCTCCCAGTTGGGGGAACAGATGTCCCAGCTCCGCACCAGCGTCCCTCTTCCTGCGCAGACAGCTTCTTCCAACCCCCCTGCGCCAACTCTACCTGCCAGCCTGCCGGTTGGGCAATCCAGGAACCCCATTTCCCCACCCGGATCGCTACTATGGCGATTTGGGGAACTGCAAGGGGTTCCTGATGCAGTGCGACCTCATTTTTCGCTTACAACCCTCCTCCTACTGCTCTGATCAGGCGAAGATCGCCTTTATCATGGGCTGCCTTGGGGGGAGGGCGCTGGATTGGGCCACTGCCATCTGGGACAGTCAGCTCCCAGCCAGCTCCCAGTACTCCGTGTTTGTCGCGGAGATAAGAAAGGTCTTCGATCACCCGGTGGGTGGAAGAGATGCCTCCCAACGCCTGTTCCATCTCCGCCAGTGGGACCGCAGTGTGGCGGAGCACGCGGTGGAGTTCAGGACCCTGGCTGCGGAATCAGGATGGAACGACGCGTCGCTTCAAGGGGCCTTCCGTAACGGGTTAGGAGAGATGGTGAAGGACGAGCTGGCTACGAGGGACTACCCTGACTCCCTCGACGCCCTGGTTTCCCTCGCCATCAGGGTCGACAACCGCTTGCGGGAGCGTCGGAGGGAGAAGACCGGTTGCCTCACCTCGACAAGCTCTTTTCCTCCTCCACATCCTGATCCCTCTTTCCGGACCACCAAGCAACAATCCGTCCCGGGGCTAGTAGCTGAAGAGCCCATGCAGCTGGGCGTACTGGTGAGCCACACCGTGTCTCCGCAGCCGCCCAGCCTCGTTTCCAGTTGAGGGCCACGCTCATCTGGAACAGTCAACCCCTGCCGTTGTGCGCCCTGGTGGACTCCGTGGCGGATGGAAATTTTATTGATGCCCAGCTGGTGCAACAGACTGGCATCGCCACCAGTTCCCTTGCCGTCCCTCTCCGGGCCCACGGACTGGATGGGCACCTCCTGGCCCAGGTCATGCACTCTACCGTACCCCTGCAGCTCATTCTTTCCGGCAACCACCGGGAAACCATCCAACTCCTGGTCATCTCCTCACCCCAGTCTCCTCTGGTCCTCGGTCAACCCTGGCTCAGACTCCATAACCCTCACCTGGACTGGGTCACTAGCAAGGTCCAGAGCTGGAGCCCCTACTGCCACGCCACTTGTCTCCAGTCTGCTCGAGCACCCGCGGAGGGCGCTTCACCTCCTGCCAGGTTGACTCCTCCGGACCTGTCCTCGGTTCCCCCCGTGTACCACGACCTAGCGGAGGTGTTCAGCAAGAGCCGAGCATCTTCATTGCCACCTCATAGGCCCTACGACTGCGGCATCGACCTGCTTCCCGGGGCTCCCCTGCCTTCCAGTCGTCTCTTCAACCTCTCTCGGCCGGAGAGAGCAGCTATGGAGACCTACATTCACGACTCGCTTGCTGCAGGTATCATCCGACCCTCCTCATCCCCAGTCGGTGCAGGATTCTTCTTCGTCGCCAAGAAGGACAAATCACTCCGTCCCTGCATCGACTACCGCGGCCTCAACTCCATCACCATAAAGAACAAATACCCTCTGCCCCTCATCAACTCCGTATTCGAACCTCTACAGGAGGCCACCATATTCTCAAAATTGGATCTCCGGAATGCCTACCACCTTGTTCGAATCCGGGAGGGGGACGAGTGGAAGACGGCATTCAACACCCCCCTGGGCCACTTCGAGTACATGGTGATGCCGCTCGGCTTACCAACGCCCCTGCTGTGTTCCAGGAGTTGGTCAACGATGTTCTCCGGGACTTTCTCAACCGCTCCGTATTCGTCTACCTTGACGACATCTTAATTTTCTCCCGCAACCTGCAGGAACACACAACCCATGTCCGGCAGGTCTTGGAGAGGCTGTGGGAGAACCAATTGTTCGTCAAGGCGGAGAAGTGCGAATTTCACGTCACTTCGGTGAGCTTCCTGGGATACATTGTGGGTGTGGGCAGGTGAAACCAGACCCGGCCAAGATCCAGGCGGTGGTGGAGTGGCCTCAGCCGTCGTCATTAAAGGAGTTGCAACGATTCTTAGGATTCGCCAACTTCTATCGACGGTTCATTCGGGACTACAGTAGGGTAGCCGAACCCCTCACCAGGCTCACCTCCTCATCCATCCCTTTCTCCTGGACCCCTGAAGCAGAAGCCGCCTTCGCCGACCTAAAAACCGCTTCACATCTGCTCCTGTCCTGGTCCATCCTGGACGTTTCCCGTCAGTTCGTTGTGGAGGTGGATGCCTCGGACTCCGGGGTGGGGGCCATCTTGTCCCAATGTTCGGGTAAGGACCAAAAGCTCCATCCCTGTGCCTTCTACTCCCGTCGGCTGTCCCCGCCCGAGCGCAACTACGATGTAGGAATCGGGAGTTGCTGGCAGTCAAGCTCGCCCTGGAGGAGTGGCGACATCTGCTGGAAGGAGCTGAACAACCCTTCATCGTCTGGACTGACCACAAAAATCTGGCCTATATCCAGTCTGCCAAGAGACTTAATTTCGCCAGGCCGGTGGGCACTTTTTTTTGGCCGATTCAACTTTTCCATCACATACAGACCCGGATCCCGCAACCTGAAACCTGACGCTCTCTCCCGCCAATTCTCCTCCGAAACCAGACAGGCGAGCCCTGACACCATCCTGTCCCCCTCTTGTGTGGTGGCTGCTGTGACCTGGGAGATTGAAAGCCTGATCAAGGACGCCCAAACCACTCAACCTGACCCCAGACCTAACCCCTAATTCTCACCTGTTTGTCCCCGATTCTGTCCGTTCCCAGGTCCTGCAATGGACACACTCCTCCCATCTAGCCTGCCATCCCGGTATCCAGCGCACCCAGTCTCTGCTCAAACGCAGCTTTTGGTGGCCGACCATGGACGCGGACGCCCGGGCGTTTTGTACTGGCCTGTACCATCTGCGCCAGGAGCAAGGCATCCCACCAGCCCGCCAGCGGTCTCCTCCGTCCCCTGCCTATCCCAGGTCGTCCTTGGAGTCACATTGGACTGGATTTCGTCTGTGGACTTCCCCCTCGGAAGGTAACGACACCATCCTAACCATTGTCGACCGTTTCTCCAAGGCGGTCCATTTCGCTCCCCTTCCCAAACTTCCTCAGCCTCAGAGACCGCAGAGCTCCTGGTCCAGCACGTGGTTCGTCTGCATGGGATCCCCGTTGACGTGGTGTCTGACCGTGGCCCTCAATTTTCCTCCCAAGTCTGGAAATCATTTTGCCAGGCCCTGGGGGCCTCTGTCAGCCTATCCTCCGGCTACCATCCCCAGACGAATGGACAGACCGAGAGGGCCAACCAAGACCTGGGAACAGCGCTACGTTGCGCCACGGACCGGAATCCCTCCTCCTGGAGTAAGCTGCTACCCTGGGTTGAGTATTCCCATAATGCACTAACCAGTTCTGCCACCGGTCTCTCCCCTTTGAATGCTCCCTGGGGTATCAGCCCCCCCTGTTCCCAGCCCAGGAGGTGGAGGTTTCCGTCCCTTCGGTGCAGGCCCACATCCGTCGCTGCAAGAGGATTTGGGAAGACACCTGCACTGCACTCCGCCGCTCCACCGCGCGCACTCAGCGTCTGGCGGACCGCCACCGCGCCACAGCCCCCCAGTATTCTCCGGGACAGCAGGTCTGGCTCTCCACCACTGACATTCCCCTCCAGTCCACCTCCAAGAAACTCCAGCCACGCTACATCGGTCCATACAAGGTACAGTCCATCATTAACCCCTCTGCCGTCAAACTCAAGCTCCCTCCAGCCCTCAAGATTCACCCCGTCTTCCACGTCTCCAAGATCAAACCCGTCACGTCCAGTCCTCTGTGCCCTCCGACCACTCCCCCTCCACCCCCCCGGATCATCGACAACGCCCCAGCTTACACTGTCCGGAGCATCCTGGACATTCGTCGCAGGGGTCGGGGCTACCAATATTTGGTGGACTGGGAGGTTATGGCCCCAGGAGAGGAGCTGGATTTTCCGCCAGCTCATCTCGACCCTTCCCTCATTCGGGACTTCCACCGGACCCACCCTCAGAAGAGTAGGCCTGGTGGGTCGCCAGGAGGCTCCCGTTGAGGGGGGGGTACTGTTACATCGCCGTCCCGTCCTGTCCACCTCCCTTGTGTTCCTGCCAGTTCTTTCCTTGCGTGTCATGTCTTGTTTTTGATGTCACCCTGTGTCGTGCGTTTATGGGCGCGGCTTCGCCGCCTCCGCATTCTGTTTTCAATTCCTCATTTAATCTCAGCCTGTCACTACCACTCCCTTGCACATTCCGCATGCTGTTTCAATTTAGTTATTTCACTCTGCCTATTTATGTTCAGCACGCACTCACTCCAGTGCCAATCCATACTTGTTTCTCTCGTATCACTCTCGTTCGTTTCCCTAGCCTGTCAGCCTTGCCTGTTCGTTCTCTGTCTGTTTTATTTTCGGTTTGTTCGCTTGTTAGTTAACTTGTTCTCTAGTTTTGTAGCCACCCGGCTAACTTTGTTTTTGCCAGTGTTTTGACGGTGTTCTCCCGTCACCTTTTGTTTATTCCGTGCATTAAACGCCTCCTGTGTGGAGCGCAAATCCATCAACGTTTCGAGTCTGCGTTTGGGTCCAGGTCTGCATTCACTCAACGTTACACGTAGCGCCCGTGTCTGTAGTTGAGCGTTCCTTGAGTAGTGGGAGGAACCTGTGAGTTGTTAATTAGTCTGTATTGTTGTCAGGTAGGATTTAAGCGTGGTATTGCCAGAATCACAGCAGTGTGCATTCTATCACAGACTATATACCCCTGCTTACTCCATTTAATAAAAACAAACAAAAAGAAAAACGTACCTTTTTCTTCCCAGTGTTACAGGTATGGTACGCAGTTGCCTGCAATGATGTCTATCGCTGTATTACTGCACTGATCTCTTGCGCTAACTATGATTGTTCCTACCATGTATTTATGCACATCTTGTAAGTCACTCTGGATAAGAGCGTCTGCTAAATGCCTAAAATGTAAATGTAAATGTAAATGAGTGAGAGAAAGGCACTGCCGCTGGGGCAGGTGTGGGTAAAGAGCAGCCCTGTGCCAAGAGAGCCGTGACAGGCGGGGCAGCTGACTGTGAGGCAGCAGGGTGGAGCCCGCAGGCCCTCGGGGGGCAGGCCAGGACCTTGGACGGCAGCACCTGCAGACACGTGGGGAACACAAGACACAGTAGTCATAGCAACAGACGCGGTACCGTTTTTAAAGCTGGCAGTTTGTATGGCATCAGTAATAAATGTGTCATCACATGGCACCTCATGATGGGAATTTTCCAGATGAAATCAAAAACCCAGAAAAAAAGCCAATTGAGCCAATCTGGGCAGAAAACTTGTCAAATAATTCCCTTACCCCTCGAAAGGCGGCCAAGCCGAACACCTGGAAAAGGCCAGAATACTAAAAGTAGTTTAAGAATCATATGCCAAATCAATGAATAAACTTGCCAGCATTCCTAGTGTTTTTGCACCGAATAGTTACAAACAAGCATACGGAGAGACGTCATTGGTTCCTGAACGCAATTTGGTTCACGCAGGTCAGAATACTTACAAACAATAGATAATGGTCCCTTGCTCCCACCTCATCAAGTATTATAGCAGAAGACTCAGTGCTGTTATCTTGGCATGGGGAGATGCACAAAGTACTAAATGCAGGGGTGCCAATAATTGTTTGAGAAAATGTTTTTGAGAAAAATGTTTCTTTTTTGAGGCGGCACGGTGGTGCAGTGGATAGCACTGTCGCCTCACAGCAAGAAGGTCTCGGGTTCGAATCCAGGCCGGGGGCCTTTCTGTGCGGAGTTTGCATGTTCTCCCCCGTGTCCGCGTGGGTTTCCTCCGGGTACTCCGGTTTCCTCCCACAGTCCAAAGACATGCACGTTAGGCTAATTGGAGAGTCTAAATTGCCCATAGGTATGAGTGTGTGAGTGAATGGTGTGTGTGCCCTGCGATGGATTGGCGACCTGTCCAGGGTGTATTCCTGCCTCTCGCCCGGAACGCATGCTGGGATAGGCTCCAGCACCCCCCCGCGACCCTGACCAGGAATAAAGCGGCTTAGATAATGGATGGATGGATGGATGGATGTTTCTTTTTTTATATAGATTTTCTCAAGATCAAGATGATAAACAACAAAGACATTTTCACAGCCTTTTTTGCTCATGTTTACCAAGGCTGCCAATAATTCTGGAGGGCACTGTATAAGAAGTTATTTATTTATTTTTTTGCCCTGCTTCATCCCATATACACTACCAGTCAAAAGTTTTAGAACACCCCCATTTTCCATTAAATTTCAGAGTTATAAAAAAAGGCCCTTTTCAGGGAACAAGTAACGTGGGTTAAGAGCCCCAGACCATCACGCTTCCTCCTCCATGTTTGACAGTTGGTGTCACACACCGAGGAACCATCCTTTCGCCTACTCGACGGTGTACAACAACCCTGCGTGATGAACCAAAGATTTCAAATTTTGATTCATCGGTCCAGGCAAGCCTCTTTTTCTTATTTTGCCATCTTAGCAATGGCTTTCTTACTGCCACTCGAATTGTCAAACCTGCAGCTTGAAGTCTTCTCTTCACAGTTGAAACTGAGACTTCCTTACTTCGACCAGTGTTAAGCTGTGCTTGAAGCTGTTGTTCTGTGAGCCGCCTATCACACAAGCTGTTGACTCTCAGAAACTTGTCTTCTGATTTTGTTGTGGCTTTGGGTCTGCCAGACCTTTCTGTCAGAGTTTCCTACAGTTTTCAAGTGCCTTTTGATGGTGAACTCACTGCCAAAAAATGTACATTCTTTTTAAGTTTTTGGTAACCTAAACCTTTTTTTTAACCTCTGGCAGGTCAGTTTACCGCTTACCTTTGTACCATTTCAGGTTATTCACTGGACTTGAAGTGCTTAAATTTCAGTAAAAACTGGAAAATGGGGGTGTTTTGAAAACCTTTGACCGGTAGTATATATTTATATACTGTATATATACTGTATATCACACCATATATACAGTATATACTGTATATGTGGCAGGGCGTATTATCCTGCTGAAAGAGGCCAATGCCATCAGGGAATACCGTTGCCATGAAGGGGTGTACTTAGTCTGCAACAATGTTTAGGTAGGTGGTACGTGTCAAAGTAACATCCACATGAATGCCAGGACCCAAGGTTTCCCAGCAGAACATTGCCCAGAGCATCACACTGCCTCCGCCGGCTTGCCTTCTTCCCATAGTGCATCCTGGTGCCATCTCTTCCCCAGGTAAATGACGCACACGCACTCGGCCATCCACATGATGTAAAAGAAAACGTGATTCATCAGACCAGCCCACCTTCTTCCATTGCTCCATGGTCCAGTTCTGACGCTTACGTGCCCATTGTAGGTGCTTTTGGCGGTGGACAGGGGTAAGCATGGGCACTCTGACCGATCTGCGGCTACACACTGTGTGTTCTGACACCTTTCTATCATAGCCAGCATTAACTTTTTCAGCAATTTGTGCTACAGTAGCTCTTCTGTGGGATCGGAACAGACGGGCTAGCCTTTGCTCCCCACGCGCATCAATGAGTCTTGGGCGCCCATGACCCTGTCGCCGGTTCGCTGGTTGTCCTTCCTTGGACCACTTTTGGTAGGTACTAACCACTGCATACCGGGAACACCCCACAAGACCTGCCGGTTTGGAGATGCTCTGACCCAGTCGTCTAGCCATCACAATTTGGCCCTTGTCAAAGTCGCTCAGATCCTTACGATTGCCCATTTTTCCTGCTTCCAACACATCAACTTCAAGAACTGACTGTTCATGTCAGGGGTCCAGCGGTACCTCCTCGTCCTGGCCACAGGAAGGCGACATAGCTCCCTTTTTTTTTTTTTTTTTTTTTTTTTGTGGTTTCACTGTTTCTTTTTCCCCAGTCGCCCCAGATATATAGATATTACATGACTTACTTAAAATCAGAGGTTGACATTTAGGAATGTGACCTTTTGACATCGTTATACACGGTGCCCAATGGGCCTGTTTTTGAACAAGGTAATTAACCATCTTCAAAGGATAAATGCATTCTCCAACCAAGCCTAACTTCAGGGGGAAATGACATCTGTTTTTTGATTAAACTCACACCCCATTACGCGGCCCATAGCGATTAGACTCTAATGTTCAAAACAGCTATAAAAAGCACCAAAGGGTTGATACATATCTTTAAAAATTGAAACGAAATAGGGTTTTTGTTAGTAACATACTGCTATCTTTAAAATAAAAAAAGGACACTGGGTTTTTGTTA
Source organism: Aldrovandia affinis (assembly GCA_029706075.1). NCBI lineage: Eukaryota > Metazoa > Chordata > Actinopteri > Notacanthiformes > Halosauridae > Aldrovandia > Aldrovandia affinis. Next base: position 1,613,794 of record JAINUG010000059.1, read on the forward strand.
GCAACATACTATACGTATCTTTAACGAATTGAAACGGAAAACATAAACTCACATTAGCCAGCCGATGTCTAGTTCTTTTTCCTGCTGTAAAACCCCCCAAAAGATGGCTCCCAGAAAATCATTTTGCTGACGGTTAACTATGATTTTTGTTAACAACATAGCCTACTGCGGCGATAAGTAATGTATCTTTAAAATGTGTATGTGCTCCAACAAAATTGTATCCCAATTGCGTTGTCACAACACTAGTTTCTCGTAGGACACTTCCAAAGCGGTGAAATGACATCTGTGTTTTTCATTAAACTCATGCATAGCTACCTTTTGACAACGTTTTCCATGGTGAGGTGGGGTTCAACGAGGGTATCCCATTTGCGTCGGCACACACTAGTTTTCGTGTGACACTTCCGAAGCGGTAATGTGTTTTTTGAACATGGTAATTTACCATCTTCAAAGGATAAATGCATTCTCCAACCAAACCTAACTTCGGGGTGGAAATGACATCTGTGTTTTTATTAAACTCACACCCCATGTTCCCACGGTGAGGTGGGGGTCCAACGTAAGAAACCTTTTGGTGAGCCACCCCCACCCCCCCCTAGCGGGGTTCAAGCAAATTCTCAGTGTAAATTACATCTGTGTTTTTTGAACAAGGTAATATTTTTTAATTGTAAGACACACAGGCAGAGTAGAAAATCTCCTAACCAAGCGCCATAGGGTCGTTCGTTTTTGAAAAACATCATGTCTGGAGAGAGAAAGACTATTTGATACGCCGGGTAAATAATCATTTCTACCATATGTCTAATGATTATTATTTTATATTGTTAACAAAAAAAATCCCAAACTCTTCACAAATAGCCGAAGGTAATAAAAACACGTTTTAACCGTATAATCTGATTAGCTCTTAGGATATTTGGTCTGAAAGTAAAATGTCTTTTTATCATTTTTTCCAGCGTTTCATCCCTAGAGGTGTGTAATCAACCTGTAACGAAAAAAGCTAAAATATTTATCCAAGACGGTACGTACTGGTTTTAAAATGTCTTAGACATAAAATACAAAGGTTTTGGCAATTTAAATAATTTTGTATGCTACACAGAAATTAGCGATGAGGAGCTGCTTTCTATACAAAATCCTGCGCTGGAAAACATGCTCGCGAATGACCACAGTAGGCATTGCCCATATCCTACCGCAAACATGCTTGTTAGATAACATTATTCTGTTTTTTTTGTCTGACCTATTTTTGGCTTTATTTTTATTTTCCAGGACAGGATTCTGCAGCTGTTTGAACTGGAGGCCCCAAACAGGCCAAACATTTCACATAGCGCTGTGGAAGTAATTAACTATTATATCAATTTTTCCCATCCACCGGGCAGGCTATCCGGCGCTGAAATTCAAGAATTAGGCTCTTCAAGGATCGACGTAACTCGCCCTGGACTAATGTTTACTTACTTACTTACGCCTGTTACCCCGCCTGGGGCATAGGCCGTCAACAAGAGTCCTCCAAGCATTCCGGTCCTGGGCCAACTTCTCCAGCTGTCCCCAAGAGTGGCCCATCTTCTTGACATCTGCCTCCAAGTCTCGACGCCAAGTATTTCGTGGTCTACCTCTATTTCTCTTCCCTTGGGGGTTCCATTTGAGGGATTGTCTTGTGATGTTTAAGGCTGGTTTACGGAGAGTATGACCAATCCATCTCAGGATTCGTCTCAGGCAGGTGTTAATGAAGGTTTGAATTTTCTTCATAGTGGTGGCAGTGGTCCTCCATGTCTCGGCGCCGTATAATAAGACTGACTTCACGTTGGTGTTAAAGATTCTGATCTTGGTTGTGATGGAAAGGTCTCTTGAGTTCCAGATGGTTTTTAGTTGGATAAAAGCTGCTCTGGCTTTGCCAATTCTGGCTTTGACATCGGCGTCTGTTCCTCCTTGCTTGTTAACCATGCTGCCCAAGTAGGTGAAGTTGTCTACCTCCTCCAGTACTTCCCCTTCCAGCATGATGGGTGGTGTGCTCTCAGCGTTGACCTTCATGACCTTGCTCTTCCCTCTGTGTGTGAGGGTGGTTAGTGATTGGTGCCACTCGCAGAACCCCGGGGGATCAATAAGTTAGACCGTACTGCCCTACAGTCTAACCACAAGCTCTGAAGGTCAGAGAAGTAGGGAAAAAATAACAATAAGGGGGAACAGATATTATCACCCAACGGGTGACTAAGTGTCATACAGACACAAACAAACGAACAGTATAAAGAGATAAGAAAACCAAAACACGCGGTGGTAAAATACCTCCACCGGTATACCTAATGGTAAATAGAAAACGAACAACTAAACCAAAGACAACCGTGTGTCCGAAACAAATAATAAACAGCTAGAAGAGCCAAATAAAGAACGAAAATGAAACCCGAAACAAAAAGCGAGTAAGGTTCCTAAAATCAGGTCACATAAAGTAGTTATTTTACTAGAGAAGATTCTTTGAAATGAGATAGTTTCTTATTCTATAGAAAGTTTCTTTAGAGTCACGTCTTTAAAAAGACACAACAAACTGTACCGGCTAAATGGTAAAAATGGCTTACGATTTCGCAATGATCCGAAAACCAGCTGGGGTTTAAATAGGGAGGTAATTGGCGATTGTTTTCATATGTGCCCCTCCCACCAGAAAGGCGCAACACCGCCATCTGGTGGTAAGTCAGGGGAACAACCATGACACTGTGGATGTTTAGCCCCAGACGGACTGAGTTGTTTGCAATGGTGATGGTCTTTTCCTGCATCTGCTGCTGGGTGTGCGAGAGAAGGGCCAGGTCTTCTGCAAAGTCAAGGTCTTCTAGTTGGGTCCATGGCGTCCATTGTATGCCATTTCGCTTCTCTGCTGTCGATTGCTTCATAACCCAATCTATAGCCAGCAGGAACAAAAATGGTGACAGCAAACAACCCTGTCTCACTCCTGTTTTTATTTGGAAGACATCAGTGGGTTGACCGCCATGGATTACTCTGCAGGTCATCACCTCGTACGAGTTCTTGATGATGTTGGTGTACTTCTCTGGCACGCCGTAGTGTCTGAGAAGCTTCCAGACGTTCGCTCGATCAAGACTGTCGAAAGCCTTTTCCTAGTCAATGAAGTTCACGACTAGGGGTGAATTCCACTCCAGTGACTACTCCAGGATTATGCGCAGAGTTGCAATCTGGTCTGTGCAGGATCTGCCCTTGCGGAAGCCAGCCTGCTGATCTCGTAGCTGTGGGTCCACAACGTCCTTCATCCTGTCCAGTATGATACTATTGAATACTTTGCCTGGGATGGACAGTAGTGTAATCCCTCTGTAGTTTGCACATAGGCTCAGATCACCCTTCTTTGGTAACTTGATGAGGCAACCCTCCTTCCATTCAGATGGGATGTGTTCTCCTTCCCATATCTCCTTGAAGAGAGGATGTAGTAGCTCTATTGTGGTCTCGATGTCGGCCTTCAACGCCTCTGCTGGAATACCGTCGGGTCCTGCAGCCTTGCCATTTCTTAGCTTCTTAATGGCTTTTCGGATCTCTTCCTTTGTTGGTACGCTGCAGTCTATTGGTAGATCACAGTCAGCTTGTTGAATATCTGGTGGGTCCTGTGGTGCTGGTCTGTTTAGTAATTCCTCAAAATATTCCATCCATCTTCTCTTTTGCCCTTCCTCTCCAATAATTGGCTTTCCTTCTTTATCTTTTACTGGTCTTTCTGGTTTACTGAACTTTCCAGACAGCTTCTTGGTAGTGGCATACAGATCTTTCATGTTTCAATATCTAGCTGCTTCTTCAGCTTCTGTCGCAAGGGTCTCCACATAGATCCTCTTGTCTGCTCTGATGCTTTTCTTAGCACTCTTTGTGGCATCTGCATGCTGTTTTTGTGCTTTGGACTTCTCTGATCTTGTGCTGTTGTTCATTTGCGCCTTCTTCTGTTTTCTCTCCTCTATCTTCCGCAGTGACTCCACTGATATCCATTCCTTGTGGTTTTGTTTTCTTTGGCCCAGTACTTCTTCACAAGTTGTTTTTACTGCTTCCTTCACCGCCTTCCACTTCTCATCGATGTTTTCCCCCTCTTCCATCAGCTCTTGTAGGACTTGGAACCTGTTCTTGAGTGTAATTTTGTATTCCTCTTGCTTTGTTGGATCTCTCAAAAGTGCTGTATTGAATTTGTCTTGCTGGTTCTTCTCTCCTGTCCAGTTTCTCTTTAATTTTTGCTTCAAACGGGCAACCAGAAGATGATGGTCTGAAGCGATATCAGCTCCTCTCCTAACGCGTACATCTTGGAGGGATCTCCTGAACTTCTTTGTAATGCACACGTGGTCTATCTGGTTTTCAGTGGAAAGGTTTGGGGATACCCATGTGGCTTTGTGTATCTTTCTGTGAGGGAAAATGCTTCCGCCAATGACCAGGTTGTTGGTGGTGCATAGGTCTGCAAACCTCTCCCCGTTGTCATTCATTTCTCCTAGGCCATGCTGCCCCATGATTCCCTCATAGCCCCTGTTGTCACCTCCAATCTTGGCGTTAAGGTCTCCCATTACAATGGTGATGTCTCTTCCTGAGTTGTTCTGAATGATGGTTTGCAGTCTGCTGTAGTATTCTTCCTTACTCTCTTCATCGCTGTCATTTGTAGGCGCGTAGCACTGGATGATGTTCATGTTGATTTTGTCCTTCCTGGTTCTGAAGGAAGCTACAATAGTCCTAGGACCATGTGCCTCCCATCCAATGAGTGCTCTCTGAGCTGTTTTGGACAGCATCAAAGCCACTCCCTGCATGTGATGTGCGTCATCCTCTTCATGGCCTGAGTACAGCAGCATCTCTCCTGTGGCAAGCCTCTTCCGGCCGGATCCAGTCCATCTTGATTCACTAATTCCGAGTATTGCAAGATCGTAGTTCCTCATCTCGGCAGCGACTTGTGCAGTCTTTCCTGCTTCGTACATGGTCCTTACATTCCATGTTCCAATGTTGGTGGCAGCCTTAGTTGAAAGAATGGTGATCGGCAGTGTAGCTTCCGGATTCCGGCTTTCACTACACAGCGTCATACTACCTCCAGGTGAAGGTCCATCTTCTCCCAGGCCTGAAATTTGTTTTTCTCTTGTTGACGTTTCTGTAACTAGTGCTTTTTTTCCAGGGTGGGGAAGTTAACCCCACGCCCAACCCCCAACCTGGAGGGACCATGGAGACCACATTATTTTTTAACTTCACACCAAGCCAAAACCTTCTGCAAAGTATTAATGTTCCTTTGTAACTCACGAGTCAAGAGATAAATTGTTTCTGAAGGTGGTGATCGTGAGAGCTCCACTTCATGTACTGTAATTTCTGTGGGGAGCAGTCGTCGTCCCGCGGCCGGGTTAGTGTTCAACTACATTAGTCCAGGGCGAGTTACGTCGATCCTTGAAGAGCTTAATTCTTGCACAAATATTGCCCAAGATTTAATCGAATCCATTAGGTTAGCATTGCTAAACCAAAACCACATAAATGTGTGGCTGATTATTGTTTCTCATGCAAAGAGAAGTTTATTCCAGAAGTTCAACACGAGTGTTTCATCCAGCCCGCCAAACCCGAGGAGCTGTGTGAAAAGTAAATTTTTTATGATTTTGAGAGCCGGCAAGATTCTGGAGTACACATAGTCAATTACATATCTGCTGTATAGATTTTAAGTGGGGATGCTGGGCATCAGAGGGGGACACGTGTGTCAAGGCTTTTTTAAGCAAATACAGAAGGTCAAAATACAGAGGATACACATTTATTGCACATAATTCCAGGGGGTATGATGGTTACTTGATGATGAATGAATGAGTTAAGCAAGGTTTTACCCCAGAGATCATTGCTCAAGGCAGTAAACTCCTATGCTTTACAGATACCAAAACAGAGGTACATTGACAGTCTCCGTTTTTTTACCAATGAAGCTTAGTGCTATGCCTAAGGCCCTGGGGTTTATAAATGCCAAGAAGGGGTATTTCCCCCATTTTTGGAACACATTTTACATTTTAAGCATTTAGCAGACGCTCTTATCCAGAGCGACTTACAAGATGTGCATAAATACATGGTAGGAACAATTATAGTTAGCGCAAGAGATCAGTGCAGTAATACAGCGATAGACATCACTGCAGGCATCTGCGTACCATACCTGTAACACTGGGAAGGAAAAGGTTAGTAAAAAATTATTATTATTATTTTTGTAAGTTTTTTTTTTTGGATGGAGTAAGGAGGGGTATATAGTGTTGAACACGTAAGCAGTGGTGATGGTAATTAGCTAGATGGACAGTGTTCAGTGGTAGTGGAGTCTGAAAAGGTGGGTTTTGAGTCTCTTGTGGAAGATCGCAAGTGATTCCGCGGTCCTGACCGATTGCGGAAGGTCGTTCCACCAGCGAGGGGTCAGGACAGAGAAGAGGCGAGACCGTGAGGAGCGGCTGCCAGGCGCCCGGAGGGATGGGGCAGTTAGTTTGCCAGAGGAGGCGGAGCGGAGGGGTCTGGCTGGGGTGTAGGGAGTGATGAGTGACTGGAGGTATGGGGGAGCAGTACCTCTAGCCGCTTGAAAAGCAGGCACCAGTGATTTGAATCTAATGTGTGCTGCAATGGGGAGCCAGTGCAGAGAGGAGAGTAGAGGGGTCACGTGGGTGAACTTCGGCTGGTTGAACACCAGACAAGCGGCGGCATTCTGGACTAGTTGCAGTGACTTGAGGGCAGGTCGAGGAGGAGGAGGACGGAGCTGAGGGATTGGGACTTAGCCACGTGAAGAGCCTCAGTGACCGCAAGGAGAGCAGTCTCTGTGAAGTGGCCTGCTTTGAACCCCGATTGGTTAGGATCAGAGAGCCAGAGGAAAGAGAGGAGTTAATGACATTGGAGACAAAGGGGAGGATGTCCATAGCAATGGACTGGAAGAGGGGGGAGGGAATGGGATCGAGAGGGCAGGCGGTGGGACGGTGGGAGCGAACAAGTTGAAGGATGTCTGAGTCAGGGAGGGGCGAGAAGGAGGACAGAGGAGTGAGAGGTTTTGGTAGCAAGATGGGTGAGGGAGAATTAGGGAGAATGAGGGAGAGGAGGGGGATGGAGTGGGGGAGGAGGAGGGGTGTAAGTAAGTAAGTAATGTTTATTTATATAGCACCTATCACAGACCAGGGTCAAGTGCTTCCTTAAAAACATCATTAAAGTGCAAAGAAGATAGCAAGTTGATTATTCATTAATATAAGTTAATAAAACATAGGCCTAAAAATAAAAACAAGAAAAATAAAAACAGCAAGGGCATAAAAATAATAAAGAAGACACAGCAAAGAGAAAGGGGAGGAGGAGCTGGGTGAGACCACTGATCTTAAGAGGGGAAAAGAAGTCTGGGAGCCACAGTTTAGAGTTTTAGCCTGAGAGGGTTATAAACCCTGGTCAGAGGAGAAGATTGAATCATGGAAAGGACCATGAAAATGACAAGACTTAAACTGCAGAGGAGAGGTTAGAGGAACAGGTAGCCAGGAGTGTGTGGAAATCGGTCAGAGCCACAGGTGAATTTGGATTTTCTAATCATTTCCAACTCAACATTCTGCGAAGTTTTGCTCACAGTTTTAGGGGCAGAAGGTCAGAAAAATCAGTTAGCCAGGGGGTTAGAGGAACAGGTAGGGGTCAGAGCCACAGGGAATTTGGATTTTCTACATTTCCTTTCTGCTGCAGGCTTAGGGGTGGATAGAGGACAGAGTGAGTCAAAGGAGGAGGAGAGAGAGGAAAGTAGGGTGTGTGGCAGCCCAAGGGGCTGCACAAGAAAATGGCTGCCTGGCCTCCAACACATGGCAGCACAAAACACTACATTTCCCAGCAGGCCACAGTCACACCTGAACGGAGTGAAGGCAATGGAGCTGACGACCAGCTGAAAGCCATTTCGAGGCCTACTTAAAGGACTGGCTCACATTACCCAGGGAGAGGAGTAGGAAAATGTTTGTCAGGAGTTGCTGTGTGAGTTTGAAGAGAAAGAGAAGCCTGTGAAGTCGTTGACCAGCCAGGATTTGGAGAGCGTGTTGAAGTGTTTTGTGTTTGACCGGATTGTGTGAGGACCCCCCTTTGAATATCGACTACGGACTGGATTGTGGACTTGGACCTGGATTTTGGATTGGATTTTGGACATTGACGACGAGATAAGGATTTGTGGACTGTATGTGTTTGTGTTCCCCTGAAGACCCCACCCTTTGTTTTGTGTTTGTCAGTAGTAGTTTAATAAATTATCATTTTGTTTTTGAATACTGCCTCCTCCTTGTTCTTGAACTTGCCTACGCCCTCTGCAAGGTCTGTGTGTGTCGCCCAACCCCTGGGGACACCACAGGTGGAAGATGCTTCCTCAGCAGGTAGCTGAGAGAAGGCATCAGTAAGGGGAAGAGAAGATAGAACAGTAGCTGACAGGGCAGCGGGGGAGAGAGAGCAGAGGTTGTGACGGACAAGGACAGTGGGAGCAGGTGGTTTAGGCACAGAGGGGAGGGGGAGGGAAAAAGACAGAAAGCAGTGGTCAGACACATGTAGAGGAGATACCATAATGTTGGGTGAGGTGCAGTTCCTAGTGAAGACCAGGTCCAGTTGGTTACCAGCCTTGTGGGTGGATGGGGATTCAGCCACGGTGAAGTCAAAGGACTGAAGCAGGGGGAGAAATGTAGAGGTCTGAGGAGTCTCCAGCAGCAGGTTGAAGTCACCGAGGAGTAAGACGGGAGTGCCATCCTCAGGGAAGGAGCTGAGTAGGGCATCCATCTCATCTAGGAAACTCCCCAGTGGACCTGGTGTGTGATAAAGGACAATGATGTGTAGTTTACATGGAACAGTGAGAGTGACAGCATGAAATTCAAAGGAGGAGGGTGAGAAGTGAGGAGATCTCCCCCACAGGGGGAGATCAGTATACCTGGGTCATGGAGTGTGTGAGAAGGTGTAGGCAGAGGCCAGGGGTGGCCGTGAGATGATCCATGTTTCCATGAGCGCCAGGAACTGCAGGGAGAGTAGTGAGGCCTGGGCCGAGATGAAATCGGCCTTCCGGACAGCGGACTGGCAGTTCCATAGTCCGCCTGCTACCACCACGTCGACACCAGGAGATCTAGGAGGGTGGATGAGGTTGGAGAGGTTTCAGGTGTGGGTAGAATCTCTCCTTCTAGGAAATCTAGAAGAGGAGACATGGACTGGAATAGGGAGGTAGCATATAGTGTTAGGTGCAGAGGAAGTAGAACAGGGAGATGCAAAACTATGATACTTACTGTGCGGCGAGCACTCCCTAGCTGGCCTCCCTCGGTGGACTCCTTTTTGTCTCCGCTGAGACTTTGTACTCCTGCAGGTAGACTCCTTTGTCTTTGTCCGCTGAGGCTTCGTAAGGGGAGGCTAGGATGGGGAGGCTGCCGCGAATGGTGACTTATATAACTGAGTGGTGCTAGGCGCTAAGTGGTGAGTGCCACCTGACAACAATGCAGACTAATTAACAATTCACAGGTTCTTCCCACTACTCAATGACCGCTCAACGACAGACACGGGTGCTATGCCTGATACAATAAAACTGATTGAAACAGCTGAGTATCAATCAACTTTGAAATAAACCTTCTAAGCAGCGATCAAAACTAATAAACACTGGAACAACAGTAACACGATACTAATTAAGATAGCTACGTAGCCTAAGCTGCTACTGCAACCAGCGAAACAGGAAGCGAACCCAGAAGCTAAAGGCGAAATCTAATGCCGAGTAACCAACACTTACTAGAACGCAACGAGACGACTCTTACCGTGATAGCACAGTACTATGGGGCTGATACTATGATGCCGCAAGAAAGGTCTGCTTTTTTAAAATCTCTAGGCCTGCTTTTTTAAAATGGTATGATTCTGTGTCTGGTGGGGTTTTTGACTTCAGAAATGAAATGGCTACAGGACCCTACCCCGCAACACAGTACTATGGGGCTGATACTATGATGCCGCAAGAAAGGTCTCAAATCATTACAAAACATGAGGATGGGCTCTCAACGAAAAGGCCTATGTACTGTAAAAACGACGTAGTCATTTTACGGAAGCGTGTTTAAGGTTTAGATCTGAGGTGTTGAGCTGTGGAGGCGCTGATCCTCTGCAGTGTCTTACTATTGCTTCCGTATGTATGAAAATGTTCAGGACAAATTTTTGGCCGAGAGACACCATAACCATGACATCAGCAGAGAAATAAAATCGGTCACAAAAGTCTTTCTCCAGTGCATCCATTCAATGGTTCGAATATTTGTCAGCTAACTCCAAGGTTCCTATACAACATGCTCTCAACCACGGCAAAACTAAAATAGGTCCTTATTACGTTGATGGTAACGTAATAGGTTGCCGGACGCCGCACAGCTTATGAATTTGCTGGATGTTTCTACCATGGGTGCCCAAAATGTTTAGACTCAATTTGGCTTGATGCATCAATATTTCCTAAACAAAATAGAAAATCTAAAAATGACCTACAATTTGAGAGTTAAGGTTTTATGGGAACACGAGTGGGAGGGGCTCAAAAAGACTTGTGCTTTTCTGAAAACCTTTGACTTTGCAGAGCCCTTGGTGAAGCTCTTTTCGGGGATAGAACTAATGCGCTTAACTTGCATTACACTGTGCAGCCGGGGGAGAAAATTTATTATTACGATTTCACCTCACTTTACCCCTACATGAATAAGGTGAAAGAGTACCCGATTGGGCATCCACAGATCATATTTTGCGATTTCGAACCCCTTGATCATTATTTTGGGTTCATCAAGGCAAAAGTGTATCCTTCTCGAAATCTGTTCCTACTGGTGCTACCCTATAGAGCAGCGGGTAAGCTAATGTTCCCGCTTTGCAGAACTTGTTGCGAGTCCCTAAATCAAAACAACAAATGCTTGCATTCTGACGATGAGAGGGCTCTTTCAGGTGTCTGGTGTAGTGTTGAACTGTTGAGAAAGGGTACAGAGTTGCCACAATGTATGAAGTGTGGCATTTTGCAGAAAATATAGATTCTCTCTTAACCGATTACATAAAGACCTTTTTAAAAGGTAAGCAGGAGGCCAGTGGTTACCCCTCCTGGGCCTCTGACGATGTCAGTAAAGAGACCTATATTCAAACCTATTTTGAAAAGGAAGGCATTCAGTTAGATCCGACAAAAATCTCTGTAAATCAGGCCAAACGACAAATATCTAAACTCTTTCTGAATAGCCTTTGGGGAAAATTTGGCCAAAGAATAGACAAGGTAAAAACAGCATTGATTAGGGCTCCGGACCAGTTTCTGCAATAAATGTTCTCCAACGAGTATGACATTGCATACTTTTCTTTTTTGAACCAGGAAACGGCCTTGGTGCAATGGAAGTATAACGCTAAATATCCGGTGACTCCTGGTAATGTCAACGTGTTCATAGCAGCGTTCACGACAGCCTACGCTCGACTAGAACTCTACACACTGTATAAACTACAGTGTGGTTTTTGTTTTTGTCAGTAAACCTGGAAATTGGATGCCCGAACTGAGTGATTTTCTAGGTGGTCTCACAAGTGAATTAGATCCTCAGGATCACATTGTCGAATTTGTTTCAGGGGGTCCCAAGACCTACGGTTATCGCACTCTACAGAAAACATGCCTGAAAGCTAAAGGGATCACATTACATCATGCCAATGCCTCTGTAGTAAACCTAGAGTCACTCACGAGTCTGGTTGACCATTTTATGCAAGATGATACCAGGGAGGTGATAACCAGTGAGCAAAAGATTGTCCGGGATAAACGGGGGTTCATTTAAAAAAACACAACATTAACAAAATGGTTCAGGGTTGTGTACAACAAACGGGTGCTCCTGCCAGATTTCAGTACACTGCCATATGGCTTCTAAATCCCTAGGAAACACTGTTACGGAGGGGTTTGATGCCCGCTTTCAACACCCCTTCTCATGCATAATATCTGGACCTAGCAATTCTGGTAAATCATATTTCATAAAGCTTCTGTTGGAAAATTCTGATCGTTTTTTCCAAAATACCTGATAACATTGTCTGGTGTTATACATACTGGCCTCTGCATGATAAACTGTTGGAAAAAAACAAAAACATTACATTTGTTGAAGGAATTCCTGACTCTTTGTGTGACGATAATTTGCTTCCTGTGCACAAGACAAATGTGTTGGTTATTGACGATCTAATGGAGGCGGCTAGTGGAAATAAAGAAGTGGAGAAAGCTTTTACAAAATATACCCATCACAGAAACCTGAGTGTTATATACTTGGTGCAAAATCTTTTTTTTCAAGGAAAAACAAGTAGAACAATAAATCTTAATGCAAACTATATGGTACTGTTTAAAAACACCAGGGATAAACAACAAATCAGTGTTTTGGCCCGGCCCGGCAAATGTTTCCAAGAAACTCTAAATTTTTCATAGAATGTTTTGAGGATTCAACGCGAAAGCCCTACAGATATCTCCTGGTGGATTTAAAACCTCAAACTCCTGAGGACTACAGGGTCAGAGCAGGTTTGTTCTCGTGGGAGTTGCCGACAGTCTACGTGCTCAAGAAAAAGTAAAAAATAAAGAAATAAAAATAGCTATTTCAACATGTCTGCTCGCTTAAAGAGAAATCTGCCTTTACTGACAGCGTTATTTGAAGATTTGCCACTACAAAGAGTAACAAAGTTATTTTAAAATCAGCGTCCTCCGAACTCATTCGCACTCTTTATGAAATAGTGCTCAATGTTCTGCGAGGTAACATCCCTTTAACGTCGAGGCAATTTAATAAATTGAAAAGACGAAAGGCATTGATTAAGCTTTTTGCTAATAAAAAAACATCGCTTAAAAGAAAAAAGAAAGCTATTAACCCCTTGTTGACGATTGCTGCAAATTAGCCTCAAACCCCTTAAGACCTTAATACAGCAAAAAATTAATTTAATTTTTTTATTTTATTCAGGCAATAAGGGGTTAACCATTCCGGAGGTTTTTTATTTCCTCTCTTGAGTGTTGCCATACCCTTTATAACCAGTCTAATAGCCTCTCGGAATACGTAAATCTTAAACTATGGAGTTTTCTCGGAAAATGTATCTGGTACCTCAACATCAGATGGAAAAGTTAAAAAACATCCCTTCACCCCTCGAATCAATCAGGCAAAATGTTGAGAATGATATGGACTTGGCAATTCGGAGTATTTTCGCAAAACCGAATATGGATCAACACGAAAAAGCCTAACAATACTCTGCAATACTGCAAAGGTTTTTATCTAGTTAAAATGGGGTCTAAAGAAACAAATAATCTAACATTGTCTTTGCCCGTTAATCCTGATAAAGGGGGAAACCCCTCTGAACCTCCCCAGGGTACTGACGCAGACCCTACGACAGAAGATACAGACCGGATTGTTTCGATGTTATTCAAAGTATCGCCCCTAGGTGTAAGAAAAATGGCACATACGTCTTGGACAAAATGCACAACTCTGGTAACGTAGCAACATGAAATGATAAAGGAGAGTTTGTTTTCAAAGGTGAAACGGTGAATGGATCACATATGGTTGACTTAATAAAGAGCCGAAGATAGAAGACCCGCAGGATGGTAAAAATGTATTGAAGCAATGGCTATCCTTAACATGCCTTTATCTGTTATACCTAATCACCATGTACGTCAAAAGTTAAACGTATACAAGAAAACACCAATGTCCTTAGCATCACCAAAGTCTCCCGCAACAAAGACCGGACCCACCTACGCGTTTCCTGACCCCCGCTTTTCCTCACCCACGCTAGATCGTACTATGTGGTTAGACTTTTGAAGTAATAGAGAAACCTGAAAAAAAGACACAAACAATGATGTAAAGTTTATCTTGTTTTATTTTTCATAAAAATATGCCATTATGTTCAATCATTGTCATTGTGTGTTTTTTTCAACAACCATGACAGTCCTTAAACATATCGCCAGAGCACACATTCTGTATACAAGTAGGCATGTTTCTTTTATGCATAAAAGGTTGTATATTATGAACAAGCATCGAAACCATCCCCGGCCGTGATTACACTCCCGTCGGCTTTTGTGATCTTGCAGCGAAGATGTAGAAGGGTATTGTTCAAATCTAAATAGGCTAGTCTTCCCCGTTTCCCGCAATAAAAAATTCCAAAGGCCCCATGTCTGACAGGGCAGATGTGGGGGGAGGGGGATTTTCACATATTGGCTCTTGCCTATACAGGTTTGGGTGAAAGGGACTGTAAACAAATCCAATTCGGACTTTACACACTCCTCTGACATGCTATGTAAAAAAGACATTGCTCTTTAGAAGATAGTTCTGGTTTTTCTTTTAGAGTTTGAGCTGGAGCATTTTCGCTTTCCTCTTTGTCGACCTTTGGACACTGACCGAGATGATTTTGTGCTTTTGCGTTTTTTAATAGTAGTGTACGCCTGTTGACGCCCACCGGGGGGGTTTAATCTTTTACCCCGCAACATAACCATAAGTCCAGAAAGGAAAGTTGTGTAGGCATAGCAAAGCACCAGACAATCTGGCAACGAACATGGGAAAACGCACAGCTTATATACATTTAGACATAACGAGAAACAATCAGGAATAAACACGAATGCAGCTAACTGCAATCAGACACATGAGGAACAGGTGAAAACGATAATACAATGACAAGACTGGAACCAGGTAAGTGAAAGTGAAAACACGGACCAGACAACCAGGAAAACATGGAATAATCTAAAACACTTAATTACGGGGAACACAAACACGAGACGTGACAGTACCCCCCTAGGGACACCACCTGGCGGATCACCAACCTGTACCGGATGCCGACGCAGGAATTCCTGGATTAGGGAGGGGTCGACGATATGTCTCTCGGGCACCCAACTGCGTTCCTCGGGACCGTACCCCTCCCAATCCACCAAGAATTGGCGACTACGGCCCCTGCGTCGGACATCCAGCAGGCGGCGAACGGTGTAGACTGGGCCTCCTTCAATGAGCCGGGGGGGAGGCGGGGTGCGGACAGGAGGGCTAAAACGAGACACAACATAGGGTTTAAGATGAGAAACATGAAACACAGGATGGATGCGGCGTAGGGGAGGAGGGAGGTGCAACTGTATGGTTGAGGGGGTGATAACACGAACGATGGGGTAGGGACCAATAAATCTGGGGGATAACTTCTTGCAAGAGACTCGCATGGGAATGTCTTTAGCAGAGAGCCAGACCTTCTGGCCGACCCTGTAGCGAGGGGCCGGATGACGGTGGCGGTCGGCCTGGCTCTTCATGGCCGAGACGTGGCGAAGTAGGGTGACACGTGCTGTCCGCCATATACTTCGGGCTCTTGAGATGAGGGCCTTGGCAGACGGCACCTCCACCTCCTTCTCCTCCTCCGGGAACAGAGGAGGTTGGTATCCCAGACAACAGTGGAACGGAGAGATTCCGGTAGAGGAAACGGGAAGGGAATTGTGAGCGTACTCCACACAGGGCAGGGAGCGTGACCAGGTAGCCGGAGTTTGTTCAGCTAGACAGCGCAGTCCCTTACCCAGCTCCTGGTTGTAGCGCTCTGTCTGGCCATTAGTCTCTGGATGAAACCCAGAGGACAGGTTGGGCTTGGCGCCGATCAGGGAGCAAAATGCTCTCCAGAACCTGCTGGAGAACTGGGGCCCCCGGTCCGAGGTCATCTCCTGTGGTAACCCATGGAGGCGAAAAACATGCCTCACCATGAGTTCTGCAGTCTCTTTGGCAGAGGGGAGTTTGGGCAGCGGAATGAAATGCACACTCTTGGAAAACCGGTCTACCACCGTAAGTACGACTGTGTTACCTTCTGATGGTGGTAGACCAGTTACAAAGTCCAGGGCGATGTGGGACCACGGGCGTCGTGGAACCACCAGGGGCTGAAGGAGACCGCTGGGGCATGCATTGGTGGATTTAGACTAAGCACAGGGCACACAGGCTCCAACAAATTCAGCGGTGTTGTCCTTCATGGTGGGCCACCAAAATCTATGAGATAACAGAGCTAGGGTGCGAGAAATACCGGGGTGACAGGCCATGGGGGAAGAGTGGGCCCACTCCAGCACCTGGGGCCGGATGGTCTCTGGCACGAACAGGCAGTTAGCCGGCCTATCTCTGGGACCCGGTGTGTTGAGGAGAGCCTCCTCCACCATCCGAACAACATCGAGCACTGCTGCTGCTACCACGCAGCTAGGTGGCAGGATCGGCTCCGGATTACTCTCCTCTTCTGGAGAGGCGTAGACCAGGGATAAGGCGTCGGGCTTGATGTTCTTGGAACCTGGGCGAAAGGATAAAGTAAAAACAAAACGGGCAAAAAATAGAGACCACCTAGCCTGACGTGGATTGAGACGTTGAGCCGAGTGGAGGTATTCCAAGTTGCAGTGGTCCGTCCAGACCAGAACTGGCACCACAGCCCCCTCTAGCCAGTGTCTCCACTCCTCAAACGCCAATTTGGTGGCTAAAAGTTCTCGGTCCCCAATGCTATAGTTCCTCTCCGTAGCAGAAAGGCGGTGAGAAAAGAAAGCGCATGGGTGTACCTTGTTATCAGGGGCTCTTTGTGAAAGGATTGCCCCTGGTCCTGAGTCGGAGGCATCCACCTCCACAATGAACTGACGTGTGGGATCCGGGAGTGCGAGGACCGGGGCTGACGTGAACAGAGACTTGAGTTTCTCAAAGGCCGCCTGGGCATCAGGATTCCATCTGAAACAGATCTTGATAGAGGTTAGTGCTATTAACGGTGCACTAAACCGTGCTGTAATTCCGCACAAAACGTCTGTAAAAATGTGCAAACCCAAGGAAGCGCTGGAGCTGTTTGCGATCAGAAGGTACAGGCCATTCTTGCACCGCCTGCACCTTGGCGGAATCCATCTCCAGCTGGCCACGGGATATTATGAAACCTAGAAACTGGAGTCTTTATGAAAGTCACATTTCTCGGCCTTAATAAACAGTTGGTTCTCCAACAGTCTCTGAATAACCCAGCGTACATGCTGTATATGTTCCTCAAATGTTTTAGAAAAAATCTGAATGTCATCCAGATAGACATAAACGAAGCGGGACAGCATGTCCCGGAGTACGTCGTTAACTAATCCCTGGAAGACGGCAGGAGCGTTGGTGAGTCCGAATGGCATGGCCAGGTATTCATAATGGCCAGTGTGGGTGTTAAATGTGGTCTTCCATTCATCTCCCTCCCGAATCCGGACCAGGTGGTAAGCGTTGCGGAGATCCAATTTGGTGAAGAATTGTCCCTCCTGGAGGTTGTCGAAAGCCGAAGACATTAATGGAAGTGGGTAGCGGTTCTTTACAGTTATGGCATTGAGACTCCGGTAATCAATACAAGGACGCAGTGTACCATCCTTCTTCTTCACAAAAAAGAAACTGGCGCCAGCAGGGGATGAAGAAGGGCGGATGATCCCTGATGATAATGAGGTGGCGATGTACTCCTCCATGGCTTTGTTCTCAGGGACAGACAACAAGTATAGGTGGCCTCTAGAAAGAGTTGAACCAGGAAGTAGGTTGATGGGGCAGTCGTAGGCGCGATGGGGTGGTAAGGTGCAGGCACAGGACTTGCTGAAAGCCTGCCCGAGGTCGTGGTATTCGGAGGGCACGAGTGACAGGACGACTGGTTTCTCTCTAGCCACGGGCGTAGAGTCTCCAGGGGTAGCTGCGGAATGTAGGCAAGACTTTTGACAGAAAGGGCTCCATTCCCGGATGTGTCCAGTAGTCCAGGCAATACTGGGATTGTGGGTCACCAGCCAGGGTCCGCCAAGCACCACTGGAGCGTGGGGAGACTCCATAAGATAGAGGGCCAGTCTCTCCCTGTGATTTCCGGAAACAAGCAGCTCCAGAGGCTGGGTGATCTCCTCAATCAGTGCCAGAGGTGTACCTGTCAGGGTCTTGGTTTGGAGAGCTAGACGAGACACTGGAACTCCCATGCGACGAACCAGGGTAGGGCAGATGAGATTAGCATCGGCCCCCGAGTCAATCAGGGCCTGCACCGGAAACTGCTCTCCTTGCCAGGAGAGGACGACGTGGAGCATGGGACGTTGGGGTCGGAAGGTTGATACTTGCGAGGCACCCGTCAGAACCTCCCTCTTCACTGACGGGCGTTGTCTCTTTACTGGGCATGACGACCGGAAATGTCCCCTGCCTCCGCAGTAAAGGCATAGTCCCCCCTCCCGGCGGTGCTGGCGTTCAGCCTCGGATAAATGGGCCCGATTCAACTGCATGGGCTCCGTGATCACAGTGGGTTGAGCAGGGGAGTTGGAATGCGTCGCTGGCCGGGGGGGAGCAGGGGATTCGCGATGCCTCTTTCCTCTCTCCTGCAGACGCGTGTCGATGTGGATGGCCAGGTCCACGAGTCTGTCCAGGTCCAGAGGTAGGTCGCACACTGTCAGTTCATCCAGAACCCTCTCGGAGAGACCGTGCATGAAGGTGTCGTAGGTGGCCACGGCATTCCATCCTGCTGAGGCAGCCAGGGTCCGGAACTCGATGGAGTAGTCTGAGACGGATTGTTCTCCCTGGCGAAGATGAAGCAGTTGACGGGCAGCCGCCCGTCCGACCGAGGACCGGTCGAAAACCCTTCTCATCTCCTCCGCAAAGGATGAGAAGGTCATGAGAGCAGGATGTCCATTCTCCCAGAGGGAGGTCCCCCACAGTCTAGCTTTTCCCCCAAGGAGCGTGATAACGTAAGCTACCTTTGCTCTTTCTGTGGGAAATGAG
Source organism: Aldrovandia affinis (assembly GCA_029706075.1). NCBI lineage: Eukaryota > Metazoa > Chordata > Actinopteri > Notacanthiformes > Halosauridae > Aldrovandia > Aldrovandia affinis. The sequence continues at coordinate 1,632,390 of JAINUG010000059.1, forward strand.
GAGGGCTGTAGTTAGAACACCAGGGAGCACTGACTAAAGAAAGTGCGACAGGAGTTGGGGTCACCCAGGTAGCGTTCTGGAGGAGGTAATTGAGGTTCGAACCCCCTCAGATAACCAGCTTGCATCTGGACTTGGGTCGCTGCAGTCTGTGCAGAACGGGCAGCCGCTGCCGACTCCTGGGTGACTTGGGCCATGGTGGAAAGCTGCTCCGCCAAAGCTTGGACGGTCTGCTGCAATGTCCGCAGCTCCGTCTCGTGATGCCCCAGGCGAATCCCGTGGTAACAGGCAACGTCGGCAGGATCGGTTCGGTCCACTGGTTCCATCGTGGCCAGATTGTTCTGTCAGGAACGGTGTCGGAATTAGTCCGCTGACGCCAAACAACGCGACAGACTGATGTCATATTTGTGCATCACTGCAACAACCTAGGCTGTGTTCGAAACCGTTCCCTATTCCCTATATAGTGCACTATAAAATACCCACAATTCACAGCGATTTGTAGTGAACAGCAAATGTACCCTACAATTTCTCCCGTATACCACAATGCAATGCGGTCATGTCTTCGTTAGCTCACGACTTCCATAACGGTAGCTATTGGTGGCTAAAGCACTGGCTAGCAGACAGCACCACAGTTGACAAAACCTCACTTGCACATCATTAGAATTTCAACAATTTATTTGGGATTTCACATTCAAAACTGAACATGCAAACCCGATACTACCTGAGTACATTTCAACCTGCTGCTATGAGTGCTCGGTTTGTTTACGTGATACTGGGCGCATCCGCTTGCGTCACCTGAATATCCGGCACTTTTTTTTTTAACGCAAATGACGTTCAGTTGTAGTGTCCGAAAACAGTTTAATCGTTCACTACATGGAACACTACATAGGGAACACTATATAGGGAATAGGGAACGAGTGAACGAGTGAACGTTTCGAACACAGCCCTAGAACATGGAGCACATTCAAGTCGTGCTGGTTTTGGTCATGTTTCCACCAAAAATTGCCTATATTTCACTAAATCTTTATTTGAAAATTTCACAAAATAAATGTTTAGATTCAGTACTCCTTAGGCGATTTAACTAGGGTGGTCTTAATTAATTTAATAAAAATTAAAAGATCGCTAATTTTTACATTTTATTTAATTCGGTCGCGTTTCTAAAAACCTGCCTCCCATAAAGGCATTTAGTATGAAAAACAAAGCAAACCAAATCATACAACACAACGCCATGTAATTCAGTCAACGCTGGAAAAGAGATGAACAGCCACACCTCCAAAAGTTCCTGTACATTTGAAAGACTTACCTCCTGACTAGGAACATTTTGGGGGGTAAATAAGTCCCCCAAGTGACATTTAGACGCTGGTCGCTGCTACTTCCATTTCCTGATATGAAGATAATTACCATAAGGGTCCCTAGTTCCTGGGAAAAGTTCCTGCGGTGGAAACGAGCCTTAAGTGAAGAGGAGAGATTACAGAGGCAAAATGTTTAAAGATGTTAAAATCTGTACTCTGCATTGCAAGTGAGGGAGAGAAACATGTTGCCAAGAGTGACCCCCTGTTTGTTATATTACAGGAACATAAAGGTATGCAGTTTGGTTGAGAAACCAAATGCACAGAATGTAAGCACTAGCATGTGTTGGAGATCCAGGCTGAAATGGCCGTGAGCCAGAAAAAGTCCCCCAGCACCTCCATATCAGTGTTGCCGCCGGTGATATAAGTATCAGATGTGGTTAAAAGCCCCCTGCTTGGAGCTGTCTCCTGCCACCTATAATAATGTTCAAAGGTGCAGAAAGCCTGTCTGGGCTGGGTCAGGTTAATGCCCGGGCCATAAAGGTATGGTTTCACTGTGGTTATCTCTTCAACCTATGCACAGTGCTGGCTGGTAATGATGGGGTTATGGATGTGTTAGGGGTAGGTAATGGATGTGTTAGGGTTATGGATATGTTAGGGGTAGGTTATATATGTGTCATGGTTGTTTCCCTGACTTACCACCTGAGGGCGGTGTTGCGCTTTTCTCCTGGTGGGAGGGGCAGAGTAAATCAATCACCATTTCCTCCCTATTTAAACCCCAGCTGTTTTTCGGTTCTTTGCGAAATCGTAAGCCTTCATTACGATTTAGCCGGTAAGGTTGTAGCGTCTTTCTAAAGATACTACTAAAAGCACTTTCTTTAGAATCTAGAAACTCATTTAGCAAATGTAGGATTCTTTTATGCTACCTGATTTAGGAAACTCACTCGCTCCTCCTGAGTTGGTTTGTGTTCCGGTTAACACAGTCTGTGGACTGTGTTTTCGGGTTTCATTTCTTCGCTGGTTATTTGGCTCTTCTAGCCGTTTATCTTTTCATTCAGACACCCGGTGTCGGTGGTTTCTTTATACCTTTGTTTGTGTCTTTGTGGCACTTAGTCACCCGTTGGGTGATATTTTCGGTTTTCCCCCTTTTTGTTATTGTTTTTCCTATTCTCTGTTATTCAGAGTTTGTGGTTAAGCTGTAGGTTTACAGTTTAACTTATCGATACCTACGGGGTTCTGCGATTGGCACCAATCTCTAAACCCACCATAACAATATGTGCTAGGGTTATGGATGTTGCAGAGGTAGGTTATGGATGTGTTAGGGTTATGGATATGTTAGGGGTAGGTTATATATGTGCTAGGGTTATGGATGTTGCAGATGTAGGTATTGGATGTGTTAGGGGTAGGTAATGGATGTGTTAGGGGTAGGTTATGGATGTGTTCAGGGTAGGTTATGGATGTGTTAGGGGTAGGTTATGGATGTGTTAGGGGTTGGATATGGATGTGTTATTCAAAGGTGCAGAAAGCCTGTCTGGCTCCTGTTCTGGGCTGGGTCAGGTTACGGCCTGGGCCATAAAGGTACGGTTTCACGGGTGCGGTTGTCTCTTCAAAGTGTGACTGAGCCTATGCACAGCCCTGGCTGGTAATGATGGGGTTATGGATGTGTTAGGGTAGGTTATGGATGTGATTTTATGGATTTGTTAGGGGTAGGTTATGGATGTGTTAGGATTCTTTATGCTACCTGATTTAGGAAACTCACTCGCTCCTCCTGAGTTGGTTTGTGTTCGGTTAACACAGTCTGTGGACTGTGTTTTCGGGTTTCATTTCTTCGCTGGTTATTTGGCTCTTCTAGCCGTTTATCTTTTTCATTCAGACACCGGTGTCGGTGGTTTCTTTATACCTTTGTTTGTGTCTTTGTGGCACTTAGTCACCCGTTGGGTGATATTTCGGTTTTCCCCCCCTTTTTGTTATTGTTTTTTCCTATTCTCTGTTATTCAGAGTTTGTGGTTTGTGGAGGTTTTACAGTTTAACTTATCGATACCTACGGGGTTCTGCGATTGGCACTAATCTCTAAACCCACCATAACAATATGTGCTAGGGTTATGGATGTTGCAGAGGTAGGTTATGGATGTGTTAGGGTTATGGATATGTTAGGGGTAGGTTATATATGTGCTAGGGTTATGGATGTTGCAGATGTAGGTATTGGATGTGTTAGGGGTAGGTAATGGATGTGTTAGGGGTAGGTTATGGATGTGTTCAAGGGTAGGTTATGGATGTGTTAGGGGTAGGTTATGGATGTGTTAGGGTTGGATATGGATGTGTTATTCAAAGGTGCAGAAAGCCCTGTCTGGCTCCTGTTCTGGGCAGGTCAGGTTCTGGCCTGGGCCATAAAGGTACGGTTTCACGGGTGCGGTTGTCTCTTCAAAGTGTGACTGAGCCTATGCACAGCCCTGGCTGGTAATGATGGGGTTATGGATGTGTTAGGGTAGGTTATGGATGTGATTTTATGGATTTGTTAGGGGTAGGTTATGGATGTGTTAGGCGTTATGGATGTGGATGTTTTATAGTTATGGATGTGTTAGGAGGTAAATGGTGGATGTGTTAGGGGTAGGGTTATGGATGTGTTAGGGGAAGGTCATGGATCTGTTAGGGTTATGGATGTGTTAGGGGTAGGGTTATTGATAGGGCTATCTGTATATTTCCTATGCTTGTGCTCCCCTGCTCTCACATAATGCTACTGGCTATAGCACTGCTTTTTTCTGACTGCATGTTCTCTTCTCTGCCTCGGCCTCTGACTCTATATCCTATGAGAAGTGTGAGCTGCCCCCCTCAACCCTCACCCCCACGCCTACCCCAGTCCCTGGATCTGGACCCCCTTCACATGGTTTAGCTCCCCCCACTGACTACTTAACTCAGGAGGCGCAAAGTCTTTCAGCCCTGAGTCACCTTGGACTGACCATGATACAGTTATTTTTGGACACACCCTTTGCCGGTCAGAAGAGGATGAGCTCCCCTCCTTTTAGTCTGGTTCCTCCCAAGGTTTCTCCCTATCAAGGGAGTTTTTCCTTGCCACTGTCACCTTAGGCTTGCTTTTGGGAGGGTGTAGGCCTGGGTTCCCTTCTGTTAAGCGTTTTGTGACAATTCATTTGTGAAAAGCGCTATACAAATACATTTTGATTTGATTTGATTTGATGTGTTAGGGGTAGGTAATGGATGTTTTAGGGGTAGGTTATGAATGTGTTAGAGTTATGGATGTGTAAGGGGTAGGGTTATGGATGTGTTAGGGTTATGGGTGTGTTAGGGGTAGGTCGTGGATGTGTTAGGGGTAGATTATGGATGTCTTAGGGGTAGGGTTATAAGAACATAAGAAAACATAATGATGAGAATGGGCCGTTCGGCCCATCTAGGCTCACCATGTCCTAATCTAAAGAGTATCTAGTACTACATCTAGCCTGGACTTGAATAGCCCAAGCGTTTCTGCCTCTACTACCTGACCTGGCAAGCTGTTCCAGGCATTGACAACTCTCTGTGTAAAGAAAAACGTCCTAATATCTGTGCGGAATTTGCCTTTAACTAATTTCCACCTGTGGCCTCTTGTTCTGCTGACCCCACTTATCTTAAAAAATCTTTGGTATTTTACTTTGTTAATCCCTTTTAGGAATTTAAAAACCTCAATCAAATCCCCCCTAAGTCTCCGTTTGCTAAGTTTAAATAGATTGAGTGCCTTAAGTCTATCATCATAACTTTTACCTTTCATACCAGGTATCAGTTTAGTTGCCCTTCTTTGGACTTTTTCAAGAGCTTCTATATCTTTCTTGTCATGCCATGCCCAGAACTGCACACAGTATTCTAAGTGCGGTCTGACAAAGGCATTATATAACATTAATATAACCTCCTTTGATTTATACTCAATACTTTTTGCTATGTATCCCAGCATCCTGTTGGCTTTTTTCACTGCTGTAGCACACTACTTTGATGCAGATAGGCTTTGATCAACTACAATTCCTAAGTCCTTTTCAAATTGAACACCTACTAACTTTTCTCCTCCCATAAAATACTCCTGTCTAATGTTTTTATTTCCCACATGCATAACTTTACATTTAGCAATATTGAACGTCATCTGCCAAGTATCTGCCCATTTTTGGATTTTGTTTAAATCATCTTGGATTACTTTAGTCGATTCCAAACTGTTTGCCAAACCCCCAAGTTTAGTATAATCTGCAAATGTATCTATTTTGCTACTAATGTCCATATCAAGATCATTTATGTAAATAAGGAAGAGCAGAGGTCCCAGCACCAATCCCTGCGGGACACCACTGCCCACAGCACCGAGGTCAGATTCGGCACCACCTACTGTTACTCTTTGTATTCGCCCTTGCAGCCAATTTTGAACCCACTGTGAAACTACTCCTGCAATTCCTACTGAATTCATTTTAGCAATGAGCCTCTCACGTGGTACCTTGTCAAATGCTTTCTGAAAGTCAAAATATATAATATCATAAGCCTGGTTCAGGTCAACACACTTTGTAGCCTCTTCGAAAAAGTCCAGGAGGTTTGTTAGGCATGACCTCCCTTTGAGAAATCCATGTTGGCTCTCCCTTAAAATACTATTATTTTTCAAGAATGATTCCAACTTATCCCTAATAATACATTCCAGCATTTTACATGCGATGCAAGTTAAACTGACAGGCCTATAGTTCCCAGGGTCAGTACGGTCCCCCTTCTTATATATTGGAATTATACTGCCCTGCTTCCAGTCATCTGGTATTTCTCCAGTGATTATGGATTGAATGAAAATATCTGTCAATGGTTTATATATAATTTCCCCAAGTTCTTTGAGTACTCTGGGATATATGCCATCAGGGCCTGCTGCCTTATTTGTCTTAAGTTTTTTAGTTTTTGTAGTACTTCTACATCCCTTATTTCAAAGTCCTCCAAAACATTGTGTACCTTGTCTATACATTTAGGCATATTTATAACCTCTTCTCTAGTAAAGCTCTCCACAAAGTAACTGTTTAGTGTGTTTGCAATATGCTTATTATTATAAACCAAAGTTCCTTCCTTATTCTTAATGCACTTAACCTCATCCTTAACTTTCCTTTTTCTACTACAATATTGAAAAAACATCTTAGGATGACTTTTTGCATCTTGGGAAATTTTAATTTCAAACCGCCTTTTAGCTGATCTTATTTCCTTTTTAGCCTTTGCCCACATATTACAATAATCTGACTTGTTTCTCTCTGAGTTATCCTTTTTATATACTCTGTACAGTCTTTTCTTTTGCATCAAAATCTCCTGTAAAGATTTAGTCATCCACTGCTGACACAGTTTTTTCATCCTATTTTTCCTTACTTTGGGGATGAATTTACACTGTACATCTACAATAACCCTTTTAAATATAGTCAATTTTTCATTCACAGTTCTGCAATCTAGAAGTTTTACCCAATCTATATTACTTAAATTCTCTCTCATTTTATTAAAGTCAGCTCGTCTCAAATAAAAAATTCGAGAGTTAGAGGAGGCTGTCTTAACTTGCCAAAAAATATCAAAAATTACTGCACTGTGGTCACTTGCCCCTATTGGTTCTCCTACCTCTGTGCTGCAAATTCTGTCAGGATTGTTACACAAAACCAGATCCAGTATTGATTTCCCTCTCGTAGGCTGAGTAACAGACTGTACCAAAAAGCAGTCATTGACCATATCTAAAAACTCCTCTTCACATTTGCCCTGACCTGTCACTATCTCCCAATTAATAGAGGGGTAATTGAAGTCGCCCATTATTATCGTCTCTCCTTCAGCACAGATTTGTTTTATGTTACCAAAGAGCGTACTATTTATGTTACTGTCTGAAGCTGGAGGTCTATAGCATACTCCCATATTAAGGTCCTTCTCATGATCTACCAGTAATCTAATCCAGATGTCCTCACAAGAAACGAATGAGTTAATACCTGGAATGTCCTGTACATTACGATTGTCTTTCATATAAAGGGCCACTCCCCCTCCTCTTTTATTAGTTCTATCCTTCCTAAACAATTTGTACCCCTCTACATTATATTCATCGCCATCCGCTGCACCAAGCCATGTTTCAGTAATCCCAATAATGTCATAACCCCCATTCAACATGACAGCCTCCAGTTCCAAAAATCCCAAAATATGGATGTGTTAGAGTTATGGATGTGTTTGGGGTAGGGTTATGGATGTATTAGGGGTAGGTTATGGATGTGTTAGGGGTAGGGTTATGGATGTGTTAGATGTAGGTTATGGATATGTTAGGGTTATGGATGTGTTAGAGGAAGATTATGGATGTGTTAGAGGTATGTTATGGATGTGTTATGGCTATGGATGTGTTAGGGGTAGGGTTATGGATGTGCTAGGGTTATGGGTGCGTTCAGGATAGGTTGTGGATGTGTTAGGGGTAGGGTTATAGATGTGTTAGAGGTAGGTTATGAATGGGTTAAGGTTATGGATGTTTTGGAGGTAGGTTATGGATGTGTTAGGGTTATGGATGTGTTAGGGGTAAGTTATGGTTGTGTTAGGGTTAAGGATGTGTTAGCGCTAGAGTTATGGATGTGTTAGGGTTATGGATGTGTTAGAGGAAGATTACAGATGTGTTAGGGGTATATTATGGATGTGTTATGGCTATGGATATGTTAGGGGTAGGGTTATGGATGTGCTAGGGTTATGGGTGCGTTCAGGATAGGTTGTGGATGTATTAGGGGTAGGTTATGGATTTGTTAGGGTTAGGGTTATAGATGTGTTAGGGGTAAGTTATGAATGGGTTAAGGTTATGGATGTTTTGGAGGTAGGTTATGGATGTGTTAGGGTTATGGATGTGTTAGGGGTAAGTTATGGTTGTGTTAGAGTTGTGGATGTGTTAGGGATAGGGTTATGGATGTGTTAGGGGTAGGTTATGGTTGTGTTAGGGTTAAGGATGTGTTAGCGCTGGAGTTATGGATGTGTTAGAGGTAGGGTTATGGATGTGTTAGCGCTAGAGTTATGGATGTGTTAGAGGTAGGGTTATGGATGTGTTAGGGATAGGGTTATGGATGTGTTAGGGGTAGGTTATGGATGTGTTAGCGGTAGAGTTATGGATGTGTTAGGGGTAGGTTATGGATTTGTTAAGGGTAGGTTATGGATGTGTTAGGGTTAGGATATGGATGTGTCATGGTTATAGATGTGTTAGGGGTAGATTATGGATGTGTCATGGTTATGGATGTGGTAGGGGTATTCTCAGCCTCCTGTAAGGAGACCGCATGGATCTGTATCCCAGTCACTCTGAAAAGGCTGTTGAATTGGACCGAGCTTAAAAGTGAAGCACAGCGCTCTGGAAAATTTGTTCCGGAAGGCATTTATTTAAGCTGCCTCTCCTTCGCGGTTGAAAATCCCATTATGGAGCTAACCCACTGCAATTAAAGGGAGAAGAGAGGTACAAATAAATGAGTTGTCTTTATTGGTAAGTCTCTCAGGGTGTAAGCAGTGTGCTATAGCAGTGAAAACAGGATGCTGGGATAAATAGAAGATTACGGATGTGTTAGGGGTATGTTATGGATGTGTTATGGCTATGGATATGTTAGGGGTAGGGTTATGGATGTGCTAGGGTTATGGGTGCGTTCAGGATAGGTTGTGGATGTGTTAGGGGTAGGTTATGGATTTGTTAGGGGTAGGGTTATAGATGTGTTAGGGGTAAGTTATGAATGGGTTAAGGTTAAGGATGTTTTGGAGGTAGGTTATGGATGTGTTAGGGGTAAGTTATGGTTGTGTTAGAGTTGTGGATGTGTTAGAGGTAGGGTTATGGATGTGTTAGGGGTAGGTTATGGTTGTGTTAGGGTTAAGGATGTGTTAGCACTAGAGTTATGGATGTGTTAGAGGTAGGGTTATGGATGTGTTAGGGATAGGGTTATGGATGTGTTAGGGGTAGGTTATGGATGTGTTAGCGGTAGAGTTATGGATGTGTTAGGGGTAGGTTATGGATTTGCAGTGGCGGGCCGTGCATTTCACACCTAGGCGTTCAGTAGTGCTCCGTCTGAATCAATCCACCCCTCAATAACTATTTTATGGCTATAAAAGCCATCTTATTGTTATGTTTTGAGTGTCTGTTCGGTTTGTTTTTGCACTTTGTTTATTTATCTTTCTTCAGTCATGTTTCATTCTCGTTCTGTCATGCACTTCGGGAAATTCTATGTTTCGGTTTTTCCGTCTTCGTTTCTAATCTCGTTTTACTTCCTTCTTACTTTCTAATTACACTTTGTATATATTAGTTAGATGTATATAGTACTAACCAACTAATCTACTAACATTAGGGATTTAGATTAAGTTACTAACACTACTAATCACTAATTATCTCACGCTTCTAACTATCGCTGTCATTCTCTCTCGTCTCTATCGCTGTCATTCTCTCTCATGAAACATGACTGAAGAAAGATAAATAAACAAAGTGCAAAAACAAACCGAACAGACACCTGTTGCCGTTGCATCTCAGATAGATAACTCATGTATCCAGAATAAATGCCTTTACTGAAGAAACAAACCCGGGGTGCTACAGCTGCGACACACATAAAAAAGCATCAATAATAACCTCATAAAATTGCAATATTATTTAGGAAAATAGCAACATTTTACTCACCAAAAATCCGTATTATTTGTACACAAAATCCATCCTCCTTTCTTTCCTCAAAAAGAGTTCAATTACTCTGTCGTACAGATTATCCGTGTGTTTCAGTTCCATCAAGAAGTCCTTTTCTATCGCCATCGAAGCTAATGCTGAAAGTCGAGCCTGCCCTGTCGTATTTCTGGCATAAGTTTTAATTCGCTTTAGGGCTGAAAATGTCTGCTCAAATGTCTGAATCACAGACTGATGTTAATTATATTTTGTCCATGAATACTTATTAAATAATTCCAAATGGTCTGTTCGCTTCCTTTCATAGCTGTTCCCCTGGTTACGCTGCATCCAGACGTTTATTTTCATATTAAAGCATTTAACCAATCACATTTCACACTGCGCACAAAACCATGTTCTCTCTTCTCAAAACTGATTCTTTCCACCAAAACGATACACACAGCTATCACATGAATATCTTTACAGAGCATCCATTAAACACTGGTGTAATAAATTTAAAATACTACCATCAAAATACTGTTTATATATGTTTTGGCTTCATGAGGCCATGTTACATATTCAATTGTATAAAATTGTGTAGAAATTGTTTCCTTTTTCTCCTTTAAGGTTTAGGTTTTTTTTTCTCCAATTGGGCTAAACTCACAACCCTGCTTCCCAGAGTCATACTGTAAATTTATAGTTGATACTGCATATTGTTAGAGTTCTGAGAATACACAAATGTTACCTATTTTGGCAAAACTCTGTGTATCAGTGCACAAATACAAAAAGGTAACAAAGCAAATATTTATTTGTTACTGTAAAATACAGTAAAATGTTCAGCTGACAACAGACAGAAAAAAAAAAAAGTTTTTCGTAGACCCACAAAAAAATAAAAAATAAAATAAATACAGTAAAATGCGGTGAAACAGGTCTACATGTAAATCAGTCATCCCGCCTCCGATCCTGATCAGGCCAGAGGACCTCATCTACATCGCATGCAATCTTCTCCCTGGCCAAGCAGCGGGGGAAAAAGCAGCACTGGCATCAAGTTCAAGCACTCTCTGAAAAAGAGAAAATGACCATATCAGACAGTAGGCCTACATACAGGACCAGCTATAGGCCTACATACAGGAACACTGAGGTGCATAGTGACATGTCTATACAGAGTACTGAAAGGATGTGGTCAGTTACAGTAACCTGCTGTACTCACTTGCACATATTGGTAACGTAGCTCCTTCACTCTGTCAGCGTTGCGCTCAAACAGCACGCGATATACCGGTTTCATTCGAAGCTGGTGTTTCTTCAGGACACGATCTATTGTGGACAGGCTGACCTGGTCAATGTTTGGGAAGAGGACATTGTCTTGTATGACTCTGTCTTTAATTTTCCTTAGTGTAATGCCATTATTAGCCAACACCATGTTGATTATGGTGGTCTCTTGCTCATCTGTACATTTCCGGCCTCTGCCACCTCTTGCTGGTCGTCCTTCTATTCTGTGAAAAGTATATACAGTATAGGCTGCATTTCATAAATGTAAGACAAAACAACATTATACTATACATTTCTCTAAGCACTGTATGTATCCATAGAAACCATAAAGTTACATTACTGTAATTACTGTAGAGAATATAGAAGACTACTGAAGTGGTTACTTACCTATTCTCATCTCTAAATACCCGGATAACTGAGGCTACCGTGAAGCGGCTCAAATTCGGCTGGACTCGCTACCCAGCTGCGGTCATTGTTAGGCCATGATTGAGCACATGGTCAACCAAAGTTGGATGGATTTCATTAGAAATATTGGTTTGGCGTGCCTTCGCCTTCCCCTTCCCCTTCCCCTTCCTCTTCCTCTTCCTCTTCCTCTTCCTCCTCCTCCTCCTCCTCCTGCTCTTGCTCTTGCTCTTGCTCTTGCACTTGCTCTCACTCTTCCTCTTCCTCTTCCTCTTCCTCTCTGTTCTCCATGCTGCTCCATTTTTCCCCCAACACAGTAGAGGTAACCTGAGGCCTCTTTTATGCTCTGACACATGATTGAAGTGTTTTGCCAATTGAGTTTGAACAGGTGAGAAGTGAGTGAGACCAATTAGTAATTAGGGTGTGGCATTTTGAAGGCCAGTGTTTTCCAGGTGAACAAAGTGTGCTAAATGAGTGCTCTAATTTGTGCTTAGAGTTTTGCAAACATGTGATTTAGAATTGCTATTTGAGTGAAAACAATGGAACTGTGCTTAGAGTTTTGCAAACATGTGATTTAGAATTGCTATTTGAGTGAAAACAATAGAATTTTGCTTAGAGTTTAGCAGTCTGGAGTCTTGTTGTTGATACATGAGCTTCAAGTTTTCAGAATTATGTGCATAGTTCCATTTTTTGTGTGTATACAATGGAGAAAAACTGTAACAACATGATTGTGGAAGGCATCGGTCTGGACAGGGAATTGGGGTGATTAACTAGCAGGGCAGCCAGTGGACACACCTGTGTGACATTTCCTAATTGTACCTGTGTGCTTAAAACTGCTCTGCTCTCTTAATAGGTGGCTGGAACCGGGAGAAGAAAAGCTTGAGAAAGAGGGAAAGACAAGACCGAAAAAAATAACTGAAAAGTTGTGTGTGCGTGTGTATGTGCATGTGTGTGTGCGTGTGTGTGTGTGTGTGTGTGTGACACTGGGAGAGGTGGAGGGAGGAGTAGAGAGGGCTACGCCTCCCTTTTGGCTGCTGTCAAGTGCTCCTGTTCCCTCCCACAGCCTGGAGAGGACTACAGGACCTGGGACAGCAGCGGCCTCAGGCAGGCTGACCTGAGGCTAATGAGCAATAAACTCAGCTGTGAGCAGGCACGTGCACAGATAGGGCCCAAGGGGGGCTTGAGTCAGAGTCAAAAAGTGCCCTTTTTTTGGCTGGTGTTAATTGTATTTTATTTTTTCTTTATTTGTTATTGAAATTATATCAAATATAAAGAGGGAAATGTATAGTAGTATCCACAAAAAAATACACCTTATCAATTTAAAAAGTACTCCGCTCTCCAGCCCCCGCCCCCCTTCCAAATGGTTTTGTCTCAATCAATCAATCAACGTCGCATCTTCTGACATTCCGAATACGACTTGTCATGAAAAGCACCACACCCCAGCCCCAGTTCGGTTACGGTGAATTATATCACTCAGGTAGGCACTGTTTTAATTATGAAACCACAATTAAACAACACTTAATTACTTTTTATGTTATATATCCATAAAAAAAACGATGAAGGAGGTCAGTAGGACTTGCCGCCTTCACGCTGTAATTTCGTAATTACTAGCCTCGGTACTCGCGAGCAAGTAAGCTAGTCTAATTATCATTAAAACAACGTTATCTCCGTCTTGCAGGACAACTTACAAATATGCAATTAATTTCTGAATCAGGTAGTTACATTTTGCATAGTTTTGTTAGTTTAGTGTGTCATCCCCTTTTCTTTATTTCTAAAAATTTGATGTTTAAACGGGATGGCAAAATACTTCTCACCTCTCTAACCCTGGATCAGTTTTTCAGCCATATGCATAGATGTAACAAATATATAAGAGTGTGTTCAAGTAGTGTGCATGCGTGCGTGTGTTTTTGAATATATTATAATACCGGTTTCTTTTCCTCTCAGTGTGATGCTCAAAAACATGTTACTAAAATCAAACTGTAGTTCAGTAGTTGTACTATATGTCTCATTTATAAAATATATGCAGTGTAACAGAACGATACAGAACATGAAAACAGAAGGAAGTTTTGAAACCCCAAATTCAGGGGGCTTATGCATCAAGCATGTCAGAATGGACTGCTGATCTAGAATCTTATCATTACTCATTACAACATCGGGTTGGGAGTATTGCGTGTCGGTGGGTTGAGTGCCCTTTTTTTTTTCTTGCGCCCCTGCCCCCCAAAATGTCTGTGCACGGCCCTGGCTGTGAGCCGTTGCCTTCATTAGGCCATTATAAAAGCACAGTCTGCCATGCCTGAAGGGAGTTTTTCTGGCCATGGAGGAAGAGGTGCTACATTTTTGTTGTGGTTTGACCCTCTTAGCAATAGCGTTTTGATTTAACTTGGTTATTTTTGAGACATTTTTTGAGAAATTAACGGCTGTGTTACACGGTGTGTGACAGTGGCATGTCTACATATTTCTGTGAAGGTTATTTACAGCAGCATAGCAAAATCACTCAATTACATATTTTTTTCAATTTGGATTTACTTTAACTGTACAGTTAATATCTCTTCTTCATCATCAATAAACTTTCCCCGCATGAGCTGAATGCCACCCATACAGTTGAGGCCAAAAGTTTTTCACAACTCCACACATTTCATGTTACCATACATTTATTTTGACAAGTTAATTAGGGCCTCTACTTTGTTCACATCAGAGGTCATTTTAAAACAGTTGGACTACTGCAACTCGCTCCTGGCTGGCCTTCCCGCATCTGCCATCAGACCCCTGCAACTCATCCAGAACGCTGCAGCCTGTCTGGTCTACAACCTTCCTAGACACTCCCATGTCACCCCCCTGCTCACTACCCTCCACTGGCTGCCTGTTATAGCTCGCATCAAATTCAAGACATTGGTCCTAGCATACCAGGCAGTCAAGGGATCAGCCCCAACATACCTCCTCAAGATCTTCAAACCCTACACACCTGCCAGACCACTCCGTTCTGCTACCTCAGGATGCCTAGCACCTCCCCCCATCCGCACCTGTGCTTCCCGGTCACGTCTCCTGTCGGTTCTGGCTCCACGATGGTGGAATGGCCTTCCTGTGGAAATCAGAACAGCTGAGACCCTGGCCACCTTCAAGTGACGATTGAAGACTCACCTCTTCAGGGTGCACCTCTCCCCGTAGTCCGTTTTTTTTTTTTTTTTTACTTAGGGACATAGTTGCTCAGTATTACACGTCTGCTTGTTTATGTATTGTATTAGGCTTAGGCATTATTTTCTGCATTGATTGCTTTATTGCTACCTTTGAATTGTGGCTACAGTACTTCCCACTAGGGTGGCTTTCAGCTAAACTGTTCTTGATTACGGTTAACACTTTGTTGTACATCGCTCTGGATAAGAGTGTCTGCCAAATGCCTGTAATGTAATGATTAGAGACAGATTTATTTCAGCTTTAATTCACTATAGCAGAATTCCAGTGGGTCAAAAGTTTACATACACCAAGTTGACTGTCTCTTTAAAGATTGCAGGTAATCACCAGGATGAAGACTTAGCTTTTCTGAGGAGTGTTCTCTGGTCAGATGAAACAAAAATTGAACTGTTTGGCCATAATGATCAGCACTATGTGTGGAGGAAAAAGGGTGAGGCTTTTAATCCGAAGAACACCATCCCAACTGTGAAGCATGAGGGTGGCAGCATCATGTTGTGGGGGTGTTTTGCTGGAAAAGGGGCTGGTATACTTCAGAAAATAGATGGCATCATGAGGAAGGAGGATTATCTAGAAATACTGAAGCAACATCAGCTAGAAAGTTAAAACTTGGTCGCAACTGGGTCTTCCAGCAGGTCCCTAAGCATACCTCCAAAGTTGTAACAAAATGGCTTAAAGACAACAAAGTGAAAGTATTGGAGTGGCCATCACAAAGCCCTGACCTGAATCCCATAGAAAATGTGTGGACTGAACTGAAAAAGCGCGTTCGAGCAAGCAGGCCCACAAACCTGACTGAGTTACACCAGTTCTGTCAGGAGGAATGGGCAAAGATTCCAGCAAAGTATTGTGAGAAGCTTGTGGAAGGCTACCCCAAGCATTTGATTCAAGTTAAGCAATTAAAAGGCAATGCCACCAAATAATAACAAAGTGTATGTAAACTTTTGTCCCACTGAAAATATGATATAGTAAATAAAAGCTGAAATATATCTGTCTCTTAGCTATTATTTTGAAATGACCTCTTATGGAAATAAAGTAGAGGCCCTAATTGACTTAACACAGGAAATGTATGGTAACATGAAATGTGTGGAGTTGTGAAAAATGAGTTTGAATGTCTTTAGCCTAGGTGTATGTAAACTTTTGGCCAGTGCAATGTAGTGCATAGTGCATGTGTCCCCAGTGAAAGAGCCTTCTATGGATGTGGGGAGAAATATTAGCCCCTTGTTGGCATTTGAGATCTAGTCTGTTGACAGCAAAACAAAGCTGCTCCTGCAGCTGACATAATGAGGCCCAGTCAAGCCTGTCCCACTCAGACATCCCTTCTCCAGAGAACTGATTGCAGTCTGGTGACCTCTGACCCCTCATTTATTACGTGTCGCACTCTCACAGTCTGAGGGGTGCGTGGCGGCTGTGAGCCAGTGCTGAGAGATTTTATCAGTAACTGCTCTCGGTGTCTTAGTAATACTAAACTCAGCTCTCTGCCTCTTTACAGTTTTTACATTGCAGTTTTTCAGTTATGATTGTTTAACCCAAAATGTTTTACTATGGACACAATTATCAAAACCTAAAGCTTATGTATCAATAAAAACCTATTTTTGCAAAACTATAAGCACATTTTTTGTGTTTTCACTCATATTACATTGTCAAATTCAGTTTTTGCAAAACCCTAAGCACAACTCTCCTCATTAAGCACAATCTTCATAAAATAAAAACTCTTGTGTTCACATGGAAAGCACTGCCGTTCAAAATGCTAAACAATTTATCAACCAAACTCATAGGTACAAACACTTCTTGCCTAAATTATTCAATCAGTAATCAGAGATTTAGCACAAAGAAAAAAGCCACAGGTAAACTCCCCTAACAAATTAAATTAGGATAACTTTGGTTGACCATGTGGTCATGGTTTGAGGGAGGCCAGGCAAAGGGTGCAGCCAAACCTGAGCTCCTTCATTGTTGCATCAATAATCCGGACCCAAACAAATGAGAATAAGTACTGTAAACATTGGAGTAATCTCAACTTTTTTCTTCACTGTTCTTATATTTAGTATTAAAATCCAAAATCAAATCATTGATGACAACATCATAATATTTCAATAAAAAAATTAGCCTGACCTGACAGATGAGAGAGCATAAATGGTCTTCTTGTACAGACCTACTGTATTCTCATGTTCTGTTTTTCCCTCTGCTATTCGCTGAACTGTGCAGTACAAAACTATCATTTGAAAAAAATATGTTTTTTAGTACTGTATTTGTGTATTTCATTTATATTTGTGTTCATACAGTACAATCTATTACACCAGGCTTCTGCACATACATTGTACGTTTATAGCATTGTAAATTAATTAATGAAATGTTTAGATTTTCATAGCAGTGTTTTTCATTTATCACACCAGTGTGTAATTAGTCCTCAGTAGAGTCTATTACAGTTTTTCATGATTGCTTTGACTCATTTTGCACAGCAGAATTTCAATTTACAAAACATAAAATGCAAAGTGCCAAACTTACTTGCAGAATTCTTGCCTTAAGATACTACATCCTCTGCTGACATACAAAGTGCAAAACTGTTAATACAAAGTGCCAAAATCGAAATAATGTGCTCCATTCTCAGAATACAGCCACCTAATATTACATGAATGTTCAAATGCTCATTACTACAAATGCAGATCACTAAATCAATTCAACAGGTTTTTGTAGTCATGCATCATTACTTCCAACAACCTTGCCCAGGTGAGTAGCACTGCAACACAATTGATAATCTCTTCACCACTACATAAAAGGCTGCTTAGAAACCTGAATGTTAGTTTCTGACAACTGCCTGCCTTCGCTGCCTTGCAAATTAAGATATCAGATGCGACGTAGATGAAATTCTGGGGCCAAATGCAGCAGAGAGGCAAAATGCTGCTTAAGCACTGAAATGCATTTATGCTTTTTTTAACTGTAAAGTTTGTTGTTACTATAACTGTTTTTGCTTTTACTGTTGTTTTTGTTTTTACTGTAAAATACAGTTGAGTTTTCTGCATTACAGTAATGTATGATTTCTTTCAATGGAATGAAAATGATGTTTAAAAATGACAATCAGACCGTCTGCCCACAGCACAAATGGCAGCCTACTCCACACAAAACAAACAAAACAAACAAACAAACAAACAAAAATAATTCAAACCATAACATGTAGCATAATCTACATCCAGCTGAATAACAACATTACGTAATATTTCAACAAGATCAATACACTTTTAAAATCATTTTTAGGCTTTTGTGCTTTTTCTGATTATTTACATCTGTACATGCAAAAGCACATATACAGTAATCTAATCTTCCATAAAAACGCAAGCCATATATATAGGCTATACTGTATATATATAGTATATACTGCAGTCTATCACAGGGGATGCTTGCTGTGCATCATTTCCAGTATTTACGTGGAAATGACCCTTGCATAATCTTTTTTGATGACAATTATGTTGTGTTTGACGGCATTATTTGATAATGGCTGTTGTATTTGAAAATACACCAATAATGAAACTTCAACAATGAACATATCCAATGTTCTGACGCTCTGATACTTTTGCATGATATATAATCTAATTTGGTTCAATTATTTTTATTTTGCATGCAATATGTGATTTTGAGCCCAAGATTAGGATTATAGCATTTTGTGTTATGACCAAAGAACACTTTCAAACTCTTTTTTGATTAGAAGGATTTTGTGTTTGATGATCACTGTTGTATATTGAAAATGCAGCAATGATTTAACTTCACTGTTGAAAATATCTAATGTTTTGGTGCTATGATAAACTTTTGCATATAATATTCTCTCATTTGAATTTTTATTTTGCCTGCTATATAACATTTTGAACCCAAAATGAGCAGTATGGCATTCTGTATTAAGAGTTTTGCACATTGAAACTCTGCTGTGCAAAATGAGTCAAAGCAATCATACAAAACTGTAATTTGATACATATTGTGGCAGCCGTACGGAGGCATGCCGATGGACGGTGATTGAGGGGCGGTACGTGGCGTCCCGCTGGCTCCACCCCCGGACCTTAATGGGAAGTCCGGGGCGGACGGAGGACACCTGTCCCAACTTTAATAATAAAACAGAGCATATAAAGATGAGCCTATACCTCAAACAGGCGCAAAGTACCGATTTAGGGAAACGCGTTGGTGAGTGGAGGATTACTAGAGAGCATTTATTTGGATTGACTACCTAGATTGATTTTTGAACTGTTTTTGGATAACCCCCTGTGTGTACCGACTTTTTGGATTTACTGAGGAACTACCTGGCTTTACGACTTTTGGAAACGGACAACGACCATGATTACGGATTATGGACTTGTTTTGCTAGCTTTCCTCCCCTACCCTTTTTGTGTTGATTCCCTTAAATAAACGAAGTATTCCGATTTATATCGTTGTATGGTAATTTTATTATTATTCATTGGCTGCGTTGTACACCAACACTCCTGATCCTGCCACAATATGTGTGTAATTTTGTTTAGAAAGTACCATTTTGAGAAGAGTTCACATAGTTTTAAGTGCAATGTTTCATTTTTCGAGATTTGAGGAGTTTTACCAAAATGGTTTACTGATTGAGTTTTCTGTTTATGTTTTGAGAAAAAGAGTCATAGTTTTAGGAAACGTGTTTAAGCAATTGATAAAAAACATAAATTATCTTTGATTACCTTAGTCAATTATTTGCTAAACCCCCAAGTTTTGTATCATCTGCAAATATTACTATCTTGCTTCTAACATCCCTATCAAGATCATATAGGTAAATAAGGAAGAGCAGAGGTCCCAGCACTGATCCCTGCAGGACCCTGCCCAAAGCACCTAGGTCAGATACGGCCCCTCCTACTGTTACTCTTTCTATTTTACCTTGCAGCCAATCATGCTGCAACTCATTGTGACTGTGTGTGTGTTTGTAACTTGTATGAGGTAAGAAGGCTATAAACTCGGGCCCTGATATTTAAAAGGAGGAAAAACATGTGCATGCCTGCCAGCAAGGTGTGTTCATAGCCTTTAACACTGAGTGCTTTAGTGTAAACATCTGGCCCACGTGTAATTTGTAGCTAGTACTCCCAGTCTGTTTTCATTAGGACGCACACAAAGGAAGTATCTGCGGTTATGTTTGAGTTGGAGCAACATCATTTAATAGCTTGTGGGGCTGCATGCATGCAGTCAAGTGAAAGAAGCTCAGACAGATTTTGCTGTGGGTCTTAAATTAAAATACTGCTTGTTGTTGTGAGTGGCATGTAAAACACTTCAGGAACTTTCTGTGGAACCAGGAAGTTTATATTCCTCTGTACAAAGCTTTGGTTTTTCAGCTTTGCTTTTTTACTGCTTACCATACATTGCATTTACATTTGCATATTTCTTAAATTCTTCTTTTTTAAGCAGGTGCTTTCACATTTGCATAGCCATTTAGTATGTTTTAATTGTGTTGTGTTAAAGAACACTTTGGTCTGTGTTTTTTATGCGGCCGGTGTGCACCCAGAATTCTTTGTGTAATTGAATGAATGTGCATGCCCCTCTGAGCAGGAATGCAATAGAAGCGCTGAGTAACTCCTTAATGAAAAGCAGTAGATGCGCAATGAAAAATTGATTATATGCGTATTAAAAGCACTTAATCTGCAGGGCCACTCACAAAAGCAGGGCCACACTCTTAGAGCAGGTCTCCCTGCCCGAGGGCTGTGATTCTTCTCCAATAATTGTAATTCGGCGATAAGGAGCTTAGTCCCCATGTTATCCCCCAATAGATGGGCTGAAGTAAAGAAGGTTTGGGGTAATAATGCAGGAGATTACGGTTTTGGAGAGCTCTCCTCCTCACACACTCAACATTTGCTTCAGGTCAGCCATCTCTAATTTGTCTCTCATTGGCCAGTGAACAAAAATGAGCCAGTCCCTCCTCCTTGGGATCTGTAATGAACATTACGCCTGCTTCACTGACGGCAAATCTGCCCTGTGCAGCATTGGCTGAGGGGCTATAAGCTACTGAGATACAAATCAGGAATTTGCCCCTGTTGCGTGTTTTGGGGGGACCACCTGTGTAGAAAAATGCAGCACCCCACTGTGAGTGTCCCTCCTTCTGTTAGATCACCCCTGGGACACCCCCCAGACCCCCGCCACCCAACCACCTCCCCACCCTATAATCACGGGATCTTTCATTTCTCACCAAATTTATATATTTGATAATAATAAGCTTTATTTATATAGCACCTTTCATACATTGAAATGCAGCGCAAAGTGCTTCACAGACAAAGTAAAACCAGATATAAAACAAGACTGTTAAGAGTAAGCAAAAAAAACTAAACAAAAAAACATCAATGAACAATAAAACATCAATGAATTAATTAAAACAATAAAACAATAAAATAGGGGACACTTCCCCTCACCGAGAAATAAAAAAAAAAGACATTTAAGAGCATAAAAGGTCATTTAAAAACAGCATATGGGACTCCATGTGAGGCACGCATATCATAAGACGTGGTGCTAGCAGTGGTGGGCCATCAGGGCCTGCAAGGCCTTCTCTGCTGGCCTAAAAAATATCTGAATCACAGACTGATGTTAATTATATTTTGTCCATGAATACTTATTAAATAATTCCAAATGGTCTGTTCGCTTCCTTTCATAGCTGTTCCCCTGGTTGCGCTGCATCCAGATGTGTATTTTCATATTAAAGCATTTAACCAATCACATTTCAGCCATCATTTGTTGCCAGGGTCAAAGAAATCTGCCTGGAGGCCTTCACAATCAGTTCTGCAGGCCCTGTAGCATAAAATAAGTGTTGATCAAACTGTTGCTTCAACCAATCAGATTTTGAGTTGGGGACACGAAGGCCTTCTAGAAGGCCTAGGTAACGTCAGCGTATTCACACCCTTTGATTGGATAGTCAGTGGATAGAGAGTGTCTGACTATAATGTAATGTGATTGGTTAAATGCTTTAATATGAAAATACACGTCTGGATGCAGCGCAACCAGGGGAACAGCTATGAAAGGAAGCGAACAGACCATTTGGAATTATTTAATAAGTATTCATGGACAAAATATAATTAACATCAGTCTGTGATTCAGACATTTGAGCGGACATTTTCAGCCCTAAAGCGAATTAAAACTTATGCCAGAAATACGACAGGGCAGGCTCGACTTTCAGCATTAGCTTCGATGGCGATAGAAAAGGACTTCTTGATGGAACTGAAACACACGGATAATCTGTACGACAGAGTAATTGAACTCTTTTGAGGAAAGAAAGGAGGATGGATTTTGTGTACAAATAATACGGATTTTTGGTGAGTAAAATGTTGCTTTTTTCCTAAATAATATTGCAATTTTATGAGGTTATTATTATTGATGCTTTTTTATGTGTGTCGCAGCTGTAGCACCCCGGGTTTGTTTCTTCAGTAAAGGCATTTATTCTGGATACACGAGTTATCTATCTGCGATGCAACGGCAACGGGTGTCTGTTCGGTTTGTTTTTGCACTTTGTTTATTTATCTTTCTTCAGTCATGTTTCATGAGAGAGAATGACAGCGATAGAGACAAGAGAGAATGACAGCGATAGTTAGAAGCGTGAGATAATTAGTGATTAGTAGTGTTAGTAACTTAATCTAAATCCCTAATGTTAGTAGATTAGTTGGTTAGTACTATATACATCTAACTAATATATACAAAGTGTAATTAGAAAGTAAGAAGTAAAACGAGATTAGAAATGAAGACGGAAAAACCGAAACATAGAATTTCCCGAAGTGCATGACAGAACGAGAATGAAACATGACTGAAGAAAGATAAATAAACAAAGTGCAAAAACAAACCGAACAGACACTCAAAACATAACAATAAGATGGCTTTTATAGCCATAAAATAGTTATTGAGGGGTGGATTGATTCAGACGGAGCACTACTGAAGGCCTAGGTGTGAAATGCACGGCCCGCCACTGGGTGCTAGAAAAGGCTAGGTTAAAGAGATATGTTTTTAAGTGCCATTTAAAGATGTCAACAGAGCCTGCCTCTCTAATATCTTTGGGTAGACTGTTCCACAATTTGGGAGCATAGCTGAAGAAGGCTGCATCTCCAATTTTCTTTTGGGTGGGGTTTAGAGTATCTAAAAAACCAGCAGTAGAGGATCTAAGGGCTCGTGAAGGAGCATAGAACGACAGAGAATCTGTGATATAGGCCGGTCCTAAGCCATTTAGAGCTTTGAAAACAAGTAGAAGGACTTTCAAATCAATTCTGGTAGATACAGGGAGCCAGTGCAGTGTAGCTAAGACTGGAGTGATGTGTTCTCTCTTCTTTGTTTTAGTTAGTAGTCTGGCAGCGGAGTTCTGGATAAGCTGCAGCCTCTCAATGGACTTTTTAGGAAGACCAGTAAAGAGTGCATTGCAATAGTCTAATCTACTTGAGATAAACGCATGAATACATTTTTCAGCATCTTGCTGGGTCAGGAATGGCCATACCTTGGCAATGTTTCTGAGGTGAAAGAATGCCACCTTGGTCACCTTGCTTATATGGGGCGTAAAACTTAGATCGGAGTCTAATATAACGCCCAGACTTGTTACTTCTGGTTTGATTAAGGGAGTCAGATTGCCAAGTCTTTTAAGCAGCTCATCCCTTTTTGATTTTTGCTGTCTTGATGTCTGCAAGAGTGCAACATTTTCAAAGGTACCTTTTCAGCTCCACTGAAGTAGAAATGGGAGACAGCAGTTTGGGCAGCATGCGTTGTGTATCTCGTCAGCTTACTAGAGACCTGAATGATTCAGTTTCGGTTTTAGCCTTCACTTAAATTAGAAAGTTGTCATTTAGAGTGTTGAAAATCATTAGCTGAGTAGTATTCAGACCTGAATGGCCCTGTGTCTAGCCCTACAGTGGCCCTTAAATAGAGCATGAAACTGGTCCTACAGTGGCCCTTAAATAGAGCATGTGACTGGCCCTACAGTGGTCTCCAGTGTGCCTAAATCTGTCTGTCAGTCTGTCTTTACTTCCGACCACATTGTGGGTTAACAATAATCATACTGCTGCAGGTGCGTGTATATGTGTGTGTGTGTGTGTGTCTGTGTGTTAATGTGTGATTGTGTGTGTGTGTGTGTGTGTGTTAATGTGTGTATGTGAGCGTGTATATGTTAATGTGTGTATGTGTGCATATATGTTAATGTGTGTATTTGTGTGTGTATATGTCAATGTGTGTGTTACTGTGTGTGTGTCTTTGAGCAGGGGTGGGTGTGCATGTCTCCCATTAACAGTAAAGTGTAATTAATCATCAAGCACCTGGATGGCCACAGGCTCTGAGTTAGTGGAATTGGCTGTAAGTGATTCATTGGGCAGAGGAGCTCCTCAGAACCATCAATGAGCCCTTTCATGTTGAGGTATAAGGGGTGAAGTGGCTCTCTATGTCTGTCCATCTGTTCTCTGTCAGATTCACAGTCCTGTGGAAGGGCCTGAAAGCATCTCTCCCAGACCCCAGTGTCCTGGCTTGTGTGTGGTCACCCCGTTTGATACACCTCCCCCCCCCCCTCCTCTGGCTGCCCTGACCCCCTTGGACTGTGAGCCATCTGAGGCCATGCTTGTTACAATAATCTTCTTCTGTCACCTCTCTTACAAGGAGAATAAATCATTACTTGCAGCATGTTTCACCCCGGCTCTCAAGGGAAACAAAGTCTGTGATGAGCATCACAGTACGATTCAGCCGCATGTGAAAAGAATGAGGGCGGCTCAAATAAATGGCAGAAACTGTGTATTCTTTCTAGCCCAGCCGCTCATTGAAAGGCTTTCCCCAACACTTTCTTTCGTCCAGCTTAGCTTCTGTTTTTCCCCTGAAGCAGAAATAAGTACAGATGTTGATATTATTTGCAATAGGTTAAGGTACATTCTAAAGCCTATTATTCTTCACTAACCTCTTTATGATCGGGCTGTGGATGACGGCTGAATCACCAGGGGGCCTTTCTTCAGGCCCGGCCCAGGTTTGGGCCTCTTTATGGGGAGCAGCAGGCAGCCGTGGCAGGCCGGATCAGTGCTCATTGTGGACCTCACCAGTCCTCTCCAGCCAAGGGTCAATGGTCACTGGCCATCCCTTTCCACCCCCCGCCATCAGAGAAATACAGCATAATAGAGAAATACATATACAATGCCCCATTAAGGTCTACACCCCATCTAAAAAATGTCACCTTTTGTTGCCTTACAGCCTGAAATTAAAACATTAAAACAGGCTTTTTCCACCTTTATTTCCACATTTTACCCTACAAATTCCATTTGATAAATTCTCAAAATTTCTGAATATTAATAAAAAAATAAAAATAATAATATCTTGAATTGATAAATCTACACCTACTGAGTACTTGGTAGAAGCACCCTTTGCTTGAATTGCAGCCATGAGTCTATTTGGATATGTCTCTACAAGCTCTGCACATCTAAGTTGGGCATAATTTGCCCATTCTTCCTGTAATGGTTCATGCTCGCCACCAGAGGGCGACATTGGACTCAGTGTTGCTTGATTGTCATTGTCTAATTGTTTCATCGTCTTGAGTGGTTCCACCTGTGTCTTGTTTCATCTGATTGTCTGAGTGTATTATTGTCTTAGTGATTTCACCTGTGCCTTGTTTCGTGCCCTTATTTAAGTGGTCTGTTCTGTTTGGTCTGTCTTCAATGAGTTTTCCTGCATGTGTTTGCTAGTCAGTGTTCCAGTGTTACCATTCTGAGCTTTTGTCTTACAACTCGTGTTTGTTTGTATTAGTGTTTTATTATTTATACTCGTGTTCATTTTCTCCCAGTTTGTGAGTTTGTTCTCGTGTTTTCAATAGTCCGTCAGTTACAATAAATCTTTTTATTGAATATAAACGGAATATTTATTGTAGATAAAGATTTACTGGCTCACATAATGATGAGAATGGGCCATTCAGCCTATCTAGGCTCGTCATGTCCTAATCTAAAGAGTATCTAGTACTGCATCTAGCCTGGACTTGAGTAGCCCAAGTGTTTCTGCCTCTACTACCTGACCTGGCAAGCTGTTCCAGGTATTCACAACTCTCTGTGTAAAAAAAACTTCCTAATATCTGTGCGGAATTTGCCTTTAAATAATTTCCACCTGTGGCCTCTTGTTCTGCTGACCCCACTTATCTTAAAAAATCTATGGTATTTCACTTTGTTAACCCCGTTTAGGAATTTAAAAACCTCAATCAAATCCCCCCTAAGTCTCCGTTTGCTAAGTTTAAATAGATTGAGTGCCTTACGCCTATCCTCATAACTTTTACCTTTCATACCGGGTATCAGTTTAGTTGCCCTTCTTTGGACTTTTTCAAGAGCTTCCATATCTTGTAGTGCAGTGCCCAGAACTGCACACAGTATTCTAAGTGAGGTCTGACAAAGGCATTATATAACATTAATATTACCACCTTTGATTTATACTCAATACTTTTTGCTATGTATCCCAGCATCCTGTTGGCTTTTTTCACTGCTGTAGCACATTGCTTTGATGCAGATAGGCTTTGATCAACTACAATTGCAAAGTCTTTTTCAAATTGAACACCTACTAACGTTTCTCCTCCCATAAAATACTCCTGTATAATGTTTTTATTTCCCACATGCATAACTTTACATTTACCAATATTTCATGTCATCTGCCACATATCTGCCCATTCTTGGATTTTGTAGTTCCCTGGGTCAGTACGGTCCCCCTTCTTATATATTGGAATTATACTACCCTGCTTCCAGTCATCTGGTATTTCTCCAGTGATTATGGATTGCATAAAAATATCTGTCAATGGTTTATATATAATTTTGCCAAGTTCTTTGAGTACTCTGGGATATATGCCATCAGGGTCTGCTGCCTTATTTGTCTTAAGTTTTTAAAGTTTTTGAAGTACTTCTACGTCCCTTATCTCGAAGTCCTCCAAAACATTCTGTACCTCTAGTAAAGCTCTCAACAAAGCAAGTGTTTAGTGTGTTAGCAATATCCTTATTATTATAAACCAAAGTTCCTTCCTTATTCTTAATGCACTTAACCTCATTAACTTTCCTTTTTCTAATACAATATTGAAAAAACTTCTTAGAATTACTTTTTGCATCTTGGGAAATTTTCATTTCAAACCGCATTTCAGCTGATCTTATTTCCTTTTTAGCCTTAGCCCGCATATTACAATAATCTAACTTGTTTCTCTCTGAGTTATCCCTTTTATATACTCTGTACAGTCACTTATTTTGCCTCAAATTCTCCCATAAAGATTTAGTCATCCACTGTGGAGACTGTTTTTTCATCCTATTTTTCCTTACTTTTGGGATGAATTTACACTGTACATCTACTATAACCCTTTTAAATGTAATACATTTTTCATTCAGAGTTCTGCAATCTAGAAGTAAATCTATATTACTTAGATTCTCTCTCATTTTATTAAAGTCAGCTCATCTGAAATATCAAAAATAACTGCACTGTGGTCACTTGCCTTTAGTGGTTCTCCTACCTCTGTGCTGCAAATTCTATCAGGATTGTTACACAAAACCAGATCCAGTACTGATTTCCCTCTCGTAGGCTGAGTAACAGACTGTGCCAAAAAGCAGTCATTGACCACATCTAAAAACTCCTCTTCACATTTACCCTAACTTGTAACTAGCTCCCAATTAAAAGAGGGGTAATTGAAGACGCCCATAATTATCGTCTCTCCTTCAGTACAGGTTTGTTTTATGTTACCAAAGAGCATACTATATATGCTACTGCCTGAAGCTGGAGGTCTATAGCATACACCTATATTAAGACCCTTCTCATGATCCCCCAGTAATCTAATCCAGATGTCCTCACAAGAAACATATGAGTTAACCCCCTGAGGTCGACTGGATCACCGACGATCCGAGCAGCAATAAAAGTATATTACTATTTCTAACGTCGCAAGATTTGATCATACACACGCGGCAAAAACATTGACAGAAACCTTAGAATCGCGACTTTCTGATTTGAGCACTGGCAAATAATATGAGATTTTTTAAATTCGGTTAATTAGACCAAAAGTAAACCTTGCCTTTCACTCTCTGTTTTACCTGGAAGTACCGTCCCCCTTCTATTGACATGGTAACTAGGTGCTAGTTTCAGGGAGGGGCGTGGGGCCATGTGTGAAATCGCCATGTAAACAACACATACAATGTCCCGACATTATATAGCCTAGCATCTTGTCTGTGTTTACGGTTGCGATCTGCCAGCAACAGACTGTGTATGCTGATATTTATTTTATTTCCCATGTTTTCAAATACTCGTGAAAATATATGAATTCCGCATCTTGTGGCGCTATACGGAAACAATCTGAATAATTAACGGGGGGACATTTAACCCGCTGGCATTCTCTGTTTCGGCGCTTGGACATTATCTAGCTTAGTTGGTTATTTTGATTTGTTTTGTTTATGTCTTTCCGTGTATTCGCAGACACGGATTTTGCTTTCGTTTTCCTACAGACGATTAAAGATAAATAAACATCTTAAACCCAGAAAATGGGCTACTTTTGATCATGTGCCTGTGCCCACTGCCAAACAGACTCTGGATGTTGGCAAACTGGCTTCTGTTGGTCGCAAGAAATGCGTACTCTGCAAGATATCGGGGAAACAACAGTGTACTCCATGGGAGTGCAAGGTTTGTGATGTTCCCTTATCTACAGTTGACCAGAAACTGTTTTGAGAAGTGGCACCAAAGACTGTGAAAGAACAGATTGTCTCACCATGTTTTAATTTTGAATTTTTTGTATATAGTTTGTGTGATGTTTTCAATAAATCTTCCAAAATGAAAAAAAAAAACTATTGCTTACTCTGATGGCCTTTGTCTTTGTCTGATGGCCTTTGAGAGAGAGATGGCCCATCTGACAGATCTTACAGGTGTGGACAACCCTCAGGTGTGGATCATGAATATTCAGGAAATTAGCATATAGCCCTCCCACAGCCTGAAATAAATTTGACCAGTTCTGATAAAAACAGTTTTTTTTAGCTATTTAGATCTCAGATGTGCAAAACTATTTTGACATCCTTACATAACCAAGATCTTGATGAACAAACTCATATTGGCAAAACAATTCATCACTATAGTTTAGTGTGTGCTTTTACAACTTTTGTGATGGCAGAAAAAATTACTCTTTATAACTTGTGTGTTTGTAGATTTATTTACAAGCTGCATATGATACTGACCAAACAATTGATGGCATATAAATGTAGCTGTGATTGTCCTTCAAATAAAAATATCAAACACTTTGGAGTAAGTGTGTGTTAAGTTGATGAAATTGAGATAAATATCAGACCACACCAAAATCACAAAGCTTCTCTGAGCTAAGCACGGACCTCAGGGGGTTAATACCTGTAAATTCCTGCACATTAAGATCGTCTTTTACATTAAGGGCCAGTCCCCCTCCTCTTTTATTAGTTCTATCCTTCCTAAACAATTTGTAACCCTCTACATTATATTCATCCCCATCCGCTGCACCAAGCCATGTTTCAGTAGTCCCAACAATGTCATAACCCCCATTCAACATGACAGCCTGCAGTTCCAAAAATTTATTTTTTATTCTTCTCGCATTTAAACACATGAACTTCAGAGCCTTACTCACACTTACATTGTCCTTTCCCTCCACACAACTGTGCCGAACCACCTCTATTCACATTATGATCTAAAACATCTTTTTTAAATATTCCTCCGCTACCCTAAGCATACGCTGGCCCAATGCAGCTGCACCCCTCTGGTTCAAGTGTAGCCCGTCCCACTTGTACAGGTCACCCCTGTTCCAAAAGGAGTCCCAGTACCCCATAAACCTGTACCCCTCTTTCCTGCACCAGGTTTGTAGCCACGTGTTAAATCTCCATCATCTGTGCACCTGGGTCCCATCTCTTTGCCTCGTTTCACTTCATTACAGAACTGTTCAAGCTCAGTCAGATTGCATGGGGATTGTTGACAGACTGCACTTTTCAAGTCATTCCACAGGTTTTCAATAGGATTTATGTCAGGGCTGTGACTAAGCCACTCAAGGACATTCACCTTTTTGCTTTTCAGCCACTCCACTGTTGCTTTAGCTGGGTGCTTTGTTTCATTTTCAGGCTGAAAGTTGAACCTCCTTCACAATTTC
This sequence comes from Aldrovandia affinis, assembly GCA_029706075.1. Lineage (NCBI taxonomy): Eukaryota > Metazoa > Chordata > Actinopteri > Notacanthiformes > Halosauridae > Aldrovandia > Aldrovandia affinis. The sequence goes on from JAINUG010000059.1 coordinate 1,662,196, forward strand.
AATTTCTTTCAGAGGGCAGCAGGTTTTCCAAAATTTTCTGTATTTTGCGCCATCCATTTTCCCTTCTATCTTGATAAGTGCCCCAGTCCCTGCTGAGTAGAAACACCCCCATAACAGAATGCTGCCACCACCATGCTTTACATTTTACATTTTAAGCATTTAGCAAATGCTCTTATCCAGAGCGACTTACAAGATGTGCATTAATACATGATAAGAACAATTATAGTTCACGCAAGAGTTCAATGCAGTAATACAGCGATAGACATTGTAGTTGGCTGCTGCATACCATACCTGTAACACTGGGAAGGAAAAGGTTAGGTTTATTTTGAGGAGTAAACAAGTATTCATATACAAAAAATATTAAACAAGTAGGCAGTGGTGATGACAATTGGGTAGATGTACAGAATTCAGTGGTAGTGGTGTCTGAAAAGACTCCGCGATCCTGACTGATTGTGGAAGATCATTCCACCACCGAAGGGTCAGAACAAAGAAGAGGTGAGACCACGAGGAGCAGCTGTTGGGTGCCCGGAGGGATGGGACAGTCAGTTTGCCAGAGGAGGTGGAGCGGAGGGGTCTGGCTGGGGTGTAGGGTGTGATGAGTGTCTGGAGGTAAGGGGGAGCAGTTCTTCTAGCCACTTGATAAGCCAGCACCAGTGATTTGAATATGATGTGTGCTGCGATGGGGAGCCAGTGCAGAGAGGAGAGTAGAGGGGGGCATGGGTGAACTTAGGTTGATTGAACACCAGACGTGCGGCAGCATTCTGGACTAGTTGCAGTGGCTTAATGGCACAGGCCGGTAGGCCTGCCAGCAAGGAATTGCAGTAGTCCAGACATGAGATCACCAGGGCCTGGACCAGGAGTTGTGTGGCCTCTTGGGTCGGATCCTGCGGATGTTATGGAGGGAGAATCGGCAGGTCCGGGTGATCGCCCGAGAAGCACAGCTGGTCATCCAGAGTCACCCCAAGACTCCTGGCAGACAAGGACGGCAACACTATGGAGCCTTCCACAGTGATTGAAGCATCAATCATCAGCTAACCCTTCGCTGGGAGGAAGAGCAGCTCTGTCTTCCCCAGGTTCAGCTTCAGGTAGTGGGTGGACATCCAGGCAGAGATGTCAGCCAGGCATGCAGAGATTCGTTCTGAGACCTGAGTCTCAGAAGGAGAGAAATAAATGACAGCAGGATTCAGAGAGGGTTTTTTGAGGAGGGGGATGACATGGGCGCTTTTGAGGGGAGAGGGGGCAGAACCAGAGGAAAGAGAGCAGTTGATAACATTGGAGACAAAGAGGGGGGGAAGAGGGGGGAAGGAATGGACTGCTACCACCACATCGACACCAGAAGATCTAGGAGGGAGAATGAAATTGGAAGGGTTGCACCTGTGAGTTGCCTCTCTCCTCCTAGGAAATCTATAAGAGGAGACATGGACTGGGATAGGGAGGTTGCACGTGGTGTTAGATACGGAGGATGTAGAATAGGAAGAGACAAAACTATGATACTTACCGTGCGGCAAGCACTCCCTAGCAGGCCTCCCTTGGTGGACTCCTGTAGGTAGACTCGCATGTCTTTATCCACTGAGTCTTCGTTTGATGAGGCTAGGAAGGTGAGGCTGCCGCAGAAAGCTGCCGCTTTCCAGAACTATAGTTGCTGATATAACTATGTGGCACTAAGTGGCAAATGCCAGCTGATAACAATAGAGCCAAATTAACTAACAGGTACTGCCCATTATTCAGGGAACGCTCGACTACAGAGATGGACGTTAGACCCGAAACAATGAAAATGATTATTAGCAACTAATTACCAATCAACTTAAATAAAACCTCTAAACAGCGATTAACTACAAAAAGACACTGGAACAACAATAAACTATTAATTAAGACCACTAAACGGCATTAACTAGCACTACAACGGTGAAAAGGTAGTGAAGGCAGAAACTGAACAAGAAAACAAATGCCGGGTTTACTTATGATTCCTAGCACGCAACAAGACGATTCACCTGCTTTACAGTAGGGATGGTCTTCTTTGGGTGATGTGCTTTATTGGGTTTTCACAAAACGTAACATTTTGCATTTAGGTTTAAAGTGTATATTATGTACACTTTTTGCCACATGGCTTCAGAATCTTCAGTGTTTTTTTGCAAACTTTAAATGGGACTGAAGTCAGCGGCGAGGGGCCCCCAAGGAGGTCTGTGACTTCAGGGCAGTGATGGGCCCTCAGCAAGGCCGGCGAGGGCAGGCAGCGTTGGGCCCTCAGCGAGGCCGGCAAGGGCAGGCGGGAGGGGCCCTCAGGGAGGCCGGCGATGGCAGGCAAGGAGAGGACACCTAGCAGGCTCTCAAGGGCAGCCTGGAGCATGGACTGGTTGTGGCCTGGGCATGGTGGATGGCTGGGGGAGTGTCTGACCTGGACTTAGGGCCTTCTCCTCCTCCTCAGTCAGGGAGAGAAGAAGCTGGTGGACATTCATTGGTTCTGGACTGTGGTGCCAATCCCTTTCGCAGCTTCTGCACCAGTGGGTATCCCGCATTGGGAACACAGACCAGTGATGGTCTGGCTCTCCACACCACTCACACCAGAGAAACATTCTCCTAAGCTGTTCCCATGGGCCCCTGCCTCCGGATTCCTCCAATGGAAGGTCCACTGCAGCGGCAACGGACAGCCAGTGCTGGGGCCAGAGAAGGGGCTCCAGCACCTCCTTCCCACCCATAGGCTCCTCTGAATTCCCTGCATCCTCCACCATATGTAGCAAAAATTCCCCGCATCCTCCACCATATGTAGCAAGGTGGCCACCATCCCAGGTGGTGAGTGGATGAAAGACCAAACAAAAAAACGGAGTTCCAATAGGCTAACGGCCAATTTATTATCTTTCTACAAACAACTAAAACAAAACACAAAGATAAAGCAGTTAAATCAAAAACTATGCAACAGCATCCAAAAAAACAACACTTCTGCCTCCATGCCCCCAAACTCTCTCATCAGGCATGGCAGGATGTGCTTTTATAATTGCCTAACAAAGGCAATGGCTCACAGCTGAGTTGATTGCTCATTAGCCTCAGGTCAGCCGGCCTGTAAGTGAGGCTGCTGCTGTCCAAGGCCCTGTAGTCCTTTCTTGTGGGAAGGAACAGCAACACCTGACAGCAGCCAAAAGGGAGGCACAGCCCTCTCTACTCCACCTCTCCCAGTGTCACAATGTGGTCCCAGTGGGAATTGATCCACAACCTAAGCGTTGCCAATGCCATGCTCTACCTACTGAGCCACAGAGGAACCATACGTTTTGTTCTAAAGTAATGTTAAGCTGTCCATACTGTCAAATATGGCTGTTGTATTGCTGATATCGTTGTCTATATTGTGTTGTTGTTGTAATAATATTGTAGTGGACTGATATTATTTAAAAAGTCAGGTGAACAGGTAAAACATATCATAGGTTTTACCATATTGGGGATGATAAATATTGTAAACGTAAATATAAATATATACACATAATACGTAAATATATACACATTTTTGGACATTTTATTTTTATGAAATATGACATGTAGAAATGATAAGATATATAGGCTTACACATGTATAATAAATTATACTATACTTTATGATTGTATGAATACAATTATGGCCCCACTTGTACATTTCAAAAATCACATTTGTGTTTCAATAGACTCTGGGCCTTTTATGTGCAACCAGAATGGTATACAGCTGTAACAAATGTTAAGAATTATAAAAAAATCTAAGCAATTTGAGTAAAATATATGTGTACATAATATATGTGTACATAGACTACGTTGAGCAAACTAGACTATAATTAGCATGTTCCAGTGGGAAAAGTCTCTCTGATTCACTTCACTTTCATAACATTTGTTACATTTACCCATTCAGAAGATTTATGACATTTTTGTCTGAAACTGAGCTGAGAGGTGTTGCATACAATTTCAGAGAAACAGAAAAACATTGAGTGAGAAAGGAGTAGCGAATTACTTGATAAGTTGATAGCTCTCCTGAACTTCTCTATTAAACATTGTATGTCAGAGTAAATCATAAAAAAATCAAGTATTCCTCTAATCTATAATAACCATTTTATTATTTGTAATCAGCAGATCAGCCGGTGTTTGGTTTTAGTTGGGGGGAACAAGGCCTTTGCTCACAGTCATGTCATCAGTAATGTATATGTGTGTATTACGTGCATTACCCCTCATTTATCCTACATGTAAAATATATCTATTTGATTTAATATAATAATTACTATATAGGATACCAATTATCAATTAAATCACCAAATTTGTTGATAGACAAAAGCGTCTGGTAATGAAAACCCCAGAAATGTGTAGTCATTATTATATTAAATCAAATACCATATTTTTCGGACTATAAGGCGCACTTAAAATCCTTTAATTTTCTAAAAAATCGACATTGCGCATTATAATCCGGTGCGCCTTATGTACCGTATTGACCCGAATATAATACAGGGTTTTTTTCCTAGAAAAAAGTCTGAAAAAGTCGCATCGTTTTATATTCGCGCCCCAAAATATTTCAGCGTAAATATTCATTCACAACAAACAGAGGGCGCCAAAGGACTGTTCCCCAAGCCAGTCACTGTGTTTCTCCATCCACATGTGACCGAAACTGTTGTTTTATTGCACTGTTTTATTGCACAAGTTAGGCCAATGTGCCCCACTGTTTCATTGCTGTAACAATTCGACCGGCAATCATAAATTTACGATAAAGTTGATTCTTGTTTTTGTTTAATATTATAGTTCCTCTGTTTAGTTAAATCCGTGTTTTGGATTACGTTTTGGATTTGCTGCTTAGCTAGCTTTGTTTGTTCCAGTTAGTTTATCATTTTGGTTTGTTTGGTTAGTTATTTGCGTGTCGCCACAGACATTGTTTTGCTTACGTTTGTGGAAAATAAATACCATAAACGTATTTCCATATTTTGGGTCTCTTTCGCGCCTGCATTTGGTTCCACCCCTACGACACAAACAGCCTACATTGTTTTATTCAATGTGAAGACAAATAAAATGATTTTCTTTATACAAACAAAATTTGGTCTTCTTCAAAAAATGAGTCTTCAAAAAAGTGGGGTCGTCTTATAATCGGGGTCGTCTTATATTCGGGTCAATACGGTATTAATTCTGGTTGTGCTTACTGACCTCGAACCGATTTTATGTGGTACACGGCGCTCAAAAATCTGTCAAAACGCTTAATGTGCCTTATAATCCGGTGCGCCTTATGTATGAAAATAGACCCGTTCATTGATATTGCGCCTTATAATCCGGTGCGCTTTATAGTGCGAAAAATACGGTATATATATTTTACATGTAGAATAACTGAGGGGTTTTTACAGGTATTACCACTTGTGTTCAAATTTCCTTAGATCCACCCATAAAAATGGGATGGCCAATGGGGTGGCCAGGCCTTTTTAGGGGGCTGGCCATGGTCACCCTGGCCCACCCCTGTTGGACTGCCCCTGGACATACAGGAGAGGTAGAAATCTTCATGTAGAAATCACGGACACTCAGAGAGAGGTACATTGTGTGCACTGGTTGTCCAACAATTTTCATAATTGATTCAAACATATCCCATCAAATAATACAGAAATATGAAATCTCAAAGTGATTTTCAGGTAGACCAAGAAATGCATTCTTAAATACTAAAAGGCATTTATTACTTTCAACAATATCAAAAAACTAAACGGAAACCACTCACACATTACAATTTTATAGCATTTAAGTGCAACGTTCAATTATATGTATTACATTTACATTTACATTTTAAGCATTTAGCAGACGCTCTTATCCAGAGCGACTTACAAAATGTGCATTAATACATGGTAGGAACAATCATAGTTTGCGCACGAGGTCAGTGCAATAATATGTACGACTACAGGCCCACATTAGTATCACATTCAGTCTGAATCTGATGGACAGGCTGCAGAATAACCTCCTTCCTATAAGAAAAGCCAATCAGATTGACTCTAGTGTACAGCCTCTCTCCCTGCTGAAGGGAGCCATACAGGGAATAGATATAAGTGGCCAGGGTCACAGTGCAGCACAGCTCCACAATTAGCATGGCTGTGTAGAACATCATCAGCGACTTGCACTCAGAGACTTTGGCTTCGCTTCTAGAAGTGTAGAACGAGTGATGAGTGATAGACGTCCCTGGACAGGTGAATGTAATTTGTGTAGTGGGAAATGTTGTCCTTTCTGTGGTCGTGGCCGGTGTAGTAGTGGTCAGGAAGGTGGTTGTCTGCAAGGCTGTAGTAAGGGGAGTGGATGTTATGCATGCAGTGGTCACTGTAATGGTAGCAATCGTGGTGGTTAGGAGAGTAGAGGGAATAATGGCTGTGGATGGGGTTACAGTGGTGATCAGGTCTGTGGTTGTGGGTGCAGTTGTAATGGCAGCTGTAGCTAGCACTGTGGTAGTTAGCAGAGTGGTAGGTAGTGTAGTTGTGGGTGCAGTGGTGGGTACTGTGGTCATTAGTTTGGTGGTAGGTGCTAGGGTTGTAAGTTTAGTGCTGGGCATTGTGCTTGTATGAGTCGTTGTGAGCACTGCTCTTGTTATAGTTGTTGTGGTAACTGTAGTGCTGGTTGTTGTGGTAGGAGTCAATGTACTGGTGGTTGGAGGACTCGTTGGGCATGTCAGCTGATCTTCTGTGAGAGACATGACACTCTGTCCTTTCAAAATTTCAGGAAGTTCACAAGTCTCTGGAGAGGAAGATTTGATCTTTTCTTTGTTAGCTTTCATCCAGTTTAACAAATATACCAACGTACAGTCGCAGGCCCAAGGGTTATTGTTCAGATATATATTTCTAAGGTTTGGCAAAGAGTCAAACATTCCTTCAGGAAGAGTTCTCAGGTTATTATGAGCTAACCTGAGGGTTTTCAGCCCCATTAATTTTTCAAAGTCTGTTGGTTCTAAAGATTCAATCATGTTATTTTGCAGATTCAAGTCAATGAGCTTCTCAAGACCTTCAAAATTCTCACTGGATAAAGAGGAAAATTTATTTTTCGACAAGTCAAGCTTTTTGAGTTTTGTTAAGCGGCTGAATACTCCTGATGGAAGGGCAGTGAGCTTGTTGTCATTGATATTTAACTCAAATAGTTTGGGCATTTCTCCAAAGAGTATGGGGGGCAGACCAGCTATTTGATTCTGTTGAAGGGATAATTTTTGGATTTTAGGAAGACCAAAAAACATTTTTGAGGGCAATTCAGTCAAAAGATTACTATGTAAATATAATTTTTCCAAATTGATATTATTTGAAAATAAATGTGTTGGTATTCCTGTTATTTTGTTGCCATACAAGCCAATCTCTTTCAGTTTTGTTAGATTATTGAAGATCCCAGCAGGAATAGCACTGATGTCATTGTAATAGAGTCTGAGTGTTTGTAATTTACTAAGCTTTGAAAACAGTTCAGTGGAGAGCGAGGTGATGTTATTCTTAGCCAGGTGAAGAACTTGAAGGTTGTCAAGCTGATCAAATGTTTCCTCATCAATTGAGGTTATTTCATTTACATGGAGATGGAGCTCTTTCAGCATTCTCAGACCGTCAAATAGCCCCTTCTCAAGATACTGGATTTTGTTGTTTTTCAGAATCAGTTTTTCGAGCATCTGCAGAGTCTGAAACACTCCCACAGGTAACGATGTCAGCCCTGTATTCGAAATTTCAATGACTTGCACATTATCCAAACCTTCAAAGGCACCATTTTCTATAGATATAGTAGTCACACTAATTAATTCCACCTTTACCAGCTGAGGACTGTTGATGAAGGCTTTATTTGGGATTGTGGAAATGTTACTGCCAAGGAAAAAAACCTCAGTGACTCCTGTTCTCACCGTTGCAGGGATTTGAGTTATGCTCTTGTCATAGATATGCTGGTGATCTTTAAGGCATTCAAGACCACTCTTTGAGCACTCTGCAGTAGCCCTCCCAAGCAGCAGGGGCAGCAGAGGCAGCAGACAGATGCACTGCATGTGATGCATGTCCTCCCAGGGCATAACTGCAGGAGAATTTAATTCTCAGTTGTCCTACCTGGTTAGATAAAGAATAAATCAAATTAATATATTTTGGGGGGAAAAGCACAATCAAGAAATAAATATAAATAAGTAAAATAATACAAATATTTAATGAAATTATAATAATATAAAAATAAATGATTTGCATTTGTAGTTTAGAGAATTCTTGGTGATAAACCTTTATGCTGTTGAGACAGAAAGTTAATCAAGATCACTTAGTTGAACAAATGCTACCTTGATGATGCATATCATCCAATTATGAAGCAACTTACATTCAAATACTACTGAAATTAATTTCTACATGGAGCATACATTTTCCCATTAGAAAATGGGGGAATTCCAGTACATTTCTGAAGGAAGGGAAGCAGAATAAAATATTTTATATAAGCAAGATAACACTCATCACCTCAGGATCATCATAACATTTAAAACAAAGTAAAACATATCTATTACTGCAATGCTGCCTGGCAGAGGTCAGTTCTGGTCAAAACACATTAATTTGTGATGTAGGTAATAGCCATACCCATATTGTGCTTTTTCATTAGTTTGAAAAGTTATGCCGCACCTGTGTTGAGTTTTCATGCTAATACAGAACGTACTCTGCTGCTTCTCTTAGACCAGTTACACCAAATATTTTACACACACAATGCTGTGAACCTATGTTCATGACACACTACAGTTAGCAATTATGAAAATACATTCTAGTTAAGACAGTAGACATCATCATGCATTTAAATTCCTAATTATTCAAAGAGGGGGAAAAAAGTCTTACCCGCTTACTGCAATGCAAGTGTTTTGAACTTTGACAGAGAAAAACAAGTGGTTAACATCGAAGTGTGAAGAAACTCAATCTTTTAAGGAGAACATCAAGGGCGTTCCCAAAAGACTCCCTGTGAGCACAGATAAGATGAGTGGCAGCGCTGAGTGGGCCTCACTCTGCCTCCGTTGGAGAGTGCCTCCCAGGTCACTGCTACAGTGCATCCAGAATTATACTTTGCACTGATAGTGATGCCAAGTGGTGGAAATGGGATGCATCACTAGGGGGACTCATCATACTATGCTCCCCGTAAACAGTTGTATAAAGAATTGAACACTAAAAGCTTGATTCTGATGCATTTTGAGCAGTACATTTGTTCACCTAACTGTAACAGATCTGTTGAGCTCAATCTTTCTATATATTTAAAATAACAAGATAAAAGAGGCGTTTTGTTCAAAGTCAGTTTACTATACATTTTTCTCACCTCTCTCTTCTATTTCCACCTCTTTCTCTCTCATTCTCTGCCTCTTTGTAATTATATATTTACTGTAACCACATTTTTAAAATTCACATTTTGTATGGTCTTTTTCCCCATATTGTGTAATTGCTTATGATTACTATAATCATTTATATATACATATATGCCTTTGATGTTGTTTTTTAGTTTATTCGACATATCAATTTAAAATACATGTCAGTGCAAGTCATGCATCAAAACAATGTCCAGGATAGCACAAAAAGTCATGGACTTATTTCCGTTGTGGTCCTTGGTCTTAACATGTTCATACGTGTTCATACGTTGTATACTTCATTAAGCAATGATCTGGTAACAGAAATTTAGAAACAGAATTTAGAAACAGAATTCGAATCTACAATAGAAAACATAACAGAATCTAGAAATATTTTTTTCGGAAATCTGTATTAAATTATTTTTTGAGTACTTAAGCTGCGTTTCCACCACAGGAACTTTCCCCAGGAACTAGGAACCTTTAGAGGAACTCACTGCATTTCCACTGCAGGGACCAGGGTCTAAATTCAGTTCCAGGGACATTATTTTACCCCCAAAAGAGTCCCTAGTCAAGGGGTAGTACTTTGTCGAAGTACAGGAACTTTGCAGATGGGGCTTGCAGCGCTGAACATTTCTGATTGGTCGAGTATGGTAAAAAACTCGTAGCATTGTGTTTCAACCGCCATTTTAAAATCGGCGGTAACAAACCAGTTGTGTTTTGGAAAGATCTACATGGAGTTGGATATCATACTATTTCTGTTTAGATCCATGGAGAGAAAGAGTGATCAGGCTAGCTAACTAGCTAGCCAAGCTAACTATTGTTATGCTAGCCAAAAGCTAAAGTTAGCTAGCATACAACCCCCCTTAGCCAGACAAGATTTTATTCTTAAAATGAATTAGAAATGTCTAATATTTGATATTATATGTTTATTGACATCAGTGACAAGTTAGCTAGCTAGCTAGCAACAAAAACATGGTCACGAAATGTCATAATTTTAAACAACCTGACTTTTCATGAAGCGAGAAGGCTAAATAAAGAATGACATGCGTCAGCGGACTAATTTGCCTAATGTTCGCGGTTCTTTAGACCCCTGTGGAAATGCAGACTACAATGGACTGAAGGAACCATTTAGTTCCTTGAAAATATGCTTGTATGATTAATTGTTTATTAATGTGGGCGACGATCGATTAAAATTGGCATCCCTAGTTCATAGATTGGATAAACCTAATTAATAACATATTAGTTGTGCCCATTCTTTTGTGGTATATACACATATAAGAAAATACGCATGAATAAATACTATTATTGTACCGTCAACCAGTCTGGCGCAATTAATCACATTAAACTACATAGAAAATAACAGTAGCAGTTTTTTTTCATGTAGGATGAACGAGCCTCAGTCTCACCCCCAAACACTGTTCTGGTGTGTTCCGGCCCATTTCACCACTGCTTATGCTGGGGGTAGGTTTGCCAACTGTCCCATATTAGCCGGGACATCCCGATTTTGGGCCAACATTTGGACGTTCCTTGTCCCGTATAACAAAATACCAGTCAGACATCAAAATAGAATCCCATCATATTGTAACGGTGTAAATAAGTACAGTAGTAATGAATGTTAGCTTAGCCACATCATATGCTAAGTATGCTTCGTGGCTGCCATTGTTATTGTTATGTATTCAGTCTCCCATGATTCCTTGTGTGCCAGCTCCCCATCACCCCTTGTGTCATTGAGTGGATTAGTGTTGTAACCGTGACTGTGTTTGTATGTCTAAGAAGTGACCCCTCTGAGTTTCTCGTGTTCTTGGTTGTGCCCTGCACCTGGCACAAAATGATGGAACAGATTATACGTATTCCCTTCTTCTGCCAAGACCGCTTTGTTACAGTACTTGCAGCACACGCCTTTCTGCTATTTGGTTTCTCTTCAGATCGTACTCTACTTGTCTGGCAGGGGAGATACCATGATCACGAAGGTGGTTGTGGTGTGATACCTTGCTAATAAGTATAAGTGCTTGGGCTACTCTCCTTTGTACGGGCTTTCCGTTTTTATAAAAACGAAGAGCTTTTGCATTGGTTGGATGCCCAGAGTGCATTTCCTCACTTTTCCCTTCTATTCCTTGCCCCTCTCTCTACATCTCTTTTCCTTCTGTTCTTGAGGGCCTGGTGGTGAGATCGGAGTAGCAGTGGCTTGTCCGCGGCTCCGTTTGAACCCCAGGCCGACGGACAAGGCCGGACCCCACCTAGCGCTTTGGGGGAAAGCAGGTACCAGTGGCTTGCCTGTGGCCTGCTGAACCTCAAAGCGTAGAAGCCAGGACAGCACCCCAGGAGACCCCTGCCCGAGGACACCAGGCGCCATCCGGGATCCGGACAACTGCTGCAGGACGCCCAGGCCCGGAGACCAGAGGAGAGTGCAGAGCTGCCCGGCGAGGAGGCCTGAAAGGGTTTTCTCACCGGGCCTACCCTAGCCGACCTTCATCAAGGCCTACGCTCCCCAGCTCTCTTTCTCCACCCTGCAGAAGGACCACCAGGCGGATTCCGGAGGACGAGGTGCCAGCAGCGGCAGTGCGGAGGGCCGGACCGGAGGAACCACCTGCCACCCGGACGACGCCGACGGGCCCAGCCACGAACTACCACCCGGGATTCGTTTGGGCCTTCTGTGATCGTCGCTCCGGCCTACAGGAAGTTCCCCATCAGCGGCCCTGGAGGAGGCCTTTGCGGCCTACTCATCCGGGGCCTCTGCTTAGTTTCCGGCCCTCCCGGAAGGAACACCATTTTTGGGTGTGCTGTCCTTCTCTTTTGTGCTTCCTAGGTGGGGCCCTACAGACCGAGAAGGAAGGGAGATGGCGTCCCGACCAGCTCCCGGGATGCGCCGCCATTTCGCCGTCCGTATGACGTGGAACCCAGGGGAGGGAGAAGGAAGCAGCACCACCACCGGCACCATGGCGGGATTGGGGCCTGGAGGCGCAGCTGAGCAGGGCGCCACCGGACCAGCAACCGCCGGACAGGCCGGTGGGGAGAACAACCACCGTGCTGCCCCCAATCCAACCACCCCTGGGACAAGAGTGAACAGCATGACCCGTCTTGAATTCAGCAGGGCTGTACTACAAAAAGGTATGGGTTTTGTGCCGAATGACCTGAACTGCCTGGTAAAGGTCCCTAATGCAGTAGATGTATTTGAAATCAGCTTTAAGAATGCCAATGTCCTGGAGAGATTCTGGAACCTCTTTAGAGAGGGGAAGGATAGGAGCCCCCTGAAAAACTTTGACGTTGAGCCTCTGTCTGACACCGAGAGCAAAGTGGTCACTGTGCAGTTTTATAACAAAGCTGTACAGGACCACGATGTTGCAATGTGGTTGGGCAGGTATGGCTCCGTCAAGTCCGAGGCAAGGAGAGTCCTCGATGAGGATGGGGTGGACTGGGGCCAGAAAGTGGCTGGTCCAACTACAGCCTGACCCAATGTCGGTTGGAGGTGTGAGACACATCCCCAGCACCATTACGCTGGGGAACAACCGGGGCGCAGTTTTTTATTACGGCATGCCCAAACTGTGCAGGCGATGTGGTGAGTTAGGCCACTTGGCTGCAGCCTGCACAGTGGTTAAGTGCAAGAGCTGTGGAGGAGAGCACGAGACCAGGGCATGCCGGGACCCTAGACCCTGTAACTTGTGTGGGGTAAGGGGGCACCTCTTTCGAGACTGCCCTCTCTCATATGCCAACAGGGCTAGGGGAACTGCGCCACAGTCTCACCCCCAACCTCCCCCTCCCCCCCCCCCCACCATCAAATACAGCCACGACAACCCAGCCTGACCCACCTCAGTTTCCCTCACTACCTACCCAAACTACAGCACAACCAGACTCCCAGACACCCCCACTACAGTTGAGGAGGAGGCGGACTCGAAACCTCAACACGGTGGAAGAGCCCACCCTCTCCTCAGACAACACAGATTCAGACCCCCCCTCCGACTGGTCCAAAGTAAAAGGGAGAAAGCGAAAAATTAAACAAAAACATAAACAAGTCAATAAACCAGAAATGCCTACTCCCATCGCACCTAGCAATAGCCCTCAACCTCTCCCTCCATCAAAACCCATCCAGACAGTCTCAGACCCCCTCAAACAACCACAACAATCAAAAAGCCCCAAATAACCCCCGCTCCAAAAAAATCACAATCCCCAACAAAAACCCCCCAACAGATGGTTACAGTAAAACACCCGACCTTAACCTGCCCCAGTGGATACTGGCCGCTTCTGGTCCTCGGACACCCCCCGGACAGGGAACCAAAAGATCCCATCCAAGGGCCCTCCGCCTCTGGACAAAAGGGGGCCCCAGGGCCAAAATCCATCGGCCCTGCCTCTCCAGGGCGGACCTTGCCAGGCGGTGGTAGGGGAGAACAGGTGAGCAGACCTACCCAGGGGGCGGAGAGGCGCCCATCAAAACCAGATACGGTCATTGACCGCTTAAACCAAATCTGTAAAGATATTCGTCAACACCAATAAATCTGGTTCATTCCCACCCTGCAATAATTTTTCCCTGTATTTTTATTTTATTTTCCATGTCAATTACAATTACATCAATTAATACCCGTAGCATTAAAGATCCCATCAAACGGCATGCAGTTTTCTCCATCCTGCAACAGCTGCCCTCAGACGTCATCCTCCTACAGGAGTGTGGGATTCCCTTCCGCTCCATGGATGACAGTCTGAGGGAGGGATGGAGAAGGGGAGACTCTCTCTGGTCTGGCTCAAATGTATCGCGAGCTGACGGGGTCGGCACGTTGATCAACAACCCCTATGTCAGAATAACATCATCTGACATAGTAGAGAGTGGGCGAATCCTCGTCACCGACCTCGACGTCGGGGGTTCCCCACTCCGGGTGATCAACGTGTATGGCCCTAATAGCACGGCCGAGAGGGCCTCCCTATTTCCAAAAATCAGATCCCTAATCACCCCCCGTACGCCGGTGGTCGTGGGGGGAGATTTCAACTGTGCCCTTAGGGATGAAGACCGCAGCAAACCAAGGAGGGACCAATCCAGCAGGGAGCTGGATCATAGAATCCATCATAGAAGATTTCTCCCTCCATGACGCCGGGGGTGCCTCTCCCCCTCAATACACATGGGTGAGTTCCTCTGGCGCCTCCTTCTCCAGAATAGACATGTTTTTGCTCTCTTCAGGCCTGAGAGTGCACTCCTATACCATCGGAGCAGTGCACTTCTCGGACCACCACAGGGTGACCGTGTCCTTGGACTGGGAGAAGACCATCACGGTGGGTAGGGGTCCGTGGAGGATGAATACCAGCCATCTCCAGGACCCCAAAGTGCGCCTCTCCTTCTCGAGACGATACCTGGAGTGGGTCACACTAAAACCCCTTTTTGACTCCCCGATAGAGTGGTGGGAGATGGTGAAGGACCGGGTGCGGGGCTACTTCCGGGCAGTCGGACGGAGGAAGGCAAAGGAAAGGAGGGCGGCTTATAACCACCATAACGCTGCCCTCCAAAGACTGAGCCTCCTCCAGGCCCGAGAGGCCTGGAGGTCAGTACGGAAGTGGCCCAGACTAAACAGCATCTCTCCGCCCTCTGTCGGGAGGAGCGGAGGAAATACATCTTCCGCTCCAAACTCCAGGGTCTCGAGGAGGACGAGAGATGCACTCGCCACTTCTTCCGCAAGGCACGGTCAAGGAAAACCGACATTCTCTCCCTGTATAACAACGCAGGGGTGGTGGTGTCTGAAGAGGCAGAGGTCCGGGAGGTGGCCAGGAGTTCTACCTGGGTCTGTATGCCAACAGGCCCACGGACGGGGCTCTCATGGACACCTTCCTGGACGGCCTGGACAGACGCCTGGAGGGACAGAGCATGGAGGGGGAGCTGAGCGCCGAGGAACTCACCCGGGCCGTGCGCTCCCTTAACCTACATAAAGCTCCTGGTCCTGACGGAATCCCAGCTGAGTTCTATCAGGCCTTCTGGGATCTCCTGAAGGACGACGTGGCGGATGTCTTCAGAGCGGCTTTCAGGGAGGGGCGGCTGGGTGACTCGCTGCGACAGAGTTCAGTGGCCCTTGTCCCAAAGAAGGGGAACCTGAAGGACCTCCGGAACTGGCGGCCGATCAACCTCCTCTCAGTGGATTATAAGATCATGGCCAAATCACTGATGAGGAGGTTCCAAGACCTGCTACCAGCGGTGATCGGCCGCAACCAAACATGCAGTGTTCCTGGGAGGTCCATAAATGAAAATCTGCTCCTCGTGAGAGATATAATTATCCACTCCGGGGAGCGCAGGTCCCCTTTAGGCCTTCTCAGTCTTGATCAAGAGAAGGCCTTTGACAGGGTTAGCCATGTGTGCCTGGAGAGGGTGCTGAGAGGTTTAACTTTCCAAATCCCCTCCGGCGCTGGACCAGAATGTGTTTGCGTGACATCTCGGGCAGAGTGGTTGTCAACAAGCACCTCTCTGCCCCATTTGACATCAGGTCCGGCGTCAGGCAGGGGTGCCTCTAGCGCCCCTCCTGTACGTCATCTACCTTGAGCCGTTTCTGCAGGCCATCCGCGAAACAAAGACATCAGGGGATACCTACTGCCGGGTGGCAGTGGGGAGCGGCTCGGGCTGATGGCGTACATGGACGACATCACCATCGTTGGCACAGATAGTCGTTCCATCACCACCGCTACAAAGGTGGTGGATGACTTCTGTGCGGCCACAGGCGCCCTGGTCAACCGGGGCAAGAGCGAACTGTACCTGTCGCCGTCATGGAGTGAGTCACTAACCTGTTCTTTCCCTGTACGCACAGAAGGCATAAAGCTCCTGGGGGTCACCTTCCAGAACGACGGGGGAGGGAACCGGAGCTGGGAGGAGGCCCTCCGCCACGTCCAGAAAAAAATCGGGAGCTGGAGCACACGGCCCCTGACAATGACGGGTAAGATCCTGGTCCTGAAGGCAATAGTCCTTCCCAGCTTTCTGTATATTGGGAGAGTGTTTCCCCCGGACAGAGGCACTAGCAAACTTGTGGCTAGAATGGCCTTTCGCTTTGTCTGGGGGAGCAAAATGGAGAGGCTGGGAAGGACAACCCTGATGAAAGAGGAGGAGAAAGGGGGCAGGGGGGTCCCAGACATAACATCAGTAATATTGGCACAGGGTCTGGCCGCACTGGTCCAGAACACCCTGGGGGGGGAGTCGGCCTCTGGTAAATTTGCTAAATACTATGCCACTCCCTTCCTCAGATCTATGGGCCTGTGTGGGCTGGACCACAATGTGCCATACAGCTGGGACCCCCCATATGTATACAGGGCCCTGAGGGATTTTGCCTTTAGGACGGGATTGGTTGGGGCTGGGCTGCCCTCATGGACATACAAAAATATCATGTCCTTTTTGAGATCGGGAGAGACCATGACGCTCCCAAGGGGCAACCCAGCCTTAAACCCTGAAATTGTATGGAAAAATGCTAATCATAAAACACTAAACAATAAACAAAAAGACATTACATGGATGTCTGCTCATGGCTGTCTCCCCACCAGGCCATTTCTGTTTAGACGGCACTTAACCCTGACCGAGAACTGCCCCCCACGGATGCACTGACTCAGAACATGTACACCATCTGTTCTGGGAGTGCTCCGTGGCCAGACGGGTCTGGGGCCTTGTTGTGTCCTCTGTCTCCCAGAACAGGCTCCTGCCGAGATCCTCCCTGACGACTGAGAGGGTCCTGTACGGCCCCCGTGAGGGATGTAGGACCCCGGAGCTGCAGCGCCAGTGGAGGATCATTAACACCGTTAAGCAGGTCCTGTGGGAGGCAAGGAACATCAGGGTCTTCCAAAAAATAACAGTGGACCTGTTCACTCTCCGGAGGAGGCTTCAAAACCTCCTCCAGCACGGCGTTTTGGTGGACTTTTTGAAGGACGAGAGAGGGGCAAGGAGGAAATGGGGGGTGAGCCACTGGAAAGAACTAATTATATAGCTCACCCCCCCTCCCAGAGGAGGTGCGCTCTGGTCACTCAAGCCCAAGCACAAACCTTTGTTTTTGTTGGTTTCTTTTGTTTGTTTTTGGTTTGTCTTGATTTAAGATTATATGTATTTCCAGTCCTGTCTGTTGTATAGTCTAGTCTGTTAAGTTGTTCCCCTGTCTTGAAATCCTATTGTTACCAAATATTGTTTTTTTTGTCTTTACCCCCCTTCTAGTTGGTATGCCAACTTAGAAATGAAAAGTTTTAAAAATTGTAAGAATTTTTAAAAAACCAATAAAAGAACATTTCTGCTATTTGTCAGCTCGTTTGTAACCAAAGTAACCCCACGCAACTGACGTGCAGCCTTTCTTAGGGACTAAACTCGGTTCGTCTTCAATCTCGTTGTCACGTTTAGTCTGGGCCTACACTAGTTACTGACTGAACAAATTCACTCCATGTCTCGCTAGCTCCAAGTTTGGCATTTTGATGATTCTTCCCTCTGGCTTCACTACAGTGAAGTTTTGCTTCATATCAAGGCTGGCTGTATTTGGCTGTGTTGCTGTGTTGGTTGTGTTGTGGATGGAAAAAGGCCAAAATCAATGCAGGAATTATTCTCCTCCATGCAACAATGTCGTAGTCTAACCGCAATCATCAACATTTGTAAATTTGCCAAGGTTGATAACTGAAATTGGTGTAAAATTATCGCCCAGCTCTATTGTACGCTGTTCTTGTTGCTTTAAAGACGTTCTGTTTTTGTTGACACTGTGAAGCGAAGAAAATGTTCACTGTGTGGGCGCATTACAAGGTGTCGGAGAAAGACAACCGATTTGCTATTCTGCTATAATTTAAAACTCTGAAGCAGTTTGGGAGTTAATGATGCTTGAGCGAAAAGAGTGGCTGCTATTTTCACAAGGTAAAGGAAGCTCTATGCAGTGTGCATTTGACCACGGTAAGAGTCATCTCGTTGCATTCTAGTGAGTGTTGGTTACCCGGCGTTAGACTTCGTGTGTAGTTTTCTGCGTTCACTGCCTGTTTTCACCTGCTGCCTACACCTTCCCCCACACTCTACGACCCACAGGTAGAGGTGGAGGGACAGGTATACTGATCTCCCCTTGTGGAGATTTGGTATTGTTCCTCTTCCTCACTTCTCACCCTCCTCCTTTGATTTTCATGCTGTCACTGTCACTGTTCCATGTAAACTGCACATCATTGTTCTTTATCGCCCTCCAGGTCCACTGGGGAGTTTCCTAGATGAGATGGATGCCCTACTCAGCGCTTTCCCTGAGGATGGCACCCCCGTCTTACTCCTCAGTGACTTCAACCTGCCGCGGGAGACCTCTCAGGCCTCTGCATTCCTCCCCTTGCTTCAGTCCTTCGACTTCACCCTGGCTGAATCCCCATCCACCCACAAGGCCGGTAACCAACTGGACCTGATCTTCACTAGGAACTGCGCATTACCCAACATTACGGTATCTCCCCTACATGTGTCTGACCATTGCTTGCTGTCTTTTTCTCTCCCCCTCCCCTCTGTGCCTAAACCATCCTCACCTGCTCCCACTGTCCTTGTCCGTCACAACCTCCGCTCTCCCTCCCCCGCTGCCCTGTCGGCTACTGTTCTATCTTCCCTTCCGCCTACTGATGCCTTCTCTCGGCTACCTGCTGAGGAAGCATCGTCCACCCTACTTTCCTCTCTCTCCTCCTCCTTTGACTCACACTGTCCTCTATCCACTAAACCTGCACGCCTCCACCCCCCCGGCCCCTGGCTAACCAACTCCATTCAGGCTAACAGACTGAAACTGCGAGCGGCAGAAAGGAAATGGAGAAAATCCAAATCCCCTGTAGCTCTGACTGATTTCCACACACTCCTGGCTTCCTTCTCCTCTAACCTCTCCTCTGCTAAGTCTGCATTTTTCCTTTCCAAAATTCAATCTTCAGTTTCTAACCCTCGTAAACTCTACTCTATGTTTTCCTCTCTCCTCACCCCTCCTCCTCCCCCACCCCCATCCTCTCTAACCGCGGATGACTTCGCATCCTTCTTTCACGAGAAGGTTGATGTCATTCGTAACTCCTTCCCCCCAACCTCTCCCTCACCCATCTCGCCCCTCCCTGACTCAGACATCCTTCAACTTGTCCTCTCCCACCATCCCACCACCTGCCCTCTTGATCCCATTCCATCCCCCCTCTTCCAGTCCATTGCAATGGACATCCTCCCCTTTGTCTCCAATGTCATTAACTCCTCTCTTTCCTCTGGCTCTGTCCCCTCTTCCCTCAAATGTGCTCATGTTGTCCCCCTCCTCAAAAAACCCTCTCTGAATCCTGCTGTTATTTCAAACTACCTACCTGTCTCTCTCCTCCCATTCCTTTCCAAAACGTTAGAGCGGGCTGTCTATAACCAACTGTCTGCTCATCTCTTACAGAACGACCTGCTTTATCCCAACCAATCTGGGTTCAGAGCAGGCCACTCCACAGAGACTGCTCTCCTTGCTGTCACTGAGGCTCTTCATGGGGCTAAGTCCCAATCCCTTAGCTCCGCCCTCCTCCTCCTCGACCTGTCGGTGGCATTCGACACCGTAGACCACCGGATCCTGCTCTCATCTCTCGTCGAGATGGGAATCTCTGGATCTGAGTTGACATGGTTCGAGTCCTACCTGGCTGACCGGTCCTACCAGGTGGCCTGGAGAGGATCCCTCTCCTCTCCCCACACCATCTCTACCGGAGTCCCACAGGGCTCGGTGCTAGGCCCCGTCCTATTTTCTCTGCATGCCTGGCTGACATCTCCGCATGGATGTCCACCCACCACCTGAAGCTGAACCTGGGGAAGACAGAGCTGCTCTTCCTTCCAGCGAAGGGCTCCCCGATGATTGATGCGTCAATCACCGTGGAAGGCTACATAGTGTCTCCGTCCCAGTCGGCCAGGAGTCTTGGGGTAACCCTGGACAACCAGCTGTGCTTCTCGAGCCATATTGTAGCGATCACTCGGACCTGCCGCTTCTCCCTCCACAACATCCGGAGGATCCGACCGTTCCTCACCCAAGAGGCCACTCAACTCCTGGTCCAGGCCCTGGTGATCTCACGTCTGGACTACTGCAATTCCTTGCTGGCAGGCCTTCCGGCCTGCACCATCAAGCCACTGCAACTAGTCCAGAACGCTGCCGCTCGTCTGGTGTTCAACCAGCCGAAGTTCACCCATGTCACCCCTCTACTCTCCTCTCTGCACTGGCTCCCCATCGCAGCACGCATCAGATTCAAGTCACTGGTGCTTACTTTTCAAGCGGCCAGAGGTACTGCTCCCCCATACCTCCAGTCACTCATCACTCCCTACAAACCTCCCAGACCCCTCCGCTCCGCCTCCTCTGGTAAACTGACTGTCCCTTCCCTCCAGGCGCCTGGCAGCCGCTCCTCGCGGTCTCGCCTCTTCTCTGTCCTGATCCCTCGCTGGTGGAACGACCTTCCGCAATCGGTCAGGACCGCAGAATCTCTTGCGATCTTCCGCAAGAGACTCAAAACCCACCTCTTCAGACTCCACTACCACTGAACTCTGTCCATCTAGCTAAATTGTCTTCACCACTGTTTACTTGTTCAACACTATACTCCAAACAAAAAAAATAAAAAATTAAAATTCACTAACCTTTTCCTTCCCGGTGTTACAGGTATGGTACGTAGATGCCTGCAATGATGTCTATTGCTGTATTCCTGCACTGATCTCGTGCGCCAACTATGATTGTTCCTACCATGTATTAATGCACATCTTGTAAGTCGCTCTGTATAAGAGCGTCTGCTAAATGCTTAAAATGTAAAAAAATGTAAAATGCTCTACATCAAATAAAACACTCAAGTGATCGGAGACACAAACATTTTTCACTTCAAGGTTGGTTAGGCTTATGCCATTTGTAAGAATAAAATCAAGCGTATGCCCTTTAGAGTGTGTTGGTTTGTTTACATGTTGTACCAAATTAAAAGACTCAGTGAGATTTAAAAACACAACAGTGAAGGGATCTGAAAGGTAAACCATCTCTAGAAAATAGCCTTGGCCTTTCCCAGAAACAGTCCCAATTGTTTATGTACACAATATCTTGTTCTTTGCACCAGCCAGAGAGCCAGTTGTGCAGGTTAGGAAGTCTCCTAAACTTTTTAACTCACAATCTGTTAAAAACAGGAAGAGGGCCTGCCATGATAATGCACTCACAATAAATTTCACCCCTCCAAAAATAGTTGAGCTTCCTCGAGCGATTTCCTGTGTCTGCAGGAAATGTTCTGTGGCCTACTGATATGCATAATCTTATTTGTGGATAAAACCATATTTATCAGCAAAATTTTATTGTTGGAGGAAAGGATCATTACTCGAAAAGCCATCAAGGACTCTGAAAAGGGAATTGACTGTGTTTTTCACAATGTGATGCTGTCTCACTCAGTCAGTCTGCTCTGTTGTCCCTGCCTCCTGTTCTATGCCCCAGACTCACACAGGAGTGTGGGTCACCGAGAGAAGGAAAAACAAATGCTGACATTTGCCCGATGCTCCACTGCCTGAAACTTCAAACAGGTACATGGTTTTAAAAGACTTTTCTGAAACTGACACTGTAGACACTAATGTTCCGTTGTCGGAGATCTTAGTCATCGGTGATTCAATTGTGCAAAATTTTGTTGTGCACAGCTCTCAGAAGACAACCGTTAAATGTTTCCCTAGTGCTACAGTAAAAGACATTGGATTTCAGCTAGAAAGCGCAATTACAACAGGAAACTGTCACTTTGCACTGCGCTACAAATGACACAAAGCTATGAGAATCCGAAACTTTGAAGCAACACTTTGAAGCAACACTTTCGTGACAAACTCAGAAAACGAAATAAGAACATTATCGTGTCAGGCCCTCTTCCCGTTTTTAACAGAGGTTGTGAGAAGTTTAGCAGACTTCTTAACCTGCACAACTCTGGCTGGTGCAAAGAACAAAATATTGTGTACATAAACTATTGGGACTGTTTCTAGGAAAGGCCAAGGTTATTTGCTAGAGATGGTTTACACCCCAATAGCAATGGTGCCAGAGTATTGCCTGCTAATATCCAGGACGCATGCAAACTCATTTGACTAGATACTCAAAATGGGGTTTATACATCTGCTGCTCAGTCGATTCAGTCAAGTGTTTTATCACAGAGTAATGCAATCACTGCCCTTTTAGACAAAACTGTTTTAAATGAAAATTGCTCTCTTGTTCCTTTTCAACGTGTGAATACCCCACATTGGCTAATTCAACCTGTTGTTTCTTGTGGTAAAACTTTGTATAGAATCCAGTGTGCTTGGGGCAGTTTCCAAATAACCTGTAAAAAATCTGTACTTCTGCTGTGACGAAGGCTTTCACTGATTTAAAACCACAGAAAGCAAAGACAGTACTTCTTAATGTAAGATCGCTGTGAAAATAGACTTTTATCATTAATGATTTCATCACTTCACATAACATGGATTTTTTAATGTTATCAGAGACTTGGCTGGCTCATGATGTGCACTGTGAATTAATTCAGACTTGTCGATTATAAATATATCAGCACACCTTGCAATAGTGGTCATGGCGAAGGCATGGCCGTAATTTACAAGAGCTCTTTCAGATGTTCTTCCATGTCTCTTAACAATTTCTTGTCTTTTGAAGCATTGGCTTTCATAATACAAAGTAAATTGCCTATTTTATGTGCTGTAATATATCGCCCTCCAAAGTCTAGAATTGGCTTTGTTCCTGAGTTTTCTGATTTTATATCATATCTTGTTTTGCTTCACGAAAAAAATATTATTGCAGGTGATTTTAACATTAACTTTGACAACCCTTCAGATCCCTTCACTGTTGAGTTTTTAGATCTCACTGAGTCTTTTAATTTGGTACAACATGTAAACAAACCAACACACTCTAAAGGGCATACGCTTGATCGTATTCTTACATTTGGCGTAAGCCTAACCAACCTTCAAGTGAAAGAGTCATTTTCGACTCAAACCTGAGCTTTGAACAACACACAAAAAGGCTAGTTCAGTCATGCAATCACAAACTCAGAAATATTGCAAGAATAAGATCTGCTCTATCTTTTGTGGATATTGAGAAAGTCATACATGCTTTTATTTCTTCAAGACTTGATTAATGTAATCAAGTGGCCCGTCTACAAGTAGTGCAAAATTCAGCAGCAAGACTGCTGACGAGGACAAGATGGACGTCACACATTACTCCAATTTTGGCTTCACTGCATTTGCTTCCAGTGACTTTTAGAGTTGATTTTTAAATTCTACCAATCACTTACAAAGTATTGCATGGCCTGGCGCCCGAATACATTATCAAACTGTTAGTTCTCTACCAGCTGCTGAGGCCTCTTAGGTCATCTGTTTTGGCACTGCTGGCTGTTCCAGAATCGAGGCTAAAAACCAGGTGACCATGCCTTCTCTGTTAGGGCCCCTAGGCTCTGGAACAGCCTTCCTGCTATGATTGAATCTGCTGAGTCAGTGTCCTCTTTTAAAGTATGTCTTAAAACTCTTTTTTTATAGGATTTATTTGAGGAATTCTTAATTCTTTGTTCTTACCTTCTACTGTTTTATCTTTCATATATTTTTATTGATGTATTTATTTATATGTTTAGACTGTATATGCTTGAAAACTGTGATACAAATAAAGATATTATTATTATTGTCGAACGGAGGTACGTTTTCAGGCGCTGGAGTGTTGAAAAAGATCTTTCTGCTGATGCTGCTGTGACAGGGATTGTGAAGTGAAGTTTCAATAGTTTGTGCACCTCCGATAAAAGGTTACCGTTTGCCACAGGGACAGCATTCATTAGTTCACTGATTGACCTGACTGATATTTCAGACCTAATTTGTAATCCAGATGTCTTGACGGTGTCGGGCAAAATGCATAACTGTGCATAAATTGGCAACGTAAAAATCCTTTGAATATAAAGACATTATGGAGGGCTCGAAATGAATCTCTTCCCCAGTTGCAGCAGTGAAAATAAGCTTCTCCAGGTATTTTGCCAGTCTTTCTGGTCAAAATGACAACTTAGTTCACAACCAAGCAAGTCTAAGACCTCAAAGTACTGTCTCCTGAAATATTCTGGTGGACTTTTTAATGGTCTCTGTTGCTCTGTCAAATCATTGGAGGCCTTGTCACTGACATGAAAAATCAGTGAAATGATTGATCAGACCTCTGCAGCTGAATAAAGCTCTGTGTTAGTGCAACTGCTTCCTGTGCATCTTGTAGCGTCGTGTTCACAGTTTGTAATGTCTTTGAGAACTGCTCGATTGGAGAAAAAACAGGTAAGCGAGGCGCAGGCTGAAATAAGTGCGAAATTGATCTAACATCGCCGAAATGTCTCCAGCTTCCCTGACATATTAATCATGTGATTCTTCGTTGATTTTTGTCATTAGTCGCGATAGACAGAGGGTTCGTGGTTTTCACTGTCCGGCTTAATTTCGTTCTTTAATGTCTGAAACGCGTGGTTTCGCTTTGGGGACTGTTTGATCAAGTATGTCACTTCTAACACAAAGTGTAATGCATCTCGAATAATCCAACATTTCCCCCCCAGTTTTATAGGCATACATTTAAACAGTGTGCTAAACAATGCACGTGAATCGCCGATGGATTATTCTGTTTAAAATGAGCAGCGACACCCCTTAAATGGCCTGACATGTTAGCTGTCCCATCGTATGCCTGTCCCCTGCATAAACGGCATTGCAGCATATCAAAATGTTATTTAGCAGTGAAAATTATGGAAGCATCGGTTTTACGCAGGTCAAGAAGTCCAATTAAATCTTTACGAATTGTGTAAGCGTCGTTCACCCAGCATAATAAAGTCACAAATTGTTATTTGTTTGAATCGGCAAGTGTGGCATAAACCCCATCACGAATGGGTGACAGAATCTTTCGTAATAAGGTGAATCAGCTCTTTAATTGTGCCATGGGACATGTAATTCTTCTCACAGAGCCAGCGTTCAATATCAGGGCAGTCCTCCGCTCGCAGCTTGTAAAGGTGACTTTGTTGGGACTCGTTACCATCTATAGCAATACCATAGCCTATCAGAAAGCAAAGAGACCCCTCCACTCCCCTTCCTCTGGCAAACTGACTGCCCCATCCCTCCGGGCGCCTGGCAGCCGCTCCTCGCGGTCTCGCCCCTTCTCTGTCCTGATCCCTCGCTGATGGAACGACCTTCCGCAATCGGTCAGGACCGCGGAATCACTTGGAATCTTCCGCAAGAGACTCAAAACCCACCTCTTCAGACTCCACTACCACTGAACTCTGTCCATATAGCTAAATTGTCTTCACCACTGTTTACTTATTCAACATTATACTCCAATTAAAAAATGTATATACACTAACCTTTTCCAGTGTTACAGGTATGGTACGCAAATGCCTGCAATGATGTCTATTGCTGTATTACTGCACTGATCTCGTGCGCTAACTATGATTGTTCCTACCATGTATTAATGCATATCTTGTAAGTCGCTCTGGATAAGAGCGTCTGCTAAATGCTTAAAATGTAAATGTAATGTAAATGCTTTTAGTTGCATGTCCAGCTGCTTGCTACGCTGGGTTGCTGAGACACAAAAGTTGGAAAACAAGCCAGACTATATTCTTCCTAAATGCCAGTATAGCATGTTTCCCATTTTAAAACCATATGCAAAAAATGCAGGATCTGATATCTTATTGAGCCCTAGACCTTTCATTGCACAGAACCGACATTGCGCACAGAAAGGTTTTGCCCTCGTTTCACATAAGATTAGCTAGCTAAAATCTTTAAACCATAGTGATTGACCTGTGTGGGAGAAAAAAGACAAGATGAGTTTTGCACTTAGGAACTCCATGCTCTGTTCCTATGTTGTCCAATAGATCACTTAGATAACAATAACATAATATCTGCACATGGCTAATTCCTGTATATTTTGCTAACCGGGCCAGTAACAGACCGCTTTATACATAAATATAACCACTGTTAGTATATTATCAGAATGTCAAGCAAAACGGAAATATTTCCTACATGCTATGCTTAGGAGTGACATGCTTAGGACTTGAAATGAAGCAGACACATTAGGTATTTAAGTTGTGCAGGGTACAGAACCTGTAATACAAAGAACACAAGGATTGAGTCAAACATAAATTCAAATTGAAGGTCCAAGTGTTCATTTGTGCAGCAGTAAACTATCTCTGTACGATGAAGTAATGGTCACGTGTAGGGGAGGAATTCGGACTTCACAATCTGAAGCCCAAGGACCAGATGCCGCACTCTGTGGTTTAAATCAGCAGGGGTCCTCCCCTCACAAGATAATGACTATGAAGGGCGTTGAGCATGGCTCACCTGTCACTGGAATTTACGAGCCCAGTTCGGGCGAGTCTCCGACAGCACAAGGAGGAGAGGATGTTGATTAAAAGTTAAATAAATGAATCCCGCAACGTTTAATTATTTTACCTTTGTATCAGGGATTCTGCAAAATTTACCGCCAGCATTCCTGAGTCATGCGGCAGATAGATTATAAACCCCTGGAATTAGACCATAAATCGTGTGGGAACGGTGTAGCCATTTATCAAATAAAATTATCAGTACATGATACATGTAAATATATAGTACACAGTTAGGTCAGCTGAGGTCTCTGTTTATGTCTGTTTATTTATTTTTATTAAAGAATGAAGAACAAAGAACTAAATGATGGAAAATGTAAACAAATGAGAGTAGAAGTGGTCACAAGGGAGAATGGAATGTGATGAGATCATGGGGAGGGGTTGAGTCAGGAGAGTGTGGTGATAACGTTAACCCCCTGAGGTCCGTGCTTAGCTCAGAGAAGCTTTGTGATTTTGGTATGGTATGATATTTATCTCAATTTCATCAACTTAACACACACTTACTCCAAAGTGTTTGATATTTTTATTTGAAGGACAATCACAGCTACATTTATATGTCAGTATCATATGCAGCTTGTAAATAGATCTACAAACACACAAGTTATAAAGAGTAAATTTTTGTGAAAGCACACAGTGATGAATTGTTTTGCCAATATGCGTTTGTTCATCAAGGTCTTGGTTATGTAAGGATGTCAAAATAGTTTAGCACATCTGAGATCTAAATAGCTAAAAACCTGTTTTTATCAGAACTGGTCAAATTTATTTCAGGCTGTGGGAGAGCTATATGCTAATTTCCTGAATATTCATGATCCACACCTGAGGGTTGTCCACACCTGTAAGATCTGTCAGATGGGCCATCTCTCTCTCAAAGGCCATCAGACAAAGACAAAAGCCATCAGAGTAAGCAATAGTCAGTGAGACATGCAGAAGACAGAAAAAATATGTTTTTTTTTCATTTTGGAAGATTTATTGAAAATATCACACAAACTATATACAAAAAAATCAAAATTAAAACATGGTGAGAATCTGTTCTTTCACAGTCTTTGGTGCCACTTCTCAAAACAGTTTCTGGTCAACTGTAGACACAAGGGAACATCACAAACCTTGCACTCCCATGGAGTGCACTGTTGTTTCTCCGACATCTTGCAGAGTACGCATTTATTGCGACCAACAGAAGCCAGTTTGCCAACATCTAGAGTCTGTTTGGCAGTGGGCACAGGCACGATCAAAAGTAGCCCGTTTTCTGGGTTTAAGATATTTATTTATCTTTAAACGTCTGTATGAAAACGAAAGCAAAATCTGTGTCTGTGGAGACACGGAAAGACATAAACAAAACAAAATAAAATAACCAACGATCAGGAACAAACAAGTAAAACGGTAAATCCAAAACTAAACACTGGGAATCTAAACAACAATAAGCACACGAACAAACAAGTTCTCGAGAGGCAAGAAACATTAATCACAATAGGTACTATCAAGCTAAGCTAGATCATGTCCAAGCGCCGAAACAGAGAATGCCAGCTGGTTAAATATCCTCCCGTTAATTTGCATATCCTCGCAGCAGTTCGCAATGACTCTGATTGTTTCCATATAACGTCACAAGACGGAATTCATATATTTTCACGAGTATTTGAAAACATTGGAAATAAAATAAATATCAGCATACACAGTGTTGCTGGCAGATCGCAACTGTAAACACAGACAAGATGCTACATAATGTCGGTACATTGTAGCTATGTGTTGTGTACACCTGCGATTTCACACATGGCCCCACACCCCTTCCCGAGACTAGCACCTAGTTACCATGTCAATAGAAGGGGGACGGTACTTCCAGGTAAAACAGAGAGTGAAAGGCAAGGTTTACTTTTGGTCTAATTAACCTAATTAAAAAAATCTCATATTATTTGCCAGTGCTCAAATAGGAAAGTCGCGATTCTAAGGTTTCTGTCAATTTCTTTGCCGCGTGTGTATGATAAAATCTTGCGACGTTAGAAATAGTAATATACTTTTATTGCTGCTCAGATCATTGGCGATCCAGTCGACCTCAGGGGGTTAAGCTCCAAAGCAGGAGGGGTTATGACATGTTAAAAAGTGGATGCACGCAAAGGGGGGCAGAGCTGTTTGCGCAAACCAGCTGGGTTTCTTTAATCTAATCTTGCATTGCATACAATAAACCCTTTTACATCAGACTCTGAAGATTGTGCTGTTTTTTGAAGAAGTATTAAGTGTGGTTTGGGATCACTCAGTCTAACTGGCCCTGGCTGAGATCTGATTCTCCCACATTAATTGGTGAGCCAGCCAGGAAGGGCACGAGGGGCCGGAGACCTGGGCGAGGCTGCTGCTTTTGGTACAACCGTGGCCACTGAGAGATAAGGTAAGCAGAGCCTTTTTATAAAAATCTGCAAGTTTTGTTTGTATCTGTGGGCAGTAGGTCCGTCTGGGCTACGGCACTGCAAGCCTGTCCTCCAAAGAACCTAAATTATAGTAAGTAAAAGAGTCTGATGTAATATTATGTGTTTTGTGTGTATGAATGAAGAGAGGTGTATGCAAGTCAATCAATCAATCAATCAATCTTTATTTTTGTATAGCGCCATTTACAAACAGGTTGTCACACAGCGCTTCACAATTGGCATTTTCCAGAGGGAATCAAAAAACCAGAAAACCATTGGAGCCAATGTAGGAAACTGTGAGAAGAAGTGTGAATGTGTTTGGAATTGGTATTTTTTCTGCATTGGAGGAAGTGAATCAGGGGACGAGCAGAATTGACAAGGCAGAATAACATTTAACACTGGCCTGGTGTAAGGTGAATAAGGTCGCGAGGAGCTGACGAGACAGCGACTCTGGTCTAATGTACAAAATATTGTCACTAAGGGGGCGCTATAGAGGATGGTGACACTGACCAGGTGTTAAAATACAGGTCACTAAGGAGCCAATGGGATGGTGACACTGAAATTGTCAACAAAATAAAGTCATTAAGGGGCCTATGGGACGATGACACGTTCACTAAAGGGCCAATTTTGGACGGTGAATGAAAAAGCCACTAAGAGTCCAGGTGGACTGTGGCGCTGGTCAGGAATGTGTGTGCCGGCACTGGTGTGAATAGAGGTGTGTGATATGTGAGTTTGGTATGTGGTTTGCAAACCTTATGTGTGTGTTGTGAGTCTTGTATGTGTTTTGTGAAATCTTGTGTGCTTTGTGAGCTTTTTGTGCAGTTTGTAAGCTTTTGTAAGTTTCTTGTGCATTCTGTGAGTCTTTTGTGTGGTCTGTGAAGTCTCAATGAGCTGTCTTGTATGTTGAATCGACCAAATTATTGGAAATGGGAAAACAGAATTTAAAAAGTGAATAGAAAAACCTATAGTAAATTAGTTGCAGACGCCATCGTTGAATGGTCAGCTGGTACGAGTAGAAGAGAGTTCAGAGGAAGTAATAATTAAACAAAGATTGCTGCATTTATTGTATTATGAATAGAGGTTATTGTGTGAATGGTGGTTCACAGGTGAAAATTGTTATATTGTTGTGATACGCGGGTTATGTGATACAGCCTGTATAAATTGCGTAAAATATTGTAATAAATTTGTCGAGGTTCCAGTCTAACAGGATAAGGACTGTGGATGTATGAGCCCCAAAATATTTTTAATCTATGAGCCCGACCAATAAGGGACATCCATGAGCCCGAGATAAGGGAGTAAGGTTAACGAATGATACACACATAAGAGTATCCCTGTTTCACAATAATAAAGTATAAAGCACATATTTTATTTGCCATAGAAACCCTTATACACACGGGGACGTAGTTATTGACAAGTATTTATAATAAATTCTGTATTATGACATTCACCATAATCTTGTGAGTATCTCTGTGTTACTGATCACTGAATCAGAAATGGAGAAAGGAAGGAACCTAAAAAGGGGATAAAGATACGAGACATTGTGAATTGATTATGTTGATTCATGAGTTGCTGAAAAAGTTGGAGTGATTATTGAAAAAAAATTTTTTTTACGTTGATGGTAGTTCTGATTTAGATTACGGTGGTGGTTTAATGGAAAAACTGACTCCGCGGTTTACATTCATGTTTGACAAAGAGCAGTGGGAAGCCATACGTGAAGAAAACCTGCTTAGAATTGTGTCGTTAAATGAGGCCTAGTGAATTAAATATAGGGATATAGGGTTCACCTGCATTGCCTTAAACTATCTATTTGTGTGTGGTCCGGTTTGTGAGAAATTATTGGTTCACAGGCCGGTTTGGTTTGTCCCTTAAATTGCTTGCGAGAAGTTAATGGGGGATATGTAAACTTAAGGAAATCGGAACGCTTTGTCCATAGATTCAGAGGGAGTTGAATGTTATCAAGATACATAACTGATCAAATTAAAACGTTGACAACTCTCACCAAGGGGGTTAAGTTGAAGCAGACCCAGGTAGATTTTCTAGACATAGCCTAGTTTTTTGTGTTTTGGTGAGTTGTTCGCTCGCGTAAATGTATTTAAAATCTTGTGCCCGCTGATACTTTCAGCATTTTCCTAGTTTTTCCAGTCTAATTCGCTTTCCAGTTTTTCGTTTATAACCTTTTTCTTTGTTTCGGTTTTAATGTTATTTATCCTGCCTCGCTTTCCTAATTTTCTCCATTTAACCCGCTTTTCAGATTTCTTATTTACAACCTTTCCTAGTTTACTTGTTTCCCTGGTTTACATTTATAAACCTTTTTCCTTGTTTCTGGATTTATTTTATTTGATCCCTTTTCGTTTCCCCGTTTTTCATTTAAAACCCCTTTCCTTGGTTTGTTGGCTTTATTTTTATTTTTCATCCTAACTCGCTTCCCAGTTTTTATTTAAAACTATTTTCATTGTTTTGGCCGATTTTTGTTTATTTTTATTTTTTCCCGTACGCCTGCAGTTTTTGTTCAACCATACCGCAGGGGTTTGCCATTCCTAGGACTGTTAAATCCATGACTGTGTCAAGTGGGAAATAAGGGAAATAAACAATGATTAGGAATAACTAGATAAAGGAATTATGTTCAGCGGGAATACCATTCTCCCGGCGCTGAACTCTTAATTTAGGTTCGGGAAGTTTTGTGTTTTCTCCGCAGTTTGTAATGTTTTACCGGCATTAACAATGCCTGTGTCAAAGCGCGTGAAGGAAACGCTCCCATTGCATTTTTACATTTACATTTTAAGCTTTTAGCAGACGCTCCCATCCTGGGCAACTTGCAAAATGTGCATACATACATGGCATAGACAATCATAGTTCGCGCAAGAGAGCAGCGCAGTACTTCTTTTGAACCAGTAACCGAATCATTAAGTGTTGTATACGGTATGGACGTAACTAAGCAAAATTCCTGTCCACAACTGATTTTATAAAACAGCATGTTTCCGCACTGTGTATTCTGAGACGGATGCGTGAGGGTTGGACCCGAAATGCACGACTCAGAAACAATACTACGTTTACATGCACACCATATTCCGATTAAGGTCCATATTCAGGTTAAGGCAATATTCCGAATAAGGTGTTTACATGCGCCGCAGAATGTTGAGCTACGGGAATATTCCCGTTTACATGTTAATCGGCATATTCCGAATAAACCAGCGATGTAGTGCCGCGCAAGGGCTTTCTGGGTACTCAGCTGAATAAATAGGCGCGTTATTTTCCTGCAGTAATTCCCATTTCCACAAAAGGCTTGAAAATGCTTGCTTTTGCGTTATATTGTGTTGTCTTCTTAGCACTTCTACATCATAATGTAACAAGAACACTCGTTCTCATTCACATCCTCAACCATGGCAGACGAGAACGCGAGGAAATGGCAAATGGAGCTATGGTACTTGTTAGCCATTTATGCCAATCAGAACCCCCCGGAGACTATGGATGAAAGTTCGCAGCCAGGACTGGTGGTACAGAGTAGTGATGGTAGAGTTTATGCAGAGTGGAGAGAAAATGTCCGCATGTCGAGAGGCTCATTCAACAAACTGTGCCGAATGATGGAAAGGGTTATGGAACCTTCCCAAGACCTTCCCAAGACACAGTACGTGCGCCTGTGCCACTTCCAATGCGCGTTGCTATCGTTCTGTACAAACTGTTAGTTGTTGTTAGTAATTATCCTATCCTGACCTAGCATTAGTAGATTAGTAAATCGACATGAACTAGAAACGAAAGGAAACATGAATACATGGTTAGCAAGTTAGTAATTAGTAAATCTCCAGCACGTCGGCAATTACAGTTACTAAATTGCCAATCGTGCTAGCAGAAAACAATAAACCTATCTAATCGTTAGTAAATTAGTAATCAGACAAGGAGGGGTTAGAAACATCAGGAAACGTGAGCGACAGCAAGAGAGAGAGAGAGAGAGAAAGCATGAACGCAAGATTTGCGGAAAGAACATGAAAAAGTGTATGCTTTAAACATGAACAGAAACGTAACATGAAAACAGAATCAAGACCTGACATGAAATGAAACGTAACATGAATGAAACATAAAACGTGGCAAGAATAACATGGAACCGTGGCATATTCAGGATCACAGTTTACTAGAATCACTGTTCTTTTGAGTAAGGAGCAGGAATATTTATTTGAAACAAACACGCAGTCGCATATTTCATTATCTAAGATTACTGATTGTGAATGGAAAGATCTGGGCTTAAAATAAATGACATAGGTAGAATGGCAGGAGCTAAACCTGCGGTAGTCCCTGTTCATACAAGCAAAACAAGTGGTCACGCCTCCAAACCTGACCGGCTATTGTTTCAAGACTAACAAAGAACTAATAATAACAATAAACTTTATTTGTATAGCACCTTTTAGACATGATGTGCAACTCAAAGCGCTTCACAATTGTAAATAGAATTGAAAAGCAGAGATAAATTAAGATGGCGGAGGAGAGTGGTGGTTCTACATCGTGACCGACTCGCCCCTTACCTGGGTGCTGAGGAATGCTCCTCAACCCCTCAGGGAAGCTGCTCTCCGCCTGCTGCGGGTTCCAGTTCCTCGCCGCCTGCCTGCTGCTGCCTCTCCTAATTCCGGGGCTCCTTCGTTCCAGGCACGTTGTCAGCCTGCTGCTGGATCGCTGTCTCCAGCTTCGCCGCCTCCTGGTGAATGCAGTGAGGACGCTGCAAATTCTCAAAGGAAGGGGCAGTGTAATGGTGAGCAGCTAGCCTAGCCACCATTGATGCTAACCTGTAGCCATATTGTTTGTCATTAGCAGTGGCTACTTCCTGTTGTAGCCACCACTACAATAATAATGCAGCGTACAGGTTTAATGAAGTTACAAATATAATAGCAATATATTATAATATATATAATATTGTTAAGTGTTGTTGTTTTATAGCGCTCTTGCTCAATGTATTACGGTGCGTACAGATATGACGTCACCACGTTCTCAATGCGTTCCATACGAAAAGCTTATTGTTGTTCAAGACGCTGAAGAAAGTGCAACCTGTTGTATTTTCCTCCTCGAATAAATATGCCGATAGAAGGCTAAAGTGAGAACCGAGTCAAGCTTTGCTTATTCTCCGTACGCAAGACGAAGATTGCGCACCCAAGCTTAACAGGTTATGGGCCCAGAGCTGGAGATAAGTGAACGTTTATATTCTCGGAAGAAGTTTTATGCGATGTATTACGCATTAGCCAATGAAGCTAACAACTAGCTAGTTAAGCAAAGAAAAAGTATAGCGAGCTAGTAGGTCACGGTAAAGATTGGCGCGTTAGCAAAATGGCGAACAGAGCAATGGGAGTCCTGGCACCACAACTTTTGTTCAATGGATCGGAAGATAAGTATGATCTTTGGGAAACAAGGTTTTTAGGCTGTTTGCATATTTTGAAGCTAAAAGAGACGTGGGAGAGACGCTGACGTACAACAGCTAGCCGAAGATAGAAGGAAAAATGCTGATTGTTATGCTGAGCTAATAAGACTGTTAGATGATAAAAGCCTGTCGCTTATTAGACATGAGGCCTCTGATGATGGCAGGAAGGCTCTGAGGATACTCAGAGAGCATTATTCCGGTAAAAGCAAGCCACGCATAATAAATCTGTACACGTCGTTGACCAAGCTACGCATGGCAGACGACGAGAGTGTTACAGAGTATATAATAAGGGCTGAGAACATTATTATGGCTCTGAGAGATGCGGGCGAGGCTATGAGTGACGGACTGATCGTAGCCCTGGTGCTAGGCGGGCTACCAGTCTCTTTCAAACCGCTAGCCGTCCACGTGACGCAAAATGAAGATAACGTTACGTTTGCAGACTTTAAAAGGAGACTACGGGTCTATGAAGAGGCAGAAAAAATGAACATGGCAGAATCTACGGATAATGTGATGAAGACGTGTGCAAAACAAGGTCGAGGCCCCGCCAAGGTGTACGTTAGCAACAGAAATGACGAGGAAGCCAACGTGACGTGTTATAAATGTGGAATAAAAGGACACAAGGTAAGAAAATGTTTTCGAAAAGTGTGGTGTGGTTACTGCAAAAATAACACACACCAAGAATCAATTTGCAAGAAGAAGGGGAGGCTAGATGGCATCAGGAACAGAGTCATGGAGGAACAGCATAACGACCAAGACCATCTCTTCAAAGCCAAGCACACAAAGAAAGAGGGACCACCAGACAAGATGAAGATGAAAGGCATCATGGTGGACGCGGGAGCGACGTCCCACATCGTGAACGACATCGGAAAGTTTAAAAGCTTCGACGACTCGTTCCAGTCTGAGACCCATTCAGTGGAGTTGGCCGACGGGACCAAGTGCAATGGAATTGCACAACGAAGAGGAACAGCGATGGTGTGTCTGCTGGACAACACCGGACGACAGCACAGAGCACAGCTGCGGGATGCACTGTACATACCTTCTTACCCACATGACATATTTTTGGTGGCAAGAGCAACCAATGGAGGAGCGACAATCACTTTCATGAAAGGGGACAGTCACATGGTTACCAAGGGCGGTGACAGGTTTGACATCCACGAAAGTGGAAATTTGTATTACTTGCCAACTGTTGAAAAGAATGTTGATGAATGTAAAGTGTGTCATGACATGCAAACTTGGCATAAAATATTGGGTCATTGTAACTATGATTATGTACAAAAGTTACAAGGTGTGGTGAAAGGCATGGAGGTAAAAGGGAGTGCAATCAAACCAGATGTGTTATGTGAAGTGTGTACACAGGGCAAATTCACCCAGACGAGAAATAGGGAGCCAGACAGGAAGGCTAAGAAACCCTTAGAATTAGTCCACACTGACTTAGCTGGTCCCATGTCAACACTGAGCATAGAGGGGCACAAGTATACAGTCTTTTACAGACGACTACTCAGGTACCATGTTTGTGTATTTTCTAAGGTCCAAGAGTGATGCAGTGCAAGCCACAGAAAGGTTCTTAGCAGACATAGCACCTCACGGAGAAGTCAAGTGTATCCGTTCAGATAACGGCACTGAATTTACTAGCCAAGACTTCCAGGCACTGTTAGCCAAGAATAGGATTAGACACGAGACGTCTGCACCCTATTCACCCCACCAAAATGGGGTGGCAGAGAGAGGTTGGCGAACTCTCTATGATATGAGCAGATGCCGACTGATAGAAAGCGAGTTGCCTGATAAGCTATGGAACTATGCTATACAGACAGCAGCTTACGTGAGGAACAGGTGCTACAGTAGGCGCACAAAGAAAACGCCATATGAGCTGTTCACAGGCAGGGAACCAAACAAATCCAAACTGCAAAAAATGTGGATCAGTGTGTTTTGCTTACAAGCAAGAGAAAGGGAAACTGGACAATAGATGTGAGCAGGGTGTTTTCATTGGTTACGATAAAAACAGCCCAGCTTACCTAATATACTACCCAGACACAGAAAAGGTCCAAAAGCACAGGTTGGTGAAGTTCACAACCAAGACAGCCAAAGAAAAAGAAACCCAAACATCTGAGTCATACATAGAATATGGTGATAGAGATGTACGTCCTAAGATCGATGACAGCGAAGAAAGTGTTGCTGATAAAAATATGGAAAATGTTCTAGGTCAATGTGTTCAGAGTGGTGTCTCTGGGACCTTACCCGAACAGACTGAACGTATACAGCCGGGCAAAGTCACCGAGACTGGAACCAGAAAGAACCCACCGAGAACCAAGAGGAGACCAGCTTACTTACAGGAATTTGAGACTGAGGATACGGAGGACAGACTGCAAACATGCGTGGACTCTTGTTATAGAGCAGTATGTAACATTCCTCAAACCTACAAGGACGCCATAGCGTCAACCAAATCAAGGCAATGGGAAAATGCCATGAACGAGGAGATGCGATCACTGGAGGAGAACGAGACTTTCAAATTCACCCAGTTGCCACCAGGTAAACGGGCAGTGGGGGGTAGATGGGTCTATGCACTAAAGAGTGACATTGATGGATCTGAGAGATACAAGGCGAGATTCGTAGCGAAAGGCTACAGTCAGAAACCAGGAACTGACTACGGAGAGACATTTTCACCCACGGTCGATATGACGAGTGTAAGAGTGGTCATGCAGAAGGCAGAGCAGGAGAACCTAGTCTTGCACCAAATGGATGTTAAGACAGCCTATCTACATGCACCAATTGACTGTGAAATTTATATGGAGCAACCAGAGGGTTTTGAGAAAAAGTCAGAAACGGGTTTATGGTCTAAAACAATCGGGCAGAAACTGGAATGCTATGTTACATGCATATTTGATTGAAAATGGTTTTGTACAGAATTCCGCTGATCACTGTGTGTATACAAAAGAAAAGCATAACGAAAAGGTCAATTTGATAATATGGGTTGATGATCTAATCATCGCAGCTAGCGATGAGGGTGTACTGAAAAGTGTAAAGAGAATGCTCACCGAAAGGTTCAAAATGAAAGACCTGGGAAAATTTAATTATTTCTTGGAGATAGATTTTGAGCAAACAGAAGGTCAAGTTAAAATGTCACAGAAAAGATATGTGAGTAAAATACTGGAGAGATTTGAAATGCAGGATTGCAGATCCAGAGAGACTCCATGTGAGCCAAAACTAGAGTACACAGAAAATGCAGAGAAAATGAAAGAGCCAAGGAAATACAGAGAGGCAGTGGGAAGTTTAATCTACTTGTCCACATGCACTTGACCAGATATAAGTTTTGTGGTCAGTAAACTAGCTCAGCACTTTGCTGAACCAACAGTAGAACACTGGAACACAGTGAAACACGTGTTCAGATACTTAAAAGGCACAGCAGAACAGGAGTTATACTTCAAAAGAAATGACACAGAGAGACTAGGTCTAAAAGTGTACTGTGATGCTGACTGGGCATCAGATGTAACAGACAGACGCAGTACATCAGGATATTGTGTCAGTCTATGTGAAGGAAGCTCTTTAATATCATGGAAAACAAGAAAACAACCGACAGTAGCACTATCTACTTGGAAGGCAGAGTACATGTCCTTAGCATCAGCCATACAGGAATGTATATACTTAGAACAGTTACTCAGAGGTATAGACAAATACCAATATGCACAAACAAAGGTATACGAAGACAATCAAGGTACTATTGCACTGACCAGAAACCCAGTAAACAGACAAAGGTGCAAACACATTGATATTAAATACCACTTCATAAGGGAAACTGTAAATAATGGAAAAGTAATTTTGGAATACTGTCCTACTGAGCAAATGATTGCTGATGTCATGACAAAGCCAGCTACCAAGCTGAAGTTAAAAAGGTTTGCACATGACATGTTTGGCACTTAGAAGTGCAAAAGAGTGTGTCACTGTTTACATTGTGGAGGTAAAGAAGGAACCTCATTTTTGTTATTTTGTTTTCCAGGTAACCCAGTGAGCTAAGAGCGAGTGGGGGTGTTAAGTGTTGTTGTTTTATAGCGCTCTTGCTCAATGTATTACGGTGCGTACAGATATGACGTCACCACGTTCTCAATGTGTTCCATACGAAAAGCTTATTGTTGTTCAAGACGCTGAAGAAAGCGCAACCTGTTGTATTTTCCTCCTCGAATAAATATGCCGATAGAAGGCTAAAGTGAGAACCGAGTCAAGCTTTGCTTATTCTCCATATGCAAGACGAAGATTGCGCACCCAAGCTTAACAAATATAATAAATATACTGTAATATCATACAGTATATACATGTAAAATGATAATGTAGTGCTACACAGGTCTAATAGTGTACAGATACAAAGATACTATAGTACTGTAAGGCTATAATATTGTAGCGTACAAGTATAATGATACTGTAGTGCTGC
This sequence comes from Aldrovandia affinis, assembly GCA_029706075.1. NCBI lineage: Eukaryota > Metazoa > Chordata > Actinopteri > Notacanthiformes > Halosauridae > Aldrovandia > Aldrovandia affinis. The sequence continues at coordinate 1,700,939 of JAINUG010000059.1, forward strand.
ATATGTATAATATTGTAGAGTACAGGTATAATGATGCTGTTGTGCATTACTGGAATCATGATAGTTTACTTTTATTTTTTCACAAATGTTCTGAGCAAACATTTATTGTACTTTGATTACTATTGCTACTAGTGCTACTGCTACCACCACTTTCAATTATATTCCTAAACTATTCATGCTGAAATAAAGCCATCCCCGACTGTATTTCTCCTAAATGTGTCACATTCCCTTTGTTCCTGTCTCGTCTTTTCCTTTGCCTTGTTTCTCCCTCGTGATTGTTTGTGTTAATTGTTTTATTATTTTCTATTATTCAATTATCAACCCTCATTACTCCTCATCATGCTCACCTGTTGCTAATCCCGTCATCCGTTCCGGCACACCAGCCTCCCATCAAGATCACCAGTCCTGCAGTATATCTACCCCGGTTTTCCAGTCATTCATCATCAGATTGTTGTTCTCCCTACCCTGGTAGAAACTGACTTTAGAAATCCTTATCTAAGAACTCTGTGTTTACTGTTCTTTGTGTGTCGAGTTAAATTCATGTTAACCCTTGTTCCTGTTGTCTCCTTTCATGTTCAGGTCCATTCCTCGTCTGTCTGCCAGCTTTGTTTGTCCTGCCTGCACGCTTAGCTTGCCCTCCGGTTCCCTCAGCCTGTCTGCCCAGTCATCTCATCCACTCCTCCTGTGTATCCCTTCCATTGTCCAGCTCATCGTTTCCACTACCTCTGTTATTATTATTAAATCATCAGTCTTTATTCTAAAACCTTTCATCTGTGTCTGCATTTGGGTTCGTTCCTGTTCAACATAACAAAATGACAAATGCACACTGGGGTTATCTGTCCCAACAAATTGTTATTGGCTACTCTCCCCGCTGCAAAGAAACCCATTCTACAGTCATGGTTTACCCCTAACCTTCCTTTAGTTGGTTATGGTTATGGTTATCACATTTACATTATATTATTCTTATGGAGAGATCTACTGCAAAACGGAATGGAGGAAAGCAAGGACTATTAAATGCTGGAGCAGTTTGTTAGAAGCTGTAATAGATTTTATGTAATTTACTGGTGTTTTTTACATTTTTATTTTATGTATGCTATTTTATTCCCTGCACACCTGTACATAGTTGGGGGAAACTTTGTTGTTTGTTGAAAAACAATTGTGTTACAAACTACTTATTATACTTACTGGAAGCAGTAATACACTATTTTAAATGTATCACTTTAGCCTTTAGGAAGCAAACAGTTTCTTCTGGAACTCAAATAACATATTAATTCTAATAACGCATGTAATTAGGACATTTAACCACTTCTCTATGCAGATTTTGGTAGGCAAATATAAAAAATGTTTAAACCAGGGATTGCTCTTGAACAATAACAGAATGAATAGACACATTTTCATAAACTAAATATGTTTAGCCTATATATTTACCTACAGTACAGATATATGATTAATCACAAGTCAAATCACTTTAAGGCTGACATCTAACAATCAACAAAATAATTCCATATGCTGCTGCCCTCTTCTGGATGAAAGGTGCAATATCAGAAAGGATCAGAACAGAAGGCAGCCACTTCATTGTAAAACTGTTCTTCTTAACTATTTCTACAAAACTACAAATGCTTTTCTCTTGTTTTCACACAAATTGCATTTCAAAAATCATACTTTCTCAAAACACTTAACAAAATATCCACAATTATAACTATTTTTGTTCACATCGAAAATGTGTTTAGAACTGGCAAGCAATCATTGGTAATTGAATGAAGTCATAACTTCAAACAGAACTTTGATTAACCTCTGGTGCTTAGTTAACTACTGTTTATTTAGGGAACAATATCTCTTTTTCTTTTGTAAAACTTGTATATGACAGTATTCATGTGAGTAACAAGGCACCAGATTGTTTGCCTCAGAACATACAGTCAGAAGTATTGTAATGGTAGTATGTTCCAAGTATTTTGCTTGTGGGAATATGTGTTATATTCATATTGTTGTCGTGGAAAATCAAACACTCAGTTTTGGACTGGTGAATACCAAGGATGTTTATTCATCTAGCATGGAGAGGAAACACACAGCAACAGAAGTTATGCATCTACTCTGCCTTTAGTTTTGGCAGAGAAACATTTATACATTGTTACATTGGGCTAGGCCCTTTATGCACCTCAGACATTATTATCTGAGTCTTAAGCCTTGTCACGTTGGGCAACATCATTTAGTTAGTTTCCTAGCATCAGCAAAACAGAGAAAATGGTCATAGTATTTGGCAAAGAAGTTAACAAACAGGACACATCCCTTTGCATTATCCTATAACAATATGAGGATGAGACAGTCACAAGTCAGACCAGCATGTGTTTTTTTACATTTTACTACAAGTCTGCATGTTCCAAGCATGTTTTCCTTTTTATATACTCTGTACTTTTGTACTATATATGTACTCTGTACTATATACTCTGGCTTTTGCCTCAAAATCTCCCGTAAAGATTTAGTCATCCACTGCGGAGACTATTTATTTGATAAATATAAATATACTATTTATTTGATAAATATAAATATACTATTTGACTATTTCATCCTATTTTTCCTTCCTTTTGGGATGAATTTACACTGAATATCTACAACAACCCTTTTATCCATGTCCATGTTTCATTCACAGTTCTGCAATCTAGAAGTTTTACCCAATATATATTACTTAAATTCCCATTTTATTAAAGTCAGCTCGTCTGAAGTTAAAAATTCTAGAGTCAGAGGAGGCCGTCTTAACTGGCCTAAAAATATCAAAAGTAACTGCACTGTGATCACTTGTCCATAGTGGTTCTACTACCTCTCTGCTGCAAATTCTATCAGGATTGTTACACAAAACCAGATCCAGTATTGATTTCCCTCTCGTAGGCTGAGTAACAAACTGTACCAAAAAGCACATCTAAAAACTCCTCTTCTCATTTACCCTGACCTGTCACTTCTTCCAAATTAATAGAGGGGTAACTGAAGTCGTCCATTATTAACATCTGTCTTTCAGCACAGGTTTGTTTTATGCTACCAAAAAAAAAAATATTTTACTGTCTGAAGCTGGAGGTCTATAGCATACTCCTATAATAAGGCCCTTCTCATGATCTCTCAGTAATCTAATCCAGATGTCTTCACAAGGAATTGTAGGGTTGGAAAGAGCTGGCTCTATGATTTTAATAGCCAGCCCCTCTCCCTCCCTGCACTGAGTTCTGTCATCTGGTGAACCCATCATTGGTTAAAAGGGGGGATGGGGAAATTGCCACCATAAACATGATTGCAGCCTGCCCTGTCCATTCCCCACATTCCAACAGATGGTTGACCTGGGTGTGAACCCCCCATCACGGGTTTTGGGACTGTATGTGTGATACACTGTACATATGTAATAGGTTCTAGTGAGCAGAATTACTGTATGTGTGATACACTGTACATATGTAATAGGTTCTAGTGAGCAGAATTACTGTATCTTTTCCCCTGCGTAATGTCATGTCCATTAAGGGTTTTGCAACTGTTCAGAAGTTAGAAGTTGTTTGTGTTTTCCTGGGACATGCCATATCCCCCACTCCGAGAAGCCAGGGATCTGGTAACATCCTGGGAACCAACGGTTGGCTGGAATAACATGATTTCTGGCCACCGACAATAGCTTTATGACTACCAACAGGAAGATTGGGATGGTCATATAACACGTGATGCAATCGTTCCCTCAGGGTGGGGGCACTCACCATTCCGCTAGCCTTGTAAAACCGTAATCTGGCCCATCAGGCGAACAACAGTCTTTTGTCAAAATAACCAACAGCTGGGGTACCGTTTAACTGGGTACCGGGGAACTGTATTGTGTAATGTTGGTTTTGTGACATTTTGCTAAGGTTGAAATAAGTGTGCAAATCATTGTTTCAACCTATGTCTTCTTCTTCCCCTCTTAGCGCTAGAAAGGGAAGGTTGTAACACACACGGAGCGAGGCCGCACGGACTGTACGGCTCAGTCCCTCTGCGCTGACAAGTCAGTCCTGCATCGGATCTAGGGTAGCGGGCTTGGAAGGTCGCCGAGTCCCGATAACGCTACTCTGTAGGACTTAGAATGTCGAGTAGCTGCATATGTCGGCAGCGAATGCTCTAAGTTCTGATGCCACTGAACTTCCATTAGATGTGGACTAGAACGTCCCCAGTAGCTGCCCTGTAGTCAGGAAGTGAATCGCTTTAAGTCTTGAAATCTCGGGGTACCAGGCTCACCATGGAATTAGTTGTCTATGATGTGGGTTCTAGAGGTTAAGCCCTTCGACTCCTATATGGCTGTTACAGGGACAGGGGCAAACGCAATGTCCGTGGCATATGTTGTCTGTATTTACGTAATGTATTGTATTGTATTGTTTGTCCGGATCATGTTCCCCAAATCGCTCCAGAGAAAAGCGGAGGTTCAACGTGGTACGATTGACCTCATAATATGGAAGCGATAATTAATAAAATCCATTTCACTAAAATGTAATACGGTATGTCTCATAAAATTTCCCTACAGAATGAATGAGTTAATACCTGAAATACCTGCACATTAAGATTGTCTTTCACATAAAGGGCCACTCCCCCTCCTCTTTTATTAGTCCTATCCTTCCTAAACAATTTGTACCCCTCCACATTATATTCATCCCCATCCGCTGCACCAAGCCATGTTTCCGTAATCCCAACGATGTCATAACCCCCATTCAACATGACAGCCTCCAGTTCCAAAATGTATTTTTTATTCTTCCAGCATTTAAACCCATGAACTTCAGAGCCTTACTCACACCTATGTTGTCCTTCCCCTCCACACATAACTGTGCCGAACCACCTCTATTCACATTATGATCTAAAAAATCTTTATTCATTATATCCTCAGATTTATTATTATACTTATATATCTTCCATCTGGGCAGTCTGGACATCCCTATCCTTAATACTAGTACTCATTTCCCTCCCTGCCCCCTCAGTCCAGTTTAAATATTCCTTTTCTACCCTAAACATACGCTGGCCCAATTCAGCTGTACCCCTTTGGTTCAGGTGTAGCCCGTCCCACTTGTACATGTCATGCCTGTTCCAAAATGAGTTCCAGTGACCCATAAACCTGTACCCGTCTTTCCTTCCAGGTTTGTAGCCTTAAATATCCATATAGGAGGAGGTGGGCCCACTACCAGTCTCAGGACTATGGCAGCAACCTCTCAAACGAGGATGGGGATAATTGACAACTAAAAATAGGGAGAAAAATTGGTAATAAAAGCATATACAGAAAGAAAAAATAATAATACTTGCATTGCAGGAAGTGGGTAAGACTTTTTCCTCATCTCTATTAGGAATTTAATTCATGATGATGAACTAGAATGTATTTTCATAATTGATAACTGTACTGTGTCACTAACATGGGGACACAGCATTGTGCTTGTAAAATATTTGGTGTAACTGGCCTAAGAGAAGCTTAGGGGCCTCCCGCGTGGTCTAGTGGTTTCAACGTCCGACGCTGGCCACGGCGACCGGGGTTCGATTCCCGGTCGCGCCACAGTCGGCTCTGGCCAGGAGAGCCACCGGGATGGTGCCGGAATTACAGTCGACAGCACGACGCAGCGAACTACGAGGGAGGGATTGAATTAAGCACAGCGGGAGTAATTGGGAGAAAAACGGGGTAAAATCAGAAAAAATGCACACTTCTCCAAAGCCTGTTGTTGACAATTAACAGATTTGCTCATTCTTGAATGGTTTTCACTTTTGAAATGCTCTCTTTAAAGAAAGCACGGAACGACAGCATTTCACAGGAACAAAACACACAGTTCACAGGGTTCATGAATGCAGGCCTCTAGGTTTTTTTCCTCCCACAGTTTTCACATGAAATAAAATTAAATACATGGTAAAATAAAATACACATTGCTAAATACAAACTAGTCTACGGATTAAAGTAACACCAAAGTTGCCTATTTTACATACAAATTACTAAAGTTACGATGAGTTTTACATCTATTTTCCATTGACTTTCTGCAACATGAATTGCAAAAAGTTTGCATAAAACTGAAGTAATTTCCCTCGTAATCCTTTAAATACTGAGAACTTCACCAAAATATTGATATATTCTAAAAGACAAACTTGTTGATGTTAGTCAGTATAAATACATCTACACTGACACAGGTACAACCTATTTTGCTATAATATATAACAGTTACCTACCAAGGTTGTGAAATGCTAGGGAGCCGTCTGCACGTGCGCAGCCCCAACAGCATAAAGGTTTATCACCAAGAATTCTCTGAACTACAAATGCAAATCATTTATTTTTATATAATTAATATAATTTCATTAAATATTTGTATTATTTTACTTATTGATATTAATTTTTTGATTGTGCTTTTTCCCCCTAAAAATATTAATTTTATTTATTCTTTATTTAACCAGGTAGGACAACTGAGAATTAAATTCTCCTGCAGTTATGCCCTGGGAGGACATGCATCACATACAGTGCATCTGTCTGCTGCCTCTGCTGCCCCTCCTGCTTGGGAGGGCTACTGCAGAGTGCTCAGAGAGTGATCTTGAATGCCTTAAAGATCACCAGCATATCTATGACAAGAGCATAACTCAAATCCCTGCAACGGTGAGAACAGGAGTCACTGAGGTTTTTTTCCTTGGCAGTAACATTTCCACAATCCCAAATAAAGCCTTCATCAACAGTCCTCAGCTGGTAAAGATGGAATTCATTAGTGTGACTACTATATCTATAGAAGATGGTGCCTTTGAAGGTTTGGATAATGTGCAAGTCATTGAAATTTCGAATACAGGGCTGATATCGTTACCTGTGGGAGTGTTTCAGACTCTGCAGATGCTCGAAAAACTGATTCTGAAAAACAACAAAATCCAGTATCTTGAGAAGGGGCTATTTGACGGTCTGAGAATGCTGAAAGAGCTCCATCTCCATGTAAATGAAATAACCTCAATTGATGAGGAAACATTTGATCAGCTTGACAACCTTCAAGTTCTTCACCTGGCTAAGAATAACATCACCTCGCTCTCCACTGAACTGTTTTCAAAGCTTAGTAAATTACAAACACTCAGACTCTATTACAATGACATCAGTGCTATTCCTGCTGGGATCTTCAATAATCTAACAAAACTGAAAGAGATTGGCTTGTATGGCAACAAAATAACAGGAATACCAACACATTTATTTTCAAATAATATCAATTTGGAAAGATTATATTTACATAGTAATCTTTTGACTGAATTGCTCTCAAAAATGTTTTTTGGTCTTCCTAAAATCCAAAAATTATCCCTTCAACAGAATCAAATAGCTGGTCTGCCCCCCATACTCTTTGGAGAAATGCCCAAACTATTTGAGTTAAATATCAATGACAACAAGCTCACTGCCCTTCCATCAGGAGTATTCAGCCGCTTAACAAAACTCAAAAAGCTTGACTTGTCGAAAAATAAATTTTCCTCTTTATCCAGTGAGAATTTTGAAGGTCTTGAGAAGCTCATTGACTTGAATCTGCAAAATAACATGATTGAATCTTTAAAACCAACAGATTTTGAAAAATTAACGGGGCTGAAAACCCTCAGGTTAGCTCATAATAACCTGAGAACTCTTCCTGAAGGAATGTTTGACTCTTTGTCAAACCTTAGAAATATATATCTGAACAATAACCCTTGGGCCTGCGACTGTACGTTGGTATATTTGTTAAACTGGATGAAAGCTAACAAAGAAAAGATCAGATCTTCCTCTCCAGAGACTTGTGAACTTCCTGAAAGTTTGAAAGGACAGAGTGTCATGTCTCTCACAGAAGATCAGTTGACATGCCCAATGAGTCCTCCAACCACCAGTACATTGCCTCCTACCACAACAACCAGCACTACAGTTACCACAACAACTATAACAAGAGCAGTGCTCACAACGACTCATACAAGCACAATGCCCAGCACTAAACTTACAACCCTAGCACCTACCACCAAACTAATGACCACAGTGCCCACCACTGCACCCACAACTACACTACCTACCACTCTGCTAACTACCACAGTGCTAGCTACAGCTGCCATTACAACTGCACCCACAACCACAGACCTGATCACCACTGTAACCCCATCCACAGCCATTATCCCCTCTACCCTCCTAACCACCACAATCTCTACCACCACAGTGACCACTGCATGCATAACATCCACTCCCCTTATTACAGCCTTTCAGACCACCTTCCTGACCACTACTACACCAGCCATGCCCACAGAAAGGACAACATTTCCCACTACACAAACAACATTCACTGGGATGTCTACCACTAGTCACTCGTTGTATACTTCTAGAAGCCTGTCCACCTTGATCACCACCACAAGTACCTGGGTCACCCCAACAGAGATGTGGAGGACGCCTCATAACCTAACACCCAAGAAGAGCACCCCTGCTACCCCTGCTAACACCACTCTTCAAAAGGAGCAAGAGCAGGACACCAACGGCAGTGATGCAGATGGCCTTTCCAGAGACAGTAAAATCATCATCATTGCCTTCGTGTGCTCTGCCATCATCACTAGTGTCATCACCTGCTGTATCTGCTGGAGGAGAAACAAGCACTCCAGCTGGGACCTGCATCCACAGGCTAAAACAAGCTATGTCATTTAGACCTTCTACACGCCACCTACAAGACCTGTACAAGACACCACACTGGAATACAATGGATGCTCTCACAAGAACTGAACACATATATGAACATTTGGAATCAATCATCTCTCACAGGAACAGATAACTTGCCAGTCAGCTCACTAGGATTCACCATTCTAGTCTGAAATATGTTCATTCATTCACTGTGTTCATGCATGAAGACATTTAGCTACATTGCAGAGGTCTGAGAGTGTAATACTCGATTGTATTGAAATGTAATTAAGTCACATTTTCTCACTCTAATTTTGTTTGCTAAGTTGAGTGGGATGCTTGCTAACCATGCATATAATTATTCTACACTATTACTTTAGTTTTAACTGAGAAAGTTACCCACTATCTTTCTCCAAGTACATGCCAGTAGACCTGTGTTTCTGTCAAAATTCAATTCTTGTGACTTGATTTTGATTGCTTTTTATATTTAAATCAAATGCCTTTGATGTCAAGAAAAAAGTATACTGTTTTAGCACGTATTACAGATATCATTAACCAATGAAAGGTTCATGATCCACACATTTATAAAATCAGTAACAACTGAATATGTAATGAAGTTGATTCTTTATTATTGCATCAGGAATTGTTATGGTTTATATGATTACTTTTATGAACAAATGGCAATAAACATATTTTAACATACTTTTATACTTTTTAATATACACTACTGGTCAAAAGTTTTAGACCACCCCCATTTTCCAATTTTCCATTTTTTTCCAGTGAAATTTAAGCAGTTCAAGTCCAGTGAATAATCTGAAATGGTACAAAGGTAAGCGGTAAACTGCCAGAGGGTTAAAAAAAAGTTTAGGTTACCAAAAATTGAAAAATAATGTAGATTTTAGTTTTTTTAAAAAGGCCCTTTTCAGGGAACAAGTAATGGGTTAGCGTGGGTTAACAGTCACTCTGTGCAAGTCGCCAACTCTGGATCCAGCAAAAGAGCCTGACCATCACGCTTTCTCCTCCATGTTTGACAGTTGGTGTCACACAATGAGGAACCATCCTTTCGCCTACTCGACAGCCTACAAAAACTTTTCAAAATTTCAAGATTTCAAATTTTGATTCATAAGACCTTCTTCCAGCCTTCAGTAGTCCACTGGCGGTGCTTCATGGCCCAGGCAAGCCTTTTTCTTATTTTGCAATCTTAGCAATGACTTTCTTACTGCCACTCGACCTGTCAAACCTGCAGCTCGAAGTCTTCTTCTGTGAGCCGCCTATCACGCAAGCTGTTGACTCAGAAACGTGTCTTATGATTTTGTTGTGGCTTTGGGTCTGCCAGACCTCTTCCTGTCAGAGTTTCCTCCAGTTTCCAAGTGCCTTTTTATGGTGTAGGAAACTACTCAGTGCCAAAAAATTTACATTATTCTTCAGTTTTTGGTAGCCTAAACTTTTTTTAAACCTCTGGCAGTTTACGTCTTACCTTTGTACAATTTCAGGTTATTCACTGGACTTGAACTGCTTAATTTTAAGTAAAAATTTGAAAGTGGGGGTGTTCTAAAACACATGTTACGTTTCTGTTCATGTTTAAAGCATACACTTTTTCATGTTTTTGCAAATCTTGCATTCTTGCATTCATGCTTTCTCTCTCTCTCTCGCTGTCGCTCACGCTTCATCATTGTTAATAACCCCTTGTCTGATTTACTAATTTACTAACAATTAGATAGGTTTATTGTTTCTGCTAGCACGATTGGCAATTTAGTAACTCTAATTGCCGACGTGCTGGAGATTTACTAATTACTAACCCGCTAACCATGTGTATTCATGTTTCCTTTCGTTTCTAGTTCATGTCGATTTACTAATCTACTAACGCTAGGTCAGGATAGGATAATTACTAACAACGACTAATTATCTTGTTACCTTGTCACGCACTTCTCAGCTGTTTTCTGTTTCGCGCTGTTCTCAAGCTAAGTGTCTGCACCTGTCTACACCTCCATATAAGCTCAGTGTTTTTGTCACATCCTTCTGAAATTGTTGCCTATATTTCTATAGCACTTTTGAGCATTTTCCAAGTCTGATTTCTTTGTTACGATCCAAGCCTGTTTTCTGACCATTGTTACTGCCTGCCGTTTTGTTACCACTGCCTGTTTTGTAACACAAGTTTTTGCCTGCTGTCTTTTGTGCCTTTGCCCTGCGGAGCAGACTTTGGTCTTGACTCTTGCACCGTCACTCACTACGAGCCTGCCTACCGTCCTCCTGTACCTCTGCCCCGCTGACAGCTACTCTGGTTTGTTTTGGATTTTGCATGGTTTACCGAGTTCTAGACTGCCTTCTCCCTCGGTACTGTACTTTGGTTATTGGCTTGATTTTTTGGTTATCGGACTTTGCTTTTGTTTTGACTATGTCTCCTTAAAATAAAGACCCGCAAGGGCTTTATTAGAGGAATGTTATGTCATTGTTTCTGAGTTGTGCATTTCGGGTCCAACCCTCACATACCCGTCTCAATAAATATATCATACAAGAATAAAGAGCTATAATTATACATATAGCTAATACTTAAAATATTTCAATAACCATGTGATAGTATAGTGTTCAATTTAAAATAACAAAATAACACACTGAATACAAGAGAGATGCCGTTTCATATCCAACATTCTACCGGTAATTGCATTCAAACGTGAAATGCATACCGTTCGTTCTAAACAAACTTTACTGACCGTAATAGTATTAAAACGCCATTACGAGAACACCATGCTGGCTAGCCAGCAAACTGATAGTATTGACTAAATACGTAGTACAGTACAGTGCATGAAATCACTAAATATATTACATAAAATACATTGAGTGACATACCTGGTAAACACCGCACACACAAGCACGGCTGCACTGAATGCAGCCTGCAATGCAGCACGTGGCGATAATGCCAAATGCCAAATGCCTATAAAGTCACTATTACCAACTAACATTTAATATAAATGATAACATTACATGCTAATGAGAACAGACAACATTATGCATCATAACTTTCAACCCGAAACGCATTATGCATCATAAAATGTCAAAATACAGGGGACTGCATGGTTCACACGAAACATACCTCCAGCATCGGAAATTTATACTTTGACTGGAGCACGTAATTCACCAGAGATGTAAATGCAGATTGCAGTACCACATACCACATTACTCGCAACACAGAAACTGTTGTAATGTGAATGTTCATGTTTGGGGATTTTATATCAGGCAGGCCGAGGACCACTAAGGGGTCTTAGTGGGGTCCTAGTGGGAGCCTAGGTTTGGAGTAGAAAGGAAAAAGGTGCCAGTTGTATGAAGCAGCCTGTCAATAAATGACTGCAGTGTCTTTGCTAGTCTACAGAGATGTGAGTTTGTTCATTCGTATTGACTTTATTACATTGCCGACGAGGATATTTCGGTTTTTGCCCAGCATGGCGACATATGGGAAAATCGGAGAGTTTGAGCCGGAAACAGACGACTGGCAACAGTATATGGAGCGTTTGGACTTCTACTTTGCGGCGAATAAAATTGACAATGCTGGGCAGAAGCGTGCCATCTTCCTGAGTGCATGTGGTGGAAAAGTCTATGCCGTGCTACGGGATTTATGCCAGCCGAACAAGCCGGGTGAGTCTTCTTTGGCGGAGTTACTGACGATTTTAAGCAATCACTTCACACCGAAGCCTAGCATCATAGTTGAACGTTTTAAGTTTCATTCAAAAGTGAGACGCCAGGGACAGTCGGTGGCATCGTTTGTGGCCGAATTGAGGAGACTCACTGAGCACTGTGGGTTCGGGATGGCACTGGATGAGATGATTAGAGACAGACTGGTGTGCGGCATTAATGACGACCGCATACAACGGCGTTTGTTATCAGAAGCAGACGACAAACTAACACTGGCGAGGGCTATGGAGTTAGCAACGTCAATGGAAATGGCAGCTAAAGATGTAGCTGAGCTGCAGCAGGCGGGAGTGGAGAGGGCCGTTCACAAAGTCCAGTCTGGGGCCGCACCGGCGGTAGTTTGTTTCTGATGCGGGGGAAACCACGTGGCTGCCGACTGCCGTTTTGTGGACGCCGTTTGCCACAACTGCCACAAGAGGGGGCACTTGGCCAGGAAATGCCGCAGTGCCAGGCAGCCCAGACGAGACAGAGGTAATGCACAGGGGGCTACACACATGCTGGAGGGCGATGTGAATGAAGAGGAATATACTAACAGGCTGTGCAATCTGGAGGATGGAGAGAGAGTGGAGCCATACAGAGAGCGGATGTTGGTAAATGGCCATGCCATTGACTTTGAAATAGACACTGGTGCAGGCCTGACCATCATTAATGAAAAAACATACAGGAAGATGGGAGGGGGGCCACTCCATCGCACGAACATAAAACTCTACACCTACACCAGAGACAGGGTGGGGGTCTTAGGTAAAATGATTGCACAAGTGGGTTACAAGGGACAGACCAAACAGTTGGCAGCACTGGTGGTAAAAGGGGAGGGCCCAAATTTAATCGGGAGAAGCTGGATTAAAGCCATTCAGTTAGACTGGAGCGCTATTTTCAGGCTGCAGATAGGGCAGCAGCAGGAGTTACAAACATTACTCTCACAATATGGGGATGTTTTCAAGGGCGAACTGGGGACTCTAGTGGGGGCCACAGCGAAGATTTATGTGGACCCAGAGGCCAAGCCACGTTACTTCAAAGCCCGACCGCTACCATACGCGCTCAAAGAGAAAGTGGAAACAGAGTTAGTCAGATTAGAGAAGGAGGGCATCATTGAGCCAGTGAGTTTTTCAGAGTGGGCTGCTCCTATAGTTCCTATATTAAAACCAGATCAGACAACGAGAATATGTGGGGATTATAAAGTCACAGTGAACCCAGTGTCCAAGTTGGACAATTACCCCATTCCAAAGACAGAAGATTTGTTGGCGGTACTAGGGGGGGGCAAAAGTTCACAAAACTAGACATGTCTCAGGCCTACCAACAACTTCCACTTGAGGACACATCAAAAAAGTTCACCACAATCAACACACACCGTGGGTTGTATCAGTATACCAGACTGCCCTATGGGGTGTCATCGGCACCTGGTATATTCCAGCGCACCATGGACAACCTACTGCAAGGACTTCCCCAGGTGGTAGTGAGAGTGGATGATATTCTGGTGACTGGGAACGATGACGCCAGCCATCTGCAGAACCTAGGGGTGGTCCTGGGAAGGCTCTCAGCTGCCGGACTATGCCTGAGGAGAGACAAATGTGTTTTTATGGCACCAGAGGTGGTGTACCTGGGGTACAGAATTAACCACAATGGGATTCATCCGGTCTCAGACAAGGTTAAGGCCATTGTGAATGCGCCACAGCCAACTAACCAGACACAATTGAAGTCTTTCCTACACAGTAAATTTTGCAGTGTCAAAGTAACACTTAAAGAGTTAAATTTAACACTCTTCCCGAGTGTATTTGGTCCCACTCAGAATTAGTGTTAAATTGACTCTAGCCCTTGTGTTAAAATTTCAGAGTGAAATTAACTCTTAATAGAGTAAAAGTTTAACACTGACTTACACTGTATAGTGTTATTTATAACACTACAATGTGAATAACACTACAATGTGAATAACTCCGGAGAGTGTAAATATTACACTGTATAGTGTTATTTACAGTTAACACTACAGGTTGAACAACTCTGGATAGTGTAAATATTACACGGTATAGTGTTATTTATAGTTAACACTACAGTGTCAATAACTCTGTAGGTGTAAATATTACACCTTATAGTGTTATTTATACTTAACACTACAGGTTAAATAACTCTGGATAGTGTAAATACTACACTGTATAGTGTAATTTATACTTAACACTACAATGTGAATAACTCCGGAGAGTGTAAATATTACACTGTATAGTGTTATTTACAGTTAACACTACAGGTTGAACAACTCTGGATAGTGTAAATATTACACGGTATAGTGTTATTTATAGTTAACACTACAGTGTCAATAACTCTGTAGGTGTAAATATTACACCTTATAGTGTTATTTATACTTAACACTACAGGTTAAATAACTCTGGATAGTGTAAATACTACACTGTATAGTGTAATTTATACTTAACACTACAGGTTACATAACTCTGGATAGTGTAAATATTATTCTCATAAGTGTTGATTATTTACTCCTATGATAACAAAATCAACTCTAATTGAGTTACACTGCATTGTCTCTGAAACCTTGAAAATAAAGTGAAATAACAATAAATCTAAACATGTTTTTCACTTTTTTAAATATACCATAAAAAATCACATCACAAAATAATGAATTTAGCAACTTTATTTTAAAGCTGAGAAAAAAACAAAATTGACCTCTCAGGTCTCCATAAAATGGCAATATGGAACAATATAAAAGGAGGCATCTACTGTTCCATACTTCACCTGAACATCGTATGGTTTGAAGTAAAACAGCTCATTTATATCCAACACCTTAACAACCTTGTCTGGATGCAGCCTGACCTTAAAGGCATGGTAATGAGGATCAAAACATGTGGTTTCCATCACTTTTCCACAGAGCAACACATTGTCATCTTTCACAGCAATACTCTTGATCTTACAAAACACAGGCATCTCAGACACAACCTCAGTGCAGATAATGAAGTCACGGCGGTACTCTGTACCTTCATATTTAACCCATTTGGCAGAAAAGAAACTGGTTACATCTCCAAATTTAGAACCAATCTCTGGACCTTCTTTAAGATCACCAAGTGCTACCATCTTTCCTGGACCTAACGTTAGTCTTCCCTTGCTAAATGACTCCCGATGCAATGCCATACAACTCTGATGCTTTTTGGCTAATGTCTTTGTTATGTTCTTGAAGCATTTTAATTGCCGCTTGAAGAAATTAATTACACCACATGTGCAGAATTGGCCAATGTTCCTTATACTACGAGGGTAATAGCTCAATTAAGTTCATTTTGTCTTCTTATTTCAAATAAATGTTTTACTTTCTTTTGTCAGACAATGAGATAAAAAGTTGTAGTTTACCTGACAGGCTGGCAACTGCATGTCACCTGACAGCTTGGATGCGTCGTCAGCTGATGGCCAGCCTGACAGATCTTGATAGGTAATGTTCTCTGGATGGTGCCGTTGGCGGTTGAAATCAGGAGGCGGGCCATGGGAGAGAAGTGATGTGCTAAAATTGGGCGAAACTGTCAGGGAGATTGATTTTTGCAGGAAATAGCTGCTTGAATAGCTGATGGTGATCAATGATTAAATGTTTGAGATAAGTGGTCATGCCTTCCGACAGGACTGGTGAAAATATAATGTTAACAATCTGTAGGAGCAAAAGCAGAAGATGCCAGTACTTATCACCTGTCTGTATTAAATCACCAAAAAGCAATGGCATGTTGCGCAACAAGCACCAAGACTGTATGGCATTCAAACCCAAATCATTACTTCCATCCAGCAACTTTACTCTTGGCGGACGGTTTCGCTGCTGATTGTAACCATAGTCATAGGAGTGTATTCTACCAGCCAATTCTTCAACAGTTAGGAAGTTCTCCTGAATGTACTGCAGTACAAGCTTCACCTCAAACTGAGCAACCCCTTCCAAAATATCATGCATGATATCTACAGAAAAATTGTTGGCTGTGTTGTAGTACTGCAGGGAATTCAACAGGCAACTGTGTTTGACACCATACACATGAGGTAGCGTAGGATCTGTTTGTACAGTTTGACAGTGTTGTGCATGCATTTCAACAGTTCTTAGTACAACTTCCGGATTATCTTCACAGAACACAGTTTGAAAAGAAGCTTTCTCAAGGAGACAGAAACGACAGCAATATCGAGCTGAAAATGACTCTACAAACCCAAACAGACCATGCAAACCAAGATTATCCCCAGTGACCTGAATTATTGTACCATAAATCACATGTTTAAAAATGGGAAAAGTCAGTCCCTCTGTCTCAAGCACTTTAACATCATTGATAAATGGCTCAAGTATAGAATTAAAGCCATAACGCTTGATGTCCTGTGCATGGAAAAGAGCAACCAAATGAATATTAATCAAAGCGGAATTATAGATTGGGGGGAAATTCCTTAAAGTGAAATATATAGCACCTAATTTGTGTATACCCTTTTTAGAACCCAGGGATTCGCAGTTTCAAAGTCGTCATAAAAAATCTGAATCTGCAAGGAATCTTTTTCTATAGAAAATAGGGGACTTTCTTTAAAATAGGTAGCATCTCTCAAGTCTGCAAACACACCTTCCTTGGGCATGTACCTGGGCTTCAACATGTCTTGAACAAGTTCTGAGTTTTGAAAAATAATCTTCAATGTTTCCAAAATAGGAACATAAGCAAACTTATCAGTTACAATAACCTGGTCATATGTCCCAGCAGTTCTGTTTCTTCTGCTGTCAAATCTTGTACCAAGCACCTTTTCAATAGGCTCAACATTTCCCCATCTGTCTCTGAAGTGTTTGTTTCGTTTAGCTTCTGAATTTAAGTATGTGAATGGGTTTTTCAACTTTTCGAATGCTAGTTTTATTTTGCTCTTATTTTCTGTGTCCTGTGCAGATAAGCACTGTAAAGCTGCATCTTCCGCCTGACAATGAATCTCAGAGACCACTTCTTCCATGGATGAGACAAAACTATTTACAGTACACTGACTTAATCCAGCTGCCTTGAGTTGGGCGACGGCAGTGGCACACATATCTAGAGTGTTCCTATTAGACTTCCTCATCAGTTCAGATGTTGTGTCCATCTCATCAACAACTGATGTTGTGGCTGTCTCATCTCTATGAGCTATCATCGCCTCTCCTGCACTGCTTACATTATCAGTATCAGCCTGTTCATAAAAATACTCAGTATGTTTGGTGTTTAAATGTTTCCTAAAGCCAGAGAATGTTCCAAACACAGAGCCACATCCAGTCTGAACACATTTAAGGTGAAGATCTTTTCCAGGAAAGTAACCATGAACTAAACGCAAATGCCTAACAAGCATATTTGAACTACTTAACTCAGCCTGACAAACAAAACACTTCATGCTGGAGAATCTTCAAGCACTAATGAAGCAACCTCACCCTAACCTCTGCAACCCGAGGACTCTCCTTGACTTTCCCAACATCAATGTTGTACACAGTGGTCTGAATGAACGTGTACATGTTGCGGAGCATGGGGTTGTATGATGTGCCAAACACAAAATGTGCCTTAAATAGTTCATCAAACGCACCAAGACAAGAGGTCGACCTGCAGGGTATGGCATTCTTGTCAAGGACAATGAAGAACTGGTGGACGGCATTCTTCCTAGCTCCAACAGCCAAGAGATAGGGCTGACTGCTGGTAGTGATGGCGTCGAGATGCTCTTGGATGCTTGTTCCAGACTGAGAAAACAAACATACAAGCAGAGGCGATCCAAATTACTTGTCTACTCTGTACCATTATAATCAAAAATATGCATTATACATTAGGAGAGACTATACAAATTACACATCTGTACTATTATAATCAAAAATGTTCATCATACATTACAAAACAATACAAACCTTCTTGAAGACCACAAGATGCTTCTCTGCTTGGGACGCCGACACCTTCCCTGGTTTCCTCCGACCCTGAGCAGAGGGTGGAATCAGGTGCAAAAGGAGGAAGACTGATGAGAGATCACTGTCCCAGCCTGTAACAACACAAGTTTGATGTTAACAAGATTATATGGACCATCAACACAGTTCAGTCCACCTGCAATATCAGCAGCATTTTAACAAAACAAAAAAATACAGCAGTTCTATTTCATAAGCTCTAAAAAAATCATTCGACTACAGCTCAGCTCAAACACTTCAGTGCTTTTGAGGTTTTGTTCAAAATACAGTACCAGTCCAAAGTTTGGATGCACTCTCTCATAAAAGTGAACAGGAAGGTAATTTGAGACTGGATGACTATACAAAATTTGTCACAGAAGTCGATGAGTGCAATAAAACAACAGTATGCTTTAAGGCATCTCACCAAAGTCAGCATCCCTCTCAGTGCTATCCTCAGGAGGATCCGCTGTCAAGAGGAGTTCTTCAAGCTCACTGGTGGATGGAAGCTTCCGGCATTCTTGGATGATCTTTTTCTTGTATGCGGTCGGCCACTTCTCCAGAAGCTTCCCTGATACACCCTCTCCAAACATCAGGACGAAGTCCTGTTCAACCTGGAGTGGACATGTTGGGTGACAATTTCAGGATTTCACAGCGAACCGAAGTACAGGTGCTACTGTAAATGATTAATACAATACTCATATACTGTCTAAACGTCATAACACAAAATAGTGACATAATTACCAAGCCTTTGACGTCTTTGAAACGTGGAAACTCAAACAGTATGTTGCAAGACTGCTGGGGGTCGAGGATCATGTTGCGGCGATAGTCAAAGGTCAGCTTCATCTTGTTCTTGACGATGTCCTCATCCGCTGAATGTTTCATCAGTGAAATCGCTTCCTTGCACTCATCTTCACTCAGGGCAGTCTCTGGAACAAACTGGCACTGTCGTCGGACAGTTGGTCCCCCAGACATGCCTTCGCCAGATGCTCCTGCAGCTGATGCTGAACAATATTGGAAAATTGTATCAATACTGGTGACAACCATGAACATTTCAAAAACACTTTCTTTGTTCTAATTTTTTAAGAAAAAGGGCATGGATGGACGGGCCTCTCCATTCATAGTGGTGTGCTTTAGTGGCCTACTGTGCGCTGTACGCAGGTGCGTGACTAAATGTCCATAAGTGAGTGAGTGTCATGACTTGTATGCACTGCATACCATGCCCCATGGGAAAAATGCTGTTAACTGTTGTCTGGGAAAACATTATGTGCAACAAATGCAATCACTGATCTTGTAACTGGTTTGTTCCCTACATTTTTCCGGTATCATTTCAGGGTTACCTTCAAAGAGTGTTTGTCTGTCTTTAGCACTGCATCTCTGGATGGTTTTAATCCTCCAGGCCAAGTAACCAGTGCCACTCTCGCCATCATAATAATGCTCCTTGGAGGGTGAAGGCATAGCAGAAACACATTAAAAGGTGAAAAATATACTGTTAGGATTCAAAATGTATCAATGTTACCGGGACATCTGAACATGAGCCGGGACATCTGAACATAAGCCGGCCTGACGGGACATGTGGGAATGGACAGCGTAATGCACGCGCGCAATCGTAAATTGCCCGTCGTACTGGCGTGTGTGTGCAGTTAAACAAGTATCTAAATGCCGCGAGCGGTGTGTACAGGCGTGTGTTTATGGACGATATTAAAGTGAAGATTTGCACATTTCGATCTCCTTGCAGTTAATTATAAAGAGAGTACTACTTAAGTAAAAGTACAGGCGTGTGTTTATGGACGATAGTGACATTTTGTGTGTTATATCTTAACATAGACCCTGCATACAATATTAGATATTTAGATAACCTGCCCTATCAACTGTTTTAAGCAGAATAAACGCATAATAATATTTGACAAGCATTTATTGTTTCAATATGCATGTGGATGTTGTGGTAGAGATGAAGACATCGATAGAAAGTTAACTGGTTTACTCTGCTATCGCCGGGCGGACTGTCGTCAGGTAAGGTGCATGACAATGACAGACGTGCCATGTCTGCATATGTGGGAATTGGTTCATCGCTAGGGATACAAAGGGTACACCAAGTTTGTCTGTCTCCGCGCTCTCAAAACAAAGACTGCGGAAGAGGTGTCCCATCATTTGCTGCATATCTTCAGTGACAAAGGGGCACCACCACAGATATTGCAAAGCGATAATGGCAGAGAATTTGCAAACAATGTAATAAAGGAGCTTGTTTCTATGTGGCCAGAATGCAAGCTTGTAGCAGCAGAAATACTACATTGGCCAAACATCTCGCAAGTTGAAAATCAGACTTAATGAACACAGCATTAAACGGGCAGATATCACCTCACCCGTGGCACGGCATTTCTATGAACATGGTCACAAAGTAGGGCATCGCAAGTGTATCGTAATTGAAAAGGTATGGCTTAACCGTAGGTTATGAGAACTTACTGTTACAACGTGAATGTTTTTGGATTAATCAGTTAAAGACAATGTTCCCAACTGGCATGAATGAGGAATTTAATATGACCCGTTCCTTTAAGTGATCACCACCTGTATCCAATTTTTTTGCCAACTATTCAGCTTGATCTGATATATGAACGGTGTAAAAACCTGATGCGCTCAGCGATTGCTATAGCCTAGTTGTTTTGAAATGTATTTAGCCTATTATCTTTTGTATTTTTGTATTTTTAATCTTGTATTTAACGGTCTGTGGGTGTTTACTGAATGGACTTGAAGAAACTGCAGACCTACTTACTGCCTTGTTAATTGGAATTGTGAGTGTGTGTTCCTGCCACCGATTAGGCTAACTCATCTGCAACACCTGTGAGAACACCAATATCAAGCCAGTCCCACTGCCGCGGCATTTAGATACTTGTTTAGCTGCACACACACCACACGCCAGTACGACGGGCCATTTACGATCGCGCGCGTGCTTTACGCTGTCCATTCACACATGTCCCGTCAGGCCGGCTTATGTTCAGATGTCCCGGCTCATGTTCAGATGTCCCGGTTCGACGGGTCATCTGAACATGTCCCTGTCCCGGTTTCCCACATGTACCGTAACATCAATATTGCATTTAACATAGCCACAACCATTACTGTGTGCAACTCACATAGCCATTCTTTGAGTGAGGGTCACTTAGGTAGGGGAATAAGCTCACAATTCCTCTGGCATACGTTTCCCTCAGGTGTCTGGGTGGTGATGTACTGTGAGATTAAAGAAGAAATTATTTCTCAGTCATGTGTCTTTGTGAAAGATTATTGCTCCCAATGAGCAGGCTGGCACCTTAAATGGCAGCTAGCCACCATTGGTGTGTGAATGTGTGTATGAATGGCTGAATGAAAAGCCCTTGCAGTGCTTCGGATGAAAGTGCAAGTGCAGTCCATTTAACACATTTGATTTAGATTTCAAATCAAGCTAGATTGAGAACACAAGGACCAGCTAAAACCAATTAGTAAATTACCCATTATTTTCTGTCAGGTCAGCAGCCAGTATGTTCACCATTTTCCTTCTGCTTTCATCCACCAAGGACTTGGTTCGATTGTACTCATTTATAATGCGCTCTCCACCAGGCTTCTTGGTAAGAATGGATTCCACCAACTTAAAAACAGAATACAAAATAATGCATGTTAGGATTATATACATTATCCACTGCAAATCAAAGTTAACTTCAATGCTGGAAATAATACTCAGGAATAAATTGTGTCACAAAAAAGCATGTGTGTTTGCGTATCAGCTCTTACATGCTTAGCTTCTGCATCCAGCCTCTGGCGTTTTCTGGGAGGGCTATCGACGATGTCTGTATCGTGCGAGTCAGACGTATCAAGGGATGATGGTTTGGACTGCTCAGGAGAAGCTCCCATGAAGCCACACTCTAATTCTGATTGGAGAAGTACAGTTACCTCATGAACTCATCCTTTATGTAGTGAATGTAGTTTCACATAACACGTAATATATCCATCCATCCATTAAATAAAATTACAAGTTTAACTGAAAGTCAAACCTGTGTCATATTTGATGGTTAGCACCCCATATGAGGCATCCTTCACGATCTCCTCAAAAACATCCTCATCCAACTCAGTCCCTGAGCTGTCTACAACCTTGACACCTTCAGTTACAGCTGGGACACCAAACCTTGCAAACGCTAGAAACCGGCAGGAGGGAACATAGAAGACATGTATATTTATAAGAAAAAAAGTTGAGGATGACATGAGGTTCAAAACTAACATTTTCCACTGGCGGCGCTGGCGCTACCAACTTTTCAGTTGGTAGCGCCAGCACAGATTTGGTAGCACACTTTTTCCCATAGGCTAACTCGCATTCCATGCAGAAGAGGCTGATGACTACCCGTCTTAAATTCGATTTTCTTCAATTGATCCAAGATAGATTGTGACTTGAGAGAAATAAAGTACAAAAATTATGTTATTCTTTTGAAACACTGACACTTCTCTACTGTACTTTTAAAACATTACACATTATAAATCGTGCAATAATATGTGATGTACAGTACAGAAAAACATGTATAAAAGAAACAAAACAGTCACATATATTGGACATCAGCTCTTTGGCCTGGTCCTTCGGCACTGGGAGAACCAGTGCTGAACACTCTCCTTACTTGAGAGAAATAAAGTGCAAAATTATTTAGCATTCATCCGGTGCTGAACACTCTCCTTACTTGAGAGAAATAAAGTGCAAAATTATTTAACATTCATCCAGTGCTGAACACTCTCCTTACTTGAGAGAAATAAAGTGCAAAATTATTTAACATTCAATTTTTTTCTGAAGAAACACTGAACTGTTTTCTTTATACTGTACTCTTAAATTAGTTAAAATCAGCGGGACAAGCCGATCAGATTTCCAGAGCGACTTTACAAACACACCCTTATGAACAGCGTGCTATGCGTATAGATACACACGGGCGGAAGTGATCTTTGAAACAGCGACCCCACAGAGGGGTAAAGTATGGATAGGGTACTGCAGTTGCCAATGCAATCCTATGAGTTTTCCTAAAAACACCCTGTTTTCACCGGTTTACCACTGAGGCTGTAGTTATTTTTATTGTGTTCTAATAAAGTTTTCCATATCTTTGGTTTGTCGTTTTTAATGAAAAATAGCTGTCATTTCAATAGACAACCCACAATAAATATAAAATCACTCCATCTGTGTCTCGAAATTGTTAGCATTCGTGAGATAAGAAGTTAAGCTGAAGCATTATATGGCAGGTAGAGACTGTATGTAAGCCTGTGACATGTTAAAAATACAGACTGTTCAAAACAAAGTCGATAAAAAAAATATATATAAAAATATGGTGACGTTAGTGAAATGCGACTCCTTTGATCTGTCTGTAATGATCTCTTAGCATTTCAGGTAACCCATTCGAGTGGGAAAATAAATATAATACACATCATCTAATGAGATAACAAAAAAGTATGCTAATAAGGAGACAACATACATTTGAAAACATATTTTTATTGCAATAAATATCGTCCCCAGTTCATGTCGGATGATCTCAAAAGTTGGCTAACTACAGCTGAATTCTCTTAGGATTGCATTGGCAACTGCAGTACCCTATCCATACTTTACCCCTCTGTGGGGTCGCTGTTTCAGATTTTCACCAAAAATCACTTCCGCCCGTGTGTATCTATCGGAGAAGGTGCGTTCGTAAAGTCGCTCTTGAAATCTAACACCACAATAGGCATTCGGTTCCACGTGTGCCGATCCGATTTCCAGAGCGACTTTACGAACGCATCGTAGACGGGAATGAAGAGCGCTCCGCATCGTGAAGAGACCAGCCATCTTCGACAGAGTATCACCTGCCACGGGTGAACTTGGGAACTGTAAGCCCCGAAGTGTTTCCGGGATTTTAGCATAGGACTGTTCCAGTTACGGGCCCCGACGAAAGGTTTTACCGTTTGTTATTTTGTTCCTTTGGGGAGTTGTGCACAACTGGGGTTGCAGCGCTGCCGAATACTGTTGTGAAGTTCATGTCTGTACTTATTAATATGTATCGGGTAATTCGAGTGATCTTAATGATGGCAAATATTGTCGTTATACGCCTACGTTTTTAAATACAATACAGTTGAACCGTCTTGTGTCTGCTTGATTGATTTCACAACTACACAGTCTTATAATATCATATCTGACCCTGAGGTAAATTCTACTTGTATCAACGATACAAGTCAGAATGACTCGTAATACACTTTCCGAAGTACCTTAACCTAACTAAACATTTATTATAACATTTCCAAGGTACTTCAACCTAGGTGGACATTCATTAAACAAACCCACAGTGTATCAAGAGATAACATTTGTGTTTGGTGGCTAATGCTATCTGCACATGGCATGATAAAAACTCAGCCATAAACCAGACTCTCACTCAAAGTTGCAAGTATATCCATGAATAACAATACTTCATAATTTACTTGCGGAGAGTTTAAAGTTATCATATTAACCCAGGTCCCAATGCCTACACTTGCTTACCTGATATGGAACCGCTCAGCTCCCGCTTACAGTCAGAATGACTAGACTGCCAGCTGGCGGGATATGCTATGCTGAAAACCCGCCCACGACTGACCTTTATCGTTGACCTTTTCCTTCCGCCCTTTTACTAGGGCCGTACCAACTAAGCAGACAATTGGACCGAACCACTTCCATAGAATAGGGGGGTTACATTCTCCCCTACTTAAAACAGGTCGTCCTCGACCTCTAATTGAAGGGACATAACCTGGCCAATAGGATACCTGACCAAAGGTTCATCCTATACATTGCCTGAGAAGTTTGCTTACTGCTTTGTATTGCTCCTGAAACATAAGATTCTGTTATCGAACAGGGCGCAACTCGTGTTTGAGAGCGTACAGAAACAGATATCGGCGCCTATGCGTCCCATAATTTTCAGTATCCCAGAATACTATCCCAGAACAGAATAAAGAATTAGCTACTGTTAAATATGGCATTATTGTGCATTGTTCAATTTCTTACCTGCATCCAAGAACTCTGTTAGATTAGCTGGCTCAGCTACTCTAACAAATCTCTGGACATCGCCCAGTTTTGCTTTCAGGAGCATGCTTGCAGCGAATCTACAGACAGCATAAGCACATTCATGTTGCACATTATTACTACAATTAACAAGAACAAAATGTGTATAGTAATAATTACATGCATTTCAACCTAACAGCTTTACAGCAAAGGCCAACTTTGTTGGATTGCAGATAACTAATGGTAGCCAAGCTAACATTGACAGCTAACCTTGAGCCATGTGCTCCAGTTAGGTATCTGTTATGGCAGTTATGGAAGTTATGGAATAATCCCTCATCACGTTGACAACACGGATTTCCAACGACATTAACGTCACGACTGTGGTGGGGCTTGCACTTGCTAGCTAATGGCTAGCACTAGCTTGACCGCCAGCCAGCCAGCCAGCTAGATAGCGTTAGCTTTAGTGTAGCTAGCTAGCCAGCCAGCTTAACCTCTTACATGTTTTTATCAAAAACGCCCAAAAACGACATACCCAAAAGTAAATTAAAGCTGCTCTTCAACCGCTTGCAGTATATGCATGGTTTTGGTCTCATTCAAAAGATAACACTCTGAATTTTTGAATTGCAAGACAAATCGGAGCACACGAAAAACATTACCCAAATTTACGACCTGCATCATTTCTCTGCATCATTTAGCTAACTTAAATGATATGAATATGAAACAATTCTATGCTGTTTCTGTAGTTACCAAATAATTGATGTAATGGGAAATTTTGCATACCTCAGTCTCCTGATGCGAAGAAAGCATGGATCTCTGGAAGAAAGTGGCGGGATGAAAATTGTGGTCCGTTTGTGGGGAAGTTGCGTGGAGGAGGTGGGCGGAGCTTTCTAGAGTTCTTCTGACACCACCTGTTAACTCTGAGTATTTTCACCAACACTGGGGGGCGTTTTACTCCAGATGTTGTTGGAATAACTCAAAAAGAGTCAACATACTTTGACACTGCAGATTTGACACTAGGGAATTTACTGTGTAGGCATGCTCAATTACTACCACCGATTCCTGCCAAACGTGTCAACCGTGCTGGAGCCGCTACATGAGCTTTTGAGGAAGGGGGCCCCATGGCGGTGGAGAAACCGTCAGGACTTGGCATTTGAGGAGGCAAAGAAGTGCCTACAGTCTGAACAATTGCTAGTTCATTTTGACAACTCGAAACCTATCTACCTCGCCTGTGATGCATCGCCTTATGGCGTTGGGGCAGTTTTATCGCACCGTTTTCCTGACGGCACAGACAGGCCGATCGGCTACATGTCTCGCTCACTATCACCAGCAGAACGGGGGTATTCTCAGCTCGAGAAGGAGGGGCTAGCCATAATTTTTGGCCTGAAGAAATTTCACCAGTACCTGCATGGCATGCACTGCACCATTGTGACTGATCACAAACCGCTGCTGGGTCTCTTGGGAGAGAGTAAGGGCATCCCACAGCTCGCGGCGGCCAGGATGCAGAGGTGGGCATTAATTCTGGCAGCATACGAGTATACACTGGAGTATAAGGAGGGCTCAAAACATGGGAACGCAGATGCACTGAGCCGGCTCCCACTGCCGACCATGCCCGTCGCCACGCCTCGCGAAGGGGAGGTGGTGATGCTCATGGAACACATGAATGGAATGCCTCTGCAGGTGAAACAGATCCGGGAGTGGACACGTCGGGACCGTGTCTTGTCCAGAGTGCATCAGTGGCTGCTGCAAGGTTCCTGGCCCCGAGAATGCACAGATCCGGAAGTGCAGCCGTACATGAGGCGGCAAATGAACTGAGCGTGGAGGAGGGGTGCATTCTGTGGGGGAGCAGGGTAATAATACCACCACCGGGGAGACAGACCATGATTGCAGAGCTTCACGAGGCTCATCCGGGGGTCTCAAGAATGAAAACATTGGCTCGCAGCTACGTGTGGTGGCCAAACATGGATGCAGATTTGGAGTCAGCAGTGCGTAAATGCCATGCATGTCAGTCAAACCAGGCCGCTCCAGCCGCAGCGCCGCTACATCCGTGGGAGTGGCCCGACCAACCATGGATGAGACTGCATCTGGATTTTTGCGGGCCAGTATTCGGAAAAATGTTTCTGATTGTCATCGATGCCTACTCAAAGTGGATTGAGGCTCACCCAATTCCGTCTATAACTTCCTCGGCTACAGCAGAGAAGCTGAGGGGCATCTTTGCCACCCATGGGATCCCGGCGGTGTTGGTCAGTGATAATGGGCCGAGCTTGGTGAGTGCAGAGTTTGAACACTTTTTGAAGAAGAATGGCATAAAGCACGTCACAACCGCACCATATCACCCGTCGTCTAATGGCTGTGCTGAGCGTGCTGTGCGGGTGTTTAAGGAAGGAATCAAGAAGATGGGGGAGGGTAGTGTGGAGACGAAGCTATCCAGGTTCCTGTTTAAGTACCGATAAACCCCTCAGACCACGACCGGAGCCACGCCGGCTGAGCTGCTCATGAACCGGAGGATCAGGACTCAGTTGGATCTGGTGCGTCCGTCACTGGCGGGCAAAGTGGGACTGAACCAGGCCAAACAAAAAGAACATCATGACAAGCATACCCGGGACCGCACCTTCACAGAGGCGGATTCAGTCTATGTGCGGGGGTATGCAGGGCAGAAGTGGATTCCAGCAACGCTCATTGAGAGGACCGGCCCAGTATCTTGGAGAGTGAAAACACAGGACGGCAAGCTGGTGAGGCGATATCAGGATCAAATCCGCCCACGTTACGACTGGACACAAACTGAATCAAATCTTCAAGAGGAGAGTTTCCCGGTGGACCCAACACCACCAGAACCTGAAAATCCTGAGCGACAGGATCAAGCACCAGAGGCGGTAGTGCCTGGGCCCCCAGAACCGGGCCCTGACAGAGACAACCCTTATCCAGAGCGAGTTAGGAGGGCACCCCATTATCTTAAGGATTATGTTTGTGAAGGGGCAGAATAATCCCCTGAGGTGTCTCGAGGAGGGCCGTCGACTCCCTACCTCGTAGATTAGTTGAAGTTCAAAGAAAAAGACAAACTGAAAAGTTCAAGTTCACAGTGAAAAAAAATATATTGTTATGTGTGGACTATGGGGGGAGGGAATGTTGTAATGTGAATGTTCATGTTTGGGGATTTTATATCAGGCAGGCCGAGGACCACTAAGGGGTCTTGGTGGGGTCCTAGTGGGAGCCTAGGTTTGGAGTAGAAAGGAAAAAGGCGCCAGTTGTATGAAGCAGCCTGTCAATAAATGACTGCAGTGTCTTTGCTGAGTCTACAGAGATGTGAGTTTGTTCATTCGTATTGACTTTATTACAGAAACATTACATAGGAACAATGTCAAAATGATTAAAATAAAATAATAATTTTGGTGAAAGTCACTAAATTCAACAAGGGCATTTCCTACTCTGTTACATAAGCTCAACCTCCAGCTATTTTGGAGAGGTGAAATTTAGTGTGAGTGCATTAAAGATTATACTGGTCAGAAGTTTAGATCTTCTTCTTTAAAATGTTTTTTGTGTGAGTTTGATTACAAGTCATTTAAAACTCGGATGGCATGCAACTTGGACCGGAGATCCACTGCACTCACAGTAGCCTGTAGTAAAACAGTGTAGTAAAATAGCAATCGATGTGATCCTCCTGATCAATGTAAAAAAAACACTACTCATTCCAAAGTGGATCCTTACAGTTTTCCATTGGTAGTGTTCACATACGTGTGTCACCCAGCAAACACTACAATCGTCGAAGCGTGCGGTAGCCACCTTTTACCCAAAACCTCCTATTTTGTAGCAAATTATGAATGCGGCAAACAGTAACAGAGAAAATGCTTTGCATATTCTTCTGATATTTTGCTTCAAACCAGTTTGGAAGAAGATTTTGTACAAACTCATAATCACATCTCAAATCTGACTTTAGTTTTGTCTTTTTGGGGTCTGCGATTTATCCCTGTGTAATATAGCGAATAATATTTAATAGCTATTAATTCCATTTGACAAACCTGAAAATGTGTTCAATTGTGGGGGTCCCCACAAGCTACGTTTCCTGAAAGTTTTGCTGCTGTATCTTCTTTACTTTTGGCAGTGTGGCATGTACAAACATTAATTAGTTGGCCTTCTGGTCCATCGGTGAAAATATCCCTTTTGGCAATTTTTACTGTGGTGCCAACTAAAACTGAAAGAAGCTGAGGTGCTGATTCTTTCTAATGATGTTATCTGCTCATTGGTGTATCAATTCCAGACAAAATCATGATCTGATTTTAATACATTAATTAATGTATATTTTTTAATTAATTCATAATTACTTTTAATGTAATAAATAATTTTCATGAAATTACTCTCGTTCTGCTAGTCTGAACGATAGCAGCGAAGGAACTGGTGAACGAATCCGTAAACGAATCCTTTTAGGGAACTGAGTCAAAGGATCCGTGTCCCTGAAAGGAACCGTAACGCCCATCATATGAGAATGACAGTTATGCAGTGACTGGGTCCGACTCCATCTGTAAATATTGCTTAACTGAGTCAATCATTCATTTTAATTTACAATGAATTTTTGAGGGACCGTCCATTAATAAATGTAACCTATGTGCCACCTAGGTATTTATGTCGGCTAATTTAAGGTGTGACTTGCATTGTGTCGGTTTCCTGCATCATAGCCTGTTGCAGCCCTTGGTTCCAATTCACAGAGTCTCGACTGATGCATAAGGATTTCTTTGTTAAAGTTAGTTTTGTGTTGCCATCCTTAGCACCGTGAAAACTAAAAACGAATATAAACAAACAAACGAACATTTCACACACTGGTTTCCACAGTACCGCAAACAATCATTGAATAAAATTAGTATCAAAACGACCATGATTACACAAACATAAAATAATTCATAGCATTTCAATTCACAAAGTTTACAATCTGGCTCGCTGCGCTCTCCAAGGAATGCAAACATGATGGTCCTTTCTTCCAATATTAAACACACGCTCAAACAATACAAAGTATCCTGGTCAAAGTCGCATCGAGATACAAAGTATCAAATATTCCTGCCGGCTCCGTTAACATACAAAGTCGAGATACAAAGTATCAAACATTCCTGCCGGCTCCATTAACAGGTGCTTGCCTACGGGGCGACCACAGGGACAAGTTTGTGAAGGCCTACTGGCTTCGAATTGGCCAATAGAATCCTGGTAAATTCCCACACATTTCAAGGCATACAAGTCATCATCATCATCATAAATGTCAGAATATTATTAAGTAAACACAAAGCATATTATCAAATCATTTGCATAAATAATATTTATCGATACCCCATGACACAGATGCAAATCTTAAAGTGGTCCTTTACATAGCCTATATTGTTCACCAAGCTATCTGCACCAATATTAAAACAATGTTGACCTCTATAATTATCAACAAAGTGGTGATACATTCATATAGCCTAGCATATAAAAATATTGCGACGTCTCCGTTGGGAAATAGCCTCTTTCGTTCATGGTTTATTTATTTACTAATTGGGAGTAGGCTAAGTGTTTCTCAGTTGTAACTGCTGGGCTAATCAATTAGTGTAAACCATCTCATTATCTAAGCTGCTTATTCCTGGTCAGGGTCGCGGGGGGGCTGGAGCCGATCCCAGCATGCATAGGGGCGAGAGGCAGGAATAAACCCTGGACAGGTCGCCAATCCATCGCAGGGCACACACACCATTCACTCACACTCATACCTACGGGCAATTTAGACTCTCCAATTAGGCTAACGTGCATGTCTTTGGACTGTGGGAGGAAACCGGAGTACCCGGAGGAAACCCACGCGGACACGGAGAGAGCATGCAAACTCCACACAGAAAGGCCCCCGGCCTGGATTCGAACCCGAGACCTTCTTGCTGTGAGGCGACAGTGCTATCCACTGCACCACCGTGCCGCCTAGTGTAAACCAGTTGCTTTTAATTTTATACTCAGTCTCAGGCAAGTTCGTCATTGCAATATGAAGACATTATGGGGAGGAGCGACGTAGAGCTGCAGCGACTACGTAGGCTAGTGTCTCGTTCCGGATCCGGACCCGTGGAACGAGGAACGAGAGCATGTCCAGTTCCAGTTTCTTCACGGATTCTGTCCTCACCGCTTTCAGTTCAGGAACTGAAGTTACTGTTGCTTTCCGTCACCCCGATGGGAGGGGCTCAGAGAGCCCGCTCAATCGCTTCAGTGCTGTCGTTGACTAATGGGCACTACAGACTAGAGCCCAATGATGGAAATGGTTAAATAGGAGGAGTCGCTAGAGTTTCAACGAATGGCAACTAGATTAACCAAAGGAACGAATTTGACATGGAGGTGAGTCAGTTCCTTTCGTTCACCAAAAGGAACGAATCGTTCACGAACGACACATCACTATAGCTAACTAATACAAAATGCGTTTTGTTTAGGAGAACTGTATATCCCGACAGACGACGAACATTCACTCATTCCAGTATTATGTTCCACTATTACAGGTAATTGTATGTGTTACAGTTGTACATAGTATTGATGTATTAAGCTAATGTGCTTGCTAGTTTTCTGGCTTGAGTCATAGCTTGGTATATGTTTGCTCACTTGTGTACCCTTAACTTCTCGCCTGTAGAGTAAAACATTTCACAGCTTTTGTTATACATTTTATTCTGTTCATTAAAATGGATGATTGTAGTTTATTATAATGCTGTAGCCCTATTATAATAACCTGGAAACAGATGCATTTATTTATATTATTTTTCCTTAATATACTAATATACTAATCCACTATACAATCACAAGAGCATTTCTAGGTAATAAGATTGTCCTTTTGTTTTTCTATTATATTACATAAACAGCAGAGCTATGGAGACTTGCTGTGGGAGAACTGTATATCCTGACAGAGGACGAACATTTAGTCATTCCAGTATTATGTCCCACTATTGCAGCTGAATGTAAATCAAATAAATTAAGTAGTCATCCACCACTCCTTTGGTTGATTCGTCGACTTGGGGGACGGGATGGAGAGGTCACACCTACAGCCCCGCACGTTGCTGCACTGACAGCTCCAGAGTGCGGCTCTCCTTGCAGATAAGTGTACCTCGTTTTCCCCTGAGCCATACAACTCCCCCTCTAGTTTAAATCTAGCCATTTTATATACGCATCATTTTTGTATTTTGTGCAGACTTCAGTTAAACATTGTGTATTTAATATTGTATTTGCACCAGTGTATAACTATACTAATAAGCAGTATCTAATGTAATCCATGTAGGGACTTCCTCCTTGCTTAGATATTTTTATACCATCTCAAGCATAGTAATGTATTTGTATCTAGATTAGGTTACAGAGTTAATATACTTATGAGTGAATCTCACGAACATGTCCCAGTAATGTTAAAATCGAAATAGTTTAACTTGAATGTTCTTTTTACTGCAATACATAAAATACAGTCTAGTTTTTACTTATGATAACATTTCACATGAAAACAAACATTTAAAGCATTTTATGAAAGTTATATAATGGCATGCACCTCTCTGCAATCTCATGAGCGATATGTTTTATGATGAAGGTAAAAAGTAAATTTCACTTAACTTTTCACATTTAAGCAAACAGATACATGAAATGATTGAAACAGTACTTTAAAAGTAGTCAACAGAATATTTGTAAACGTTTTTAAAGAAAATGTATCTCATTACCGAAATACAGACAGAAGCTCTATGACGTACCAATTCTTTGTTAATTCACAAATTATTTGTAGTAAATACTGTACATGAACAGCATAAGTATGATTCATATTTTACTAAATGATCAAAGTTATTAATCTGTAAACAAATCTCACATAAATATTTTATTATTTTCCATGCATAACGGTAATGAGAACCCCATTACGATTACTCAAACCAGCCGAAAGAATAAGGATCATCGCCTTTGTAACTTTAAATAGCCTGACAGAAGAATGTTGTGAGATTTTCAATGAGTGCCCTCCTATCAGGTATGTCTGTCCCATATGCCACAATACGATCTGCCAGGCCCTTTAAAGGACCTCCAACACCATCAGGGGTCCTTTTCCATGAGAGGCCTCAGTGAAGTTTCAAGTCACATGGGTGAAGCCTTTGAGAAATGGTAAGGTTGAAGCAAGATAGAAGGCAGTCTTGTTCCTGTACTGCAATGTAGGCCCATCAGATAAGAAGTGAATCTTTTTGGCAGTTGGGTAATGGCCTATGGATCCAGATGTGCCCACGTAGCAGTGGCATCATGCCTGACGCATTCAGATATTGAGGCAAAGGACTCCAGTCTTCCTCCACTCAGATAGAGCACCCCAGTGTGGAGAGTCACTTGTTTGTGAGATCCTCCGAAGTGAACCTCTTTCACTTCCTTGCTCCATTTGAAATTGTAGTTCTCACTGTAGTCTATGTGAACTACAACTTCATCCTCTACAACTTCATCCTCCTTGGATATTCTCTTTGGATCACAGGTTTTTAACAGTGATGAAAGAGTTCCATGGATACACAGACTTCCGCGTCAGAAAGCATCAACCACGACATTCAGGTAGATCTGATGTTTTTAGTTTTTTTTGGGGGCGGGGGTCGGTCTTGATAACCCACGATAAGCCTCATTGGTTTTTATCTGTTGTCAATCGCCACACTTACTAATAGACCAATCAGGTTGAGAGCAGTACAAGTGTAGTCACTGTCACTGCAAGTCATGGAGATGCTAGCTAGCTAAAGCCTCTAGAAACAGTGGGTGAATGTGAAATGATGCCTGGCAAAATAATGCATTGTTTGGAAGAATGGCAAAAGGACTGGGGTAGGGACACTGAGCGGCAACTTCGCCAATGGTAGAGCCTACAGGCAGATGAGGCGGACACAGACACGGGTAAAGTGAGCGGGCAGGCAGGCAAGGAAGCAGGCAGGTAAGCGGGCAGGCAGAGAGGTGGGCAGGCGGGTAAGTGGGCAGGCAGGCAAGCGGGCAGGCAGGCAGGCAGGCAGGCAGGGAAGCGGGCAGGCGGGCAGGCAGGCAAGCAGGCAGCGAGCAGGCAGGCAGGTAGGGAAATGGGCAGGCGAGGAGTGAACCTGGACACGGAGAGGACGAATACACATATAAACAGACTAAAATAATAAATGCGGAAATATGATATGAAAATTGATATACACTGCAGGGTTGATGATAATTGATGACAGGTGTGTAGGCAGCGCAGGTGTCGCAGATCCGTTGTAATCAGGAGGGAGCCAGAGAATGCCGAGGAGGAAAGCCACGCCCACAACACACACGCACAAACACAAAACTGACAGGGAGAACAGGAACACAGGGGAAAGGGAAAGGGAAAACACGAGAGAACACAAAAAGTAAACAAAGTTGCGGCTGTGGCCGTAACACCCCCACTGTAACGCTATATAAAACTAGCGCGCACCTATTGTCTTCTTCGCTTTTTTCTGGTCGCTTCCCTCCATTCTCTACAAGAAATGGAGCGGAAAGCTCTGAGGAGGGACAGGCCTCACTCTTCGGCGTCATCTCTCTCTCACGAGCTCTAGAGCCGCAGCCAGCTGTACCTAATTCTGAGATAAAACTCTTTGAATTAGCAGTTGACGAGTTTACTCCGGTAATCCTGTAGAAAACTGACTGTATCCACCATGGGAGCAGCTCATTAGCTACACTTCGCTATTGTTCTGCAACATAGCAAGTGAACTTCAACACGAACGCAAGTGAGTGCAATCGGCCAGCAAGCTGCAGGAACAGCTCACTGACAGGACAGATGAATCCCTCCCGTAAGCAATGGAAAGTAAGTGCTATGGATTCGTCACATCGGTCACCCACAAACCCTTCTCCAGAGCCAGCAACTCAACCCGACTCAACCAGCCCCGAGGACTTTCCTGCACAAGCAGTAATACTGATACAAAACATCCAGGTTAACTAGATTAGTGGACTTATTATTGTTGTTTATTTTCAATGTATTCCAGAGTGTTTTCATTGTGTTATCCGTACCACACAGCTTGATAGTCAGCTACAGCTAACTGGCATCATATAGCTTGGATAGTGGTACCATCCATTAGTAATGTTTCCTTACGACCTGCCATCTTTTAACCGAGATCTCTGCATGCGATTGCATTAACCATTCTAATATCTAGCACATTAGGTATTTGATCTCATTAATTCTGGTGAATAGTTGCCAGACTAATTCACGAAATAACTCAACTCTGTTCAGCACCGTGCACGCACACAGAGAAACGTGTATCCATGCATGTGCCCACACACGCACGCGCACACGCACCACACACACACACACACACACACACACACAGGGGAACATGTCCGTTGTTCCCATCCTATCTCAGTCCTACCACCATACATCACACATTTTCCTTTTATTTATCCCCTTTTCACCACCATAGATTTTAGTCCGTCTTGTTGTTTAATAAATTATATTTTGTTAAACCTGGTCCTCAGTCTGATTATTTGTTTGGATAAATACTTGAGCCTACCACCTTAAAGAACTAAATTACTGATTATTGTCATTAGGGTGCCTGCTTTGCAAAAGAGGGCATACTGCAGTGCGAAGTGCGAGGTCCTTTGCAAAGGCACCCTATTGTTATTCCTCATACTTATTATTATTCTTCAGTACAAAACTTCGGCTCGCTACTAGTCTCGCAGCGTTGCCAGCACACACGCAAAAAATACATCAGAACGTGCGCCTCGAATGGTAACCATGTGCTATTACTTTTTTGGGCCCATTGAAATGAATGGGAAATTGTAAAAAAGTAAAAAATCTCTTTGTCCTCTCTGTCCTTTTGGGCGATTTATTCAAAATAAATGTATTCAAAAACCGTGAATCCGAATTCAAAATCTTCCAAACATTATCATCTTACTCCCACACCTTCCACTGTACAGGCACAATTTATACACCAAAATGTAAGCATTTTTGTCCTCTCTCAGCCAACAGTGATGAGACGTGACTCGACGACGGTTAACTTCACGAGCTGACACCAGCCGCTACATGTCACACCACTGCTATCGCTGACATTGAAAAAAAATTTGACATTGGATTTTATGTACTTTCATTTCAGGCTGTAAGACAAAAAAAAGTGATTATTTCAAATGGGTATGATGACTTTCTATAGGCACTGTATGTATATTCCCTACAAAACACAACAACAAAATAAAAATTAGCTGTACGAATTACACTTTGTCCACAGCTTTTTCACCGTTCACTGATGCTAATGTTACACTATCTAACATTAGCTCAACAAGCAGGGATGCTGTCTCTACAGCTCAACCAGCGATTGCAGTGGACGACCGCATGAAAAACCAAGAGGTAGGATAACAAATAGAATAAAGAATTGAAGGCTTGTGGTTACCCAGCTATAGCCATGATTAATATTTAGCCTTTGTCAAACTCACTTTGTCAAACACTCATCACACCCTATACCCCAGCCAGACCCCTCCGCTCCACCTCCTCTGGTAAACTGACTGTCCCATCCCTCCGGGCACCTGGCAGCGGCCTCGCGATCTCCTCGCTGAAACTTTTTAACCCTAGCTTACACTCTTATGATCTCTGATTAACTGAGTAGGCCTTGGGTTAGAGAACTGTCAGAAATGGCTATTTCTCATATATTCTGTCATTTAATTCTTAATAATAAAGAATATGATGAAACATTTAAATAACAATATGATATACAATTATCATATGGCTTTATTTGAGAGAGCTGTCACTTAGGAATGTTAGGAATGTGACAGCTTTTGACCTTGTAAACAACCATTTGGCCAAATGAGGTGTCCCATTTACGTTAACTTTAAATGAATCTAAAAAGAATTCTGGGTAATATGCAAATCAAACCCCATTACAGAATTGCTTTCAGATTTTTGCATTTGCAAAGAATATATCAATGCTTGGTATATTATAATCTATTTTTTGACCATTTAAAAAAGGTGGCTGGTTAAACCAAAGTCCCGGACATGCCACTGGTACTCCGGTATACCCAAACCAAGCCACCGAGTCTAGTGCCAGCGCCCCAGGGACTGAGGGTTCAACCGAAGCTGCAGTCTTCAGTATCCCCACAAAAGAGCCTGGGTTTCCAAGGCTTATACCACAGCAGGCAAGGTGGGGGCTCAACCAAAGCTGTGGACAGGCCACTGTTTCTTTGATTTACCCACCCCCCATCACTGGGGTGCCCATCACAGCTTTCGCAGCCATTAGACAACAGGAGTGTGTCAACCGAAGTTGTGGTCCTCAGTATCCCCACACCAGGCCATCAGGCTCCAGCCATGGTTAAATATCTTTAAAAAGATTTTAAAAATAACATTTGTGTTCTCGTTAACACTAACTAGGATTTCTCTCTACTTCCCCCATTGAGGGGAACTCTAAATGCGCCAGTAGGAACTGTGGGTAATATGCAAATCACCCAGTGAGGTTACAGCAGAATTTGGCACTATGGGGGCAGTACAATTGTAACGTATTCATTAGGGTAACGTCCCATAAGCCTTTGTGAACTATTAAATATTATTTATTAGATAGCTATGTTCAAGCTGTAATACTTGTATAATTATGGAATGCACAATGTGCATTTTGTATGTTTTGAACATAAGCGTACACACGCAGATTGCTGGTGTGAGAGGCTGTTAAGTATGAGAGGCCTCATGTAGTGTTTAAGTAATCGACTCTTTGGGAAATATGTTTCCACGAAATATCATTGCTTAAGTAAAAGACTTGAAATCTTGCAACATGAAAGATCTGTACTATCCTTTATCAACATAATGCACAGTTATTATATACTCCATCAGAATATTTAGTTTGCAAAGACAAATTGCCTTTTTACAATGTTTTCTATAATTTAGGCCACATTTCGCGTACAATTTGTAACACTCAGTCTATCCATGAAGTGAAAGAGATGAATCTCAATTTCATTGCCTGCTTTCATTTTACTGTTTGAGCAGAATGACAGG
Source organism: Aldrovandia affinis (assembly GCA_029706075.1). NCBI lineage: Eukaryota > Metazoa > Chordata > Actinopteri > Notacanthiformes > Halosauridae > Aldrovandia > Aldrovandia affinis. Next base: position 1,738,985 of record JAINUG010000059.1, read on the forward strand.
AAAGTTCCTCATACCTTATCGTGTTTTTGTCTTGCTACGATTTCTAAATAACTTCATTCTTTAACCTTTAACACTAATGTTGAAATGTTTAGGTTTAGCCTTACAAACATTTTCCTTCTCTATTAAAACAATTAGCTAAATTGAGAATGGATATCACAACACATTTCTGTAAGCAATGGACATAAGAACGTAAGTTGTTGCTCTGAAAACATAAAACATAAAAAAGTGTACAGGTATGTAAATACAACCGTATCTAAAGGTGATAGAGTTAGTTTATTAGACAAGTTAAAACATTAAATGTGTCTTCTTGATACATTACTGACAATCCAATTTGTATTATTTAAATACCATACAACTAATATATTTATTTTCCCAGCAGAAAGTAATTTTTTACGTTTTGAAATGTTTAGAACATAAGCGTACATGAGCAGATTATTGATATCTGTTAAGGATGAGAGGCCTCACGGGCATGGTTTAATTAATAGACTCTGGGAAATTGGGAGTGCTATCTATTCTGCATAATGATCTAAAGTAGTCATTGCTAGATGTTGTAGATACAGGAATGGTCTCATCATTTATCAACATATTATCAAATTTGTCGCCAATGTTTAGTTTGTAAAGGCAAAATGGCTTTTACAATTGAATGTTTTCTATAATTTAGGTCAGTTAAAACATTAAATGTGTCTTATTGATACAATACTGACAAGCCATTTGCAAACATTATTTGAAGCAATCACATTTTAAACCATTTCTGTAGATGTAGAATAATTAATTTCTAGAGAGAATTTCTTAGTTGGGAGAATTGATTCTCTGACTTGAGCTGCGATGGCGTTTAAAATATTGTATCCCCTCGTGCAAAGCAGTATGGGTAACTGAGTGATTGGCTTTTTGAAGTGTGCATGAGGCGAAATGACTTGCTCGATATGTTTAGAAATAGCCTACTAAGAATTTACTTTTTGAACACCTCCACTGTATAATTGATCCAAACACAACTGATGATGAAAAGAAAAGAGACAGATTTTTTCTACTTTCTACTCTACCTCTCCACCAAGACCATCACTGCAGCCACCCATTTCACCCTTACCACCTGCCTCACAGATGTAAAAACATGGATGCAAAAGATTAAAACTCAACTGCAATAAATCAGAAATCCTCGGAGGTCGCCGAGAAGCGCAAAGGGTGTCTCTAGAAAGTAGGTGGGGGATTGTATGGGCAGGGGTGTAGCCCACAATTCTGGGCCCTATACATATGCAGTCTTGTGGGCCCCCTTCCCCTCTTGATCCATGACTCTCACGCATCTTTAGAATTTTTTTAAATTGAATCAACAACTATACACATGAATCTGTAGTGGTTATTAGGGTAATCGCTAATGAACTGCTTCTACCACATTTAAACAAATAATTAGTAAGATTAGTAAGATTCTCTGGCCATAGTCCTGGGTCCTCTGGCAAATACCCTTCTGCATTCCCCTCACTTTTTTCCACTTCCTCCTCTGTCTTCTCCTCATCCTTCTCACTACCCTCAGAGCAACCTTACATACATAGTGCAGCCAGGCCAGGCAGACATTTAAACCATTTGACGCTTTTGAGAGCTTAAACCACTCTTAAACAGGGAGCAAGGGAGGGGGCCCAGTTTGCCTTTTTTCTCTTTCTTTTCTTTTTTGAGCCTGGAAAGACAATATTTTTATGGATACAAAGTTCAGTCTCTCAACCTATTTATTCAGCCAATATAATTTAGTAATGACACTAATTAGACATTTAAAATTGCAGTAATTGAGGTCTGTATACTGTTGGTTGTGTCACCAGCTTTCCTTTGGTTTGTGCACCTTTTTAGTTAGGAAAAGCATAGAGTTGATTAGAAGACTGAGGAAGACCCATCCCTTTTCTTTGCACAGAGAGGGATAGAGATATTTTTGGTGTGTAGGATAGGAGAAACATAGCAGTCTGTTTTGTTTTATTTTTGTTAAACATCAAAGTATGTAAGTATGTCTCTTCTTGATTAAATATTTGTTTTCATTAATAAATCGTTGTTATACTTGTGGACGGTTTGATCTGGTGGTTTGACTGTGTTGTGTCCAGTGTTGTTCCCTGGTTATTGCAATGCAGGTGAATTTTGGGACGTAACACCATCTAACCAATATATGTGGGTAACTTGAAAATGCAAAAAAAAACATGAGCTGGTCTGAAGAAGACTTGACCTGTTACAGGGGAGGGGCTCATGCATTTGATTTAGAATGTCTGCCATCTTTAAGGGAAATGAAAAAAATGCATGTGACAAAATTGCATATCCTTATGCAAGACAGTACATACAATACGAAGTGTATCTTTTGAGTAAACTAAGTGATCAAATTAGCAAGTTAATTATAATAGATGTTTCTCCCAACCATCCTCTAAGTTGTTAGTAAAATAATTCTCACATCAAAAAAAGTTACATGAACTCACCAGTGAAATTACTGGTTCAGCAACTTATTTGCTGTGTGTGACTCTTAATTTTCATTTCCACTGTAGGCTACATCCTGCTATACATATTTCCATTCATTTTATTTGTTTTTTTAGTTTCCAAACATACAGAAGAACCTCAGAAATCTGAACTGACCGGTCAACCAAACAGGGTATGAAACCGAAAGTAACATACGCAATTACGTCTTGGCTCCTTATCAGATGCAAAAAGGCGAGCATTAAAGGGGAACGAGTCTTTCCATTGATAAAACAAACTTGAAATACTATCACAATTAGACAGAAGGGCATGTCTTAGTACCATTGCTAAAGAATGCAATGTGGTAAAGTCAACAGTGTTTGATAGAAAAAATAAAACAGCTTGCAAGAGAGACCAAAGGAGATGTGTCATTAGGAAAGCCGACATATAAAAAATTTATTAATGTTCTAATGAGATCCTGATTACCGCTGGTTTGATTATTGGTTATTAACTTAAACTAAGGTTTATATCTACAAAATGGGAGTAGCCTATTTAAAGCAACATGTCTACAGTAATGTAAGTAAGTACTGATTCCAATCAATAAAGGATTCAAATTTGTGTATTTTGATGTCACTTTCAAAGTTCCCAACATTTCAGTTCCAAACAACCTCCAGTCCCGATACATTCGGATGTTCTACTGTACTTTAAATAATATGGTTAATTCTAAACTCAAAGGTAAGTAAATGAATAACAGTTCTGTAAATTAAGAGAAAAAATTATGTTTACATTTTTTATTTTAACCTTTATTTAACCAGGTAAATGTCCCATTGAGATTCAGAATCTCTTTTGCAAGGGAGACCTGACCAAAACAGCAGCAGACATCAGACAGAGTTGCAGACAGGACAGCAAATACAACCTACAACAAAGCATAAACTAAAATTCATAGAGACGAGAGATAAAACTGAGTGACAGCAGGAGGGAGGGGAGGAGCGAACAAGAGAGGGAGGGACAGAGAGAGAGAGAGAAGAAGGGGGAGGGGAATAAGCAAAATACTATCACACTAAAAACATTGACAGGTTCCAATTGACTCATGTTCCATAGACCTGACATCCTCAAGGCGCACTGAATTTAGGCCAAGGATCACTGAAGAGGGTCGTAGCCATGGGGAAGACACAGGTAACCTCTTGAAGGTGATGCAGAAGCAAAACAACATTACAGAGATGCTTGTGCAACTACAGCAACTGTCTCACCTTCAACAAAAAGACATACCTCTGTTTGATGGAAACGCGCTTGAGTTTAAGTCCTTTATCAGAGCTTTCAAGCACACTATCGAGAGCAAGACTGCAGCAGAGATCAGTTATACTTTCTGGAACAGTTCACCAGAGGCGAACTAAGGGATCTCATCAGGAGTTGTCAGTACATGAGACCAGACAGAGGCTACAGAGAGGCCATGGATCTGCTGTACATCCAGTATGGAAAGATCGCTACTGCTTATATAGACAAAGCTTTGCAATGGCCTCAAATCAAGTCAGAAGATAACAAGTCACTGCACACCTACTCTCAATTTTTGATCGGGTGTCGAAATACCATGGAGGACATTGAATATATGGAAGAAATGGGCAATCCCACAAACATGCGGGTCATCATCTCCAAATTACCATACAAGATCAGAGAAAGGTGGAGATCCACATCGTTCGACATCCAAGAAAAAAGTGGTAGATTCACTGACTTGGTGGATTTCATAGACAGACTTGCAAAGATTGATCTGGATCCATTATTTGGAGACATTCAGGATGTCACTACAGCCACGGATGGAAAATGGAAAGCCAAAGCCATTAATAAAAATGATGCCAAGGGTAACGCCTTTGTTACCAGTGCCACCTCTGCAGTGTCACAGTTGACAAAGCACAATACTCATCATCACCAAAAGATGGCACCAACTCCATCAATGATGCTCTCCAGAAGCCTTGTCTGTTTTGTGAGAAGAACCACTCTTCATGCGTTGGACACTCTCTACCATGGGGCACTCAGGTTTGTTACAAATTGTAAAGCCTTAACTCACCACTGCTCCTTGTACGCCAGGGTTGGTTGGCCTGCGTTGACCACCCACAGACTAAATCATTGGCATATTTTTTATTTATAAGGCAATTCTTGGCCTCCTTCCTTCATATTTATGCAATTACATACTTCAGAAAAAGGTTGAAAAGTATTGCCTACGCTCTCAGGATTTATTTTTACTAAATGTTCCAATTGCCCGTACTGAGTTGGGTAAAAAGGCTTTTAAATACGCTGCTCCCTACAACTGGAATAAATTACAGACCATCTTAAATCTCAAGGAGCTGGTTTCGTTAAATTATTTTAAATCTATCCTAAAGGATTTAGAGGTAGGCACATCAGGATGTCAATGTTTTAATTAAGAAAACTGTCCCTGTTATTTTTTAAATATATATACATTTATTTTTATTTTTTCTCTCTCTTTCTATTTTAAACTTTGATCCTTTTATATGTTATACGTTTTGTATGTATGCAACTAATTGTTTTCTTGCTGCCTGTCTTGGCCAGGACACACTTGAAAAATATATTTTTAATCTCAATGTGGTTTTTCTGGTTAAATAAAGGTTAAATAAAAATAAAAATAAAAACTCTTTGGATTTGTGCACCAACTTAAAGAAACGATCACACAAACACAGAATTGAGTTTCTGAAGACCCGTGGACTTTGCTTTGGATGCCTGCTAAAAGGACACTTAGGCAAAGATTGTAAAAAGAAGAAGGAGCCAAAATAGCTTTATGTTTATTATTTGTGAAAAACTTCCTATTTTTGAGTTGTAGTTTGGCCTATCTGAAAAATGAACAATATAAGCTTTTTATTGGCCGTTGTTAGTGGGTCCCGCCCAACTTCTGAGGACACATGATGGACTTTGAAGGAAGTGTTTTTTTTTTTGGAGGGGTTAGTTGAGTCCTGACAGGTGTGGGTGCAACACAGTTTTTCAACCACACGCCCAAGGCGGCACAGGTCGCGATTTTCTTTTCGTTTTTTGATACAGACAGTATAGGCTACTGACTTGAATACAATGACTGTAACTTGACATTTGACATTTGAGAGCACTTTCATTCATTGGATTACGGATTTCGGATTACGGACGATGAACAGAAGGAACAAGCAGGTGCATTGAAATTATACCCACTCATATCAGGACGGTGGCTAATTGACTTTTGCATGATAGCCATCACATCAAGTTGAAAAACTTTTCGCAAGTAGAAAAATCTCTTGCAATTTGGACAAACTCCCGCAAATTAAAAGATACCATTGACGTTTAATGAAGACGCATTCCTGTGTGTTTTGTTACAGAATTTAAACCGTTCATTTGGAAGGATTTGACACGCGTAAAAGCGTACCTTCGGACCTTTGTTTTGTTGAAAAACCAAAGTCTACTGAGCCATCCAAAATGTACAGCAGAAGAGAACATCAAGACACTATGTCCAGTGTAACAGAAAATCTAAATATTGCTGAAATCCTTCTTACTCAGCAGAAACTGGCTTTACTTCCTGTGAGGGAAATCACTGCTTTTGATGGAGACCCAATGAACTTCCGAACCTTTATGCGTGCTTTTGAACATGGAATCGAGGAAAGGACCAGTAGCAGTGCAGACAGACTCTACTACCTGGAACAGTATACAACTGGACAGTCAAGAGACCTGGTGCGTAACTGTATGCATATGCAACCAGACAAAGGCTATGCTGAAGCCAAAACACTACTTGAAAAGAATTTTGGGAATGAAATCAAAATAACCAGTGTTTACATGGAGAAGGCCTTGAACTGGTCAAGTATAAAGGCTGAAGATGGAAAATCACTGAAGGCCTATGCACTGTATTTGAGAGGATGCAACAATGCCATGCAAGACTTGCACTCTCTGGAGGAGCTTGATAGCCCATCAAAGCTCAGGCTCATTGGCTCAAAGTTGCCCTACAAGTATAGGGAGAAATGGAGGTCCATTGCCTGTTATATATTGGAGAATAAACAAGACAGGGCTAAGTTCAAAGATCTTGTTAACTTCCTTGAAAGACAAGCCACCATTGTCTTAGGTCCTTTGTTTGGAGACATAGAAGACTCAAAAAGCAAAGATGTCAAGCAACAGAAAAAGGCAAGGAGCTATGGCAACAGCTTCGCTGCCACAATGTCAGCAGTGAGTGACAGTGCAGCTGAAAAAAAAATAAGGCCAGAGAACAATGTGTCAAATGACCAGTGTGTTTTTTGTGCAGGAAAGTACTCCATAGTAGCCTGCCAGTGGCTAAAAGCACAACCACATGAAGCCAAGGTTGACTTTGTAAAAAGTAACGGACTATGTTTTGGATGTCTGACCAAAGGACACCTCAGTAAAGACTGTAAAAGACGAATTACATGTCAAAGCTGCCAGAAGAGGCACCCCACAATGCTTCACATGGAGAACAAGAAAACAGACGGTTCAAGAAGTGATCCGAGAGAGGCGAGGAGCACTGCAGTGAAGCAGGAAGAAGCCACTGTTCACAGCGCACTTGTCTCTATGGACACCGGAAATCATACCGGGGCTGGTAAAGAATGTGCCCTTGCTATAGTCCCAGTACACGTGAAACTGGCAAAAGGAAACAAGACTATCATAACATATGCATTCTTGGACCCAGGCAGCTCAGCAACATTCTGTACCAAGAAACTCATGAGACAGCTGGATGCCAACGGTAGGAAGACAAAGATCCTCTTGAGGACCATGGGTCAGGAAAAAGTGGTTGAAACCTAAGAGGTCGCTGGACTCGAAGTAGGCAACATTGAAGGTGGCGCTTTCATTCAACTACCGAAGGTGTACACCCAGAGAACGATACCAGTCACCAAAGACAACATCTTGATTTCAAGGGATATCCAGAATTGGAATTACCTGGATGACATATGTTTGACGGAAGTTGATGCTGATGTGGAGCTCTTGACTGGAGTGAATACTCCAAAAGTGATGGAACCCTGGCGGGTCATATATAGCCAAGATGATGGACTGTATGTGGTTAAAACCCTTTTAGGATGGGTGGTAAATGGGCCACTCAATGGTTGCACCGCTACACAGGATGCGGGTCATCAAAAGGTATGGGCTAATTGGATCTCAGTTGCCAGCCTGGAAGAAGTTCTCATCCAGCAGTACAATCATTACTTTTTGGAGAAACAGTATGAAGGGAAAAGTGAGTTGTCAGAGGAAGACCGCAAGTTCATGAAAATTATATCAGACTCTGTAAGCCTTGAAGATGGTCATTACTACCTGCCGTTACCTTTACGTAAGGAGGAAGTAGTCATGCCAAATAACCGACGAATGGCGGAGCAAAGGGCTCTTCATCTACTCAGAAAGTTCAAAAGGGATGAGACGTTCTTGACAGAGTATAAAGACTTCATGAACGACGTGATCAAGAAAGGTCATGCAGAGAAAGTCCCCCAAGACCAGTTAAAACAGAAAGAAGGAAAGGTATGGTACATACCCCATCATGGTGTCTACCATAAACAAAAACATAAGCTCAGAGTTGTATTTGATTGCACAGCGTCATGTCAAGGCATATCCCTTAACAGTGAGCTCCGCAGGGACCAGATTTGTCCAATACACTCCTTGGAGTTCTGCTTAGGTTCCGCCAAGAACAGGTTGCCATGATGGCGGATATTGAGGGCATGCTCCACCAAGTAAGAGTTCGGCAAGATCATGTTGATTATTTCTTATGGTGGCCCGATGGCAACACAGACTCGAAACTGGGAGAGTACAGGATGACAGTCCATCTGTTTGGAGCGGTTTCATCCCCGAGCTGTGCCAACTTTGCATTTCAGAGAACTGCAGATGACAACGATGATGAATATGATGAAGAGGTAGTGTCCACAATCAAGCAGAACTTTTATGTCGACGATTGCTTAAAATCAATTGCCACAGAAGAGCAGGTCATAACACTAGTGAAAGAGCTCAGAGATGTTTGTGCCAGAGGGGGGTTCAATTTAACTAAGTGGGTCAGTAATAGTCGAGCGGTGCTGGCTTCAATCCCAAAAGATGACAAAGCCAAACAGATGAAATAACTAGACCTGGATCATGAAAAGCTTCCAGTTGAAAGAGCGCTGGGAATACAGTGGAACATTAAGAATGATACCTTCACTTTTCAGATCAACATGAAGAGCCAACCACTTACCAGAAGAGGTCTTCTCTCAATGGTCAGTTCAGTATACGATCCACTTGGTTTTCTGTCTCCGTTTGTGCTGAAAGCAAAGCTAATACTCCAGGAACTTTGTTGCTTGAAATATGGATGGGATGATGGTATTCCACGGCACTTGTCCAGACCACTGATGAAATGGTTGGCTGACCTGAATCAGCTGTCTACTTTCCAGGTTCTCCACTGCATGAAGCCTAAAGACTTTGGTGAGATCAAGACAGCACAACTACATCACTTCAGCGATGCTAGTGAGCTTGGTTATGGTACTGCGAGTTACATCAGAATGACCAATGACAAAGATGAGATACACACTGCACTTGTTATGGGAAAAGCAAGAGTCACTCCTTTGAAACAGGTAACGATTTCTAGACTGGAGCTGGCTGCAGCAACCTTGTCTGTGCGTATCGACAGAATGTTGAAGACCGAACTGCAGATCCAGATGGAAGACTCTGTGTTTTGGACAGACAGCCAATCAGTGCTTAAGTACGTCAACAATGAAACAAAGAGGTTCTAAACATTTGTTGCAAACAGGATATCTGTGATCCGTGATCTGTCCAGTCCATCGCAATGGAGATATGTGAGCTCTAAACACGGGGGTGCCCTCAGACTGGTTTTTATTTAGACATCTAAGAAATAGATTTACAACTATGGTCAGGAAAGCCAAGTCGGATTTCTATCTTAACTCGCTACACATGAGTGCTGGAAATCCTGGCAAATTCTGGAAAACAATTAAGTCCATGAAGAAAAACTCTGTCCCGGTACTTCCGCAGCAGTTACTCTCTGTTTCAGGTCCCTTAAATGAGAAAGTGGAAATCTGTAATGCTTTTAATGATCACTTTATTAGTGCAGGACATATCTTTGATAGATTAAATCCCCTAGACATCGCGGGTTGGGTAGGTCAGCATAAACCTGTTGGGATCCGCTCATCTAGCCCTGAGCCCTCAACTACTCACCCCTGTTTCTCTCTGAAACCACTCATGGAGAGGGAAGTCGGTGTAGCTCTCAGGGAGATGGACTCTAAAAAGTCTACGGGGGCTGACTCTCTTGACCCTAGGCTTTTAAGTTTAGGTACTTCTGTAATTACAGGACCCCTGACTCACATTTTTAACCTTTCACTTAGCTTAGGAATTGTCCCAAAGATTTGGAAATCGGCTCACGTGCTTCCTCTTCATAAGGGGGGCGAAGTCAAAGACATTAACGATTACCGCCCAATTTCAAAGCTCTCCTGTTTAGCCAAGATCCTGGAGTCCCTAGTTAATGGTCAAATCCAGTTTTACCTAGCTACCAATGGTATTTTAAATCCAGTTCAGTCTGGTTTTAGATCTGGTCATAGCACCATTTCAGCCTCAGCTTTGGTTATAAATGATATTGTATGTGCACGTGACAAAGGGTTTTTGCGCGTGACAGCACTCTTTGTTGACCTGTCCAAAGCTTTCGACACAGTTGACCATGCACTTTTAATTTATAGACTAGGCCTGGCTGGCTTTGATCAGAAAGCATGTCAGTGGTTTACAAGCTACCTTACTAATAGATCACAATGCATTGTAGCTGACTCCATTAAATCCCCTTCCTTGGAGGTCACTAGAGGTGTTTCACAGGGTTCAATCCTTGGTCCTCTACTCTTTACTTTATACATCAACAACATTGCCTCATTTACAAATGACTGTAAGGTACATTTTTATGCTGATGATACAGTAATTTATTCATCTGCTCCTTCATTGGGTGGTGCATTATCCATTTTACAATCAGCTTTTAACTCATTTCAGTGCTCACTTCTAGAGCTGAAACTTGTTTTAAATGCGTCGAAAACAAAAGTCATGCATTTTTCAAATCACCGCTCCATGAAGGAATCTACTGATAAGATGTATACTTTAGATGGGTCTATAATTGAAAGAGTATCCTTTTATAAATACCTTGGAATTTTTATTGATGAGAAGCTGTCCTTCACGACACATATAGATGGTCTTTGTAAAAAACTAAGGGTGAAACTTGGATTTCTCTACAGAAACAAAGCTTGTTTCTCTCGGGAAAATAGAATGTGCTTAATTCGGTCCACATTCTTGTCAGTAATAGATTATGGTGATATTATTTATATGCATGCTTCCTCTACTACCCTCAAACAACTCGATACTGTTTACCACTCTGCACTTCGTTTCATCACAGGTGACCATTTTAGAGCGCATCATTGTGCACTTTATCAGGCAGTGGGATGGTCTTCCCTGGCCACCAGAAGAAAACAGCACCTTCTCATCTATGTTTTTAAGGGGATCTTACAAAAGCTTCCTTTTTACATGAATTCTCTTTTAACATTGCACTCAAGTTTTTATCAGTCAAGAACTCAGGATTGGATTACTCTTGAAGTCTCACGTGTCAGAACTGAGTTAGGTAAAACTGCTTTTAGCTATTATGGGCCTAGAGCTTTTAATGAGCTTCAGGAGACCTTCAAACTGGATTCTGTGGTCTCCATAGGAACTTTTAAAAATATGCTTAAGGATATAGAGTTAGTGGTATGTGAGTGTTTCTAAATTTATCGTAACTATTGTAATTACTTCTATTGTAACACTAGTTCCTCTTATTGTTATTTTGTATGATGCTTTCATCTATTTTTATTGTCCTTGTCTTATTGTTTGTTTATGTGTAATTTATATAATTGTTTTGTAATCAGGGCACCATTGTAAATGAGACTTGGTCTCAATGGGCTCCCCTAGCTAAATAAAGGTAAAATAAAAAATAAAAAAATCCAGCGGATGATGCCTCAAGGGATATGAACATGGAGGTCTTCTTGAGCAGCAGGAGATGGCTGAAGGGTCCTGATTACCTGTTGGAACCAGAGACTGAATGCCCAACAACTCCAAAGGAGGTGAACTACCTGTCCTCCAGTGACGCAGAGGTTCGTAAAGAATTATCCGTCAACAGTGTTAGTGTGGATGAAAGGAAACCTATGACCAGGTTCATTGAACACTTTTCAAAGTGGAACAGTCTCAAAAGAGCTGTCGCATTGATACTCAAACGGAAAGAAACTCTCAGACAGTTGAATAAAATGAGACACGAAATCAGTAAACAGACTGACTTAGTGAAAGAACACATGGACGCATTCAAACAGACTCTAGGACCTCAACGTCTCTCAGTGGAGGACTTGGAGGAGGCAGACAGAGATGTGATCTGCTATGTGCAAGAACAAAGCTTCAAACAAGAAATACATCTCTTAAAGGAAGGCAAGAGCTGTGCCAAAGGAAGCTCGATCAGAAAAGTGGATCCAATTATGGAGAATGGAATCCTCAGAGTTGGTGGACGATTAAGTAAGATGGCTATGCCGATGGACTTGAAACATCCCATGATCATCCCCAAGGACTCTCACATCTCCCAAGTTCTGTTAAGACACATTCACGAGCAAGTTAGTCACTCTGGTCGAAACCACATGTTTTTTCTGACTAAGACAACATTACTGGATGCGTTGTGCTAACTCTCTAGCAAGAAAGACAATCAGAAGCTGCCTATTCTGTTGATGCTTGCAAACCAGCGTAGGTGAGCAAAAGATGGCCGACCTTCCACAAAACCGCATCTCACCAGATCTGCCCCAGATCTTTACTTATGTGGGTATTGATTATTTCGGACCCATAGAGATCAAAAGAGGCCGCGCTCATGTTAAGAAGTGGGGAGTCATCTTTACTTGCCTTGTGAGTAGAGCCGTTCACCTTGAGGTTGCTAGTCACCTGGATACGAACTCATGTATTAATGCACTCAGAAGATCCTGAATATCTGCCGCTCATGCAGGAGAGAAATAAGTGGAACAACCCAAAAAGTAACTTCTGACCTGGTGATCATGTTATCATCGTGGATGACACGGCCCCTCGTAACTCGTGGCTGATGGGACGCATATTGAAAACCTTGCCAGATGCCAAAGGCTTTGTGCAAAGTGTCCTCGTCAAGACCAAGACCAATGTCCTGCAAAGACCCATCATCAAACTCTGCTTGCTGATAGAGGCCACAGGCTGAAAAGGAATGTAGGGAAGCCCCTTTTTGTGTTTTTACATTTTTAAGTTCAGCTCCATTAATTTTTTGAAGAAGTAATTGTTCTTCCAACAATTAGGGGCTGGAATGTTGGAGCCAAAATAGCTTTATGTTTATTATTTGTAAGCTTTTTATTGGCCATTGTTAGTAGGTCCCACCCAACTTCTAAGGACACATGATGGACTTTTAAGGAAGTGTTTTTTTTTTTTGAGGGGTTAGTTGAGTCCTGACAGGTGTGGGTTTTCAACCAGTTTTTCAACCACACGCAGGCGTCACAGGCCGCAATTTTCTTTTCATTTTTTGATACAGACAGTATAGGCTACTGACTTGAATACAATGACTGTAACTTGACATTTGACATTTGAGAACTTTCATTCATTGGATTACGGATTTCTGATTACGGACGATGAACAAAAGCAACAAGCAGGTGCGTTGAAATTACACCCACTCATATCAGGACGGTGGCTAATTGACTTTTGCATGATAGCCATCACAGAAGATGACATGAAGTTTGTGCACTGAAACATCTGACCATGCTCCATTTCATGAAGCAAGAGAAGGTAATCCTCAAAGAAAATACTGATGATGACAGGACTCCAGAGACTACAGTGTCCAGCGGATTGGTGTCAATGGAACATGAAACTTGGATATACTGGGGCTGGAGAAGCTGAGTGTATCCTGGCCATTGTCCCAGTCCGGATAAAGTCAAAGAGAAGTAGTAGAGAGGTGAAGACTTATGCATTCATTGACACCGGGAGCTCAGCCACCTTTTGTTCTGAAGCGTTGATGAACCAGCTGAACATGAGAGGAAGAAGGACTGAGATTCTGCTGCGGACTATGGATCAAGAGAAGACCATGCAGAGCTACATGCTGTCAGACTTGGAAGTTTGTGGTCTAGAGGAGAGTGACTTCATTGAACTGCCTAATGTTTTCAGCCAGAAGGACATTCCAGTAAAGCAGGAAAACATACCCCTGCCGGAAGATGTTGACAGATGGCCATATCTGAAGTGATTAATGAGCTGAAAAGCTGATGGTGCACCAAGGCCATGGTCAAAGACTGAAACACTCGGCTGGATTGTCAATGGTCCACTTTCAGGAGAATTCAGTTCAGATGGAACAGGACGATCATGCGTTACAGCTAACTGGATCTCAATTGTGAATGTTGAGCTGTTAGTCTGACAGTTTAATCACGATTTGCCTGAACACAAGTATGAAGATAAGTCCGAGATGTCTCAGGAAGATCACCAGTTCATGGAACAAGTGTTTAAGTCAGCTCATCTCATCGATGGCCACTACTGCATCAGCTTGCCTTTGAGAAAGGAAAAGGTAAATATTCCAAATAACCGCAGCACTGCTGAACAGCTCCTGAAGTTAATGAAATCTGTAGATCCAAAGTTGATTCAGATGGCAGGAGGACTGAATCTAAATCCTGGACTGAAAGCAGATGCTTCCAGTAAAGGAGGCCATGAAGCGGGTGCAGAGAAGCACAGTCATTGATCTCTGGTTCGATCGAGCCCGGGAATAAGAAAGACAACAAACAGAAGCATTCAAGGTCCAGGTCTAGATCAAGGCACAGGCGATCAAAGAGCCGATCAAAATGCAGGGCTCGTTCAAGGATTAGAAGACGTTCTAAAAATCCTCGTAGGAGGACATTTCATTTGAAGGACAGGAGTAGACGCTCACGTCAGAGGCACAGAAGAAACCACAGCGTTAAGTTTTGTTTAAAAGGATCTAAATGTATATTGTGGCAGCCGCACGGAGGCATGCCGAGGGACGGTGATTGAGGGGCGGTACGTGGCATCCCGCTGGCTCCACCCCCGGACCTTAATGGAAAGTCCGGGCCGGACGGAGCACACCTGTCCCAACTTTGATAATAATACTGAGCAGATAAAAGATGCGCCTGTACCTCAAACAGGCGCAAAGTACCGAATTAGGGAAATGCATTGGTGAGTGGAGGATTACAATTGAGCATTTATTTGGATTGACTACCTGGCTTGATTTTTGACTGTTTTTGGATAACCCCCTGTGTGTACCGACTTTTTGGAATTACTGAGGAACTACCTGGCTTTACGACTTTTGGAAACGGACAACGACCACGATTACGGATTACGGACTTGTTTTGCTGGCTTTCCCCCCCTACCCTTTTTGTGTTGATTTCCGTGAATAAATTAAGTATTCCGATTTATATCGTTGTATGGTAATTTTATTATTATTCATTGGCTGCGTTGTACACCAACACCCCTGATCCTGCCACAATATGTTGTATGAAATAAGTTCATAGTTATGTATTCACATATTATTTACATTTTTTAAATGTGGAATATCGCTTTAAGTTTTATTGCTGCTGGTGGTCCCTTAAGCCAGGTATCGCCAATAATGCACTATTATTTATAGTGATGCATTTCATTCAAAGTAGGAGGAAGTAGAACATGGAAGCTTTAGGAGCCTCGGAGCACTACAGTTTTGGACCGTAAGCGAAAACGTAATAGTAATCGTAAGCATAAATGTAAAACGTACGTGTAAGCATAAATGTAAAATGTAAACGTAAAGGCAAAAGTGAACAGAAGTAAAATAACAAGTTAGTATTATCAGCATATTTTATTTTTGTTATCCTGCTCATTTTACTTTGTTAATAATCCAACTCAACTAAAGAAAGATGCCTTCGTCTGTTGTGTACTGGATGCTGTGAGTAACAATGTCAACGGATGCAATGTTAAGTTCAGTCAAACAGATGAGGTAAAAACATTTTGGATACGTTTCAGCTACAATGCAAAAGGGTTCCTTCAAAGCTGAAGTGGTGACTATTTGTTGAAGACTAAAGTGCCACTATATCCTCTTTGTATTCACGAAGAGTCATTAAGTCCTTCAGTTTTAAGTGCTTTTGCAAGGCATTCCAAGCAGAGGGGGCAGCGACCATAAATGCTTTTTTCCCTAGTTCAGTTTGAGCTTTGGGTACAGCAAACAAGTGTCTTGGAACCTTAGACTATACCGAGCTCCACAGACCTGAGTCATGTAGACACATAGGTATGATGGAAGTGTCATTATTATTATAGTATTATTACAAAAATAATAATTACATTAAAGTAACAATCTATTTCCTTTGGAAAACTCCCTAACAAAGTCCTCCATATTGAGGTTCTTAGTAATTGACATCTCGTGAGCCAAAATGACAACTTTTCTCTTTCTTTTGTGTAGCATGGAATGAGGGAAAGGTGTTCGAACCCGTGACCTGTGGAGAATGAATTTTCACGAGGCTGTTGACACATACATTTTATGCAGCCCATCCTTATACCCCTGCAGGAGTTTACACACTGCAGAAAGATTCACATCACTAGTGAATTTCTTAAGCAACAATGGTTTTGCAACAATTATTACATTTTCAACCTCATTTGTTGCAATACCAACAATCAACTGAAGAGGCTTTTACAGAAAACCTACTTTCCATCTCTGCTATCGCTCTATCCAAAATGTTACACATGGGTCTCTTCAAAGGCAGACAAGAGTGCCTTTGTGGTAGCATTTTCCGAATCTGACATACTAATAGTTGAGAGCACAACACAATCAGCAAGCTGCTTTCTCATTGTTCTTTGCCTCATGGCAGTATGTACCCCAACTGGAACCTGCGAATGCTCTGCCAGAAATCATCATCTTTGCGGAGATTTTTCAATGCTTCCAGGGATGCACCGACTACCTCACCAGCACTGCACATGTTTACTGACTGTGACTGCAAAACCTGATTTGCTGGCTTCAAGATGCCAAGAACACGCACAAGGAACATTCCAATATCAAAGAAAGTGATGCTTAAAAAGCATCTGGGCTTTTTAAGCTGAGCTAAAAGGCCAGACGCCTCTGTGCATATGTCAACAGAAGCATCGTTATCCACCGAGGCCTCTGAGAGAATATTCAGAATGACATCTTGATTGTCCACAATACTCTTCGTCACTTCAAATGGCTAGTCCAGTGAATTTCTAACAGCCTTTTAGAAGGGGCATTATATCTGTGTGTTACATAGTGGCGATGAAAGAAACCGTGAAGTGAATTTGAAAGATCAAAAAACCTTTTTGCACATGGCTCTCCCTGAATTGCATGTACAACTGCTAAATGCAGCTGGTGGTTATAGCAATGTATATATGGAATATATTTGTCCAGCTTATTTTACAACAAGGCCGCACCCCACCATTGATCACATTCATTACTGCCGCACCATCATAGCACTGGCTAATTATGTTGACAGCATTGTAGCCATCTTCTGTTTCCAACCCACGTAAACTCTATTCTACATTTTCCTCTCTCCTCACCCCTCCTCCTCCCCCACCCCCCTCCTCTGTAACCGCCGATGACTTCTCATCCTTCTTTCACGAGAAGGTCGATGTCATTCGCAACTCCTTCCCCCCAACCTCTCCCTCACCCATCTCGCTACCTAAACCTCCCACCCCTCTGTCCTCCTTCTCGCCCCTTCCTGACTCAGACATCCTTCAACTTGTTCTCTCTCACCGTCACACCACCTGCCCTCTTGATCCCATTCTTTCCCCCCTCTTCCAGTCCATTGCTATGGACATCCTCCCCTTTGTCTCCAATGTCATTAACTCCTCTCTTTCCTCTAGCTCTGTCCCCTCCTCCCTCAAATGCGCTCATGTTGTCCCCCTCCTCAAAAAACCCTCTCTGAATCCTGCTGTCATCTCTAACTACCGATCTGTCTCTCTCCTCCCATTCCTTTCCAAAACATTAGAGCGGGCTGTCTATAATCAACTGTCTGCTCATCTCTGCTCATTACAGAACGACCTGCTTGATCCCAACCAATCTGGGTTCAGAGCAGGCCACTCCACAGAGACTGCTCTCCTTGCAGTCACTGAGGCTCTTCACGGGGCTTCATCCCTTAGCTCCGCCCTCCTCCTCCTCGACCTGTCGGCGGCATTCGACACCATGGACCACCAGATCCTGCTCTCATCTCTCGTCGAGATGGGAATCTCTGGATCTGCATTGACATGGTTTGAGTCCTACCTGGCTGACCGGTCCTACCAGGTGGCCTGGAGAGGATCCCTCTCCTCTCCCCACACCCTCTCTACTGGAGTCCTGCAGGGCTCGGTGCTAGGCCCTGTCCTATTTTCTCTGTACACCAAGTCACTTGGCTCTGTTATTTCTGCTCATGGTTTTTCCTATCACTGTTATGCTGATAACACTCAACTCTTTCTCTCCTTCCCTCCATCTGATACCCAGGTCCCGGCACGGATCTCTGCCTGCTTGGCTGACATCTCCGCATGGATGTCCACCCACCACCTGAAGCTGAACCTGGGGAAGACAGAGTTGCTCTTCTTCCCTGCGAAGGGCTCCCTGACGATTGATGCGTCAATCACCGTGGAAGGCTTCATAGTGTGTCCGTCTCAGTCTGCCAGGAGCCTTGGAGTGACCCTGGACAACCAGCTGTGCTTCTCGAGCCATATTGCAGCGATCACTCGGACCTGCCGTTTCTCCCTCCACAACATCCGGAGGATCCGACCGTTCCTCAGCCAAGAGGCCACTCAACTCCTGGTCCAGGCCCTGGTGATCTCTCGTCTGGACTACTGCAATTCCTTGCTGGCAGGCCTTTCGGCCTGTGCCATCAAGCCTCTGCAACTAGTCCAGAACGCTGCCGCTCGCCTGGTGTTCAACCAGCCGAAGTTCACCCACGTCACCCCTCTACTCTCCTCTCTGCACTGGCTCCCCATCGCAGCACGCATCAGATTCAAGTCACTGGTGCTTGCTTTTTAAGCGGCCAGAGGTACTGCTCCCCCATACCTCCAGTCACTCATCACTCCCTACACCCCGCCCAGACTCCTCCGCTCCGCCTCCTCTGGCAAACTGACTGCCCCATCCCTCCGGGCGCCTGGCAGCCGCTCCTCATGGTCTCGCCTCTTCTCGGTCCCGGTCCCTCGCTGGTGGAACGACCTCCCGCAATCGGTCAGGACTGCGGAATCACTTCCAATCTTCCGCAAGAGTCTCAAAACCCACCTCTTCAGACTCCACTACCACTGAACACTGTCCAACTAGTCAATCTGTGTGTAGACTGGTGTTTCAGTAAATGTGTTGTGATGTATTTAACATCCAGCTGAGTCAGCTGAAGTAAACCAATCAGATGTTCCTCAGGAACTGAATCACACACAAATCTAATCATAATGGATAGATTTTCGACATTGTGCCTATCTTTAGTTCCATCATTTTT
The DNA here is from genome assembly GCA_029706075.1 of Aldrovandia affinis. Lineage (NCBI taxonomy): Eukaryota > Metazoa > Chordata > Actinopteri > Notacanthiformes > Halosauridae > Aldrovandia > Aldrovandia affinis. The sequence goes on from JAINUG010000059.1 coordinate 1,757,809, forward strand.
GATGCAAACCCCAGTCGATTCTGCTCATATTTTGATTTGATTCCTCTCAGCACTATCTTATACAATGTATCAATCACTTTATTTTGCACATCTTTAGAAGTGTACTTTGCATTTTGTGGCATAGTCTTGGTGATCTCAGCTATATTTGGCATCCTTAGCTAAAGAGTAGGCTACTCAAAAAGTTTAAGGAAAAGACCAGCGGATACATCATCATTTGTACTCTCAGTAGTGCCACGGAGAGGGAGTTCATTGACAACAAGAAACTGCACGACTTCATCTATGCATATAGTATTTATATAGTACTTGTTCTTTTCAACCTGAGTATGCCCCAACCGGGAGGAAATACTTTCCCCTGTTGTGTGTCTCTGTGTAAATTCCGCCCATGCAGCTGCAGCTCGTACGTGACACTGACTATGTGCGTGCTTTTGGAACCCTCTGTCGCATTCAAGTGGCATTTTCCAGTTATAGAAACCTTGTTTGGTTCATTTGTGATCCCGAAAACCCAACAAGGGAAACAAAAGCACGCATGCCATTTGATGGAGTACTCCGACCACGGTTGGGACTGATACCAACTAGCATTAAAGGCTCTTGCTGCAACACTACACGATATGATACAATACGCATGTACACACATACTCACACACACACACACGTGAATAACAAGACCAACAACTCTCAATACGCACACATGAATGACAAGACTCAGACTAACTGATTCCCCACCTGCCCCACCTGCTCTTAAATAGGCTTACTTTCTGCCTGGCTCATGTTGGACTTGTGAGGCAATCACCTGTCTATCATTCACACACCTAATCACAAAACACCAAACAATTGACAAACCAAACCCACTCACATTCTCACACACAAACACAATCAAAACCAATTAAGTAATGATGAAATAATTATGACCTTTGAAACTAGAATTCCGGGCACCTGCCAGCAATATCACCAACTGCGAGATTGCCAAACCTGGCCCCGGAAAGTACAACTGTTCCAAAGGTCTTCCACAGCAACACCATGGCAAAAGAGAGGCAACCCCACAACTCCCCTGCCGCAGAGACCAACAAGGGGGGGATTTCAGGTCAATCCCCCCCTTGTAGTGTGAGTTCGCTGCCGTAGCCCTGTGAATGGTAGTGACGAAGGCAAAGTATCGTCTCCTCCGAGACGGCACTCACCAGTCTGTTGACCGTAACCGGTACTCCAGAGCCACTCGTGTGCGCAGTGAACATCTTGTTGGCTTCCCTTCCCCCTCCCTGCCACCGGTGGCACTCTTGACTCTGGCACGACGGGGAATCGAACCCCGAATAGGATTTATGCCCATAAAGATGTGACACTAGCAATGGAAATTAAGCTAGTATTAATACTGTAGCACAGACATCGCTATTAATACTGCAACACTAGCAGTATCATATTACTAAGTAGGAATGGTTCACTAAATATTACACAATCTTACTAGTGTAAACAAGTACTCAATGTCATGAACACATTACTGATGTCCTGGACGATGTTTTTAACCTAACTAAACTAAACTGCATCAATACTGATAAGAATGGTCTTACTCCCTTCCTCCTCCTTTTCCCTGCTAAACCACAAGAGGGCGCTGATCAGTCCTTCAACACGTAATCATCACATGATTCTTAGTCTCTGAGGACAAGGCCATCCATAAGAAGCTTTCAAATTCATAAAAGGAATTTTAAAAAATTAGGTTAAGTTCTGTCAGCAAAACAAGACCATGGGTGAAACCGCTTCCCAGGTCCTGTTGTAGAGGCATTGGTTCAGGTCCACGTGCAGTGCTAGATATTCTCTAGACTGTAGGTAAAAGCCTGTTCTTGTCATTATATATTTTGTTCTTATTCCTGCTCTTAAATCCCAGGGTTAAAGTGCAGGCAGACCAGTTAACACCCCCCACCGTGTATGCCGAGTCATGGCTGTGAGGCATGGGCTGTGTCCTAACAATAGGCAGCTCTTTATCTTACCCATACAGGCACCCAGCTCTGCTGCTCTGTTTAACAGCAGAGAGCTGCTGATTAGGAACAGCTGGCTGTCTGTAAGTGCATGACTCACCACCCAATACTACTGCCCCCGCCCCCTGGGTCCCATTCACACCCCTGCACCAGAATGAGGCACCATGTGCAGCCTGTCCCTGTGTGACATAGAACAACGTTTACAGCGCCTTTGTCAGATAACGGCCAGGAATAATAAGCAGTTGAGTATTTATTACAGTAAACAAGACACATTTATCAAAACATTGACAGAGGTCTTAGAACACCCCTATTTTTCCAGTTTTTACTGAAATGTAAGCAGTTCAAGTCCAGTGAATAACCTAAAATGGTACAAAGGTAAGCGGTAAACTGCCAGAGGTTTAAAAAAACCCATTGTAGGCTACTGTATAGTTCCATAACTTTCCAGTGAACTTCAAATAAGTTGTATATTTATGAAGATTTGTTTTGGTGGATTCAATTTAAAAGAATAGTTAGGGGTGTGAATAATTGTGATCCAGATGTTTTCTGGAAAGAAAATGTTAATAAAACTAAATTTGTTTTTCTGAACAACTGTATTAGTAATGTAGGTTTGGAATTTTCTTAATTTTTTGAGCATAAAATATACCTCATTACTTACAGTTTATTTTATACAATCTATTTTGTTCATCTTTATCAAGGGTATGAATAAAAACTGAGTCTACTGTCGTTAGATGCAGGATTATCTATTTAGTAAATGATAACAACCCATCGTCTGACATCGAGATAGCAGCAGCTCAAGAGGTGTGAGAAGTTATATTATTCAGCACAGGCTCAGCACAGCTGAAAATTAAGGTGAACTAGAATATTAACACTGTTTATTAAATTATGTTGCATTATAAAAAAATATTTTTACAGAGAAGTGGTTGCTAAGACTAGCAGTGGGGCATCATAAAAACTCTCAATTGATTTGGTTGCACCAGGGCAACCACTAATGTCAAACCCTGTTATCATTTACATATTTAAACCAGTTAAAAATCAGTTTATATGTTTATAGAATTTGTGAATGCTAAACATTAATACTTAAAAAATGTTAAACATTAATACTTAAAAAGAAAAAAGAAATCCCCCTTAGGGTGATGAACAACAGACATGCTGGAGATTAGCTGCTGTGGTATAATTATAAAATGCAGAACTGAGCCCTTGGAAGATGTGACTTGTTGTGACAGGATTGTCTTATCTGTGGATGTGTGGGACAGTTGAGCGGATGTGCGCCTACATGGATAGCCCACCAAGCCCCTGATAAGTCTGCGGGAAATGGATGCATTGTACCCCATTAAGCGTGATTATAAAAGGCAGACGTGCCCTCCATGGTACATGTCCATTGGGCTCAGTGCAAAGGTAGGTACACATATTTTCATAAATGTAACGTTTGTCATTTAATTATGACATATCTTTTTTTTAAATTATTGTCAACCAACGATATATACGTGTAAAAAATAAACAGGTAGATACGGCAAATGACTTTAAAAACATTAGATACTGCATACAGCTTTTAAAACATTAGATTCTGCATATGACTTATGAAACATTAGATACTGCATATGACTTTTAAATAAGAAACATGCCATCACTACCCTTCATGCCAACAAAGAGAAGGGGGTCTTCTTAGGGATAGAGGTCAATTCTGTACTGATATCAGGAGCCTAGATGGGCTTAATAGCTTTTGAAATGAGGTCTCACATTCTCTTCATCTTTTTTAAAACATTCCTCAACAATTGATACTTTACATTACAACCTTAGAAGTCTTAAAATATCACATGACAATATAGCCTGTTACATTAGTACCAACATACCACACTTAATAAACTCGAAGTTTGCAGAATTACACATACATACTTTCATTTTGATATCAATAATTTTGTTTTGGAATTTAATTTTTACAGATGTATAGAGAGTATGTGTTGTGTAATATGTGAGTAACTTAGCTTCTAAGTATCACATCTTTTTGTAGTATAGCGTAAATTATGGGTGAGGATATTAATATTTGCATCAGTTTCAGAAGGCAATTGATTCATGGCATAATTTTATTTTATAACTGTTCAGGGCATCATGCATTGCTTTCAGCAAAACAATACAGCAGTTGTTGAGTATGTTTGGGGATCACAGTGCTGTATTATCAGGAATAAGGTGCAATTCCAGGTGGTTATTTAAAAGCAGTTGCTCAGCAACAGTGATTAGCAAGTGTCACCTGAAATGGTGAGCAGGCAGCAGAATTGACAGCAAGGGAAGGGTAACGTTCAGTGTGTGGCTGTCTGAAGTGTGATGTCAATGTTACAGTTAACATGTCTTACAAGTGGTGAATATAGCTAATCTAACTTTAATGTACTGATTGTGGTCACATTGCAGAGGTGACTTTTTCTTACAGAGAATGTAGCTGGTGATTCGATCCATGTTACCATGCGTTGTATTTCTATTCTGTATAATGTTAATTCAAGTGCTCATGCAGCTAGCTATCCAGTTGTTTTAGCAGGTAATGGCCACATAGGTGGCAAATTAACAAAAGTGTATAATACAGTATATTGATTTGGTAATGCAAAATAAACTAGTCTAGAGTGAGAACACAGCGTGCGTTCACTCTGTGAGTCTAGAGCGAGAACACAGCGTGCGTTCACTCTGTGACAGTCTAGAGGGAGAACAAAGCGTGCGTTCACTTTGAGTCAAGAGCAAGAACATAGCGAGCGTTCAGTGAGTCTAGAGTGAGAACAAAGCGTGTGTTCACTCTGAGTCACTCTAGAGCGAGAACACAGCGTACGTTCACTCTGAGTCTAGAGCGAGAACATAGCATGCATTCACTCTGAGTGAAGAGCGAGAACACGGCTTGCGTTCACTCTGTGAGTCTAGAGTGAGAACACAGTGTGCGTTCACTCTGTGAGTCTAGAGTGAGAACACAGTGTGCGTTCACTCTGTGACAGTCTAGAGTGAGAACACAGCATACGGTCACTCTGAGTCTAGAGCGAGAACATAGCATGCATTCACTCTGAGTGAAGAGCGAGAACACGGCTTGCGTTCACTCTGTGAGTCTAGAGTGAGAACACAGTGTGCATTCACTCTGAGTCACTCTAGAGTGAGAACACAGCATGCGTTCACTCTGAGTCTAGAGTGAGAACACAGCATGCGTTCACTCTGAGTCTAGAGCGAGAACACAGCGTGTGTTCACTGAGTCTAGAGTGAGAACACAGTGTTGGAACAGTGAAGTTAGAATGAAAATGGTCTATTCCCTGAATCCAGTAGCCTTAACAGTCAAATGCCCTTGTTTAAAGTGGTATTACGCATTAAAACCCCTCACTTATCCTACATGTAAACTGTATTTATTTGATTTAATATAATAATTACTATCCAGGATACCAATTATCAATTAAATCTCAGAATTTGTTGATAGGCAGAGAAATCTGGTGGATCAACCTTCATCAAAATATACAACTCACAATTCAATTAAAATGAACAGCTGGTTTATTCAGTTACAACAGTTAGACAAATATATTCAACGTCCAATATACAGACGTAGGTTCAACTACCTTAACAAATACTAAATTGGAACCTCCAATATGTATGGTTTAGTTCTGCCTTCTCACATATGGAATATTTATTTCCATTTGACAATTAAGGTGAAGCTTGCAGGCAGTAACTGCTGTATCTAGTCAATTGTGAACCCACCACTCTCAGGAAAAAATGATCACTACCATTTCACAAGCTCGCTCATACCACGTCAAGCTCTGCTCTCATCTGGCCGGGACCTGAAAGACGTAAATTCCAAACTGGATAGCCCCAAAAATGATCACCCACAAGAAAATAACCATTCAATTGCATATTCTGGCCTAACAAATACTAAAATCTAGACATAAAATTGGCACGTAACAATCACAAAAGAGATTAAATGGAATAAAATGATACCAAACCAAGCTTGTCTCTCTCCAAGCCAAGGTGTTAGCTGGCACCAAATCTTCCAGGAGAAACAGGAAAGAAACTTGTATAATTCCACCATCAATCTAAAGGGTCACCAACAGGTCAGACTTTAAGATATCTTTTCAAGGTTGCCATTGATATGCTCCTCTCATGTTGAGAATTGTGGCGATATCAAAAGGCACCTTCCCGACAACAGCATGCGTTCACTCTGTGACAGTCTAGACCAAGAACACAGCGTGCATTTGCTCTGTGAGTCTAGAGCGAGAACACAGCCAAAGTGGAAATACACAGAGGCTTACATACATGAATGACAAGACCAAACTAACTCAATACACACACATCAATGACATGACAAGACTAACTCTCCTGATACACACACGAATCACAAGACAAAGACTAACTGATTCCCCACTAGCCCCACCTGCTCTTAAATAGGCGTACTTTCTGCCTGGCTCAGGTGGGACTTGTGAGGCAATCACCCATCTATCATTCACTCACCCGATCACAATCACTCAACACCAAACAATGCACATCCTCACACAAACCCAATCAATCAATTAAATAGTAATTAAATCAATGATGGCCTTTGGAGCAACCTTCCAGGCAACAGTTCACTCTCACACCCTGTGAGAGTGCCAAACCTGCCCCCGGAAAGTCTCACTGCTCCAAAGGCCTCCACAACAGGGAAAAACAAAGGCAACCCTGCCACTCCCATGTTGCTGAGACCTACATTTCCAGGGTTTGGTAATCTGGTTTATGTGGCGTATTCAAACATTTGAAAATAAATGCATACCGTTGTCCTGGCAGATTTCAGTAATGGATTGTTAAATGTTTGATGTCTGATGTCTCATAAATTTTAAAGTGGATTTAAGGTCAATTTAAAATAATATGATTTTTATGAACAATAAATATCCGGTGTAATCTAACTCACAAACTGATTGGCACTTTAGCTATAAAATTGATTTTATACAGGTTTCTCCATTTGCATCTTGTGTCCTTCCTCAGGAGTCATGTGGTTTTCAGTCCTCCTCCTCCTGCTTGGAGAGCAGCTCAGCAGCGCCCTCTGCTGTCCCAGTAACTGCAGCTGCAGCCAGGAAGGTGCACTGAAGTGCAGAGGGAACATCACAGACGTACCTTCCGCAATGCCTCTCCAAACACACCTCCTGCAGCTTATCCAAACTCAGATTACGGTACTGGATCAGCAGGGTCTCCGTGGTCTGCCTCTTCTTCTCCGACTTGAAATCAGTAACGGTCCGCTGAAAAACATATGCTCAGGTGCCTTCGACCTGATTCCACAGCTCCTCTCCCTGAAGTTATCTTCCAACAAGCTCTCAACCCTTCCCAAGCAAGTGTTCAGCAAACTAACCAGTCTTGAGCAGCTGTTTCTTGACAGCAATGAGCTGGAGTCAGTCCATCCAGATTTGTTTGAAGCACTTGTGAATCTAACCCTGTTGGATCTCAGTGGAAACCACCTCACACACCTTGACCAAAGTATCTTCCGGAGCCTTGAAAGCCTACGCTTCCTGCATTTGGGGAAAAACTCTCTGAAAGAACTCCCTGCATCCATTTTTGGCTCTTTGATTCAACTCCAGGACCTCAGACTCTACTTCAACCAGCTGGAGTCTCTCCAAGCCGGGACCTTTGACAACCTCACAAACCTTCTTCAACTGGATTTCTTCAACAACTCTATCAGAGAAATCCCGCCCCGCCTGTTCTGCCACTTATCTAAGCTAATGAGGCTTACTCTATCCAGAAATAAACTGAAGAGTATTCCAAATGAGAGCTTTTATTATCTGCCTGAAATTACCTTCCTCAGCATCTACAGGAACCCTCTCACCTTTTTACCAGACCAGCTCATCGGACTTATGCCGAGACTCAAAGAGTTTTATCTGTATGACACAGAGTTAGAAACTGTCCCAGAAAATCTGTTTGCTAACATGACGGTGCTGGAAAAGCTCTCAGTCAACTTTAATAAGAAGCTGTGGCATCTTCCAAAAAACATCTTCTGTTGTCTGCCCAGCCTCTACAGGCTCAGCCTACAAGCCAACAGTATACAATCCCTGAGTCTGGAGCTGTTCTCTAGCTTGACCAGTCTTGACACCCTGTTTCTTCATTCCAACAAACTTCGCTCCCTCCCCAGTGAAATCTTTCGTAACCTTAAGAGACTCACTAATGTCAGTCTGCACAGCAACCAGTTTGGTACCCTTCCTGGAGAGGTTCTCTCAGTGGCCAGTCTGAGGGAAGTCACCCTGAAGGACAACCCCTGGAACTGCACCTGTGATATCCTGGGCTTTGCGGAGTGGACGGCCCACAGGCGGAGCATAATTAAGGATTACGGACACGTGCTGTGCCAAGCGCCATCTCATTTACGGACAAACCTCCTGGGCTCACTGACCTCTGAGTCAGTCCAGTGTGGGGACGCCCCAGGGAGAACGGCTCCCGAGCTTGCTGTTGATGGTGGCCACACAATGCCTAACAGATTAGATGACATCACGCACGATGGCACTGTAGTAGCCACTAGTAAGACTCAGTCGGTTGCACAGACCGCGGCTGTCCTGACATCTTCATCCACCACCTTGATGTTACCACACACACTTAGCAAAGATCGCTCACCAGAAGGCAGCCCCAGTATTCTGTCACCGGCTTTTTATGAAACTATAATCCTGGAGGCCGAAAACCACATTGTGCACAACAACCGCTTCAACGGCTGGGTTTACCTGTGGACACTGCCCCCCAGTGGTCCCCTACAGCACACTGTTGGTTGTGCTCCATGTTGTTTTAGTAGCCACAGGGATGGCTTTGCTCGTGGCCAGCATCTGTGCTCTATACAGACTCAACCAGGCTATGGGAATATTAGCAACATTGACTGTACCTGAGAAAAGAAGAATTAGAGCAGGAAGAAATCAAAGACTCCCAGACCAGATATAATAGTGGTAAATCCAAAAGAAGAAGAATTTCCTTATATTGCCATCTCTCTTTGTTGGTTTTTTTAAATCAAAATTTATTTCCCATTTTTCTCCCAATTTAGTGGCTAATTACACCCTCTATTTATTTAAATTTGCCCTCCCCAGATGAACTCGCTGCCCGCCTCTACAGGGCAACATAATTCACAGAGGCCAGCGATGTTCCGCCTCCTCTGAGACGGAACTCACCCACCCACTTTCAGGAGATACCCTTTCACGCTTCTCAGCGAATTCGAGCCAGCTCACCTTCCCCCCTCCCCCTGGGCCTCTCCTCCAGGGCCGGTCTGGCACATTCATGTTTCACGGCTGTAATAGGCAGCTCATACTCGCAAAGCGTTACCGGTGATTCAACCTAATTCTTATCCTCCACCTAGAATGGTCGACTGCATTGCCCGTGGATCAATTTGATCTGCTAAAGGTTACTGGAAGAAAAAATGTAATCTTTTTTTAATTATTATTCGGCATTGGTTTTGTTTTTTTGTGTGTTGGAAAATGCAATAACCCATGTTTATTGGGTTTTTTTTGTCTTATGGTGGGGGTGTCCAACTCGGACAGCGGTCATGGAAGACAAGTGCCAAGTGGCTGATTGCCTGTTTGTTGTCTTGATTGGAGCCACATTCCAGGCATGCCAGACTGATTGGCCTTAATTGTTTGCGTATCGCCCCATCTGCGAGTCCTGCTGGCCATGCCCACAACCAAAGCAAGATTATAAAGGCGGACTGCAACCACTTCTTTTAAACTTTGCCATTTGTCTTGTTCCCGTTTGTGTATTAGAGTGATGTCTGTATACTGTTAATGTGTCAGATGTTGTTTGTTTTGTGCACTTTTGTTAGTTAGGCAAAGATTAGTGTAGTTTAGGCATGCTGCGGAAGACTCACCTTTTCTTTTGCTTCGGTAGAGAGGGGTAGAGCGTTTCTTTTTGAGGATAGGTTTAGGTAGTGGTCTGTTTTTGTTTTATTTTGCTTTACCTTTTTTGTAAGGGTGTGTTTTTATTATTAAACCTTTGTTAATTAATAAATATTTGTTCTAATTGTGGATGGTTTGGCCTGAAGTTTTGTCTCGTGTTGTGTCCAGACCGTGTTCCCCAGTTATTGTAATGGGGGTGAATTTTGGGATGTAACAAACTAATTTCAGTATAGTTGATGAAAATGACTATATACCTGAAACTGTCATGGTTGTTCCCCAGATTCACCGCCAGGTGGCGGTGTTGCGCCTTCCTTGTGGGAGGTGCACAGGTGGGGCTTATTTGCAATCACCCTCCTATTTAAACACGCACCTGGGTTCTGATCGGGGCGAAATCGTAAGCCATCTTTGCGATTTAGCCGGTAAGGTAAGTTGTGTGTTTTTTTCAAGACCCAACTCTAAAGACTTACTGTAGTAAAAAAGCATTCTCTATTCTAAACCTTAGCAAATGTAGAACTTCTTTATGTTACCTGATATAGGAACCTTGCTAGCTTTTAGGAGCTTCAGTTTTGGTTTCTTTTGTGCAGTCGGTTCGACTGTGTTTGGGTTACATTTTCGTTCTTTTGGCTCTACTAGCCTTTTCTCGTTTGTTTCGGACACACGGTGTCTCTGGTTTTTGTAGTTTGTTTTCCATTACCAGTGTTTATTCCGGTGGACGTATTTTTACCACCGTGGGTTTAGTTTACTGATTATATATAAGGTATTTTGTTTGTTGGGTGTTTTCGCCACCCTTACCTTATTAACTCTGCGGAGTTCTCTTCAGTTCATTTGTTTTCTCAAAAGAAATATTATAAGGTATTTTGTTTACCGGGTGTTTTGCTACCCTCACCTTATTGACTCTGCGGAGTTCTTTATTTCTTTTGTTTGTGTCGGTGTGACACTTGGCCACCCGTTGGGTGATATTTTCCATTCCTCCCTTTTGTTCATCTCTTCCCTATTCTCTGTTGATCAGAGCTTGTGGTTGGACTGTAGGACTCTACAGTTGAACTTATTGATCCCCCGGGGTACTGCGAGTGGTGCCTATCACCATCCACCCTCACAGAAACACATTGAAATTGAAATGACTGTTCCATATACAATTCATTGAGAAATGTGTGTTCTTGTGATTCAATAGAAAAAACGAAATATTTGGGGAAAAAGAGAATGGACAAAATCCAGAACAGGAATGGTAAAGTAAATCCTGCTATCTCTGCACTGGACTGCAGTCATGAGGTCAACAATATTGTCAGAATATCAAAGGTTTACAAAGACAAAGTTTAAACTATTTCACTTCCATGCTCATATTTGATGTTTTAATGATTGTGTTTCCAGCAAATTTACCAGGAAAAAACATTGTGGTGGTAATTATAAAGTGCCAGGTTAAGTCCATTAACTACACTGGGCACACAGATCAAGAAAGAAAGAAAAAATATTTACTTAAAATGTTTGGGTTGTGGGACTGCTTTTTCACGAAACCAAAGTAGTAGTTTCTCAGTGAAACTGTCACAACTCTAGAACAACATATTAATGCAGCTGACAGAGATTAACGACACTGTTCAACTGCCACCTATGTATGTAACCACAGGATATTTCACAACGCTAATCTCTCTTTCAAAAGGAACATCACCCGTTTCTATATCATGATTACAGACTTCCATGTGTTACAGCAGAAGAGAAAGACATTTGATTTACAGGTTGATTCAATTCTTCTTTTTCGTCAGCGGTCACACTTTAGTTTTTGGCAAAGCTGGTTGCAGTCAATGTGATTTGACTGAGCTGTACATGAATTGTGCCCACACTCATGTGCGCTCTGTCATGGGGTATGGATTTCACTACCCAACACCATGCCTGTGCAGTAAGAAATGCCAGATGGGCTCTAGTTCTCCAGCAAAGAAATACCATTTTAATTAACAGGAAAAACATGCATTCTGTTTCTTTAACATGTACTCTGCCTTTTTGATCCTTGGCCCCTTTCATCATATCCTTGATATGAGAACATTGGTACAAACAACCCTCTGTCTATCACTGAGTAGCCTTTCCAGCAAATGCGACACTTCCCTAACAACTGAGCGAATGTTGCCATTGTTTCATTTTAATTAGTGGAAAATCCAGACCTCTGGATGGAGATAACTTTCTGCCAATATGGGTAGGGCTGAAAGTTGGCTTACATCCCTGTTCCACTGACAGAAAGAATTAAAGCATGTGTCACACGCCACGTGACAATCGCTGTACGGAACAGAGCAGTCTGGAAACAGGGGTGGAGTTTTCGGTCTACGGACCGGATTCTTTATTTATTTGTCTTTCGACGTTCTCTGATCCCGACACGGGCAGAGAACCAGACCGGGAGTTTTCAAACCAAATAAACAAAATAAACACAACAACCATTTAAACCATAACCGGAAACTTTGCTTTGCTTTGCTTTGCTTTGCTTTGCTTTGCTTTCTTTCTTTCTTTCTCCTCGGTCTCCCACGCCTTTTCTTTCTTGTTCCAGCCACCTACTGAAGAGAGCAGAGCAGTTTTAAAGCACACCGATGTGATTAGCAACACCAGACCGGTGCGTGCGCTGGCTGCTCTGCCAGTAGGCGTGGCCGCTAATCGCCCTGATCCGCTGCTGAGACCGACGCCTTCCACAGCATGATAATAACAAGCTACCTAATATTTCAATTCCTGGAGTTCAGTGAAGACATGACGTAGGCGAGATGAAGCATACATAGGCATCAGTACAGATAATCCAAGCTCATTCCTGCACTAATCCCCCTTTCCAAAACACCGGTCACCCTAATTATTCATCCTCACTAAAACAAACTGCCCAGTACTGGTCTCCATACATGTGAACCCTCTCCCCCTCCCCCTCCCTTCTCCCCCACGTGTGATAAATCACGATCAGCCCTAACCCTGGATATCATCACAACAACAAGCCCAGTGGAATACCCAACAGCAGCTAGAGTGCCTCCCTCTCCACACACACACACACTCACTCACTCACACACACATGCACACACATCCAGCTCAATTACAGAAACCCCACAGGGGTGGGGCTCCACTGGCATAGTGCTTCCCAAAAAGTTGTGTGAGAGAGAGAGGTGGGAGGTTGTGTCAGTGAGTGAGTTAGCCCTGTGGAAAAAGCACACTCCTCATAAGCATGAGAGGAAAGAAAGTGGTGATGATGATGATGATGCCTATGAAAAGGTGAAGGTGTGTGTGACGGAGGCTGCAGAAAGTGCTGGAACCAGACTGCGTTCTCTCTGAGGAATTCAAAAGAAGGGGGTCTTCAAAGAGTGGGAGGGGAGCACCCGGGTTGGACGGCATCAGAGAGTGAGTTATGCCTTGTGCTGTCAACATTGTCAGGATTTGAGAACACAACAGGAAAGCCTCGATCTTAATTTGGCAATTTAGGTAATTTTGTCATTAGCAAACAATATAAACGAAGGATTTGGGTCCTGTGTGCTGCATGCATTCTGTAGCACAAGCCTTCAATGTATTGTGTGTGTGTGTGTGTGTGTGTATGCATAACATATACCAACATTTAGTGAATCAATGTTTTAAATAGTAGTTTGAGCTTTTTATTTGTGAATAAGATTTTGTTCTGTGGGTTACCAAGCTCTGACATTTTGGGATTCAGAAATATTTGAATACAGGGCTGTAGACTAGAAATATTATTCTACTCCCTGATGCTACAGTACTGGAGAGGGAAAAAAACAAATCATTGGCTGGAAAAATCCCACTTCGGCTGTGATTTAGTAAAACTCCAACACATTACATCAGTGAGGAACAAGAAGTATTGTTTTACTCCTTCATTAAATTTGACATGGACTTATTTCAACATCAATGGACAGTCCAAATTGTAATCTCAAGAGCATATAGAGAAACACTGAACTAATAAGCTTACTGTTTCAACAGTTTTAGTGCCACTGTAAAAACTGCTTTTGCAACAGGCAGGCTATACTTAATAGTGCAATGATTCAATATATTTGATTCAGAACAAGTTCTAAAAACATATAAAGAGATGCAGAAATGTTTGTTGCATATCTTACAAGACCCTGAATTATATGCTATAATTATTTTTATATTTGGCGATACCAAATTTATAACAGTGATATTTTCCCTCTTGGAAAAGCAACTCCGATTCCTAATTTGAACACGGTAATCCTTCACTGAAGGCCTAAATCAATCCAATCTATGACAATCTTTAATTCAAGTCAGATTTTCCAGCACGCAGCAGCAGCGTCAGCTTTGCACTCTGTGAAGGGAAATGGGAGAATGTTTTGATTCAAGTCCAATGAAGAACACCAATATATGTGAACAATCAAAACAACTCAAAATATTTTCTACAAATTTGTTTAAAAATATAGCAGAGCAGAGCTGGCCCTGTGCAGCTGTGGAGACATGCTTTCCTCAACACTGTTCAGCAGAGAGAAGCGCTCATTGTGTTACAGCTGGGGCAGGCAGTGAGAAAATACAGGAATAAATAAAATTAAAATAAAGCAGGAATATAAGAGCAGGAAAATACAGGAGTAAAAGCAGATACAAATTTGAAGAATAAACGTTTTAATAAAATTGAAAGTGCAGCGGAACCTGGACCAACATTGCAATTAAAAGCCAGAGTAAAAAGTTGTGTTTAAAATGCCAACGGAGCCTCTCTTATATTCTTTGGAAGCATTTTGCATGTTACCATATGCCATTTCTCAAAGCAGTGTTTCGTTTGGTACATTAAGTCAACTAGCAGAGGAGGATCAAAGGGCACGAGGTGGGACGTAAAAGGACAGACAATCAGAACTGTGAGAAGGTGCTAAACCATTAATAATAATAATAACCCTCATTTATATAGCACTTTTCATCGCAGAGCGGTCTCAATGTGCTTAACAGAAAAGAAAAAGGAAAGAAAAACTAAAAACAAAGCAAAACTAAAATGTATTCAAATTAATATAATTTTAAAAACTGTGTATGTGTATGTATGTGTGTTCGTGCGCATATGTACGCCAAACTCAGCCATAAAATGTTGTGAATAAGTATGTTTTGAGTCTGGATTAAAAAACTTTAGTGGAATCAGAGATGGGGAGGCTATTCCATAGAAAAGGAGCTCTAAAATAGAAAGCCCTACCTCCAACCGTTTTTTTGGCCACGGGCGGGACAACTAATAACCCCGCATCCTGCGACCGGAGGGCACGCCCCGGAATATATGGCCGAAGCGCATTGGACAAATACCCCGGCGCCAGTCCATGTAGGGCTTTAAAAGTTAAAAATAAAATTTAAAAATCAATTCTAGCCTCAATAGGAAGCCAATGCAGAGTAAATAAAATAGGGGTAATGTGCTCGGTGCGTCTCGTTCTAGTGAGGATTCTGGCTGCTGCATTTTTAACGAGCTGGAGGCTCCTTAAAGCGTTTTTTGGGCAACCAGAATAGACAGAGTTGCAATAGTCCAACCTTGATGAAACAAAGGCGTGAATCAATTTTTCAGCATCTTGTTGTTTAATAAATTGTCGAACTTTTGCTATATTTTTAAGATGGAAAAATGATGTTTTCGTCACCTTGTTGATTTGGGACTTGAAACTTAAATCTGAGTCTAGGATAACACCAAGACTTGTGACTTCAGGTTTGATCCAAGAAGTCAATTTCCCCAGAGAACTCGGCAGCGTATTGCTCCGCAAGTTATTAAAAACTACTTCCCTTTTGTCTTTTGGGCCAAGTAATAAAACTTCCGTTTTGTCCTCATTAAGTTTTAAAAAGTTTTTACTCATCCATTGTTCTACGGCAGACAGACAGGCAGTCAAGGAACACAAAGCAACTGAGTCATTTGGCTCCATTGCGATGTATAATTGTGTGTCGTCAGCGTAACTGTGAAAGTCGACGTTATGATCTCTAATTATGTGACCTAACGGTAACATGTACAATGAAAAAAGCAGAGGGCCAAGACAGCTTCCTTGTGCAACCCCAAAAGCCATGTCATATATCTCTGATGTGTGAGCTCCGAGACTAACATAACATTTTCTTTGTGTGAGATACGTTCGAAACCAATTTAGAGCACATTTAAACCATTGAAGGCTTAATTACCTTAAAATCAATTCTAAAAGATACAGGGAGCCATGCAGTGCAGAGGACACATGTGCTCTTTTAGTTAAAGTTGTGGCAGCAGCTTTCTGAATAATTTATAGTTTCTCGAATAGTTTCTAAGGCAGGCCAGTAAAAAGTGCATTACAATAGTCGAGGTAACGTGATATAAAAGCTTTCTGCATCTTGCTGTGTTAAAGAGTCTCACCTTGGCAATGTTCCTTAACACACCTTGGTCTTGGACACCTTGTCCTTGTGAGATTTAAAACCCCAGTCTGAGTCTAAAATTACTTTAAATAAAGTTCTTTTTTTTCTGTAGAGTCACACTGCTGAGCCTAGTGTAAAGTTTATTTGTTTTTCATTTGGGCCAGCAAAACGTGCCTCTGTCTTCTCCTTGTTCCATTTCAGGAAAGGATTGCCCATCCACTCATTAAGTGTGCATAAGCAGACAGTCAACGTAGTAAGAGCATTGGGCTAGCTCAATAAATATGTACAATTGTGTGTCTTCCGAATTAAAAATTCTAATTGAAATTATGATGACAGACAATATTAGCCAGTTGGAGCATATACAGAGAAAACAAACGTGGCATGAGAACACTCTCCTGTGCAGGCCCCAATATGGTCTTTGATACATGCTTACCTAGTATTACAAAAAACTATCTCCAGAAAGACAGACCCAGTTTTTCATAGTTTTTCATCATACAGCACTCAGATCCAGGATAATGACAACTGACACATTATCAGCAATTATTACCGTCAGTAAAGCTGTCTCAGTACTATGATTGGCTCGAAAACCCAACTGGAATTTCTCTTGAAATGTAAAAGCAATATATTTAGCTTTTATATAATAACTATTAACTTATAACTATTGGTTATTAACTTTAAATAAGGTTTATAGCTACACAATAAATGTAGCTATAAACCTTTAAATAAGGTGAAGTTACAAACATGAAGTCCCGAAGAACCGTTCCTGATGAATTTGTATCTATGTGTTAGCGAGATAAGCAAGGGTGTGACATATTCACCAATATACACATTTCTTTGAAGCAAAGACTGCTAGTAATATTTGTGGTTGAGTTAAAAATGAAACATTTTTGTAAGTGATTATAAGTCAGACAAGAACATTTTTGTGATTAGACTCAACTTTTTTATATGTCGGAAAGTCAAGAAAAAGTCATGCATCTCTCAAATTTTTCTACTCTTTTTAGAGCTCCATGGATCTGGGCATGTACTTGCATATGCTCCTTAGCGTGTATGCTGTTGACACTGTTTTTGGCAGCTGCCCTGATGGATGCAAGTGTGGGGACAACAAAATACTTTGTCAAACAATCACAGAGTTTCCCAGCTCCATACCCGCGACTACCACCACCCTTTACATCGCCAACATCAGAATCTTCTCATTAAAGCCCAGCGATTTTGATGATTTTGCTGAGGCTCTGCTCATGTTTGTGTTGAAGGATTCCACAATGACAGAGGTGTTGCCTGACACATTTGACAAAACTAAAAATTTAGTAGCCCTGGGCTTAATGGGAACTCAACTGCAAAGTCTCCCAAATGAACTGTTCCAAAATCTGAGAGATGTTAGGTCCCTTACCCTGAGTAACAACAAAATACTGAACTTTAACCCTGCCCTGTTCTCCACTCTCGTGGCCCTAGAGGATCTGGACCTGAGCCAGAACATTCTTACCTCTATTCCAGGGGAAGCTTTTAATCTCTTGACAAATTTGCAGCAAATCAACCTGGAAAAAAATTACATCAGAAGCCTGTCAAAACAGTCCTTCCAGGGACTTGGAGAGCTGAAGATCCTCAGACTGAACGCAAATGACATCAAGGAACTTCCTGCTGGCTGCTTCAATGACCTGGGGAACCTGGAGCAGCTCTCCTTACAGGACAATCAGATTGAGCACCTCCCATGCCACCTGTTCTCCAAGCAGCAGAAACTGAAGAAGCTGTATCTCTCCAGCAACTGCCTGGCGCTGCTTCCTGAGGGCATCTTCCTGAACCTCCCCAATCTTGTTCAGATAACTCTCTTTGAAAACCAGCTCCACACCCTGTCCACAGGAATTTTTGGCCCCATGGCCCTCCAGGAGCTCTGGCTGTATGACAACAGACTGACACACCTGGAGGATAATGTGTTTAGCAACCTGACCCAGTTACAGCTCCTGGTTCTGAGCCGGAACCAGATCCGCTCAGTTTCGGCTGGTGCCTTCAGTGGACTAACGGAGCTAGGGGAGGTGTCGCTGCACACTAACCTGCTCACCAGCCTGGAGGAGGGCACATTTAGTGGGCTCCCTAAGCTGCTAAACATCTCCCTGGAGAATAATATCATCCAGTTCCTTCCTGGGAAGCTGTTCCACAGCTTGCCTCCCCTAAGACAAGTGGACCTCCACAACAACTCCTTGTTCAGTCTGTCCCAGGAGCTCCTGGACTCAATGGACACCACTGAAGAAGTGATCCTGACCGAGAACCCTTGGAGGTGTGACGGGGAAATCCGGCCTCTCAGAGACTGGGTGCGACGTTACCACTCCAAAGTGCTGAATGCCAGCATTCTGACGTGCCTCTCGCCAGCTTCCCTGAGCAAGACCAAAATTACAGACGTATCCGATGAGGACATGATGGCCTCGACCCCACAAAGCTCATCCACCTTGATCACCACCACAAATACATGGGTCACCCCAACAGAGATGCGGAGGCTGCCTCTTACCCTAACACCCAAGAAGAGCGCCCCTGCTACCCCTGCTAACACCACTCTTCAAAAGGAGCAAGAGCAGGACACCAGCGGCAGTGATGCAGATGGCCTTTCCAGAGACAGTAAAATCATCATCATTGCCTTCGTGTGCTCTGCTATCATCGCTAGTGTCATCACCTGCTGTATCTGCTGGAGAAGAAACAAGCACTCCAGTCGGGACCTGCATCCACAGGCTAAAACAAGCTCTGTCGTTTAGACCTTCTGCACACCACCTACAAGACCTGCACAGGACACCATACTGGACTCACAAGAAATGAACACATATACGAACATTTGGAATCAATCAACCCTCAAAGCAACAGTTAACTTGCCAGTCAACTCACTAGGATTCGCCATTCCAGTCTGAAATCTGTTCATTCGTTCACTGTGTTCATGCATGAAGACATTTAGCTGAATTGCAGAGGTCTAAGAGTGTAATACTGAATTGTATTGAAATGTGATTAAGAAACATTTTCTCACTCTAATTGTGCTTGCTAAGTTGAATGGGATGCTTACTAACCATGCACATCATTATTCTACACTATTACTTTAGTTTGAGTTTTAACTGAGAAAGTTGCCTTCTATAATTTTGAGAAAGGTAAAATTATACTGTTTCAGCACAGATATCATTAACCCATGAAAAGTTAAATTTTAGCTATCAGTTTTTAAAAATCTTCACAAATTCTGAAATAATGCTACATGCTTCTATGTTTTTTTTAAATTCTTGAATAACTCATGATCCACATATATATAAAATCAGTAACAAATGAATATGTATTGAAGTTGATTCTTTATTATTGTATCTGGACTTTGTATGGTTTATATGATTACTTTTATAAACAAATGGCAATAAACATATTTTAAAATACTTTTATGAGTGAATTAATATTACTTATATTAACTAGTTACATTACTACTATTAACTAGTATATATTAGTTAGATGTATATAGTACTAACCTACTAATCTACTAACATTAGGGATTTAGATTAAGTTACTAACATTACTAATTACTAATTATCTCACGCTTCTATCTACTGCTAGCATTCTCTCTCTCGTTGTCCTATCCCTGTACGCTTCTCTCTTTTCGCTTTATCTGCATGCAGATTCTTTCTATGCGCTCCTCCCCTTCGAACTGTGCACGTGCCTACCTGCTAGTCCAGGTCGTTTCTTTTCAGTGTGTTTATGTGCTTCCGTAGTCCTAGCCCACACTGTTTGTCCCATTGCCTGCATCAAGCCCACTCTTCTGTTCCTAGTTCCCTTTCTCCCGAGAAAACCCCTGACCTGTCTGTCATTCCTTCCAAGTACCTGGACCTCAAGGAGGTCTTCTGCAAATCCTGAGCCATCCGCCTGCCCCCCCATCGCCCCTATGATTGCACTATCGAACTCCTGCCCAGTACTACCCCTCCCAGGGAGCGCCTGTTTTCCTTGTCCCGTCCCGAGATAGATACTTATTCATAGTATCTATCTACAGGAGTCGCTGGCTGTTGGCATCATTCGCCCTTCCTCTTCACCCACTGGAGGTGGGTTCTTCTTCGTTGGCAAGAAGGACGGTTCTCTACGCCCTTGCATCGACTACCGGGCACTCAATGACATCACCATCAAGAATCGCTGCCCTCTCCCCCTCATGACATCAGCTTTTGAACAACTGCAAGGGGCCACTGTCTTTACCAAGTAACAAATGAATATGTATTGAAGTTGATTCTTTATTATTGTATCTGGACTTTGTATGGTTTATATATGATTACTTTTATAAACAAATGGCAATAAACACATTTTAAAATACTTTTATGAGTGAATTAATATTACTTATATTAACTAGTTACATTACTACTATTAACTAGTTCTAAATGTAAATAAGCAAGTTCAGTTTGTTCAGAACATTTATTCACTGTGTATATGCGCATGAGTAAAAACTGAAGAATACAATTCCCTCTGTATAGAAAGCGCATTAGTAGCATAGTTTCTTGGCATGAGTATGAGGGAGGATACAGGATTATCAGTGAAATGTCAAGATCCTATACTTCACTTAGGCAAGAACCCATAAGCATTTGAACGAGCAAATTATCTTTCTCAAAAGCTGTGTGACACAGGACCTGGGGTATAGCAATTCCCCCTGTGCTTAACATCACCTTACTTTAAAGACAAAGTGTAACTTGAACCCTTTCATCTGTGGGGGGAAGTGTGCATGCTGTATGTCCCCGAGTGTTTATTTCTAGTGCTTAAATCATGGGGGTGTGGAGACCAAAAATGTAACCTTGAAACTAAATAAGATTTCAATTTAGCCTATGTCCTGCTGCCTTATGTCCAAAATGGTTATGGATGCCTTAAGGAATGCAAACTGTTTTCCTTTTCAGTGCCATTTTATATACATTTAGGGGTAGACCTCTTACTCAATGCATAAACTGCCCACACCACACCGGACCGGTCAAAGTGCGGTGCGTTAGACCAGTGGATATGTCTTTTAAACATCCAGACAGACGTGAAGTACACAGGGGAGTATGTGAACAATGCCGCTCGCGTTGAGTACACGTACACGTGCTTAAGTGAAGTATATTTAAGTCCATAGAAGTGGGGGTGTCAACCCACCCAACGCCCACCAAGATATTATCACACACAGCAGACTGCTGCACTAACCTAATGTATAGTGATGGTGAAATTGTTATGGTGGGTTTAGGGATTGGTGCCAATCGCAGAACCCCGGGGGTATCGATAAGTTAAACTGTAACTATACAGCTTAACCACAAACTCTGAAAAAACAGAGAATAGGAAAAACAATAACAAAAGGGGGAAAACCGAAAATATCACCCAACGGGTGACTAGGTGCCACAAAGACACAAACAAAGGAATAAATAAACCACCAACACCGAGTGTTTGAATGAAAAGATAAACGGCTAGAAGAGCCAAATAACCAATGAAAGAAATGAAACCCGAAACACAGTCCACAGACTGTCTAACCGGAAAACCAAACTAACTCAGGGGGAGCGAGTAAGTTTCCTAAATCGGGTAACATAAAAGGAGTCCTACATTTACTAAATGAGATTTCTTGATTCCTAAAGTAAGTGCTTTCAGTAGTATCTTTAAAAAGACGCTACCACCTTACCGGCTAAATCGTAATGAAGGCTTACGATTTCGCATAGAAACGAATCCAGGTGCAGTATTTATAGGAAGGTGATTAGTAATAGGAACCAGCTGACCCGCCTCAAAGAAGGCGCAACACACGCCATCTGGTGGTGGTTCAGGGGAACAACCGTGACAGGACCCCCTTAAGGGACGACTCCTGACGACCCTTCAGAACCACGCCGGTGAAAATCTTGGATCAAAGATGGATCCAAGATGTGCCGAAGGACAACTGCGCTCCTCAGGACCGTAACCCTCCCAGTCCACAAGGAACTGAGTTCCCCTGCCTACTCGCCGCGAGGCCACAATACTCCGTACCGTGTAAGCGGGCCCACCCCAATGATACGAGGCGGCGGCGCGGTATTTCGGGAGGTGCTAAGGCGCTAATAAGTAGTGGTTTTATGCGGGATACGTGGAACGGGATGTATCCGCATGGATTGTGGGAGCTGTAATTGCACAGTGACAGGGTTAACCTTACGGATGATTTTAAAAGGCCCAATAAAGCGCGGAGCGAAGTTTGCGAGACTCTACCCGTAACGGCAGATCTCGTGTAGACAACCAAACCCGTTGACCTACCCTATACGATGGAGCTGCCGCCGACGGCGCGGTTGCAAACTCCTTTTTGGCGATCAACTGCGCGCGCAACAGTGCCGCACGAACCCTCCGCCAGGTAGCCCGACAACGCCGCACAAAGGCCGCTGCGGAGGAACCCCTGCGTCACCCTCCAGCTCAGGAAACAGAGGAGGCTGAAAACCAAACTGAGCCTCGAAAGGAGAGAGACCTGACGACGCATTACGCAGTGTTATGGGCGTACTCCGCCCAGGCCAGATGCCGGCTCCACGATGTGGGACTGGCGGAGACCAGACACCGGAGAGTGTTTTCCATGGTTTGATTGGTGCGTTCAGTCTGTCCATTGGTCTGTGGGTGAAAGCCCGAAGACAGACTGACCGACGCCCCTAAAGGGAACAAAACGCGCGCCAGAATCTGGACGCAAACTGGGACCCCGATCGGACACTACATCTTGCGGCAAGCCGTGAAGGCGAAAGACATGGTCCATCATAAGATGCGCCGTCTCGAGCGCAGACGGCAGCTTGGGAAGCGCAATGAAGTGGGCGGCCTTGGAAAATCTGTCAACTATGACCAAAATGACAGTATGACCGTTAGAGCTGGGCAAGCCGGTGACAAAGTCTAAGGCGATATGACTCAGGGGCGGTGAGGAACCGGTAAAGGCCGCAGTAACCTGACGGTGCCAGCTGTGACACCTTATTGCGGGCACAAATATTACAGGCAGCAACAAACTCCCGCACGTCCCTCTCCATACCCCGCCACCAGAACCGTCTACCCAGGAAATCGTGCGCACGTGTACGCCTGGGTGACCTGTGAGCCGAGAAGAGTGACCCCACTGCAGTACCTGGGCGCGAGCTCCTGAGGGAACGAAGAGGCACCCCGTGGACCCCCACCAGGATCCGGCTCAAGGCGTTGGGCCTCATGCACCACTCTTTCTATCTCCCATAAAACTGGAGATAAAATCTGTGCGGTGGGAATAATGGGTGTGGGCGGATGGTCCCGCTCGACCCATCGTACAAGCGCGACAAGGCGTCAGGTTTAATATTTTTGAACCAGGACGGTAAGTCAACAAAAAATTAAACCTAGTAAAAAATAATGCCCATCGAGCTTGCCGCGAATTACGACGTTGAGCCCCTGGATGT
The DNA here is from genome assembly GCA_029706075.1 of Aldrovandia affinis. Taxonomy (NCBI): domain Eukaryota; kingdom Metazoa; phylum Chordata; class Actinopteri; order Notacanthiformes; family Halosauridae; genus Aldrovandia; species Aldrovandia affinis. Next base: position 1,781,242 of record JAINUG010000059.1, read on the forward strand.
ATTCTAAATTTTTATGATCCGTCCAGACCGTAAAGGGATGTTCCGCCCCCTCTAGCCAATGACGCCATTCCTCCAGCGCCATCTTAACCGCTAATAACTCCCGATCTCCTACATTGTAATTCCTCTCGGCAGGCGAAAGGCTCCGAGAAAATACGCGCATGGATGAACCTTTTGGTCCATGGCCGACCGCTGGGACAGTATAGCCCCTACCCCTAGCTCAGAGGCGTCAACCTCTACAATGAAAGGTAATGAAGGATTGGGAGAAATTAAAATGGGTTCAGAACAGAATCTTCTTTTAGTTCAGCGAAGGCCGCCTCCGCTTTAGGGGACCATTGGAACCGAGAAGAAACAGTCTTTTTGTAAGCGCCGTGATGGGCGCGACCACTGAACTAAAATTGCGGATAAACCGTCTATAAAAATTTGCAAACCCCAAAAACGCTGCACCTGTTTTACAGAGACCGGAGCAGGCCAATCCTTGACCGCAGTCACTTTATTGGGGTCCATTTGGATCCTGCCCTCTGCGACAATGAATCCTAGAAAGGAAACTGAAGGTACGTGAAACACACATTTCTCTGCTTTAACAAATAATTGGGCTTCTAACAAGCATTTTAACACCTGTCTGACGTGTTTCACGTGCTCAGAGAGAGAATTGAGAAAATTAAAATGTCGTCAAGATAAACGAACACCGATTTCTCCAACATCTCTCTGAGTACGTCATTAACAAACGCCTGGAAGACAGCCGGCGCGCACGTGAGGCGAATGGCATAACCAGGTATTCGTAATGACCATTGTGCGTATTAAATGCTGTTTTCCACTCATCACCCTGACAGATGCGAACCAAATTATATGCGTTGCGAAGGTCCAACTTGGAAAAAATAGACGCTCCTTGGAGACGTTCAAACGCCGGAGTTCATAAGTGGAAGGGGATAACGATTCTTTATGGTAATATTATTTAACCCTCTGTAATCGATACACGGTCGTAATCCCCATCCTTTTTCCGACAAAAAGAACCCGCCCCAGCAGGAGACGTGGATGGCCTGATAAAACCATTAGTTAGAGATTCCGAAATGTATCTCTTCATGGCCGCACTCTCAGGTACAGATAGTGAATATAGGGATCCACGGGGGAACTGTGCCTGGGTGAAGCTCAATAGCGCAATCATAAGGCCGGTGCGGAGGTAGCTTAGTAGCCCTTTGCTTACTAAACACCTCGCTAAGATCTGAATAAGTCTTTGGAATGCCGGGAGGTAGCGAGTAACATTCCGCACTCATGAGTTCCATTCCCTCCTGATCTTTTGGAAACTCGTGCTCAATGGTGTCAGGTCGGAATTTTTGTGGGAATCGGAACTGGAGTAGCTAACCGATCTTTAGGAACTCGTGACAAATTGGGCTCATCGTCCGTAGACGGCATGTCTGCCTCTAAAGAATCAAAAGATAAGGATTCCAGGTCACTAATCTCCTCGGCCGTGGACTCCTCCAGTGGGACTCCCCAATCACACTGAGGATCCCATTCGAGTTCTTTCTCCGTCTCATTGGAGTGTACGGATGAGGAGCATGATTAGGCGAACAGTAAACTGATTCGTCGGTCTCGAATCGGTCTCGTGACTTTTAGACCCACGAAACCGGAAGACGACGGAATAAAAGGTAAACACCCAAGTGAACATTGATCCCCCCATTGAACAATAGGGTTTTTATGACTACCCCAGTTCACCTGAGGTTGATGTTTTATTAACCAGGAGTGTCCGAGAACTAATGGGTACGTAGGAAAAAAAAAAAAAAAAAAACTTTATTTGTTCTGTGTGCTCGCCGTAGCGATCCGCATGTTTACAGTGTCCGTGGATTCCTTAATGCGACCGGAACCCAGCGGACGGCCATCAAGAGCGGTAACACCACAAGATTGTGAAAGAACCCGAACAGGTAAGTGAATTCTTTTAGCCCACCCGGAGTCCACAAAACAATCAACAGCTCCTGAATCAAGAAATGCGTTTATTTTAATGTTTTGTCTCCCCCAGGATAGTTCAACAGGAATGAAGGTTCGGAAGAAAGAGGACTGATGTCTCACTACCGGCTTCGGCCCGATAATGAGACTATTCCTTTTCCCTTAAGTTTGGAACAATTTTTAATAACGTGACCCGTCAGTCGACAGTACCGACAAAAGTCCGCATCCCCTCTGGCCGGGACCGAAAACTAGCACTGTCTACTTCCATGGGTTCGTCTGCTTTGCCCAAGCGCTTAGGAAACAGAGGTAAGAACCCTTTCGTAGGTACCAGGTGCTCTCTGTCCCCTCTCTCTCGCTGGCGTTCCCTAATACGGTTATCGATCCGTATAGCAGTGGTAATTAGTTCATCTAGTGAATCGGGAATGCCAATGGTAGCTAGCGCGTCTCTCACCGGATCAGATTAGTAAACAACGTTATGAGAGGATTCTCAGGCCACCCTGTAACTCCCGCGAGAGTACGGAAGGAAATAGAGAATTCCGCCACGCTTTGGTTACCCTGGCGCATGCCGCGTCAATTTAGTCGCAGATTCGCTGTCGTGAAGCTCGTGGTCAAAAACCAACTCCATTCTCTTCATTAAACCCAGCGAGTCTGTCAATACTGGTGCTTGAGAGCGAATAAGAGGTACTGCCCACTCGAGGGCTGCCCCCGATAATAATGATAGCACGAGTGCCACTCGCGACTCCTCTGAGCTATATCTAGATGGCTGAGTCTGGAATACGATTTGGCACTGAGCTAAAAACCCGACATTTACCGGACTCCGCCGCTAAAACGAGGAGGAAGCTGAATCTTTGCCTCTCGTAATCCCTCTCCCACAGGTGTGCCCCAGCGAGGAGTGACGACCGGATTAGGACCGGCGAATCCCACCGCAGTTTGGGGACGACCGTCGACCATTGTCTGGATCAAGCCCTCCAGTCTTTGAACAGACGAGACCATACTAGCCTGGTTGTCTTGCATGACTCGTTGTTGTTCTAATAAAATTTCTATGGTCGTTCTCTGTCTCTCCATTTCTCTGCTTTGCAACTCTGCTATTTGTTCGATACCACGAGGATCAGCTGACGCGCGTTCATGGCGAAATCGTACTGTTATGGTGGGTTTAGGGATTGGTGCCAATCGCAGAACCCGGGGTATCGATAAGTTAAACTGTAACTATACCAGCTTAACCACAAACTCTGAAAAAACAGAGAATAGGAAAAACAATAACAAAAGGGGGAAAACCGAAAATATCACCCAACGGGTGACTAGGTGCCACAAAGACACAAACAAAGGAATAAATAAACCACCAACACCGAAAGTGTTTGAATGAAAAGATAAACGGCTAGAAGAGCCAAATAACCAATGAAAGAAATGAAACCCAAACACAGTCCACAGACTGTCTAACCGGAAAACCAAACTAACTCAGGGGAGCGAGTAAGTTTCCTAAATCGGGTAACATAAAAGGAGTCCTACATTTACTAAATGAGATTTCTTGATTCCTAAAGTAAGTGCTTTCAGTAGTATCTTTAAAAAGACGCTACCACCTTACTGGCTAAATCGTAATGAAGGCTTACGATTTCGCATAGAACGAATCCAGGTGCGAGTATTTATAGGAAGGTGATTAGTAATAGGAACCAGCTGACCCGCCTCAAAAGAAGGCGCAACACCGCCATCTGGTGGTGGTTCAGGGGAACAACCGTGACAGAAATGGAGCTTTCTGAAGCATTGAACACACTGTGTCGAAAATGGGTTCAGTACTCGGAGCTTCATATGAGAATGCACATTGCCATCTGCTGGTGAAATGAATGTAGTGCAACAAACCTGATTTATACAAACCTGTATATAATATACAGTCAAGCCGGAAAGTCTGCACACCCCTTTCACCCTCTCCACGTTTCATTGCGTTACAGACTTATTCTACAATAGATTAAGTTCATTTTTTGTCTCAAAATTCTACACAAAATAGCCCATAATGACAAAGTGAAAACAGGTTTTTAGACATTTGTGCTAATTTATTACAAATCTAAATGTACACAAGTGTGCACACCCTTTGATATGACACCCAAAAGTGAGCTGAGCTGAGGTGCATTTTGTTTCCACTGATACTGCTTGAGATGTTTCTACAACTTGATTCTAGTCCACTTGTGGTAAATTCAATTGATTAGACATGATTTGGAAAGGCACACACCTGTCTATATAAGGTCCCTGTTATGTTTTGCTACGTTTGTTTTTGTATTTTATCATTTTTCTCATCATTACGGTTCATTCACGTCTGTTTCTCCGTCTGTCTGTGTTCCGTGTTTTTCGATAATCCACTCCTCGTTTTTTTGACGATTTGACTTTACAGGTTTTCTGTTTTCCTATCTCGTTTACTTCCTTCTTTCTTTCTAAACATTCTGTATATATTAGTTAGATGTATATAGTACTAACCTACTAATCTACTAACATTAGGGATTTAGATTAAGTTACTAACATTACTAATTACTAATAATCTCACGCTTCTATCTACTGCTATCATTCTCTCTCTCGTTGTCCTATCCCTGTATGCTTCTCTCTTTTCGCTTTATCTGCATGCAGATTCTTTCTATGCGCTCCTCCCCTTCAAACTGTGCACGTGCCTACCTGCTAGTCCAGGTCGTTTATTTTCAGTGTGTTTATGTGCTTCCTAGTCCGTGTCTTTTTTCTCCCCCTGCTATTGTATTAGTGATCCCTATCATTCTCACCTGTGTTCTTGCCCTCTCTCCTCCCAGTCACACCTAATTCCTATTGTGTTTCCCTTCCCCGTTTGTATTTAAGTTCCGTGTTTGCTTTCATTCATTGTCAGAACGTTGATCATCATTCACTGTGCCGATTGTGTGTAAGCCAGAGTTTGTTTGTATTTTCCGAGACACCCCTTCTGTTTGACTTCGAGTTTGCCTTCCGATTTAGTTTGTTCGCCTTTCTGATTATTTGGTTTTGACTTTTGTATTGCCTTTTTGACTACTCTTTTGGATTTCGATTTTGTACCTTATCTTACTCTGACTATCGGCTTTTGAACTTTGCTTGTTGATTAAACGTTCCTTTACTGCCTGGTCTGCGCCTGGGTCCTTGTTCGGACATCACAGTACGTTCTGAGCAGAATGGACCCAGCAGACCCTGACTATCTACGCTTCGCACTCGAGCAGCAGGGGGCTATGCTCGTGCGTCATCAGTCCCACCTGGAGACGGTCACCCACCATCTTCAGACCTTAACCTCCAGTTTGGCGGAACTTATGATGACTCTGCGAGCCCCTGCACCCAGCAACGGACCCCAGCAATCCGCTGACCCACTCCGTCCTGGTTTTCCTTCGTTGCCGGTGCGCGAACCCCATCTGCCTCCCCCGGAGAAGTACGCCTGTGAACCTGGTGGCTGTCGCGCCTTCCTCACGCAGTCTCAACCGATTTTCCAGCTGCAGCCGTTAACATTCCCCACTGAACTTTCCAAGGTGGCTTACGTCATCATCCAGCTGATCAGTCGAGCCAAGACTTGGGGAACCACTGCGTGGGAGGAGTCTGTTCCCTACTGCCAGAGTTTCAATCTGTTTGCCGAGGAGATGAAGAAGGTCTTCGACCGCTCCAAGCATGGCCACGAAGCAGCGAGGGAGATGCTTCACATGCGCCAGGGGAGAAGATCTGTCTCGGACTACGCCATCGACTTCCAGACGTTGTCTAACTCGAATGGATGGGATAAGGGGGCTCTCTATGACACCTTCATCAATGGCTTGTCTGAACTGCTTAAAGATGAGCTGCGACCTACCCAAGTCCTTCGACGACCTCATCAGTCTAGCCCTTCGTGTCGATTCACGGCTACAAGAGCGCCAACGCTTCCGGGATCCAGGGGTTTTCCGAAGACCAGAGTCTGAGAGGTTCAAGATTCCTGCCACCCTCGTCACTCGCCCTAAAGCTTCCTCTGCACCCACGTTGGAACCAGAACCCATGCAGGTGGACCGTGCTTGTCTTACCCGTGAAGAACGTGATTGGAGGATGGCTACCAAGTCCTGCCTCTACTGCGGTCAACCGGGTCACTTTGTTTCGAACTGTCCGTTAAAAGCCAACGACCCACTAGTGAGTAGAGGAGCACTAGTGGGCGTAATTTCGGTTGAATGCTCCTCTAAACAATGCACCTGCCTGCCTGTGACTATCGAGTGGGAGGGTCAGAGGCAAGAGACCACCGCTCTCATTGACTCGGGCACTGAGGAGAGCTTCCTGGATGCTGGTGTGGCTACTAAATGGGGCATTCCGGTTTCCAGTCTTTCACGCCTTCTAGTGGCCAACTCACTCAACGGTCAAAGACTTGCCCACATAACCCATACCAGTTCTCCCTTGACTTTGCGCATCTCCGGCAACCATCAGGAGAGGATAAGACTGCACATCATTGATTCTCCTCATGCTCTCATTGTTCTTAGTCACCCCTGGCTGGTTAGACATAACCCTTCCTTGGAGTGGAGCAATCACAAGATTGTGGGTTGGAGCCCACACTGTTTGTCCCATTGCCTGCATCAAGCCCACTCTTCTGTTCCTAGTTCCCTTTCTCCAGAGAAAACCCCTGATCTGTCTGTCATTCCTTCCAAGTACCTGGACCTCAAGGAGGTCTTCTGCAAATCCTGAGCCATCCGCCTGCCCCCCCATCGCCCCTATGATTGCGCTATCGAACTCCTGCCCTGTTTTGGATGACAATTTTGGTGGGGATGGAATGGCCCTACAGGTGCTGGGCAAAGTTAATGCCCGCACAAAGTTTCTTGCCAGAAAGGCCAATCTGCTGGACAGAGAAAGCCTATGTCTACTAGCCAACAGCCTAGTGCAATGTCATTTTGATTACGCCAGTGTAGCATGGTCAGCAGGTCTATCAACCTCATTAAAAAGGAAACTGCAGGTGTCTCAAAATAAGCTAGTTAGGGTTGTGATGGGGCTAGGCCCTCGAGACCATGTTGGAAGGAGGCACTTCCTAGAGCTCAACTGGCTACCAGTTGAGGCTAGAATGACTCAGCTGAGGCTCAACATGGTACACAAGGTCATTAACAATAGGGCCCCAGTGTACCTAAGCAGCCATTTTTCCAGTGTTAGGGAATCACACAACCACAGGACTAGGTCCAGCTTAGCCAACCAGCAACCCCCGAGGTGTAGAACCAAAATGGGGCAATGCTCATTTGCCTACACAGGAGCACAGGAGTGGAATGAACTGCCGTTGACCATCAAACAGAGTACGAACCCACACAGTTTTAAGGTGAATGTTAGGAAGTGGCTACTAGCCAAAGTCCAAGAATAGTCAGGTAGGGAAGGGAGGGATTGTTAGGATGTGTAATGTATGCATTATGTAGTTTTAGATATTTATGTATTTATGTGTTAAGTGTCTATACCTGTTTTTACTTGTTTTAAGTGTCTTACGTATGAACATGTTAAGACCAAGGACCACAACGGAAATAAGTCCACGACTTTTTGTGCTATCCTGGACAATGTTTTGATGCATGACTTGCACTGACATGTATTTTAAATTGATATGTCGAATAAACTAAACTAAACTAAACTAAACTGCCCGGTACTACCCCTCCCAGGGAGCGCCTGTTTTCCTTGTCCCGTCCCGAGATAGATACTTATTCATAGTATCTATCTACAGGAGTCGCTGGCTGCTGGCATCATTCGCCCTTCCTCTTCACCCGCTGGAGGTGGGTTCTTCTTCGTTGGCAAGAAGGACGGTTCTCTACGCCCTTGCATCGACTACCGGGCACTCAATGACATCACCATCAAGAATCGCTGCCCTCTCCCCCTCATGACATCAGCTTTTGAACAACTGCAAGGGGCCACTGTCTTTACCAAGTTGGACCTGCGCAACGCTTACCACCTGGTGCGCATTTGTGAGGGGGACGAGTGGAAGACTGCATTCAATACCCCGACTGGCCACTGGGAATACCTGGTGATGCCTTTCAATCAATCAATCAATCTTTATTTTTGTATAGCGCCATTTAAAAACAGGTTGTCACACAGCGCTTCACAATTGGCATTTTCCAGAGGGAATCAAAAAACCAGAAAACCATTGGAGCCAATGTGGGAGACTGGAAAGGCCTTAAAAGGCGGTAGAGATGAACTCCTGGAAAATGGTGGGATACAAAGAAAAACAAAACAAATAGTTATTGAGGCTCATGAGGCTTAACAGACCACCAGAAGGGCATTCTAAGTGTAGGGGTGGGGTGGACCTCATCCCTCCAGATACCAGGGCAGGGCGGGGGATGGAACCAGCAGCCAGGGTCTGGGCCAGCGGCATCCGGCTAACACATGGCAGGGGTGGGGGGTTGACTCTGGGGCAGGTGAGCTCCGGGCAGGTGCCACGAAGCCGGGGAGAAAAGAGGAAAGGTGCAATTATGACTACGATAAATATCACACCGGATCAGGGGAAAGAGTAGTGATAACACTTTTGCACCAGCAGAAGTAATCTAGGGCAGCATAACTAATTAGGTGAGTGGCACAGGGAGCACGCAGCCATGAGGGCACTCAGAGACCATCCCACCACATCATCAGCAGTCCTGATAGGGGCGGATCATCACTTATGATTGGTGACAGTAAGGATAGCTCATTGCTCATTGCTCATTGCCCAGAAGGCTCTATTGCTACGCCCCCTCCACATCTGCACCTAATGACTATAAGAGAGACTAAAGACTTCCATATCAATTAACTGATTGACACCAATTAAATAATAATTAAATCAACTATGGCCTTTGGAGCAACCTCCCGGGTGACAGTTCACTCTCACACCCTGTGAGAGTGCCAAACCTGCCCCCGGAAAGTCTCCCTGCTCCAAAGGCCTCCACCACATGCAAAACAAAGGCAACCATGCCACTCCCATGTGGCCGAGACGACGCCCTCCACAAGTTGATTTGAACATTGTAGATTGTATGCAGATTAAAACTCACTTCTGTGTCAAGATCAACCGGAACATCTTACGATGGGGCAGGTCAAGCTGATCTAGGACAGTCTGACTGGACAACAGGTAGTTCAGGTGACACACAGTGCACTTGAGAGTCTCCGTCATCATCAGATAGTACCTGTCGATGTCCAGGACCTTGCGTGCCCTCTTATAATAATAATAATATACGCCATTTAGCAGACGCTTTTATCCAAAGCGACTTACAATAGTGAATGCATACATTTTCAGTGTGGCCCCAGTGGGGATTGAACCCACAACCTAAGCGTTGCTAACACTGTGCTCTACCAACTGAGCCACAGAGAACCACTCTCTTGTGGACACCATATCCCGTCAGCTGCTTCCCTCAGGTTGGGCAGAACACCCTTACCTTCCACAGGTGATAGGGCATCCATGCTATGAGCCAGTGGGTGAAAAACCGGTCTGGGGTTGGCTATTTTTCATTACCCTGAGAGTGTGAAATCCACAGGCACAACTCTGTGATTGCCCAAACAGAGTTGTTTTCTACGGGCTTGTAATGGGCACCTCTCTATCTGAAACAATTGAAAATCCACTTTTTATTAGCAGATCCACTTTATATTAGCTGAAACCTTATCACCCCTGATCATCTTTAGACTGCATGAATGTAACATTAAAGAGAACACTTTCTTTTCTTCTTTCCAAACTATTCTGCAAACACAAGTTCAACTGGTAATTAGCTGGCAGCCAATCTTTTTATGACAAGTTTTAGGTGTGGGATGCACTAGCATACTTTACCTTCCGGTAGAGGTCATACCACCTCTTTTGTGTGGGGGCTGGCCTGTTGCCCGCTTCAGTGGGCCAAACTCCGGAGGCAGTAAACTTCCTCAGCCGGGACATCCACTCATCATCCCCCATCGCCCTGTGCGGTTTCCCTTTCAAAGTCATCTACGACCAACAGCAAAATAATGCTGTATTCTTCTGAATATCTTCCTGGAACCAGGTCTGTCCTGGGGATATCACTGCATGTAATATTATATCATATATTTTCATATAATACATTCTAATTTGTCAGAAAGAAGATTAGATGTCACAAACCCCCACAATTATTTTAGCTAGCTTACTGTACGTTTGTGTGTTATATACTGTACAAATTTGGTATATATAAGTAAAACAGATGTAGATGCTATGATCTTTGTCTACCAACGGATGCCGATAGCATCCTCTTTGCATCATCCATTTACAGTTAACGTACATCATACTCTAAAATAGCTATATGACGCCACTGTTTGTGAGAAAAACAGATATAAATGCTATGATATTCGTTTTAAATTTGTTCAAAAATGTTCCTTCACATTTAGTATGCTGCTTACCTTGCAAAGTTGCAGTAACAGGTGCCGTTAGGATCAAGCAGCCATAACTAACTAAGATGTAAGGACCCACCTTCAGCCACCGTGCCACTGTGATTGGCCCTGTCCAATTTTGCGAAGCTGTGCCATTGGGCCGTCCATTTTGTGAAGCGATATGAGTTGTCTATGAAAATGGAGCAAAACAGACTTTCGTGATATAGGTAGCACAAGAAGCCGGGGAAAAATAGTCTTTTAAGGGGGGAAAGAAGGGGGGGAAAGTGGAAGGACCTCATCCCTTTATCATCTTTTAATATTTAAAAGAATCCTTGAAACTGTGATCTGTATATGTATTGTGGTTCTGTGTGGCTCAGTAGGTAGAGCATGGCATTGACAATGCTTAGGTTGTGGGTTCGATCCCCATTGGGGCCACATATAGCCTACTGAAAAATGTATGCATTCACTACTGTAAGTCGCTTTGGATAAAAGCGTCTGCTAAATGTCATATATTATTGTGGCGATCTTACCCCTGTTAGCGTAGCCCGTTGCTAAGTGCTTGTAAATACTTGTAAATGTCTGTGTGTAGTTAGCTAGCGGCTAGTTGTTCCTGCTAGCTTTCATGCGAATACGTTTGTGTATATCTGTCTGTAGTTAGCTAGTGGCTAGTTGTTCCCACTAGCTTTATGCAAATATGCAGTTATGTTTGTGTGTTGTGTGATTGGTTGTTGTTTGTACCCCAATCAAGGCAAACCAGGGTTTAATAAAAAGGCAGTTCGCCTGGTCGAACGGGTCAGAGTGTGCTAATGTTTTTGCTGTGATGACTTCAATAAAGAGAAGCTCCCCTGGGGCGATTCCTGAACCACAAACTCTGTCTCTGCCTCTGCTTCCTCGGCGGAACGCCACACTGGTGTCCGGAAGTGGGATAGAGCTGCGAGAGGTGGAGGAAGCGATCCGAGAGCTGGAAGAGAGGCTGGGGGTGCAAAGACGCCGAAAGACCGGGGCGACGAAGGCCCAGCGGTACGCCAAGAGAGGGCCTCCGAGCGACCAGATGGAGTCAGCATGGTTCGGCTTATGCGCCCGGCAGATACAGCGGGGCAGCGCAGTGGGAGCCGTACCTAGCCCAGTTGCAGCTAGCTGCCCATCACTGCGGCTGGAGCGAGGGCATGACTGCGACACACCTGGCACTTGCCCTGGAGGCCCAGCGCTGCAAATACTGCTGGACCTTGACGCCGCTGACCAAGGCGACCTGAAGGCCCTGACAACGGCGTTGGCGAGATGGTTCGGCCAGCAGCGATCGACCCAGGTGAGCCAGGAGAGGCTCACCAACCGCCGTCGCGAAGGAGGAGAGAGCTGGGGGACCGTGGCCGCAGACATGCGGTTCCACACAGGGCAGGGCTACCCGTCATTTGGCGCAGCAGAACAGAGCTCGCACTGCACGCCTTCCTCCAGGCCCTTACCCCGGAGCAACTGCGCCAGCATGTCATCTGGCCACACCCCGCTCCCTTGATGAGGCCCTCAAGGAAGCAGAGAGGGCTGAGGACGTCCTCTGCCTGGCTCCAGGCCAGACAGCCCGCGTCCGCGAGGCTAACTGCTACGAGGAGGAGGAGGAAGTCCACTGGGCACGCTCACCCCCGCAGCAGCGATGACAGCGCCCACCGCCGGTACGACGTAGCTGCTGCTACCGCTGTGATGAGCCAGGACACCTAGCCCGTGACTACCCAGCACCAGCGCCAAAGCCTCGATCCCCACGGCCGTTGGGAAATGACACTGGGACAAGCGCTGTGAAGAAACCGCTGTCCCAGGAACCCATCCTCCTCAATCAGGAACAGCCTGCTGTGCCTGAAACCAGTTCGGTCCCACTCGCAAAAGTGAAAATTCCATCTGCCTTCGTGAAGGTGGGCACCGAGCAAAGCAAACTCTATCCTGCCCTTTTAAGGGCGGCTGAGCAAACCATCCAACCGTGAGTGGGCCGACTGGGTAAGGCTGGATGGACAATCCTGTCAGGCACTGGTCGGGGGCCACCATCTCCCTGGTGCAGCCTGGAATGCTCCCCAACACCACCTGGGCACCAAAAACCACCCAGTTGCAGTCGGTGATGGAGCAGAGGCTCGGCATGCGGGGTAAGAAGATGGTGAGCGTGGAGGTCGGGAATCGAGAAGTGGTGGTGCATGAGTTCTAGCTGGCAGACATCAGTGATGCGTGCATCATCGGCCTGGATCTGCTGGCCCACTGGGGTGCCACAGTGGACATCGCCAATGCCAGGCTCTCCATTGGCGCCACCACCCTCGCCCTCCACACCACCCCCAAGAGGAAACACAGGTCCAGGAGGACCCATAGCCAGGCAACCTCAGCCCGCCCACACGGTTCGCCGCCCCAGCCTGCCAACACAGGTAGTAGCTCGCCTGCCCCTGGTCGCCATGCCCCTCTGTCGCAACCCGCCTCATCCTCTGTCGAGACGACAGGCGCTGTCCGCGAGCTGTGGCAACGTAGCTGCAGCGGCCTAGACCCTCACCAATGCCAACAGCTTGAGCTGCTCGTGATGAGGAATGCACGCAGACTGATCTAGTGCAGCACACCATTGACACTGGTGATGCTGCACCGGTTTGTCTGCACCCTCACCGGTTTTCACTCGCAAAGCGGCTGGGGGCGGAGGAGAAGGTTAAAGAGATAGTCGCCGTGGGCGTCATTGAGCCCTCCAGCAGCCCGTGGGCAGCCCCTGCCGTCCTAGTGTGGAAGAAGAACGGAGAGTGGTGTTTTTTTGTCAATTACCGGCACCTCAACGATGTAACGCACAAGGACGCCTACCCTCTCCCCGCATCGACAATGCATTTGACCACATCGCGGGGTCCATCTGCTTCTGCTCGCTGGACCTCCGGAGTGGGTACTGGCAAGTGAGGATGGCCCCCGGATGCGAAAGCTAAAACAGCTGTCACCATCGGGCAAGGGTTGTGGCAGTTCTGCATGATGCCGTTCGGACTGTGCAACGCCCCTGCCACGTTCGAGCAGCTGGTGCTGTCGGCTGTCCCCCGAAGCTGCTGCGTAGTGCACCTGGACAAGCTTCGAGCACGCCCTCACTAACCTCCACAACGTGCTCACTGCGATTCGCCAGGCTGGGCTTCGGCTGAATCCCCGGAAGTGCCAGCTGCTCCGGAGGAAGACGGCCTTCCTGGGGCATGTTGTGAGTGAGCGAGGGGTAGCCACCGACCCAGCTAAGGTGACTGCCATGCAGGACTGGCCGATCCCAGCGAACGTAGGTGAGCTGCGCAGTTTCCTGGGGCTGGCAGACTACTACAGGCGCTTTGTGCAGTGTTTTGCCTCCATTGCCAGTCCCCTCCATTGCCTCACTGACAAGTACCAGCCGGTCGTTTGGACGGAGGAGTGCGCAGAAGCCTTTGCCCAACTCAGAACGGCTCTCACGGAGGCCTCCGTACTGGCGTATCCAGACGTGCACCGCCTGTTCATCGTAGACACTGATGCCAGTAACGTGGGAGTGGGAGCCGTCCTCTCTCAGGAGGACAGTGACGGGGAGAGAGCAGTCGCCTATTACAGCGGCGCCCTGAGTCGGGCAGAGCGAAACTACTGCATGACCCGCAGAGAGCTGCTGGCAGTGGTGAAAGCACTGAGGCACTTCAGGCCCTACATCCAAGGCAGCCACTTCCGCCTCAGAACTGACCACACTTCGCTCACCTGGCTCCTGAACTTCAAACACCCAGAGGGCCAAGTGGCACGGTGGCTAGAAGAGCTACAGGAGTGCAACTTCCAGATTGAGCACAGGGCTGGGCAGCACCACACCAACGCCGACATCCTGTCCCGCCGTCCCTGTGCTAAACTGAGCTGCGGGCACTGCCACCGGCAACAAGAAAAGAGCCAGGTAGAGCCGGAGGTGGCTGCAGTTCACACTATCAGCGAGGCGGGGTGGCTGCCAGTGTCACCAGAGCAGCTGCAGGAGGGTCAGGAGGCCGACGGCACGCTACGCAAGGTGAGGGGCTGGCTGGAGGCGGGGCGACCGCCACAATGGGCTGAGGACTCGGCTGAGGGGCTCAAGCTCAAGGCCTACTACGGGCAGTGGAAGAGCCTTGAGTTGCGGGATGGGCTGGTGTACCAGTGATGGCAGGCACCTCCTCCAACTCCTCGTTCCCAGAGAGCTCCGCCCGCAAGTCCTCGGACTGGTGCATGGCTCGGTGGGGGCGGACCACTTCGGCAACAGTAAGACTGCGATGACTGAGGGCACACTTTTACTGGCCTGGGTGCCACCGGGACGTAGAGCAGCTGTCCACTGCTGCGATTCCTGTACGGCATGCAAAGGGCCTACCAGGCGCTCCCACGCCCCTCTGCAATGCTACGTGGTGGGGGCCCTGATGGAGCGGGTGGGGGTGGACGTCCTCGGCCATTTCCCTGTCACTGAGGCCGGTAACCGCTATGTCCTTGTGGCCATGGACTACTTTATGAAGTGGTCTGAGGCATACGCGGTGCCGGACCAAAGTGCCACAACAACAGCGGGGAAGCTGGTCGAGGAGATGTTCGCCCGGTTCGGGGTCCCCACCCAACTCCACAGTGACCAGGGGCGAAACTTCGAGTCGCAGGTGCTGGCTGAGGTCTACAGCCGGCTAGGGGTGGCTAAGACCCGGACGACACCACTCCATCCCCAGAGTGACGGTCTTGTCGAGCGGTTCAACAAGACCCTGACTGCACAGCTTGCCATCCTCACCAGCCAGCACCAGCGAGACTGGGACCGCCATCTGCCCCAGGTCCTGTGGTCCTACAGAACTGCCGTACAGGAGTCCAGCCTCTGCACGCCCGCCGCCCTGATGTTCGGGCGGGAGCTCCGGACACCTGTGGACTTGGTGTTCGGGGCCCCGCCGGAGCACGGGGAACCAGCCCGTACAGAGGCATGCTACTTCCGCCAGCTGCTGGAACAGCTATGAGTGGTACACGACTTCTCTCACCAGGCCCAGGACACTGCGGGACTGCGACAGAAGTGCACCTATGACCAGCACTGCAAGGGACAGGCCTTCAAGCCAGGTGACAGGGTGTGGATCCACTGCCCAGTGCACAAGAAAGGCCTGTCCCCTAAGCTGCAGTCACACTGGCGTGGGCCTGGCGAGGTCGTGGGGCGGCTGAGTGAGGTGACCTACCGTGTGTGCATGCCAAACCGGGGGCGCCTGGTGGTGCTCCACCAGGATCGACTTGCACCCTACCACCCACTCGCCACCGAAGAATCAGCTGGCGGACAGGAAGGTAGCAGCCCTGTCCCCTCAACACCACCGACAGCGGAGGAGGCGACACCGCGCACCCCCGGTCGACCCACTCGGCAACGGCGGCTACCAAGCTACCTCAGTAATTAGTAATTATTAAGAAAGTGGTGATAAATTCATATGGCCTAGCATATTATGTTTGAATAAAGGAATATAATGATGTTATATCATGTTATGTCGCAACTCTGCCTTAAAAAATATTGCTACGTCTCTGTCACACGCCACGTGACACACCCTGGACGGGGACAGAGCAGTCCAGACACGGAGTGGAGTTTTTCGGTCTACGGACCGGATTTTTTTTTTCTTTTCTTGCTGGCGCATTCTCTGTTCCCACACTGGGCAGAGAACGAGCACCGGGAGCATACAATAATAAACACTAATAACCACAAACAAACACGTTACCCTAGTTGCCGCGAAGCTTTCGGGTAACTAAATGAAAATACCAAAACCAAATTAAACAATATCTTTGTTTAACTCTTTTCAGTTCGTTCGATATTCACTTTCACTTTTCTTTTCTCTTTCGTTGTTCTTTTCTCGCTCCTCGGTCTCAGCTACTTTATTGGTAGGCATGGCCGTTTTTCCGCCAAGGAGTTGTGACGATCGGGATAAGGACCCAGACGCAGATCAGGATTTAGGCAAAAGAGTCGTTTATTGGGAAGCAGGGGTCAAAACCAGGAGTCAGATGCAGCGAAGGTACAGAATCACAATGCAGAGAGTAGTCACAAAAAGGCAGTCCAAAAAGTAAAAACAGGTAGGCAGATAGGCAAACAAACAGAATCGATAGGCAGGCTCGGAGTAGTTAACAGAAGGGGTGTCTCGGGAAATACGATAAACTCTGGCTTTAGAAGAATAGGCTCAGGTAATAAAGATCAACGTTCTGACGGGGAAGGAACATAAACACGGAACAGATATACAAACAGGAAAGGGCAATACAATAGGAATCAGGTGTGACTGGGAGGAGAGAGAGGTAGGAACACAGGTGTAAACATTGGGAATCGTTAATCCAATAACGAGGGGAAACGCAAGACATGGACTGGGAATCATACAAACATATAGACAATAAACGACCTGGGAGATCAGGCAGACACGTGCATAGTTAGAAGGGGAGGAACGCAAAGAGATAAGCTGCGTGCGAATGAAAGGGAAAGTGAAAAGCTAACAGGGATAGGATAATGAGAGAAAATGACAGCGATAGTCAGAAGCGTGAGATAATTAGTGATTAGTAATGTTAGTAACTTAATCTAAATCCCTAATGTTAGTAGATTAGTTGGTTAGTACTATATACATCTAACTAATATATACAAAGTGCAATCTAGGAAGTAAGAAGGAAGAAAACGAGATAATAAGCGAAGACGGAGAAAACCCGAAATGTAGAACTTCCTGAAGTGCATGACAAGACAAGGAGTGGATCTCAAAATAACAGGAACAAAGACAGACAGGGACCAGAACGTGACAGAAAGATCTAAATAGAATACTGAATAAAGAATGATGAATAATGACAGAAGAAAAATAAACAAAGTACAAAAAACAACAGAACAGACACTCAGAACATAACAGGAGTGGTTTTAGTGCAAAATAAATGCTTGCAATCGATTCAGAATCATGAAAAACCCCTAGTTTGACCCCTCACAAGGTACTTAAGGCAGAAATAAACATTTTCAATTTTTCACAGATAAGGTTCCGGGTACCCCAACTTTCAGCAGCTGTCACGGGTTTTCCTATGGGAGTTGAATTTAAATATTTTTATATGTGTTATTAGACACCTTTACAAACACATTGGTGAATACATTTCTTGGTAAGGAATTTATTCCAAGATTGGCCAAATATCTGATTATATTCCCTGACTAGTGGTGCCGTTTCAGTTCCTGCCTTGTTCGGAACCAGAGCGCTCTGCTCTCAACAACACCAATCCTGTGTTTGTGGCTGCTTAGCAACCGCTTCTATCAACTGTAGCCATGATCGGAATGTGTACTTCACAAATCCAACCTGCCGTTTAAAACCTAAGAAAAGTTGTGTTCCTAGTCCTTTGCCTATGCATTTGTGGTTGCCTCTGTGAATGTGTCAGCTTGTCTCCGAGTTCCAGGTTTGTGTACTCAAAGCGATTAGCTGACTAGCTAGTGAATTATTTGATTGTTTAGCTATATTTAACGTTGATCATAAACGCAGCATTATAGCATGCGAACGTTAGCTACGTTATTATAATGCCCAATTTATAATAATGAGGTGTAATTTTAATTCATTTTATTTCGTAAGCTTGTACTGCAAGAAAGTTTAATTTTGTATTTATGATGTGCATTTTTCAGATTAATTAGATTAACGTTAGCGCTAGGCTGCCTAATGCCTTGCATACAAATCGGATTTTTGTAATCTAACATTCTACATTTAAAGTTCCAACCCCGCGGGCATTTTTCGTTGTATACTAGTTGCACAGAATTAAAAAGTAGGACTAACCTAACGTTGTGAAGAGATTACATGAAGGTGGAATCGTTTTTTCAGCGTTGTATTGCAAAATTGGTCTGAAATGACATTTCGGGATGATGTGGGATTTTGATGGTCATCCTCTGAAGTTGGTTTAGAACCGCATTAAGGATGAAAATGGAGGGTGTTTTTTTTATACGTAGCCTAATTTATCACATTTGTCACATAGAAGTTGGGGGAAAATGAAAGTTTGCTTGATGTATATGACAATATTATGGAAATGTTGTGGACTCAACACCGTGACAACATTAATTAAGACCAAAACCTTACATCTGTAAATTTATATTTGACTTATAACAAGTTACCTAAAGACCCGATTCCAAGCTCGGAACCGGAGAACCAAATTTCATAACGTAACGATTCCAGTTCTTCGTTGTCTTAAATTGCACCCGATCGAGCTAAAATATACATCTATGGCATTATACTGAGTGATTTGGGTAAATTAGTTCTGGGGAGACAAAGCTAGTCTGCGAGAATGTGTGGGAAACAAATGTAAGACAAAACATGACCAGCGTCGAGCGTTGCTATGACTAATATCGCAAACTTTGGCCGTTTGATATTTGATAATGTTCATATCGGAATAACGACCGGAATACGATCTATTGTTCACTATTACTCGTAGCTCGTGCTGGACACATTTTTGCAGCGACACGCTACATAAAAGCACAGATGTAAACACAAAGTCAAATATAGCTAATGTTTTCATTTTTCTACGATTGAAAAATGTAGGCTACAGGTATGAGGTATTAAATGTGATATTGGCAAATTGCAATTCATTGGAGGACCAACGCCGAATAATAAATATGAAAGATTATATAGCCCAGTGTTACATCACTGCGTGGTACCTCCTGCGCTTGCTGCCCCCGACATGACTGCCAAACGCCTAGGTAGAGGTAAGAAAAGTGTAGCTAATGTTACGGGAAAGCTGTGTTCTGCTTTTGTGAATTTGAGCTGGAATGTTACAGTGTCAATGCTAATGTCACCACAGAGCGGTCGCGTTATTTTTTGTCACTTAAGATAACTCCTCCTATCTTCACGGTTCTGTTGTGGGGTGGAAAAACGACACGGGGGTTGTGTTCGAAACCGCTCCCTATTCACTTTAAAGTACACTATATAGTGTGTACGCCATTTTGTAGTGTGCGACGAATTCTAAACTGTTAATTTCGTTCACTATATAGCCTAGTGAATGAGAAAATACCCACAATTCACCGTGATTTGTAGTGAACAGCGAATGTACCCTACAATTTCTCCCGTGTACCACAATGCAATGCGGTCGTGTCATACCGCCATACATACACCTCCGTTTATGCCTCAAGAACAAAAGTTGAGCCAACAGCAGTAAAACAGCAACAGGAATCATGGTGGTGGTAACGTTAGCTAACTGCTTTAGCCACCGATTTATTATCGCTATGGGAGTTGGTGCTAGTCGTGAGCTCGTGAGTTATCCTAATGTTATTTTCTCCACACGAGCTAGTTAGCTCACGACTTCCATAACGGTAGCTATTGGTGGCTAAAGCAGTGGCTAGCAGACAGCACCACAGTTGACAAAACCACACTTGCACATCATTAGAATTTCAACAATTTATTTGGGATTTAACATTCAAAACTGAACATGCAAACCCGATAGTACCTGAGTACATTTCAACCTGCTGCCATGAGTGCTCGGTTTGTTTACGATACTGGGCGCGTCCGCTTGCATCACCTGAATATCCGGCACTTTTTTTTAAACGCAAATTATGTTCAGTTGTAGTATCCGAAAACAGTATTTTCGTTCGCTACATAGTACACTATATAGTAAACACTATATAGGGAATAGGGAATAGTGAACGAGTGAGCGGTTTCGAACACAGCCAGGGACTCCACCCGTTAAGGGGATAGTTACGGATACGGATGGTTACCATGTCGTGCCGTACCATACCGTGCTGTCGGTGGAAAAACGCTAATAGCGTACCAATAATCGAAGTGAAGCTACAAATTTTGAATTTTCAATATTTATTGACCTCATGCACTTGTAAGAAATATTATTTTGCTACACCACTATTGACTATGAATATTGAGATACATGTTATGTGTTAAGCTCTGAAACGTATATCTTTCAAACTACAAGTTAGGTTATAGGCGAGTTGACAGGGATGTTGTGAAGTGTTTGCAATGAACACCATGTAGGCTAGCACCCTAATTAAAAATACAATAAAAAAATGATTAGCCTATATCTATTCTATCTAGGTTGATGTGAGAATTTACATACATGAAGACTATGGAAATTGCTAGAAAATAACATTAATAGTTAACATTAACTAATGTAATATTTAAGAACATATCTGGCTTTTTTAAAACCTTTTTTGTGCCTTTCATCTAAATTCACTTGACCGTTACCTTCCTTGCCTTGTATCCAGTCAGGTCCAGAATTATTGGCACCCTTGATAGAAATGAGCAAAAAAGGCTGTATGAAATCAACAACACAGATAATGAGCTATATTTTGTCCTCAAACGTATGGGAATACTATACGTATACCTATAATTTCAAGATTATTGGCACCTAAAGATGACTTTAAATGAAACCAAGCCAAGTTAAATCTGCAAAAGCAGATTTTTAGCCTGTTATTTTACTTCATCTCAGTCTTAAGGAACTGTATTGTGGCCTTCCATCACGTCCTGTTTCACTAGGGTATAAAAATGAGGTAACACACATGTGAAATCCCTTTGTTATCTATCACCATGGGGAAAGCCAAAGACCTGTCAAATCAAAAGAGACAGACGGTTGTTTACCTACACAAGTCAGGTAATGGGTAAAAAAATATATACATAAATGGTTAAACATACCAACAATCATTGTTAGAGCAATAATCCAAAAGTTTCAAACATCTTGAACAGCTGCAAACTTACCAGGAAGAGGATGCGAGTGCATGTTGTCCCCTCACACAGAGAGTAAGATCATAAGGGAGGCAAAGAAGAACTCAAGGACCAGAGTTCAAGTAGCACAGACTCTTGTTGCGTCTTGGGGTCACAAAGTTAAAATCCATCATAAGATGCCACCTCCATTCCAACAGGCTCTGTGGAAGGGGAAGGAATGGCACATCATACCTACTCTACTGTCAAATAAGGTGATGGATCATTGAGGCTTTGGGACTGTTTTCCTGCCAGTGGCCCAGGGTACCTGAAACCTTCCAGCGATACCTCAAAATCAACAAAGAAATTGTGCTGTGAAAACTAAATCAATGTTTTGCAATGCCCATCTCAGTCTCCGGACTTAAACCCAATCGAACACACGTGGTCTGAATTGAAGAGGGCAGTCCATAAGTGCAAACCTAAGGATATCAAGGATCTTGAAAGGTTATGTATGGAGGAATGATCCTCCAAAGATTCTTCCAAATGTGTTCTCCAACCTTATTAAACATAGAAATAGGCTCAGTGCCACTATCCTTGCCAAGGGAGACTGCACCAAGTACAAAAATGGGTACAAACCTTTTTTCTTTGGAAATAAAATATTATTATTTTGTTTGACATGTTGGAAAATTAGAATATATCAAATGTTATTTGTTTTTTACAGGCTTGTTTGCTCATTTTCATCAACAGTGCCAATTCTGCACCCGACTGAATATCATGGAAGAAGTCAGATATCCAGGTCACTTAGCTCCGAACCCCTTAGCAACGGAGACAGAGGCAAAAGTGTAGAATTAAGTTGTTGACTTGCACAGGGAAATAGACATGGTGAAGGGTTGTCAATTGCAATACAAATTAAAAATAAAAAAACATAGAAATGCGATTTTTTTATATGATACCAAACGAGCCACAGAGACTTGAGAAAGAAGTGGCTGGAAGTGATCAGAGGGGCGGAACATAGACAAACGAATAAAATGAACACGTTTAACTAAACAACAAAAATGTAAACCTTCATATTTTATGGAGTAATGCATGTGCATACACTTTATTCATACTACAAAACACATGAAACCAACAGGAAAATCAATTTGTACATTAAAAAATGATCTTGAGAAAATTCTTAAAAATATATTTTTTGTTAGATTTAATTAATTAATTGATTTGTGCTTGTTTTGCTTTTCCCTAGGGCTTGAATGTTTGAAGAGTGATAATAAAAAAAGATATTGAATAAAATAATTTATTGGAAATAACTGGTAGCCCAATCAGGCAACAAGGCAACATAACATTGCCAATACCTCTTGTTTGACCGAAGGCCTGGGCTACCATTAATTGACCCTTGTATAACATAATTATGATGAGTATGAAGATGAAGAACATTTTTTAATACGTTTGTTGTTTATTAACCAGTTCTAACTTGGAGCTATAAAATTAGATTGTACGATATCCATGATACATTTAACTTCAGCCATTTCCATGTTTTCCCCACAGTGACTGGTGTGGTGATGTCCAGTGGAAATGCCCACCAGTAAAGAACAGGCAGCAATCCGAAAAGTAAAAGCATTCCTCCAGGAATGGGACCAGGGCAATAGCACAGTGCGTAGCCACATGCTGAATGCCTTCCTAAGAGAGAATGTGGGAAAGACCTGTCCTGAACTGGAGATGGAGTTTGCACAGGTTGCCAGTCTGTTTTTGGCCCGGCTCACATCATGGACTAAACTCACGTATCCTTTACTTTGACATGTCAACTACAATTACGTTTTGGTCAGAAAGAGCAATGACTACGGTTCAATCAAATCTACCATGCAGTTTTACGACAAATGCAAAACAGAGACCGACGCCTTCCACAACGTTTTTTTGTGTTAAATGTTATCAAACATTCCACAAGTCTAATTGAACATTGCATAGTATTCATAGAAGGTCTGTATCCTCTCCTTGTGATTCCCCTTAAATCACAAAATGTGATTATCCTAAATAACTTCCAGTGGGGAAGTCATAAATGCCACATCTCATCACAATGTTAGATCCATGTTGGGTATGTTCTTGGTTTGGTGTCGACTTAATGAAGAATCAAATATCAAGTAAGCTTGTCAGTACTCAATTGTTTTAATGTTTCACTTTTTATTTGGCACGAACATTTCAGTTCTAGCTGGACATTCCATAGTTATTTCTATAATGGTGAAGCTTGCATTCATTGCAACACATTGTTTTGTCAGTTAATGTCGACTACAAATTTTTTCATTGTTTCCATATATGAGATAAAAAAATTAAAGAGTTTAAAATCCTCATTCATTCCATAAGAAATTAAATTATATGTCCATTGTATACTGCCAGAAAGCTTCCCTTGGTAGTAATTCATTTTATAAATTCATTTTCTAGCCAGGAGGCCATGGGTTACATTTTCTATACCTATACACCTTCGGCTAGGTCAGACTCTTTCTGGAAATGTCTGGCTATCGGGGATGTGTCATCCTTTCACCTAATAGCACAAAGAACAAAAAAAAACCTTTCAGTGGTACAATGTTGAATACCGTTTTCCACCCGCACATGAACACCAGGAAAACTGGCACTGAATAACTTACATTTCTCTGATGCACACACCTCCGGGCCAGTGACTGTTTTACACCCTACAGTCCACATAGTACAACAGGAGAGAGCTAATGGCGATTAGAGGAGAGTGCGAATCTCACTGATGACAATTGATAGCCTGTGGATGCATGGCATGTTACAAGGAGGAAATAATGTAGCGGTGACCCTTGCAGATTAAAACCACCCTACCCGAGGCAGGGTGAACATTGAACTTTCCTTCACTCTATTTTTTACAGCTACATGTCTGGGACATGTTTAGGGCTTAAGCTAAAATCAGTTGGCGTGTTCCTGTCTGCATCAAGCAAGTAAGCAAAAAGTAATGATCATTTAGAACAGGGATGTCAAACTCATTCCATCGTGGGCCGAGTGTATGAAGGTTTTTGTTGCAACCAGTGCACAACACCAGGTGATTTCAATTAGTTCCCCTCCTTGGTTGAAGAAGGAAGCTAATTTGTGAAATCACCTGGTGTAGTGCACTGGTTGCAACAAAAACCTGCATACACTCAGCCCACGATGGAATGAGTTTGACACCCCTGATTTAGAATATGGTTATTTTTCAGATGATTTTTTTTACTCTTCTCTTTTCTCCTTTTAGCCATCGCTACTTGATTGAGTTCCTAGAGGTTGGAGGAGTTCTGACTCTTTTGGAAATCTTGGGACAGAAAGAGACAAGTGATGGGGACAAAGCAGAAGCCCTCCTCTTGTTACAGATAGTCTCCAATGCCGGACAGAAATTCAAAGAGCTCATCTGTGAAAGCAATGGTATTCACAGATAATTTTATGCCGAGTCAACAGATGTTATCCTAAAAATGATAAATTCATTTCAGAATGCTGCATAAGCCACTCACACAATACAACTTCTCTTGGTCGTTTTGCTCGATACAATGCTGTTTAACAGGGGTGAAAGTGATAGCAGAGTGCTTGGTAAAGTCAGACGTGGAGAATACCCAGGAAACAACCTGCAGCCTGCTGGAGTCGTTGGCCCACAGTAACCCCCAGTACCAGAACCAGGTGTACAGGGGGATAATCACCCTGCTGAACTGCAGCTCCCCCAACGCTCAGCGGCTCATCCTTCAGACACTCCGCGTTGTACAGGTAGACTCTTTACCAGTGTCCTCACCATGGTCACCATGGCCACCCTTCACCATGGTCCTCTGTCCTCTGTTGAGCTCCACGCTGGCCTTGACACAAAACATCAGAGCTGTTGTAACATACTAATATGCATACCAGGCAAAACATTTGTAAGTTGTTCATTTGGGGCTTCTGTCTATGCTTGACACTTGCCTGACATCACATTTTACTATGCTAATTTCTCGCAGGAAATTGTTAAGACGGCACATCCAGGTGTTGCGGAACCTTTGCTGAATTTATTGAAATCGTTTCACTTTGAAGTGCAGTATGAGGGTGAGTAGAGCACAGTAGAAGCTGCTCCAGGTGGGCAAATGAGGCACCGCCTCATTTAAGAGCTCATTAGGGAAATTATGAATAGTAATTCACATTAATTCAATAATGACAAATATAAACATATTAGACAACCATGTCTTATGGTTTACGTAATTTTCATCTTCATCTAATCATTTAGTGAACACTCATGCCCTGTGGATGGTGGCATTGTCATCCTGGAAGAGATCATCAGGCCATCAGGAAATAGCATAGCATGAAGGTTATCACTCAGAATGGCTTTGTGTTTATTGGCATTTACCTTGCCCTCTATGGGGTTGACCTGGTTGGACCTAAATCATGCCAGGAAAATGCACCCCACACCATAGCACCAGAATCCTTCACTGTGGAAAACAAGCACTTGGGCCTGTAGATTTCTTGTGGCATGCGCAACACATACTCAACCACTTGTTGAGAACAGGGTGAAGGGTGACTCATCTGATCATATGACATTTTTCCACTGCTCAGTAGACCGCTGCCTGTGTTCTTTGCACCACTTTACTCACAAATGTGCATTTTTAGGTGTAATAAGGGGTTTGTTCACTGTAACTCGACCATAGTATCCCTCTGTGAAGTTCTCAATGGAACCCATTCTTGATGAAACTGCCTGCTCATGCCCTAGATTGATATTTGAATTCAACAGATTCAGAGTTGCTTGTCTGTTTAGCCTTACATCTCGAGCCAATGCATGGAGGTGTATGCGCTTGAAAACAGTCGCCCCTAGTTCTTGATGTCCTTCCCTCAGACTTCCATGCCAACATCACCTTAGCCACTGTTTGTTGTGAAACATAGTTCGTTGTGAAACATCAGCAAGTTACTGTCACTGAAGCTCCGGCCAAACGTGCCCCAATAATCACCCGTTTAAAAGTCACTGAGATCTCTTGTATTAGCCATGGTAGCCAAAATAATAGGCATATGGGCCTGCCCAGCATTTTCATATGTGACACTAAGCATAGTGGGATGTTAATAGCTTAACATTGACCTCACCTGTGTTGAAGCACCTGCTTCAGAGTGGGTTCATAATTGGCTGCAAGGGCAAATACAAATCTGACCTAGGTGCTGTGGGCAGTGGAGTCCCGCAGGGATCGTTGCTAGGACCTCTGCTCTTCCTTATTTACATAATGATCTTGGTCTCTTAGTAGCAAAATAGTTACATTTGCACATGATACAAAACTTGGGGGTTTAGTAAACAGTTTGGAATTGACTAAGGTAATCCAAAATGACAAAAATCCCAAAATGACAAAAATGCAATATTGCTAAATGTGAAAATTTTAGCCTCATATTGCTTATAAAACCCTTGGTCAGGCGAAGGCAGGGATAAAATAATTGAGACAAATTGAGACACAACTAAGGTGTGAATTAGGGTCACGCTACCATAAAGGGACAGCGCTTTCCTATGCCGAGGCAAGAGTATTTTATCAATCTTTGTGAATGTTTTGTGGAAGTTAACTTTCACCAACTTAGCCATTTTTTCTGGTATAGTAATCCCAAGCATATTTACAGGACCATCACTCCATTTTACTGGAGCAAAAGAGAGCAGCTACGTATTGGAATATTTTAGAGTACCTATCCTTAAGACAGTGCATTTATCATAGTTTGGGCTCAGACCGGATATTTGAGAATAGGAGAAGAGGTCTTCAATAACAGCTGCCAGTACTCTTTGTTTAGGTTGTATAAAAAAAAGTTGTATCATCTGCATATAATTACATTTTTGTTTCAAATCCATTGATGTTTAATCCTAAAATGTTTTTGTTATTTCTAATTTGATTAGCTAACATTTCTATGGCAATAATAAAAAGATGCGGTGAAAGAGGACACCCTTGTCTAAGGTTAGATATCTATTTTTGGTTACTTCGCTTCAGGGGGTTTTATATAGGACGTCAAACCATTGAATAAAGGAAAAACCTAAATTAACATTTTTAAGACATCTGCAGATGTAATCCCACCTTATTTTATCAAAGGGCTTCTCAAAGTCAGCCACAAACAGTAACCCCCCCCATTAATTCCTTTTTGTAGTATTCAGTAGTTTCTAAAACATGTTGAATATTATCCCCAATATATCTACCGACAATAAAACCAGATTGTTCTGTTTGTACAGTGACCAATCACCTTCTTCATTCTTAGAGCCAGACATTTGGATAGGATGCGTGTATCGCAGCATAATAAAGTCAAAGGTCTCCAATTTTTTAAATGTATGGGATCCTTCTCTTGTCCATTAGCGTCCTGTTTCAATAACAAAGAGATCAATCCCTCCCTTTGTGTGGGAGACAATTTGCTTGCGTGTAAGAGTAATTGAAACAAGCAAGAAGTGGGCCTTTAATCTCTGCAAAGAAAATCTTATCAAATTCAATGGGAATCCCATCTAAACCAGGGCATTTTCCGGTCTGAAATGAATTTGTAGCTAAGAGCAGTTCTTATTCCAATATGGGGATGGCAGTGGCTGAGTGGTTAGTGACACGGGCTGGCAAGCGAAAGGTTGTTGGTTTGAATCCCAGGAAGGCTAAACAAGAAAACAATAAACAATAAACTGGAAACTGGAGGGAGGCTAATTCACTTCCTGGGCCACTGCCAAAGTGCCCTTGAGCAAGGCACTAAACCCCTAAACTGCTTCAGGGGTGCTGTACTATGGGTGACCCTGCACCCTGCACTCTGACCTCTCTTAGGAGAGATATGCGAAAAGACAAATTCCAATTACCTTGTGTAGTATGGCTAATAAAGAATATTATTATTATTAGCCCCTCACAACTAGCCTTTTGTATTTCATTTAATTTAACAGTATTATCTGGAAGGGAGTCCAGACTACAATGTAATTCTGTCAAGGGTGTTGGTTGCTGATTGAAAGAAAACATATTTCTGAAATAACTAACTTGTTCTGCTAAAATCTGTTGGGGGGGTTATATACAATTTATCTGATGATAGCAATTTAACTAGATTTTTCTGATGATTATTCCTATGAATAAATCTAACAAAAAAGGCTGTACACTTTTCCCCTTTTTCCATCCAAGTAGCCTTTGATCTCTGAATAATGGCATTCACTTTTGCAGCATGTAGCCTTTCCAACTCATTTTGTTAATCTTTTAATAACAGAAGCATTGTCATTGGAGGATTGGATACAGTGTCTTGATCGCTTGATTCAATTTCTTTATCTCATCAATTAGCCTACTCTCGTTTTGGAGGTGTTTATTTTTCTTCCATGATGACCATTTTATGGCATGCCCTCTAACAACACATTATTTTAAAGCATCCCAAACCATGTGGGGGTCAGCTGTGCCCTCATTTATTATGAAAATATGTAGAGATAAAGTTTCTTGTATTCACAACAAATTCATGATCATTTAACAGCTGTTGATTAAGTTTCCAATAACCTTTTCCTCGAGGAAATTCACAAGTGGTCAATTGTATCATAATGAAAGCATGACCTGACCTAAACCGATCCAAGATTTTAGATGGTGATACACTGGTAACTAAAACAAATGAGGTAAGAAAGTAATCAATCCTACTTGCTTGTTTATTCCTGTGCCGTGTATATCTCTTTAATTCTGGGTTCCTAAGTCTCCAAATATCAACCAGATCTAGTGAGGCCATTCAATCAGATAAAGCTTTACCACATAAATGCTTTCGAATGGTAGTTGTATTGACTGGCCCCTTGTCTATCTATAGCAACATTTAATACAGTGTTAAAATTCCAAACTATTAAAATATTTTTGTTACAAAAATTATCATTCAACATTGAGCTTATCTCTTCAAAAAAGGCTGCATCATCATTATTTGGAGCGTATATATTTAAAATAATACAAATCGATCTTCTTTCATAAGTGGTTCTCTGTGGCTCAGTTGGTAGAGCACAGTGTTGGCAATGCTTAGGTCGTGGGTTCAATCCCTACTGGGGCCACAAAAAATGTATGCATTCACTACTGTAAGTTGCTTTGGATCATGTCCATCAGATTTGCCCCCTCCATCGAGTCCTTTAAATCTAAGCTCAAAACTCACTTGTATTCCTTAGCGTTCCCCGACTCACACTGACTCTTGCCTTGTTTGTTCTGTTCCTTTGTATGTCTGTTGGTTGTTTATTTTTACCCTTAGTCTACCTGTATTGTAAAGCACTTTGGTTGACGAGCGTCATGTTAAATGTGCTATATAAATAAAATTTGATTTGATTGATTGATTGATTGGATAAAAGCGTCTGTTAAATGGCGTATATTATTATTATTATTATTAACTGAGTAAAGAGTATGCTGAGTATGACTTTCTATCAAAATAAGAACCCCTTTTTATTCTTAGAGCCGTGACTAAAATAAATTGGTCCCCCCCATTCATTCTTCCACAGTGTTTCGTTTTCTAAAACGGAATGTGCCTTCTGTAAACATATCATACCATAGGATCTTTTGTCATGAAGCTAAGACCAAACTTCTTTCCTTTTAACAGAATCAGCTAGCCCATTGCAGTTGTAACTTGCAATTGATAGAAAGTTGTTTTGCATAAGGATGAGTAAGAATTTAATAAAAATGATTAATGCTTTCCAAAATCTCAATTTCTTTCCAATATCCTTCACTTGTTTTTCCATTATCATCTAAGAAAGAAAAAGCACCTGACACCTGGGTCCAGAAAGCCATACTAGCTATTCTCAAGATAGCTTTAGAGATTCCAAAAAGGAATAGGAATAGGGCAAAAGGAGCATGAAGCGAGACACAGACAAGCCTAGACTTGAATAGCCCAACTGTTTCTGCCTCTACTACCCAACCTGACAGCTTTCTGCGTAAAGAAACAGTAGCAGAAGAAAACAAGAAACTTCATAATATCCCATAATTTGCCTTTAACTAATTTCCACCTGTGGCCTCTTGTTCTGCTGACTCCACTTATCTTTAAAAATATTTGGTAGTTCACTTTGTTAATCCCTTTTAGGAATTTAAAAATCTCAATCAAATCCCCCCTAAATTTCTGTTTGCTAAGCTTAAATAGATTGAGTGCCTTAAGTCTATTCTCATAACTTTTACCTTTCATGCCAGGTATCAATTTAGTTACCCTTCTTTGAAAGTTTTCAAGAGCTTCTATATCTTTCTTGTAGTGCAGTGCCTTGAACTGCACACAGTACTCTAAGTGAGGTCTGACAAAGGCATTATATAATATTAATATAACCTCCTTTGATACTCAATACTTTTTGCTATGTATCCCAGCATCCTGTTGACCCTTTTCACTGCTGTAGCATACTGCTTTTATGCAGATAGCCTTTGATCAACTACAATTCCTAAGTCTTTTTCAAATTGAACACCTACTAACTTTTCTCCTGTCTTATGCTTTTATTTCCCACACGCATAACTTTACATTTAGCAATATTGAATGTCATCTGCCCCATTCTTGGATTTTGTTTAAATTACCTTGGATTACTTTAGTTGATTCCAAACTGTTTGCCAAACCCCCAACTTTAGTATCATCTGCAAATGTAACTATTTTGCTACTAACGTCCCTATCAAGATCATTTATGTAAATAAGGAAGAGCAGAGGTCCCAGCACCAATCCCTGTGGGACTCCACTGCCCACAGCACCTAGGTCAGATATGGCCCCACCTACTGTTAGTCTTTGTATTTGCCCTTGCAGCCAATTATGAACCCACTCTGAAATAACTCCTGAAATTCCTACTGAATTAATTTGAACAATGAGCCTCATGTGGTACCTTGTCAAATGCTTTTTGAAAGTCCAAATATATAATGGCATAAGCCTGGTTCAGGTCAATACACTTTGTAGCCTCTTCAAAAAAGTCCAGGAGGTTTGTTAGGCATGACCTCCCATTTTTCAAGAATGATTCCAACTTGTCCCTAATAATACATTCCAGTATTTTACATGTGATGCAAGTTAAACTGACAGGCCTATAGTTCCTTGGGTCAGTACGGCCCCCCTTATACTACCCTGCTTCCAGTCATCTGGTATTGTTTATGGATTGCAGAAAAATATCTGCCAATAGTTTAAATATAATTTCCCCAAGTTCTTTTGAGTACCCTGAGATATATGCCATCAGGGCCTGCTGCCTTATTTGTCTTAAGTTTTAGTAGTACTTCTATGTCCCTTATCCTAACACATTCTGTACATTGGCTATACATTTAGGCATATTTATAACCTCTTCTCTAGTAAAGCTCTCAACAAAGTAACTGTTTGTTAGCAATATCCTTATTATTATAAACCAAAGTTCCTTCCTTATTCTTAATGCATTTAACCTCATCATTAACTTTCCTTTTTCTACTACAATATTGAAAAACTTCTTAGGATTATTTTTTGCATTTTGGGAAATTTTAATTTCAAACCGCATTTTAG
This sequence comes from Aldrovandia affinis, assembly GCA_029706075.1. Lineage (NCBI taxonomy): Eukaryota > Metazoa > Chordata > Actinopteri > Notacanthiformes > Halosauridae > Aldrovandia > Aldrovandia affinis. The sequence continues at coordinate 1,812,399 of JAINUG010000059.1, forward strand.
CTGCTCTTATATCCGTTTTAGCCTTAGCCCACATATTACAATAATTAAACTTGTTTCTCTCTGAGTTTTCCTTTTTATATACTCTGTATAGTTGCTTTTTTTGCCTCAAAATCTCCTGTAAAGATTTAGTCATCCACTGCAAAGACCAAATCTCTGACATTTTCATCCTATTTTTCCTTACTTTTGGGATGAATTTACACTGTACATCTACACCCTTTTAAATGTAGTCCATTTTTCATTCACAGTTCTGAAATCTAGAAGTTTTACCCAATCTATGGTATATTACTTAAATTCTCTCTTATTTTATTAAAGTCAGCTTGTCTGAAGTTACAAATTCTAGAGTTATAACCCCCATTCAACATGACAGCCTCCAATTCTCCCTTTATGCTTCTAGCATTTAAACACATGAACTTCAGAGCCTTACTCACACTTGTTGTCCTTCCCCTCCACTCATAACTGTGTCGAACCACTTCTATTTACATTATGGTCTAAAAAATCTTTATTAATTATATCCTCAGATTTATTATTATACTCCGCCGTGGTATCTTCCCTCTGGGCAGTCTGTACCTCCCTGTCTTTAATACTTGTACAGGTCACCCCTGTTCCAAAAGGAGTCCCAGTGCCCCATAAACCTGTACCCCTCTTTCCTGCACCAGGTTTGTAGCCATGTGTTAAATCTCCATATAAAATTCTGCTTGCCTTTACTAGCACATGATACTGGCAGGTTCTGCTCCTTAACTTAAATTTGTCCTGCAGAACCTCAAACCTACTCTTGCTTATGTCATTGGATTCAACATGGACTATGACCACTGGATCCACCCCTGCTCTGGCCAGGAGCTTGTTTGCGTGCTCCAGGAGGTCTTCGACTTGAGCACCAGGCAGGCAGCATGCCATTCGAGACTCCTTTTCCCATGAACAGACTATACTGTCTACACCTCTAATGATTGAGTCCCCCACTACTATTAACTCCCTTTTCCTGGGTAGTGTGGCCGCCAGGGTGCCCTGAGGCTCATCGGTCCTCCCACTCACAGAGGACTAGGCCAGATCCTCTTCCTGCAAGGGCTGGAATCGGTTGGACACCACAAGCTCTGGAGATGCTGCCCCTGAATATGCGCACCCTTTTCTACTCTTACGCCCGACCGTCACCCAACTCTCTCTCCCTACCTGCTCTAGAGTCTCCCTACCTTCGCTTTGGCGTGCATGCTATCTTTCTAAAGGGCGTACTAATAAGTTCCTGGAACTCTACAAATTCTGCCAGGCCAGTTGAGACCAGCAAGTTGGGCCCTTGAGATTCACAAGCTTCACAAGCTGACAACGGTCGTAGACAAAACCCTCCTGGAAGTTTCCTTACAGAAACGCAATCATTCTGCAACACTTGCACTGCACTGCCGATGGCCACATTTTAACCCCTAATTATTAGTCTATTGCTCTCCCTGCAACTGAACAAATTACTGCCAAAGCAGAGACACCAAGTCGATAAAAGTACAATCAGCACTGAGGTGGTTCCGAACAGTCAGGTGCAGAAATTAATAAATGGGCAACAAAAACCCCTCTTATAGCTAACTATAAAGTCTGGTTGCCTGTAGCGAGCAAGCTAGCAGCAGCTAACTGAAACGGCTATATCTCAACGCTTAAAGTTAACGCTTAAAAATAAACAAACAAAAGCTAGTTAACTATCAAATATTCCCCCGCTCTTGGATTTGGTTTTTAACAAGCTTGCCGAAGCTAGACGGGGGAAAAAATGGAAAATTCCCTCTCTATCCCCTAACGGCAACAAAAGTTAACCTTAAGAGCAAATCTGTTTACCCTTTCTGATGACAAACACCAAAACACAATCAACAATACAAAACACAATTCCAATAATCTCAACGACCAAAACCGCAACAAACAACCTTCTCAAACTCTGCACGAATGACAACATTTGCTCTGCGTAACGTGGCATTGGACTACCTGCTTAACAGGTGCTTATGTAGCTGTACTTATATATACATGTAAATATACATGTTAAAACAATTAGCTTTTCATGAAACAACCAATTATCCAATTTGTGTATGAGCAGCATACTGTGAAAAGTTATGTTCTCTCTCCAAACCCAGCAGTGGCAAACTTTTCTTTAATAAGACATCTGGGAGCCACAAATGCATTCTTCTTCGTCAAGCAGCAGAAGGTCATGTGATCAGATTGTTTTCCCTGCCCAGGGCCACAGCAGGACTTTTTCACCTAAACTGGATCACAGAGCAACTGCTAGTATCTAAGTGGACTCCGCCAACCACGGTTCAGTCATAAAAGTGTATATAATAAGAATACATGGAAATGGTAATAAATGTTTATACATTTATATCTAAATTAATGTATATCTGTACATCTTTCCACATTTATTCATAATTTTATTTGTATATTTATTTTTGTGCCATTCTCTGTACCTTCTCCATACTTCAGTGCCTGTAGAGGCAAAACAAGGGAACTTTCTTATTTTTCTTTATTTGCACCTTGCTGCAGTGGGGCAATGGCCCTCCTAGTGCGGTAATTTTTAAGTGTCAGAATTGTATACTGTAACTGTGTTATTCTATGGAAGTGTTGAAATAAATGATGCTTCACATTTTTCATTAGCTTGACCTGTAATATTATAAATGTAGTTTTTATCCTAAGAATGTTTGATTAACTGCAACATACTGTCATGTCGATACTAATTTAAATACATATTTTAGCAGCCACAAATGGCTGATATTGTAAATCAAGTCAGCATGCTTAGGTGTGTGTATCTGTATGTTTTGGGTCTTCAGCTCTCCAGTTGATCAGAGATTTGATGCATTATGAAGTGAGAGAAACTCTCCTGAGGGGCTTGGTGGCTCTACTCAAACCTGCCAAAGAGGGCATTCAGAGGCATACCATTCTCGAAGGTTTCTCTGTTTTTCTTTCTCCTCAGACCAAACATGATTATTATAATAAGGGGCGCATATTTCTTTGGATGGTGAATGAAGAAAACCATACCATAAGAACTTTACTGATTAGTAATGTTGTCATCTTATCAGTAATAATATAATTTATCATAGATTGTATATAATCTATAGCTAGATGATAGATAAAATAGATCATTTTTGTTATGAATACCCAACAATCAACAATTTGTTTACAACATTACAATTACAACATGAGTTGTACGTGCTTTAAAACTTAACAGGAAATATTAATTGAAATATGTTCCAAAGCTGATTACCCTTGCATGCAGACAGTATTTCTTACTATGTCAGATGATTTAATTTGAGATAGTCTTTTTATGGGGACACCAGCTGTACCTACTTGTCAAGCGGGTAACAACCTTAAATGTACATATTTTCTTAATTTACTCAAAGTTCCTCACAGATGATATTTTTCAAGAAAAACATCATTTGAACTATTAGAAATCCCAAATGGCCTACTTTTGTAAAACCAGGAATAATTTGATTAGATTCAATGCCTTGGACGGCTTTTGATTTCTTAACAGATAAAGAAATGACCAAGATGACAGAGTCCTTACCCGTGTTTGTCCAACAAGCAGCAGCAGCTAAAACCATAAGGTACGTTTATAATTAACCCCTTCCTACCAAGGCCTAATAATGTTTATTTCCGCCTGTTTTTCAGGACTACTACACCAAGCCTAATATCTGTAAAACTGCACATTGCGCAGTGTTTGAGGGCTTGGTGTAGGCAATTGCTACCACTTGATTTCTCATGGTACATCTACAAATGTGTCACCTGTGAGACCCATGATGCACTTTATAAGTACATTAAATATAAAATAAAGACAAAACTATTTACCCTAATATGATGATTTTCCCCTCTAAAGCCATAGCAGATTCCAGATAAATAATGTTTGTGTGTGCTACCTCAAGGGGTTGTACACTTCCCCCCAAAAATGGATGCAAATATCCAAAAGGAATACAATTCTACAATGTTGTTTCTGAAAACAGGAACCAGGCATCCTTTGGTGTCCCACAATCCAAAAAGTGGTTACATGTCTTTAGCCAGCCACATGCTATTCCTTATATAGTATTATACAGTAGAGTTCTTTCACTATAAAATGACACACATATGAGAGGAAAATGAATTTTAGGATTATTCAAAATATTTGTTCTGTGGTCACTGCATCAGATAATTGTGTATCCAAGTATCCAGAAACGTATCCAAAATGTACTATAATTCAGTTCTGTTGTACAGATCTATTCAACCAGATCACCATCAGCCAGAATGTCTAGATTCTGAACAGATTGTCATGGTAACAACAACAACATGGGTAGCATTGTCATATGTGTCCTCTGAGACCAGCACTCAGGGCAGACGAATCACCCTCTGAACACAAGCCAGCATCTTCATCTGTGTCTTCAAACACCTCTTAGATCATCAAGACACTAAAACAATGGCGACTTGCTGCCACCATGAAGTTTAAACAATTAGTTCTATTTTTGTTAAAATTGCCCAGTGAAGGGCTCAATCTCATTGAAGGGTTGTGCGCCCACAGTTTTCACGTGCATACATAGTGCTTCCATGATTTTCAATGGAACTGGACTGGTCAGATATGCCTGACCTATGTCAGCCCAACAGTAACCGCGAGAAGCCAATGAGAGCTCATTTGAAAGCTTAGAACCTGACTAATCTAACCATGGCTCAACCAACCAATAGCTATTCAGATGATAAACCTCAGAGGCAGAAGGTTGCTCCTGAAATGAACAGATTTATACATAATTATATTAACTCTTAACGTATTTGATATGTTTTTGCTAGATGATTTAGTTGAGAGTTTGATTTACATGCTGTGGTCACAACTTGGCTATGATACCATGTCCGCTTAAAAACATATTTGCCAGGCCCCCCGCCTGGTCTAGTGGTTTCCATGTCCGACGCTGGCCATGGCAACCAGGGTTCGATTCCCCGGCCGCGCCAGAGTCGGCTCTGGCCGGGAGTGCCACCGGGGGCGGCAATTGGCTGTCCGCCCCAGGGAGGGGGGAGGGAAGCCAACAAGACGTTCGCTGCGCACAGGAGAGGCTCTGGGGTGCCGGAGTTACGGTCGACAGTTCAGCGAGTGACGTCTCGGAGGAGACAATACTTCACCTTTGTCACTGCCGGTCACAGGGCTACGGCAGTGAGCTATGAGGGAGAGATTGACCTGAAAATAGCAGGTGTAATTGGCTACCAAATTGGGAGAAAAATGGGATAAAATCAGTAACGATAAAAAAAAAAACATATTTGCCGCTATTACAGTGCCTAATTTGGATGAAAACACATGGTAATCGAATAGACCTGTTTGCTATGTACATGAACAGGACGTTGTCTCAGGAGAGCCAGGAGCTGTCCCGGGACCTTCTCTCCCTCAGAGTGGTGCATCATCTGCTGTATGCCATGGGTAACAAGGAGCATACCGACACCCAGCGACAAGCCAGTATGGCCCTGGAGGTGAGCCCCTCCGTCCACCCCTCCTTAATATTGCTAAGGCTGATTCAGCCACCCTTACATATGCATGGTGACAACAATATACTTCATTCTACTATGATTGCAACAAGGAGCTTTGCTTGTTACCTACTCAGTGTAAGAAATACCTACACGCTCTGATTAAGAGGGTTGAATGTCAGGCCCGACATTCAGCTATGAAGAGAGGCCACACCCTCCTCTCTCCAAAATAATTTCAGGTAAAAACAATTGTAACCCATTTGTATACCAGATTAGTTTTTCTCCCAATTTGGGATTTCCAATCATATTCATCATCGTGTTATCGCTGCCATGCCCTCCGTCAATTCAGGAGAGGAGTTGTAAGAGTCATTTGTTTTGGAAGGTGATTCATTGATTAATACAAATAAAGGTCTACTATCTCTGCTTTGTGTAAAGAAACATCTGACTAGTAGCTAGTGAGTGATGAAGTTCAGAACATAAAATGGTATACCTTTGTTTTATCAATTGTAGCTGGTTATCTACCCAGCTACCCATCCATCCCTGGGTGACATAGCTAGTTAGCTAGCATACCAACTAATTGGCAACCAAGCTAGTTAACAATATTGCATAGAAAGATGACTATGAAAAGAATCCACAAAAGTGATTGTAACAGGCACAGACCGTACCTAGAAATCAGTGGCACCTGCTAGTCCAGAGTCCTGTATGCTTCCCTGCTTCTGACTGACAGCTTGAAAGTTAGTAGACTAACAATTGAAGATTCGAAGAGCTGCTCAAATATTATTGCTAGAATTATTGCAGTAGCTTACCAGATACTGTAGCCTGCTGATTAAACTTTTGACCCTTATTCAGAGACGCACCAGATTCAGAGATAGAATTACAAACTGGGTTTGCCTAGCATTCCGTGTAAATCAGGAACACGTCACATTCTTGCAAAAATCAACTAAGTGAAACAGCGGTAGACTGACCACACTCCTTTCTAATTTATGTCAATTAATCTTTCTGATGGAAAAACATAAATAACCAGGCTATTAGTAGTCAGCGTTCTAGGAAAACTTCAGAACCTAGCCTAGCTTCAAAAGGTTAGATTGGCATATTTTGACGTCACTTTCAAAGTTCTGAACTTTTCAGATTTCCAAACGACCTCCATTCCTGATGCGTTCGTATGTCTGAGATTTTACTGTACTGTGAAAGAACACAGTACAGTTTATTTATCCGGAACAAGAACATTTTTGTTCTGGATAAATGTAGATGATGAATTATCTTAAATTGAATAAGGCCATACCTGGTACATATAGATGAAGAATGGACTTCATTGCCAAGTAATGTTCGAAAATGTAAATCCTATATCTCGCTCCCAGTTAGACTTTAACTTACATGAGAAAGGGCTTTTGATTTTGTGAATAATATGATAGATTCTAGAAATGTTGCCCCATGAGAAGGGATCAGACAGTGAGTTATATGACCATCAGGGGGAAGACATGGGAACTCTTTAGATACATTTTTAGATACAAAACTTGTATTTGTAGGAATAAAAAAAAAGGGTTGGTTTGGGTTCTTTAGATGCATGCAACACCATTCTTCCATGAGAAATTCCCATCATTTTGTGTTTTGTTGAAGGTGTTGTTCAATTGGGTTGAGATCTGGTGACTGAGATGGCCATGGCTTATTGTTTACATAATTTTTATGCTCATCAAACCATTCAGTGACCACTCATGCCCTGTGGATTGGGGCATTGTGGAAGAGACCACTCCCATCAAGATAGAAAAGCTTTACCACAGGATGATGGTGATCACTCCATTCTGAGCATTTATTGGCATTTACTTTGCCCTTTAAGGGGTTGAATGGACCTAAACCATGCCAGGAAAATGCACCCCACACCATTTTTACATTTTAAGCATTTAGCAGATGTTCTTATCCAGAGCGACTTACAAGATGTGCATTAATACATGGTAAGAACAAACCATAACAGCACTGCCTGAACTATTCATTTACTCAAGTGTTTCCTTTATTTGGCCAGTTACCTGTTGGACCATCACTACTAATATAAATATTATTCCAGAACACAAGTTTATGGATATTAACAGCCCAATAATAGTGCAAGTGCAGTCATAAAAATAGACCGGCATAACATTGTCTATTGTCCTTGTGATCTAAAAAATTACTTTTGAATAAAGATATGAAAATAGTCTGAAATAGTTATTAGGAATCTTGGAAATATTATTATTTTAACTAAGTTTATTCGGCCAGCCAAAATGGACCCAACAAATTTGTGATACCTATTGAGCAGGTCTTGAAATCTAAATCAGAAATTACCATGAAACATTGACCACATTTTCCAACATTGACCAACAATTAGAGTGTTGGTTTTATCCACTATGGCACAAATATGATATCAACTCTGGAATTCAGGATTGTAACGGGAGTAGCACTTTAAAACAGAATATTTTTGGAAAATCGGCTGTGCTGTTTTCTCAGTTTCCTTGTGTTTCACTCCCCTTTATAGCATTTCGTCCACATGAACCTGGTTGTAGAGGAGCACGTACGTAAACTGATGGGAATCACACTGTTTGACTTATTTATGGTGAGTTTAAATTATTTTCCCTTAAACAACAAGGTTGTTATGAAGACAATTATGTATCAACAAGGTTTGTAGGAGATGCTATATAGTCTTATAGTTCTTAACTAAGAACCCAGTAGTATTTGCATGCATTAAACATCAGAGAAGTGTGAATTTCTTATGAGTGTACCTCAACCTTCATGCATATTGACTGTGGCCGCCCTGACAGAGGCAGAAAAATACAGTAGAACCTCAATGGTATGAACCTCAGAGTTAAGGACTCACCGCTCAAACAAACAGGTGCAATTATGCCTTATCAAGCTCCTTATTATTACTGATGTCAAAAAGACAGTGTTCAATGAAAACTAGACACTCTTTCCATTAATGAAAAAAATGTTATATTCAAAATTAGACTACGGGTCATATTTTAGAACTATTGCTAAGCAATATACTTTGGGGAAGTCAAGAGTGTTTGATATACAAAAAGGGAGAATAAAATCAAACCAAGATTGGGCCACTGAAAAGAACATGTATCATTTGGGAAAAATTTATCAATGGCCTGATAACCACTGATTTGATTATTGTTAATTAACTTAAACTAAGCCATTACAGCTACAAATATAAGTAGCCTATTAAAAAAATAAGGATACAATCATGTAAATATATGAATTAATACATTTTCTAATTCTTAAATTTTTTACATCACTTCCAAACAACCTCCATTCCCCATACCTTTGCGTCTGAGGTTTTGTTGTATTGGAGTGGATTCATGCAAATCCTAACCTTGAGACCAAACATTATAAAAACTTGTGACTTCTAATTGAGGCATGATTGTGCATCATTGACATTTGAAAACCAGTTCATGGTTAATTGCCTTGGACAAGAGATGTGAGAGAAGAGAAGGCAAAGTGTGAACCAAATGGAATTTTCCTACCTGATTACTTTGTTTGAAAAAAATAAAATAAAATAGTCAACCTAAAACTTAGACCACAGGCTCAACAAAATAAAACACAGTTATTAATCCACCTCTAATATATGATATTGCTTTATTTATTGCTATATTTGTTATTATTTATATTATGTATGCATATTATGAATGCATAAATCATTAATAAATCCGTACTAAGTCCCCCTCAGTGAAAACTTCTCCTTGGGTTTTAACGATTTACACTACTATGCTATATTTTCACTTTGATAAAACTAAATAAAATAGTAACCTCTCAGAGGTATCTATATGGTTTATAGTGGCAAGCTGTTCTACATTTCTTCATAATGTTTTAATTTACATAATTTGAGGTAACTGTACTATGATCACTTGGTTCTACTACCTCTGTGCTGCAAATTCTGTCAGGATTGTTACACAAAACCAGATCCAGTATTGATTTCCCTCTCGTAGGCTGAGTAACAGACTATACCAAAAAGCAGTCATTGACCATATCTAAAAACTCCTCTTCACATTTACCCTGACCTAACACTACTTCCCAATTAATAGAGGGGTAATTGAAGTCGCCCATTATTAACGTCTCTCCTTCAGCACAGGTTTGATTTATGTTACCAAAGAGCATATTATTTATGTTACTGTCTGAAGCTGGTGGTCTATAGCAGCGGTCCCCAACCTTTTTTGCACCACGGACCGGTTTCATGCAAGACCATTTTTTCCACGGACCGGGGGGTGCATGGAAAAAGACGGAAGTGGTCATTTTTCAAAATAAAACACCCTGCAGACTGCGATAGTCAATAAAATGGAAATAAAATTAAAATTAAAACGTTTTTATTATTTCTGTGTGGCCAAGTACCAAATGCCTCACGGCCCGGTGGTTGGGGACCCCTGGTCTATAGCATACTCCTACGTTATGGCCTTTCTCTTCCTCACAAGTAATGAATGAGTTTATTTCTGGAATTTCCTGCACATTAGGATTGTCTATATATATATATATATATATATATATATATATATATATATATATAATATATGCCATTTAGCAGACGTTTTTATCCAAAGTGACTTACAGTAGTGAATGCATACATTTTTCAGTATATGTGGTCCCAGTGGGAATTGAACCCACAACCTAAGTGTTGCCAACACCATTCTCTACCTACTGAGCCACACAGAGCCACGCAGATGTCTTTCACATAAAATGCCACACCCCCACCTGTTTTATTTGTTCTATATTTCCTCAACAATTTGTACCCCTCCACATTATATTCATCATCCACTGCACCAAGCCATGTCTCTGTAAACCCAATAATGTCATAACCCCCATTTTACATTACAGCCTCCAGTTACAAAATGTACTTTGTAATGCATCTATAGCATTTAAACAAATTAACTTCAGAGTATAAAACATACCTTTATTCTCTTCCACCTCCACACCTAACTATTCTGAACCACCTCTAATAACATGCCCTGCCCCACCAGTCCCTAGTTTAAGTATTCCTCTGCTACCCTAAGGGCTTAAATATACTTCACTTAAGCACGCGAATGCATATGCGTACCCAATGCGAGCAGCATTGTTCACATACTCCACTGCATACTTTTTGTCTGTCTGGATGTTTAAACGCTATATCCACGAGGGGGCAGATCAGAACTGTGGGGCTGAAACTAAGTTGTCTCTGGCTGGCATACTTCGACAACTACTTCAGATTCTGCACAACAATGTTGTTTTAATGTATATCTTGAGAAGACGGCAGAAATAGCGGCAGCGGCACCAACATGTACATTGGGACTGTAACCATGTATTGTCTTTAAAAAAAGTTAAATGTCAAATAAGCGAAACTAAACTAAACAACGGAGATGGTATAGATGGCATTAGACCATTAAATGTATCCTGGCGTAACGATGGACAGTATGTTTCTCTCATTCTACCGATGAGAGAAATTTACAATGAAAAGCATCATCTGTATTTCTGTCTGCCAGGACATTTGATGACTTGTTTCCTCGAGTGTCCCCGCTCATTACACATCAAAACACGCACAGTGAGCCAGTGAGCAGAGCGGCTTGCCATCACCCTTCGCTTTCATGCCCCCACGATTTATGTCAGTATTGTACCTTACGTACGCGTAACGTTAACTTCTTGAGGACGTGCACAAAGTACACACCCAATGACCACAGGATACTCGTGGCAGCCATTTGACATATTTTACGTATTTAAAGTGAAGTATATTTACGCTGGCCCAATGCAGCTGTACCCCTCCGGTTCGGGGGTGTCCAACAGGTCACCCCTGTTCCAAAAGTCCCTGTGCCCTATAAACCTGTACTCCTCTTTCTTACACTAGATTTCTAGCCACACTCTCATATAATGTGCTTACGATTGTGTAGGCTACTGTATCTCCACCACCCCTATATTATTGACATACCAGCCTTACCTGTTTCCTTTGCAATTTAGATGTTGGACAAAGGTCTGAAATTTAGGTCTACATTTGCTGACTCTTTCTTTGCAATGAAGTAAGACATTTTAGGAGTGCTATTAACTGTTTATCATTATTGCAAGCATTTTCAACATAGCATCACATCTTTGCCAGAGGGCAATGAATTAACTGATTCTTATGTACAATGTTTTTCTTACAAGCCTGCAATATTTTTGGCTAGCAAACACTCACAGAATTACTAAAGGATTGCTTCTGCTTTTCAAATGCAAAAGCAGCCACTATAAGGTTGCAATACCTATGTTGGATTTACGTTTGTTCAGTAAACGGTCACAATGAGCCAAATCACTTTTAAGATGTTAGATTAAGTATTCAGTCTGATTTACTAAAGCATGCCTTAATTGCGACTCTCCTCTTTCCATGATAATTCTTGAAACGAGGTGTAATTTAATGAGCGCTGATATCGCCTCTGTATTTCACAATTCCCGTTTTGTATTGCGTATTGAGGTGCTAGTCGCTGTCCCAGCAATGCAAAACAAATAATCAAAAATGTTGTTGCAAAGTCCCCCGGTACATGTCACGACAGCTTTATTTATATATTCTATATAGCATACATATTATTTACTAGAACTTGAAATAAAAATTATATGAAAGGACACAGGATTTCTATTGACCAATAATTTGTCATCAGCTAGCAGTCAGTATAAAAACGCCATTCTGAATTTGAACAATTGTCTTATTGTGTGTATTAGGTCAGGAGGGTATAGAATGAATCGTGAATACAGTTTTACTTTCAGACGCTCTGTGGCCTTCTCCCATCACAAGTTTAACCGTTTCTATTCTTTATTCTTATTCTAACATTCTTTCCTCAGTTGGACTGCCTGTCTTTTTCCCACATTGTGTTGTAGGAACGTTTTTCTTTTGGATGCTGCTTAACGTCATTCGTTTTCTTATGCCTAATGAATCAATTTATTTTGTGACGTCACTCCAAAAACGTTTCTTCTCCGTTGGGGTTGTTTTCCTATGCTGTAATACGGCATTGTACCTTTGCACCTCGTTGACCAATACTATTTTCTGATATGTAAATTTAAGTTTTCTTTTTCTCGTTGTTCCCTCGCTACATGTGCCTGGTTACTGGATATCCATTCTTGGCGTGATTTCGACATGTGAGCGTGCCATGTTGTTTCAGACGCTTTTAACCCTCTGAGGTCCGTTCTAAGCTTAGAGGAGGTTTGTGATTTTGGCATGGTCTGATATTTATCTAAATTTCATCAACTTAACACACACTTACTCCAAAGTGTTTGATATTTTAATTTGAAGGACAATCACAGCTACATTTATATGCCATCAATAGTTTGGTCAGTATCATATGCAGCTTGTAAATAGATCTACAAACACACAAGTTATAAAGAGTACATTTTTCTGCCGTCACAAAAGTTGTGAAAGCACACACTAAACTATAGTGACAAATTGTTTTGCCAATATGCGTTTGTTCATCAAGGTCTTGGTTATGAAAGGGTGTGAAAATAGTTTAGCACATCTGAGATCTAAATAGCTAAAAACCTGTTTTTATCAGAACTGGTCACATTTATTTCAGGCTGTGGGAGGGCTATATGCTAATTTCATGAATATTCATGATCCACACCTGAGGCTTGTCCACACCTGTATGATCTGTCAGATGGGCCATCTCTCTCTCAAAGGCCGTCAGACAAAGAGAAAAGCCATCAGATTAAGCAATAGTCAGTGAGCCATGCAGAAAGTTTTTTTTTCATTTGGGAAGATTCATTGAAAACAAACTATACACAAAAAATTCCAAATTAAAACATGGTGAGACAATCTGTTCTTTCACAGTCTTTGGTGCCATTTCTCAAAACAGTTTCTGGTCAACTGTAGACACAAGGGAACGTCACAAACCGCTGTTCCCCCGACATCTTGCAGAGTACACATTTCTTGCAACCAACAGAAGCCAATTTGCCAACATCCAGCCTGTTTGGCAGTGGACACAGGCACATGATCAAAAGTAGCCCGTTTTCTGGGTTTAAGATATTTATCGTTAAACGTCTGTCGGAAAACGAAAGCAAAATCCGTGTCTGCGAAGACACGGAAAGACAAACAAAACAAAACCAACGATCAGGAACAAAGCAAAGTAAACAGGTAAATCCACGTATCCAAAAACTTGGTATAAACTAAACGCTGGGAATCTAAACAACAACAAGCACACGAACAAACAAGTTCTCGAGAGGCAAGAAACATTAATCACAATAGGTACTATCAAGCTAAGCTAGATAATGTCCAAGCGCCGAAACAGAGAATGCCAGCTGGTTAAATATCCTCCTGTTAATTATTCGCAGTAGTTCGCAATGATTCCGTATAGCGTCACAAGACATGGAATTCATATATTTGGAAATAAAATAAATATCAGCATACACCGTCTGTTGCTGGCAGATCGCAACCGTAAACACAGACAAGATGCGATATAATGTCAGGACATTGTTTACGCTATGATTTCACACATGGCCCCATGCCCCTCCCCGAGACTAGCACCTAGTTACCATGTCAATAGAAGGGGGACGGAACTTCCAGGTAAAAAAGTGAGTAAAAGGCAAGGTTTACTTTTGGTCTAATTAACCTAATTTAAAAAATCTCATATTATTTGCCAGTGCTCAAATCTGAAAGTCACGATTCTAAGGTTTCTGTCAATGTTTTTGCAGCGTGTGTATGATAAAATCTACTTCTATACTTTTATTGCTGCTGGGAGCGTCGGCGCTTCCGTCGACCTCAGGGGGTTAAAGGTGTATCCTACTGCAAATTGCGAATGAGGGCATTTCATTTCTTTGATTGCATAATTAGAACCAGTCTTAGTAAATTGGTTGTTAATGTGTCACTATTTGCAAACCGTTATTGCACTTCAACTATCTTAGTAAGTCTGGCCCTCTAGCCCTGATATCTAGCTAGCGAACAACATCTACTGTAAACTTGTGGCTAAATACATCAGCAGACAAGAGCACTCATGCATGCACATGCCTGATCCCGTGCATTCAAACTTACCTAGAATATACACTAGAGAACTAGAACTAGAACTAGAACTAGAGAACTAATTTACATTTCACATGTTGGAATTCTGAAGTAATATTTTGCAGCATTAATACATTGTGGGATCTTCCCACTTTATTATGGACTAATGTGCAGCACAAAACATATGCATGATTCCTGCCCTTTTGTAATAATACTTCTGAGACACGGGTATGGACAAAGGGGTGGAATTCATAAAGGTCCTGCTATAAAGAGCTTAACTGCATGTCCTAAAATGATTTAATTTAATTTATTTCCTTTTAAGCATGATGCTGAGGCTTTGTACTTGAAGATTGATGGAATTCAAGTAGATATACTGTTATCAAACAAGGTGGACATCTCTGAAGGTAAAAATCACATCCAATCACAATTGTTTTTAGTTATCCTAGTTTTAGTTCTTATATTGGCCCTGTAAAACTGCTTTATCCAGACTAATATGACATCTACCAAATGCATTTGCATCACATGATAGGCATAGGGGCTCATCAGGGTTCACAGGGTTCCAGAGTAGAGCCTCACAGTCTGGTATTGAGTCCTGAACATGCAACTGTAGCTTTTGGTTCCACCGGCTGCACCAGTGTCGGCTCTGGCCGGGAGTGCCACTGGGGGTGGAAATTGGCTGTCCGGCCCAGGGAGGGGGGAGGGGAGCTGACAGGGCATTCTCTGCGCCCAGGAGTGGTTCTGTAGTACTGGGTTGTGGTCTACGGCATGGTGGGTGTTGTCTCGGAGGAGACGATACTTCGCCCCCGTTACTACCGGTCACAGGGCTACAGTAGCGAACTCACATGACGAGGGAGGTCTTGCCTTGAAAATAGCGGGTGTAATTGGCTACTAAATTGGGAGAAAAAATCAGAAAAAACAAATTATAAAAAATTAAAAAACATGAGTTATAATGGGGCCCTTATATAATAGAAGAAGTCAGACATCCCGGTCACTGAGTTCCAAACCCCTTAGCAACGGAGACAGAGGCAGAAGCGTAGAATTCAGTCGTTGACTTAGATATTGAATAAACATGGTTAAGGGCTGTCATGTTGTCAGTTGCAATACAAATTTTAAAAAATTTAAAACATAGAAATGCTAATTTTTTATATGATACAAAATGAGGCTATAGAGCTGGACAGGAGAAAGAAGTGGCTGGAAGTGAAGGGCGGAACATAGACAAACAAATAAAATGAACATGTTTAACTAAACAACAACCAAAAACAGCATCATGCATGGCACAAAATCTTCAATTATATAACAGCAACACAATAATCATGTCAGCATGGGAAAATATATTAAATTGAAAGATTCATAGAATCCATGCATTCTTGATTGATGAACCAATTTCTAATCTTAATCCTTTGCAGAAAGGTTATGGCAGTAGCCAACCAAACTAATGTGTTACTATTTGTATGATTTACAATTTAGTTATTTAGCAGACACTTTTATCCAAAGAAACTTACAAGAGTGCATTCATATGACTAGAGTGACTGTAATTACCAATAATGATCATTGTTGGAGCTATTGAACAGTAAGGTAGTCTAATCATTGATTTAGACTAGCATTTTCCAAAATACTTTATCTAGCTGCCTTTCCTTTAGCTGAGGAAGATATGCAATTTTATGTCTAGTTACTATAATTATACTTTCCCTAAAGCCAATATTGCATAATACATGCATGTAAGGCTGTTTAATTCCAAAACACATTACATTTTGTTAAGCACTGTGTTTACATTTCAAGGATAGCTAACAAACCCAATAACAAGCTTGAACCTGACAGAATGATGGATGTCACAAAATTATATTTTTTATATATATATATATATACACTACCGGTCAAAAGTTTTACAACACCCACATTTTCCAGTTTTTACTAAAATGTAAGCAGTTCAAATTCTGTCAATAACCTGAAATGGTACAAAGGTAAGCGGCAAACTGCCAGAGGCAAAAAAAATAATGTATATTTTTTGCCAGTAAGTACTTTCCTACACCATAAAAAGGCACTTGGAAACTGGAGGAAACTGTGACAGGAAGAGGTCTGGCAGACCCAAAGCCACAACAAAATCAGAAGACAAGTTTCTGAGAGTCAACAGCTCACAGGCGGCTCACAGGACAACAGCTTCAAGCACAGCTTAACACTGGTCGAAGTAAGGAAGTCTCAGTTTCAACTGTGAAGAGAAGACTTCAAGCTGCAGGTTTGACAGGTCGAGTGGCAGTAAGAAAGCCATTGCTAAGGTGGCAAATTAAGAAAGAGAGGCTTGCCTGGGCCATGAAGCACCGCCAGTGGACTACTGAAGACTGAATGAAGGTCTTATGGACCGATGAATCAAAATGTGAAATCTTCGGTTCATCACGCAGGGTTTTTGTACGTTGTTGAGGATGGTTCCTCAGTGTGTGACACCAACTGTCAAACATGGAGGAGGAAGCGTGATGGATCCAGAGTCGGCGACTTGCACAGAGTGACTGTTAACCCATGTTAACCCATTACTTGTTCCCTGAAAAGGGCCTTTTTTTATAACTCAGACATTATTTTTCAGTTTTTGGTAACCTAAACTTTTTAGGTTACCAAACATACACCCCTTATTACATCTGAAAATGCACATTTGTGAGTAAAGTGGTGCAAAGTCAGTGCAGTGGTGTACTGAGCAGTGGAAAAAAGTCATATAGTCAGATCAGTTATCCTTCACCCTGTTCTCAACAAGCAAATGAGTGCATGTGTGGCACGTGCTCTACAGGCAACCTACAACCGAGTGCTTGTTTCCCACAATGATTTTGTTGTGGCTTTGGGTCTGCCAGACCTCTTCCTGTCAGTTTCCAAGTGCCTTTTGATGTTTTTTTTTTTAACCTCTGGCAGTTTAACGCTTACCTTTGTACCATTTCAGGTTATTCACTGGACTTGAACTGTTTAAATTTCTGTAAAAACTGGAAAAATGGGGGTGTTCTAACACTTTTGACCGGTAGTGTGTATATATATATATGCTCAATATGATTGAAAAAAATTGTACAATTATTTGGTGCTGTACCTTGCCAATTACTCCCCTGAAAGACTCAAAATACTTTTTAAACATACTGACAAAATTGCATGCCACTGATGAACTACAAATGAATTACTTTGTTAAAAAGTTTTAGTTTTTTTCCATTAAGTCAATGGAGCAGTAGCACCTTCGTCTTTCTATGGCATTAGAGTTCCATGATGCCTGACGTCATGCCAACTTCTTCCATGCATTACCTGCTATTTGTGCTCAGAAAAATGTGCGATAAGCCAGCAGTTGATACAGTAAATGTTCATTGATTTAAGGGGATGTTACAGGATGAGGTTGGGTATATGTGTGCAATTGTTGTAAATGTTGGCATCAATTGTATGGAAGACAGCAATGCATTGTTCAATTGTGAGTGACTTATGTTTTTTTCTATTCTCCCCTTTCAGTCATTGAAGAAATTGAGAGTTGAAGGCCTTTTCTTCATTTGTTACCACTGTGTACGCAAGGTGTCCAATCTTATCTGAAAAGGGCCGGTGTTGGTGCAGACTTTTGTTCCAGCCCAGCAGTTAAACGCCTGATTCAACCTGATTTATTGAACCAAGTGTTTTAGTGCTGGGATAGAACAGAGAGCAACCACACTGGTCATTTTTGGATGAGATTGGACACCCTCTAGTGTAAGCTATAACATCTGTCAATATCCCGGACATGGAATTCATGATAAGAGTATCTTTACATAAATTCCTGTTTTACCAACTTACTTTCTGCAGCTAGTTATTGTTATTAGTTGTAGACTGCAGCTAGCCCCTTGTTATTATCCCTATGAACTACACTTGTCAATATTAAAGATCATTAAAAAACAATAACTGTTAATAAAAACGAGAAATGTATTCTTGCTTTTGACATGGGACATAATGGTTTGTAAATAGCTGTTAAGTGAAAACCCCATTTACAGATGTCGTAACCACCGCAACCCAGTCTTGACACATGGACCTAAAATGTCAATTACAAACTAGAAACTCTCAACAACCTTGATTGGAGAGCTGTCATGCCTAGTTGCTGCAAGCCATCAGTAAAGGACACCTTTTCTGTTAATGGCCAATTTATGAGAATGAACCTGTCTGTTCCTATAATCAATACTAAAGCCCTGGGGCAATGGGATGATGTTAGCCATGGCATATGGTTTACACTGTTTTCATGCTCATCAAATCATTCAGTGACCACACATGCCTTGTGGATGGGGGCTTAACTCTAAGGGGTTAAGTAGACTATGCAGGTTAAGTAGGAAAATGCACTCCACACCATAACAGAGCCACCAGAACCCTTCCATAGACAGTATATCTACTAGTCTGCTCACAGAGAGAACATACCTGTGCTAAGGTGCTCTCAAAAGACAAAACATGGAGCCTGAGTTCTCAACTAAGCAGCTGAAGAGAAAGCGGCTTGATACCAACTACACTGTTTGCCTAATATGTCAGAAGACAGATAGTAATGCTGGTCTTCTACAGAAACTGACAGATCAAGGCTATCCTGCACTCCTATATGCTGTAGCCAACAGAAAGGACGATGTCTCATTCAGACTAGAAAATGAGCTGGAACCTCAATGTGTCTTTCTGGAAAGGAATCCCATGTGGCACACAAAGTGTCGCGCCAAGTACACAAATCGCAAAACTGTTGATCAGAGAAAAAATAAAGTTGCAAAGCAAGAAGGCACTTCATCTGGAGCAGGACCCTCTGCTCCAAAAACACATTTTTCAATGCCCCAGCCCATCAAATACAAGGAAGAATGCTTCATTTGTGGAAGAGCTCGCAGTACCAAGGGGGATAGATCCCTCCTTTCGATTGCCACTTATGATAGACAGAATTCTATCTGGAAAAAAGCAAATCAACGTGAAGATGAGGATATGCTACCCAAGATTCGTGGTCCTGATGTAAACAAATACACTGACATGATTGCTAACGACTTCCGGTATCACAGGGATTGCATGAACGTCTAGCTGACAAGACGTGTTCATACACAGGGAAAGACAAGTACTGACACAATTCCATATGATGCTGCACTGGCCCAACTAGTATCTCGCATACATGAGCCCCTTTTCAAAGATGGTGCCATATTCTTCGTTACAGCTTTGAGGGGTGAATTCCGTAAATACCTCGCAAACTATGGAGTTGACAATGTTAAATCATACAGATCTCAACCCTTGGTAGCCCGCCTTAAAAGGCACTATGAAGTAGATGGCAGCTGTAAGGTAATGGTTGTACCACAGAAAGGATGCTCTAGCCTGGTTTGCTCTGCATAATTGAGCATTGGTTGCATGCTCACCAAGTTGAAGGAACTAAAGGAGACAGCTCAAGAGGCAGAGTATGAAGAAGAAAGTGATGATGAGGTAACACCTGATGATACCATAGTCTCCTCCTATAACACTGCAAAGAGAATACGGATGGAGCTCCAGGACCAGCATAAGGCAGAAAAGCAGGCACTGAAGGCTGCAAGAGAAGCCAGATCATCTTCAGCCAGTGAGACTGAATACCCGTCAATGCAGCTGGAGATATCATACTTGGAGGCATCGCGGAGAGTGAGCTGCAACCTGTACAACCACCTAGCATGGTTGATAACAGATGCATCCCCAGAGGTGGGTGACGACAGCCGGGTGAAAGTTAGTCCCAAGCAGCATGAACAAGTTCTCAACCTTGCCCAGGATGTCTGCCAAACAGTTGCAGGGATCCCAACACCAAAGCACATTGGAACAGCATTGCACATCCTCAAGGAAACCAGAAGCAAGGCAACTGTGACACTTCTAAACAGATTTGGGAACTGCATCAGCTACCAGGATGCCCAGAGATATATTACAACAATGGCAAAGTCAGTTGATGAGCAGACAGGTCAGGATGGTACCTTCATACCAACAAACCTCAAAGTTGGACGATTCACACAGTTTGCATTTGATAACCTTGACTTCCAAGAGTACACAAAAGATGGACGAACACTGCATGGCACAACACACATCATATTCCAGTACAAGGATCCTGATGAAGACCCCACACCAATGGCTAGTTTACCTCTGCTGAAAACCCGCCAATCATCCCTGGACATCATGGTAGAAGCTGATGTTTGTCTCCGTGGAACAGCAAACAAGATCATCAGTGGGAAAGACTACTACACAATGCTGCATGCCCACACTATAGTACATGCAGCCATGTTCGCCTTACACTGGGAAGTATTTACCAAATGGTTGATCACTGAAGAGAAGGACCTGGAGCGCATATCTGTGCTTGCCATCAATGTCCAGCTACTCTTAGATGCCCTGTCAGAAATGGATGTAGAGAAGGCATCTTCTGCATGTGCTGATGCAACCAACCAACTGAAAGAGCTGTCACGTTTGATGGCTGAGTTTGATGAAGTATGTACTTCACCTACCACAAAGCTCTGGCTAATGTACATGGACATGGTGATGATTCTTAAACGGTTCATCCATGCTGAGCATGCAGGCCTGTGGGAGGAACACCTGGCTGAAGTAGAAAAGATGTTACCATACCTTGTAGCTGCTGGCCACTACAAGTATGTATCCTGCCTGCCCCACTACCTAGAAGAAATGAGAAGCCTACCTACACTGGCTCCGAACATCCATAGAGAATTCAAGGATGGGAAGTTCACTGTACGTCAAACTGAAGGTTGTTTCAATGGTGTCTGGACAGACATGGCACTTGAGAAAACCTACATCCGTGACGCCAAGACAAAACTCTTCAATGGCATCAGTCAGCAGCTAGCGGCTATGGAGAAATACTTGCGAGCTCTTCCAGTTCTGACAGCAGTTTCAGAGCAGACAAAGGCTATGGCACATCTGGATATGGATGACACCAAACACCAAGAGGACTCCAACAGCCAAGGAACAAAGGAGGCAGAAAGGAAAATAACAGATGTCATCAACAACCAGATGATCAATCCATTCTCATGTGAAGAACAGGAGCTGATGAACATTTCAACAGGCCACAAATCTGCATCTGCAGACTTGGTGAACGCCCGTGAAAAAGGACTAGAGGCACTGGCTGCAGCAAGAAAAACAGACAGAAAATAGCCCCAATAAAACTTGCCACATTTGCAGCAAAGCCAAAAAAGTCACTTGTCCATGGCACTCAAAGCTAAGAAGGTCTACGAGGAAGAGAGTGCAGTTGTCCGAAACCTGTACTTTGTGCAGGACTTGGATGAAGACAAGAAGGTGGAGGTCTTCAGTCATGAGTGGACAAGTTGCCCAGCCTCCCTGTTTGAACCAGATCTATCCCTTGACCAAGGTTATGCCATGCATAAAGGGAATAAGGCTGACTACTTAGCTGCAATCAAGACATCCCTTGGCAGCTCATGGAGGGAAGTGGACAGACTGCCACCGTCTGACAAGCCGGTTATAATGGTAGTAGATGCCATGGCATTCATCCAGCTTCACCAACATCTTGGTAGCAGCACCTTCCATGAACTGCAAGTAAAGTACCTGAAGCAGCTCCTAAGTAGTATCCCAGACAACTGTGACTGCATCCACTTTGTTGGTGATCGATATGATGTCTCCCCAGCTGAAAGTCTGAAAGGTGAGGAACGAGAGAAGAGAATGAAGACTTGCCCCAGCAAGATGAAGGAGTACAAGCCACACGATACTCTTGCCATACCTGAATGGAAAGGCTTCGTTCACAATCCACTGAATAAGGCAAACCTGTTGAACTACATGGGAGAAGCATGGGCTGCTCAGTACAAGTCACTTCCTGCAGGATGCACACTTATTCTTGGTGGAATTTTCCGTGATCCTGGTCGCACTGTCCTGTTATCAGCAGATTGTCAGGTTGAGCTTCCAGAACTATCCTGTGAGAAGCATGAGGAGGCAGATACCAGGATGTTTGCCCACATTGCATACTCAGTACAACATCTGCACCACAAACGGGCTGTAGTGGTGGCTACTGACACAGACGTGACCATGATGTGCATATACTACATCACACACATGGATGGCCTGCAGGAGCTGTGGGTAAAGAAGATGGATATCTACCTACCTGCTCATGCAATCGCGGACGCCCTGGCAGTGAAGTATGATGTTGAAGCTGCAGATCTTTCATCCATGCTCCTCAGCACCTACATACTGACTGGATGTGACACAGTGAGCTATCTCTACAGAAGAGGAAAAAAGTGCGCCTACAAAACTGCCGTTGATCACCTGGAAGACCTTCTGCCCCTGTGCAGATACGGTGACCCTGGGGAAAGCCTGGATGTTAAAGAAGATGTTGTGACAGCGGCTAGGCAATACATGGTGTCACTGTATGAGAGGAGTGACTTCAGTGGTAATTTGGATGCACTACGAGCCCATCTCTTTGGCAACATCAAAGGAGACATGCGTTACCTTCCACCTACCGAAGATGCCTTCCAGTTACACCTTCGCCGAGCCCTACATCAGTTGGCTGTATGCAAGCGAGCACACGTCTCAACCAACCTACCCTGTTGCCACTGACTTTGGCAGAGAGCTTGTCAGTGGTAAGTTGGTGGCAACCATGATGCTGAAGGAGGTAAAACCTGCAGAATTCAAACGCACCAAATACTGTCACTGCAAGAAAAGCATGTGTACCCGAGGATGCGCCTGTGCAAGAGCCAATGTGAAGTGTGTCATCGCATGTCTCTGTACTGGGGACCCCAACAAATGTTCAAGGATTGAACTCACACTTGAAGACAGTGACAGTGAGTGAGCTATTTTGTTCAATGCAAAGTTAATTTCATGTTATATTATAGACCTTGTTGCCAGTCATTTTTAATTTTTTTATTTGTTGTGTTCAATCATTTTGTTCAGCTAATGTTTAATTTAATGTTTTCTAGATACTGGTCACGAATCTATCCAAATTAAGCTGTATAACGATAATTGTTTTGTTGGCTTGTCATCCTGTGTACATTTTGTAATTAAAATCCTTTTGTTGTTTGGAATTTCTTGTGTACAGGGTTTTGTTAAAATTAAAAAGATGTCTCGAGGAATTTTGAGCGTAACGGTAATAAAATCACCACAGATCCATTGATTTTGGGTTGATCTTAGTAATTTTTACTGTTGAATGACAATAATGTTTGCTGAAAAGAATGACACATTGGCTGATGTCATAACTCAGGGCATAGTTGATTACTATTGAAGTAAAGATGAAAATAATGGAAAAAATGCAAAAAACTGGAGATTTTTTGAATAAAAAATGGCTATAAATCATTTGGAAAGGTTTTGTGAGTGTATTTCTTAACTTGGTGTTGTCAAAACGTGTTCTGTGTATCTGGAATGCATTTATTGACAGCCTACACAACCCACTGAGGACTTTAAGAAAAAAAACCTCTTTCACATTTCACATTTTACAAAAAATAAAGGCTGCATATACAGAAATGGCCATAATTTTTTTTTGCAAGGTTTCCGGCAGAGCAGACCTCTCATTCAGTGGACCTTAATGTCTAATAGAAAAAACACAAACAAAAAGTATAGCATGCCATGTCAGGTTCTCTCAAATTTTGGGTGACTGGATCCCTGACTATTCCCTCAGATTTCCATGCCAACATCACCTTAGCCACTGTTCCTTGTGAAACATCAGCAAGTTAAGCAGTCTTTGTCACTGAAGCTCCTACCAAATGTGCCCTAACAATCACCCCTCTTTAAAGGTCACTGAGATCTCTTGTATTAGCTATGGTAGCCAAAATAATAAGCATATGGGCCTGCCCAGCATACTGCAACTTGACCATAGTATCCCTCTCTGTGAAGTTCTCGATGAAACGCGGTTTCTGCATGAAAATGCCTGCTCACACCCTAGATTGATATTTGAATTCAATTGATTCAGAGTTGCTCCTCTATTTGCCTTGTATCTTGAACCAATGTATGGACATGACATTCAAGGAGTACGTGCTTTTGACCACAGTTGTCACTAGTTGATGTATTTCCCTCATACCTTCATGCCAACATCACCTTAGCCACTGTTCCACATGAAACATCAGCAAGTTTGAAGTCTTTGTCACTGAAACTCCTGCCAAATGTGCCCCAACAATCAACCCTTTTTCAAAGTCACTGAGATCTCTTCTTCTAGCCATTGTATCCAAAGTAATTGGCAACTGGGCTTGGCCAGCATTTTTATACATGACCCTAAGCATGATGGGATGTTAATTGATGAACTAACTCAGGAAACACACACTTGTGGAAGCACCTGCTTTCAATATACTTTGTATCCCCTCATTTACTCCTGTTTCCTTTATTATGACAGTTATTTGTATAAGTGTGTGTGTGTTTGTGTATATATATATATATATATATATATATATATGATATATATGTGTATATATACACTACTGGTCAAAAGTTTTAGAACACCCCCATTTTCCAGTTGTTACTGAAATGTAAGCAGTTCAAGTCCAGTAAATAACCTGAAATGATACAGAGGTCAACAGTAAACTGCCAGAGATATTAAAAAAACAACATCAAAAGGCACTTGGAAACTGGAGGAAGAGGCCTGGCAGACCCAAAGCCATAACAAAATCAGAAGACAAGTTTCTGAGTCAATAGCTTGCGTGATAGGCGGCTCACAGGACAACAGCTTCAAGCACAGTTTAACACTGGTCGAAGTAAGGAAGTCTCAGTTTCAACTGTGAAGAGAAGACTTTGAGCTGCAGGTTTGACAGGTTGAGTGGCAGTAAGAAAGCCATTGCTAAGGTGGCAAAATAAGAAAAAGAGGCTTGCCTGGGCCATGAAGCACTGCCAGTGGACTACTGAAGACTGGAAGAAGGTCTTATGGACCGATGAATCAAAATTTTAAATCTTGAAATTTTGAAAGGTTTTTGTAGGCTGTCGAGTAGGTGAAAGGATGGTTCCTCAGTGTGTGACACCAACTGTCAAAGATGGAGGAGGAAGCGTGATGGTCTGGGGCTCTTTTGCTGGATCCAGAGTCGGCGACTTGCACAGAGTGACTGTTAACCCACGTTAACCCATTATTTTTTAAATAACTCTGAAATGTACATTATTTTTCAGTTTTTGGTAACCTAAACTTTTTTTTTAAACATCTGGCAGTTTACCACTTACCTTTGTACCTTTTCAGGTTATTCACTGGACTTGAACTGCTTAAATTTCAGTAAAAACTGGAAAATGCGGGTGTTCTAAAACATTTGAACGGTCGTGTATATGTAAGGAATAAACCACGACAAGCCGTGCATTCTCAGGATATATAGACATGCCTGGGGTGGTGCTGCTAAACTGAGTTTGGGCTGGATGCCTGCAAGGATGGAGAGGTTGTCCACAGGAGTGGGACGCAGGCATCCTGTCACAATGCGCAATGCTTAGTTGATAGGCGTATCAACGAGACGGGTGTGGGCACTGCGACACCATACTGGCGCACAGTACTCACTAGTGGAGTAAACAAGGGCCAGGGCAGCCGTACGCAATGTTCTTGCCCCGGCGCCCCAGCCTGACCCGACTAATCGCCTCATCAATGCCACATGAGATGTTAGCTTCTTGCGCAGTGACGCGAGGAATCGGCGAAACGTGAGCGACCTGTCGAGTGTCACGCCGAGGTACATTGGTTCAGCGCAACATGGCAGGGGTATTCCGCCGATAAATACTCGGAGCTCACGTTTAGCCTCCTTGTTGTTGAGATGGAAGGCTGCCGACACCGTCTTTGCCTCGCTGAGCTTCAATATCCATTTCTGGAGGTATGCCACTAGTGTCTCCATATCCTGGCCTAATGTCCCCTCCATTGACTGCCAGTCTCCAGCAGAGTACACCAGCGCTAGGTCATCCGCGTAGGCATACTTCCGCGAGACCGTGTCAGGCAAGTCATAGGTGTAGATGTTATAGAGGAGGGGGGCCAGGACCGATCCCTGGGGGACGCCGTTCTTGAGGCGTCGTAACCTACTTCACTGTCCGCTACCGGTGGTGAGGGTGAAGCTGCGATTTCGGACAAGCTCCATGATCATTCTGACCATGTGCCTGTCTGGCAGCAGGCGGAGCAACTTGCAGGTGAGGCCGCGATGCCATACGGTGTCGTAGGCAGCCGTCAGATCGACAAAGACGGCTCCAGCCTTCTTTTTGGCCGAAAAGCTGTCCTCGATGTCTTGAGTCAACAAAGTGACTTGGTCTACGGTCGATCTCCCGCGTCGGAACCCGGCCTGCTCCCAGGGGAGCAGTGGGTCGATGATCTTGAAGGGGATGCAGAGCAAAGAGATGGGACGGTAGCTCTTAAGGTCCCCTTCAGGCTTGTTCGGCTTCGGGATCGCGACAACTAAGGCTCTTCTCCAGATTTTGGGGATCTTCAGTTGGCGCAAGCAGGAAGAGAGGAAAGCTCTTAACCAGGACATCAGAGCAGGTGCAGCATGGAGTATAAGCTCCGGGCAGATGGAGTCAGGGCCCGGAGCTTTTCCTGGCTTTATGTGCTGGAGGGCAGTAGCGAGCTCCTCCGATGTGAATTCGCCGGAGATGTTGTCGCTACTAGGTGTTGGGGCCCTTGACCTCCAGAGGTCAGACACTTATTTTGCCACGAGTCGTGATGACTCGCGGTCTTTACCCTCGTATACCCCATTTTTCACAAATTGTGATGCGATTTTATTTGCAGAAATGGGGCAGTGACGAGGGGAGTGTCTTCACCTGCCAGTGAGGTTGTTCAGGATACTCCATGCCTTGCGGCTGGAGTGTGAGAAGTTGATGGTATTGACAGCCTCCTCCCAGCACTCTTGTCTCCTCCGACCGAGTCTTGACAACAGGGCTGTAGCAGCCCTGTTTGACTCAGTTCCTGCAGGAGCCCGGAGGAAGGCGCAGTAGAGATTCTCACACTCCGCATCACAGCATGGTTTGTAGCTGTTGCGACGTCCACGTGGGATGGATTTTTTGGCCGCTTTCACTAGCACACTGCAGAAGTCCTGGTATGCCTCATCCACGCTGTTGGTATTAGGCGATGGAAGATGCCTCGTGGATTTGTTGGTGAGGAGGCGGAAGCGTTTCCAGTTGACCTTTCGGAAATTCCATCGCTTCACCGGCTCACTCGGCACAATGTCCACAAGTTTAGGTACGGTTATCAGCGATAGTCGATGTTGGGACCGTGGGAAATTTCCGAGCACACGTCTGTCAGGGAGCTGGTTGTCTACGCCGACACTCGCGAAAGCCAGGTCTGGATTAGTCCCAGTGTTCCAGCGACCGGAGAGAAAGCAAGCTGGACCCTTGGGATCGTGTAACAAGGTCAGCCAGGTTCTCTCCGTCAGGTGTGTTGGTGTTGTACCCCCAGTCTTCATGCTGGCAATTGAAGTCGCCAACATAAAGACAGGGGTGAGGGAACACCAGGACAGATGCTGGCATGAATTGCGAGTGAGGAGGCTTGTAGACGTTTACGATTTTTAAACCGGCAACATCCATGCACAACCACTCAATCTCCGAGTCAGCTGGCGATTGGTCGGCGAGAGTCCAGCTCAACCTTTCCTGGACAAACGTGGCAAGGCCATGCTTCCTGCTCAGGATGGACCCAGCTAGTGCAAAATTTGGTAGCACTAGCTTGTCTGCTGAGACGCAGTGGGTTTCCTGGAGGAGGATGACGAGGGCCTTGAAGGTATAAGCCAGCTGTTCGATGACACTGATCTTACTGGTGGTGAGCCCTTCGGTGTTCAGCTGCAGTATTCTGGGTTGGAGGCCAGTGGAGCAAGCCCCACCGGCTCTCCTCTCCGACTGCTGCCGAGCACCAGCCCGGGTGAGGGCCCTTAATTGGCAAACTCTGTTTCTCTTATGGGTTGGGGTCATAAGTTACTGACAGGAGGCACTACGAGAAGGTATCTGCCATGCCATCCTTGTTGTCAAGAACACAGACAGAATTATAGCAAAAAAACTTCACTTGAGTCAAGTAGAAATAAAGCTACATACTTTTTAAGTTAACAACACTAGCATTAACATTAATGACCTAACTTAACAAGCTTGTAAACTAACAAAGTACAGTACATTGTAGTTGTGAGCTAACTTAGCTAGCTAGATGAGTTACCTAATGGTGCATAAAGAAAGATTTCTGTTGGAGTTTGTGGGACTTGTACCGTAGCTAGAACAAGTTCATTGTGGTGCTAGTTCATTAGCTAAGTTTTTCATGTACAGTATGTATTACATAACTTGCTAACATGTTTAGGTAATAACCCATAGAATGAATTATGCATTAAATTGTTTCTTGCAAATGTTTTTAGTTAGCTAGCTGATAGCTACTAGCCAGACACATTAGCAATCTAATGGTTAATTAAATAGATAACTTAAATGACAGACAAGTGTTTGAGCAGCTAGGTAGCTAACACGATGTACTCTAAACTTGTTCTTCATCTACGGTATGGTTTCAAATGAGCAAGTAGGTGTGGGAGTCACTTTAGCTAAGTTCGCTGAAAAAGGCAGAATTTATAGAAGCTTGCTAGCTAACTAGCAATATACATTTCTGGGTATGTTAGAAAATAATTCTACTAAGTTATTGCAATCTTTTGATGTAAGCAGACAAGTCCTGTTGCTTTAGCAAAATCCCACACAGGCTTTTTGATTGATTGTCTGGACATTTATTTAGTAACTAGACAGATCTGCCACGTCCATTTGAATTTGGATTGTACAAATGAGAAGAAGTTCTGGTGCTGTACTGTACGTTGATTCTTGTTTATGCAGCGTGTCTTTGGGCGAGTTCATTTGGAACTTGTTTTAGAAGTGAGGATTTACCCATGCATATACATTGATTGTCACATGCCACGTGACAATCCACAAATCTGAGCAGAGTAGCAGATGATACAAGGAGTGGAGTTTGTCGGTCTCTGGACCGGATCTTTTTTCCGTCTCTCTCCCAGACAAGGAAGAAAGATGCAGCGGGAGAGCAGGTTAAATAAAACAAACACAAAACACACAAAGTCTTCACCCTACTTGCCGTAAAGCTTTCGGGCAAAAACAACAAACTAAAATAACAAACTAAATGAATAAACTAAATAAAAGTTAGCCTCCTCCAAGATGGAAATCCCCTTCCGGAGAACGACACTGAACAAACACACACACGGGAGGTCACAACTTTTCAGTTGTTTCCTCCCCACATTTAACACTTAAACATTTAACCGACACTGCGCCGCTCCAGTCAGGAGTTCCACTTTGACTTCGACAGGCACACATATT
The DNA here is from genome assembly GCA_029706075.1 of Aldrovandia affinis. Taxonomy (NCBI): domain Eukaryota; kingdom Metazoa; phylum Chordata; class Actinopteri; order Notacanthiformes; family Halosauridae; genus Aldrovandia; species Aldrovandia affinis. Next base: position 1,841,911 of record JAINUG010000059.1, read on the forward strand.
TTGTGACTTCAAGTTCTTCCTAAACCAGGGGTGGGCAATCTTACCCTGTGTGGGCCGGTGTGGGTGCAGACTTTTGTTCTAACTGAACAGTGACACACCTGATTCCACTAATCAAAGCCCTGATTGAAGACTTTGATTAGCTGATTAGTCAAATCAGGTGAGCTACTGCTTGGCTGGAACAAAAGCCTGCACCCACACCGGCCCACACAGGGTAAGATTGCCCACCCCTGTCCTAAACCCATGCATACACAGAGACATTCAAACTTTTCAGTTTGAGTTCTCTTAGAATCATCCAGATTATTTCAGTGAGAGTTTTCTACACAATCACACAGAGAGAGAGAGAGTTCCCACTTTTCAGTGTTAGTCCTCTCCCTCTCTTCCCCCACACACAGAAGTGTACTCAGTCACTTTTAACAAACAAACACACACACACACACACACACACACACACACACACACACACACACACACACACACACACACACACACACACACACACACACACACACACACACACACCGAGGTGGAAACTCCCTTCTAGGCAACCAAACACTAAACAGTATGTCACACTCACATTAAACGATAACTCTTATGAAGGACACACACACATGAATGACCAGACCAAGACTAATTCCCCAGTCGCTCCCACCTGCTCTTAAATGGGCTTACTTACTGCCTGGCTCAGGTGGGACTCGTGAGGCAATCACCTAACACACCTAATCGCAATCTATTAACACAACACAATTCACATACACCACACCCACTCACAGACACAAACCACCAAGTGAATTTCTCACTTGACATTCACCCCAATTAATAATGATTGATCAATTATTGATCAATTATGACCTTTGGAACTAGCCTTCTGGGCACCTGTTTCTGTGTCTTCCTCCCTATCTAGTTTTGAACTTCCAACTGTGGGTGAAATATCTGGTCTCATCCATAAATCTAAATCATCTACCTGTCAGCTAGACCCCCTCCCTACTCACCTAGTAAAAGTCTGTCTATCTTCCCTGTCCTCCCTAATCACTGATATCATACACTCCTCCCTTACCTCTGGTCTTGTTCCCTCATCTCTCAAAACAGCTGCAATAACTCCTATACTCAAGAAACCTGGTGCAGACCCCAACAATATGAATAATTTTCGTCCTATTTCAAATTTACCATTTCTCTCCAAGATACTTGAAATAGCAGTTGCAGCCCAGGTACACGCCCACTTGACCAACAACAACCTGTTTGAGCAATTCCAGTCTGGTTTTCGCTCTTTTCACAGTACTGAGACAGCTATGGTGAAAATCACAAATGACCTATTAATGGCAGCTGATTCTGGGCTCTTAACCATACTTGTGCTTCTCGATCTGTCTGCAGCCTTTGATACCATCTCACATAACATCCTCCTAGATAGATTAGCCTCCATTGGAATCACTGGCACCCCTCATGACTGGTTTACATCATACCTCTCTGGCCGCACTCAGTTTGTCCAGCTCAAAAATCTAAGATCACAGCCCACTCCAGTCACCACAGGTGTTCCACAGGGATCTGTTTTGGGCCCCCTCCTATTCATAATCTACCTCCTACCCCTTGGCAATATTTTCAGGAAATTTGGACTTCAATTTCACTGCTACGCAGATGACACCCAGCTCTACCTATCCACGAAGCCAAATTCTGCCCTACCACCCACTTCCCTCTCCCAGTGTTTGCTGGAAATCGAATCCTGGTTCTCAATCAACTTCCTAAAACTTAACAGTGATAAAACAGAGGTTCTCCTCATTGGCACTAAATCCACCTTGGCTAAACCTCATAGCTTCTCCCTTACCATAGACAATTCCACAATGTCCCCTTCCCCTCAGGTTAAGAGTCTGGGTGTCATCCTGGACAGCACATTATCTTTTGAATCACACATCAACAATGTCACTCGGTCTGCTTACTTTCACCTACGCAACATACATCGTCTCCGTCCATCACTTACACCTACCAGCACCGCCATTCTTGTCCACGCCCTGGTCACATCCCGTATAGACTATTGCAACGCCATCCTCTTTGGCCTTCCACACAAATGTCTCCATAAACTCCAACTGGTCCAGAACTCAGCTGCACGTATCATTACCAGAACCCCTTCCACTGACCATATCACTCCAATTCTCCAACAACTTCATTGGCTCCCCATTAAATTCCGTATTCATTTTAAAATTCTCCTTCTTACCTTTAAAGCTCTCCATAACCTAGCACCTTCATATCTTTCTGAACTCCTTCTTACATACACTCCCTCACGTAGTCTCAGATCCTCCTCTGCCAGACAACTTGTCACACCTTCTGCCCGCTTGATCACGATGGGATCTAGAGCCTTCAGCCGTTCTGCACCCTGCCTCTGGAACTCTCTGCCACCTAACATTAGAAATATTGACACTCTCTCCACTTTCAAATCCAGTCTCAAAACACACCTCTTCACTTTGGCATATTTGGTTTGACCTGTTATATATTGTTGTTTGTCTGTTATTCTGATTTTGCCTTGTTAATTTTATAATGTTTTGACATGTTGTTTTTACTATGTTTTGTAAGGTGTCCTTGAGAGCCTTGAAAGGCGCCCATAAATAAAATGTATTATTATTATTATTATTACCTGCCAGTAATCTTGCAAAGCGCAAGATTGCCAAACCTGGCCCCGGAAGTCCAACTGTTCCAAAGGTCCTCCACAGGATTACTGTGGCAAAACACAGGCAACTCTGCAACTCCCCTGTTGCCTTAGACTGACGCCCTCCACAGTGATATATACGCATGGCTGTTAGCCAATCAGAATTGAGTTTTCATATACAGTATATATATATATATGTATATATACAGGGCCGACTTTATCTACACCCCATCTCAAAAATTTAACATTTTGTTGCCTTACAGGCTGACTTTTTCCACCTTTATTCCCACATTTTACCCTACAACGTGCAAGTGAAAAAAAATGAATGCTTTATCATGTCTAATGAAGCTGGTAGTGAGATGTTTTCCCCTAAGTTACAGCCTCAGTCATTACAGCCATGATCATTCTGAGAGCCACACTAGATACCTCCAAATGAATAAAAGAGAAATTAAAGAGAAAGCCACCACAAAGTGTGGGTGATCGGTGTCACTGAGGCCCTGAGGGAGAGTTCACTCCCCTAAAGAACCTGGCTGCTTCTCCCAGATCTGGAGGGCACTTCTGGCAAGGTGAGTGGTCGCCCGGCCACTACCCTGGAAGTCATTCCCGGGGAAAGTCATGAAAGTTGCTCCTGGGGACAGCCAAAGAGGGCTTGAGATGAGTGGTTGTAGCAGCCGAGCCAACCAAAGTGCTGGATAAGGCAGAGGACTTGCAGGCAATCCTGACTGACGGTAGTGGTTCCTCCCAAAATTTCTCCTTGTACTCTCGACCAAGGGAGTTTTTCCTTCTGAGTTCTCTTTCATTAAGCATTCGGTGACAATGAATTTTTTTTTTTAAATGTATTTATAAATGTATTTTTCATCTGAAACAATAGGTTCTTCCTGCCATTCTATGAGTCCTATCCGTTTTCTATTTGTCAAAATGTATATTATGTATGCATATACAGTGGGTTCGGAAAGTATTCAGGCCCCCTTAAATTTTTCACTCTTTGTCATATTGCAGCCATTTGCTAAAATCAATTAATTTCATTTTTTTCCTCGTTCATGCACACACAGCACCCAATATTTTCAGAAAAACACAGACTTGTAGAAATTTTTGCAGATTTATTACAAAATAAACACTAAAATATCACATGGCCATAAGTATTCAGACCCTTTGCTGTGACACTTGTATATTTAACTCAGGTGCTGTCCAATTCTCCTGATCATCCTTGAGATGGGCCTACACCTTCATTGGAGTCCAGCTGTGCTTAATTATATTGATTGGACTTGATTGGGAAAAGCACACACCTGTCAATATAAGACCTTACAGCTCACAGTGTAAAGTCAGAGCAAATGAGAATCATGAGGTCGAAGGAACTGCCTGAAGAGCTGAGAGACAGAATTGTGGCAAGGCACAGATCTGGCCAAGGCTACAAAAAAAATTTCTGTTGCACTTAAGGTTCCTAAGAGCACAGTGGCCTCCATAATCCTTAAATGGAAGAAGTTTGGGACGACCAGGACTCTTCCTCGAATTGGCCGTCCGGCCAAACTGAGCATCCGGGGGAGAAGAGCCTTGGTGAGAGATGTAAAGAAGAACCCAAAGATCACTCTGGCTGAGCTCCAGAGATGCAGCGGGGAGATGGGACAAAGTTCTAGAAAGACAACCATCACTGCAGCCCTCCACCAGTCGGGGCTTTATGGCAGAGTGGCCCGACGGAAGCCTCTCCTCAGTGCAAAACACATGAAAGCCCGCCTCGAGTTTGCCAAAAAACACCTGAAGGACTCCCAGACTCTGAGAAATAAAATTCTCTGGTCTGATGAGACTAAAATCGAACTTTTTGGTCTTAATTCTAAGCGGTATGTGTGGAGAACACCTGGCACTGCTCATCACCTGCCTAATACCATCCCTACAGTGAAGCATGGTGGTGGCAGCATCATGCTGTGGGGGTGTTTTTCAGCTGCAGGGACAGGACGACTGGTTGCAATTGAAGGAAAGATGAATGCAGCCAAGTACATTGATATCCTGGACAAAAACCTTTTCCAGAGTGTTCACGACCTCAGAATGGGCCGCAGGTTCACCTTCCAACAAGACAATGATCCCAAGCACACAGCTAAAATAATGAAGGAGTGGTTTCAGAACAACTCTGTGAATGTTCTTGAATGGCCGAGCCAGAGTCCTGACTTAAATCCAATTGAGCATCTCTGGAGAGACCTGAAGATGGCTGTCCACCAACGTTCACCATCCAACCTGACAGAACTGGAGAGGATCTGCAAGGAGGAATGGCAAAAGATCCCCAAATCCAGGTGTGAAAAACTTGTTGGATCATTCCCAAGAAGACTCATGGCTGTATTGGCTCAAAAAGGTGCTTCTACTCAATACTGAGCAAAGGGTCTGAATACTTATGGCCATGTGATATTTCAGTGTTTATTTTGTAATAAATCTGCAAAAATTTCTACAAGTCTGCGATTTTCTGACAATATTGGGTGCTGTGTGTGCATGAACGAGGAAAAAAATGAAATTAATTGATTTTAGCAAATGGCTGCAATATGACAAAGAGTGAAAAATTTAAGGGGGTCTGAATACTTTCTGAACCCACTGTACATCTGCAGCTCCCTGTGTGAGGTACTCAAAAGAGCTAATTAGCTTTTGCAAAATCAGATGCACTACATCCACCTGGAGACAAACACTTTCAATAACGTTACCACATTCGAGGAAGGCTGTAGTGCTAGGAGAGAACCATGTTGCCTAAACTAACTTAGCTAACCAAATCTGCAAACAAGCTAAATTGCTCTCTGCTCAATGACCAGTGCATGCCTTGTCCCCCAGCTCCAGCAACAACACGAAAACAACAGACAAGTCACGTCAAACCCCAACGGCCACCGTAGCAAAGATAGCACAACTCATCAACCAAGCCCCAACTATTGTACTTTGACTAAAGCTTAGGAGTGCATTGCTCACAATGAGACATAAAGCCTTCTATGCATGTCTTTGAGTCCGTTTAGATCAATGCTTCTTTGAAAGGAGAGAGATCTTTGTTGACTGCACTACTGAACAAAACTATAATGTCAGGGTACTTCTCGGCAAAAAGACGTTCCACTTTAGCCTAACACGAGCCTTCTAGTGTTCAATTGAGAAGGGGTCTGTTTCAAACATAGAAACCCTTGTCAAAGAGGATCCCAGTTTCTCCATGTAGAGGTCAGCTGCTTCAGAAGCATGGGGAATTATGAGCTCCTGTGGAGTTTTTTTTGCACATCCGCCCTGTGCAAGGCAATTTGGGATTCCTTTTCCTGTAAGATAATTGTGAATGTTATCTGAATTAAATACATTTTAAATGTCAACTGTTTGTGAAGATTCTTTCTATTTTCTTCTAAGCACCAATCATTGACTGCAGCAATCAACAATTTGGGCTTTAAGCACTTATTCAACATACCAGGAATTCTGTGCTCATTCCAGGCTTGTACAACTCAACTTATGCCAAGATGACACAGTTGATGAGTCAGGTTGGACACGCAGTATCTGTTGTTGATATTGTTGTCCATGTCAAGGATTTATTGGTTGACTAACTGGACCAGGGCCTCCTTCAATGGGTAATTGACCCTGTTGTTTACTTCTGGCCACAACTTCTCCACTGTGTGATTCTGGTGAACACGAGGTGTTAGGTGTTTAATTGGGATATACAGAGGGTGGACAAAACCTAAAAGAGCTGCCACATGTATGTAAAGACTTTTATGACACATTGTTATTTTACTATATTGTCTTATAAAATGTTAATGTCTTAATGTTAATAACATGGTATATTTATCTTTGTTGATTGGGTTTGGCGGTCTCTCTTGATTGAGTCTATGGTCAGCAAGAATTTCCTGAATGAACAGTGATCCACTCTTATTTGGTCCCACATTCCATGGTTGATAACAGCAGGCCTATAATAATAAAACAAATACATGTTTAAGTTGAAAGCGAACAATTACAGTATAAATAAATAAAAGGCTCCATATTTTGCTATGATGTCTAAGCAATGAATATAGATTAAAAATAATAATTTTGCCTAGCCCAATAATTATTTTTGAACACAAACCTGTAGACTTTGTCATAAATGGTGAGATTATTCTTTACTGGCATGCATGCAGAAGCCACAATTTCACTGCTGTACCCATCTATGGCAAGGACATGGGTCACTCCAAACATGCCAGCTTTTCAAATTGATCCAAATAGAGTTTGTGGCCCATGTAAGCAGCTTAGTAGGGCACAGGATTAAGATTCTGGATGCCCTATAAAGTGGAAAATAAAAATCATGTTAGACCACAAATAGCATCGGCATAGCAAGCTATTTTCCACCCAACGCATATGGCGAAATTCAAACAAACATACCTTACATGGCATCTAATTTCATGGTATGGTCGCTCAGTTGCCCTGAGGACCCATCCAACCCGACACTATGCAGCTTGAATCCCTTTTGCTGCCAGATAACTGATCATGAGTTTCTGGCCATAGGTTGGTCCAGTCTAAATAATTTATAATATGAAAGTTCAAACGTGCTCAACTCTAGGTAGGCTAATTAATGTACATGTAGTAGGCTGTAAGTGCTGGATCCTTAGTTAATGAATGTACATTTCTATAAAAAGGACAGCAGCTGGCAGTCAGATCGTTGGTGTTTCTGTTGACTTTTCATTATTTTTATAATTTTTTTTTGTTTGATTTTTCACAGTTTTTCTCCCCAATTTAGGAACCAATTATACCCTCTATTTATTTTGATTAACCCTCCCCCACAAACTCGCCACCCGTCTCTACCAGGCAAGCTACTCTCCCAGGCTGGCGATTATCCTCCTCCTTCAAGATGGAACTCAGCAATCCCCTTTCTGGAGACACTCTTACGTGCTTCACAGCGAGTTCATGCCGATCACCCTCCCCACTCCCTCAGGAACGGACAGCCAAACGCTGCCCCAGATCGGGGCTAAAGGCCTCTACATGCTTCTAACTGGTGCGAAATCTTCGCGGTTTGCACAATGCAACATTTCCAAGCACTCTGCAATTTATACTTCTGCGCAACCTATGCAACATGGTGTCCTTACACTTCTGTACACTAGTAAGCGTCAATGTATTGAACAAGGTTGGTAAAGTTTTCATGAAAGCAGGGAAACTTTTGTAGCTTCAAACTTCTTCAGCCAATCTGTGAAGGAGTCAGACACGGTCTCAATTTTCAAGTCTAGATTAAAAACACATCTCTTTAGTCTTTCTTATAGTCATTAGGTACAGATGTGGAGGGGGCGTAGCAATAGAGCCTTCTGATGCAATGCGCTATCCTTACTGTCACCAATCATAAGTGATGATCCGCCCCTATCAGGATTGTTCCTGCCATGTATTAATGCACATATTGTAAGTTGCTCTGGATAAGAGCGTTTGCTAAATGCTTAAAATGTCAATGTTAAGCATTTAGCAGATACTCTTATACAGAGCGACTTATCAGATGCGCATTAATACATGGTAAGATCAATCATAGTTCGCACAAGAGATCAGTGCAGTAATACAGCAATGGACATCATTGTTAGCAGCTGCATACCATACCTGTATATATCTATGTTAACGTTAGCTAAGCAAAACTATCGATATCTATCTATCTAGCTAGCTAGCAACCTGGTATCACGGCCAAATAAAGCTAGCTAACAGTAGCTAATGATATAGATAGCTAGCATCATTTGTTCAACACGGTATAAAATTAACCAGCTTCAGGAAAGATTGGCTGAAGAAGTTCGAAGCTACAGAAGTTTCCCTGCTTTCATGAAAACTGTACTAAACAATAGTAATAAACAATCATTTTTGAAAGAAAAGAAAGATTAGAAATTGGCCTGTAGTTCTTGAGATTTTCAGGGTCACGGTTTGGTTTCTTTAAAAGTGGCTTAATTACTGCCACTTTGGGGGAATTTGGCATATAGCCTGATGAAAGAGACAGATTAATGTCTAGCATGGGTTGCCCCATAACAGGAAGAAGTTATTTAACAAGTTTTGTTGGGATTGGGTCTAATTGGCAAGTAGATGGTTTGGAGGACATAACCAATTTAGACAATTCAGTCCACTCGAGCACTAAAAAACTCAAGAGGACATAGGACCCCTGTCCTGGTAAGCCTGTGCTTTCTGATCCGCTATGGCAGAAGGTGCCATTTTAGTAATTTCATCCCTAATTTTCTCAATCTTCTCAGAGAAAAAGTTCATGAAATCATTACTATTATAGGCTGCTGGAGGCTTGGCATTGGTTTCAGTCTGATTCTTTGTCAGTTTGGCCACTGTATCAAAAATACATTTTTGATTATTCTTATTATGCTCAATCAGATCAGACAAATAGGTTGACCTTGCGGAGGAGAGAGCATATTTGTACTGTACCAGACTGTCTTTCCAGGCAGAATAAAATACTTCTAATTTAGTAGCTTGTTTAAGAGCACATGTGTGGTCAGTATACCATGGTGCAAGCTTCTTTTGGCTAGTTTTTTTCTTTTTGAGAGGCGCAACAACATCAAGTGTTGCGCAGGGTGTAATTTAGATTGTCAGCTGATCAATAGATTGTAGACTAGTGGGATCCTGATTAACAGTAAATGATTCTTGGATCATATGGCTGACAAAGTTGGGTATGGTAGAGGAATTTAGGGAGCGACTAAAGTAGAACACTGGTTTTGATCTAATAGCAGTGGTAGCATGGATTTCAAACATAATAAGGAAATGGTCAGAGAGCACAGGATTATGAGGAGAGACAACTAGATTGCTAATGCTAATACCATAGGATAAAGCTAAGTCCAGTGTATGTTGATGACAATGAGTCGGCCCAGACACATTTTGGACAAAACCAACGGAGTCAAGAATAGAAGCAAAAGCCTTTACTAGAGAATCATTTCCATTATCAACATGAATATTAAAGTCGCCTATAATCACAACTTTATCTGCCATAACTGCTAGGTTTGATAAAAAGTCAGAAAACTCTGAGAGGAAAGCAGCATAGGGTCCAGGGGGGCTGTAGATACTAACTAGTATAAAAGATGAAGTAAATATAGATCTATTATCTACATTAGTCTGTTTGGAGCCCAGGGAAAGCACTTCAAATGAAGAGAATATGTTTATAGATTTCTTAGTAAGGCGTAGTCTAGTGTCAAAAATAACAGCCTTGCCACCACCTTTGCCTGACTGTCGAGGATTGTGACAACGAGAGTATCCAACCGGGGTAGATTCATTTAATGCTATGTAGGCTACTCATCAGGTCTAAGCCAAGTCTCCGTCAAACTTAAAATGTCAAGTTTATAATCAATGATCAGTTCGTTCCCAATGGCAGCTTTAGGAGTTAATGATCTTATATTTAACAACCCAATTTTAAGGAGAGTTCTATCGAAATTAGGTTTAGCATTTGCATTAGGATGGTTCGTGTTGATCCTTATCAGATTATTAGAAAAAAATCCCACGAGACGGTTTGAGTTTCAACAGACCACGGTTTTCTCTACGTGGAACAGACACAGTCTCAATTATGGGGGAACTGGGGTGGAAACTAGTCACGAGCTCAGGGAAACTTGCAGACAATTGTTTAAGACCGTCTGTCTGCTGCCTGGCTGTAGCTCTTGAATGTCAATTTCGTCGATTCAGACTATGGGCTAAATTATTAGATACAAGAAGAGCACCCCTCCAGCTCGGGTGGAGTCCCGTCTCTCTTCAGTAAACCAGACTCTCCCCAAAACGTAGGCCAATTATTAACAAAATAAAACATGAATCAAATTTAGCCTACAACTACAACTTTTTAAAAAACAACGATGAAAACCCATTCCAAAACTGAGCATCATAAATCCCCCGCTTGAGATTGTGATTGGCACAAAACCTTCTAACGCTCATGGTAGAACATCCTCCTCTGACACCGATTTAACATGTGCTGTATTACTTCGGATAATGGTTCCAGTAAGGACATAACCTGTGGTAGCTAATGATTTCGTTTTTAGGAGCAGTAGCCTAGGCTTAGGTTTTATGTTATCAGAAAGGAAAACGTCCGGCAAATATACAAAGCACACAAGTTATAGAATTACTTCCGGATGAAAACCGTCACCTATTTTAGGCAGTCCAAATTCTTTAAATTGACATTTGATCATTATTATTTTGTGAATTTTATAGAGGTGCAATAAACTGCCGTTTCTGTTTTTTCATTTCTGATTTACAAAACAAAAAAACTGCCGTTTTTGCTTTTTCATTTCTGATTTTAAAAACAAAAAACTGCCGTTTCTGGTTTTTCATTTCTGAATTAAAAAACTAAAAAGGAAAGAACGCAACGTATACGGACCCGGCACTCATTCAAAATTAAATGAAAGGGGAAAAAAATCTTCGCCATGGAGTTCCGGTTTGTTGGCTCCGGAAGTAATGTCAAACTTTAAGTTCACAGGAAAAAACAGCTGTCGTTGAGAGACAGATACAACTGGCTAAGTGAGTTTATCTTAACGTATGCTTTTGTACCATGGTTATTAAACTGCACAATATTTGTATATAGTTCTGGATAGAGATATCCTTGCTGGCTTTTTGGCTTGGTTTTGATTTGTATTCATTATCGGTTTGGTCACTACCTAGCCAATCTTGCTAACGTTAGCTATCGTGTTAACGTTAGGTTGGACATCGAATAGCAGATGTTATGCTAACTTAGCTAACTATATCAAGATTAAAATAACAAACAGATAAGTCAGCTAAGTTTGGCTGTGTTGAACGACTGAACTAGGAACTAGGAACAAGGAACGATCACAAGATAGTTAAAGTCGAAAGAGCTATCTAGCTATCACGCTAGTATTAGCCAAACAAACAACAGAAATGTATTATCCGTTTTGCAGAGGTATTACATACTGATTTGGTACTACCATAAAGCTTATAATGTTGAGTACAATTTGTGTAACTGCTTTATTTGGATGTGTGGATAGCTAAATTGTTAATTAGCAAGCATGTTGATTTGAAAACTCAGTAATCTAACGTTCGTTAAAATAACTTAATCCTGGTGTATTTCAGTTCACTTAACGTTCGATTTAGTCTCGCTGTCTGTTTGCTACTGATAGTTAATTTAACGTTGACCTTTCTTTCAGCTGCGCTAACAGGTCGCCATAAATTCAGCATTGCTGTCTAGCTACCATGGTCTGGTAAAAATGTGACGACATCTGTTTTGTGACGTTAAGCAGCAGAATGTCGATGTTGATTGATTTTTTTGGGCCGTTAACGATATGGCTAGTAATTTTTTTAATGACAAAGAAGATCCTCTTTTGTGGGTCAATCCATAGCTTTCAGACGTGGCTAGTAACCGCCGACCTGCCGGGCAAAAAAGTGTGATAACGTGACGTCATCGCAGAATGTCGAGTGAAATGTTTTTATGTTCAGCCAGGAAGAAAAAGGTAGATACATGGACAAACTAAAAATCTTGGGCAGATCCATATTTAAAACAAATAATCAATCTGGATCTACATTTATTATTTTAATTTTCATTTAGACGCTCTTATACTTTTTTTGTAAGCAACAACAGTGCAGTAAAACGGCTATCTGGTGGAGAATCCATTAACCGCTGCCAGGATGAAGGCTTATAAAACTGGCTAGTATTTACTCAGGCTGGGTAAACAATGCTTTTAAGTGAAGATTCTTCAAAGAAGATCCTCTTGTATGCTAGCTAACGTTATCAGTCTAGCTACCTCTTGCTAACCGGTAACGGGTCAATACGTTGTCTAGTCTATCTAACGGCTAAATTACTATCTTGTGGTAGATAGCTCTAATTCGGATCAGACCAATGTTCTCAGATTCCTTTATACACATTTCTTAACAATCCATATCAATACATCTGCAATTTTGGTTCTGTATTCTAAGTAGTATTTGAAATAAAGGAGTCAAATTTAGGTCCAAAATAGCCAGAAATATTTTCAGATCTAAATATCGAAATAATTATAATAACAAAACAAAGTCTGTAAATACTTGTGGTAGCTAACATAGCAACACAGAACATATATATAGCAAAATGCCAACCTAAATATGGATATAAACCACTAAAAATATTGTTTGTATATCTACATTGGAGAAAAATCACATCTGGACATATTCAAACCTTTAACCTTTTTCAACCATTTTCAGCTAGTGGACAATGTAATCTTATTTATGAAACCTTTTCATGGTTAGATTAATTTTTCAATCATTATCCCTGTGTTAATGCATATTTTAATTAAATATACACGTTGGGCACCTGGGGGTGGTGGTCTTGCATCCATAATGGTTATGAAATATGCAATTACTGATGGAATATGTAGGCTGAAAAGAATATAAAAATAAAACAATTTGAGGTGTATATTGCATACAACAGCGAAAAAACGTTCCAATGTCGACTTTGGGGCCTGTAGAGTTGCCTCTGTCCTGTGCAGTTCAACTATTAGCCCCGATATAACAAAATTAGGATCATTGTGTCATGATTCATTTTTAACTTCATATGAGATTTGCAATCCTGTCTTTTTTTATATAAAAAATATTGTCTCATATTTGGAGTGTTAAGAGCATTCACCAGACACAAGACAAAACTGCATAGGTACATGTAAGTTATTTTTGTTTAGGCCAATGAAAGGACCTTGCAGTAGCATGAGGGTTCATTAATAAAATGTGTACATCTGCTTCCTCATTCCTAACTTTGTATTACATGATGAACTAGATTACAATAAAAACTTGCCAAAACACTAGAAAACAAGTTACAGAAAAGGACATGACACTTAAAATGCATTTGCAAGGTTTGGATTGTATATAAGCAATGCTCACAGAGAAACAGCTCTCCACCATATTAATGTGTATTTGCCACAAGCAACATGGCCACCACACCATGTGGCATAACAAGTTTGATGTGATGTATCTCTAGAAGGTTACATTTTGAACCGCGGTCAAGTTTGAAAGTTATGCAAGTGTCAGATGAGAAGGAACTGCTTTAAATGAAAATAATAATTTGCATTCACCATACACAAGATGGTCGTCACGTCATGTTGTCTTCCATGTTCTGTGTGATTTATGGAAAAGGGGTCATATTTTGAACCTCTTTGGAAAGTTTAAAGCGTATACAAGCAGCAAATCAAGCAGAATATAGCCCTATATATTTCCTCAAAGCACATACAGTCCTTGCAAGGTGGACAAAAAACCATAGGAGATACATACTATCCTATTCCTTCAGTAGTCCATTATAGGCAACACATGCACAAGAAATATAGAGCTATGTTGTATAGAATGCGAGTTTTGGTTAGAGAGGATTTTTGTATGAGATATTGTGATATGTAAATATTGCTCCAGAAGATTGTGACCATTTTTGAACCTAAATTGGGTCCTTATATTTCAAAAACGAAAGAATACCATAACCAAAGTTCATATTTGTTCACATGAATGGTTGAGGAATGTGTGAATGTCTGATTTCATATGGAATGACCCTTATTTAAAAGTATACCAAGTGATTTGACATCAGTGCATTAGAGGTAAACACATGGCAACAGAAGTGTGTGTAATTCTGGACCATAGTCTTGCGTTGTCAGTTGACCGTTCATAGCTGATAGTGAGAAATATCAAGTGTTTTTGTGTTAGAACGGAAATGTATGCGTAAATATATATGCAAATATATGTTAATAGATTTCCTATACTGGTATTTAGGCATTCACAAATTTTCAGGTCCATACAATCTACTATAGCTAGACCTGATCACAAGTGGCAAGTGTGCCCATCAGCTGCTGCTTGGTCGTAGCCATTGCAACTGCAGAAAAGTGTTGAGGTATGCTTGTTAAAGGTGATGGCTCTCCTAGCAAACACTAACCAGCCATGCTCAACTGTCAAGGAGGAAAGATGCCATCTTGGCATTGGTGCTAATAAGCTGAGCCACTTTCAGCTCCTGCCATCTCAAAAACGCCTCTCCAATGTTTATATGTTTTCTAGATCTAAGTATTATGTTTTTTTTGCTTTTATTTTCCATAGCCAGCTAGTGTTACTCTTTAAAAAAAAATAAAAATTTAAAAAAAGGATTCTAACATGAACTGTGTGGTGGACAAATGTGTGACAAATGGTTGTCAGTGAGACAAATGGTTGGATTGCAGTTTGTATGTGTTACAGCACATTTGGTTAGGAAGTCGCCCTGCCACTGAGTGATGACGTCAAATGGCTTATTATACTTTTAATATAAAAGATGTATATGAAAACTTTAGCCTACTACGTTTTGTGTACATATAACACTTGCAGGCTAACATACTGGTATATTGCATGTTTTACACCTAGCATTGCATTCTTCAGACAAAAGGATCCCAAAGTTGGCCTTGCCCTGTGACCAGGGCTCAACATTAAGATTTAAAAGTGGTTGCCAAGCTGCGCAACATGTATCAGATTTTAGTTGCTGTGTTATATATATTATTCAGTTGATATTTAATTTATAATTGGATTGCAAGACAGTTAATGTTAGCTAATGAACAGACAAGTCAATAATATGCATGTCAAATGTTGAAGCTGTGCAATTTCTAAAATATATTAGAAATTACTACTAGTCATTAAACAATTAATTCACTATGATTGTAGCTATTGGGAATTATGCAGCAAAGTAACAGATGCATGGAATGGAAATTTAATATTTAGATGTATGTTTTGATACATTTAGAATTAAGTATTGCCTACAGTTAATAACTGTACAAATCGACAATCTTAATAAGAAATAATATATGAATGTAATACAATTGTGAATATGAATAGCCTTTTGAAGAAATGTTTTTTTTAAAAATTCTTCTTAGGCACACAAACACACACACAGTGGTGGATTTAAGGAATTTCATCTGTGTCAAATTAAACTGACCCGAACTTGGAAAGGACTGTACTCAGTCTATGGTTATTTATCTGTTTTGATTTCCACAACAATGTGATGTGTTACTGATTTACCAATCACTATGCTTTATATTCAAAAGCATACCTAGGTCTTAAGCACTGTATATGCAATTCTCCACCCACTCTGCCACCAATTCTGCACCTCCTTTACATTTTTGAAAAAGGATTGGATGTTCAGTTGTTTTAAGTTCAAGTTCAACTAAGTTCATTTTTACATGAAATGAGAATAGAAAGCCAGTAGGATGTAAACCGGAAATATTCAACCGTCTCGACAGCATGCATGGGAATACTCTCGAGTGGAACCCCAGAAACCCTCAAAGTACTCTATGACACAGTCAGAACCAATGAAGAGAGATTTACATGAGAACCAAAAAAAATCCTAGTCCTAAACTTCATCCCTAACAGGATGCGCATGTGCACTGTTGCAACTTCATCTGTTTCCAGCAGTTGTCCGAA
This sequence comes from Aldrovandia affinis, assembly GCA_029706075.1. Lineage (NCBI taxonomy): Eukaryota > Metazoa > Chordata > Actinopteri > Notacanthiformes > Halosauridae > Aldrovandia > Aldrovandia affinis. The sequence continues at coordinate 1,857,833 of JAINUG010000059.1, forward strand.
CAAGATTTATGAAACATCCATAGTATTTTCATGGACACTCCATACATTTCCTGATTCACAACTGATAAAGAGTGTCAACAAATATAGGCCTTCAAGGTGTCAATTTAGTTTGATCACATCGTATTGCAACAATTCTCAGGGAAGTGAGAATAGCCCATATTTCATGCTCAGTCATATATCAAAATAGAAAGGGAAAATGACTCACACACCACTTAAAAAATGGGAACATCCCCAAAAAGAGAGAAACAAATACAGATTTAAGAAATATACACCAATGTATTGTTCCGACATTGTGCTGAAGTTTGCCACAGCAAGGTCCTAAATAAAAAAACAAGCTTAGGGCCTACAATTCTATATAATCTAATGGTTAGAATTAAGTGAGAGGTGTGTAATTTTGCATTTGAACTGAATTGACAGCAACTAATTGACATTTCGTTACTGTATTTTTTGCAGAATGCCAACTCCTAAAAGAAGAATGGGTTCTTTTGAATCTCAAGCTAAGAGAAGAAAAATGGAGCTGAAGGCTGCTGCTGTTTTGCCGCCTATGAGAAACATTCCATCTTCTGTGAAATCAACAAATCTTCGGAGAGGGTCTACTACTCAGAGAAGGATTTTGGGTGCTCCCCGAGCCAGGAAGAAGCATCCAGCTCCACAGAAAGACACAAAGAAACCAACAAAACCCAATCGGCGCTCAAATAGAGTGAAAATGGTCCAAAAGGAAGCTAGTCAGAGCAAGCTAAAAATGGATGTCCAAACAGCAAAGGGAATGGTCACCCATGCGCCAAGGGCTAATTCACACAAACAGGCAGTGGCATCAAACCAATCTCCTAAGAACACTCCTATAACCCGGCCGGCTAAAAGCACAAACGTAGCTTTAAGGAGTGCACGGGTCAAGAAAACTAAGGAATGGGCCCCCTCTGCTTCAGTGTCTTCCCGGGGCAGTGCCTCCATTGGAGTGGAAGGGATCAGAAGGGTGTCACTAAGACAGAGGACAGAGGATGTCCCTTCTAGGACTCTAGGTTACAAGAGAGCCAGAGCAAACAACCCAAAAAAGCTAAATAAAACAGGCAATGATCCCACCTGTATGGGAAACCCCACAAATCTCAATTCAGTCCAAGCGGACCACAATTATGGTAGACCTGCAGAATCCACAAGCTGTAATGCTAGAATGCAGAGCCAGAGAGTAGCTCTCTCCAAGAAGGGATCTGTGCATGGTGGCCGGGGTGCTGGGAAGACAAAAAACCAACTTGCCTTCAGGAAGATGCAAAGTTCCACAGAGCACCCTCTGGAGACTTCTGTGAGCATTCCTTGGACCAGGAGAAGGACCAAAAGGGCCCCAGATGGGCAGGTAGAACTCTTGTCTGACACAAAGTACAAAGTTAATGTCTGCCGAGAGGCTAGAAAGTGCGTGAAAAAGTCCCCTCCACCTTTGGAAGCACTTTTCAAGGTCATTAAGGAGTCTAACCTTTACAAACCCTCTTTGACTGAAAAAGAGGATTCAGGTGTAGTAGAAATGCAGGGAGTAAACAGGCCTTGCTTACCTGGAAATGTAGAGAGCTTGAAAAAGGACACAAACAGCTGTGGTGGAACAAACATCGTTGAGTGCACATCAAACCCAGTGACAGTATTAAGAGAAGAGAATGCAAAGATGGGAAACTGTGCTTTGGATCTAGAGACTTCAGAAGCTGAATGTGGCTATCCGCATGTTCAAAATGATTGTCTTGTATCTCAATATCATGAGTCCGAGGACAACAGTAGTCTGTTGGAGGGAGAGCCTAAGGTGAGCAATCAAGTTTCCAACCCTCCAAACACAAAGATGCATGAACAGAAGGACCAAACCCCCCCACCACCAGAGGAAGTCAGAACTGTATCTGTTAAATCAATCAGCCTTCCAAAGATGGAAAAAAAGCCAAAGACAGAAGGCAGTTCTGCTCCTCTGAAGAAGCAGGAGATGAACCCTCAAGCTAGGACCAAGGCCCGTCTAGCTGCATTAGCTGAGGAAAAGGCTGCAGCAGCCAAGAAAGCAGCTGCTAAACAGCTAAACCTCCTGGCCCTATGTGAAGAGATTGCAGAGGACATTGCCTCAGACACAATGGAATTGAAGAAGGAGGAAGAAAAGCAGGATACAATGGCAGGAAATATAAGCAAGCTAGAGGCTATCCTATCTGAGCCCAGGGAGGAGCATGCCACCATCCCAACATCTTCCATCAGTGATGAAACCTGTTCATTTGAACACCCTGTCGAGGATCAAAAAGCAATTCTAGTGACAGCGGAGGAGCCAAAGAAGCGCTTCTTCTTGAGTCAAATCACAGTGCCTTTGAAATCCAACGAGAAGAAGAAGCTATCTCGCTTTCAGCGGCTGCGCCAGACTGAGCTGCAGAGGGAGAAACTGACATGGACCAGAGTGAAGAAGCTCAAAATAGAGCAGGTGAATCAGAGGCTCCTCAATGATGGAGAGGCAGCATCTAAAGCCAGTCTTGCTCCTACTCCCTTGAGTCCTGTTCCGTCCACAGCCACAACCTCCAGGAAGGAGACCAAGAAAACAGGAAGTGAAAATAAGAGGCCATTGCCAGAATTGGCACCACCCATGCCGAATGGTGTCACTGTTCAGAAGGTCAGGCCAGTGGTAGAATACAAACCGTACATGCCCAGGCCCAAGTACTCTCCTGATGACTTTGAACTGGACGGAGTAGACGAGGAACCAAAACAAATCCCTGTGAAACCCAAGGTTCAGAAGATAAATGTACAACCTAGTCCCAAAAATGTTAAAGATGAGGTAAGCTCAAAACTGATTTCTCTTTCTCTCTGCAAGTCATCACTTTTTTCCCCTGAGCTGGTAGCTCTCTTGTGGTCTTGAACACAATTCTGAATATGACAAACCAGCCCCATGTGGTTTTCACTCAGTGATTGAAAATCAGATGAGGAAGAGGAATGCTTGTTTTTGTTGTCACTTCCTAGTTCTTCCCATTTATTGCTTCACATGGCATGGTGTTCATTATTCTAAAATGGCTGCATATATTTCATAACAGGTGTGCAAATGTTTGTGTTGATTAAATGGTTCACTCTTCTCTCCTTGTAGGGCTGCATGAGACCAATCTCCTTCCCTCCAACAAGAGTGCCACCTATAGCCACACCAGACCAGCAGCCACGTAACCAGCAGGATATTGGTATAGGGACTTCTATAGAGTTTTCTTTTTAAATAAATGGGTATTTTACATTTTAAATGTTAAGAGCATGACATAAAAATGCAAATATTGGTATAAAATATGTAATCATAATTTGTCTCAGTATTGAAACAGATTTGAAAAGTAGTGTTTGATTTTTTTAAAGTAATGTCACAGTATTTGATCAAATGCATGCCGAAGCTTCTGTGAGAGATGAGCTGCAAATCCAGATTCAGACAGTCCAAATGCAGGACAATGCATTGTGCTTTGACAATGAACCTAGAGCCCTAAATGGAAAAGCACTTTTCAATAGTGTGTTTTATACCAAAAGGTGACTTATATTAACTTTTTGTTAACTTGAGGGACTGCGTTCATGCATTCAGCTAAAATAAGCCAAAGATTTTAAGATATTATTGAGGTACACGATTAAACTAATGCGTTTTCTCAGTTTTTAGCTTTTTCATTTGTGGGCCAGGCCAATAGTGCTAGGTCTTATTACCACCCCCTGCAGCCAATGCTAAATGTCCTGTTGGTTGTTATTGTATTATTACAACCTTTTTTTAAATTGTGTATTAATCTTTGAATATGGTATGTTCCTATTTTTTTTTCCTTTTTCTCCCAATTTGGTAGGCCCAGTCATATTTGTAGGCTCATTCCATCACTGTACTGTGGGGTCTGTCACCGCACTGTGAATGAGTGCTGTATCTGTATTGAAAAATGCGTTTTGTGTTTTTTCTTCAGAATCAGACCAGAAGCCCTTAACCCAAGCAGATCGCATCAATAAAGAAAACCGTTCTGCCCAGTAAGTCCTCTGAGCTTTTCTTGATTTAAACAAAAGAGCAGCATTGCTTTGATAAAAGGGGATTGAACAATTATTGTTTTTTATGTATTCTATCTAGGACCATGCAAGAGACCCCGGTTCTCATAACAAAATCAACAGAAACCAAGAAATGAAAAGGGAAGCTAACGTTGGATTAATGAAAATAAATAAACAAGAAAAAGGGGTGTATATGGATGAGGAATGTTTTCTTGTTAAATGTATGAGACGCACAGCACTGAAATTGACCATGTGGAGTAGCCAACGTTTGCATGCTTTGTCTCTTGACAAAGGGACATAGAAGGGGCACGGAAAGACACACAATCTCTTGTAATGCTACTCCGAGAGATAAACAGTACTATGTGTGTGTGTTCACATGAATAGCAGGTTTGCGGAATAGATTCGCAGCGTTTTGGTGAATAATGTTATGTTAGTTTCGTAAGAAGTAGCACTGCATGTAAGGGAAGCATAGCTTCAGAGCACATGTTATGCTACGGACCAAACTTCTAATGAGTTATTTCAGCTCTGCAAAACACGGAGATCATCAAAGATGGTTAGTTACTGGGGAAGTTAGAAAGGATTAAAAGGAACAAGCAGGCTACTCCGTTAAGGTAGCTATGGTCAACTTCAAGGCAACAAGTTAAATAGCTAACTAGTTAACCTGTTGTTACAATAAATTGTTCTTTTAATTTAAATAAACTTTGGATGGTTATTTGAACTCTCAGAAGTCACAGAAATGCAGGAAATAAGCTCTCATGAACTCAGATTTTCTGGGGGAGAACCTACGGACATTAAAAAGAAAATCTTCCTTTTTTCAGTTGGTGTCCCTCCACCTGTGACTAGCCTACTGCATGCACTGCAACATGCACCTCATTTGTGATAATTGAATGATTGATTAAGATCGTAGTATGTTGATTATTTAACAAGTAGCTTCAGAAACTCGTCCATCGACCTCTTGGTGTTGGAGGATGGAACTGCTGGTTAATGAGAGAGCTGAGGAATTTTGCATGTCCATAATGGTATCATAAGAGAAACATGTTCAATTTTTCAAAAAGCCAAGTTACTAACATATATCATGTACTTTATTGACATGCTAAACACGGTCTGCATACCAAATTATTGATAACAAAATGATGCCAAGTTACAACAAATATACGTATACCCAGATGTTTCACAGGAAGTACACAATCACTGTTCCAAAGAAATGCTACCCCATGTTTAATACATGCAATCATGAAACATGGGCCTGTGTTTCTTCAACTTGGTTTCATTTTGATATAAATAATTTGGTATGCAGACGGATTTCAGCAAGTGTGTAAATAGAGTACATCATTTTTATTTGAGTAATTTGGCTGTTTTTGTAATAAAAATGTATTTTTTGTGTTACATTAGGGGTAAAACTGTTAATATATGTATGAATGTCTGAAGTGTAAAAGACAATAAGCATTATTTGTAGTTATTGTGCTCAATCAGTGCATCAATCAGTGCTCCAATTGAATAAATTAATCAATTGATGAGTACAATAGAACATCAAAGATACAAACAAATCGGCAATGGAGGTCTTTTGGAAGTCTGAGCTTTGGAAGCAGTCGTGCGTATATATCATGTGTACGTGGTAAAGTTCCATATTAATTTGCCCAAACACACAGGCTGCATAAACATCATAAACTTCATCACCAGACATTCTCATTTGTAAGATCAGGATTCCAAATTGAAACAGCTCATCTGCAGATCTGTCAAGTTACAGATATTAATGTCCAGGCCATCAATCAGAAAGCAACTTAGGTTGTGTGACAGTTCTAACTTTAAACCATGAAATAGTTTATTGTTATAGAAAATGTTTTTATCTAGCAATGGCTAGCTACCTAGCCAGATGTTTTGTATACTACTAGCCAGTCACGTTAGCAAGCTATGCAATACATGTGTAGCAAGTGCTAAAAAAGTTCTGGCAGTTGGCACTTGCGTTATGTACCGCTAGTTCATTTGACTAATCTAGCAAAGTTATCTCACTACGATAACATACTGTACTTAGCTAATTTAGAAGCTTATTAAGTTCGGTAATTCATGTTAGCTAGTCATTCAACGTTATTGTTGTTAATTTACATATTTCCCATATATCCCCTTCATTGCTACTTTTAGATAATCTTAACTCAAGTTAACAGGTTTTTGCTATAATTCTGTTTGTGTTCTTGACAGCAAGGCTATGACTGGCACATAGCACAGTTTGCCCAATATTTCACGTTTTATTTGTTGCTCTACTGTAGTAATGAACACTTCATCTCCTCCCGAACCTGGGCAAATGACAAACCATATTTCTTGGTGGATTTACACATGCCAAAATATGATTTTTACATGACACCGGTTTCAATTTTAAAAATGTATATACATTTATTTTCAGATTTTTCCAAGAAAATTTGGTGGCCAGTTGTACCCTCTTCTATCCCCTAATCCCCCTTTGTACTACGAGCCAGCCTCTGCAACTCTGGGACCGTCCGTGACAAGAACACCAAACTGAGTCCTCTGAGACAGAATGCACCAAGCTACCAATGCTAACTCTAACACACACAGAGCCACTTTTTGCACGTGTCGAGCTCATGTTGGCTTTCTACCCCCTCCCCCGATCGGCACTCCTGGCCAAAACCGGGCTGGCGCAGCCAGGGATTGAACCCAGGCTGCAGTGGGCAACGGGCAACGCCCAACTGTTAATGTAGCCGTTCTGCATTGCGCAGCAGTTAAATATGCCTAGTGTTGCTAGTGGGCCAGTGGGCCATGCTTTATTTTAAGTTAACTGGGGGTGTTCTAAAACTTTTGACCAGTAGTGTATGCACTGACAGGTCTTCCAACAAACAGTGCTTTGATACCTGCTATGATACTGCAACTATGTTGGTCTACCTCAAATCATGTACTCACCACTAAGCAGGCTGCTGAGGATTCAGTCCTGCCCATCTTTTGCCAACCATTATTGCTCACTTAAAACATAGTTTTTTGGGTTTCAGTTCCTTTTTCACCAGATGCATATCTAGCACCATTATCTAAATAATAACTGTGCAGTCTTTACTAAAGAAACCCCTTGTACCTAGATGCATATCGAATTGTCTATAGGGAAAGATTCACACCCCTACCGAAATCCCCAATGGGGAGAATTAATATTTGTATGGCTTCAGCATCTGTGATGAGGAAGCAGGAAAATTAAGAAGGAGAAGCACCAGAAGAAGAAGGAGCGCAATAAAAAAAGTTTATTGTGTGGCTGTGTGAAGTTGTATCTAAATTTTGGATATCTACATGAGTTCAGAGGTACAGAAGTTAATAGTTCTAAGGAGTGTGTCTGTGGTTATGGACATTTTTGTGGGAAATCCTAAAATGTCAGTATGTGGTATGGCCTGCCAACCTGTAACTTGGCAGGTAGCATAACTGCCATCCCAATCTATTTAGCTAATTTATGTTGAATTCATTCCCAGCTAAATTTCTGTAATAAGCATTGCAGAACAGTGTAATGCAAATGTTGCCCTAACTTTGGATCACTACAATATGTTAGCGGCTTTCAGTAGTTTCCTTTTGTCTCCATTGCAGCTTCACTGCGTCTTCTGGCACACCCTCCTGTTGCGGGAGTAGTCCCACCGCTGACACCCGTGTGTACAGAGAGATCAAGATGTTGAAGGACGTGGACAAAGGGGGACAACAAGTCGTCATTGTGAGTTTGAGTTACCTGAAGAAAATGTTGTCAGCAAGTGTCAGAACCAAACAGTTTCAGCAATGCCCTTTCATTGTGTCCAAGAATTAATTGTACCACGAGGGTAATCAGAGTGTTGGCATGATATTCAGACCAAAACTGGAGAAGTTAGGAGATGCACTTGGCTTTTTGTGCGTGGTACAGGATGCAGCTCAGAAGCACTTTGGAACAGTGACCTGCAGTGTGTGCGGCATGCTCTACTCCGCTGCCAACCCTGAGGACGAGACCCAGCACCTGCTGTTCCACAACCAGTTCATAAGTGCTGTCAGATATGTGGTGAGAGAGTCCAGCACTATCGCACATCCACAATATGTTATCATGCGTGGTCTGTTTAACATTGACATAACGCAAAAGCGTCATCTTGTGCACTCGTGTGCAGGCGCAAACACCGCATGCACTCACACACAAATACATTGTTTGTGTAATTCTTTTACTCTGTCCTTTTGTCACCACACTTGAAGTGAAATTCATACACCAGAACATAATTTGGACGGTTCTATTCATTCAAATATTATCTTTTAGGGATGGAAGAAGGAGAGGATTTTGGCAGAGTATCCTGATGGGAAGATCATCTTGGTCCTTCCGGATGACCCCAAATATGCACTGAAGAAGGTACATCTATCTCATGTAAATTTTTTATCATACTTTAGATCTTGTGTTAAAATGTGTTACCCAACACATAAAATGAAGTGATAACTTCCATTTTCATAGCTGCAGCTGATTGCTTGTATTATTTTTAACCCTTGGTTAGTGCTACTTGGTCAGGTCCCCTGGTAATTCCTACAGTTTCCAAACTCCTGTAAATGTTATCCCTGCAAGGGGCCTACAGTACATCTGATAGTTGTTCTCTTGTTCATGTCTCAGGTGGAGGAGATCCGTGAGATGGTGGACAGTGACCTGGGCTTCCAGCAGGTGGACACAAAGTGTCCTTTACAGACTAAGACCTTCCTCTTCATCTCCAATGATAAGAAGGTGGCCGGATGCCTAATTGCAGAGCACATCCAGGAGGTGAGTTTGAGGGCTGTCTCTCACCCATACTCACAAATGACTGCAAGTCTTTATTAAGTACTGAGAGTGAGAGTGAACATGGTAGGCTTATGGAAATGTATTTATAGTGGACATGCAGTCACTTACACAGTACTGAAGGTAGGTCCTTGATTATGGGAATTTTCTTCTTTATCTTTTTAACTGTAAGTCACAAAAAGAGCATAGCACAATTCTTAAATAGGAACACTCCGAGATATCTGGAATTTGATGCTTTTCCTTCCAACATGTTTGGAATTTTGTGGTGGCCTCAAAGCTGCTCCAGTAGCCAGAACTACGATTTTGTGCCAAGCACTGCTTGAGTAGTACAGATCAGGAAGTCTTGCCTGCTCCCTGTCAATGTATGGGCTATTCTCACTTATCTTGTAATTGTTGTAATACGATCTAATAAAAATGAAATTGACACCTTGATGGCCTATATTTTCTGACACTTATATGAATCGGGAAATGTATACATTGTCCATGAAAATATTAAAGCTATTTCTAAAGCTATGCGTGGATTATGAGCCCTGCACTTGTGGGATTCCTTAAGACAGGTATGCACATTCAATTAAATTCAATTAAAAGTAACAGTGATGTTCCTGGGGCAGTGTAAGTAAAATAACGTACTTAATAAGTTAATGTAAAAGACAATAATATAAAGACAATATAAGGCATATAGTGCAAACATAAAAAGGGAAAAACTATTCAGTGCAACTGTAGGCAGCCTTAGAAGAACAGTTCCAAACTGGCCACTACAAATAGGCCATATTCATGACAGTGTGAGATTTAAGGTGCTGTGGTGAAGTTGTGAGGGGAGGTTAGAGGTGTGCTGAATTCAGCTGAATAACAGTCCTGGGGAACTAGCTGTTTTTGAGCCTGGTGGTTTGAGCCCTGAGACACCTGTAACATTTCCCACTTGGCAGGGGATCGAACAGTCTATGGCAGGGGTGGGTGGGGTCACGGGTGATGTTACGCCCTCTCCGCATACAGCGTTTCACATAAATATCCTGAATAACAGGTAATTGGGTTCCAATGATATGCTCTGTGGTTTTTACAACCCGCTGCAGTGCCTTCTGGTCAGCACCAGTGCAGTTTCCATTCCACACTGTTATGCAAGATGTTAGGATGCTTTCTATAGTGCAGCAGTAGAAGTTGGCCTGGTGTTTTTGTGACATGTGGGCCCTTTTCAGTCTCCTCAAGAAATAAAGGCATTGATGGACCTTCTTTATCAGAGAGGAGGTGTTTAGAGTCCAAGTCAGGTCCATGGAGATATGGACACACAGGAACCTGAAACCTGACACACGCTCTACCTCATTGATAAAAATGGGGTTATGTCTGCGTTTATTGGACTTCCTGAAATCCGTCCAAAATCAGTTCCTTGGTCTTTTTAACATTGAGGGCAAGGTTGTTATTGAAGCTCCATGTCTGTAGGCTGTAACACTTCATTATAATTGGTGTGAGAGCAATGGGGCGGTAGTTGTTCAGACATGTCACTGATGATTGTTTAGGAATGGGGACAATGGAGGTTTTTAGACATGTGGGCACTGTCGCTAGGGCCAGTGACAGGTTGAATATCAGCCAGCTGGTCAGCACATGCCCCAATTACCCATCCTGGTATGCTGTCGGGGGCCGGCAGCTTTGTGTGTGCTCACTCTGCGTAGGGAGGCCCTAACCTCGAAGGTGGACAGGGTGAGCACCTGGTCATTCCTTCTTTATATACCATTTAGCAGACACTTTTATCCAAAGCGACTTACAGTAGTGAATGCATACATTTTTCAGCATATGTGGTCCCAGTGCATAGTGTATAGCATACATATTATTTACTAGAACTTGATTGAAAATTACATGAAAGGACGCAGTATTTCTATTGACCAATTTCATCAGATAGAAGTCAGTATAATCATTCAAGTTCAGTTCAGTTCTGAATTTGAACAATAATCTTATTGTGCGTATGTGGTCAGGAGGGTATAGAATGAATCGCAAATACAGTTTTACTTTCAGACGCCCTGTGGCCGTCTCCCATCACAGGTTTAGCCATTTCTATTCTCCATTCTTATTCTAATATTCTTTCCTCTTTTTTTATTATGTTGCAGGAAAGTTTTTATTTTATTTATTTTATTTTAATCTACTGTTTGTTTTGTTATGCTTAATTATTAATATCATTTTTCTTCTCCATTTGTGTTGTTTTCCTTTGCTGTAATAATGCTATACCTCATTGACCAATACCTCTATTTCCGATCTGTAAATCTTCTTGGCGTGATCTGGACATGTGCCATGTTGTTTCAGACCCTTTTTATGGGTGTATCCAACCGCAAATTGCGAATGAGGGCATTTAATTTCTTTGATCACCTAATTAGAACCTAGTCTTATTAAATGGGTTGTTAATGTGTCACTATTTGTGGCCGCAAAATAGCCACAACAAAATAGCGACCGTTTTTGTGCTGTGACTGTAAATCTGTGTGTGTGCGTGTGTGTGTCCATCTATATGCAGGGCTTCCGGGTGATTGAGGAGGCCACACTTGAGGGCTCAGAGGGGGAGAAGGTGATGTTCGAACGACAGAGGGCTTGGTGCTGCTCCACTACCCCTGAGCCAGCCCTCTGTGGCATCAGCCGCATCTGGGTCTTCAGCATGATGAGAAGGAAGGGAATTGCCTCACGCATGATCGAGTGCCTCAGGTCAGTCCCTGCCAAGCTCCCTCTCTTTTGCTCATGTCACTCTGCTGCAGTTAGTGCACGAATGCCATCTAAATTCATCATTTCCATTTCCATCCATCCAATTTACCAGCAGTTTTCATTTTTTTGGCCAAGGCTTACCTGGGCATTTTCCTTACTATGATGCACACTATGTTATTCAATATAAAGTTTTCATTAAACCTTTCCACTCTGTAGTTTGAGATATGAAGGCAAATGTTATTCAGAGATCTAACTTGTCATTTCAACAAAGTTGAATTATAGACCAAGGTGCTGAATTTAATTACTCGGAGAATACTGCATTGCTATGTCGAAAGAGTGCTCCAAAAATTGTTTGTGTGCCAGTGACAGTAATACTGTGTACACCCCACAGGAACAACTTCATCTACGGATCTCACCTTAGCAAAGAAGAGATTGCCTTCTCTGATCCCACACCGGACGGGAAGCTCTTCGCTACGCATTACTGCGGCACCTCCCAGTTCCTGGTCTACAATTTTGTCAGTGGGACGCGTTCAGCCCGACCCAGCCCAGATGTGATGTGATCTCCTTTGAGATGACTGACCGCTGACTGTGGGGAAGTGACCAAGTGACTCCAGCCGAATTGCTGTGTCCAGCAGTGTCTGGGTTGGACCTTCTTGTCACAAGCAGGTCTAGTTGCTTTTCTTGGCTTGTGTTTTGTGAGCTCAGTCGCACTGGGCTAAGCCTCACAACTGTGAGAAAACTCGAGGGAAACCTTCATAAACACTTCTACTGGTTTTTTAAACTCAGGTTTTTAAACAGAGTTGTTGTTAAAAAGTTTTATTTTCCCTTCAACCCCATAGCGAAAAGTATTTTGAGACAAAGCATATTTTGTTAATGCATTTTTTTAAGAAGAGAAAATACTGTATTTTATTGTAAGTCTTTAAAGGTTTACATGCACGGTCCTTTCCATAACAAAAGTAAATTCAAAAAATCCCTAAAAGTAGCTTTAACTCTGGTAGTTTTATACTTTTTAGATGAGATTTCTTTTGGTCATTTCTCCTATTTTCCTTCTATGCACTACAGGAAAACTTCAGTCATTAACTCAACTTTTTCCACTTGCATACAGACAAGTTTTCTTGAAAAGCCACAAGAAAAGGAAATTAATTAATTAACTTAATATAAACTGCAAATATTTGCTCTACTCTACTTATTGTGATACAGATGGATGTCTTTGGATTATTCACTTTTTCACAGGGGAGGAATCTTAAGTTCATCATGTACATGCATTGAGTTTGCTTTCAGTAATGTTCCTCCGAGATTAGACCTTACTTGTAGAGATTGAAGTAAGTATGGATGTCTACCACAGTGCTGGCTTGGAAGGCCATTGTTCATGTTGGTCCCATCCTGGTCCCTTCATCCTTTCATCCCTTCAGTCATTAGTATCAATCATTCAAACATAAATGTATTAAATGGACTTGTGAGGAATCAGTTTCAAGTGCCCTGGGTCTCTTGGTTATGGTTGCTTTAAAGTAAACCACTGCTCAAAGTCTGGATTTGAACGAAGGTATGTGAAAGCACACCAGATTCACTGCCTTCGATCATGACGACACCATGCTCACCACGTTCTGACTTTCTTGGATAGCATATTGTGTGAGGGGAGAACAGATTGGCCTGTATGCAGTTTCCATTGTATAAACTAACACTGCAGGGAGTAAAAGTAATATCCATACACATACCAGAGCAATATTCCCATTTATTTTTATATTTTTCCAACTTCACTTAACCTGAATGTCTATTTCAGCTGTTCTGAAACCATTCACATGAAGTCACGGAGAGCTGAGTGGAAGTGTTTTCTTATTTTGTACATAGTGAATTGATTAAAGATTAAAGAGGTGTTCCAGTGACTGTGATCAGTGGATTGGATTTGTGGAAAAAGTGGGGCAATGAAGTAACAGTCAGTTTCCTTGTAAGGTGTAATGTTGATGTATACTTTGTGCCTGTTTTGGGAAATATCAAGCCAAGACTTAAATTTACCTTGACCAAACCTTCCATATAAAAATAGAGACTGACTTTTATCTCCTTGTTCGAATACTGTCATATCAAGGCGCATTTGAGCAATACTGTACAATTGCGGGTATTTATTTGCACCCATTTCTCAACAGAAGAAGCTGGGCTTTGGAAGAATAAGGAACCAGAGAAACAACTGAAACATGGAGACTCATTTAACTTGTTTTCTTAAAATGAATTGGATATCTTGTGTATGACAAGCCATCACATGAATTCAAATCAAAGATTATTATCACCCTTGATAAGGATGAGCAAATAAGGCTGTTTGACAAGTAATATACATTTTTTCCAAATATGTCACGATTATTCACACCCCTTACAATTATTTTAAATAAAATCAGACCAGAATAAATCTGCCTAAACATGTCGTTTTCTATAGTGTTTAATGAGATTGGTGAACATATTGGGGGGGTCTTTGACACTCTTTTTCTCTGAGCAATTGTGTTAGTATAAAATAATGTCTCTTCCCATTTTTTGGAGCATACAATATAGCTAATTACCTGTGTTGTTTATTTTATACAACCTTTTTATGATTAGTCTTATCAGGGGGTGAATAACTTTGGAGTTGACGGTATAGTCCTGATATTAGGTTTTAATGTGAATTTGAACAAATCCCATCTCAAAACATATTTCCTTATTTCAGTCTCTGTATTAAACTTTCTCTTGGTGGGGAAGTCTTAGTTATAATTGCTGATATGACAGACCCTGTTCAGAAAACAATTTAATTATTAAATAATTGAATTCATCCTACATCAATGTCGCAGTCCAGCTATGCTGTACAGAACTATTGCAAGGCGTTACTAAAAAGTGTGGCCAGATGCTTATTTAATAAATTGTATAGTTGTGTTTTAAAGTAATCATAATGGCAGTAATCATGTGTTCTAAACAAAATGCATCCTGTTATAAAAATGAGAAGAGTGAAACCGCTCACGGTTTTGTAATTGGATAGAAAATGCTTGTGATGGAGGGATTCTTCATGAACTCCAAAGTGGGTGGAGCTATTGTGTTGCAAAAATTGGCAATGGAGAGGAAAACCTTGATTTGGTCATATGAGTTTATGACTGACAGCATATGGTAGTGCCATATGAAGGAGTCCTTGCAGCACCTAAGCTGCTGTCACAGCCATCATCACACATGGAGAAGCAAATACATCCAAGTTTGCAAGAGAAACAAACGCTATGTAAGTAAATACAAAATATTTTGTACATAATGTTATTTAAAAATAAAACAAATAGAAATCTCTTCTCTCCTCGTCATTAAAAGTAAACAATGTATGTTTGCTTAAAAATATATTAATTTAATGCTTTCACCCTCATGCCGCTTCAACCACCCCAGGCATGCGTATAAATCATGGTTTATTCCACTTGCACCATGGCTACTTAACACGAATAAATGTTAAAATGCAAATGTAAAAAAGGTTTAAAACTGCAAATAAAGCAATAATGATCACCTTTTGGTATGTATATCTATAAGCATATGTGGTTAAAAATAAGGACAGGCTAATGGAGAGGCATAGTAATATGACCATGTGTAAGGGAGAGGTGAAGTGATATTACAATGTCTAAGGGAGAAGCTACCTGGAGAACCCATACAGATTGGGGCTGTCAATTTAGCAAAAAAAATCCTGTTCGATATTTGGATCGAAACCAGCAGAAGTGTATAGCATTGATATACACAACACACACAATCGCGTCAAAGCTAAGCTAGCATGATAGGTTTCAATATTCACAAAAATAATCAGACAATTTCAGGTAAGTATTAAAGAATGTGTTGTACAATGCTACCAAAGGCTTAAGACATTTACAGATTGAAGGAGATAACAACCGGTAGTGGCCTTTCTTCATTACCCGTTTTCCTCATTCCTTAGCTCCGTCTACTTCACAATACGTTAGAAGTAGATTAGGGGAGGAGACAAGGGGTAGAGTACAAGGAAAATGGGGAAAAGGGCTTTTACATTACATTTTTTACATTTTACATTTTAAGCATTTAGCTTACAAGATGTGTATTAATACATGGTAGGAACAATCATAGTTGGCGCACGAGATCAGTGCAGTAATACAGCAATAGACATCATTGCAGGCATCTGCGTACCATACCTGTAACACTGGGAAGGAAAAGGTTAGTGGGGTTTTTTTTCTTTTCTTTTTTTCTTGGATGGAGTAAGGAGGGGTATATAGTGTTGAAAAAGTAAACAGTGGTGAAGACATTTTAGCTAGATGGACAGAGTTCAGTGGTAGTGGAGTCTGAAAAGGTGGGTTTTGAGTCTCTTGCGGAAGATCGCAAGTGATTCCACAGTCCTGACCGATTGCGGAAGGTCATTCCACCAGCGAGGGATCAGGACAGAGGCGAGACCGCGAGGAGCGGCTGCCAGGTGCCCAGAGGGATGGGCCAGTCAGTTTGCCAGAGGAGGCGGAGTGGAGGGGTCTGGGAGGGGTGTAGGGAATGATGAGTGACTGGAGGTATGGGGGAGCAGTACCTCTGGCCACTTGAAAAGCAAGCACCAGTGATTTGAATCTGATGCGTGCTGCGATGGGGAGTAGAGGGGTGAGGTGGGTGAACTTCGGCTGGTTGAACACCAGACGAGCGGCAGCGTTCTGGACTAGTTACAGTGGTTTGATGGCACAGGCCGGAAGGCCTGCCAGCAAGGATTTGCAGTAGTCCAGATGTGAGATCACCAGGGCCTGGACCAGGAGTTGAGTTATAAATGAATATTTAGTTATAAATGAATGCTCCGTAGTCATGGATAAGCATACAAAAACACGTTTGGCATGTTAAATATTTTAAACTTAAAGAAACTTCTTGATTAAATAAAGAGGACAAGAAGAGTCCTAGTCCTTTGCAGAGGTTTTTCAGCACTGTGAAGATTAACCAATCCCTTTCCCCAGAAATATGCATGGTAAGAAGGGTGAAGTAAAGGAGTGGAATTAGATCGGGAAAGTGTCATGCACAAGTTGTATTGCTCAGCATCATAGCAGTGATAATTGATAAATCAAGGACTTGATACATTATAATTGCCCGTATACCCTACCGGTCAAAAGTATTAGAACACCCCCATTTTTCCTATTTTTACTGAAATTTAAGCAGTTCAAGTCCAGTGAATAACCTGAAATGGTACAAAGGTAAGCGGAGGTTTTTAAAAAATAAAAAGTTTAGGTTACCAAAAATGAAAAATAATGTACATTTCAGAGTTATAAAAAAGGCACTTTTCAGGGAGCAAGTAATGGGTTAACGTGGGTTAACAGTCACTCTGTGCAAGTCGCCAACTCTGGATCCAGCAAAAGAGCCCCAGACCATCATGCTTCCTTCTCCATCTTTGACAGTGGTGTCACTGAGGAACCATCCTTTCAATTCCACACTAAGTTCAAATAAAGATAAGGAGTGAGGCAAGGCCACACTACATTGAGGGAGTATAAAAAATAATATAATGTCACCCTGCATTCAGTAAAGATACGAGAACTATTGGTTTACGGTAATTCCACTACAAATTTATACAGCAATAGCAATGCGCACAAACACAATAGAGAAGCACCCAGTAGCTATAATACATTTAGATAGCAAGCACAGTCCGGCCTTCCCCAAAGTAAAGAAAACAACAAACAAAAAATATGAAATACTTCAGTTGTACGCACAGGTACAGTTATACTAAAATGGCCCAAAGCCGCACAATGAAAAGAGCAGACCAAGGCTGTGTTCGAAACCGCTCCCTATTCACTATATAGTACACTATATAGTGTGTACGCCATTTTGTAGTGTGCAACGAATTCTCAACTGTTAATTTTGTTCACTATATAGTGAACGAGAAAATACCACAATTCACCCTGATTTGTAGTGAACAGCGAATGTACCCTACAATTTCTCCCGTGTACCACAATGCAATGCGGTCGTGTCATACCGTCATACATACACCTCCGTTTATGCCTCGAGAACAAAAGTTGAGCCAACGACTTCCATAACGGTAGCTATTGGTGGCTAAAGCAGTGGCTAGCAGACAGCACCACAGTTGACAAAACCACACTTGCACATCATTAGAATTTCAACAATTTATTTGGGATTTAACATTCAAAACTGAACATGCAAACCCGATACCACCTGAGTACATTTCAACCTGCTGTCATGAGTGCTCGGTTTGTTTACGATACTGGGCGCGTCCGCTTGCGTCACCTGAATATCCGCAAATTACGTTCAGTTGTAGTATCCGAAAACAGTATTTTCGTTCACTACATAGTACACTATATAGGGAATAGGGAATAGTGAATAAGTGAGCGGTTTCGAACACAGCCTAAGTGACCAACAGTTTTCCATTCATTCCAAATAAAGCTATATGCGTGTACACAAAGTAGATCTGCCACAGAGCGGGCAGGTGCGACTTATGCCACGGCAGCAACGTGGTGATGTTACGTCTGACACTGAAGCTGCAATGCCTGCTTCAAAACTTGCAGTCATTTCAACTGAACCACTGCTTCAGAGCTTGCTTTGTTAAGGAAATGATCAAGTGAAATATGACGTCCAAAGCAAACACCACTTTGTTCCCTCAGGGAGTACTTGGTACTGTTGGCTAGTACTCTTGATGGGAATCCCAGAAGCTCAGACTCGTATTTCACTATTAGCTGAGCAGCAAATAAGCACTCTTGTACAATTATCATTAATATACATTATCATCAGAATTATTGTTAGCACTAATAATAATTATGAGGATAATGTATATTAATGATAATTGTACAAGAGTGCTCATTCTAAACTTAAGACAAAAAACTGCTAATTGTACTGTATTATGGGATTTTGGAGGTGAGCAAGCAGTGTTGACAGATTTTGTTGACACTTACAGTCAGAGACAAAATCCCACCCAATCCACTAAAAACCAGGCCAATATGGATTTGCTAGAAAACATTTGTGTGCATGTGCATTCTCAAATGGTTTGTCTAATGCAACACAAGTAATGCAGAGAATCCTCTTTGGAATGTGACTAAAATACTGCATTTTTGGTGCATTTTGTTCTGTGCAATATGCTCCAAACGTATCTTTTCATATATCCACCAAATCTTCCACTGTATTGATCAATGGGTGGCAGATAACATAAATTGTAATTCTCAATTATCTGTGTGTTTGGTCATCCCTCACCATACCCCCATGTAGCTGGTACCGTGAATGCCCTCACATCACATCACATCACATCGTGATTGTGCTTACTGGCATCAGCATGGCCCCTCAATATTGCAGTATTTACAACAAGCCTTAGCGATATCATTGTTTTTATTCCAGCAGAATGAATTAATGTTATGTGTTTAATTTGCTCCCATCTCTGACTGTTTCTTACTGAATGGAACAAGCCAATCAATTGTTCTCATATTAAATGACAGATTAACATATCCTGACAGAACAACAAGTTTCATTGGCTGTGTTCGAAACCGTTCACTCGTTCCCTATTCCCTATATAGTGTTCCTATATAGTGTTTCTATGTAGTGAACGATTAAACTGTTTTCGGATACTACAACTGAACGTCATTTGCGTCAAAAAAGTGCCGGATATTCAGGTGACGCAAGTGGACGTGCCCAGTATCACGTAAACAAACCGAGCGCTCATGACAGCAGGTTGAAATGTACTCAGGTAGTATCGGGTTTGCATGTTCAGTTTTGAATGTTAAATCCCAAATAAATTGTTGAAATTCTAATGATGTGCAACTGTGGTGCTGTCTGCTAGCCACTGCTTTAGCCACCAATAGCTACCGTTATGGAAGTCGTGAGCTAACTAGCTTGTGTGCTAACGTTAGGATAACTCACAAGCTCACGACTAGCACCAACTCCCAGCTAAAGCAGGATAATGTTACCACCATGATTCCTGTTTCTGTTTTACTGCTGTTGGCTCAACTTTTGTTCTTGAGGCATAAACGGAGGTGTATGTATGACGGTATGACACGACTGCATTGTATTGTGGTACACGGGATAAATTGTAGGGTACATTCACTGTTCACTACAAATCGCTGTGAATTGTGGGTATTTTTTCGTTCACTATATAGTGAACGAAATTAACAGTTGAGAATTCGAACAACACTACAAAATGGCGTACACACTATATAGTGCACTATATAGGGAATAGGGAGTGGTTTCGAACGCAGCCATTCATTGGTGCACTCAAGATACTCCTAATGTCCACTTATCTTGTTCAATGCATGGTCTTAAGTGACAAAGAATTACAGACCTGCCAACCTTGGGAATTTTTTTTGAGTACAACCAGCGGTTTCGTAGGTTTCGTTTGAACATTGGGGGCGACCAGTGGCGTAGCGTGGGCGTAGCCCTCAGAATTTTTTCTTGTTTTGCATCGTTTCAGCGGACATTTGCGTACATGCGTATTTTGACCAAGAATTGCGTGCTTTGTACGCAAAATGCGTACAGGTTGGTAGGTCTGGAATTACTGGTTGTTATTCAGGGTGAGTTGCAACCTTTTCATGAGGGAGAGGGAATTGAATTCTATTTCATAAACTTTTCAAAAACTCCCAATATTACTAAAAGAAGCCCAAAATATATTATTAATATAGGGTAAACCAGTCTTGTTAGCTAGCGTACCAGCCTAAATTGAAGTCTCTCCCAAGAATTGATATCTCTCCCTAGCTCTGGCGCCAAGTCCACACACCTATGCAGCAGTGGAGGTTTCTATAAGAAGCAGTGCTTCAACTAAAAACAAACAGACAAAAAAACATAACACACATATCACATAAAACATCTTTTTTAAATGCCTAAGTATCATCACAACGACTATTTTCCAGTGAAGCACTGCTTCACCTAGGCTGTGTCCCAAATACTTGCGTCCTGCGTTCTCCAGTTCTTGTAAGAACGTGTAACCCCCCCTATTATATTGAAATGGTTCAATTACATTTATGGGTATCTTATGCTTAGTTTGGTACTGTCCCTTTAAGAGGACTAGAACAATAAAGGTCAGGCTTGTGGGTGGGATTTCATTGTAGTATATCCCACGAAGCTGGCAGTCATTAGTGGTATCGTGATTGCGAGCAAGTGCCTGAACATTTCCGTGTTTATATCAGCGAACTGGTGGTTGGGATGTGGCTACAGCCTCATCATTAAGGTTGCATCTTCCCGCCATTCTACTCCTTGAGCGGATGTGGACAGACAGCTGCATCCTTCGGAAATTGTCCATCATTGACGGCGTATCGCCCTCTGTGGGTGAACTCGATGAACTGTGAGCCAGGAAACATCACGGAATTACTCAAGTAAGACTGTTCCAGTTACGGGCCCCAATGAGAGATCTCCCTTGGTTTATTATTTTGTTTATTTGGGTGTTGTGGACAAGAGGGGTATTGCAGCGCTGCAGAATAGTATTGTATAAGTCATGTTTATATTTTTCTGATATACATATGTATGTATCTGGTATTTGCGAATCATCATACTAATGATGGTACATACTGTTGTTCAACATCTATTTTTTTTTATGTCCTCCCAAGACACACAATCCTCTCATACTATATCTGACCCTGGGGTTAAATTCTATCCTTATCAAAGAAGGGTTACAAACGCACTTCCAAGTACTGTACATTCAAAAGAATGCACTACCGAGAGTGCAAGAACACAGAGCACTTAAAATCCCTTATATTTGAAATGTACTTGTACTTAGATGTCACCACTCTTCTGACCTTAGCAAGAAATACATCCGGCGCAGGTTACATTGAAGCAACGACGTTGGTAGAAGTTGCTCGTGAGCTTATACGGTTGTGTGATGAAAGGTTATTGGTATTGATTAACATAGAAAGTAAACAGGAAAAAAAATACATCTTCAGGTTAAGATGCGATTATATGTGGTTTTCGTGGCTAACGATAAGCCATCTCCAGTCAGTAGCATATGTTCATAGTCTTATACAATTGCTGCATTTTATTTATAGTTAACTTAGTTAGCTAAAGTTATGCTAAAATAGTTTACAAGTTGCAAAGTAGTTTTGTTCATATTACTTGAGTAGCCTACATAGCAATAATACTTCATTCGCTCCAAAGATTGACAAAGATTAATGACTTATCTAATGTCAACAATAAAGTCAATGATATTTACAACATGTAATGGGTTTGCTCATGACACTGTTGTTGGCTTCAATCAACTGTCATTGCCAGAACATGTCATGATCGGGCCCTAAAACAACAAAATCAAACGTACATCTCCATCAGTAAAGTTAACTAGATAGCTGTCGCTAGCTATATTGTCATTTAGTCAACATTACATCTGATACATAGCTATGTTGCTGTAGTAACATTAGAATTTCAGATAGCTGGCTATTTTAGAGAAGTTATAACTCAGCTAAAGTTAGCTAGCTAGCAGGCTCGTTAGTTCATTTATGACAAAAATAACGTTAAATCACTAGCTAGCTACGTTCATATGCATAAGTTGTGCATAGCTAAATATCCCATTGTGAATAATGACGACTAATTAAATTAAATTATAAAAATACAGAAATAGTAATCCGGCCTTGTCCTGTCACCTTCCATTTTCTTGCTGAATGATTAAAAGAAATCTTCATTGCAGAAACCGCAACGACTACTGGGTTCAGTAAGTAGGCTATATAAAAGTCTACATTCATGGACACTACGATTTTATGTCCTCCCAAGTATACCAAGGGAATTTCCAGTAAATTATTTGTGTACTTGCCAAGTTGCATACTTGAGTTTGATCACATGACAGTTTACTTCCATAATTGATATACGCACTAGATAGAACACAAGTATGCAATTTGAGACACGGCCCTAGTCTTTCGATTGATGCACGATCTTTGCGACATGAAGATGATTGACACCCATCTAAACCATTCAGTTCAGTCTTCCCGAAATTTAAACATGTTCTCAAATCCTCCATCATTCCTTTTTCCTTTTGGAAGTTGAAGCATGCGGTGAGACAGATCAAGAGAGAGAGATTATCATAAATTAGTGATTACTGTAGTAGTTGTTGGTGGTTCTTTTATATACTGTATATTGTAGCGAGCATGCATGGTGGGGTGCATGAAGAAGACAAACGGAGTCCGCAGCAGTGGTTACGTGAATAGCCACTTTAATAAAAGGCGACAATGGTATCTGTGTCCCATACACCGCACGACCCCAGATACCGTTCAATGACAAACACTTTTGCCACAGAACTGCAGGGGACTACACTGAACAGTACATGCACACCAGTCGCGGTGGCTCTAACATTTAGCTCACCGAGACCATCAAGCTAAAGCACACAAAGGCTAAACAATAACACACGCAACATGATTTGCAGAACATAAATCTAACTAGCACTGGGGGAAACAACAAAACACAACAACAATGTTCCCCCACAATGCCCTGCACACACATTTGCATATAGTGACCCACTGGATCGCTACAATATATATTGTTAATATTATAATTATGTGTAATCAATTATTCTGTTCATGTTGTTATTGTCCATCTTTATATTTACATTTTTTTTATTTTTGCTAATATAAAGACCCTGTGTCGAGTTGTAGGCTAGCTAGCTAGCTTGCTTAGCTAGTTCCTGTCCTGTCTTTTGCAAGGAAACAATTTTTGCAAGAATGACTTTGTTTAAAATTCATTGCAGTTATATATAACTACAATTACCTGAGTTTTGATGAGTGCAGTAAGTTAAAACAAGTTAAAGGAGAACTGAACTGATTTTCCTATAGGTGTGTTTCAGGTCAGTTGAGACTTGCTTTCCTTAGTGTATGGTACACCTGGCTTATTTATTACTGTATTTATGATATTCTTTCTGTATTTTGCATTTTGTAGTAAAGGATGACATCAGGAGATGAGACAGCACCAGGATTGGAAAGAGAATTGCACAGGGAAGGAAGAAAGTGTATATTGGATTTGTTCTGCTATTTGGAGCACAGTCAAGTCCAACTTATGCCAAGCTCTCAAGTCCAGCTCAGCCCTCTTCTGTCATGCCAAGCTCTCAAGTTCAGCTCAGCCCTCCTGTAGTCCCCTTACATTGCTCTCAGCATTATCCTGTCAGTGCCTTTTTTCTCAACAATGAGTTGTACTGCCTTATCAGGCTCGATCTCTCAGCATTCCTAACTACAGTCCTCAATGCTTAATTGTGATTGGATAAAAATATTAAAACGGCTACTGTCTATATGTCTTTTACCATAAGCCTCATAATAAATGACAATGTATTGGAATAGTAAAGGATTCATATTTGCAATCTCAAAATGCAGGGGCTAGGATGTTCAACTTGCGACATCTCAAAAGTGGGGAAGCATGGACCCATGGCCACCCGCTAAATCACACTACCCATCTTGTTGTACGTAGCCATCATCTTGTTTTTTCTTGTCACATTTTTTAACCATGCATAGGCTACAAGGCATTCATTTTAATCTTTTTTTAAAGAAAAGAATGCAGCACATAAAGGACAAAGAAGGATATCCCCAGTTCCCAGTAAATGGTAGGTAGCTACTGCCAACTATTGAACACAAAAAAACACATTCACAAGATAGTGGGGTTGCAACCAAATTTCTAGGTCAAATCTATGGTATCATCAAAATTACTGTAGTTGCTAGCTACAAAATGAATGCATTAAAGAAACAAGAAAACCTTTCATTGTAGCTGCGAATCAGGTATGAAAAAGTATGATTCATGTCCATTCATTTTTTATGAACCATGTACTTTGCTTTTAATTATAAACCTGTGTTATAATTTAAACCTGTTATTATTATATTAAAAAGCTAATTTATATTAAAAGTTTGTCCCACCCATTTACATTTTTACATTATACGCTCACAACTTAATTTAATACAAGGTGAGAACAATAAAAGTTAGCGTACAAGATCAGTGCAGTAAACCCCACTCCCTTCTCTGGTCAGCGGCCAAACCTGAAACATATCTAATTTTATTTATTTATGTATTTATTTACAGTGCCTTCCAGAATTATTAGCACCCTTGGTAAAGATGAGCAAAAAAGGCTATGAAAAAATGTATTTGTTGTTCATCAGCTTGACTCAAAATATGAGAGAAATCTAACCGTTAACTGAAGTAAAATAAAAAAATATGAAAAGAAAAAAAATCCTTATAAAAAAATTAACATTTTTCTCAAAAACATGTTACAATCATCGTCACCCTTAGAAATTCTTATGAACAAAAATTAAATTATCTATATGCCCATTTATATATGTTTTTATAAGTTCACCTGAGTCTTTAGGAACTCTTAAGTGGTCATCCATGACTTCCTATTTCACTGGGATATAAATATGAAGGCCAGAATCCCTTAATCATCCATCAACATGGGGAAGATCAGAGAATGCACAAATGAAATGAGACAAAAGTTTGTTGACCTTTATAAATCAGGCAATGGCTATGAAAAATAGCTATATGCCTGAATACCCATCTCCACTATTAGGGCAATAATTAAGAGGTTTAAAACCACTGTAGCTGTGATGAACCTGCCTGGAAGAGGATGCAAGTGTATTTTGCCCCCATGCACAGTGAGGAGGATGGTTCGAGAAGTGAAAAATTTCTCCAAGGATCACAGTTGGAGAATTGCAGAAGTTGGTTGCATCTTGGGGTCACCAAGTCTCCAAAACTACAATTAGACACCACCTGCCAACAAGCTATTTGGAAGGCTTGCCAGAAGAAAGCCTCTGCTGTCATCAAACCACAAACATAAGCGCCTTGAGTTTGCTAAACTTCACTGGAACATTGAGTTGAACCGGGTTCTCTGGTCAGATGAGACAAAAATAGAGCTTTTCGTTAGAGGTTTGTTAGGCATGACCTCCTTTTGAGAAAGCCATGTAAAATACTTAAAATACTATTCTTTTTCAAGAATGATTCCAACTTATCCCTAGTAATACATTTCATTATTTTACATGCGATGCAAGTTAAACTGACAGGCCTATAGTTCCCTGGGTCAATACGACCCACCTTCTTATATATTATAAATATACTACCCTGCTTCCAGTCTGGTATTCCTCCAGTGTTTATGGATTGCATAAAAATATCTGTCAATGGTTTATATGTAATTTCCCCAAGTTCTTTGAGTATCAGGGTCTGCTGCCTGGATGATGAGATAAGAGATGAGATAATGCTTTATTGTCTGCTAACACAAAAAATTGTTTTGCATCCAAACAGCCTCCCATACATCCCCATATTACATATACACAAACCATAACAACACAAAACATCACGTAACAACAAGTACATATTATTACAGTCCTATTGCACTTCACTAGTTATTGCACATGGCCTGTACTATTGCTGATTCAGCATTTTAATAGAATATGGAACAACGTTTTTCTTTGCTTTGGGGAGCCTAAAGCACCTTCCCGAGGGCATAAGTTGGTACTATTTAAAACATGGCTGGGGTCCGATGAAATCTTGTTGGCCTCGTAAAATTTTTGGAAGGTCTGCTTAGTGGTTGTCTAACAATCTTGGAGCAGATCCAGAGCAACCTGGACATTTTTAATTTCTGGACATCACACTCTGAATGGATGAACAGAAAAATAAATACAGAATTTCCCTACTTACTCCAAAGGACCTTAGCTTACATAGGAAATAAATCCTTTGTTGTACTTTGTTACGGATATGATCTACATATATATTCCAATATATTAGAAGGGGGACCGTACTGACCCAGGGAACTATAGGCCTGTCAGTTTAACTTGCATCGCATGTAAAATGCTGGAATGTATTATTAGGGATAAGTTGGAATCATTCTTGAAAAATAATAGTATTTTAAGGGAGAGCCAACATGGATTTCTCAAAGGGAGGTCATGCCTAACAAACCTCCTGGACAAAGTGTTTGACCTGAACCAGGCTTATGATATTATAATTTGGACTTTACAACGGTGGTGCAGTGTTGCCTCACACCTGAACCGGAGGCTTAGTTTGATGTTCTCCCCGTGTCCGCGTGGGTTTTATATCCGGTTTTTGGACTTTAGGCTAATTGGAGAGTCTAAATTGCATTTGAGTGAAGGTGCCCCACATTGACCTGTCCAGGGTGTAAATGGGAAGGCTTCACCCTGACCAGGAATTGACAATGGATGGATGGATGGACTTTCAGAAAGCATTTGACAAGGTGTTCGAAAATGAATTCAGTAGGAATTGCTAGTTTCAGAGTGGGTTCATAATTGGCTACGAATACATAGAGTAACAGTAGGTGGGGCCATATCTGACCTCGGTGCTGTGGGCAGTGGTGTCCCGCAGAGATCGGTGCTGGGACCTCTGCTCTTCCTTATTTACATAAATGATCTTGACATGGACGTTAGTAGCAAAATAGTTACATTTGCAGATGATGCTAAACTTGGGGGTTTGGCAAACAGTTTGGAATCGACTAAAGTAATCCAAGATGACTTAAACAAAATCCAAAAATGGGCAGATACATGGCAAATGACATTCAATATTGCTAAATGTAAAGTTATGCATATGGGAAATAAAAACAGTAGGTGTTCAATTTGAAAAGGACTTAGGAATTGTAGTTGATCAAAATCTATCTGCATCAAAGCAGTGTGCTACAGCAGTGAAAAAAGCCAACAGGATGCTGGGATACATAGCAAAAAGTATTGAGTATAAATCAAAGGAGGTTATATTAATGTTATATAATGCCTTTGTCAGACCCCACTTAGAATACTGTGTGCAGTTCTGGGCACCGCACTACAAGAAAGATATAGAAGCTCTTGAAAAAGTCCAAAGAAGGGCAACTAAACTGATACCTGGTATGAAAGGTAAAAGTTATGATGATAGACTTAAGGCACTCAATCTATTTAAACTTAGCAAACGGAGACTTAGGGGGGATTTGATTGAGGTTTTTAAATTCCTAAAAGGGATTAACAAAGTAAAATACCGAAGATTTTTTAAGATGAGTGGGTTCAGCAGAACAAGAGGCCACAGGTGGAAATTAGTTAAAGGCAAATTCCGCACCGATATTAGGAAGTTTTTCTTTACACAGAGAGTTGTCAATGCCTGGAACAGCTTGCCAGGTCGGGTAGTAGAGGCAGAAACGCTTGGGTTATTCAAGTCCAGGCTAGATGTAGTACTAGATACTCTTTAGATTAGGACATGATGAGCCTAGATGGGCCGAACGGCCCGTTCTCATCATTATGTATTCTTATGTTCTTATGTACTTTCCATGACAAGGATATGTCTATATATACACCTAAGTATTTATAGGATGTAACCTGCTTTATGACCTCATTGTGAATCCTAACTGGATGGGCAGTAATAGCATTCTGTGGGCCAAGAATCATCTCCTCTGTTTTTTTTGTTATTTAAAATCAGGTGGCTATGATCACACCACTCCATAAGACCACTGACACTGTCTTGATGGAGATTTGGGTCATCAGTGTTGCTAAACAGGGAAAGTAAGGTGGAGTCATTGGAAAATTTGATGATGAACTGATTTGGTACAGTTGTGACAGTCATTTGTTTAAAGCGTAAATAGCAGTGGTGAGCTGACGCAACCTTGGGGTGCTCCACAGCTGGTTTGTATAGAGCGTAAATAGCAGTGGTGAGCTGACGCAACCTCAGGGTGCTCCACAGCTGGTTGATAGAAGAGAGGAGAGTGTGTTATTAACCTTAACCAGCTGTTGTCTGTTCGTAAGAAAATAATGAAACCAAAAAATAAGATGTGGATTGATTCGTAGTTTTAGCATTTTTGAGAGAAGAATATCGGGTCGAATAGTACTGAATGCCAAGGAGAAATCGATGAAGAGCACCCTAGCAAATGCTTTGGGTTTCTCCAGGTGTTTTGAAATGAGATGTGTCAGGGTGGCCACGGCATCGTCTGTGCTGCGTCCGTGACGATACGCAAATTGATAGGGATCTAATTTGTTTTGCACTGACACTGAGAGATTGTCAACCACAATTATCTCAATCGATTTCATTAATACAGACGTGAGAGCGATTGGTTGGAAATAACTGCATTCTTTAGGGCAGGGTGTGATATAGGATACAGTCTGTTGTGACTGTAGTCATATCATCAATGGTACCCTGTTTACACAGTTCCCATTCAGTGCAGTGCAGGTTTGCTGCTCTTTAGTTTGGTCTTGTATGTGGGTATTAAGTGCACTACATTATGATCAGAGTTGGCTATAAGAGGTTTACTCCTTGAATCATAAGCATCACATAGCACTTATCTAATATGTTTGCCTTCCTCGTTTGGCATTTCACATACTGGTGAAACCCTGGAAAAGTTGTTTCCAAACTGCACTGGTTCAAATATCCCAGCACAATGGCTGAAGATTTTGAACACAGTCCGCTATAGTGGCAGCAGCATGATAAGCTTTCCCACTTGGAGGGGCGTACACTACAAATAACAGCATGCACCGAAACTCCCTCGTCAGATAAAATGGTTTTAAACCAAGGCATAGGATTTTAACGTCACCATGACATACAATGTCCTTAATCGTGTACTGGCGACACCTCTTGTCATTAATATAAACACAAAGTCCTCCCCCTCTGCTTTTTCCCGAATTTGCATCTCTGTCAGCTTGTAAAAACGTAAATCCTCTGGTATCGCAGAGTGTAGCCAGGTGTCTGTAAAACATAGAAGCGACGCCTCTAGGAATTCAAAACAGTGCTTTGAGTAGGCACTCAAATCTCATCCATTTTGTTTGTAATGGAACGCAGATTTGACAGCACTATGGAGAGGAGTGGTGGTTGGCTTCTCCTTAGTCGTAGTCATATCTGAATGCTGTTCCTCTTCCCTCGTTTCTTTCGTCGTCCCACCGATCACCTTAATTCCTGGGGAATTGAGTGGAGGACCTCGGGAAACAGGGGATGTCCAGTTGGGCATGATGGAAGCGTGCCGTGCCGTAGCCCTAGTAGAGCCTCTTGAGTATAAGAGAGAGTGAGCCCGATGTCTCCCGGTGTCTTATGTTGCTGTTGAAAACATAGTCCAAACAGAGCCATACTCCTTATAACAGTTAATCCAACGTTAATGGCTTTCATCACGCAGTGGACAATATTTAGAGAAGCGCATACAAAACATATAACTTATCAGACATACTAAAAACAAAACAAACGAATGGTGTAGGGACGCGGTTCACCAGCAGAGCGGCGCCCCGGAGCAGGATCTTAATTTGTCCATTATTTTTCTTACGTTTTTGTAGTACTGTAACTGTAAAAGTAACTGTTTAGTGTGTTAGCAATATCCTTATTATTATAAACAAAAGTTCCTTCCTTATTCTTAATGCACTTAACCCCATCATTAGCTTTACTTTTTCTGCTACAATATTGAAAATCTTTTTAGGATTACTTTTTGCGTCTTTTAATTTAGAAATGTTAATTTCAAACAACCTTTTAGCTGCTCTTATTTCCTTCTCAGCCTTAGCCCACATATATAAATAATCTAACTTGTTTCTCTCTGAGTTTTCCTTTTTATATATTCTGTACAGTTGCTTCTTTTGCCTCAAAATCTCCCGTAAAGATTTAGTCATCCACTGCGGAGGCTGAAATCGAGGTCCTGTTGGTAGAGGTTAAGATGCGTGCAGGGACGCTGTTTGGGAGCCTTTCCAGTGGCTTTACCAGTAAAACCAAGTACATGGCCTGGCAGTCTGTAGCCCAGGCTGTACACGAAGGGGGGGAGGG
The DNA here is from genome assembly GCA_029706075.1 of Aldrovandia affinis. NCBI lineage: Eukaryota > Metazoa > Chordata > Actinopteri > Notacanthiformes > Halosauridae > Aldrovandia > Aldrovandia affinis. Next base: position 1,887,837 of record JAINUG010000059.1, read on the forward strand.
GGCAGCAAAGGTCCCTTAAGGATGTAAAGAAAAAGTGGTCTGATTTAAAACTGAGGTAAAAATCTAATAATTCGTTCCCTTCTTATTGCGCGGTTGGCGATATCTTCGAGAAGTGACAATGCTGCCAAATGTTTTACACGTGTGGAACCATAATATGCATATTAAATACATTTCCTTCATGGATGTGTCAATTATGCTAATATGGGTAGTTTTGGAAAACCAATGTGTGTTTTTGTTTTGTTTTTCACAAGTAGCCTAGCTTATGTTGTTTTAATTTATTAATAACTTTATTGTGCAAACCATTACGTATAGCCTAAGCAATGTGTTCAATCTGGTAATACAACTACAACAGCATCTACTACTACTACTACTGCTACTACTACTACTACTACTAATAATAATAATAATGAGGAAACAATTAGGCAGCAGACGACATGTTGGCGCTCTTAGATTTCCGAATACATTTTACATTACATTTACATTTTAAGCATTTAGCAGACGCCCTTATCCAGAGCGACTTACAAGATGTGCATAAATACATGGTAGGAACAATCATAGTTCGCACAAGAGATCAGTGCAGTAATACAGCGATAGACATTATTGCAGGCAGCTGCGTACCATACCTGTAACACTGGGAAGGAAAAGGTTAGTAATTAAAAATAAAAATAAATAATGAAGTAAGCAGGGGTATATAATGTTGAGCAAGTAGGCAGTGGTGATGACAATTAGCTAGATGTACAGAATTCAGTGGTAGTGGAGTCTGAAAAGGTGGGTTTTGAGTCTCTTGCGGAAGATCGCAAGTGATTCCGCGGTCCTGACCGATTGCGGAAGGTCGTTCCACCAGCGAGGGGTCAGGACAGAGAAGAGAAGAGACGAGATCGCGAATACCTGCAGTACTCCAACATTGCCACAAGGAAACGTGCGTACGCCAAGTTGGAACCTGACATGGAGCTAAGTACTTTTCCACATCAAAGACCGTTTTTATAAATCTGAACTTTGGCATGGATTTGAGCGTACACACGTTCTAAGATCAAATCTGTGCATAAGCATGTTTTATAAATGAGGCCCCTGGTGTTCAACCAACCCAAGTTCACACATGTCACCCGTCTGCACTGGCTCCCTATCGCAGCACGCATCAAATTTAAATCACTGGTGCTGGCTTATCAAGCTGCTAGAGGAACTATTCCCTCCTACCTCCAGTCACTCATCACACCCTATACCCCAGCCCCCTCTGGCAAACTGACTGTCCCTTCCCTTCGGGCACCCGGCAGCCACTCCTCGTGGTCTTGCCTCTTCTCTGCCCTGACTCGTCATTGGTGGAACGATCTTCCCCACTCGGTCAGGACTGCGGAATCACTGGCCATCTTCCACAAGAAGATATTGCATTTGAATATTTATCTATGTTGATGACTGTCCAAAAAAATAAAAATAAAAAACTTTTCCTTCCCTGTGTTACAGGTACAGTATGCAGATACCAACGGTTATGTCTATTACTGTATTACGACATTGATCTCTTGCGCAGACTATGATTGATCTTACCATATATTAATGCACATCTTGTAAGTCTCTCTTGATTAGAGCGTCTGCTAAATGCCAAAATGTAAATGTACATTTAGAGGAGGCTGTCTTAACTTGCAAAAAATACCAAAAGTAACTGCACTGTGATCACGTGCTTTTAATCACTTGTGAAGCATATGTACTCCAATACAGATAAATATTATTTAAAATATATATTATTTAAAATATATTATCTGTTTTTATTAGGTGGAGGACAGTGTGATTACATTACAAAACATAATTATTTATACTTCTCTCACATCCATGATTGGTCATTAGTACTAAATAAAATAATACAAATAATGTTTAGAGATCATATTAATGCAAAGTAAAAGTAAATGTAACGATCATTCATGAATAGTTAAATAATGAAAATGGCAGAACAGTGAATTCAGGTGTTCCAATGTTTATAGTCCCATTTCCCTCATTCCATCCTCCAGGTAGTCTTACCTTTTTTTAATACATATTAACTTTACACAGTTGAACTAGGGGATGCTTACATGCTATTAATTATTGTTACTCTTTATTTTTTCCATTATATAAAATCAGGTCTTAACAGTGTAATGCACTTGTCACATGCCATGTGACAATCTCCTAGATGTGAGTAGAGCAGCAGGTGGTAAGTAGTGGCAGAGGAGTGGGGATTGCCAGTCTCCGGATTGGATTTTTTTTTTCCGTCTCTCTCCCAGACCCAGGAGAGAGAAACAGTGGGAGAGCAGGTTAAATAAAGCAAACACAAACTACAGTCTTCGCCCTACTTTCTGCGAAGCTTTCAGGTGAAAACAATTACCTAAAATAAACAAAACTAAATGAACAAAACTAAATTAAAGCCCGCCTCCTCCGAGGTGGGAATCCCCTTCCAGGGAACAAACACACCGCTTCCACACATCCACATAACAGGACACCGCACCTTCTTCATCCAGACTTCCTCTTTAACTCAGACAGGCACACACATATTCTTTTCAGTCGGAGTTCTCTTTCAACACAAACACAGAGACCCTCCCCACTCATCCTGGCAATCAGGCCAGAGACACTCTCCAGTGCCTTAGTGTGAGTTCTCTCCACAATCACACAGAGAGAGAGTGAGGCACAGGCACTATTTCTGTGTTCACTCTCGCTTTCCCACACACACAGGAAGCATTCTACTCAGTCACTTAACAAACGCACACGTAACTCAACACAGACTCCACGTCCTCTGATGTGGAAACCCCCTTCCAGGGAACCACACTGATATGACACTCAAATTAAATGACAAAACTCACACCAACAATACACACACATGAATGACAAGACCAACAACTATGATACACGCGCACACACACACGTGAATGACAAGACTAAGAACTGCTTCCTCACTTGCCCCACCTTCTTACTTTCTGCCTGGCTCAGGTGGGACTCGTGAGGCAATCACCCATCATTCACACACCCAATCACAATCACTCAACACTAAACAATTCACATACACCACACCCACTCACATTCTCACACACAAACCCAATCAGTCATTTGAATTTCTCAATTGACATCCACACCAATTAACTAATTGAATAATGAACAACCTTCCGGGCAACAGTTCACACTCTCGCAGTCTCACACCTTGCGAGAGTGCCAAACCTGCCCCCAGAAAGTTTCACTGTTCCAAAGGCCTCCACAGCCATGCTGTGGCAAAATAAAGGCAACCCTGCCACTCCCCTGTTGCCGAGACTGACGCCCTCCACAGTATACCAGAATAAGTTAGCCTTCCCATAATAAAGATCTTGTGTACTACATACAGTAGGCTCTGTTTTTATTCTTACCCTCGATAAAGATGAACAAAAGAGATCATATAAAAGAAATGATATAAGTAATGAGGTATATGTTATGCAAAAAAATTAGAAAATTCCAAACCTACATTACTAATGCAATTGTTCAGAAAAACATATTTTGTTTTATTAATAGTATTTCTTTCCAGAAAACATCTGGATCACAACTATTCATACCCCTAACTATTCTTTTAAATTTAATCCAACAAAAACAGATCTTCATAAATATACAACTTATTTGAAGTTCATTGGAAGGTTATGGAGCTATACAGTAGGCTACAATGGTATCCTGTTTCCCTAGGGTATAAAAAGGAGGAAACACATTTGAAATACTGTGGTCAGCTATCATCATGGTGAAAAGCAAAGAACTCCCTGAAAGTATCACACAAAAGGTTATTGACCTTACTAACTAAACTAAGAAAGACACCGCTTTCCACTGTTTTGTAAATTATTAGTAAGTTTAAGGCCACTGGAACAGTGGCTAACCTACCAGGTAGAGGATGCAAGTCTATCTTGCCCCGTGTAGTGAGACGGATGGTTCGAAAGGCAAAAAGAAGTCCAAGGGGCACAGTTCAAGAAACAACCTGGCATCTAGGGGTTACAAAGTGTCTAAAGCTACCATTCAAAGACGCCTACATGACAGTGGCCTTATGGCAGTGTTGCAAGAAGGAAGCCTCTTTTGAAGATATGTTGAAACTCATGCCTATGTTGAAACATGGTGGTGGATCTTTAATGCTTTGGGGTTGTTTTGCATCCACAGGCCCTGGCACAAAGTACATTTACATTTTGGCATTTAGCAGACTTACAATTGCATTTATGGTAAAATCAATCATAGTTTGCGCAAGAGATCAGACTAGTAATACAGTAATAGACATCAATGTTGGCAGCTGCATACCATACCTGCAGCTCATGGAAATTAAAGGTTAGTAGATTTTTTTGACAGTATTACAAAATACAGTATTAAACATGTAAGCAGTGGTGATGACGATTAGTTCATTGTACAGAATCATTGGTAGTGGAGTCTGAAGAGGTGGGTTTTGAGTCTCTTGTGGAAGATGGCCAGTTATTCCGCGGTCCTGATGGAGTTCGGAAGATCATTCCACCACCGAGGGGTCATGACAGTGAGGAGGAGCAGCTGCTCGGAGGGATGAGATAGTCCGTTTTTTTGGAGGAGGCAGAGTGGAGGGATCTGGCTGGGGTGTAGGGTGTGATAAGTGTCTGAAGGTAGGAGGAGAAGCAGTTCCTCTAGCACAGGGGTGTCCAAACTTTTTCCACTGAGGGCCAAATACAGAAAAATATACGAAAGGCTGGGCCACTATTTCTACGTTGAAAAACCTGAGAGCAGTTCGTTTATTTCGCGGAGTTTTCAATGAATACGGGTGGCTCCACTAGTGGCCTGGACCGGGAGTTGTGTGGCCTTCTTGGGTGAAGAACGGTCGGATTCTGCGGATGTTGTGGAGGGAGAGTCAGCAGGTCCGGGTGTTCGCTGTGATGTGGCCCGAGAAGCACAGCTGGTCGTCCAGGGTCACTCCAAGGCTCCTGGCAGACAGGGATGGAGACGCTATGGATTGAAGCATCAATCATCAAGGAACTCTTTGTTGGGAAGAAGAGAAGCTCTGTCTTCCCCAGGTTCAGCTTCAGGTGGTGGGTGGAGATCCATGCAGAGATGTCTGCCAGGCATGCAGAGATACATACCGGGACCTGAGTCAGAGGGGGAGAAGAAGAGAAAGAGTTGAGTGTCATCGGCACAGCAGTGATATGAAAAACCATGAGCAGACATGACAAAACCAAGTGATTTGGTGTACAAGGAGAATAGGAGGGGGCCTAGCACTGAGCCCTTCAGGAGAGTGTGCTAAAGGAGAGGGATCCCCTCCAGGCAACCTGGTAGGACTGGTCAGTCAGGTATGATTTAAATCATGCCCGTGCGTATCCAGAGATTCCCATCTCGGCGAGAGATGAGAGCAGGATCTGGTGGTCAACGGTGTCAAAGGCAGCTGATATGTTGAGAAGGAGGAGGACGGAGCTGAGTGAGTTTCCATGGAGTGGCCTGCTTTGAAGCCAGATTAGTTGGGATCAAGCAAGTTATTCTGTAGGAGAGAGAGATACAGTTGATTATATACAGCCCATTCTAAGGTTTTGGATAGGAATGAGAGGAGAGAGACAGGTCGTTAGAGAGTCAGCAGGATTCAGAGAGGGTTTCTTGAGGAGGGGGATGACATGGGCCCTTTTGAGGGGTAGAGGGGAGAGAACCAGTGGAAAGAGAGGAGTTACATTGGAGACAAAGGGGAGGATGTCCATATCGATGGAATGGAAGAGGGGGGAAGGAATGGGATTGAGAGGGGAGCTGGTAAGATGCTGGGAGTGAACAAGTTGTGAGATGTCAGAGTCAGGGAGGGGTGAGAATGAAGACAGGGAGGCGAGAGGTTTGGGTAGTGAGATGGGTGAGGGAGGGTTAGGTGCAGGAGAGGTTGGGGAGAAGGAGTTGCGAATGTTATTGACCTTCTTACAAAAGAAGGATGCAAAGTCATCTCTGGTTAGAGAGGAGGGGGGTAGGGGAGGGGGAGGGGTGATGAGAGAGGAAAATGTAGAGAACAGTTCACATGGTTAAGGAGCAGAGTTTTGGAGAAGAAAAATGCAGATTTAGCAGAGGAGAGGTAAGAGGAAAAGGTAGCCAGGAGAGGTCAGTCAGTTAGGGCAACAGGGGATTTGGATTTTCTCCATTTCCTTTCTGCCGCTCGCAGTTTGAGTTAGCAGTACTGATACTGATACTGAAGTACTGGTAACAGGGGTGTGAATATTTATGATTCTAGATTTTTCTGGGAAAATAATGATAATTTGTGAACTGTTCAATTGTGGTTTGTGCCAATGCATTATTGTTAAAGAGTACAATTTTCTGGAATTGTTTGAGTACGTCATTACTTATATAGTTTATTTTATACGATCTCTTTTGTTTATCTTTATCAAGGGTATGAATAAAAATGGAACCTACTGTATATCCAGTCACAAACTGTGGGTGCCTTTGGTTTGCAGCCATCTTCTAGTTAGAGCTTTCTTGCTTGCTGCTAATAATATTCCAAACAAATGCTTGTCTATAATGTCCCTAATGTCAAAGGTAATGTTGCCTAGGCACATGACCTCACACCTGAATGGGATGTCAACAGTTTCCATGCATTTATGTACCTCCTGCCAGTGTGGAGAGAGGGTAGGACAATCCAAGAATATGTGAAAGTGATTAGCATCATTAGTCCCACACAATCTCAAATGCTCTGAGCCATTTGTCTTGTGTGTTTTCCAAGAGGAGTGATGAAAAAACGGATTATATTTTTCCAAGAAAATTCTCACCAGGTCAGAGAGCTTGTTGATTTCCATTGTAATTAACACAGGGTCTCTCCCACTCCTTGACAGAAATGACAACATTTTGTTCTCTTTCCTACTTCGCCTTTATATATAAAGTATTTTCTGTTTTGGACTACGGGAAGCCATTATATAATCTATAAATGGTTTTCCTGCATACTTATGAGTTATAGGCAGATAAGAATACCTTTAATATGCCATTGTCCATGGTTCCATATCATCCCTCTTTGAACTGACGCATTTGGAGATATCTGTAGAAGTCTTGATTTTCTAAACTACAGCCCTCCTTTACTGGAAACATTGGAGTGCGCCCTTTTGTAAATAGTGCAATAAGCTGAAAGGCGTCTTGTGGCCCATCTTCTAAACCTGTTATTTGCTTTGTTAGGAGGAAATTGTCAAAGTGTCAAAGGCACACCAGCTCAGTATCAAATTAAAATCCCTGCATCAAATTAAATCTCATTCCATATCTTCAATGGTAGATTAATCCATGGATTCTCTTTATCTATAAAATGGTCTCTCAGACCCTTATCTGCTTTCATAGCTCAAATATGCTCCCGATTGCGCCAGAATACCTATGGCCTCATCTAAGCTGCAAAATAATATTATCTTAAACATGGGAGAGCCATTCTTCCTTTTCCCTTCAACAACTGTAAGGTTTTGGTTATGATTCTAGGTTTTCTTCCTTGCCATATGTTTATGGAGATTAATTTCCCATTCCATGAATTGCTACTATAATTTTGGTACGACCAGAGCAATACTCTATGAATTTATCAATTATGAGCTTCAGGAACTGTGTCATACATTAACACTCCAATTAAATGTAGATGGTTTACCATTATTTAATAGCTCTAAAGTACAGTTATAGCCTGTTCTTGGAATTATACAAGATATGCCAGATTGCCATGTGTTTGTGATATGCTTATATTCAGGGGTCTCTAAGCCATTCTTGGTCCATAATTGATCAATTATTTGAAATCTGTTAATCAGGATGGTTTATATTTTAATGAGAAGCATTTCAGAGTTTCTCTTCTCAATGCTTTTGTATGTGATGTATATATTACATCTTTTAAAGGCCATACAGTGTACTCCTGTGAGCATTGTAGAAAGGGTTGTATATAAATGGCAGGATGATATATCCTGAAATGTCAGCACCAGTTTCTGACAGTTTTCTGAAATCGTGGATGACGAACACCATACTGGTGTGTCTCCCCTGAATGATCTAGGTGTGGGTTTAGTAACAACATCTGTACTCTGCACATGCATTTGATCTATTTAGGAGTCATTAGAAAGCTTATTTATTTTTGGGTCCCTTGAGATGCAGTGTCTAATGGTACTCTTACTGTTATCTCAGACAAAATTAAGTCTATGAGGCAATGCTTGCTAAGGAATATCTCCAGATACCCAGATCTTTATTAGAGGTTACACAATGGAAAGCAACTGAATTCCAAATTTGGGCACAACATTGTAACTATCCTGAAGACTTATTTTGTTGAGAATTTTGCCTCAATATACAGCCAATCATTTTCTATTTATAATGTGAACAGTTTGACTCCCCTAGCTAAATATGTAATTTCTCTGGACCTGTGCCAATGTGAATTGTTTACAATATAAGCAGTATAGGGATAATCAGATCTTTTTCTCTTGTGCGACACACAGCCACAAACAGTTTTTCTTTTAAGTTGCCAGTTTTTTTATATCAACCTCATACTGCCAAACAGCACAATGTTGCAGTTAATTATTATAATTATATGCCATTTAGCAAACACTTTTATCCAAAGCGACTTACAGTAGTGAATGCATACATTTTTCAGTATGTGTGGTCCCAATGGGTACCGAACCCACAAGCGAAGTGTTGTCAGTGCCATGCTCTACCTACTGAGCCACACAGAACTACAAGTCCACAAAACCACAGTCGAATTCACAGAAGGAAGAATAGTGTTCCAAGCAACTGGCTCCAGCGACCAAAAAAAGACAAATGCTACTGGCCAATTGTCGACAAAGCTGTCAGAGAATGTTTAAACCCTCAAGCAAATTGGGAGAAGCATCATGTTTGTGTTTTGGGAGAGGCAGGTAGGTCAAGAGTCAAGCTTGTTTGGCTTTTGTAGTTAATTAAATCTTGTTGTTGTACCCACAGTTTTGTTATGGATTGGTAAAAGGGAAAAAAAGCTACAAAAAACTGAAAAATGCAGAGATGATATAAGATTTACAGACTGACTCAGAGGCTGAAAGAGGTCCATGGAGAAGGAGGCAAGTAACAGCTAGATGTAAAGGTCGTATACAGACTTTTAGTTGACTTGAAAAGCCAAGCTTATATCACATATAACAGTTAAGCAACCAATATCAATACCAGTTCATTTCACAAAACTGATTCCGCTAATGTTGTCAAGGCTACAAAATGATATGTGGTGGAACTTTCTGGTGATTTTCTGGGTTAGGATTGAAAAATATTAGAGATAGGTGCATTAATGCAGTCCTCAGATAATTCTGTCTAGGGTATTTATCTATTTAATTCTGATCTCTGATCAGTGGAGAGGACTGAAATTTAACTTGGGATGAACAGCTGTGCCATGGTTGTGTGAGTGAGATGTTGGCATTTGAGTTTCTGTGATTCTAATTGCTTGGATATATAGTTATTTTAAGATCGTTTTCTTCTTGTTTGTTTGCTTATTAATAATAATAATAATAATGAGGAAACAATTAGGCAGCAGACGACATGTTGGCGCTCTTAGATTTCCAAATACATTTGACCTTACATTTACATTTTAAGCATTTAGCAGACGCTCTTATCCAGAGCGACTTACAATATGTACATGAATACATAGTAGGAACAATCATAGTACACGCAAAAGATCAGTGCAGTAATACAGCGATAGACATCATTGCAGGCAGCTGCATACCATATCTGTAACACTGGGAAGGAAAAGGTCAGTAAAATTGTTTTGGTTTTTTATGGAGTAAGCAGGGGTATATAGTGTTGAGCAAGTAGGCAATGGTGATGACAATTAGCTTGATGTACAGAATTCAGTGGTAGTGGAGTCTGAAAAGGTGGGTTTTGAGTCTCTTGCGGAAATCGCAAGTGATTCCGCGGTCCTGACCGGTTGCGGAAGGTAGTTCCACCAGCGAGGGGTCAGGACAGAGAAGAGATGAGACCGCGAATACCTGCAGTACTCCAACATTGCCACAAGGAAACGTGCGTACGCCAAGTTGAAACCTGACGTGGAGCTGAGTACTTTTCCACGTCAAAGACCGTTTTTATAAATCTGAACTTTGGCGTGGATTTGAGCGTACGCACGTTCTAAGATCAAATCTGTGCGTAAGTACGTTTTATAAATAAGGCCCCAGGCCACACCAGTAACCACAGCCACAACACATCAGAGCAAACTGATGTAAGGCCACTTGCATCCATTACAACCACACTGGGAACTTCAAGTAACCAGAGCCAGTACTAAAGTGATATTGACTCACTATGGAGTGAAACATCAAGTGTTAGGCCAGTTCTCACTTTACTGGAACATATCAAAGACACTGAATATACATGGAAGAATGCTGCAGACTCTTCTAAAACAGCAAAACAAGACATACTCTGCTTCTGTACTACCAAAAGGGGAAACATTTCCGCTCAAGACATTAGAGTATGTTCAGGCTGTTGAGCAAAGATTACAGGATCCAGAATTTCTTTAAAATGTGGTGAGAAATATACACATACCTTCTCTTTGATCATCCGACCATCATAGACCTTAAATCCATTGTCTATGGTTACTGCACACAAGGTGTTTCAGGAAGTCTGACAATTTTATAATATTTATGGAGAAAGTATTAGACTAACAATACAACCTGCTTTGATCTCACGAGCCAAAGCACTTTAATTACAGTTTTTTTTTATTGCCAAGACACATTTCTTGAAATTATGCTCCATTTCCCAAAACTCTAAACACAAATGCATAACTGCACACTCATCTTCACAAACTTCAAACTTCCATGTCAAAACCAAACTCTCCACTCAAAACCATGTAATCTTACATCTAAACCAAACTTTGCCTTAAGACATCATACAAAAGCCATTACGTAAATACACATACACTACAAAATAGCCATTACACACTGGTGAGATCAATTCAAAACACTACCGTAAAAACCTGTTACTGCAATGAATAATGGCGCTTATGGTTTTCCCCCAGAACAACCTCTTTACATGATGAACACAATATAAAGACACAACGCATGTATAAATTTGCTAACATTTTTACGTCCTCAATGTACTGCAGTAAAATAAACTGAGATTGAGTGAAAAAGTTAATGTACTGTAAAAATATGCAACTGATACATAAAGAACGTAAAGAATACAGTAAAATAATTTCCATGTATTACCAATATAAACCAATGGAAAAAAACAGTTTGTACATAAAGAAATAAATCACATCTATTCTGCCTCAGCATCCTGTCTCTGGTCTGGGTCAGGCCAGCCAGGCAGTGGGGGAGAAAAACCCTTGCATGCCTTATCCACCCCTGGCAAGCCTCAACTGTAATATCTAAACAAGCCTACAAACATAGGCCATCATATAGCCTGTACTACAGTATATACTGCTGTAATACATAACTGTACTCAAATACTTGATACAGTATGAAAAACCATACTTGCACCATCCTCTTCCTCTACCTTCAGGTCTTTGTAGATCCATTGTTCCAAAACAAGTGAACTGACCCATGGCCCTTTTATCTATCTATCCATCCTGAGGTTCTGATTGGTGTGTGAACAATTTTGACTCTTAGTGTTTCCTCCTGGGGAATTGTGTGTTAATTGGGTTCAAGTTGTGCTCTCTTGAGTTAATGATATTGAATGCCAGTGCTTTCTAAATGAGCACATGGTGCAGCCAGTGATACTGTACTGTATATGAAGGGATTTGTGTGTAGAGTTTTTCACAAAAGGTTCAACAAATCTGAATCATGTGTGAAAACAGAGGAATAGTGTTTATAGTTTTGGGAAATGGGTCTGTCTTTTGGTAGACGGCGTCATGGTTTGAGATGTTTAGTTAATAAGCCCAGTTATAGTGTGTAAGCAATCGAGAAAAACTGTAATAACTGTGCAAACAAACTATTTAGTTGAAACTGATGTACAAAATTCTCAAAACTTTTTACTCAAGTGTGTGTCTTGAGCAAGATGGGCCTTCCTCATGTTGAATGTCAATTTAATTTTGTCAGCCATTATGGTAAGAGGCAGTTCCAGTGCCTTCACCTCTTTAAAGTGTTTCACGGTAAGTGTTAATGTAATATTGCATTAATCTTAAAGTGGGCTAGAACGGAGTGGTATTCTGTGTTTTGGTAGATTTAGTGACAGCTCTCGGTGTAGATCTTGTCAATGGACAGTACATAGAAAATCAGTGAGATCAGTTCTGATCAGCAGTGATTCAAAGATTTCCATCTGTCACAATACAATTACTTTTGATTACAGACAATTTGCAGTGTTTATGTTTTCTGATTAAAGAACTCAAAACCAAATATCTCTTTCATCTCCTCCCCCTTTCCCCACAAGGTGCAAGAGGAATGCATTCACACAAAATATAAACAGAAAGGATGTAGAGCCTCTAGTCTACCCAAATATCAATAACACTGAAAACAATACGCTACATACTAGGGCTGACCCCATTTAGTCGACTGGTCGATTGTTTGGTCGATGGGCTGTTGGTCGATCGAGATTTGTTTTGGTCGAGCAGTCGCGGGAAAAAATTAAAAAATTAAAAAAATTATCCACGCAGAAGGAGACACCTAGATTCGCACCACAGTTCGGCGCGCTTGTCAGTAGAATAATCCATTCTGGATGCTACGGGTATGGCAGTGACAGTCCTTCACTCTTAACATAGCTAGGCCTATATATGTTCTCTTTAAATTATATTAGGCAGTTATGGTAATAGTAATGTCGTGAATAATTCAACGAATAAAAGTAACACTTTATAATAAATGTGTTTTGCTAATTGTATGGTTTATATATTTATAAAATGCGTAATAACCCTTTCATGTAGCCTATATTGTATCCTTCTTGTTTTAGGCATGCAAATGTGCATTTTAATTGTAGCCTAAGATTTGCCTACAGTTAAGATTACTGATATAGGCATAGTTTAATTACTAATTTCGATATAACTTAAGAACATAATGTCAAAGAAAAAATCTGGAGTATGGCAGCATTTCGTTTTAGTTGCGGACGATCCTAAAAAGTGGAACGCGCAACTTTGCAAGCGTGTTTTCCAAGGCAGGGTTTCTTGTTAATAAAACGAGGAGCAGCCTTTTGCCAAAAAAGTGGACAAGCTAGTGTTCCTGTGCCATAACATGAAACGACTGGGTAAGTAGGCCATCAGATGGTCTCCGACTCGAATAAGTTATTTTCGATAGGCTATAGCCACTTTATGTTCAGCTTTAGGCTACAATTTAAGACATTAGGCTATGTGTGATCATTTGTTTGTTAGCCTATTTTTTTGCAAAATAGATTTTAAACCCCAATGAGACCAAGCTGGTTAATTAAATAAAACATAGCCTACCCTTTAGAATGTGTTATGGTTGTGGTCAAATAAAAGCATCAGCCTATTATGTGGCCAACTTCACAAGCGCAACGGCAGAATCTGCAAGGGCAGCATGAAGAGGAGACTCGGAACAGAGAGGTTTTTTTTTCTTTCAGGTAATCTTGAACTCCTTCTGCATAAAGTCATTAGCCTATTGTTACTCATTTGTGTCAATCACTTAAGAAAGTTATAAAACATGAGACAAGCGCAGTCTGCATATAGTTGTATTTATTAAAACAAATAGGGTGTGTCATATAGAAAAAAAGTTTCGACCAATCTGAAAAAACGGATGACTGTCGACCAAGATTTTTTTTAGTCGGGGACAGCCCTACTACATACAAATGGTGGTATGGATGTCCTACATCACGAAGGCATGAAGGCATGAAATAGACTTTTCATGATAAATGTTTTCAAATGCATTTTTTCCCAATTTATTTCCTTTCCGTGTGTATGTGGGACCCCGCCCCCTCCCGCTTAAGCAGGAAGAGAGCTGGCGCTGTCATCCTCTCCAACCGGAAACACAGTCAGCACCAGGGACAGCGTTGGCCACCTCATCCTCTACTTCAGCTCAGGCCACTCCCAACAAGCCAATCATGCAATAATGAGAGGCCCTTAACTCCCCGAACGTGGCCAGCTGTAGCGAGTCGGCCTAATGAGATCCAGCTCTACAAAAGCCGCTGCCACATAATTTGGGGAGATTCATGCTGCAAATACTTTTACTAACCTGTTTTGCTGCCATTCTTTCCAGAATCTGGGTAGAAAGGAACCTCTCACTGCTGAGACCCAGACCCCGGCAAGACGTCTTGGAATCGTTCTTGAAAAATAATAACATTTTAAGGGAGAGCCAACATGGTTTTCTTTTCTCCTCTTTTTCTTTTTTTTCAAAGTTTTCTTTTTGCTGTACAGTACAAGAAAACAAAATTTCCATGTAATAATCACTACCATACATAAATGATACGATCACCATTGTACAGTTTTTCCTTTTTTTTAACACAACACAAATTTGAATACCCCTACCCACCCCCCCTACACACTTCAGGAGATTTGTCACAGGTTCAGTCACATCACACAGGATATATGCGGTAGGCACATAATAATAGAAGTGGAAATTAGATGATGAACATTGCAGAGATAGAAAAATAATTTCTTAAGGGAATGATAAATATCTAAATAAAAATTATAACAGGGTAATAAAAATAAGGAACATAAAAACAAAAAATTTAAACACAGTAAATGTAGGGAATTGAGGCTAATCCAATTCGTTTTTTTATATTAGGCAGATAGTCTAGGAATGGACCCCATACTTCCCTGAATCATGAGTAATTTTCCCTTACATAGTATGATATCTTTTCTGGGGTGCAATATGACATAATCTCATTCAACCACTGTTGAGAGGAAGGGGCATTTCCATTTTTTCCCAGCTGTAGCTGCCATAAGTATGAAGTACTTATTATGCCATCTAATACTGTATTTAATAATGTTATGTCCCCAAGGAGCCATATTCTAGGATCATCTGAAACATCTGTTTCTAATATTTCTGTTGTCACCTTTATAATGTTCTTCTCAAAATGTTCTAATTTAGGACAATTCTATAACATATGCAATAAGTCTCCAGTGTTTGTTTTACATCTAGGCAGTGTTGGGGAGTAGCGGAATTACAAGTAGCAGAACTACTCATTTAACTACATTTTCCAGTAACGTGTGGTAGTTTAATTACTTATAAAATCTAGTAGTAGTTCAAGTAGTTAAATTATTATTTTTGTCAAGTAGCGGGGTGGCGTGGACAAAAGTTACAAGTTACATCTCCCGAGCAGCAGTATTATTATTATTATTATATATATATTTTTAATGTTTTAATAAAAAATATCAAATGACGTGATGGTTTCAACACAGCAGTTTCATCTTGTCTGATGAGAACATGCAGCGGTACTCATGGACGAGGAGGTGGAACCACCATGGCCATACCTATCGCCATACATGAAACTAATAAAATAAAATTAGAAAGTATACACTTTTCAGTGCATTCTGTGCCAACCAAAGTAGAAGTTGCTCAAAAAAGAAAGCTTGGGTGGTCTAGTGGTTACAACGTTTGACGCTGGCCACTGCGACCAGGGTTCGATTCCACCGGCCGCACCAGAGTCGGCTGTCCACCCCAGGGAGGGGGGAGGGATGACAGAACTTGTAAATACATTTTGGTATACTCCAGGCTTTCATGTATATGCCAAAAAATGTTGTAAGAAATGTGTTATTTGTTTGACTAACAATGTAGGAAAAGGCATAACAATGCCTCAGTCTGCTCACCCACGGCCAGATGGACCGTTTGAGCACTTAATGATGGATTTCATTGAACTAACTCCATGCCAAGGTTATAAGTATTGCTTGGTAATTGTTTACATGTTTTTGAAATGGATCGAATGTTTCCCATGCAGGAGGGCAACGGCCATGTCATTTGCAAAAGCGTTGATGCGGGAAATCATTCCTAGATGAGGGATCCCATCTAAACTCACGAGCGACAATGGAACTCATTTTGTAAATTATGTAATCCAGAGTTTGTCAGAAAGCCTGCAGATTGATCTGAGAACACACTGTGCTTATCACCCAGCCAGTGGTGGTGCAGTTAAAACAAAACTGACCAAGCTCATGAATGAGACAGGCCTTTCACGAGTACAGTGCTTACCCCTGGCACTAATGTACATGCGCGGACGAACACATAGAACCACAGGCCTCTCACCACACGAAGTGCTGACAGGAAGACCAATGAGGATGCTAAACACACCTTTTCCACAGAATCGGCTGACTCTGCAAGGAATAGATGACGAGATGATAAGATACGGTGTTGCGTTAAACAATGTTCTGAGATTTATTTTTTCAAAGGTGAAAGCGGCACTTCCTGAGACGAAGGGAGGATTCCTCCACACGCTGGGACCAGGAGATTGGGTGGTGGTGAAGGACCTCAGACAAAGGGAGGCCAGGAGATTGGGTGGTGGTGAAGGACCTCAGATGAAAGCATTGGCATCAACCCCGGTGGCTGGGACCATACCAGGTGCTATTGACGACCCCCACGGCTGTGAAGGTTGCAGACAGAGATACCTGGATACACGCTTCCCACTGCAGATGAGTTCCTGAGGATGCGGTACCCACGTGTGCTTAAGCCACAGGACGACCCCTGGTTTCCATGCATAATAATGACTATTATCGCACTAACATTGACCATTGTGGTGTGTAGCCTTATGCTCGCTTTCGGGGACCCGAAAGCAGGGCCAGGGGAAGGCATGATTCTACAGCAGACTGGACATAACAGCTCGAATGACGTTATCTCAGGCCAACAGTGGGACTTGGATAATAGCCGCCCCACACCTCACAAGAAATGCCATCGTATATTCAATTACTTTGCAATAGACTGGACAAACGTCTACAATCAGGGTGTTAGGCGGAAGTCAATGCCTGTACCTTTCCGATGTTTTCTGTTGGGATTAGGCAGGGGACTAGGCACCCCGAGCTTAGTCCCAAACAGGCGGCGGCGGAATTACAAAGTTACGAGGGCACGTTAAAGAGGCATATAGTGCAGGGGAGAAGACTGAAAGCCCCCCTTGTCTGATGAAGTATGAATTGACATACTGCCGTGGTACCGTCTAGTCGGTGTGACTGTCGCATGGAAGTATGCAGGCAGTACGTGATACGTGGATGACAGTCCACACCTAGCAGAGGGGTGTAAGAGACGACCTCTGTGAACAGACAAGGCTGGTGAAAACGGTCAAAGTTTCTATACCCATAGCAAGGTGGGATAGGGATCAGACCTTTGGTTCCTAACTGGGTGGTTAACAGCTACCACCGCGTCCGGCTCAATGTACAGATCAGTTTTTTTTTTAAAGAAAATACTGGGAAGCAGAGAGGCTGAGGGTCCTTCACTCAGAGGAGTCGGGGGAAAGGAACTCAGCGGAAAGGGATCTAGCCTGGAGCTGCGCCCTAGAGAGAGGGAGGCTCGAAGGATCTAAGTTATGTTTTTTCTGAAGTAGGGTTGACTGTTTCAATGATGGCAATGTCTATGTGAGTGACTTTACAAGCTGGTGAGGCTTTACAACAGCTGCTGGTTCCCCCTGGGAATCAGGCTGTAGAAATGATGATTCAGTTTGCTGCAGAAATGAACTACAGTAATTGTTGGATTTGTTAACACATGCCACACAGCACCCATTCCCCTATGATGGTTCTTATTCCTTTTAATTTTGGTGATTAACGTTTATATAATTGGGGTAATCTTACCAGTTTTTTCGAGAATTACCCTGATTGCTGGGATGCCCCACATTCTCGACATGGTGAAGGGAAGGAGCGTGAGAAGGTGTTAGAAATGTTTGCATCTGAAGTAAATAGGCAGGAGAGAGAGAATGGGAACAATAAGGTAGTCCTGCATCGCGTGACGTATTATCAGACGGAAGGACAAGGAGGGACCTTGTATAAAATTCAGGCCTCCTTTAGACGTATTGATTGCTCCCATTCAGAATCAGAATTGTCAGGAATTGTGTCGGAAAACCAGGCGCGGACCCATAAATGCAATAATGTATTTTATTGCATAAACAGGCAATGGTCACACAGGAGCAATCAGGGCAATACAGGGATCCAAAGAGTGGTCGGGGACAGGCAAAGTTCGTTCCAGGCTTCAGTTGTGTCAGAGGCAGGCAAGGTGTAGTCAATGGGCAGGCGGAGGTCGATAACGGGGAATCAGTCCAGGGGACACAGAGAGGAGCAGGGCAGAAACCACGAGGAGCACGAACAGGAGGATCAGGAACAAGACTGAGACAGGACTGAACACGGAAGCATGAACACGGGTAAACAAAGAGAAAGCTGGAAAGTTGTGTAGGCATAGGCAAAGCACAAGACAATCTGGCAACGAACATGGGAAAATGCACAGCTTATATACATTTAGACATAACGAGAAACAATCAGGAATTAACATGAATGCAGCTGCCACCGGAGACTGCAATCAGACACACGAGGAACAGGTGAAAACGATAATACAATGATGAGACAATCTGGTAACGAACATGGGAAAACACACAGCTAAATACATCAGACATAATAAGAAACAATCAGGAATTAACACGAATGCAGCTAACTGCAGTCAGACACATGAGGAACAGGTGAAGACGATAATACAATGACAAGACTGGGAACAGGTAAGTGAAAGTGAAAACACGGACCAGACAACCAGGAAAACATGGAATAAATGAAAACACCTAATTACGGGGAACACGAACACGAGACGTGACAGTACCCCCCCCTAGGGACGCCACCTGGCGGATCACCAACCTGTACCGGATGCCGACGCAGGAATTCCTGGATTAGGGAGGGGTCGACGATATGTCTCTCGGGCACCCAACTGCATTCCTCGGGACCGTACCCCTCCCAATCCACCAAGAATTGGCGACCATGGCCCCTGCGTTGGACATCCAGCAGGCGGCGAATGGTGTAGACTGGTCCCCCTTCGATGAGCCGGGGGGGAGGCGGGGTGCGGACAGGAGGGCTAAAACGAGACACAACATAGGGTTTAAGATGAGAAACATGAAACACAGGATGGATGCGGCGTAGGGGAGGAGGGAGGTGCAACTGTATGGCTGAGGGTGTGATAACACGAACGATGGGGTAGGGACCAATAAATCTGGGAGATAACTTCTTGCAAGAGACTCGCATGGGAATGTTTTTAGCAGAGAGCCAGACCTTCTGGCCGACCCTATAGCGAGGGGCCAGACGATGGTGGCAGTCGGCCTGGCTCTTCATGGCTGAGACATGGCGAAGTAGGGTGACACGTGCTCTCCGCCATGTACCTCGGGCTCTTGAGACGAGGGCCTTGGCAGACGGCACCTCCACCTCCTTCTCCTCCTCCGGGAACAGAGGAGGTTAGTATCCCAGACAACAGTGGAATGGAGAGATTCCGGTAGAGGAAATGGGAAGGGAATTGTGAGCGTACTCCACCCAGGGCAGGGAGCATGACCAGGTAGCCGGAGTTTGTTCAGCCAGACAGTGCAGTCCCTTCCCCAGCTCCTGGTTGTAGCGCTCTGTCTGGCCATTAGTCTCTGGATGAAACCCAGAGGACAGGTTGGGCTTGGCACCGATCAGGGAGCAAAATGCTCTCCAGAACCTGCTGGAGAACTGGGGCCCCCGAACCAGAGTTCCGCGGTCTCTTTGGCAGAGGGGAGTTTGGGCAGCAGAATAAAATGCACACTCTTGGAAAACCGGTCTACCACCGTAAGTACGACTGTGTTACCTTCTGATGGTGGTAGACCGGTTACAAAGTCCAGGGCGACGTGGGACCACAGGTGTCGTGGAACCACCAGGGGCTGAAGGAGACCGCTGGGGCATGCATTGGTGGATTTAGACCGAGCACAGGGCACACAGGCTGCAACAAATTCGGCGGTGTCGTCCTTCATGGTGGGCCACCAAAATCTACGAGACAACAGAGCTAGGGTGCGAGAAATACCAGGGTGACAGACTATGGGGGAAGAGTGGGCCCACTCCAAAATCTGGGGCTGAACAGTCTCTGGCACGAACAGGCGGTTGGCCGGCGTATCTCTGGGACCCGGTGTGTTTAGGAGCGCCTCCTCCACCATCCGAACAACATTGAGCACTGCTGCTGCTGCCACGCAGCTAGGTGGCAGGATAGGCTCCGGATTGCTCTCCTCTTCTGGAGAGGCGTAGACCCCGGGATAAGGCATCGGGCTTGATGTTCTTGGAACCTGGGCGAAAGGATAAAGTAAAAACAAAACGGGCAAAAAATAGAGACCACCTGGCCTGACGTGGATTGAGATGTTAAGCAGAGTGGAGGTATTCCAAGTTGCGGTGGTCCGTCCAGACCAGAAATGGCACCACAGCCCCCTCTAGCCAATGTCTCCACTCCTCAAACGCCAATTTGATAGCTAAAAGTTCTTGGTCCCCAATGCTATAGTTCCTTTCCGTAGCAGAAAGGCGGTGAGAAAAGAAAGCGCATGGGTGTACCTTGTTATCAGGGGCTCTTTGTGAAAGGATTGCCCCTGTCCCTGAGTCGGAGGCATCCACCTCCACAATGAACTGACGTGTGGGATCCGGGAGTGCGAGGACCGAGGCTGACGTGAACAGAGACTTGAGTTTCTCGAAGGCCGCCTGGGCATCAGGATTCCATCTGAAACAGATCTTGATAGAGGTTAGTGCTATTAACGGTGCGGCTACCGTGCTGTAATTCCGCACAAAACGTCTGTAAAAATGTGCAAACCCAAGGAAGCGTTGGAGCTGTTTGCAATCAGAAGGTACGGGCCATTCTTGCACCACCTGCACCTTGGCGGAATCCATCTCCAGCTGGCCACGGGATATAATGAAACCTAAAAACTGGACAGAGTCTTTATGAAAGTCACATTTCTCGACCTTAATAAACAGTCGGTTCTCCAACAGTCTCTGAATAACCCGACGTACATGCTGTACATGTTCCTCAAATGTTTTAGAAAAAATCTGAATGTCATCCAGATTTACGAAGCGGGACAACATGTCCCGGAGTACGTCGTTAACTAATCCCTGGAAGACGGCAGGAGCGTTGGTGAGTCTGAATGGCATGGCCAGGTATTCATAATGGCTGGTGTGGGTGTTGAATGCGGTCTTCCATTCATCTCCCTCTCGAATCCGGACCAGGTGGTAAGCGTTGCGGAGATCCAATTTGGTGAAGAATTGTCCCTCCTGGAGGTTGTCGAAAGCCGAAGACATTAA
Source organism: Aldrovandia affinis (assembly GCA_029706075.1). NCBI lineage: Eukaryota > Metazoa > Chordata > Actinopteri > Notacanthiformes > Halosauridae > Aldrovandia > Aldrovandia affinis. Next base: position 1,908,826 of record JAINUG010000059.1, read on the forward strand.
TGGAAGTGGGTAGCGGTTCTTTACGATTATGGCATTGAGACACTGGTAATCAATACAAGGACGCAGTGTACCATCCTTCTTCTTTACAAAAAAGAAACCGGCGCCAGCAGGGGATGAAGAAGGGCGGATGATCCCTGACGATAATGAGGTGGCGATGTACTCCTCCATGGCTTTGTTCTCAGGGACAGACAACGAGTATAGATGGCCTCTAGAAAGAGTTGAACCAGGAAGTAGGTCGATGGGGCAGTTGTAGGCGCGATGAGGTGGTAAGGTGCAGGCATGGGACTTGCTGAAAGCCTGGCCGAGGTCAGAGGGCACGAGTGACAGGTCGACTGGTTTCTCTCTAACCATGGGCATAGAGTCTCCAGGGGTAGCTGTGGAACGTAGGCAAGACTTCTGACAGAAAGGGCTCCATTCCCGGATGACTCCAGTAGTCCAGTCAATACTGGGATTGTGGGTCGCCAGCCAGGGTCCGCCAAGCACCACTGGAGCGTGGGGAGACTCCATAAGATAGAGGGCCAGTCTCTCCCTGTGATTTCCGGAAACAAGCAGCTCTAGAGGCTGGGTGATCTCCTCAATCAGTGCTAGAGGCGTACCTGTCAGGGTACCTTACGGTGAAAACGATAATACAATGACGAGACAATCTAGTAACAAACATGGGAAAACACACAGCTAAATACATCAGACATAACAAGAAACAATCAGGAATTAACACGAATGCAGCTAACTGCAATCAGACACATGAGGAAAAGGTGAAAACGATAATACAATGACAAGACTGGGAACAGGTAAGTGAAAGTGAAAACACGGACCAGACAACCAGGAAAACATGGAATAAATTAAAACACCTAATTACGGGGAACACGAACACGAGACGTGACACAGAATACTGCCAGATTAGTGATCCCCACTCAGATGCTTTAAGATGCTCTGGCATAATAGCGTATAAACCCTGGGCAGTGACAATGAGCGTACTCCATTTACAATGTCATGTCCATAACTGTTCGCACCCCAGACAGGGACAGAAAGCCCTTGAATTGCGGCCTAACCATGAGGAATCCCAAGTTATTTCTGTTGTTCTTTTACCTAGTGTGAGTTTTTGCTTTGACATAGATGCTGGAGATGAAACCGAGGGGCAATTGATGGGAAATAGCAGTTGCATTGGGCAGATTGCTAATGTCACCATACAAGGCCTATTGCCATTGCCAATGGTGTGTGGCCAGCGAGCATACACTACCATACCCATGAGATGGTGGGGCCGATGCTACTTAGCACATATGGTCCCTTTAATTAGACAAGCAACAGGTACGGAGATACAGGCTTTACATAGAAGCAGACGAGAGTTGTCGCTGTGGCAAAGTATAGTTGGAGTGGTGATACCCGGGTACGGGGTATATAACACGCAGGCAGAGCTGAAGGCCTTAACAAAGGTAGTGGAAAGCCACATGAATCACTCTGTGCTAGCAGTCGAAGCCTTAACTAAAGAACTAGGTGAAGTCCAGAAGATGACTATGCAAAATCGAATGGCCCTTGATTTAATGTTAGCTGAACAAGGTGGGGTATGCCATATTGTAGGAAGTGAGTGTTGCACCTATGTTTCCGATGCATCCCGCACCATCCAAGAGCTTAAGGAAGACACCAAGCGGGCCATCAAAGACTTGCATGATACACACGGGTGGGATCCGATGGAATGGATGAGCGGTGTCACTGGGCCATGGGGAGCACATTATTAAATATGTTTTGTATGGATTAGCCATAATTATATTCATATTACTGCTGCTGACATGCATTTGCTGACAAGATGTGCATCAATACATGGTAGGAACAATCAGAGTTAGCGCACGAGATCAGTGCAGGAATACAGCAATAGACATCATTGCAGGCATCTGCGTACCATACCTGTAACACCGGGAAAGATGCTTCAACACATGCTTCAAGATAACATGCCAAACCTGTGCCGAAAAAGCAGCAGCGCAGATAATGGTGGTTGAGTCATGGGAGGAAAATGAGGTGTTGAAGGAGATGGGTCGGATTGAGGTAGAGTAAACCCTCCCAGGCTGAGTTATTTTTTTTTTTTTTTTACATTTTAAATTTAAAAAAATTCCTTAATGCAGCTATTTTTATACTATCTGTCTTACTATCTGTAGAACTGAAATGTGATGACATGAGAAAGAGGGTTAAAGGCTCAGTGGTATAACGATTATCGCTTACAAGGTGAGACTCTGTCACAAGAAAGAAGTAATGTACACAAATGTGATGTAATGCATGTTCACTTGATATATTAGTGTGGGAGAAAAAACCTAGAAAAGCCTGCATTTCATGAGCCCTGTGTTCTCTGCGTTTTGTTCTTGTGATTGTAATAATTTTGTATGTATTACTTTAGATGCATATGAATTTTGAGTCTGTGTTAGGCTGAGAGGGGCCCAGGGACACCTGCACTGGGGATCCCTGGAGGCAAGCCCAAGGCCAGTGGTTTGTTTGACCAGCGCAACTAAGGCCGCGCTTGTGGGGGCAGGATGCAGGTGCAGTGTGCAGATAGGGGGATGGTATTAATAATTGGCTGTTTAACTTTTTATGCCAGACGGCAACAGATATAACTAATGGTGTCTTATATAAAGTAAAAATGGTGGCCAAAAAGGGGGGAAGGGGCTTTTCGGGGAATCCCACCCCGATGGGAGCAGTAACTTCATGGGACATCATAGATAGGAGTGTTCTGCGGCGGCGCGGTACGGGTCACCTCGTACATACGCAGCGGCTACTATCCATCCTATAAATGCGGTGCGTTCGTCGTTGTTTTGTTATAATGTTATGTTCGAGTTTGTCTACCTCGTCGCGTTTGTCAATCTCAAGGCGCAGATTCAGCCGAGAGATTCTGTTTGATATCGGAAATAAGGCAAATTGGGAGTTAAATAGTGCTAGCTGTGAGGAGCTAAAGGGCCTAGGACTATTCCTGCTGCCTATGACATCACCGACCCCCACTACTGCAACATGCCCGCAGAAGACGCGCCACAGGCGGTGTGAACGGAAGCGAAAGCGAGGCAAGAGAGGAGGTATCCGGGCTAGGCTAGCGGCTAGCCCCTACAAGCCGGCTATTCCATCCATTGTACTCATCAACGTACGCTCTTTGGACAACAAACTGGACGATATACACCTTCTGAGATCCACTCAGCCGACTGTGAGAGACTGTTGTGCTTTTGTTTTCACGGAAACATGGCTTGACGACAGTATCCCAGACTCCGCCATTCAACTCGACCAGCTAACGTGCCACCGGGCAGACAGGATTATCACCAAGAACGGTAAGACACACGGCGGTGGGGTCTGTGTTTATACCAACGATGCCTGGTGTTATGACGCTGTGGTAGTTAGCAAACACTGTTCAGCTCTGGCGGAGGTTATGATTCTCAAGTGCCGGCCGTTCTACCTACCGAGAGAGTTTACAGCTATCTTGTTAGCCGCTGTGTACATCCCCCCGACCGCTAACAAGAAGGACAGAGTCGCAGCACTATGGGAATTGTACAACGCCATCAGCGAGCAACAGACAGCTCATCCAGATGGATTTCTCATAGTGGCTGGCGATTTCAACCATGCAGACCTCAAGTCTGTGTTCCCACAGACATACAAACACATTGACTTTCCAACACGGGGAAATAACACACTGGACAATGTTTACACTTCTCAACAAGGAGCATACAAGGCCTCACCCCTCCCCCATCTTGGCGCCTCTGATCACATCACTGTTATGCTAATTCCAGCATACAGGCCGAGGTGTAAAGTCACCAGGCCAGTTCAGAGGCAGGTAAGAGTGTGGCCAGAGAATGCCTCCTCAGCACTACAGGACTGTTTTAACACCACAGACTGGGACATGTTTAAGCAGGCAGCCACCTACAACCACCACACCAACATCCAGGAGTATACAGACACTGTTACTGCCTACATCAGCAAATGCGTCGATGATGTAACGGAGACCAAGACCATCACAGTACGGGCCAATCAGAAACCATGGCTGACAGGGGACGTCCATAGGCTACTGAGAGCCCGGAACGCCGCTTTCAGAGCTGGTGATGAGGCTGGCCTGTGAACAGCTAGGGCCAACTTGTCCCGTGGCATCAAAGAAGCAAAAAGACAGTACACAGGAAGGATAGCCCACCGCTTCAGTGACAGCAGAGACACAAGGAGCCTGTGGCAGGGGATTCAGACCATCACTGGTTACAAACCCCGACCACAGGTCTGTGACAGCGACATCACTCTGCTGAACAACCTGAACGACTTCTTTGCACGTTTTGAAGCTTCCAACAACACTCCTGCACAGAAAACACCTCCTCCCCCGAATGACCAGGTGCTGTCCCTGTCTCCAGCCAGCGTGAGGAGATCCCTCTCCAGGATCAACCCCCGCAAAGCTGGGGGCCCGGACAACATACCTGGTCGGGTGCTGAAGGGCTGTGCAGAGGAGTTCACTGATGTCCTCACAGATATCTTTAACACCTCCCTGAGCCAAGCTGTTGTCCCTACATGCTTCAAAGGCACCACCATCATCCCGGTACCGAAGAAGGCTTCTCCATCTGGCTTCAATGACTATCGTCCCGTGGCACTGACTCCCATCATCATGAAGCGCTTCGAACGGTTAGTCATGCAGCACATCAACTCCCTCCTCCCTCCTTCCCTGGACCCCTTCCAGTTTGCATATTGGGCCAACAGGTCCACTGATGATGCAATCTCCACCGCCTTCCACTCAGCTCTCACCCACCTGGAATCCAAGGACTCATACGTGAGGATGCTGTTCATTGACTTCAGTTCAGCATTCAACACAATCATCCCCCAACAGCTGATACAGAAACTGGACCGTCTGGGGCTGAACACCTCTCTGTGCAACTGGCTGTTGGACTTCCTGACTGGGAGACCACCGGGTCGGCGGCAACACATCCAGCACCATCACAGTGAACACTGGGGCCCCCCAGGGATGTGTGCTTAGCCCCCTGCTCTTCACGCTACTGACCCACGACTGCACACCAAAACACAGCTCCAACCTCTTCGTCAAGTTTGCGGACGACACAACTGTGGTGGGACTCATCAACAACAACGATGAGGTTAACTACAGAGACGAGGTGAGCCAAATGACCAGATGGTGCAGTGACAACAACCTCATTCTCAATGTGGAGAAGACAAAGGAGACTGTTGTCGACTTCAGGAGAGCTCACACCCAGCACCCTCCACTGACCATCAACGATGTTGCGGTGGAGAGAGTGAGCAGCACCAAGTTCCTGGGTGTGCACATCACAGAAGACCTCTCCTGGAACATCAACACCGCATCACTGGCCAAGAAAGCTCAGCAGCGCCTGTACTTCCTCCGCAAACTGAAAAGAGCTAGAGCCCCAGCCCCCATCATGCGCTCCTTCTACCGGGGCACCATCGAGAGCATCCTGACCAGCTGCATAACGGTGTGGTACGGAGGGTGTACTGAGGCCAGTCGCAAGTCCCTGCAGCGCATAGTGAGAGCAGCTGAGAAGGGCATTGGAGCCTCCCTCCCCTCCCTCCAGGACATTTACAACACACGCCTGGTCCGCAAAGCACTCTGCGCTGCAGGTGACTCCACCCACCCCTCACACCGCCTCTTCAGTCTCCTGCCGTCCGGGAGGAGAATGAGGAGCCTCCCGGCAAGGACCAGCAGACTGTTTCATCCACCAGGCTGTCAGGAAGCTGAACTCTCTTCCAACTCTCCCCCCCTTCCTCCTCTGCCCCCTGCCCCCCTGACCTGACCTCCATCCCCCCCCCCCCACCTGCACAGACTATTAGCAACAGCCACTTTACCTAATACTGCTATTGCACTGTAACTGTACTTAAATCAATATTTGCACAGCATTCATTTGCACCATTTACATATTTAATATTTATATTTATAACTATTTTTAGATTTTGTTTTTATATTGTGTGTTTTGTATTGTGTGTGTGCTGTTTGTTTGTATTAATGTTAAACTGCACTGTGGATGAGAGAGAAACGCAATTTCAATCCCTGTATGTCGTGTATATACTGTGATTGACAATAAAGCTGACTTTGACTTTGACTTTGAATCTTGTGAGGGAGGGGGGTTTCAAAACAGGATAAAAAGTGGGATTTTAGGGAAGAGCTTCAGTCCTTGCTTCGCGAACCAACCATTGTTCATATTCAAATAAATAATCATTATTACTACAGACTCTGAAGATTGTTTTACTTTGAAAGAAGACTACTTATTTTGAAGAAGTATCCAGTGCGGTGGGATGTCTCGGTCCATCTGGCCCAGACCGGGTTCAGATTTTCCCTCATTAGTCACGAAATATTAGCCACCCATTCCAGCTGCCTGATGACATTTTTTTCTTAAGTTGTTACATTAGTAACAAAAGGGAGGAGTGTAAGGGAAAATTTTAATTAGACCTTGGGACAGGCCGATTTCAGCTTTACTAAGTTGTTTCTGCTTCCACGAGCAGGTCAAACATTTTGTCCTCATATCGCGTACCATCCTGTAAGGAAGAGATAAGTGTGTATTGCTAGAAGTGGGAGAGAAACAACTCATGAAAGTATGAGAAACTTGTGTCTGGACCCATCAATAAAGGAGGGGTTTCAACCATGACCAATGGTTGAAACTCCAAGGGGCACTGGTCATCTCGAATGTAAAAGATATATACTGTTGTGTGATGGTGGGTTTAGTGATTGGAGCCAATCGCAGAACCCCGGGGGTATCAATAAGTTTGACTGTAAGCCTACAGCCTAACCACAAGCTCTGAATGACAGAGAAGAGGAAAAACAATAACAAAAGGGGGGAACAGAGAATTGCCACAAAGACACAAACAAACGAATAAATAAACCACCGACACCGAGTGTCCGAACAAAATAATAAACGGCTAGGAGAGCCAAATAACCAACGAAAAATGAAACCCGAAACACAGTCCACAGACTGCCTAACCGGAACACAAACCAACTCAGAAGGAGCGAGTAAGTTTCCTAAATCAGGTCACATAAAATAGATACTACAATTACTAAATGAGTTTCTTTCGAAGAGAAAAAGTCTCTTTGTTCCTAAATAAATAGATCTTTAGAGTCACGTCTTTAAAAAGACATAACAAACCGTACCGGCTAAATCGTAACAATGGCTTACGATTTCGCACAAATCCGAAAACCAGCTGGGGTTTAAATAGGGAGGAAATGGTGATTGATAAATCAGCCCCGCCCACCAGAAAGGCGCAGCACCGCCCTCAGGTGGTAAGTCAGGGAAACAACCATGACAGGACCCCCCCCCTTAAGGGACGACTCCTGACGACCCTTCCGACCCACGCCGGTGAAAGTCCCAGATCAAAGAAGGATCCAAGATGTGCCGGGACGGAACCCAACTGCGCTCCTCCGGGCCGTAACCCTCCCAGTCCACAAGGAACTGAGTACCCCTGCCTACACGCCGTGAGGCCACAATACTACGCACAGTATAAGCGGGACCACCCCCAATGATACGAGGCGGCGGTGGCGGTACTTCGGGAGGTGCCAAGTTGCTAATGAGCAGTGGTTTGATGCGAGATACGTGAAACGTAGGATGTATCCGCATAGATTGGGGAAGCTGTAATAGCACTGTGACAGGGTTGACCTTACGGAGGATTTTAAAAGGACCAATGAAGCGCGGAGCGAGTTTCCGAGACTCCGTAACGGCAGATCTCGTGTAGACAGCCAAACCCGTTGACCCACCCTATACGATGGAGCTGCCCGCCGACGGCGATTGGCAAACTCCTTTTGGCGATCAACTGCGCGTACAAGGGCCGCCCTAACCCTCCGCCAGGTGACACGCGGAAGGAACCCCCGCGTCACCCTCCAGCGCCGGAAATAGAGGAGGCTGAAACCCAAACTGAGCCTCGAATGGAGAGAGGCCCGACGAAGCGTTGCGCAGGGTGTTATGAGCGTACTCCGCCCAGGCCAGGTGCCGACTCCATGAAGATGGATTGGCGGAAGCAAGACAGCGGAGAGTATTCTCCATAGTTTGGTTAGTGCGTTCCGTCTGTCCATTGGTCTGTGGGTGAAACCCTGACGACAGACTCACCGACGCCCCTAACAGCGAACAAAACGCCCGCCAGAATCTGGACGCAAACTGAGGGCCCCGATCGGACACTACGTCTTGCGGCAAGCCGTGAAGGCGAAAGACATGGTCCATCATAAGATGCGCCGTCTCGAGCGCAGACGGCAGCTTGGGAAGCGCAATTAAGTGGGCAGCCTTGGAAAATCTGTCAACTATGACCAAAATGACAGTATGACTGTTAGAGCTGGGTAAACCGGTGACGAAGTCTAAGGCGATATGACTCCAGGGACGGTGAGGAACCGGTAATGGCCGCAGTAACCCTGACGGTGCCAGCTGTGACACCTTGTTGCGGGCACAAATAGTACAGGCAGCAACAAACTCCCGCACGTCCCTCTCCATACCCCGCCACCAGAACCGTCTACCCAGGAAATCGTGCGTACGGTGTACGCCTGGGTGACCTGTGAGCCGAGAGGAGTGACCCCACTGCAGTACCTGGGCGCAAGCTCCTGAGGGAATGAAGAGGCACCCCCGTGGACCCCCACCAGGATCCGGCTCAAGGCGTTGGGCCTCATGCACCACTTTTTCTATCTCCCATAAAACCGGAGATCAAATCTGTGCGGTGGGAATAATGGGTGTGGACGGATGATCCTGTTCGGACCCATCGTACAAGCGCGACAAGGCGTCAGGTTTAATATTTTTAGAACCAGGACGGTAAGTCAACAAAAAATTCAACCTAGTAAAAAATAATGCCCATCGAGCTTGCCGCGAATTACGACGTTGAGCCCCCTGGATGTACTCTAAATTTGTATGATCCGTCCAGACCGCAAAGGGATGTTCCGCCCCCTCTAGCCAATGACGCCATTCCTCCAGCGCCATTTTAACCGCTAATAACTCCCGATCCCCTACATTGTAATTCCTCTCGGCAGGCGAAAGGCTCCGAGAAAAATACGCGCACGGATGAACCTTTTGGTCCATAGCCGACCGCTGGGACAGTATAGCCCCTACCCCTAGCTCAGAGGCGTCAACCTCTACAATGAAAGGTAACGAAGGATTGGGAGAAATTAAAATGGGTTCAGAACAGAATCTTCTTTTTAGTTCAGCGAATGGCGCCTCCGCTTTAGGGGACCATTGGAACCGAGAAGGAACCGTTTTCTTTTTGGTAAGCGCCGTGATGGGGGCGACCACTGAACCAAAATTGTGGATAAACCGTCTATAAAAATTTGCGAACCCCAGGAACCGCTGCACCTGTTTAACAGAACCCGGAGCAGGCCAATCCCTGACCGCAGTCACTTTATTGGGGTCCATTTGGATCCTGCCCTCTGCGACAATGAATCCTAGGAAGGAAACTGAAGGTACGTGAAACACACATTTCTCTGCTTTTACAAATAGTTGCGCATCTAACAAGCATCTTAGCACCTGTCTGACGTGTTTCACGTGCTCAGAGAGAGAACTGGAGAAAATCTAAATGTCGTCAAGATAAACGAAAACCGATTTCTCCAACATCTCCCTGAGTACGTCATTAACAAGCGCCTGGAAGACAGCCGGCGCGCACGTGAGACCGAATGGCAATACCAGGTATTCATAGTGACCATTGTGCGTATTAAACGCTGTTTTCCACTCATCACCCTGTCGGATGCGAACCAAATTATACGCGTTGCGAAGATCCAATTTGGAAAAAATAGACGCTCCTTGGAGGCGTTCAAACGCGGAGTTCATAAGAGGAAGGGGATATCGATTCTTTACGGTTATATTATTTAACCCTCTGTAGTCGATACAAGGTCGTAATCCCCCGTCCTTTTTATTGACAAAAAAGAACCCCGCCCCAGCAGGGGACGTGGATGGCCTGATAAAACCGTTAGCTAGGGATTCAGAAATGTATCTTTTCATAGCCGCACTCTCAGGTACAGATAACGAATATAGGGCTCCACGTGGAGGAACTGTGCCTGGGTGAAGCTCAATAGCGCAATCATAAGGTTGGTGCGGGGGTAGCTTAGTAGCCCTTTGCTTACTAAACACCTCGCTCAGATCAGAATACGTTTTAGGAATGCCGGAGGGTAGCGGATATATATCCGCACTCATGAGTTCCATCCCCTCCTGATTTTTAGGGAACCCGGGCTCAATGATGTCAGGTCGGAATCTTTTATGGGAATCGGAACTGGAGTGACTAACCGATCGTTTAGGGACTCGTGACTGATTAGGTTCTGTGTCCGTAGACGGCATGTCTGCCTCCAAAGAATCAAATGATAAAGATTCTAGGTCACTAATCTCCTCGCCCGTGGACTCCTCCAGCGGAACTCCCCAATCACACTGTGGATCCCATTCAAGTTCTTTCTCCGTCTCATTAGAGTGTACGGAGGACGGAGCATGTTTAGGCGAACAGTGAACTGATTCGTCGGTCTCCGAGTCGGTCTCGGGACATTTAGACCAACCGAAACCGGACGACGACGGAATAAAAGGTAAGCACCCAAGCGAGCATTGATCCCCCCATTGAACAATAGTGTTTTTATGACTGCCCCAGTTCACCTGCGGTTTATGTTTTATTAACCAGGAGTGTCCGAGAACTAATGGGTACGTAGGAGAATCGACCAAAAAAAACGTTATTTGTTCTGTGTGTTCCCCGTACGCGATCCGCATGATTACAGTTTCCGTAGATTCCTTAATGCGACCGGAACCTAGAGGACGACCGTCAAGAGCGGTAACACCACAGGATTGTGAAAGAGCCCGAACAGGTAATTTAATTCTTTTGGCCCACCCGGAGTCCACAAAACAATCAACCGCCCTGAATCAAGAAAAGCGTTTATTTTTATGTTTTGTCTCCTCCAGGATAGCTCGACTGGAATGAAGGTTCGGAAGAAAGAGGACTGATGTCTCACTAACGGCTTCCGGCCCGATAGTGAGGCTATTCGTTTCCCTTCAGTTTGGGACAATTATTTATAACGTGACCCGTCCGTCGGCAGTACCGACAAAAGTTCACATCCCCTCCGGCCGGGACCCGAAAACTAGCACTGTCTACCTCCATGGGTTCGTCTGCCTTGCCCAAGCGCTTAGAATACAGAGGTAAGAACCCTTTCGTAGGCACCAGGTGCTCTCTGTCCCTCCTCTCTCGCTGGCGTTCCCTAATACGATTATCAATCCGTATCGCAGTGGTAACTAGTTCATCTAATGAATCGGGTATGCCAATCGTTGCCAGAGCGTCTCTCACCGGATCGGATAGAGCGTTAGTAAAAAACGTCATGAGAGGACTCTCAGGCCAACCTGTAACTCCCGCGAGAGTACGGAACAAAATCGAGAATTCCGCTACGCTTTGGTTACCCTGGCGCATGCGCGTCAACTTAGTAGCAGACTCGCTGTCGTGAAGCTCGTGGTCAAAAACCAACTCCATTCTGTTCATTAACCCCAGAGAGTCTGCCAATACCGGTGCTTGAGAGCGTATAAGAGGCACTGCCCACTCGAGGCTGCCCCGATAACAATGATAACACGAGTGCCACTCGCGACTCCTCTGAGCTATATCTAGAAGGCTGAGTCTGAAATACAATTTGGCACTGTGCTAAAAACCCCCGACATTTACCGGACTCGCCGCTAAAACGAGGAGGGAGCTGAATTTTTGCCTCTCGTAATCCCTCTCCCACAGGTGTGCCCAAACGAGGAGTGACGACCGGATTCGGACCGGCGAATCCCACCGCAGTTTGGGGACGACGGTCGACCATTGCCTGGATCATGCCCTCCAATCTTTGAATGGAAGAGACTATACTAGCCTGGTTATCCTGCATGACTCTTTGTTGTTTTAATAAAATTTCAATGGTCGTTTTCTGTCTCTCTAATTCTCTGCTTTGCAACTCTGCTAATTGTTCGATACCACGGGGATCAGCTGACGCCGTATTCATGGCGAAATCGTACTGTGATGGTGGGTTTAGTGATTGGAGCCAATCGCAGAACCCCGGGGGTATCAATAAGTTTGACTGTAAGCCTACAGCCTAACCACAAGCTCTGAATGACAGAGAAGAGGAAAAACAATAACAAAAGGGGGGAACAGAGAATATCACCCAACGGGTGACTAAGTGCCACAAAGACACAAACAAACGAATAAATAAACCACCGACACCGAGTGTCCGAACAAAATAATAAACGGCTAGGAGAGCCAAATAACCAACGAAAAATGAAACCCGAAACACAGTCCACAGACTGCCTAACCGGAACACAAACCAACTCAGAAGGAGCGAGTAAGTTTCCTAAATCAGGTCACATAAAATAGATACTACAATTACTAAATGAGTTTCTTTCGAAGAGAAAAAGTCTCTTTGTTCCTAAATAAAGAGATCTTTAGAGTCACGTCTTTAAAAAGACATAACAAACCGTACCGGCTAAATCGTAACAATGGCTTACGATTTCGCACAGATCCGAAAACCAGCTGGGGTTTAAATAGGGAGGAAATGGTGATTGATAAATCAGCCCCGCCCACCAGAAAGGCGCAGCACCGCCCTCAGGTGGTAAGTCAGGGAAACAACCATGACACTGTTGTATTTCCTTTATCTCATCGGAGATACTCTGACATTCTTCATGCGAGAGTGTTAGACTGTTTCCCTGTTTAAACAGTAATAAAACTTTATTTGAACTTTGAGAAACAGTCTCGCTTCCTGTGAATAGTAGAATTTCCACGACAGGAAGCCGACAGGAGTGCGCACAGGAGTGGCTCCTGTAGTACCGGAGTTACAGTGTTACTTTGTCACTAACGGTCACAGGGCTACGGCAGCAAACTCACTATACAAGGAAGGGATTGACATGAAAAATAGAGGGTATAATTGGCTACTAAATTGGGAGAAAATCAGGAACAATTTATTTTTATTTTTTTAACGAAAGCTTGAACTTGAGAACACATATTCGGGTGAGTAGCTAGCTACCTAACATTAGGTTGCTAATTTAGCTGGTGTTTTACCATGCAACTCTGGCTAACTACACTAACTACATTAACTACGTTACAATGGCTAAGTTGAATTTTGAACTTGAGTTTCGGGATTTCTGTCCTCAAAACAGTTTGTGGCTTTGGTTCATTTATTAAAACATCAACAAGCAATTCTCAATGAGCAAATGTCCAAGGAGGACTGCCAAGTCCCAACTTTGAGCACTCGTTTAGATTTCATCTGTGTGGGGCCAGTGCTATTTTCTCTTAGTGGGGCGCACATAAAAATAATATTTTTAGCTAACTCTCTGTTCCATTTCAGTTACTTGTTCTGCCAACATTGATAAAAATGTTTGAATACTAGAGTGTTTAGTTTGAATGCCCGCCGTTTTGTTATCAATTAGTTTAGCTATGTCTTGTTTGCCCCCTGTATTCCCTTCCACAGCATTTGCAGATACATTTCTTCTTCGTGTGGGTTCTCGTCCGCTTGTTTTGCAAGGCAAAAAACCTTTCCTAGGTTTCAAGTTTCGACTTGCCATATACCAAAACACCTCACAATATTTAAATTACCATTATTTATTCTAACTGTGATCAATAAATGTTGAATAAAAGGCAAACATGATAGCACACTGGAGGAGCTCTTGGTTTTGCATCCAGGTGTGTCGACGTCATTGCTGGAATGCCAACAAGGTTTTCTTAAGGCTCCCCTGCCTAACAATTTACAATTAACAAAGAAAGACAGACAGACCATTATAACCCTTAAAAGTGCTAGGAACTGTAAGTAACCCGGCGTTAGATTTCCTGTTTAGTTGCTGCATTCTCTAACTTTCACTAGGTGTAGTGGTGGTTAATGCAGCTTAGTCATAATAATTATTAACTTGTTGTTTTGGTGTTCCAGTGTCTTAGTGCTAATCTCTGCTTAGAAGTTTTTATTTCAGAAGTTGATTGGCAATTAGCTGCTTAGTGGTACCTGTTCGTTTTTAATTTGTGTCTATTGTTATCAGCTGGCATTCGCCACTTAGTGCTTAGCACCACTCAGCTTCATCAATAACCTTAGTTCTGGAAAGCGGCAGATTTTTGCAGCAGCATCCCCTCCCTAGCCTCCCCGTACGAAGGCTCAGCGGACAAAGACAAAGGAGTCTACCTGCAGGAGTACAAAGACTCACGGACAAAGAAATAGGAGTCTAGCTGCAGTAGTACAAAGACTCAGCAGACAAAGACAAAGGAGTCTACCTGCAGGAGTCCACCGAGGGAGGCCAGCTAGGGAGTGCTCGCCGCACAGTAAGTATCATAGTTTTGTCTCTTCCTGTTCTTCCTCCACATCTAACACCACCTCCCTATTCCAGTCCATGTCTCCTCTTCTAGATTTCCTAGAAGGAGAGATTCTACTCACAGGAGCAACCCCTCCAATCTAATTCACCCTCCTAGATCTTCCAGTATCGATGTGGTGGTAGCAGGCAGACTATAGAACTGCCAGTCTGCTGTCCGGAAGGTCGATTTCATCTCGGCCCAGGCCTCACTACTCTCCCTGCAGTTCCTGGCGCTCACGGAGACATGGATCACTCCACCGCAGAACAAAAAAAATAAAAATAATGCTGCTCCGCAGGACACGCCCGCCCCTGCTGCCTCTCTGCTGCCTACACCTTCTCACCCCACACTCCACGACTACCCAGCTTTACAGGAACAGGTAGAGGTGGAGGGACAGGTATACTGATCTCCCCCTGTGAGATTTAGTATTGTTCCTCTTCCTCACTTCTCACCCTCCTTCTTTGAATTTCATGCTGTCACTGTCACTGTTCCATGCAAACTACACATCATTGTTGTCTATCGCCCACTAAGTCCACTGGTGAGTTTCCTAGATGAGATGGATGCCCTACTGCACTCCTTCCCTGAGGATAGCACTCCTGTCTTACTCCTCGGTGACTTCAACTTGCTGCTGGACACCCCTCAGTCCTCCGCATTTCTCCCCCTGCTTCAGTCCTTCGACTTCACCATGGCTGATTCCCCATCCACCCACAAGGCTGGTAACTAACTGGACCTGGTCTTCACTAGGAACTGCACCTCACCCAACATTGCGGTATCTCCTCTGCATGTGTCTGACCACTGCTTCTGTCTTTCTCCCTCCACCTCCCCTCTATGCCTAAACCATCTTCACCTGCCCCCACTGTCTTTGTCCGTCGCAACATCCGCTCTCTCTGCTGCTGAGGTAGCCTCATCTACCCTACTGTCCTCTCTCTCCTCCTCCTTTGATTCACTCTGTCCTCTCTCCACTAAACCTGCTTGTCTCCGACCCCCCACCCCCTGGCGAACTGACTCCATTCAGACTGACTGACTCAAACTGCAAGCAGCAGAAAGGAAATGGAGAAAATCCAAATCCCCTGTGGCTCTGACTGACTTCCACTCCTGGCTACCTTTTCCTCTAACCTCTCCTCTGCTAAATCTGCATTTTGACTTTCCAAGTTTCAATCTTCTGCTTCTAATCCTCGAAAACTATACTCTACATTTTCCTTTCTCCTCACCCCTCCTCCTCCTCCACCCCCCTCCTCTCTAACCACGGATGACTTTGCATCCTTCTTTCGCAAGTTGCGATGACATTCGCAACTCCTTCCCCCTATCGTCTCCCTCACCTAACCTTCCCTCACCCACCTCGCTACCTAAACCTCTCACCCCTCTGTCCTCCTTCTCACCCCTCCCTGACTCAGACATCCTTCAACTTGTTCACTCACACCATCCAACCACCTGCCCTCTCGATCCCATTCCTTCCCCCCTCTTCCAGTCCATTGCTATGGACATCCTCCCCTTTGTCTCCAATGTTATCAAATCCTCTCTCTCCTCTGGCTCTGTCCCCTCTCCCCTCAAAAGCACCCATGTCATCCCCCTCCTCAAAAAACCCTCTCTGAATCCTGCTGTCATTTCCAACTACCAACCTATCTCTCTCCTCCCACCCCAAAACACTAGAGCGGGCTGTTTATAACCAACTGTCTGCTCACCTCCTACAGAATGACCTGCTTGATCCTAACCAATCTGGGTTCGAGGCAGACCACTCCACAGAGACTGACTCTCCTTGCGGTCACTGAGGCTCTTCAAATGGCTAAGTCCTAATCCCTTAGCTCCGTCCTTCTCCTCCTCGACCTGTCAGCTGCATTTGATACTGTGGACCACCAGATCTTGCTCTCATCTCTCGGTGAGATGGGAATCTCTGGATCTGCACTGACATGGCTCAAGTCCTACCTGGCTGACCGGTCCTACCAGGTGGCCTGGAGAGGATCCCTCTCCTCTCCCCACACCCTCTCTACCGGAGTCCTGCAGGACCCGGTGCTAGACTCCATCCTATTCTCCTTGTACACTAAGTCACTTGGTTCTGTTATCTCTGCTCATGGGTTTTCTTACCACTGTTATGCCGATGACACTCAACTCTTTCTCTCCTTCTTTCCATCTGAGACCCAGGTCCCAGCACGGATCTCTGCATGCCTGGCTGGCATCTCTGCCTGGATGTCCACCCACCACCTGAAGCTGAACCTGGGGAAGACTGAGCTGCTCTTCCTCCCAGCGAAGGGCTCCCCAATGATTGATGCTTCAATCACCGTGGAAGGCTCCATAGTGTCTCTGTCCCAGTCTGCCAGGAGTCTTGGAGTGACCCTGGACAACCAGCTGTGCTTCTCGGGCCACATCGCAGCAATCACTCGGACCTGCCAATTCTCCCTCCACAACATCCAGAGGATCCGACCGTTCCTCACCCAAGAGGCCACACAACTCCTGGTCCAGGCCCTGGTGATCTCACGTCTGGACTACTGCAATTCCTTGCTAGCAGGCCTACCGGCCTGTGTCATCAAGCCACAGCAACTAGTCCAGAATGCTGCTGCAAGTCTGGTGTTCAATCAACCGAAGTTCACCCACATCACCCCTCTACTCTCCTCTCTGCACTGGCTCCCCATTGCAGCCCACATCAGATTCAAATCACTGGTGCTTGCTTTTCAAGCGGCTAGAGGAACTGCTCCCCCTTACCTCCAGACACTTGTCACACCCTACACCCCAGCCAGACCCCTCCGCTCCGCCTCCTCTGACAAACTGACTGTCTCATCCCTCCGGGCGCCCGGCAGCCGCTCCGCGCAGTCTCGCCTCTTCTCTGTCCTGACCCCTCGGTGGTGGAACAACCTTCTGCAATTGGTTAGGACCAAGGAATCAGTTGCGATCTTCAGCAAGAGACTCAAAACCCACCTTTTCAGACTCCACTACCACTGAATTCTGTACATCTACCCAATTGTCTCTTTTTACCTTTGAGTTTTCCCCATCACAATAAACCTTGTGTTTTGTGGAAATGTCTCATTCTTGCCTCGTCTGTCCCCCACCTCCATGGCTGCTATACCTGCTTATGCCACAGTATGTACTTACCTAGCTAGGTAAGTAATTATTGATTTAATAGCTGAAACAGTCTTTTGTGCTCACTAGCTACACTAGAGTGAAATACAGCATCCACTAGATGGGCATCATATCTGGCTGTTTGTAAAAATAGCTAGTCAGCTAGTTATCTATACAAGCTGGCGGCCTTGGGTGTGAATCCCACTCTCTGCAGCTGGATCCTGAACTTTTTGACAGGCAGACCCCAGGCAGTAAGGGTGGGCACTTACACCTCATCTTACCTGACCCTCAACACGGGCGCCCCGCAAGGATGCGTGCTCAGCCCGCTCCTATACTCCATCTACAGCAGCGACTGCACAGCCAAGCACAGCTCCAACGCTATCATTAAGTTTGCAGATGACACAACGGTGTTGGGCCTGATTACCAACGATGACACCGCGGCCTATGCAGACGAGGAGAAAACAAAGGAGCTGATCCTGGATTTCAGGAAAAGGGGTGTGCATGTGCCCATTACCATCAACGGGGCCGCTGTTGAACGGGTCAGCAGCTTCAGATTCCTCGGAGTCCATATCTCAGAGGATCTGAAGTGGTCTCGGCACGTGGACACGCTGGTGAAGAAATCCCAGCAGCGTCTTTTCCACCTCAGACGGCTGAGGAAGTTTGGCCTGCCCCCACCAATCCTCAGGAACTTCTACAGGTGCACCACGGAAAGTGTCCTGACCGGCTGCATCACCGCCTGGTACGGCAACTGCACCGAACGTGACCGGCAGAGGCTGCAGAGGGTGGTGCGGTCAGCCCAGTGGGTCACAGGCGGTGCACTGCCTAACCTGAGGGACCTGTATACGGTGAGGTGCACGACGAAGGCCAACAAGATCATCGCCGACCCCAGTCACCCTAGCCATGGCCTGTTTATCAAGAAGCTGTCCAAGAGGAAGCCTGGCTATGTCAGCATAGCAGCGAAGACCAACCGCCTCAAGGACAGCTTCTACCCCAAGCTATCCGCATGCTGAGCTGAGACCCTAACCACTGCCCAGCCCCACCAACAACTGAACTGTCCCCTCCCCTCCTACCTCCTCACACCCCACTGTATCACTGTGTCACTTATCACTTTAGCACTCATCACTTTATACTGCCATCCAGTGATGTGCAATATTGTACATCTATCTTACTTATTATATTATATATATTATATTATATATTATATTATTTTTATATATTATATTTTACTATTTTACAATTTTTTTTACAATTTATTACTGTTATTCTTACTGTGTACTGTTGTGTTGTGTTGTGAAGAGAGATCCATATGGGAACAACAAATCTCACTGCCATGTACGCATGTGTACGTGATCAATAAAAAACTTGAAACTTGAAACAAGCATCTGACTAAGCAATCTGCCTGTGCCCAGTGGTGACTCACCTACATGTAGTTTGAAGTACAACATAGCTACAGTACTGTTTAGGTGTCAATGCTGTGTGCAAGAAAACCGTGTTAATGCATATGTGAAATTAAAGGTTTGGGTGCTCATTTGAATTTTCTGTCTTTTTCGGCTTTTGAACAAAACCTTGAACTTATCACTTAAAACAGTTTTGGGGATTTAAAAATAACAATGTGTTGTTCTTGATGGTTGGTTCTTTGCTCATCATATCATTTGAGACTAGGAAGAATGTGTAGGTTTGTATTGGTTGGTGCTCATTTTATGGGCTATACCATAAATGTCAGCATTGTATGTAATGTTTTAGGAATTAAAAGGTTATAATATGAAGTGCCAACATCATAGGAAGGATTTGCATATGCTTTATGGTGTGTGCTATTTTCAAACACACAAGATCAAAGTCATACAAATAATTCTATATACACTCACACATTGAGGATTTCTGTCTTTCATTCCACATGACATTTAAAGAAACCGAACGACAGACGAGAGGACAAAGAAACACAGGGCCAAGCTACTTGAAAGAATGTGGATATCCTTGCTTTGGAACAGTGCTTTAGTTTCTGTTAAATATATTGATGAATTTGTAAAATGGTATCATTTTGATATGAATCATTTGATAAGTAGACAGATTTTTGGAACTGTGTTTTTGGACATTTATAGAGTAGCCTATATCCACTTAATATGTGCGCAACCTGACTTTTTTTTTAACGTTGAAAACGTTTTTAACGTCACATGGGACTGAATAACGTTCATAGCTAAACTAAATAGCCCAAAACTGCAACATTGTCTCAATGATTGCAGCCGTACATATACGATGTAATAATAATAATAATAATAATACATTATATTTGTTATGTGCCTTTCAAGAAACCCACAGTCGCAGATATAAATAATTAACGATTGTATGAGAACGGCCTGAACAATCCTACCCAATGGAAGGCTGATTATGTCGACTATTACAAATAAATAATCGTGCGATTTCACTTAGGATGATGATTTACGATCAGCAAGGCTTGACTTCGAGTGATATATTTCTGAATTGTCAATGTAAGAAGGCTACTGGTTGTAGAATACCTGGTCTAAATCGACCGATCTGTATCGCTGTCTGTTTCTGTGTACGACTTGTGTATCTAAAAATATGGGTGGTGGCAACCTCAGAGAAGCATATTGTTGCAACAAGAACACCTCGCGTCACGATTCCTGTATAATGGTGCTGGCGGTAGCGCCACAATAGCCTGTAGATAAAGGGAGACGTTGTCTCAGCAAACAAAACTCTTGGGTAGCTTACAAAATATGACAATTTTCGTTACTGACTGGCTGTTATATTTGGTTGAGAAATGTAGTGAATAGTATAAAATAGTTTATGCGTGCTAATTGTTTTCGTAAGTAAAAACATGATTTCATGATAATTCCGTGTCGTAGATACTTTGCTTTGAGTAACTGGAACAAATACTGATCAATGAAACCACTATGTTTTAAATAAGGAATAGTCATGCATTGTTGAATTGTAGCCTACACCGTGTAGCCTAAGTGGTTTAGCAGCCTGTGCTGTTTCCATTGTCTCCCTTGCCCTTGAAATAATCGTAAATTCAATTATTGTTTGGAGGAATTAACAGGGGTATGTATAAACAGGTGTTACGAAACTGTTACGTGCCCTAGGGCGGGGGGGGCTGTTGGGGCTCAGCCATATAAATGGTCCTTGAGATTGTTGTCTGTTACCACATCAGACCACCAAGGGCTAGAGTCATGAAGAAAGAACTGAGGAGCAAGGTGTTCTGGAGAGCTGTTCTGGCTGAGTTGATGGGCATGACTTTATTTATATTTCTCAGTATCTCAGCTGCCATAGGGAACAAAAATAATTCAGATCCTGACCAAGAGGTTAAGGTGGCACTGACCTTCGGGGTGGCCATTGCCACCTTGGCTCAGACCCTGGGCCACATCAGCGGAGCTCACCTGAACCCGGCCGTCACCCTGGGGATGCTGGCCTGCTGTCAGATCAGTTTCTTAAAGGCTGTGATGTACATCGTGGCACAGATGCTGGGGGCTGTAATGGCCAGTGGCATTGTGTATGGAGTGCGGCCAGAAAACACGTCAGCGCTGGGACTCAACCAGGTGAGTGAGCCCTCTGTTGTTGTTGATGACCACTGATGTGTAATTAAAAACAATGATAAAGTGAAGTCAGCCTCTCATAAATTACCAAATGTGTGAAACATTGTTTGGATTAAATATTTTAATACTATAGATAGACAAATTAAAACCTACTGCTGTTTGTTTCTGTTTGTATGTTTTACTTGATTGTATTGCATTATTTTCCCTAACACCTATGCAAGTATTATTGTATGCATACCATTTACTTTTCAATTTGGAGCTTTACCAATGTAAATCTGTGAAATGACTTTAATTTGTTTAGTAGCATGTTCTGCCATTAGTTTTTGAATTCATTTAAAATGAAACTACTGTGTACATCAAAATAAACCAATGGAAATAACTGAAATGGTATTAAATGGACCATTAAAGTAAAAGGAGTGATTGTAGCTCTCTCTCAGTTAATATAATAGTACTTCATATATAAATGGATCATGTATAAATGCCTCATCAATGTGGCACTGAAAAGGATATATAAAACACAGTCTAGTGGCAAAAACTAACTATTTTGTTCTATTTCCCTCTTTTTAACAGCTAAATAACATCACTCCAAGTCAAGGTGTTGGTATTGAGCTTCTGGCAACTTTCCAGCTGGTCCTATGTGTCATAGCAACCACAGATAAAAGGCGGCATGATGTCATGGGCTCTGCACCGTTTGCAATTGGGCTTTCAGTGTGCCTGGGGCACCTGGCAATAGTAAGTGAACTTAACTGAATTTAACTTAACTGATTTGAAGCAAATGTAACTGGTACCCAAGTATTGCCAAAATGGGAGGTTACAATTATTTAATCAATGCATGCCTGAAGGCCATATGACATTATCTGGATAGTATTCCTTTTTTTCAAAAGTTAATATTTTAATAACAAAGCTCAAAACATAAGCAAACATCACAAACACAAAAGCTCATGACTGATGTTTTATTGTACAGATTTTTCATACAGTTTGTTCAAAACATTTACATTTAGGCATTTAGCAGACGCTCTTATCCAGAGCGACTTACACAGTTTACGTTTCTTTACATGCAATCCATTTATACAGCTGGATATTTTATGAAGCAATTCAGGTTAAGTACCTTGCTCAAGGGTACAACGGCAGTGTCCCCACCTGGGAATCGAACCTGCAACCTTTGCATTTCAACCCAGTTCCTTAACCATTATGCTAACACTGCCGCCCTCAGTGGCTATACTAGGATAGTTCCTTGTTCCATATGTAAGCCAGAGGAAACATGAATTACCTTTTCTCTGTGCATAGATCAGCTACACCAGTTGTGGAATTAACCCTGCCCGATCTTTTGGCCCAGCTGTCATTCTGAATAACTTTGATAACCAATGGGTAAGTAATATTTTTATAGCTTCATAAAAAATAAATCTAGTTTCCATCACCTGTTTTCAATGAATGCCACTGACTGCATACATAATTGTCCCATTAATTGTACAATTGTCAACCGATTAATGAAATTATTTGATATTAATTAATTATTTATTAATGTTTTTGTTGGTGGCACGGTGGTGCAGTGGATAGCGCTGTCGCCTCACAGCAAGAAGGTCTCGGGTTCGAATCCAGGCCGGGGGCCTTTCTGTGCAGAGTTTGCATGTTCTCCCCGTGTCCGCGTGGGTTTCCTCCGGGTACTCCGGTTTCCTCCCACAGTCCAAAGACATGCATGTTAGGCTAATTGGAGAGTCTAAATTGCCCGTAGGTATGAGTGTGTGAGTGAATGGTGTGTGTGCCCTGCAATGGATTGGCGACCTGTCCAGGGTGTATTCCTGCCTCTCGCCCGGAACGCATGCTGGGATAGGCTCCAGCCCCCCGCGACCCTGACCAGGAATAAGTGGCTTAGATAATGGATGGATGGATGGATGGATGTTTTTGTTTAATTAATTGGTCGATTAATGCAAGTTTTTAAAAAAAAGGCATTCAGTTTATTCTGGCATTCGCTTCTATGAATTTATTCATTTCTAAACACGTCAAAACTCTATTCCAAAGGGCAACATGTGGCTGAAGATATATCAGTTACATATGGCCCTCACTGCTTCTTAGCTTGAGTGAAAAAATACCAGCTACAGTGCTGTGAAGGAGTAAGTGCCCCCTGCTAATTTCTTGTTTTTTGGCAAATTTTGAATCAAAAGAATATTTGGCCATCGCAAGTCCTAATAAATATAAAATACCATGTGATATAGCAAATAACACAAACAGTTACAAACCTTCCTTTATCTACTCAATAGATATACCTGTGGGAAACAGGGGGTATTTAAAACTATAAACTATTTTAGTAGCAATTACTTATTGTAATATCCTGTAAGTATTGATAAACCTCTCACATTGCTTAGAAGGAAATTCCTTACAGAATTCCTTACAGAATGCAACAGAATTTCAACTCTGGCTTTCTTGCATGTAGAGCTCACATCAGTAACATTCATCTCAACATGCATCTCAATGGGCTTTCAGCTATACAACGTATTCTGCTCCAGAGTACTCTGGTACAGGATGAAATACATGACTGACTCAATGTCCAGGTCCTGAACTATCAAAATCACTACCCTTCTTCCACCATGTTTCATTGTAAAGGGGCACTTTAGTGGTGGGGTTCCTCCAAGCTAATTCTCCCATTAAACTCAATAGGAAAATTAGCATGAATGAACCCCACTGCTTAAGTACCCCAACACAACGTGAAACATGGTGGCAGAAGGGTGGCGATTTTATGCTGCTTTGTTGACTTTTTGTTGAGTAGATAAAGGAAAGGTTGTAACTTTTGGTGTTATTTGCAATATCACATAATATATTATTTATATTAGAACTTATGTGTTGTTATTGGTTATAAATTACATCATAAGCTTGGATGGAGGGATGAAGGGATAGATGGATGGATCGATAAAGAGAGGATGTAGCAGGGTAGCCTAGTGGTCATACTTGTGTATAGAGACATAGAATATTTAGTTTGGTATTATTAGTATTATTCAGAGTATTGTAGTAGCCATGCAGTAGTAAGGCTTTAATTATATCATCAGCTGGATGAAGGGATTAATAGCTGGATGGACAGAGAGAGAGGAAGGACTGGTTTAGCTTTTTACATGTGTTTTACACAGATTTACAGTATTTGTTTTGGTAAAAGTACTGTATTTTGGAGTATTATAATAGCCATGCATTGCAGTATTAAGGTGTTAATGACATTATCAGCTTGTTGGAGGTATGGATGGATGGGTGGATGGACAGACAGAGACAGGAGGACAGAGGTAGCTTTTTGGTTGTTCGTTTGTATTGAGAATTACAGTGTATGCCTTGGTAACATATTGTAATTCAGACTATTATAATAAAGTTTTGCTTTATTAACATGACATATTTTATATATTTTAAATATTTGCAAAGCTTGTGTAGTTGTCAACATATTTATTGGAAAGACAATGAAAATAAAATAACAATAATAAAATGCATTGTGGATGCTGTCACTAGGTCCAATATATTATCCAACTTGTAAATACTGTCAATGTGTGGCAAAAAAAGACACTCAGTGAAGATTGTCACTTTGTAATGAAAATTATGCAAGTAGGCTAATGAATGTAACACAATTATTTTATAATATCTTTCTGTAGCACATTTAGGGGCTTAGTAATGAGTTTACACATAGCTGGTGAAACCGACCACATGCGGGCACATGCCACAAGAGCAGGCAGAGCCGTATAGCCTTGACATTGCTGGTTTAAATCAACAGCTGACTAATCAGAGTCCACAGCAGCAGGAAACGATGAAGTCAGTTTAAGTCAGGCAGGGTTTCTTGGGTTACAGCTGCATAAATACCACCTAGCTAATCACTAATCAATTCCTCCAAATCTATAGACTATGTTTAGATTAAACCTTTCAATGTTGATATGTTCTGTGTTTAATCGGTGTTGTACTTTCAGATAGTTACCTGCACTAGCTTATTATTCATTCATTCATGTCCATTTCTGTTTCATCAACCTCAGGTGTACTGGGTGGGTCCCATGTGTGGAGGTGTGGCAGCCGCACTTGTTTACGACTGTCTTCTCTACCCAAAATGTGATGACTTCTCAGAACGTGTGAAGATTTTGGTTAGCGGCTCAGGCGAATATGATGTCACTGGTCCAGAGGACCCAGCTGCAGCAGATATGTCCTCAAAGTAAAGACACAGTCACACTTTTTGTTTTTCGCTTTAATCTACATACCCAACTCTACGTGTAAATGTATTATTGTGACTCTTTCTTTTTGACCACTTTGTCTTTTGGCTTATAAAATGGACATGTTCAAATAATGTTTTTATTTGTGGTGTAAAAGGTTATCACCACATTTACTAAATTACTAATGACACTTTCTGGAGTATGTACTTAGATTTTTGAGTTGTTCTTCATTTGAAAATATGTTTTCTTATTTTTTTCTTTTTTGCATTCACATTTCAAAATATATACAGTGGGGTCCAAAAGTCTGTTTATTTTCATAATTCATCAAAATTATTATTCTTATGTTCTTAAAAAACACATTTTACTCAGAACAATGTGACCTCTAACTACTTCACTTAAATTTGTATCAGTGTTATGGCATTCTTGATGAATGATGAAAACAAACAGATCTTGGTAGTGGACTCAGACTTTTGGACCCCACTGTATTTATATTACGTGAATACGAAACTGTTATTTTACAAAATAATTTAGTTTGTAGTTAATTTGAGTATCTCTATTCTTTTGGACCATTTATTTAACTTTGTCAATGTTTTTATTCTTTAGGTTTTCTCCTGACGACACCAAGATGGAACTCAGCATAAGTCATCTGAAGGCAGAAATGTTTAAGCTCAATCAAACCTCAGAAAATTCAGTTTAATTTCAAGTTTGCCCTAAAAATCAAGCTGTTACACTGATCCATGTTCTCTTTCTGAAAAATATTTTCACTCTTTTATAGTTCATTGGCACTCTTACTTTCTAAATTATATTACAGAATTGAAGATGGTTTGCTTGCACTCAGACAAAATCATTTTGGCCAGCAGAATATACTGGAGAGATCCAAATAAAAGTTATTGTAACAAAGAGATTAGATATTTTCCTAATATTTATTTTGTCAAATAAATATTAGGAGGCTTCGAAATTAAGGATGGCTTAAAGGCTTAAATATTCATGATTACTAGGGGTCCAAGCAGCAAAGCTTGCTGCAAAATGTTGTTTTCATAAATAAATCTTGCATAAATCTCTCACTGATAACTTTTTCCAAATTTGTGGTGCTATACAAGTTAATTGAATTTGCGATTTTTGCACATTCATATCTTCTGCCTCATTTTGAGCTACAGACCTGAGAGCAACATCACTAGGCCCTCCTCATGACAGAGAACAGATCTGACTGAATAACCCGTGAAGTCCTCTTTGTTGGATTTCCCACCATTTTTAATTTCTTGAAAAACCATTCAAAACGATCTCCTCCTAGATGCGTTGACTTATCTGCATGAAACTTGGTATATAGGATCTTTGGACCGATGCATTCAATCCCTGTGTAGTAGGAAAAGTTTGTCAAAATATAAGCAGTAAGCCTACTTGCAGTGGGTGTAGCTTTTCATAAAAATGCTTATAAAGCCCAAACGATTTGACAAAGTTATGAAACATGGTTTGGACATTGCCAGTAACACAAGACTCCAGCCATAAATGATTGGCCTAATCCAAACACATTGTGTGTGGTGCTATACACAGGGGCGTAGCACACAATTCTGGGCCCTATACATATGCAGTCTTGTGGGCCCCCTTCCCCTCTTGGTCCATGACTCTCATGCATCTTTAGAATTTTTTTTTAATTGAATCAACAACTATACACATGAATCTGTAGTGGTTATTAGGGTAATCGCTAATGAACTGCTTATACCACATTTAAACAAATAATTAGTAAGATTAGTAAGATTCTCTGGCCATAGTCCTGGGTCCTCTGGCAAATACCCTTCTGCATTCCCCTCACTTTTTTCCACTTCCTCCTCTGTCTTCTCCTCATCCTTCTCACTACCCTCAGAGCAACCTTCGTTTTCCTTGCTCTCTTCACCTCCATCATCCTCTTCACTAGTCCTACTGCTACTCTCTGCCTCTTCTTCCTGCTCACTCTCTGCCTCGATCACATCTTCTTCCTGCTCACTCTCTGCTACAAGGACAGGCCCCTCTACAAGCATGAAGCATACAGGATTGATATTAGCCTCTTAACCTGCTTATAATATACAATGAAACAGGCTACAGGCTAGATTCTGCTTAATTTACCAGCTAGCTAGCTAACTATCATAATGTAGCTAGCTACGTTAGCTTGTCTTGTTATAGAACTAATAATAATAATAATAATACATTTTATTTGTTATGCGCCTTTCAAGAAACCCAAGGTCGCAGTACTTGTTACATAAAACATACATTTAAGCAGATACAAGCACAACAGAACTGGATCAAATGAGTCTTCAAAAACAAAGTTTCAATGCATTTCACCATCACCAGTAGTATGTTTGCCCGCATTTGTGATTGCTTTCAGCCAGTAGCGAGAGTGAAACTGAAATGAGATTAATCGCGATAAAAAAACCAACACGTTATCCATTTGAAATTAATCGCATGCGTTAACGTGTTAACACTGACAGCCTTAGTTCAATCGAAACAACGTACCGATATTAGCTTAAACCACTCTTAAACAGTGTTAGCAAGTTGCTTACCTTTCTTTTGAAATAAATTAGTGAGCAGTTGTTTTCCCTCAGTTTGCCTTTTTTCTCTTTCTTTTCATTTTTGATACCCCGACTTCACTTTCTTCTGGAAAGACATGATTGACTGAAACTTGCGGGCTCCAGCATCAACACCAGTCAGTGTGATTAGCCGTGTTTGGCGACGAATCTTAGTGTAGGTATGTTACAAGATGAGATGTTATAAATCTAGCCTGAAACGTCCCATGAAAATACCTTTAATTTGATACCTTATTCACTCTCATATCTTACGTTTTAAGGAAGTTATGGTCATTTTTACACTCGGAAATTTGCATATTGACCCCTATTGTTTTTCAATGATCTTGAAACAAAAGCTGTGATTCAATAACATAAATGCCCATAACGTTCTTAAAAATAAAGATAATTGCATGACATTTTCAGTAATTACAGATTGAAGCATTCTAAAAAAAGATATGATATATCTTAATTTGAATTATCTGAAATTACATTACATAATAAATTAATCACATAATTACATGTTGTGCACACGCCGCGACACGGCAAAAACCACGGCAGGCAGTGAGCATTTGGGCAAAGATATCTCACGTTTCTGGTCAAAAATAATGCATTTCGCATCGACAGATTTCAATGAAATTTCACCAGAAACAAGATCAAATGTTAAATTAATGTCCTGGATACCTTTTATTTAGCCCTGAACTTGCGATATATCATTTTGAAAGCACTAAACACAAGTCTGAAGTGTAGCGTATGACCAAACTGAGCAATGTTTAATCAAATTTCGGAAACAAGATGGAGGATCGAGTTTTCAACTATGTTATATCGCAGACATATGGTGGAAAAAAAACCCTGACAGCCCTTGAAAAGCCTGCATGTTTGGGGTACGGCCATAGTCTCTCGTAATCGCTCGCACAGGGACACAAGCACATCTAGACCACCGCTGCGCACGGGAATGGTAACATACCTACTTAGTGCAGGGGGGCGGACTAAACCATTTGCGCTTTTGAGAGGGGAGAGGGGAGGGGGCCCAGAGAGCCTCCAATATTTTTATGGATGCAAAGTTCAGTCTCTCACCCTATTTATTCAGCCAATATAATTTACTAATGACACTAATTACTTAGAAATTTAAAATTGCAGACAAATATATATTTTTTAATTCCAGGCTTTTAACCCTCTGAGGTCCGTGCTAAGCTTTTAGATGTTTTTTGATTTTGGCATGGTCTGATATTTATCTAAATTTCATCAATTTAACACACACTTACTCCAAAGTGTTTGATATTTTTATTTGAAGGACAATCACAGCTACATTTGTATGCCATCAATAGTTTGGTCAGTATCATATGCAGCTTGTAAATAGATCTACAAACACACAAGTTAAAAATAGTAAATTTTTCTGCTGTCACAAAAGTTGTGAAAGCACACACTAAACTATAGTGACGAATTGTTTTGCCAATGTGCGTTTGTTCATCAAGGTCTTGGTTATGTAAGGGTGTGAAAACAGTTTAGCACATCTGAGATCTAAATAGCTAAAAACCTGTTTTTATCAGAACTGGTCACATTTATTTCAGGCTGTGGGAGGGCTAAATGCCAAATACCTGAATATTCATTATTCATTGTCCACACCTCTAAGATCTGTCAGATGGGCCATCTCACTGGGCCATCAGTGTTATATTCTGAGTTCCTGTTCTGTTGTTTTTTGGTCTTTGTTTATTTTTCATTCAGTCCTTATTCATTATTCTTTATCCAGTATTGCATTTTCCCTGTTCTGTCACGTTCTGCTCCCTGTCTGTCCTTGTTCCGTTTATTTCGAGATCCACTCCTTTCTTGTCATGCACTTCGGGAGTTTATACTTTTCGGTTTTTTCCGCCTTCGCTTATTATCTCGTTTTCTTCCTTCTTACTTTCTAGATTGCACTTTGTATATATTAGGTAGATGTGTATAGTACTAACCAACTAATCTACTAACGTTAGGGATTTAGATTAAGTTACTAACACGCGGAATATGTTTGGCGTCACAAGACGCGGAATTCATATATTTTCACGAGTATTTGAAAACAAGCGAAATAAATAACATTTTAGGCT
The DNA here is from genome assembly GCA_029706075.1 of Aldrovandia affinis. Lineage (NCBI taxonomy): Eukaryota > Metazoa > Chordata > Actinopteri > Notacanthiformes > Halosauridae > Aldrovandia > Aldrovandia affinis. The sequence continues at coordinate 1,938,441 of JAINUG010000059.1, forward strand.
GTTTGAAAAGTATTCTTCCATAGATCTTGTGTGCATATTGCAATTTGTTACGTTGCAACACGCGGAATATGTAGTCACAAGACGCGGAATTCATATATTGAATATATATACGAGTATTTGATAACATGGCAAATCAAATATAGTTACTCTTCGTCAGTTATTGTCTTCGTCGCTTTTCATCAATACTCTCAAACACTGCAGCGCAGAAAATCTTTCCATCTTGAATAAAATTGTATGTCTATATAAAATCTTGCTTCAAATTGTCGGGACAGTTTATGTGTTTACGCCGGCGTTTTCACACATGGTCCCACGCCCCTCCCCACACACCTCGCGAAACTCGCCCCTAGTTACCATGTCAATAGAAGGGGGACGTTACTACCAGGTAAAAAAAGAGAGTAAAAGGCAAGGTTTACTTTTGGTCTAATTAACCTAATTTAAAAATCCCATTTGATTTGCCAGTGCTCAAATCGGAAAGTCGCGATTCTAAGGTTTCTGTCAATGTTTTTGTCGCGTGTGTATGATAAAATATCGCGAAGTTAGAAATAGTAATATACTTGTATTGCTGCTGGGAGCGGCGCCGCTCCCGTCGACCTCAGGGGGTTAAAGGGCCCTCCCCCACTTGGGGCCCTAGGTAGTCAGTTCCCCTTTTCCCCCGCTATGACGCCCCTGGCTATACAGCCCCAAATATGAAAATTCACTTCCTTTCCAGTGGTTTATAACTTGCTACAGTGACCAATCCCTTTATTAGGAGCATATACATGTGCCCTATAAGTTGCCACCATATTTAATTGATGGCCATTTTTGATTATTTTTACTCATCTTCACTTCTCAGTTCTGGTCTAGCTATTTGATTGATTATTATTAAATTTGGCACATGGAGGGTATCTCACAAAAAGATTGACCAAATTTTGCACTGATTGGCAACATGGTGGTGCTATACCATTCAATTGAATTTGAAATATTTATTTGATCATAATAACTACTGCATTTGACCTACATACTTTTAATGTTAGTAGTAGATATTGTTATACACAAATTAAACTATATAAACTCTTTCTAAATGAATCATTTTCCATATAGCACATTACAGAAAACTGAAAGCATTAGTTGATTTGACTGCTTAAGAATCCAGGGATGTGAATATAGGACATTTATTCTTCATGGCACGCATAACTATTTCTGACATAATGTGGCTTAATTGGTAAAACATAACTCAATAAACATGTAAACGGTCAAATTAAGAACAATTGACAGCTTGTTACAATTCAGGGGCTGCAACTGCAGTTGGAACAAAAACCAGCATACCCAGGACCGAGTTTGAGGACCTTAACACTAGGAGCGCAACCAACGTGTTCAGTATTATCAACAAATGACTCTTGGACTATTTAATATCGACATTTGTATTTACTTATACATACACGTATTTTTTGCAATTACTTCACATTTATTCAATTTTTCCTTTTATACGATCAATGACTCTTATGTTTTGTGAACAAGTGAGGAGAATGTTTTGTTTCATCACACTGAAGCACTCGTAAGAACGCTGGTGCTTCTAGAGACCGTGATTTGTTCTTCCCCAGACAGGAGTAAGTTAAAAGGAGGTCTACGGGGACATTGAGAGTAAGGCTCATCTGAGGAGAAAGGCAGCCTTAGACTGGTAATGTGGAACAGACATAAGTCTTTGTATGCTTATGTTGAACATTTTTGCGGGAAGTGATTTGTTGTAGGAACCTTTGTGTCCGAAAGAACAGACCCAACAGCAGAGGTTGGAGCAGCAAGGATCGCTTAATTAATAAAGCTGGCTGAGTTTACAGAGAGGCCTGTTCAATGGGGCTTTGAGTCTGGAAGCAGAGGAACAGAATTTGGTTATCTAACAAGATGCCTATAAGACGAGTAAAATTTGTTTTCTGGTTGATTATTCTACTAGCCGGTGCCACACTTGAAGGTGCTGTTTCCATTTGTCTGAAGTTGGTTCTGGTTCCTGGAAAGGGGAAGAATTGTGTACCTGAGTGTTCAACGTTGCAGGACACAATCTGGTTTGGGAGATCTGTTCGTGTTTGGCTGAGGACAGGGTACAAGCAAAGTAATGGCGTCTCAAGGTGTACAGAGTAGTGAGTGGACAGAAAAAAAATGAATGAAGGCAGTGTTCCAGTTGGACAGTGGCCGGTTTATTTATACTTTTCAAGGTCAAAAAAATAAAATAAAACAAAACATACAAAAAAACAACAACTAAAGGCTTTAATCAAGAGGGCAAAAAAAAAAAGCACCAGTTCCTCCATGTGCAAAAAAACCTCTCCCTCAGACATGACAGGCTGTGCTTTTATAATGGCCTAACAAAGGCCATGGCTAACACCCGAGTTGATTGCTCATTAGGCCCAGGTGAGCCTGTCTGTAGATGAGGCTGCTGCTGTTCAAGGTCCTGCAGCCCTCTCCAGGCTGTGGGAGGGAACAGGAAGACCTGACAGCAGCCGAAACGGAGGCACAGTCCTCTCCACTCCTCCCTACACCCCCAACCCTCTGGCGTCACAAGCTCATAACCTGTATTGTTTATTTTATACAGATTTTTTTGCTTATTTTCATCAAGGTTGCCAATAATTCTGGACCTGACTACAGTAGCTAAGAAGATGCAAGACAATTAATGGTTGTCAAGATACCCTTTACTGTACAGATTACTGTACAGGGAAGAAAAACTGTCCTGCCATGCCATGGCTCAGCATAACGGTCTTTCTTAAGACTACATTTTCAGTGTTTTTTTCTACACACAGGTGTGTGTGAGCCTAAGTTACAAAACATTATTATAATAGCCTAACATACTGTTTTTGGAAGCTCTTCTAAATGTGTTGAATAAAAGATCTGAAGAAATTAACTTTATAGTCAATCTGAATGTATTCTCTGCCCAAATGCAGTTTCTTCTTTCTCCCGCACTGCAGAGTTGGTGTTGGTAGCTCTGTGAAGTTAGCAATGAATAAAAATGGCCCAAATCAATAGGCTAAATCATGCATCAGTAGTTTGTGCTGGTTTCTGGCATATAAACAGTTTGTGGGTTTTGAGATATTAAAAATCAAGCCTACACAAACATTGAACAATGAATCCGATGAATAATCGATCACATTCATTCTATGCAGTAAATCATTTCAAGATTTACATTCTATGCAAGACCCATGATCAATCATCTGATGAATTGGTTGACTGGTTAAAGCTGTAGATTTCTTAATTATCAGTACAGTTCCCTGACCTCTTAACCCAGGGGTGTCAAACTCATTCCTGATGTGGAATTTCCTTTAAAAAGAGTTAAAGTTGTTCCTTCGTACCTTTGTTAGTAGAACAATGAATGCAGGCTGAAGTCTTTGTTTCCGTGTTTCAAAATGTATTTCTTTAATAGAGTAGAGAACATACTGGGTTTGTCCTCTCAAGTACAGATTGACAAAAAACCAAAGATGCAAACAGAATGGTCGTGCTTTATACATTGTAAATGAGTGTGTCACATCTCACACTCAAACAAGATGAGGTTTCAAAGACAGGAGATTACACCTGGGGAAGGAGAGGGGAGCTAAACTGGGGGGGAAGGACTGGGGCACCCAAATGGCACCATTGTCTTTAGACACATCAGGGGGGAAGACACACAAAAAGGGGGGTTAGATGTGCAAACTCTCCAACATTGTATTCCAACATTCCCCACTTTTTTTGTTGTAAAGCAAAACAAATTATAATGAAAATATGTATATATATATATATATATATATATATATATATATATATATATATATATATATGTTTAAGAAAACAAAACCATATCAAGCAAACAAACACAAAATTAATAAAAGGTAAACTTAAGTTGAAAAGAAAAGGTAAACTTAAGTTGAAAATGAATGTTCCCCATTTGAACAGTGTAGGCTGGCGCAAAACAGAAATGTGTATTTGGAAATAATGTGATTGATTTAGGGAAGCCAGTTGATCACCTATCCATGTATTCTACTGGCCATTCCGGTTTCAGGAGTTCCTCTGTCTCTTCCTCTCAATCACCTATTCATAGGTCAATGACTGTCTCCATTTGGCCGCACAGATCCTTTGTAATTGTGATATGATTTACCCGTCTGCCTACAGTTCAATATCTTACAGTCCCCCCTTTCATGCTTGTCTTAACATAAAAGCATCACATATCAGTGGCGATGTTGTCCTGTCTTAGGTTGCTCTTTCACATCCTGAAGAGTCTTACCCGTCATGGGAGCAACACCTCTTCCACTGGCATGAATATTTCGTGCATCCGAGGCGATGTTATCCTGCCTTAGGTTGTCCTCCTCCTAGCGAAGGATCTTACCCGTCTTTGGATCAACATCTTTACACTGGCATCATGCTGGATACTGTCCGGCTCTGACTGATCTTATCACAATTACAATGGGGTGCTCTTTTGTTCAATCAATCTACCCACTAGGGATTGGGACCGGGAGAGAGTGAGGACCCCTATTATCCTGCCCTCAGCCCAACTAACTATTGTCCTATCATAATGTGTCCATTTACATGCATTTATTGTCAAGTTGAATTGTTTTATTCTTGGGCATTGCAGAGTCATTCTCCCACCCTCAATCATACATGGTGCATATGATGATTCACTTGCTACTTCCCATGTGCTATCTGTTCCATATGCTTAACCATCTTTCCACCAGGTCTGAAGTCCAAACGGGGAATCAAACTGCAACTGGGCGTAATGTCCTTGTTTGACACATTGTGTCTTGTTTATGAAGATGACAGGAACATCCCATTTAGTAGTGGTTCCCAACCAGAATCTGCTCAAAAATAACAGGAGCATCGTCCTCATCCTGATTATTTCTGTAGGAGAGAAAAAGACCAAGTGTGAGTGTATATTCTTATGCAGTTAGTCATGATTCACATTGATATTGGTATTAAGCTCAGCTTTGTTGTACAATTTGCACTGATCACCATGATACCAGAAATACTGTATTGGTCTACCTCGCTTTTGTATTGCCAATTTCACATTGGTTTCTCCCAGTTTGTCCATAATCTCATATGGACCTTCCCAGTTTGCTTCCCAGTCCCCCCCTTTTAAAACGTTTTTAAGCATTACTTGATCCCCAATTTGGAAATCCACTCTGTGTGGGGGCATAGGCCCTTGCTGTGTAATGATGTGCTGTTCCCATCATGTTAGCAGCATCTAGAAGCTTACTCTGAAGTGCCTGCTGCACTTGGGTAAGAAACTCATCATGTGAGGCCCTAAGCATAGACATTAACTCTGTATATGTAGGTACATTCTGAGTGCTTTCAGTCTGTGCCTGTACTGTCTGAAGTTGCTGTGCAACTGACTGTTTTGGTCCTTTCCTTCCATCCCCCTCCTTTTTGACCAACATCGTCGCTTGGAGTGTCCAACACGCTTGCAATTGGCACACACACGGGGTTCCTACACTCACTCTGAATGTGTCCTGGCTTTCCACAATTAAAACACTCAAATGCAACCTGTCCCTTGTTAGATGCTAACAGAGCAATCATTTTCTTAGAGCTCTGCTTGGGGGAAGAATTTAGTTCAGACTCATTCCATGCTGTTAAACATTCCTGAATCTCTCTCCCTATGTGTTGTCTGATGGGCTGCGCGCTCAATTCCCTATTCAATTGTAGCAGTAAATGTTGGCAGGTTGGAGAGACGCGATCTTTGTATTTACTAACGACCAAACTCCAGAACATAGGATCGTCACCTGTCAATAGTACCCTGGTCCCTCCACCTCTGTTTCTATTATACACTCCTATAAACGTTCTGAGGAAATCGGTAGGGTGCTGCCCTTCATTAGGCATGGATTCAAGAATCTTATTCATATCTGCCATAACGCGATACCCTACCGCCTCACTCATTAGCCTTAACCTGGTGTCATGGTTGGGGAAAACAACGGGATTTCCATGGCCCTGCACGAATTCTAAAGGAATTGTTATTGATGTAGGAAGCACAGACTGTAATAGTTTACAACAATCCCTGTCCGTTAATGAGTGCATTCGCTGTAGCGCGTCCACCTTATCAACAACTGCAGTCGGGTCCTCAACCCCGTCCCATTTCGGTAGTTGCTGTTGTAGTGTGGCCAGTTCTGACAGAGTGAGGTCGCGTTCAGCCTGCTGATCCTCATATGCATACGTGATGGCTCCATTAACAGGATTATGTGTTCCGCTTGTGCGAACCCTGCGTGTAACTACCGGTGCTATTTTGGCATGTTTATCTGTCTGCGATCTACTACTTCTAGACGCCCTTCGGACATTAGATCGAAGTGAATCGGCTACAGATTTAGTACATTCCGCCCTAGTAGCATGCAATTCTTGCTCCTCATCTGAACTTCCGTTACCACTCCCATCCTCAACACCACCTAACCAAGGAGCCGCAGAATTTGCTTGTCTGACTTCCCATTCATTATCATTTGAACTGTATACTGACTCGCTCTGGTCCTTTAACTGTCCTAAACCTAGCGCTGCTACGCGCCGTTTCATTACTGCATTTTTAGTTTTCTGCTTTGCCATTTTTTTTTTCTTTGACCTGTCTCAACTTCTGTACAATGGCCCTATCCTCATTTTCACCAGACACATCCCATAACCCTTTATATGCTATCTGCGCATCGCGCAGTTGTTTCTGCGTTTGACGCAATTCCGTAACCGTGGAACTCAATTTCTCCCTCAAATGACTGATCTCCTTTCTAAATTCTAAGTGAGTTGTAGCATGTACCATGCGCTCTGCTACACATGTCTCCAACTCCTTTGAATTGACCCTAAATTTATTCTCCAAACTTTCAATGTCACATTTTAATTTGGGAACTTCCACAACTTTATCCTTTAATAACTTTATTGTTTGGGCCATAGCCATCACACAATTAGCCTGTCTCCTTTTCTTATTTTTCTCCGTTTCATTACGGGCTTCACAAGCAGTTAGGAGGTATTGAAAAACATCCGCTTTTTCTGGTACATTAAATGGACCCTCCTTGCAATGTTTAGCCAACCAGCTAGCGGCCCACAGTTTCCAACAATTCACTGCCATTCTTAAACCCCTGATACAATGGACAAACACACTTTTGGTACTTGAAATTTTTGCCCAAGGTCTGTGTAATTTTATACAAGCCCCTACTGAGAACACTGTACACCTGTACAATCAATTCTAGTCACTTGTATTTTAAAACACTACACAATTTTCGTAAGTACTTCTCTACAATATTACACGCATTAATATGTTATACTCACAAATGTACGTGGTCCGTTTTCCGTGCCCTCAAGTCCGTTTCTTTACTTCGGGTTGATAACTGGATCGGCCGCAGGCTCCTGGAATCTGTCCTTTTCAAACGCGCATCACTGCTCAGAGTTCAAAAAGTTGAGTTTCCCAGCCTTCGCTATTGCAATTTGCAGCGTACTCCGGTTTCAACCTCCCCGGTTTTTGTTAAAAAAACGCAACGAGAACGACGGTCGTGGGCTGGCTCGCCAAATGATGTGGAATTTCCTTTAAAAAGAGTTAAAGTTGTTCCTTCGTACCTTTGTTAGTAGAACAATGAATGCAGGCTGAAGTCTTTGTTTCCGTGTTTCAAAATGTATTTCTTTAATAGAGTAGAGAACATACTGGGTTTGTCCTCTCAAGTACAGATTGACAAAAAACCAAAGATGCAAACAGAATGGTCGTGCTTTATACATTGTAAATGAGTGTGTCACATCTCACACTCAAACAAGATGAGGTTTCAAAGACAGGAGATTACACCTGGGGAAGGAGAGGGGAGCTAAACTGGGGGGGAAGGACTGGGGCACCCAAATGGCACCATTGTCTTTAGACACATCAGGGGGGAAGACACACAAAAAGGGGGGTTAGATGTGCAAACTCTCCAACATTGTATTCCAACAATTCCATCGAGGGCCGAGTGTGTGCAGGTTTCTGTTGTGACCAATGCATTACACCAGGTGATTTCAATTAGGTTCCCTCCTTAGTTGAAGAAGTGAGCTAATTAGTGAAATCACCTGGTGTAGTGCATTGGTTGCAACAAAAACCTGCATACACTCGGCCCTCGAGGGAATGAGTTTGACACCTGTGTCTTAACCGATTAATCTGACTATTGCAGGGTGTCAAACTCATTCCATGGTGGGCCGAGTGTATGCAGGTTTTGTTGCAACCAATGCACTACACCAGGTGATTTCACTAATTAGCTTCCTTCTTCAACCAAGGAGGGGAGCTAATTGAAATCACCTGGTGCTGTGCACTGGTTGCAACAAAAACCTGCACACACTCGGCCCACGATGGAATGAGTTTGACACCCCTGGACTATTGTATAGAATGCCAATCTCAAAATAATTTACAGAATAGAATGATTGCTTATCCAATCAAATTCGCAGCTCAGTTATTGGGAGTTAGCAGGTATGGGTATAATATGGCATATAATAGTACATAAATAAACTTCAAATATGAGCTTGTATGGACATTAGTTCAGGTTGACTGGCTTGCTAGATTGGCTCTAATCTGAGCCTACTGGCATCATGGGAGCTGTAGCTGCTCAGTATGTTTTATATTGTGTGCAGTGCCAAGCACAACATGTCATGCTCTTTGAGCAGCTCCTAGTGACTGTCCTCAGAAATATGTTCTCCTAAGAAACCAATTGTGATGGGACAAATACCCCAATCCTCTTTAAAAACATTATTTTGTCATTGTACAATACAAAAAATGCTGTAATGTAGGAAAGCATAGGTATTTATTTTAATTTCATAACACAGGTAAATATGTTTACACTGTTTATAAGTCAACAGGGAAAACGTTTTCTGGGGACAGCCTGTAGACAGCCACAAGGTGGGGGCAGGGGTGGAACTTATACTGTGCAAACTGGATGAATTGCCATCTCTAGGCTTAAATTCACTAGCTTCAAGGCGAGAAGCCAAGTGTATTCCGGTCATAAATTTGCTTTTCTCATTACAGCTAGCTAGACAAGTTATTTTTAGGTAAGGGTAATTCCAATATCTGGAATTGTTTTGCCTTGTAATTTGCTAACGTTATTGTTTTGCCTTGTAATTGCAAATATAAAACGCCATTCATCTACATACAGGAAACAGGAAACCGGAAGTTCATGTGGTGATAAGAAAACAATGTGTTAACATTAGTACAGTGTGCTCAAAGTTAATTCTCTGCAATCTTACCTTGTTTCTCCTTCGAAAGCATTGTTCCATTACATATTCTTGTAAAAATATTGGCTATATTTTATGTATTTAGTGTGTACATCATTTGTATTAGCCAGTTTTACATTCGCTAGCGCAATGCTAACTCGTTCCCCATAGAAAGTCTATGTAATTTAGCCTAGCGCATTCGCTAGCTCATAGCTGTTAGCAATAGGCTACTTACTAGCAGCTCTTCGGTTGACCTGTGTTTTATAAAATAATTACCTGGAGTGGGTACAGTAGCGTGTATTTGTGAATTAGTCATGCAGTGTGCTTTTCTAAGCTAAAAGAAACACAAGCATATGTGAATGCAGTGTGTATTTCTTTTTACCCTCCTCAGTTTTACTCCAACCCAATACATCCAATTGTATTGTTTATTTGACATCATGCAAGTGTGGCATTATTAAACACCGGAGCTTGGACGCTACATCCTGACTCCCATCTTGTTATTGAAAGGAGTTTGGCTGGCTGTCTAACTGCGTATGTAGCGGATGGGCTCAGTGAGCACCCGCTGCCGAGTGACGTGGATAAGAGTACGATTAGTTCCCGGAGTTAGGGACTTGAGTCTTTAGCTCGGCGAGCTTAATTGCTCTCTTGTCGCGTCGGAGATCCCCTCGGTTCGAAACTCGTTGCGGGCAGAACCAACACCGTCACACGTACAGACACACACGTAGGGAGGACAGTACAGGAATATTTGGCTACTTGTGACACCACAATGTGTTCATTTAGCAGATTGTCTCTCTTTGTCCATTTAGCTACCAATTTTTAACTTAAAGTACCATGCAGAAACTTTAATAGCATACACGCATTATTCATGTAAAATCGTGAATGGCTGTTTCAAGCACAAACGTTATAACTACGGTTGCATTTGTTCTAATTTACCAGGGCCAGTGGGTCATTGTCGTGCAGGTGCCTGTCTTGTGTGCGAGTGTGTGTGCGAGTGTGTAAGAAGCAGCTAGCTAGCAAGCCATACCTCTCTTTATGAGTTTTCAAGTGAAAGAGAAAGTTTGACGGTGCAATCACGTAATTTTTGCTGCACACATCTTGCAAACAGCAGTCCTTTTTTCCCCAACAACAAAATCTTGTACAACAATTTTCGGAATGGATGTACTCAAATGCTGGTGCTCATGTTGCGGACAACTGATATTAGTTGATAGTTTTTATCAACATGGTGTCCAATTAGAGCAGAGTATAATTTGTTTTCCTGCTCACCAAAATGTTTGATGAAGTACGTGATGATTGTGTGTAGGCGTGCATGCGTGCACTGGATATTAAGAATACATATATTTTTTAATTATAAAAAAATATGAGAGAAGTGCATCTCGCATAAAGGTTTGGAAAACATTAAACTATGGAGTCATCCAGCCAAGTTAAGTCACAAGTCAGATGTGCAAGTCAAGTGTCAAGTACTTTTCTTTCTCAAGTCTGGAGTCATCACAACTCTGTTATTCTCATTTATTTGAGGTTAGCCTGGAGGTGAATTCAGTGGGAAATCACAGTATAGGTTCGGTTCCATTCCAATTCACCGTTGCATCTTTCCATCTAGTAAAAAAACAATGTGTTGCGGTGTTACACACACACTAAAATATTTTTTTGATCAGTACAGTACACTAAAGGGATAGCTTTTTTTTTTTTTTTGTAAGCTGCATCTTAAAAATGAATGTGTGTCCTATAATTAAAGTTTTCACAGTACTGCTCAAATTATCTTGGTAATTACACACTACATTTTCTTCATTACATATTTAGCAAAAATGCAACAGTGCTAACACAAAGCCATTGCCAGAGGGTATACACTCCCAGTTGGGGCTAAGTTCAGATTTCAAATTCATGTTATTTACATGACACCATTTAAGTATAGTCCTCATTTTATTAATTTATATACTATGTATTTATTTCAGAATGACCAAGCAAGACAAGTAATGGGTATGCAATCTAGAGTGGTTAACAGCAAAGAATATATTAAGAAACCAAAATCACAGATTTGTGCCAGGGCTATTACATTGGCTTTTCAGATGTGTCCCGGCCCGGGAATGCGCATTCGTCATGCATTTAAAATGAAAGCAAATACATTTGTAAATGAACTAAACAATACTGAAATGAACTAGCATTTATCGTGAATTTAAAATATCCGCAATGTTTTCAAATGGACAAAACAAAAACCCACACCCCTCCCCCCACTCAACAATTTGGATAGAATTTGGGAAATGTGTGGCCCAGCTGCACTTCTGTTTTTTTGGCACCCATGAAAAAGTTATTGAATAGCCCTGTAATTTCAATCAGATTATTGGAGAGTGCGTTTAATATCAGGGAATCAAAAACCTGAAAAAATGCAGAGACTTGGGTTCATTAAAGCTATGCAACCAAGAGGAAATATTATTTTTTATTAATATATATAGATTAACTCACTTTGTCCTGATGCAGTGTTCAAGAGGAGGAATCAGGCCATTGTCAACATCTTGGGAACAATTCCTTGTAGAATTCATTGTAGCTAATAGAAACAAACATACAAAAATAAGCACCAGTTAGAAAAGGTATGTAAAAAGTGTTATTCTTGATGATGATGATGATAATAATAATAATAATAATAATAAAAACAATAAACTATTTGCAGAGCACTTTTGAGGCCACAGTTTCACATATGCTTATAATGACACTATAAAATAAAAGTATATACAATATATATATAAAAGAATATGCAGAGAACAAAGTACATCTCTATTAATTGGGAGATAGTGACAGGTCAGGGCAAATGTGAAGAGGAGTTTTTAGATAAGGTCAATGACTGCTTTTTGGTACAGTCTGTTACTCAGCCTACGAGAGGGAAATCAATACTGGATCTGGTTTTGTGTAACAATCCTGATAGAATTTGCAGCACAGAGTTAGGAGAACCAATAGGGGCAAGTGACCACAGTGCAGTTATTTTTATATTTTTTGGCAAGTTTGGCTAACTCTCAAATTTATAATTTTAGACGAGCTGACTTTAATAACATGAGAGAGAATTTAAGTAATATAGATTGGGTAAAACTTCTAGATTGCAGAACTGTGAATGAAAAATTGACTATATTTAAAAGGGTTATTGTAGATGTACAGTGTAAATTCATCCCCAAAGTAAGGAAAAATAGGATGAAAAAACTCTCCGCAGTGGATGACTAAATCTTTACGGGAGATTTTGAGGCAAAAGAAACGACTGTACAGAGTATATAAAAAGGATAACTCAGAGAGAAACAAGTTTGATTATTGTAATATGCGGGCTAAGGCTAAAAGGAAATAAGATCAGCGGTTTGAAATTAAAAAGGCTGTAAAATTTTAGTAGTAGAAAAAGGAAAGTTAAGGATGAGGTTAAGTGCATTAAGAATAAGGAAGGAACTTTGGTTTATAATAATAAGGATATTGCAAACACACTAAACAGTTACTTTGTGGAGAGCTTTACTAGAGAAGAGGTTATAAATATGCCTAAATGTATAGACAAGGTACAGAATGTTTTGGAGGACTTTGAAATAAGGGACGTAGAAGTACTACAACAACTACAAAAACTTAAGACAAATAAGGCAGCAGGCCCGGATGGCATATATCCCAGAGTACTCAAAGAATTTGGGGAAATTATATATAAACCATTGACAGATATTTTCATTCAATCCATAATCACTGGAGAAATACCAGATGACTGGAAGCAGGGTAGTATAATTCCAATATATAAGAAGGGGGACCGTACTGACCCAGGGAACTATAGGTCTGTCAGTTTAACTTGCATTGCATGTAAAATGCTGGAAAGTATTATTAGGGATAAGATGGAATCATTCTTGAAAAATAATAGTATTTTAAGGGAGAGCCAACATGGATATCTCAAAGGGAGGTCATGCCTAACAAACCTCCTGGACTTTTTCGAAGAGGCTACAAAGTGTGTTGACCTGAACCAGGCTTATGATATTATATATTTGGACTTTCAGAAAGCATTTGACAAGGTACCACATGAGAGGCTCATTGCTAAAATGAAATCAGTAGGAATTGCAGGAGTAGTTTCACAGTGGGTTAAAAATTGGCTGCAAGGGCGAATACAAAGAGTAACAGTAGGTGGGGCCGAATCTGACCTCGGTGCTGTGGGCAGTGGTGTCCCGCAGGGATCGGTGCTGGGACCTCTGCTTATTTACATAAATGGACTAATGGACATTAGTAGAAAAATAGTTAAATTTGCAGATGATACTAAACTTGGGGGTTTGGTAAACAGTTTGGAATCGACTAAAGTAATCCAAGATGATTTAAACAAAATCCCCAAATGGGCAGATAAATGGCAGATGATGTTCAATATTGCTAAATGTAAAGTTATGCATGTGGGAAATAAAAACATTAGACAGGAGTATTTTATGGGAGGAGAAAAGTTAGTAGGTGTTCAATTTGAAAAGGACTTAGGAATTGTAGTTGATCAAAGCCTATCTGCATCAAAGCAGTGTGCTACAGCAGTGAAAAAAGCCAACAGGATGCTGGGATACATAGCAAAATGTATTGAGTATAAATCAAAGGAGGTTATACTAATGTTATATAATGCCTTTGTCAGACCGCACTTAGAATACTGTGTGCAGTTCTGGGCACCGCACTACAAGAAAGATATAGAAGCTCTTGAAAAAGTCAAAAGAAGGGCAACTAAACTGATACCTGGTATGAAAGGTAAAAGTTATGATGATAGACACTCAATCTATTTAAACTTAGCAAACGGAGACTTAGGGGGGATTTGATTGAGGTTTTTAAATTCCTAAAAGGGATTAACAAAGTAAAATACCAAAGATTTTTAAAGATAAGTGGGGTCAGCAGAGCAAGAGGCCACAGGTGGAAATTAGTTAAAGGCAAATTCCGCACAGATATTAGGAAGTTTTTCTTTACACAGAGAGTAGTCAATGCCTGGAACAGCTTGCCAGGTCAGGTAGTAGAGGCTAGATGTCCAGGCTAGATGTAGTACTAGATACTCTTTAGATTAGGACATGATGAGCCTAGATGGGCCGACCGGCCCGTTCTCATCATTATGTATTCTTATGTTCTTATGTTCTTAATTGGTTTAATTGGGCGGCAGTGGCTCAGTGGTTAGCGACACAGGCTAGCAAGCGGAGGGTTGCTGGTTTGAATCCCAGGAAAGGCCAACAAAAAACAATGAACTGGAAAACGGAGGAAAGCTAGTTCACTTTCTGGGGCATTGCCGAAGTGCCCTTGAGCAAGGCACTGAACCCTTAAACTGCTCCAGGAGCGCCGTACTATGGCTGATCTGCGCTCGGACCTCTCTGATGGAATACATATGTATAGGGGTCTGTGTGTGTGTATCTAGGACAGATATGTGAAAAGACAAATTCCAATTACCTTGTGTAACATGGCTAATAAATTATATTATTCAATTAAATTAATTAATTTTAGCCAACAGTATTGAGTACAAATCGAAGGAGATCATACGCACCCTATACAATGCCCTTGTTAGGCCACACTTGGAATATTGTGTGCAGTTCTGGGGACCGCACTACAAAAAAGATATAGATGCGCTGGAAAAGGTTCAAAGACGGGCAACCAGACTGATTCCAGGCATAAAAGACAAGTGTTATGAGGAAAGGCTAGAGATGCTTGGACTGTTCAAGCTTAGTAAAAGGAGACTTAGGGGAGATTTGATTGAGGCTTTTAAATTTATTAAAGGAATTAACAAAGTGAAGTACAGGAAAGTATTCAAGTTGAGTTCGGTTAGCATAAATGGAAACTGACAAAGGGTAAATTTCACACGGACACTAGGAAATATTTTTTCACACAGAGAGTGATCAATGCGTGGGATAGCTTGCCTGGACATGTAGTGGAGGCTGAGACACTAGGGGTATTCAAGGCCAGGCTCGATCCAGTGTTAGACACTCTAGCCTTTGGGTAAACTAAGCATTGTGAGCAGATTAGTGGTAGGAATGGACGAGCAGTGTTGGGCTGAATGGCCTGTTCTCGTCTTCCCCTTATGTTATGTTATGTTATGTTCATTGGCTAATTCCTCTTGCCTGATCAAATGCTCTGTGCTCTGTTGTGCTGACTTTCTTGTTTGTACATAAGTTCATCTGTGTTGTGCTTTCGCTGTTGTGATTGTTGATATATTAATTAATTTATAGAATTAGCAACAAAGATCAGGTACAGAAGCTCCACAGTGGTCTTCTCAGGAATTCTAATACCACGTGCTAGTAAAGGGAACCAAAATGTTTTTTTTTTTTTTTTTATTAAATCAATTTTGTTTCAGATTCTTCACAATTTGGAAGCCAATTATACCCTCTATTTATTTCCATTAACCCTCCCCGATGAACTCGACATCTCTACGGGGCAAACTAATCTCTGAGGCCGGCGATGATCCACCACCTCCGAGAAGGAACTTGCCAACCCCCTTTCTGGAGACACCCCTACGTGCTTCACAGCGAGTTTGTGCTGACCACCCTCCCCCTCCCAAATGCCGCCCCTGATCGGGGCTAATGGCCAGGGCTGGTCTGACAGAGCCACATCTCTGATAGGCAGCTCACACTCGTACAGGATTAGCCAAATACAGGTACATTACACCACTACATTATCCGCCAGCCTAGGGAACCAAAATTGTATATGAAGATTGAACACATGGCTACAAACCTGGTGTAGGGCCAACGTATGCTTAGGGTAGGGGAAGAGTATTTAAACTAGGGACTGGGGGGGCAGAGAGGAAAAATAATTTTAGTATTAAGGGTAGGGAGGTACAGACTGACCGGATGGAAGATATCTGGGCAAACTAGGTGAGGTGGAGGGAGAGAAGAAATGTACTTTAAATACTTTGAAGTTCCTTTGATTAAATGCCAGTTGATCAAAGTGGGGGGACTGTACTGGGACCTCTGCTCTTCCTTATTGACATGAATGATCTTGACAGGGATGTTAGTAGCAAAATAGTTACATTTGCAGATGATACAAAACTTGGGGGTTTAACAAAACGTTTGGAATCGATTAATCCAAGTAATGTAAAAGCTATGTAAATCCAAGTGTCTTACAGTACTGTGTGAGGTTATGGGCACTACAAGAAAGATATAAAAGCTCTTGAAAAAGTACAAAGAAAGGCAACTACCTTGGGTATCTGTTATGAAAGGTAAAAGTTACAGATTTACAGGATTGTGACTGCCAATGCAATGGCAGTTGCTACAAGGTCGCAATATCTATGTCAGATTTACTAAATGGTAACAAAGTGTCCAATCGCAATTAGGATATAATTTGTGGGGGTTAAGTTACTTTGGGACTTTCCTTTAGATGAACAGTTAAATCTGTTCCTGCATATATATACATGGGGTGAATGGCCATTCAGCCCGTTCTAAGCTCGTCATGTCCTAATCTAAAGAGTAGCTAGTACTGCATCTAGCCTAGACTTGAATAGATCAAGTGTTTCTACCTCTACTACCAAACCTGGCAAGCTGTTCCAGGCATTGACAACTCTCTGTGTAAAGAAAAACTCCCTAATATCCATGTGAAATTAGCCTTTAACTAATTTCCACCTGTGGCTTCTTGTTCTGCTGACCCCACTTATCTTAAAAGATCTTTGGTAGTTCACTTTGTTAATCCCTTTTAGGAATTTTAAAACCTCAATCAAATCCCCCGTAAGTCTCCGTTTGCTAAGTTTAAATAGATTGAGTTTCTTAAGTCTATCCTCATAACCTTTCATACCAGGTAGCAATTTAGTTGCCCTTCTTGAACTTTTTCAAGAGCTTCTATATCTTTCTTGTAGTGTGGTGCCCAGAACTGCATACAGTACTCCCAAGTGAGGTCTGACAAAGGCATTATATAACATTCATATAATCTCCTTTGATTTATACTCAATACTTTTTGCTATGTATCCCAGCATCCTGTTGGCCTATTTCACTGCTGTAGCACACTGCTTTGATGCAGATAGACTTTGATCAACTACAATTCGTCTTTTTCAAATTGAACACCTACAAATTTTTCTCCTCCCATAAAATGCTCTTGTCTTAAGTTTTTATTTCCCACATGCATAATTTTACATTTAGCAATATTGAATGTCATCTGCCACATTTCTGCCCATTCTTGAATTTTGCTTAAATCATCTTGGAGTACTTTAGTTGATTCCAAACTGTTTGCTAAACCCCAAAGATTAGTATCATCTGCAAATGTAACTATCTTTCTACTAACATCCCTACCAAGATCCTTTATGTAAATAAGGAAGAGCAGAGGTCCCAGCACCGATCCCTGCAGGACTCCACTGCCCACAGCACCTAGGTCAGATACAGCCCCACCTCCTGTTACTCTTTGTATTTGCCCTTGCAGCCAATTATGAACCCACTCTGAAACAACTCCTGAAATTCCTACTGAATTAATTTTAACAATGAGCCTCTCGTGTGGTACCTTGTCAAAATATTTTTTTAAAGTCCAAATATATAATAGCATAAGCCTGGTTCAGGTCAACACACTTTGAAGCCTCTTCAAGAAAGTACAGGAAGTTTGTTAGGCATGACCTCCCTTTGAGAAAACCATGTTGGCTCTCCCTTAAAATACTATTGTTTTTCAAGAATGATTCCAACTTGTCCCTTATAATACATTCCAGTATTTTATGAGATGCAAGTTCAACTGACAGGCCTATACGCTCCCCCTTCTTATATATTGGAATTATACTACCCTGCTTCCAGTCATCTGGTATTTCTCCAGTGTTTATGGACTGCATAAAAATATCTGTCAATGGTTTATATATAATTTCCCAAAGTTCTTTGAGTACTCTGGCATATATGTCATCAGGGCCTACTGCCTTATTTGTCTTACGTTTTTTAATTTTTTTTTGTACTTCTATATTCTAAGTCCTCCAAAATATTCTGTACATTTAGGCATATTTATAACCTCTTCTCTAGTAAAGCTCCTTCCTTATTCTTAATGCCCTTAACCTCATTATTAGCTTTCCTTTTTCTACTACGGTATTGAAAAAACGTTTTAGGATTACTTTCTGCATCTTGGGAAATTTTACTTCAAACTGCCTTTTAGTTACTCTTATTTCATATTTTTCCTTACTTTTGGGATGAATTTAGACTGTACATATGCAATAACCCTTTTAAATGTAGTACATTTTTCATTCACAGTTCTGCAATCTAGAAGTTTTACCCAATCTATATTACTTAAATTCTCTCTCATTTTATTAGTCAGCTTGTCTGAAGTTAAAAATTCTAGAGTTAGAGGAGGCTGTCTTAATTTGCCAAAAAATATCAAAAGTAACTGCACTGTGATCACTTGTCCCTAGTGGTTCTACTACCTCTGTGCTGCAAATTGATTTCCCTCTCCTAGGCTGAGTAACAGACTGTACCAAAAAGCAGTCATTGACCACATCTAAAAACTCCTCTTCACATTTACCCTGACATGACACTACTTCCCAATTGATAGAGGGGTAATTGAAGTCGCCCATTATTAACGCCTCTCCTGCACAGGTTTAAGGCTTTATTTACTAAAGCATGCCTTAATTGCAACTCTCCTCTTTATGTGAGAACTCTTGAAACCAGGAGGTATAGCTCCTGGCTATAGCACTGCTTTTTTCTGACTGCATGTTCTCTTCTCTGCCTCGGCCTCTGACTCCCCCGAGCCCTAGATCCTGAGAGAAGTGTGAGCTGCCCCCACCAACCCTCACCCCCACGCCTACCCCAGTCCCTGGATTTGGACCCCCTTCACATGGTTTAGCCTCCCCACTGACTACCTAACTCACAAGGTGCAAAGTCATTCAACACTGAGTCACCTTGGACTGACCATGATATGGTCTTTTTTGGACACACCCTGTGCCGACCAGAAGAGGATTTTTATAGTCTGGTTCCTCCCAAGGTTTCTCCCTATTAAGGGAGTTTTTCCTTGCCATTGTTGCCTTTAGGCTTGCTTTTGTGGGGGTCTAGGCCTGGGTTCCCCCTCTGTTAAGCATTTTGTGACAATTCAATTGTGAAAAGCGTTATACAAATACATTTGATTTGATTTGATTTGAGGTATTTTATGAGCGCGTAGGTATTTCACAATTCCCGGTTTTGTCTTTGCGCTGAAACTATCTTAGTAAATCTGGTCCTCCATTTAAGCTTAGCTAAATATTTGGTTTGAAGGTAAATCCCATACTGATATCAGGAAGTATTTTTAGCTTTCCAGGTTATGTTGTAGAAGCAGAACACTTCAAGTCCAGTCTGAATGCAGTACTGGGTAGACTAGAAAATGACAAGTTTGGAAAAATAAAACGGCCTGTTCATTATGCATTCTTATGTACTTATAAGCCCTGCGATGGATTGGCGACCTGTCCAGGGTGTATTCCTGCCTCTCGCCCCAATGCATGCTGGGATAGGCTCCACCCCCGCGACCCTAACTAGGTATAAGCGGCTGAAGATGAGATGAGATGAGATGTACTTATAAATTAAGAATATATGCACAATTTTCTAAACCAAGACCAGACTAAAAGTCTGTTTAAAAAGTCTGTTTAATGGGTTGGCGGATAGCGTAGTGGTCTAACGCACCCGTATTTGGCTGGTCCCAACCTAATGGTTGTCCTACTGCCAGGTTCTCCCATTGCTGCAGATGAACTCTGAAGCTCTCTTAGAGTGGCCATTGGGTTCTTGGTCACCTCCCTTTGGTTTCATGGCTTGGTTTTTGCTCTGACATGCACTGTGAACTGTGGGACCTTATATAGACAGGTGTGTGCCTTTCTAAATCATATCCAATCAATTGAATTTGCCACAGATGTCAAGTTCTATAGACATCTCAAGGATGATCAAAGGGAACAAGATGCATCTGAGCTCAATTTGCAGTGTCATAGCAAAGGGCCTGAATACTTATGCAAATGACATATTTACATTTGTTATATTTAATACATTTGCAACAATTTCTAAAAACGCGTTTTTGCTTTGTCATTATGGAGTATTGTGTACAGACTGTTTGCCAAAAAATCTATTGAATCCATTTTAAATTAAGTCTATAAGACAACAAAGTGTGGAAAAAGTGAAGGGGCCTGAATACTTTCTGAAGCCACTGATATCTGATATTGATTATCAGAGCTAGCTTGGGCAGCATGACCCAGAGGGTTAAAACTTTGTCCATTTGGAGTTCCCTAAAGTTAAATGCTCTAAAATTCCCTGTTGTTGAATTTTGAATCTGTGATGTTCAATTGACAATATCAATTTAACATTTTAATCACAAGTAAGTAATGATTATAAAACTAGAAAACTGGGCTTTATGATTGTCTAAATTATTCCTGGTTGTTTGCGAAATTGTATACAGCAATTACAAGCAATGAAACCAGAGAATGTTCACTCCAGACCACAAAGTAATGTAATTATTTACTATTTTGTCATATGAGCATAATGAAAACAACAAAACATGGGCAAAAGTAATATTTTCAATATATTAGTTTTCCTAGGATTCAACTTTGTAAACAAGTCACACAATAAATGAATCGAAAACAGGAAGATCATTTACAATGATACCCGTATGTCGTAGGGGACTACAGATTTTGCCATCATAGTTGTGACAAGCTTTGAGCAAGCATGTGATATCTATACAAGCTAATATGCCAGCGAATGTAAGCATGGATGTATGGAACCATATGCATGGTGATATGCATCTGTCTAAACTGAAAAAATACTGATAAGCCAATGAACTGTGAAGCGATGCACCATGGGATATAGTCAGAGGGAGAGCAGACTCTGCTCAATACATGAAGAGTCTCTATCTCCTTGCAAAATTCCGGTCCTACAAGCACATAATTTGTGGGTCCAGGAGTCATATATGAAAATGTCCTTTATGTGCACAGGGGCATTGCTAGAAATTCTGGGCCCCAGGAAAAGATTAGACACATGGGCCCCCTACCAAAAAATGTCATTAAATAAAGCACCTTCACCTTCTATATGTTGCTTAGAGCCCAGCGCTGAGCCTCCTTCTGTGAAGCCCAGTTGACTGGCCACCTGACTCTCAATTGATAGAAGGTCGAGGCTGTTCAATATGTCCTGGGACATCATAGACCTTCGATAGCTTTTAGCTTTTCGATAGCTTTTTAGCTTTTACTCCCCCAGCAACTGTCTGCAGGGTGCAGAAGATGCGCAGCGCAATACAGACCTGTCAAAAAATGCTTTGAACTTGCATATTGTGTACTCCATCGTGTGTCTGACACGCAGTGAAGAGAGCAGCCCGTCTTCACCTTGAGAATGGCCCGTCGCTCTGGGCTGGCACGGAACAGGTTGTAAAGACGATTCACACAGCCCAAAAAAGTTTGTATATTTGGGCAGGATTTGGAGGCTTGTACCCCCAACCGGATTAAGCATATGAGACGCACAAGGTGAATATGTGGCGAGTCGATTCTTTTTTAATATCTACGCTTGCACTCCCCGTGCTTTACCCGACATACACTACTGGTCAAATGTTTTAGAACACCTGAAATTTACGCAGTTTAATGTTTCAATGTACTCTGAAATTAAAGCATAGAGCAAATAAACAATTGGAGATCATGGAATTGTTTTGTTTAACAAAATGTAATCTAAATTTTTGTTGCAGAAGTTCCCACAAATGTGTTGCACTTGTAGGTTGCTTTGCTTTCACCCTTCTGTCCAGTTCATTCCAAACCAGCTCGATGGGGTTTAAGTCTGGAGACTGTGATGGCCATTCCATGATTTGAAGCCTACCGTCTTGTTCTTTTCTTCTGAGGTAGTTCTGACATAGCCTGGAGGTATGTTTTGGGTCATTATCTTGCTGTAGGATGAAACCCTGACCAACTAGGCGTAGACCAGAGGGTATTGCATGGCGCTGCTAAATGCTGTGGTAGCCCTTTTGGTTCAGGGTGCCAGTCACTCTGTGCAAGTCACTGATTCTGGATCCAGCAAAAGAGCCCCAGACCACATGCTTCCTCCTCCATGTTTGACAGTTAGTGTCACACACTGAGGAACCATCCTTTCCCCTACTCGACAGCTTACAAAAACCCTACGTGATGAACCAAAGATTTCAAATTTGGATTAATCGGTCCATAAGACCGAGTAGTCCACTGGCGGTGTAGTCCACTGGCGGTGCTTCATGGCCCAGGCAAGCCCTTTTTCTTATTTTGCCATCTTAGCAATGGCTTTCTTACTGCCACTCGACCTGTCGAACCTGCAGCTCAAAGTCTTCTCTTGACAGTTGAAACTGAGACTTTCTTACTTCGACCAGTGTTAAGCTGTGCTTGAAGCAGTTGTCCTGTGAGCCGCCTATCACGCAAGCTGTTGACTCTCAGAAACTTGTTTGTTGTGGCTTTGGGTCTGCCAGACCTCTTCCTTTCCTCCAGTTTCCAAGTGCTCACTGACACCTTGGTCTTCTTTTTGCAATTTCTCTAAAGGGAAGACCTACACTTTTAAGGGTTATCTGTCTTTTTTTTTAACCTCTGGCAGTTTACTGCTTACCTTTGTACGATTTCAGGTTGTTCACTGGACTTGAACTTCTTAAATTTCAGTAAATATGGAAAAATGGGGGTGTTCTAAAACTTTTGACCGGTAGTGTATTAGCATCATTGTTGTAGCACTGGCCTCGGCAGTCTGCTATAATGATAACATACTTTTGCAATACACTTTCAACCATTTCACAAATTTCTTTGCTTGAATTTTTAGTTTTTAATGATAGAAACTGTTCACTCATCTCCCATCCACCCATATCTTGGTCATTGCACACATATCTAACAGAACATTCTGCTCTGTATGGGAGATGCCTTGAGTTGCATTGCACATAATTTGACACACTTTTGGTCAAGGGACTGAGTGACTTTTGTAATTTGGATGATCTATTACGTGCAAATCAATAGGTTGAAATTAAAACCAAAATATCCCCTCCAACCCCAACCTTGTGATATGTTAGAAAGGTGTTTCTGTCCCGTGTGTTCGTGGGTCAAATTTGACCCATGATTTAAAAACACCAAAACGCTCAAAAACAATGACTATCATCCAATATTGTTTTTACTACATCATAACTAACTTATTATGCAATCATAACCATACAATCCTGTTGTAATTTTATTTTATGGCCCCAAGGCCCCAAGACACATTATTTCAATGCACTGCTGGGTCTTCCCGGACCTGAAATAGAAGCATACACTTTTTTTTAGAGAGACTCTTCAATTGACCCTTCGCTAAACCACGCCCAAAAACGCAAACTGGCCAATCACAGCGCCGTGTTTTACATACTCCGACAGAGGATCCGACAGTGTTTGGCTGCCTTCCATTGAATTACACCCAAAAATCAGAAATTTTCTTCATTTTCGAGCTGGTTTTGCGGATTTTTAGCAAATTATGGTTAAACGTTGTGCCTGGGGCACGTGTAACAGTGACACTCGTTACCCAGAGAGGTTTGAAGGAGATATACGTTTTTTTCCCTTTATAAAACCTAAATAAAATCCTGAAAAGTGTTAGCCAGCTAAGCTAACGTGGCTACGGTCTGGATATACAGCTCCGGGTTGCAACGTTGGTAAAGTTAGACTAAATGTTAGCTTTGTTATTCGTGATCCAGACAGCTTGCTAACGTTAAGATGTTACAGTCAAGCTCTAGAAAACCAGTGGGTAATGTTACCTTGATGTCAAAATGTAATACTATTTTTTCATTACTATTTCAGCACTTTGTCAAATGGGAAGCCCAGTCCCAGTACCCAAATCTTGTGGAAGACTGGGCTGACACACTGCTGATATTTTTTGCTTTACAGAGGTCCAGGGTATGGAGCTACCTGTGGAGCTAACCAGAGTAATGTCGTTACAGCACACTATAGGTGACTAATGTTACGTTAGTTAGCTAATGCTAGCTAACTTACTACTGAATGTAACGTTATATAGGCCTACTGCTTTTGCTTTTTAATGATTGTAATAGTGAATAGAGGCCTACCCAGCTTTACAGGAACAGTGTAACTTAATGTCGTTGTCCTCTGTCTCAATCGCCCGGTGATGCGGTGGTTCACTTTTACTCTGATCTGTAGGCTTTCGCTTCTATCTTAATTTTTTTAACGTCATTTTGTTGCTGAGTCGGTGTGATATCTTGAATATAACCTTCAAATGCATATTGTATACCCTTCTGTCTGCTTCTATCTGAAATCGCTTTTTCTATTTTCCAAAAATTGGACAATATTTCTCCAGGGAGTGCAGTTAGTGACAGTGGGAGCGCCATGCTGGCTCCGAAAGCTTGACGTACATAGCAACAATAACTAAGGGGGGCGTGGTTTAGCGAAGGGTCAATTGCATCCTCCCTTTCACTTAGTATTCTTTTCAATACCCTCTGACCACATAGTTCTATGAACTTGTTCTGGATTTCAGCACTGAGGTAATGAGTTAACCATGTTCTTTTTATTTTCTCTTTGACTTTTTGGAGGTTCTAATTTTTTTTTTATAACGGTTTGAATGTACAGAGGAAATTCCCATTATGAAGATCGTCCAATGTCTTCATTTTCCCCCTGAAAGGCAAAGTTCTTGATGCTATATACAAAATTACACCCAAAACCCTCCCCAAAAGTGCTTTATTCTTTTCTAGCAATGACTGAATTTGTTTCAGGAGCTGACTGTCTACCCCCCTCACTTTCATTAAAGAATGTTTCAGATTTTTCCACTTCCAGTGACAATATTTGTACAGCCCAACCGCTTCAATCTCTGGTAGCTTGTTATACATTCTGCGCCATGTCACTGTTGACAATTGACACTTACTGTTAAGTGCGCTAAGCGATGGTCTGGTTAACGCATGAGAGAAAAGCATACATGGAATGCAATACAGTGCGTTTGTATTTTGCCTGCAAATGAGGTATTCTCTTGGTATTTTTTCACGACCATTTGATTACTTGGAGAATTGCACATAATTAGGGAATGGCTTGCCCTCTGAGTCGATAGGCATGCTTTTCAAAAGATCTGTCACCTCTAATTACCTCTAATGACCTCTGGCTAATTCACGCCCTATCACTGTCTTTCAACTTTTCTGGCCACAATCCTCGGCCATCGGCTACATCTACTTCCTCCTCATCACCTCTGTCACTGTCAGTCTTTCTCCTTTTCTTCCCCCTCCACTTCCTTAGTACTTTCTACTAGTCCTTCATTGCCGGGTTCAGGTGCAAATCATCTGCAGTAAAGCAAGATTATAGGCTAAATTTGAATCTTAGTCTTTTCATTTAATATATTTTTTTAACTACAAAAGAATACTCAGGATACATTATATAAAATGAGTGGCTGCATAATGAAGCTATTTTACAAACTAAATTATATAATAACTGCCATCTAGTTTTTTTTTGGAACAAGGCTTCATGATATCCTCCACAACAGCTATATAAACACTACAAAACTGATTTTTACCATTTTAGACAATTCTGAAGGTCTCTAAAAAAAGTGTATGCTTTGGTGTTTGGGTCCGCCGTGACCCGTTTCAAGTTAGAAATTATATAATAACTACCATTTAGTAGTTTTTTTTGGAACAAGGCTTCATGATATCCTCCACAACAGCTATATAAACACTACAAAACAGATTTTGACCATTTTAGACAATTCTGAAGGTCTCTCAAAAAAAAAGTGTATGCTTCTATTTCAGGTCCGGGAAGACCCAGCAGTGCATTGAAATAATGTGTCTTGGGGCCTTGGGGCCATAAAATAAAATTACAACAGGATTGTATGGTTATGATTGCATAATAAGTTAGTTATGATGTAGTAAAAACAATATTGGATGATAGTCATTGTTTTTGAGCGTTTTGGTGTTTTTAAATCATGGGTCAAATTTGACCCACGAACACACGGGACAGAAACACCTTTCTAACATATCACAAGGTTGGGGTTGGAGGGGATATTTTGGTTTTAATTTCAACCTATTGATTTGCACGTAATAGATCATCCAAATTACAAAAGAGGATACCTCCCATGCAAAGGGGGCCACTAATTTGCTCATGAAAGTTTAGCAAACGTTAGCTATTCTGCTTACCTCTGAAATCCTTATTTCCAGTCTCAGCAATGATGTGTTGATATGTGATCTCTCTTGGAAAATAACTTAGTCATAAATTGTAGGAGCCATTTTTGTGGAATCTGTAATTTTGTCATTTGTAAATTTGAATATGCAGACAGGACAGGACCTTTATTTAGACAGGACCTTTATTTTGAAATTCCTGAATCCTGAAGGCTTGAGCGCACCTGTATATATTGGGGATAATGTCAAGTTTGTAGAGAGTTTGGGAGTGGGAAAGCATACAGCTTTCGACCACATACTCGCACAAATGCAATAATATTGGCGCATTTTGGAATATAGCTTTTTAGCTTTTTTTCTTTGTTTGTAAACTTACGTTTTTGTTTAATAAATCACCATCAAAACGGCAACTTTTTGGACATGGAAATTCTATGTTTGGAATGTGCGTTGGGGCACCTACTCCCACCTCAGTAGTGGCTTAATCGAACCAATTGGAATAGAAAGCTCCTACATGAAAGTCGAAAGCTTGCTTGGATTATCACTCAAATTCCACGGGTTATGGGACCGGCACACACAGCGTGAGAGTTTGGAGAGTTGCCAGCATTTGTAACGTTGTTTCACCTATGTGTTGTGTGGGGAATGGCAAACAATAATAAAGAATTGCCCCATGCTGGTTGAGGAAGAAACTGGATATTGATGATGTTGAGGATGACATTGGTGATTTACCCACTGGGGTTACAGAGGAAATGTTATATAAATGTATTGGCTCGCGGAGAGCAAAGTTGGGTGTGTTAACGCGGAAAAGTAATGATATATGCATATGCGCACACAAAGCGATATTGACACCGTGTGTGGCCTCCAAGATGCGCTTGATCATTGCTTGGCTGAGTTCATGGAAATGCAAGTGTCCGTGCAGATGGCACTACCTGTCTCAGAAAGAGAGGCAGATTACATGAACTGGTATGAACCAAAATTAGTTGGATTCAAGGAGTTCATTCTTGATCACATGACTCGTATGGGGCTGGAGCCGCATCATCAATGGATGACGAACTTCAACCCTATGACAGCATCTCTAAAGTATCTTCACGCAACAAAGCATTCAGCAAAAGATCAAGCACATCCTCTGTGCGCCTAAGAATAGAAGCAGCTACATTGGATAAAAAACATGAATTAGAATTTGGAGGAAGTTCAACTCAAAGCAAGAAGAGAAAAACTTGCAATGGAAACCGAATTGGCTGCATCTGCCACCAAAATAAAAGTCCTGGAGGAATATGAAGAATCATCCACAGCTGATAGGAAAAGAACATCTCAGATTCGAACGCAAAGACAAATGCCAATAGATGGTACAAACCTGCACATTAAGAGAGAACAAACACTAAGGAGACAAACTTTAGAGCACTTTGAACCACTTAGCCCTGCAGAAAACGCAGAGCATACCTCTAATGAGGGAAGACAAGCTGTGGTAGCATCAAGTAGAGGCTCAGTGTCCAGACAGAATACTTCAGCTACCCGTTTGAATGCCCAGATTACCCCGTCTGTTGGAAGGGGTTCAAGCACAAGAAGGAGATTCTGAACATGTCATAATTACAGACGTCTTGCGTAGGCAAAATGATATCGCTGAGCTCTTAGTTAAACAGCAACAACTCTCCATGCTGCCCTCTAAGGAATTACCAGTGATTCTCTCAAGTTTTAAATCTTTTATTAGAGCCTTTGAGCATGGCATTGAAGGAAAAACTCAATGCAGTCAAGACAGACTTTACTTCCTCGAGCAGTATACTGGAAGCCAGCCAAAGGAACTGGTTAAGAGCTGCACACACATGGATCCACAGAGAGGTTATGAAGAGGCCAAAAGTTTGCTGCAACAAAACTTTGGTGATGAAGTTAAAATAACAAATGCCTTTATGGCAAAGGTTTTAGTTGGCCTGTTATTAAAACAGATGATGGAAAGGCTTTATCCAGCTATGCGCTCTTTTTAAGAACCTGTTGTAAAACCATGCAAGATGCGGAACCCCTAGTGGAGCTGGAAACATTATCCAACATTAGAATCTTTGTCCAAGCTGCCATTCAGGCTGCGTGATAGATGGAGGTCTATTGCTTGTGACATTCAGTAGAAAACCAACCGTAGAGCCAAGTTTGCTGACTTCGTGCAGTTTGTGGAAAAACAAGCACGGATAGCCTTAGACCCTGCATTTGGTTAATTCAAGAGCTGGCTGGCAGTGTAGTGTAATGGTTAGGGAGCTGGACTTGTAACACAAAGGTTGCAGGTTCAATTCCCAGGTGGGGCACTGCTGTTGTACCCTTGAGCAAGGTACTTAACCTGAATTGCTTCAGTAAAATATCCAGCTGTATAAATGGATTGTATGTAAAGAAATGTAAACTGTGTAAGTCGCTCTGGATAAGAGCGTCTGCTAAATGCCTTTAAAAAAAAAAAGAAAAAAAAGAAAAGAGCAAGCTGTCAAAATTAATCTCAAGACAAAATCAAATTAATTCAAACATCACAGTAAATTAAAAGCATCCAGCAGAGGGAGCAGCTTTACCACCTCTGTATCAACAGTTTCTGATGTTTGCAATAAGTCAGCAAAAAAGCCATGTTAATACAGATTAACTCCAATGCTTTTGAAAAACCTTGCATGTTTTGTGGTGAAGATCATGCAATGGAGGTCTGCAAGAAGATGAGAGCATCACCAAATGCAGAAAGAGTGGAGTTTTTCAAGGCCAAGGGTCTTAGTTTTGGATACCTTAGCAGGGGGCATATGAGCCAAAAATGTCATGGACGCATGACCTGTAAAACCTGTCAACAGAAACACCCAAGCATTTTGCACATTGATGTAGAAGTCAGGAAAAAGACATTGGATGCACGCTCTGCTAATAAATTATACCTTAGCAGTGCTTTGGTGTCAGTAGGCACTCACAGGCATACTGGGGCTGGAAGCTTGGAATGTGCACTTGCTGTGGTACCTGTTCCGGTCAAGATATTTAACAGTAATAAAACAATTTTGACTAATGCTTTTGTGGACCCAGGGAGCTCTGCAACCTTTTGTACAGAGACTTTGACGGAACAGCTGACAACAAAGGGCAAAAAAGAGAAGATCCTGTTAAAGACCATGGGACAGGAAAAGCCCATCAGCAGTTTCAAGATCTCTGGGATGGAAATGGCTGGACTTGGTGAGAAAATGTTCCTTAAACTTTCAGATGTTTACACTCAGAAGTCCATTCCAGTCACAAGTGACAACCTACTTTCCCAAGAAGATTTGTATGAATGGACTTATTTAAAAGATATAAAGCTCACTCACAGTGATGCAGATATTGGACTCCTAATTGGTGTCAACACTCCTAAGGCATTAGAACCATGGACAATTGTCAACAGTATTGGTGATGGACCCTACACTGTGAAGACAGTTCTTCAATGGTGGTAAATGACCCACTCACTGGCAACTCTGAGGGTGAATGTACTTATCCCCTTGTTTGTGCCAACAAAATATCTATTGCCAGTTTGGAGGAGTTGTTGGTGAAACATTACTATCAGGATTTCATTGAGAATTGTCCAGACAAGGCTGAAATGTCTATTGAAGATCAACGGTTTATGGAAATTATGGAAGGTCCAGTTACAGTTACAGAAAATGTCAAACAACCGGCATTTCCCTGCCTACTCATTTAATACAAAAATTAAAATGTCTAACCTTTTCCTTCCCAGTGTTACAGGTATGGTATGCAGCTGCCTACAATGATGTCTATTGCTGTATTACTGCACTGATCTCTTGCGTGAACTGATTGTTCCTACCATGTATTAATGCACATCTTGTAAGTCACTCTGGATAAGAGCATCTGCTAAGTACTTAAAATGTAAATGTAAATGTAATGCAAAGAGCATTTCATTTGTTGAAGAAGCTGAAGAGAAACTCTAGCTTCTATAATTCAAGGGGTATGAATGAGGTCATTAACAAGGCTATGCCAAACCTGTACCACAAGAATTGCTGTATCGTGATGATGGTAAGGTGTGGTATATTCCAAATCACGGAGTTTACCATCCAAGAAAACAAAATCTTTGAGTTGTCCTTGATTGTGCGTCTTATTTTCATGGAACCTCCTTGAATCGTGAGCTCCTCCAAGGCCCAGATTTAACCAGCAGTTATTGGAGTGCTTCTCCGATTTCGCCAGGGTGCTGTTGCTCTGATGGCAGACATAGAGGCAATGTTCCATCAGGTGAGGGTGCCAAGTGAGGACACAGACTTCTTACGTTTCCTCTGGTGGCCTGACATCAGTCAAGACCTGGTCGACTATAGAATGACTGTTCATCTTTTCGGTGCTGTGTCTTCTCCCAGCTGTTCCAGCTTTGCCCTTAAACAAACACCTAAGGACAACTAGAAGAAGTACCCTAAGGAAGTCATTCACACAGTAAAAAAAAACGTTTATGCAGATGACTGCCTCAAATCTGTTGCAAACGTGAACAAATTGGACATAGTGGGAGGAAGCATACACTGTCAAGGCTGCAAAAGAGATACTGGATTCCACATGCTAATACTGCTGTAAGAAGTATGATTAGGAATTGGTTTACCTGTCGGCATCTACATACAAGTAGCAGAATAGAAAATGTCTGATCTTCCTAAGGATCGTTTACCTCCGAATCTACCTCCTTTTACATGTGTCAGACATAAGATCGGACAACGGCACCAACTTTGTTGGAGCCAATCGAGAGCTTAAGGCAGCCTTAAAGAATCTGGATCAGAGCAAGATCCATAAAGCCTTACTGCTGGATGGTATAAAGTGGGTGTTCAATCCTGCATTTGGAGCTCATTACGGTGGAGTGTGGGAGCGCATGGTGCGCTCTATTAACATAAGAACATAAGAACATAAGAATACATAATGATGAGAACGGGCCGTTCGGCCCATCTAGGCTCATCATGTCCTAATCTAAAGAGTATCTAGTACTACATCCAGCCTGGACTTGAATAGCCCAAGCGTTTCTGCCTCTACTACCTGACCTGGCAAGCTGTTCCAGGCATTGACAACTCTCTGTGTAAAGAAAAACTTCCTAATATCTGTGCGGAATTTGCCTTTAACTAATTTCCACCTGTGGCCTCTTGTTCTGCTGACCCCACTTATCTTAAAAAATCTTTGGTATTTTACTTTGTTAATCCCTTTTAGGAATTTAAAAACCTCAATCAAATCCCCCCTAAGTCTCCATTTGTTAAGTTTAAATAGATTGAGTGCCTTAAGTCTATCATCATAACTTTTACCTTTCATACCAGGTATCAGTTTAGTTGCCCTTCTTTGGACTTTTTCAAGAGCTTCTATATCTTTCTTGTAGTGCGGTGCCCAGAACTGCACACAGTATTCTAAGTGCGGTCTGACAAAGGCATTATATAACATTAATATAACCTCCTTTGACTTATACTCAATAATTTTTGCTATGTATCCCAGCATCCTGTTGGCTTTTTTCACTGCTGTAGCACACTGCTTTGATGCAGATAGGCTTTGACCAACTACAATTCCTAAGTCCTTTTCAAATTGAACACCTACTAACTTTTCTCCTCCCATAAAATACTCCTGTCTAATGTTTTTATTTCCCACATGCATAACTTTACATTTAGCAATATTGAACGTCATCTGCCATGTATCTGCCCATTTTTGGATTTTGTTTAAATCATCTTGGATTACTTTAGTCGATTCCAAACTGTTTGCCAAACCCCCATGTTTAGTATCATCTGCAAATTTAACTATTTTGCTACTAACGTCCATATCAAGATCATTTATGTAAATAAGGAAGAGCAGAGGTCCCAGCACCGATCCCTGCGGGACACCACTACCCACAGCACCGAGGTCAGATTCGGCCCCACCTACTGTTACTCTTTGTATTCGCCCTTGCAGTTAATTTTTAACCCACTGTGAAACTACTCCTCCAATTCCTACTGAATTCAATTTAGGAATGAGCCTCTCATGTGGTACCTTGTCAAATGCTTTCTGAAAGTCCAAATATATAATATCATAAGCCTGGTTCAGGTCAAAACACTTTGTAGCCTCTTCGAAAAAGTCCAGGAGGTTTGTTAGGCATGACCTCCCTTTGAGAAATCCATGTTGGCTCTCCCTTAAAATACTATTATTTTTCAAGAATGATTCCAACTTATCCCTAATAATACATTCCAGCATTTTACATGCGATGCAAGTTAAACTGACAGGCCTATTGTTCCCTGGGTCAGTACGGTCCCCCTTCTTATATATTGGAATTATACTACCCTGCTTCCAGTCATTATGGATTGAATGAAAATATCTGTCAATGGTTTATATATAATTTCCCCAAGTTCTTTGAGTACTCTGGGATATATGCCATCTGGGCCTGCTGCCTTATTTGTCTTAAGTTTTTGTAGTTTTAACCTCATCCACCCTTTCCTTTTTCTACTACAATATTGAAAAAACTTCTTAGGATTAACTTTTGCATCTTGGGAAATTTTAATTTCAAACCGCCTTTTAGCTGATCTTATTTCCTTTTTAGCCTTAGCCCGCATATTACAATAATCAAACTTGTTTCTCTCTGAGTTATCCTTTTTATATACTCTGTACAGTCTTTTTTTTTTTTTTTTTTTTTTTTAAGGGGAAGACGAGAACAGGCCATTCAGCCCAACACTGCTCGTCCATTCCTACCACTAATCTGCTCACAATGCTTAGTTTACCCAAAGGCTAGAGTGTCTAACACTGGATCGAGCCTGGCCTTGAATACCCCTAGTGCAGGGGGCTCTTTCAGCCTTAACCTGCGTGGCTCAATTGAATCGGCAAAATTGGGCCGGGTCCAAATGGCTCTTTGAGTGTTATGGGTTGCCGACCCCTGCCCTAGTGTCTCAGCCTCCACTACATGTCCAGGCAAGCTATTCCACGCATTGATCACTCTCTGTGTGAAAAAATATTTCCTAGTGTCCGTGTAAAATTTACCCTTTGTCAGTTTCCATTTATGCCCCCTCGTTCTGCTAACCGAACTCAACTTGAATAATTTCCTGAAATTCACTTTGTTAATTCCTTTAATAAATTTAAAAGCCTCAATCAAATCTCCCCTAAGTCTCCTTTTACTAAGCTTGAACAGTCCAAGCATCTCTAGCCTTTCCTCATAACACTTGTCTTTTATGCCTGGAATCAGTCTGGTTGCCCGTCTTTGGACCTTTTCCAGCGCATCTATATACTTTTTGTAATGCGGTCCCCAGAACTGCACACAATATTCCAAGTGTGGCCTAATGAGGGCATTGTATAGGGTGCGTATGATCTCCTTCGATTTGTACTCAATACTCTTGGCTATGTATCCCAGCATCCTGTTGGCTTTTTTAACTGCTACCGCACATTGACCAGTCCCTGACAAGCTTTGAACTAGTACTCCTAGGTATTTTTTTACATGTGCACATTCTAGTTTTCTACCTCCCATAAAGTAATCCTGTCCTATGTTTTTATTCCCCACATGTAGAACTTTACATTTAGTTGTATTAAATTTCATTTTCCAGGTTTCTGCCCATTTCTGGATTCTATTGAGATCGTCTTGGATTACTTTAGAGGATTCCTGACTATTTGCTAAACCTCCCAGTTTTGTATCATCTGCAAATTTAACTAATGTACTTTCAATGTCCATATCAATGTAATTTATGTAAATGATAAAGAGCAGTGGTCCCAGCACCGATCCCTGCGGGACTCCACTTCCCACTATGCCCTCCTCGGATAAGATCCCGCTTATTACTACCCTTTGTGTTCTATCCAGTAACCAGTTCCGAACCCACTCTAAAATGCCACCTGTAATTCCTACTGCTCTCATTTTGATAATAAGTTTGTCATGTGGCACCTTATCAAATGCTTTTTGGAAATCTAAGTATATAATATCATACGCCTTTCTCTCATCCAGACACTTGGTTGCTTCCTCAAAAAATGTCAGCAGATTTGTCAGACATGACCTACCCTTGCAAAAACCATGCTGGCTATCCCTTAGGATGTTGTAATTTTCTAGAAATACTTCTAGTTTATCTTTAATAATAGATTCCAATATTTTGCATTTGATGCAAGTTAAACTAATAGGCCTATAGTTTCCTGGATCAGTACGGTCCCCTTTCTTATATATTGGTACCACAATACGCTGTTTCCAGTCATTTGGTACTTCACCAGTCTTTAAAGACAGTCTAAAAATACTTCTCGCTTAACTCCTTTAGTACCCTGGGGTATATGCCATCTGGGCCGGCTGCCTTATTAGTCTTTAATTTATCCAATACTTCCATATCCCCTATCTCTGTATCCGCTAAGACTTTCTGAGTAATGAATATGCCTTCCGGCCTATTAGCAGCCTCTTCTCTGGTAAAACTCTCTACAAAACAGCCATTTAGAGCATCTGCAATATCCTTATGTTTACAGAGCAGTGCCCCGTCTTTGTTTTTAATTCCCTTAATCTCCTCTTTGACTTTTCTTTTCCTACTACAGTATTGAAAGAAACGCTTAGGGTTACTTGCCTTTCGTAGATCCTTTTGGCTACCCTTAGTTCTTTTTTGACCTTAGCACGCACACGACAATATTCAGCCTTATTACTCTCGGTACTGTCGTTTTTATATATCTTAAACAGTTTTTTCTTCTCCCTCAAACTGTCGCATATCTTTATTTATCCATGGTGGGGACTGCTTTTCCAACTTACTTTTCCACACCGTAGCAATACATTTACACTGTGCATCAAGTATAACCCTTTTAAACTTGTCCCACTTTTCATTCACTGTCCTACAATCAAGAAGATGTCCCCAGTCTACCATGCTTAATTCTAATCGCATCTGTTTGAAGTTGGCATGCCTAAAATAAAAAATCCTTGTGTTAGATGGGGCCCTCTTAGTTTGCCATAATATATCAAATCCGATTGTGGAATGATCGCTTGTCCCAATGGGTCCCATTACCTCTATACTACTGATTCTGTCGGCGTCATTACATAACACCAGATCTAGAATTGAATTTCCTCTTGTAGGCTGTCTAACATACTGTGCCAAAAAAAGATCATTAATAACATCTAGAAATTCTTCCTCCCTATTTCCTTGTCCTGTCTCCAATTCCCAATTAATACCAGGGTAATTTAAGTCACCCATGATAATAGTCTCACCTCCTCTGCAAGCTTGTTTTATATTTTCAAAAAGCATTATATTCATATTGCTGTCTGAAGCTGGTGGTCGATAACACACCCCTATATTTAATCCCTTCTCATGTTCCCCTATGAGCTTTATCCAAATATCCTCACTAGGCATGTGTTGGCTAATTTCTGGAAACTGCTGCACATTGAGATTATCTTTCACATATAGTGCCACACCCCCACCTCTCTTACCGGATCTATCCTTCCTAATAAGTTTATACCCTTCTATATTGTATTAGTCCCCATCCTCTTCTCCCAGCCACGTCTCTGTAATCCCTACGATATCATAGCCTTTGCTATTGATATCAACCTCTATTTCCAGAAATTTATTTTTTATACTTCTAGCATTAAAACATAGACATTTCAGACTACTGTTTCTACTATTCCTCTCCCGCTCCCTCACTCCCTTCCATCCCAAGCCACAATTGCTAAAATTTTGTTTAATCAAGACTTTATTAATGCTTTCACTGTTATATGTAGTCTTGACAGACTCCTCCCTGCCCCCCGAGTCTCTAGTTTAAATAATACTGCGCTACCCTAAGCATACGCTGACCCAGAGCGTAGGTACCCATCCGGTTCAAGTGTAACCCATCGCGCTTGTACAGGTCACCCCTGTTCCAAAAGAAGTCCCAGTGCTCAATAAATCTATACCCCTCTTTCCTACAGAAGGATTGTAGCCACGTGTTAAATCTATAGATACACTCCAGCTTCCCTCTGCTTGCACGTGGTACTGGTAGAATTCCCGAGAAGACTAACGTGGAGGTTTTGCTCCTAATCTTCGCTGCTAGATCCTCAAATTTATCTTGCAGGACCTCCAACCTGCCCTTACCCATGTCATTGGTCTCTACGTGGACCATGACCACTGGATGCCCTTCTGCTTTGGCCAGGAGCTTGTCCACACGCTCAAGAAGATCCCCAACCTGGGCACCAGCGAGGCAACACACCGTGCGAGCCTCCTTGGCCCGGGAACAGACTATGCTGTCCACTCCCCTGATTATAGAATCCCCCACTACCAACAATCAATCAATCAATCAATCAATCTTTATTTTTGTATAGCGCCATTTACAAACAGGTTGTCACACAGCGCTTCACAATTGGCATTTTCCAGAGGGAATCAATCTAATCTAGATGTAACAAAGGCATGTACCAATTTTTCTGCATCTATTAATGACGGGAAGCCCCTAATTTTGGCAATATTCCTCAGGTGAAAAAAGGCTATTCTGGAAATGTTTTTGATGTGACTATCAAATGAGAGACCAGGATCTATAGTAACACCAAGGTATTTTACCACCAAACTTGCAGCAACAGAGCAACCATCCAGATTAAGAGATAAATCAGATAACCCTCTTCTGAGGTTTTTGGGCCCCAAGACCAACATCTCTGTTTTATCAGTATTCAACAATATAAAAATTATCTGACATCCAGTCTTTTATGTCTTTAAAACAGGCCTCCAACTGTTCGAATTGTCCTTCGCCAGGTTTCATTGATAGGTATAATTGTGTGTCATCTGCGTAGCAGTGAAAATGTACGCCATGTTTACGAATGACATCACCAAGTGGCAACATGTAAAGGGAGAACAATAATGGCCCCAAAACAGAACCTTGAGGGACACCATATTCCACCTTGATGAGAGCAGAGGGCTCATAATTTAACTGCACAAATTGATACCTATCTGACAGGTAGGACTTAAACCAGGAGAGTGCCTGTCCACGCAGTCCAACTAGGTTTTCAAGTCTGCTCAAAAGAGTTTGGTGGTCTATTGTGTGAAACGCAGCACTTAAGTCCAAAAGCACAAGAATAGAGACGCATCCACGGTCAGCTGATATCAGTAAGTCATTAACAACTTTAATAAGAGCAGTCTCAGTGCTATGGTGTTGCCTAAATCCTGACTGAAAAGTTTAATAGATGTCATTTGATGTCAGGAATGGAGTCAGTCTCTGAGCTACGGCTTTCTCTAGAATTTTTGAGAGAAAAGAAAGATTAGAAATTGGCCTGTAGTTACTGAGATTTTCTGGGTCGAGGTTTGGTTTCTTTACAAGTGGCTTAATTACTGCCACTTTTTGAGAAATTGGCATATAGCCTGATGATAGAGACAGATTAATAATGTCTAGCATGGATTGCCCCATAACAGGAAGAAGTTATTTAACAAGTTTTGTTGGGATTGGGTCTAATTGGCAAGTAGATGGTTTGGAGGACATAACCAATTTAGAAAATTCAGTCCACTCCAGAGCGCTAAAAAACTCAAGAGTAGCCATAGGACCCCTGTCCTGGTAAGCCTGTGCTTTCTGAACAGTGTCTGCTACAGCAGAAGGTGTCATTTTAGTAATTTCATCTCTAATTTTCTCAATCTTCTCAGAGAAAAAGTTCATGAAATCATTACTATTATAGGCTGCCAGAGGCTTAGCATTGGTTTCAGTCTGGTTCTTTGTCAGTTTGGCCACTGTATCAAAAAGAAAATTTTTATTATTAGATCAGACAAATAGGTTGACCTTGCGGAGGAGAGAGCATATTTGTACTGTACCAGACTGTCTTTCCAGGCAGAATAAAATACTTCTAATTTAGTCGATCGCCACTTACGTTCCAACTTGCGAGAAGCCTGTTTAAGAGCACGTGTGTGGTCAGTATACCATGGTGCAAGCTTCTTTTGGCTAGTTTTTTTCTTTTTGAGAGGCGCAACAACATCAAGAGTGTTGCGCAGGGTGTAATTTAGATTGTCCGTCAGCTGATCAATAGATTGTAGGCTAGTGGGATCCTGATTAACAGTAAATGATTCTTGGAACAGGCTGACAAAGTTAGGTATCGTAGAGGAATTTAGGGAGCGACTAAAGTAGAACACTGGTTTTGATCTAATAGCAGTGGTAGCGTGAATTTCAAACGTAATAAGGAAATGGTCAGAGAGCACAGGATTATGAGGAGAGACAACTAGATTGCTAATGCTAATACCATAGGATAAAGCTAAGTCCAGTGTATGTTGATGGCAATGAGTCGGCCCAGACACATTTTGGACAAAACCAACGGAGTCAAGAATAGAAGCAAAAGCCTTCACTAGAGAATCATTTCCATTATCAACATGAATATTAAAGTCGCCTATGATCACAACTTTATCTGCCATAACTGCTAGGTTTGATAAAAAGTCAGAAAACTCTGAGAGGAAAGCAGCATAGGGTCCAGGGGGTCTGTAGATTGTAACTAGTATAAAAGATGAAGTAAATATAGATCTATTATCTACATTAGTCTGTATGGAGCCCAGGGAAAGCACTTCAAATGAAGAGAATACCATATTTTCCGGACTATAAGCCGCTACTTTTTTCCCATGCTTTGAACCCTGCGGCCTATACAACAGTGCGGCTAATCTATGGATTTTTACAGCTAACAGCCACTAGGGGGCCTTCTAAGTCTATGGATTTTACAGGTTACGGTCCACCACCTTTAAACTCTATGGGCTCTATGGCCGGTCCACGCCCCCCACCTTTAAGCGGCGGGCTCCAGCAGGAAATGCGGCTTATAGTCCAGTGCGGCTTGTATATGTACACATTTGTTTTTTTCCCTAAATTTAGCTGGTGCGGCTTATATTCAGGTGCGCTTTATAGTCCGAAAATTACGGTATGTTTATAGATTTCTTAGTAAGGCGTAGTTTAGTGTCAAAAATAACAGCCACGCCACCACCTCTGCCTGACTGTCGAGGATTGTGACAACCAGAGTATCCAACCGGGGTGGATGCATTTAATGCTATGTATTCATCAGGTCTAAGCCAAGTCTCTGTCAAACTTAAAATGTCAAGTTTATAATCAGTGATCAGTTTGTTCACAAGGGCAGCTTTAGGAGCTAGTGATCTTATATTTAGCAACCCAATTTTAAGGAGAGTTCTATCGAAATTAGGTTTAGCATTTGCATTACGATGGTTTGTGTTGATCCTTATCAGATTATTAGAAAAAATCCCACGAGAGGGTTTGAGTTTCAATAGACTACGGTTTTCTCTACGTGGAACAGACACAGTCTCAATTATGTGGGAACTGGGGTGGAAACTAGTCACGAGCTCAGGGAAACTTGCAGACAATTGTTTAAGACCGTCTGTCTGCTGCCTGGCTGTAGCTCTTGAATGTCAATTTCGCCGATTCAGTCTATGACCTATGTTATTAGATAAAAGAAGAGCACCCCTCCAGCTCGGGTGGAGTCCGTCTCTCTTCAGTAAACCAGGCTCTCCCCATCTCCTTTCCCTGGGAGATGTGGCCATCAGGGTGTCCTGTGGCACATGCATCCCCCCGCTCTCAGGGTCACGGGCCACAGATTCCTGCAAGGGCTGGAATCTGTTGGACACCTCAACCTCTGGAGATGCCGCCCCTTTGTGGTGTGCAAGCCCTTTCCTACCTTTGTTCCTAACTGTGACCCACCTGTCACTTCCTGCCTGCTCTAAATTCTTCCCTCCTCCCAGCCTAGGCGTGCACACCTTCTCCCTAACGGACGTACTAATTGGTTCTAAGAACCCTGACCTTTTGCCTCAAAATCTCCCGTAAAGATTTAGTCATCCACTGTTTTTTCATCCTATTTTCCTTACTTTGGGGATGAATTTACACTGTACATCTACAATAACCCTTTTAAATATAGTCAATTTTTCATTCACAGTTCTGCAATCTAGAAGTTTTACCCAATCTATATTACTTAAATTCTCTCTCATTTTATTAAAGTCAGCTCGTCTAAAATTAAAAATTTGAGAGTTAGAGGAGGCTGTCTTAACTTGCCAAAAAATATCAAAAATAACTGCACTGTGGTCACTTGCCCCTATTGGTTCTCCTACCTCTGTGCTGCAAATTCTATCAGGATTGTTACACAAAACCAGATCCAGTACTGATTTCCTCGTAGGCTAAGTACCAGACTGTACCAAAAAGCAGTCATTGCCATATCTAAAAACTCCTCTTCACATTTGCCCTGACCTGTCACTATCTCCCAATTGATAGAGGGGTAATTGAAGTCGCCCATTATTATCGTCTCTCCTTCAGCACAGATTTGTTTTATGTTACCAAAGAGCGTACTATTTATGTTACTGTCTGAAGAATGTTAAGAATGTTCTTCAGTTAGTCCTCAAAGAACAAGCATTGGATGAGGAATCTTTGAACACAGTCTTATGTGAGGTGGAAGCCATTTTAAATCGCCCACTCACTCAGGTCTCAAATGATCCCAGTGACCTAGAGGCTATGACCCCCAATCATCTTTTGCTACACAAAGGCAAACCACTTCTCCCTCCTGGCATTTTCAGTAAAGACGATCAATACTCAAGGAGGCGTTGGAGGCAAGTACAGTACATCGCTAACCTCTTCTAGATAAGATGGACCAGAGAGTACCTGCCACTCCTACAGGTTTGCCAAAAGTGGAACAAGATATAGAGGAGTCAAAAACCTGGAGATCTTGTGCTTGTCGTTGAGGAAAATGCACCCGACATCTGCTAAATGGAATATAAAGAGTCCTGAAAACCATCGCAGATTCTAAAGGCCTTGTTCATCAAGTTCAAGTCAAAACCAAGACCAGCATTTTGAATAGGCCAATCAGCAGGCTTTGCCTTCTTCTAGAGGCTAAATAGCCTAGAGCAACTTGCTCTTTTGTGGAGTTATGTGCTCCACACTGACTGACTTCTTTCATATACACACAGCCAAACCCTGAACTAGCTCGGCTCTTTCCCCAAAGACTATCGTGTCTCCATTTATCCAGACCCCCTTGCACCACACACATTCACACTCATGAATTGGTGCCAGATGAACAGTGTATAGGTATATTGTTTGCTATTTAACCATAACTTTGTATGTATGAAAGAAGTCAGTCAGTGTGGAGCCAGAGGTTACCAGAACATAGGACTAAACCATCTCAAAAGACGGAAGGGGTTTAAAATAATTCCGATAGCTTAGCGTTTACATCTGTTAACCTATCAATCTAAGCATTGTCACTCACATTTCAACATTCCAAATCTGGACAACACAAAGAAAGGCTTGTGCAAGCAAACTGTGACACTGGGAGAGGTGGAGGGAGGAGTAGAGAGCTGCGCCTCCATTTTGGCTGCTGTCAGATGCTCCTGTTCCCTCCCACAGCCTGGAGAGGACTACAGGACCTTGGACAGCAGCAGCCTCACTTACAGGCAGCCTCACCTGAGGCTAATGAGCAACCAACTCAGCTGTGAGCGATTGCATTTGTCAGCCTGCCATGCCTGAGGGAGAGTTTTTTTGTGCTTTGTTTTATTTTTTGTTAAAGGATAATAAATTGACCATTGGCCTATCGGAACTATGCTTTTGTTTGGTCTTTCAACCAACTCACCACCTGGCGTGGTGGCCACCCCTGCCACCTTGCTACACAAACAAAGTACAATCTCAAGCCCCCACATATGTTAAGGCATAAAAGCCCCCTACATTCCAATAGACAGAACTGTCTTTATCACATAAACAAATAAATGCCCCCAGTGTCACAAAACACATATGGCTAATAATTTAAAAAACAAAGATAACACACAACCACATACACCAAAATATGTACACCCTTACACAGACACACATGGTTAACACAGGAGGTTAGGAGGAGAGCATTACAATTTCAACTGTTTAAACACAGTTAGGGTTAGGGTTAGCCACCACCTTTATGCACCATGCTCCTGCACGTATTAAGGTTTTAAATGACAAAAACTGATTCAGTTGATTCACTGATTGGTGCCCAATGTACAATTCTTCTTCTTCTAATTCAACTGTACCTTCTCCTCATACTTTGAGCCTGGGCCGGCAGTAACAAAGGCACCGAACTCCCTGCTCTGAGACTCGCCAAGCCATCGACCGGCCATGTTTGAACTCATGCTAGCTTCCCTTCACCCTCCCCCTGCAGGCAGATAAAAACAAGCACTTACAGATAGTGAGGCAAATCTCTTCCTGCTGATTGGCCAAGCCATCATAGTAGTACAAGTCAAACTTCCGTTCCTTCTTCCAGTCACTCATCAGCTCCATGCAGGTGCAGAAGAGTACAGTGAAGTGGCTCTCACTGCACACCAGCCAGATTGGGAACTTGGGAGTCTTCAGATAGGGTCCAACCTGATGAAAATGAACAGCACATTTTCACAAGCAAGCTGTCATTTTCAATGTGTTCGGAGGATGGTGCAATTGGGACCCTGGCAGAGCACTTTCTATGTCATGGATACCTACCACACTGTAACCTAACAAATGACCTTACTGATAAATAAGTGAACTTTGTTTTTGGTAGTTCAGTGCTGTTCTTTTGGGGTTCAGCATACTTGTAAAATTTGAGTTAGCATTACTTAAAAATACACATTTAATTGTAATTATATTAGGTGGGTTTTGCTTGAACTGAATAAGTTGACCAAACTCAATTTCTTACATTTAGGGGCTAATTCCTAGGGCTAATTCAACATGCATATGTGGGGAATGTTTCATGCTAATTTCACTTGTGGGGCATGCTGGGAAATATGTTTTGTTTGTGGGTTACACCTGGATGGGATAAGTGGACTTGGTGATGTGATGGTGAGGTGTTTTTTTATTGAAGCATTAGGGATCATTGTTACCAGTTTTATTAACAAATTAAGTCAGATGTTAAACAACTTTCAATTTTATTAGTTATAAGTCAACATTATGAAATAAATTTGAATCATGCAGTACAGAATACCAGCCCAATTTATTTTGAGTTGAAACTACTTTATTTAGAGTTGTAATCACCAAAAAGTCAAATAAAATGAGTTGTACTTAAACTAAATTATTTGTATTGCTATTTACTTCAACCCTGGATTACACAAGGAGATTTCACTCATTATCTCACCTCCTGGAGGTGAGCTAATGAGTGAAATCAGGTGGTGTAGTGTATGGTTGCAATAAATAGCTGTAGACAATACAGCCCTCAAGGCCTGAATATAATAGCCCTGCCCTATGGTATCTGTCAAATTTTTATGATATTTTTGCACAGTGGGTGACACAGACCTCTAACCTGTGCCACCCACTAAGTCAGGGGTCGGCAACCTTTAACACTCAAAGAGCCATTTGGACCCGGTTTCCACGGAAAAGAAAACACTGGGAGCCGCCCCATTTTCTGTCCACGGGGGTGCTACGCGAAAAAAAGCTGCAACCAGTTCATTTATTTCGCGGACCGCGAAATGGATACTTATTATTTATTTTCCCAAGCCACGCGAAATGGATACTTATTATTTATTTTCCCAAGCCACGCGGAGCCGCAACATAAGGCTGAAAGAGCCACATGCGGCTCCGGAGCCGCAGGTTGCCGACCCCTGCACTAAGTTAATGATTAATTATTATTATTCTTTAGCA
The DNA here is from genome assembly GCA_029706075.1 of Aldrovandia affinis. Taxonomy (NCBI): domain Eukaryota; kingdom Metazoa; phylum Chordata; class Actinopteri; order Notacanthiformes; family Halosauridae; genus Aldrovandia; species Aldrovandia affinis. The sequence continues at coordinate 1,981,917 of JAINUG010000059.1, forward strand.
AAACAAGTCTTGAACAAAGAGCTGAGGGTCCACCAGACAACGCTCTTAATAGTATAGTGAGACTGTGTATATATACACTACCAGTCAAAAGTTTTAGAACACCCCCATTTTCCAGTTTTTTTCCAGTTTTGAATAACCTGAAATGGGGTGGTAAACTGCCAGAGGTTGAAAAAAAAAAAGTTTAGGTTACCAAAAACTGAAAAATAATGTAAATTTTTTGGTAGTGAGTAGTTTCCTACACCATCAACAGGCACTTGGAAACTGGAGGAAACTCTGACAGGAAGAGGTCTGGCAGACCCAAAGCCACAACAAAATCGGAAGACAATTTCTGAAAGTCAACAGCTTGCGTGAAAAGCTTCAAGCACAGCTTAACACTGGTCAAAGTAAGGAAGTCTCAGTTTCAACTGTGAAGAGAGGACGTCCAGCTGCAGGTTTGACAGTTTGAGTGGCAGTAAGAAAGCCATTGCTAAGATGGCAAAATAAGAAAAAGAGGTTGCCTGGGCCATGAAACACCGCCATTGGACTACTGAAGACTTGAAATTTTGAAGTTTTTGTAAGTCGTCGAGTAGGCAAAAGGATGATTCCTCAGTGTGTGACACCAACTGTCAAACACGGAGGAGGAAGTGTGATGGTCTGGAGCTCTTTTGGTGGATCCAGAGTCGGCGACATGCACAGAGTGACTATTAACCCACGTTAATCCATTACTTGTTCCCTGAAAAGGGCCTTTTTTTAATAACTCTGAAATGTACATTATTTGTCAATTTTGGGAACCTAAACTTTTTTTATTAATTTCTTTTTTATTTTATTTTTTTAAACCTCTGGCAGTTTACCGCTTACCTTTGTACCATTTCAGGTTATTCACTGGACTTTAACTGCTTAAATTTCAGTAAAAACTGGAAAATGGGGGTGTTCTAAAACTTTTGACCGGTAGTGTATGTCTATATCTACATGTAGTTCATAGTGGGTTAAATCATGCAAAATACCTATTTTCGAAATGTAATTATCATGATTGACATTTTGATACGAAAAAAACTATGTATAATGTGCGCAATTCCTCCACTCTAATCACTAAGTGAGAACATAGAAGGTAACATGGCTGGTTTCAGTTCTCAAATAATTATTTCTAAGGTAGTTAGAATGGAAATTCCCAAACTGGTTTATCAACTTTCAGGCTTCAACTTCAACACTGATCAAAAAAGCAATACTCTCACTACAGCAATGCCATTATGTTCCACCACTGCTGTAAAAGAGATAAGCCAAATTTAGCAACTTTCTGTGCTTTTGTTGCTGGAGTCAGGATTTGAGGTACTTTCTTATTCAAAGGCAATACTTCTTCAGCTGCCACCATCACTTGCCTTGTTGTTAGCCAGCAGGTTGCAGGTCAGTTATTGCCTCACAATTCACATAAAAATTATGAATGCAAAATAATGCACTACTGATAATTAGTAATAAACAATTCATTTTAAATGTAAAATGTGTAATCATATGACTCATAACGTTTGTCTGAAAAACAGGGTTCAAAAATGTTACTCAACACAGAAGTTGAAAATTTGACTAAAACCAGGACATGCAGAAACCCATTACACCTGTCCTCTGATTGGCGCTAGCTTTCCTGTAGAATTGACTGGCCTGTGATGTTAGAAAGAGTAATCAGCTCGCAGGGTGTTGGAGAAGTGTACTCACTTGTCTCTACCTTTCAGCTGCTATGACCACACTGACATTGAGTTATTTGTATGTTGTGAAATATCACACTTACCTTACAGATGTTGTAATGTTCAAACAATGACAACAATCCAATGTCACTTTGCTGTTTGATTCCTTTCAGAAGAGTAATGTTTCCATTCCCAGAGTCAAGTTCAACGTCATTATTGAAAACATTTGAAACAGCTTGCCCACAAAGCAAGAGGTTTACAAGCTCCTGTAACAAAAATGAATGAAAACTATTAACCTCTTGACATATGCACTGAAGATTGTAAATATTTCCTTCCAAGGGCATTTAGGTGGTGGAGCGATAAGAGCACTTCACCAACCATGTTTTAACCAACGGGTTAAAACATATTCTTTTCATTTCATAAAGCTTTGAAACATCATATACATCAAGTTTCCAGGCTCCACAATGATCGGTAATGTGCACATTATGCCCCGAGTCAAACATAGTGATAGCGAGAACTGGACATATGCACGTTTTTCTTAACTAAAATAACTTTTGTCTTTCAAATTGTTATGTTTATCATCTTTACATACAATACTGAAAAGAAGATTTGTTTTTTGGTTGCAGAGGCTTTGAAACTGATGCAAAATACACGATGCTGTCTTTTGACAGTGTTGTGGATCCTTTTCTAGAATGGTAGGTATTTTTTCTGATTCAATTTAGTGAAAAAGATACACATCGTATACATAACCTAATTCATGATACAATTATTGTATTATTATTATGAATATTATTATTATTATAGACAATTCTGTAAAATATTTTGTATGTTTTCATTTAATTTTCATTTGAAGGGAATAATACATTTAAAAAAATTTATATATCCCAAACAGTTTGATATAAAGTGGTGAAACATCAAGACACCAGCCCTAAAGCATTGGCCCAATCGAAAAACATGGTGGCGGTATAGAGCTCTATATATTTTTTACAAATATAGAAAAATTCAGAGATTAGATTTTTTTTTTGAAAATGTTCCTTTGAATGCACTAATCCCCCTATTAGGAACATTTTCACCCTATTGAATTTGTTATTAGGGATCCAAGCATAGCATGTGCTGTAACACAATTGTCTTTGTTCTGATTCTTCTTCTTATTACAATTGTATTTGTAGGGCTTTCATTATTATTAAGTTGGCTTGAAAGAGCCAATTTACTGATAATGGTATTACATAGGGATGCACCGATATTAAAATGTTGGACCGATATCGATAATTCAAATAACACAACTGGCCGATACCGATAATTGGTATCGGCCAAACCTCACTATGTGGTAGAGAAACACACACATATTCAGTGACTTTTCAAGTGCTTCCCAAACCCATGCATACAGAGATACTCAAACTTTTCAGTCTGAGTTCTCTTTTAAGGCAAACACACAGAGACCCTCACCACCCATCACAGTGAGAGTTCTCTTACCACCGGCCCCGAGAGACTCTCCACTCTTTCAGTGAGACTTCTCGGGCCGTTGTCCAGAAACACTCTCTCTTAAATATTTTTCTCCCAATTTGGTTGCCAATTATACCCTCTATTTATCTCAATTCACCCTCCCCCTCGAGTCCGCCGCCCGTCCTCCGGGTCGAGACACTCTTTTTCCGGGCCGATAGATCTGCCTCTTCCGAGACAGAACTCTGCCACGGACGCCTTTACCTGCTCCTCGACGGACTCGTGCCGGCTCACCCTACCCCCTCCCCCGGAGGCGGACAGCCAAATGCTGCCTCCGATCGGGGCTAATGACCAGTGCCGGTCTGGTAGAGACGTGGGTTTCGAACCGCGTCCCTGACAGGCAGCGCACACCACACCGGACCAGCCAAAGTGTGGTGTGTTAGACCGCATTGCCATCCGCTGCCCGGAACCAGAAACACTCTCAACTGCCCGAGTGCGAGTTCTCTTCCAATCACACCGAGGGAGAGAGGTGGACACTATTTCAGTGCACCCTCTCTCTCTCTTTCCCAGACACACAAGAAGCACTCTTCTCAGTCACTCTAGACACACGCACACAGAACTCAACAGAATCCACATCCTCCGACACGGAAAACCCCTTGCGGGAACACCACACACATCACTCACATTAAACTAACACTCCACACTACACGATACGATATCCGTGCAAACGTTAACAACAAGACCAATAAGACTCAATACGCTCACATGAATGACAAGACTAACAACTTCTCAAGACACACACATGAATGACAAGACAAAACAAACTGATCCCCCGCTCGCCCCACCTGCTCTTAAATAGGCTTACTTTCTGCCTGGCTCAAGTGGGACTCGTGAGGCAATCACCTGTCTATCATTTACACACCTAATCACAAAACACCAAACAACTGACAAACCACACCCACTCACATTCTCACACACAAAGTCTCACTGCTCCAAAGACCTCCACAGCATGGAAAAACAAAGGCAACCCTGCCAGTCCCATGTTGCCGAGACCGATGCCCTCCACACATGCTAATTATTTTTGCCCAGCATACACTACATGACCAAAAGTCAGTGAACACCCCTACTAATTATTGAGTTCAGGCGTTTCAGCCACACCCATTGCCAACAGGTGCATAAAATCCAGCACATAGCCATGCAATCTCCACAGACAAACATTTATAATTCAGAATGGTTCGTAAAGAGCTCAGTGGCTTTAAACGCGGCACTGTCATAGGATGCCACCTTTGCCACAAGTCAGTTCGTGAAATTTCTGCTCTACTAGATGTGCTCCGGTCAAGTGTAAGTGCTATTATTGTGAAGTGGAAGCGCCTAGGAGCAACAACAGCTCAGCCACAAAGTCGTAGACCACGCAAACTCACAGAGCGGGGCCGACGAGTGCTGAAGCGCATAGCGCATAAAAATTGCCTACCGAGTACCAAACTGCCTATGGAAGCACCATCAGCACAAGAACTGTACGTCACCAGCTTCATGGAATGGGTTTCCATGGCCGAGCAGCTGCACACAAGCCACACATCACCATGCGCAATGCCAAGCGTTGGCTGGAGTGGTGTTTGACGGATGCCAGGAGAACGCTACCTTCCGGAATGCATAGTGCCTACTGTAAAGTTTGGTGGAGGAGGGATAATGGTCTGGGGCTGTTTCTCAGGGTTTGGGATAGGCCCCTTAGTTCCAGTGAAGGGTATTCTTAATGCTACAGGATACGAAGACATCTTAGCCAATTGGGTGCTTCCAACTTTGTGGCAACGGTGGGGAAGGCCCTTTGCTGTTCCAGTATGACTGTGCCCCTGTGCACAAAGCGAGGTCCAAAAAGACATGGTTAGACGAGTTTGGTGTGGAGGAACTCAATTGGCCTGCACAGAGCCCTGACCTCAACCCCATTGAACACCTTTGGGAGGAATTAGAATGCAGATTGCGAGCCAGGCCTTCTTGTCCAACATCAGTGCCTGACTTCACAGATGCTCTTTTGGCTGAATGGGCACAAATTCCCACAGACACACTCCAAAATCTTGTGGAAAGCCTTCCCAGAAGAGTGGCAGCTGTCATAGCCGCAAAGGGGGGTCCAACTCCATATTAATGCCCATGGTTTTAGAATGGGATGTCCAACAAGTTCATATAGGTGTGATGGTCAGGTGTCCACTGACTTTTGGCCATATAGTGTAGCATGCATCTTGGCATGGCTTCAGTCAGTTTAGCCTGTAAATAAAAGATGCTGCCATTCCATTCAAGTTTGAACATTTAGACCAGATTGATGCAACACAAACTGACGGATAATTATCAGCCACTGCCATCGGTGAATTCAATTTTATTGGCCAATAAGCTGATTGCAGTCAACAAGGCAAATATCGGCTAATACCGATAGTCCACCGGTATATTTTTCCCAATGCATCTCCTCCTACACCTTTTGAGGTACTGTCATCGCTGCCATGTTTTGTTTTAGGGGCCCCTGGGTAAATAAAATATATATTTTATTTTATTTATAATATTGATTTGATAAGATACGTTTTATATGTGACATTAAAACCATTTGTACTTTACAGTAAGCTACCATTAATTCAAGGGTTTTTCGTTTGAATGTTAACAGCAACTGTTCATTACAACATTTCAAACCGATGACTAATTTAAGATAAGAAGAAAAATAATGGAAAAACAACAAAAACAAATCTTCATAAGTTCATAAGTTCTTTAGAAGGTTATGGAACTATACAGTGGGCTACAATGGTTTCCTGTTTCCCCTGGGTATAAAAAGGAGGGAAAACACATTTGAAATACTGTCACCATCATCATGGTGAAAGGCAAATAACTCCCTGAAAGCATCAGACAAAAGGTTATTAACCTCTACAGATCAGGAGATGGCTACAAAAATTGAAAAAGTTAAAAGATACCGCTTTCCATTGTTGTGTCAATTATTAGGAAGTTTAAGGCCACTGGAACAGTGGCTAACCTGCCAGGTAGAGGACGCAAGTCTATCTTGCCCTCACGTGTAGTAAGATGGATGGTTCAAGAGGCAAAAAGAAGTCTAAGGGGCAAATTTCAAGATCTCCAAAACAACCTGGCATCTTGGGGTTACAAGGTGTCTAAAGCTACCATTTGAGGACGCCTACATGACAATGGCCTTATGGCAGAGTTGCAAGAAGGCTCTTTTGAAGACAATTCGCCGAAAAAGGCGTCTTGAATTCGTCAAACTACATCTGAACTACATTTGGAGCCACACTAAGCTGGTATTTTAGTAGGACAAGACATTCAACAGTCCACAGAAACATTTATATATAAACATGTGACAGACAGCCTTTTGCTAAATGTTCTGAAATCAGCTCAAAGATAACATTTAGAATATATTTTATATGCATTATTTGGTAAACATCGTCTCCATAAAAGCATGTCTTGTATCGTATAATAAATACACATCGCACAAACCTGTGAACAATAGCCATGAGCTCCAATTAGGGAGTTGGTAGGCACATCAAAATCTGTTCTCACCCTGAAAAAAAAGGAAAAAGATATCATATCCTGTCATTCATTTTAATCTAGACACATTACATATCAACACCCTAGTTAAGTGTGTTTGTTAGATGGATTAATTCATAAATATAATACATGGTGTTCTGAACAGTGTTATTATAACTTGTGTTAAGTTGTCATAGATATCAAAGAAAAATATGTATTGGTTTAATTTAATATGCATCTCTCAGCATAACTATGGACAACACAATTCAAGTGGCTAGGCATACAGGTTAATGTACAGGTAACTGCCAAAATAAACGAAACACTTGAGTAAATGAAGGGTTTTGGTGGGTCTGTTATGGTCTGGGGTGCATTTTCCTGACAATTGTTTAGGTCCAACCCCTTAGAGGGCAAAGCAAATGCCAATAAACACAAAACCATTCTGAGTGATAGCCTTCATCCTATGGTGACGGATTTCTATTCTGATGGGAGTGGTCTCTGCCATGATGACAATGCCCCCACCCACAGGGCATGAGTTGTCACTGAATGGTTTGATGAGCATGAAATCGATGTAAACCATACTGTATGCCATGGCCATCTAAGACACCAGATCTCAACCCAATTGAACCTTTATGGGAGATTCTGTTTTCCACCACCATCAACAAAACACCAAAGTAAGGAATTTATTGTAGACAAATGGTGCTGGTTCCCTCAAATATAATTCAAGACACTTTTAGAACCTATGACAAGGTGCACACAACATGGCAATAGTCTGGATAACATGATCCAGGGGTTTTAATGTCATGACATCAGAATCAGAACAAAAATTACTTTCATTTAATTATTAAAATCATTTTCTGAGCTATTGTAGTAGTATAAAATCATATAATTATAATTATTATTATAATTATTATATTATACAGCATTCTTTGTTCATCTTTATCAAGGGCGTGAATAATTCTGGAGGATACTGTAGCTACAAGTGAAATGTAGAAATGTGCAATAAAGGATAAAATAAACTTTTCACTGAATTTATTTTAGAGGATCGTTCAGGGTCAGAACACAGTTAAAACTAGAGTATAACAATGGTGGTGTCAGTGTGCTACATGAAATTAGTTATTCACATTTCATTCACATTCACTAATTATTCCATACACTCATTTTATTAATCCATCACACTATTCAAATACATTGGTAACTTACATTTCAATAGATCTGGAAAGAATGGCTGAAATGGTCAGTAAAATACATCCAGAGGGGCCAAACTCAAACTGAAACAAGATAATTATTTTGCATTATTCTGTTATGAACAAAAATAAAGACATGTAAATGACAATATACAGCAAATCAGACTTTTGAGGGAGTTTGTTTAGTGCTTGCCCTGTGTGGGTGGACAGGGGGCTGAGAAGGTTGTTTGTGGGTGTGGATTGGTGCAAGCGCATGGCCCAGTGTATTTCACAGATTTAAGTGGTACGAAGAGTCTGCCATCAGAAACTGGGCCTTAGCACAGAAGCAGCTATGCATTGTCAATACCAGAGTCCTTGATAGGGGGCAATTTTTTTTTTAATTAAGATTTATTGAATATTTTGTGGATACACACCCTGCAGAATACGTTGCACAGCAGAAAGCTCATTGAATTGCATTGGAAGGAACTGATGTGAGCTCTACATGTAAGAAAGCTAGAGTTGAAACAGTTCTGCAAGGAAGAGTGCTCCAGAATTTCTTCTAGGCAATGTGAGAGGCTTATCAATACTTACAGGATGTTTTTAGCTAAAGTAATTGCTACTAAAATACCAGTTACTCAAGCTAGGGCTGCACTTACATTTTCCCACAGGGGTTGACATTTTGTCAGGTAGATAATGGAAAAGCTGTTAATTTTTTGTGTTATTTGCTCGCATGATATTTTTTCTTTATTAGGACTTATGTGATGGTCAAATATTCTTTTGATTAAAAATGTTCAATAAAAAAACAAAATTAGCAGGGGGGCACTTACTCATTCATAGCTGTATCCAGTGCAAAGAGCCAACCATCCAGAACAACACATCGTTGTTATTATTACAACACACACTCAGTGGCCACTTTATTAGGTATACCTTTCTAGTACTGGGTAGGAACCCCCTTTGCCCCCAGAAGAGCCTGAATTCTTTGTGGCATGGATTCAACAAGGTGTTGGAAACATTCCTCAGAGATTCTGGTCCATGTTGACATGATAGCATCATGCAGTTGCTGCAGATTTGTCAACTGGACATTCGTGTTGCGAATCTCCCATTTCACCACATCCCAAAGGTGCTGGTGACTGTGGAGGCCATTGGAGTACACTGAACTCATTGTTATGTTCGTGGAACCAGCTTGAGATGACGTGTGCTTTGTGACCTGGCGCATTATCCTGCTGGAAGTAGCCATTAGAAGATGGGTAGACTGTGGCCATAAGGGGATGCTAATGGTCAGCAACAAGACTCAGGTAGGCTGTGGCATTTAAATTATGCTCAATTGGTATTAAGGGGCCTAATGTGTGCCAAGAAAACATTCCCCACACCATTACACCACCACCACCAGCCTGAACCATTGACACAAGGCAGGATGGATCTATGGATTCATGTTGTTTACGCCAAATTCTGACCCTACCATCTTCATGTCGCAGCAGAAATCGAAATTCGTCAGACCAGGTGACATTTTTCCAATCTTCAACTGTCCAGTTTTGGTGAGCCTGTGCCCACTGTAGCTTCACTTTCCTGATCTTAGCTGACAGGAGTGGAACCCGGTGTGGTTTTCTGCTGCTGTAGCCCATCCACTTCAAGGTTCCACGTGTTGTGCGTTCAGAGATGCTATTATACATATCACTGTTGTAATGCGTGGCTATTTGAGTTACTGTCGCCTTCCTGTCAACTTGAACCAGTCTGGCCATTCTCCTCTGACCTCTCTCATTAACAAGGCGTTTTTTCCCACAAAACTGCCGCTCACTGGATGTTTTTTTTTTAACCATTCTCTGTAAACTCTAGAGACTGTTGTGCGTGAAAATCCCATGAGACCAGCAATTTCTGAGATAGTCCCTAATAATAATTACAGAAATATGTATTTTTATTCTGTCATAAATGTAATAATGTATGGAGCTACTTGATGCGCTATTATTATTATTATTATTATTATTTGTAATAGCTTTTCTATGCAGAAACATAAGACTGATCCTACATGAATATACAATAAATTGGTGATATGAAAAATGCACTGTTTTTCATGTAACACAAACATACTGTATATGCTATATGAGGAGGAAATGTAAATTTGTTAAGAGTTTAAATAGTACATAACTTGAAAACACAAGCACACTTCTGCTGACATTGATCACACACACATAAAGACTACATCCTCTTGAGATGGCAAGATGAAAAAACACATGGCCAAGTTACTTGAAGGAATGTAGAAAATATGTGTAACAGTGTGCAACTTCCAGGGGGTGGAGCCAGGCACAAACCCCTGTGGATGCTGGGTTTAAGGACAGGACAGGGCTGGTAAGCCACATGTGTGGCAAAGAAACATTGTGGGCAGAATGGGATCTAGCATGGCTGAAATGTATGGGTTAAATAATTTTTAGATAGTTTGTGTATTTCGTTTTCTGATAAATAATGAGTGATTAATGTGTAATTTTTTTAATTGGTAAGAGCCTTCGAGGAGACAGCGACATGGGGGGACGCTCACACATACACAGAACTGAAACAGATATTTTAATGTTGGGAGGGGTTGTTTCAATGGGATTCCATTTTAACGCGAATGATTAAAATTATGTTTTAAATCAGGTTTTTCTATGTTTCCATTTACAGATCCATGTCAGAGGTTGAATTTATCATACATTTGTCTGATCTATCCCTTTAACAGGTGATTTATAGCCTAACGTCAGCAGCTTCTCCCTGGGTTATGGTGGTCGAAGTTCTAAATCGGTGAACGGAAATACAAATTGCCCAATGTTTTAAAGCACATGTGCCAACTGTGTCCAACTTTGTGAGTTAAATAAATACATATTTTCTTTGTAAACAGGTATCAAGTTATTGTGTGATTCATAAGTAAAAAGTGCACATGGATTTCTAAAATATTTATTGGGACTGGACACAGCAGCACTAGTACTAGGAGTAGAGATAAATTAAAACTGTGACCAAGATGAGGCGACTGGAGCCTTGAAGGACAGACTTTGCAGAGAAAAGGCTGACAAGGCAGCACTAATGGCTGAGACTGAAAATGAGAGGCTGTCTGCCCTGACTGGACAAGGAAATGCTGCCTCTAAGGTAGAAGATATCATTATACCTAGAGAAAAGAAGTAAGCTTTTTAAATGGTAAAATTATTGGATGGATGAGCTTAAAAGTGTTTTCAGTTCGAGAGATACAACCTCAAACCAAGCAGTGGGTTTCATTTTTGAGCATCCAGATGGAGAGGCTAAATGAGAGATCAAATACAGACCCCAATTTATATGTTCACACCCTGAGAACATTTTTGAAACATTACAGGAGTGCGTTTGGTAATGGCAAATCCTTTACAAGATTACAGTAGTAGTTATTTGATAGAGAGCAGAGAGGGAATGAGACCCTTAAATACTACTCTCATGCTTTGATGGCACTATTGAAGGAGGTGAAACGCTAAATGTAATACTAAGGGTGTTTAGGATGAAAACACGTTCAGAGACCAGTTTGTTGACTATGTAAAAGATCAAGTTCTTGGTAGAGAACTACAGTAAATTATTCAGAATTATCATGTCTTGACATTAATAAATAAGCTATGCAGTGGTCTGAAAAAGGTAATAGACACTTTAAAGCACAGTTAAATTCTGGGGATTGGGAATGTTGGAACATTGAAGTTAGAATAAAAATGGTATTCCCCAAATCCAGTAGCCTTAACAGTCAAATGTCCATGTTTAAAGTTCAGCACTCTGAATACTGAACACTACGTGGTACTACGTGTTAAAACCCCTCACTTATCCTACATGCAAAATATATTTATTTGATTTAATATAATAATTATTACACAGGATACCAATTATCAATTAAATCACCAAATTTGTTGATAGGCAATCTGGTGGATCAACTTTCATCAAAATATACAACTCACAATTCAAATACACAGCTCACAATTCAATTAAAATTCAGTTACAACAGTTAGACAAAATATTCAATGTCCAATCTACAGACGTAGGTTTATCTACTTTAACAAATACTAAATGCTAGACATAAAATTGACATGTAACAATCACAAAAGAGATGAAATGGAAGAAAATGCAGCTGTGATTTGGACCTGATCTTCCAAGAGAAAAAAAAACTCTAGGAAAGGAACTCCACCAAAATCTGCCTCGTGCCACCAACAGGTCACACTTTAAGTGTTTGGAGGGGGGGGGTTGGCTCACTCATTTGTGTTTGGAGAGGGGGAAGGTCCAGCCAAACCCAGGTTCAGACCCCCTTTATATATATTTGTTTTGGGTTATTTGCTACCACAAGATATATTTTCAAGGTCATTGATATGTTCCTCTCATGTTGAGAATCGTGGCGATATCAAACATCCCTAGGGCCTGGGGAAACCGGCTTTGTTTATACCGAGATGTTGGTTGAGCTGATATTTGGAGAGGCATAATACCATGCTCAATGATGGCCCGACTCATTAATGATGCTATCATTCATTTAATTATGTTTTTTTACTGTAGTAGCATCTATGTGTGGTGCCTTCACAAAATATTCAACAAATCTTTATTTTTTTAAATAATCGCCCCCTCTGGTATTGCCGACGTATGATTGCTTCTGTGCTAAGACCAGGTTTCTGGTGATGGAAACTTCAGACTCCTTAAATCTGTTAAAATGTGCCATGCACTTGCATCAAACCACATCCCCAAATGACTGCTCCTTTCCACCCACCCATAACCATAAATGCCACGCTGCCACAAATATCTCTTACATTTATTGTACTTTACCTGTTGTATGTGGTGCTCCAGAAGCAACTTGAGGTCCTCAAAGTTATTTACTTTATTAAATGTAAGCTAAAACAAAAAGAAAGAAAATGATTTTCATGATATGATTCAAAATATATCTTGCCACTTATGAGAAACAAACAACTGTGTTTGTACTATTAGTCCATTTCTGCATGATGAAAATGGGGACCCGACGGTCAAAAATGATCTAATGACTTGGATTTGGATTAGAACTTGTACACAAAGATTTGTTCTTAGGTACACTCACATTCACACTGGCATTACAACATGGTGTTGATAGTGTTGACCACTGTTTGATAAATGAGGGCTATAGCAGAATTTCACAATGAACAAAACTGTTCAAGCTTTTGCAAGCTGAGTGAGAGGTAGTGGCACACTGTTTATGAGAAAACCTCATATTTACAATATGCTGTACGATGACCACGAAATGACCAAACTGGGCAGAGGCAAGAAATATTTGATTTGCAACAGCCGAAACTAGCAATTACAATACTGTCCAGGTGCGTTTTCGCTACTGTCCTCCCCAGATTACAGCCCTAAGCGTCTTAAGCCTTTCTTCATATCTTTTACATTTCCTATCAGGAGCTAATTTAGCTCTTTGTACTTTTTCATGAGCTCCTATATATTGCACACAATACTCTAAATGAGGTCTGACAAAGGCATTATATAACATCAATATAACCTCCTTTGATTTACACAATATATTTTGCTATATATGCCAGCATCCCGTTAGCCTTTTTTTTACTGCTATCACACAATGCTTTGGGATGAATTTATATTCACATAAAGAATACGATTTTTGAATTTGCTCCACCTTTCATTAACAGTTTTGCAATGCAGAAGCTCTGGCCAGGATCTTGTCTGCACACATTAAGACATCTCCTATCTGGGCACCAGGCAGGCAACATAGGATGTGCCCTTGGGCTCATCAGTCCTCCCACTGCCACTGGAACTGTCTGGACTCCACAATGCCCCTGCATCATGTGTACGCCCTGTTTTAAGCCTACAACCTACCGTCACCTCAACTCTCTGTCCCTGCCTGCTCTGTACACATGTACATACACTACCGTTCAAAAGTTTGGGGTCACCTTCCATCTGGACTATGGCTAATCGGGCACTCCTTCATTCTTCAGCAAGATAACGACCCGAAACACACCTTGAAGTTGTGCAAGAACTATCTGGTGAAGGAGGAATGTGAACAACAACTCAAACTAAAGACCTGGCCTGCCCAGTGTCCAGACCTCAATCCCATAGAACTTGTATGGGACAAACTGGAAAGGAAGAGTCAAAGCAAAGCAACCCACAAGTTTCTCTGGGAATTGCTGCAGGATAGCTGGGAAAACATGTCGGGTGATTTCCTGCTAAAACTTATTAACCGAATGGCCACTGTTTGTGAGGCTATTCTCACGCCAAAGGGTGACTATTTTGAGGAATCCAAGATTCAATTTTCAATATAATTTTCTTGAACATTTCTTTGATGTTCATTTTGTTCATTGTTACATGTGTTTTTTGTCATTTTAAAGTATTTACAGAAATGTATACGGTGTAAAGCATTGTCAATTATGAGATAAAAATAGTTTCCAGCAGGTGACCCCAAACTTTTGAACGGTAGTGTATACAACACACACACACATATATATACGTGTGTTTGCGTGTGCTCTGTATATGACTAAGATTAAAGATTTCTATTTACCAAGCAGCATAATCAATGCATCTGCTATATTACAGTACCATTTCCATAACTCCATCAGACTTATATCTTCCTGCAGGAATGAACTGCTGTCTTCCTGATGATCTGCAACACAAAATCAAAATCGTAAAACTCCCACAGTATCTTATATTTGCAGATATATTTTAAAGTCGTGTAAAAAAAAAAGATAAAAGTGATCATACACTTACATCACAACAGTTGCCATTTTTCCTCCTCCTGCTCTCCATAATATTTCAGCAACAGCAAGAACAAGACACTTCCTTTGTTCAACATTTGCAGCTTGCCGTTTCCTAATAATAAAGTGAAATGTAGAATAAATGATTTAGGAAACATCACAGAAAACATCAGAATGAAATTGGGGGAAAGGGACAGTTTTTTGTTAAATTCAGTATTCAAAACTTCCCATTTGATTTCAAAACTGTACAAATGATAAATCCAAAATCGCTGGTAACTGTAAATATTCACGGATAGTTTTACATTTATAATTTTTTTTTTTACAATATTATCAGTAGTGTTACATTCACCAGCAGTTGTTCTTTTTTATATGTATTTAATATTTACCGGCAATGTTTTCACACTTATCAACACGCAGGCATGCACCTATACTGGCAATTTGTTTTACGTTTGCTGGCAGTTTTATATTTGCCTACAATAAAATACCAGTTGTAAAACGTGACTTAAATTCAAAATCATGACTTTCAAAGGTCATGCAAAAACAAAGGATTGAAGACAATCTGTCTGTATTTTAAGATTACTATTCAACAAAAGTCCCAAAGGCAACATAGGGCTAGTCTTGTCCATGCTATTGTGGACTGGCAAGATCCATTAATACCAACATCCATGCCTAGAACTCTTGCAAAATGCTCAAAGAATAAATAAATCATAGTTTATTTTGGTATATGTTTCAAAGATATCATTAGGCTCCACAATGCACGATGTAGATTGTGGACTGTCCTGGGCTGTGAATGTGAACAGATTTTCAGTTATAGGGCTTGGAGGATTAAAGACTTACTGACATGCTGAGCGACTGCTCATATTCTCAAATAGAAGCTTTTGCAGAACACAGGCTTGGAGAGAAGCCAACACACCACAAGGGCCACCCTGGAAAAGAAATGCATCCGTATCGTTTGTTGTATTTAAATCAGGTACTGAATATAAGAAAAATGTAAAAGCCATTTCTTGTGCCTTGCAATTTCCAAATTTCACAATTTGACCTGATGCTACACCAAAAACAGCACAGGTTGCCTGCATTGTCAATGTAAAGGTTTGAACGAGATGCTTGCTTGACATATGGCATTGTGATGTTTTATTGAAAAAAACTATTGCATCACTGGTTGCTTAGGTCAGAAGATACACTATACTCAATCCTATGGCTTTTTTTCAATCTAGCTAGCAAGCCTAGTATTTGTTGCAAAAAAAAAAAGCAAGTCAGTTTTGCGACCTAAGCAACTGGCAATTGTACAATATCGTTGTATTAATGTTGCCAAGCTAGTGAAATCATCTCCATCATTATGCATAGCTGTGCATTATGTAGGATATATCAAGGAACAAATGACTGTCATCTTGTTTTACTGGCCACATATGCTTTTGCTAGCTAATCAGACATCTGTGACAGGTATAGCGATTAAAGAGCTATTTAGCTAAAAACACAAAACATGTATGGACAACTAGGCAGACCAATGCCTTGGTACTGTAGCAATTTGGTGTGAGATAAAAAGGTTCACAGACAGCAAATGTATTTGAAAAAAATTATATTTAACAGTCTTCACGTTAGATTCTTGCAGAACCATGAACCTCTTAATCAACCGTAGACTGAGAACATTCCTTTCTAGTTTATTGCAAATAAATCTCTGGCAGAAAAACATAAATAAGTAATCTTATGTCCTTTGAGAAATAAAACCTCACTCAGAGATACATTTAATTTTCAGAGCCTGGCCTATGCTCCAAAAGGGTGAATTGGTGTATTTTCACGTCACTTTCAAAGTTCAGAACACTTCTGAGTTCTGGAAAGACCTCCATTCCCAATGCGTTTGTATCTCCATGGTACTTTTAGAAAATATAGACATAAGGCATTCTTATAAATACATGGTAACAAGGATATAACACTAAGACAAACAAATACGTCTCTTTAAGCAAGGTTGTTACAAATGGCTACATTTATTAGTAAATAGATTAAAAATTATTATAAATGGTTATACAAAAAACAAACAAAAAAACAATTGTAAATGGAATGCCATGAGAAAACCTTCAAAATGAAATTAAATGTTGAACACCAGCAGCTTATTTTTCTTTCCAGTGTTAAATCTGATGTAAAACAGATAATTGTAAATAAAGGCAAATAAGGAAGAGCACAGCCCTGATCCCTGTAGGCCAGTGCACCTAGATCAGATATGATCTATCCTGCAATTATTATTTGTATTCTAACCACTCTGAAATAACTCACTCTGAATTCATTTTGACAACAAGCCTCTCGAATGCTTTTTGAAAGTCCAAATATGGAATATCATAAGCCTGGTTCAAATCAAAACCTGACCAAAACCAGAAAAACTATCCTTTAAGATACTATTGTAGGGGATACATAGATACGTAATTCACACACATAAGTCACATGGGTTTTGAGGTGATAAGTTGAAGAGATGACGGCGCAGCGGATGACGTTAGCACTCTGCGCCCTTTGTAACTAGGAAGTGGTAAAATGAGTAAAGCCGGCTGGATGCCAAAAGTTACAGCAAACCGTCTTTTGTTGTTATTTAGCATGCGCTAAACTGGTGACCCCGACGTTAAAAAAGAAGCTAATTGAGCAAAAATGATGAACGCTGTTTCTCTGAAGCTGCCCGAATTTTGGGAACAACATGCAGCAGTGTGGTTCGCCCAAGCAGAGGCTCAATTCGCCTTACGGGATATCTCCGCCGACACGACCAAGTATTATTACGTTGTTGCAGCCCTCAATGGCTCCACCGCAACGCGAGCAATCAGCATACTGGAAAGTCCTCCAGCTCAAGATAAGTACGCTACATTGAAGGCTTATCTTTTAAGAACGTTTGGACTGTCGGAGACTGAGAGAGCTCGCCGTTTGCTTTCGCTTCCCGGGCTCGGCGATGCGCGCCCATCCGAGCTAATGGATCACATGTTGGCACTTTTGGGTGAGCACAAACCATGTTTTTTGTTCAGAGAACTGTTTTTGCAGCAATTGCCAGAACACGTACGCACGGCACTAGCCAACACACCGTTAAAGGACTATAGAGAATTGGCTCATGTTGCTGATGAATACCAGTCAGCAGCGATGAAAAGCACAGTAGCAGGGCCTGCCACTATGTCCATTAACCCGGTGATGAGAAATGCAGCACAGCGGCACACCACGCAGCCTGCCACAACCGCGCGCCGACCGAATACACACGGAATGTGTTACTACCATGCACGCTTTGGGGCAGAGGCAAGTAAGTGTCGCCCACCATGCAGTTTTAGCGGGGCTAGCAGCGCACAGATAGTTAGCACCGTAGCCGCTAAAAGTTCAAACTGTTTGCTGTTCATAATGGACACTTTAACAGGACGACGTTTCCTGTGTGATACTGGGGCACAGGTCAGTGTCCTGCCCGTGTCGCTGGTGGACAGACAGTTGGGAAAAGTGGGCCCCACACTCGAGGCTGCCAATGGTAGTAGGATATGCACATTTGGAAAACGCACGGTTCCTCTTTGTCTCAGCGGACGCCTTTTCACATGGGAGTTTGTGCTGGCAGATGTGGACAGGCCCCTGCTCGGTGCCGATTTTTTATGCACCAACGGGCTATTGGTGGACGTCAGGAACCGTCAGCTCGTCGACGCAAAAGACTTTAATTCCTTACCCTGTACGCGGAGCAGTTTCCCTACGACCACGCTGTCCAGTGCACTCACAAGCACATGCGAGTTCGCTCGTCTGTTGGCTGAGTTTCCCGACCTGGTTAAGCCCACGTTTTCCACAGCTGCGGTTAAACATGGAGTCGTTCACCACATTTCGACGTCTGGACCTCCAGTGCACGCCCGTTCTCGACGACTAAACCCAGCTAAGTTGGCAACAGCTAAAGGAGAGTTCGCCAACATGGAGAAACTGGGCATAGTGCGTCGCTCTAACAGCCCCTGGGCCTCCCCTCTCCATATGGTGCCCAAATCAGACGGTGGTTGCCGCCCATGTGGGGATTATCGCAGGCTCAACGACGCCACCATCCCTGACCGCTACCCGGTTCCCCACGTACAGGATTTCTCAGCCCGGCTGGCTGGAAAGACTGTTTTCTCAAAGGTGGACCTTATCCGGGGATATCATCAGGTGCCGGTCAATGCAGAGGACATCCCCAAGACGGCCGTTATAACACCCTTCGGCCTGTTCGAATTCCTGAGGATGCCATTTGGATTAAAAAATGCCACTCAGACTTTCCAAAGGATGATGGACTCAGTCTTGAGGGATTTCGATTTCCTGTTTGTGTACTTGGATGACATTTTGATCGCAAGTGTCTCCAGGGAGCAGCACCTGACCCACCTGCGATTCTTGTTCGACCGCCTCAGTCAGCACGGGCTGATAATAAACCCGGCAAAGTGCCAGTTTGGATTGTCCACTTTAGATTTTCTGGGTCATCGCATTGCACCTGACGGTGCGGTGCCACTGCCCTCAAAAGTGGCAACAATATTGGAATTTCCCGCCCACGGACCACCAGGGCCCTGCAGGAGTTCCTGGGGATGGTCAATTTTTACAACCGGTTTATCCCACACGCGGCTGCGCTCATGCGTCCCCTGTACGGCGCACTCAGAGGCAAGACCGGGAACGCTCAAGTCGATTGGGGGGAGGAAATGACCGCAGCTTTTGACAGCGCTAAGCAAGTACTGGCAGAAGCAACCATGCTGTCGCACCCGGTCCCGGATGCACCGATAGCCCTCACCACTGACGCCTCTGACTACGCTGTCGGGGCTGTGCTAGAACAGCTGGTGAAAGGAACCTGGCGCCCTCTGGCCTTCTTTAGTAAGCAGCTCCGCCCTAACGAAAAAAAATACAGTGCTTTTGATCGGGAGTTGCTGGGCCTCTACTTAGCCATCCGGCACTTTCGGTTTTCATTGGAGGGCCGTGACTTTCCAGCGTACGTAGACCACAAGCCTTTAGTTTTCGCCATGGCAAAAGCCGCAGAACCGTGGTCTGCGCGACAGCAGCGCAATTTGGCCTATATATCAGAGTTTACGACAGACATTAGGCACATTGAGGGGAAAGCTAACGCCGTCGCTGATTGCCTTTCCAGGCCCTCTGTTAATGCTGTGCATCTGGGGATCGACATTGTGCGCATGGCAGCCGACCAGCAAGCCGACCCAGAGGTGCAGGCCTACAGAACGGCTATATCCGGTTTGAAGTTGGCTGACATCAAGCTGGATGGGGCTGGAGCCTCACTACTGTGCGATGTCTCAACAGGACAACCACGCCCAGTAGTACCCGCACAGTGGAGGCGAGGGGTGTTTGACTCTGTCCACAGCCTCTCACACCCTGGGCAAAAGGCATCACAGAGGCTTGTCTCCTCAAAATACGTGTGGCACGGATTGAAGAAGGATGTCCGGGAATGGGCTGCGGGGTGCATGGAGTGCCAGCGGGCCAAGATACATCGCCACGTCAAAGCGCCATTGGCGGTTTTTGAGGTCCCGGAGCGCCGTTTTGACCATGTTAACGTGGACATCGTCGGCCCCTTACCTCCCTCCCGTGGGTTCACCCACCTGCTGACTATGGTGGACAGGACAACGAGGTGGCCGGAAGCTGTGCCCCTGGCTTCCACAACAACGGCGGCGGACGTGGCGCGGGCTTTCATTGATACCTGGGTTTCCCGTTTTGGCACACCCTCAGATTTGTCATCTGACCGCGGTTCCCAGTTTACATCGGAGTTGTGGGCGGAGGTGGCCCGAGCACTAGGGGTACGGCTGCACCATACCACGGCGTTTCACCCACAAGCCAACGGACTCTGTGAGCGTTTCCATAGATCCATGAAGGCCGCACTAAGGGCCAGCCTGAAAGACGACAGCTGGACGGACCGTCTTCCGTGGGTACTGCTGGGACTGCGTACTGCCCCGAAGGAAGATTTGCAGTCCTCATCGGCTGAACTGGTGTTTGGCCAGGCACTGCGGGTCCCTGGAGACTTCATCCCCGAACCCACGACCCCTTGGGTTGTCTCTAGCCAACGCCCAGCTCTCCTTAACAAGGCCAACGCTTTCAAGCCGGTTCCCACCTCGCAACATGGGCTGCCACGGGCCTGGATCCCAACTGACCTGTCAACGGCTCAGTATGTATTTATTCGTCACAACGCCCACCGGAGCCCGTTGAAACCCCCGTATGACGGCCCCTTCCGGGTCATGGAGACAGGGACAAGACCTTCATCGTGGATGTCGGCGGCAAGCCCGAGCGTATCACGGTGGACCGTCTTAAGCCCGCCCATCAAGCTTTGGACCAGCCTGTGGTCCTAGCCACTGCTCCTAGGAGAGGCCGCCCACCGTCCATCAGACCAACAAGGGCTGCCCAGGTTCCCTCCCCTGACGTGGCGCCGCAGACAACTGCTGCCACCCTACCTCGCACCAGGGCGGGAAGAGAGATCAAGGCCCCGGTCAAGCTAATGTTGCCGGTGTTTGTGAATTCTGGGGGGGCCTGTGTAGGGGATACATAGATACGTAATTCACACACATAAGTCACATGGGTTTTGAGGTGATAAGTTGAAGAGATGACGGCGCAGCGGATGACGTTAGCACTCTGCGCCCTTTGTAACTAGGAAGTGGTGAAAATGAGTAAAGCCGGCTGGATGCCGAAAGTTACAGCAAACCGTCTTTTGTTGTTATTTAGCATGCGCTAAACTATTATTTTATTATTATTATACTTGAAGCTGTTGTCCTGTGAGCTGCCTGTGGCAGTTTACCGCTTACCTTTGTACCATTTCAGGTTATTCACTGGACTTGAACTGCTTAAATTTCAGTAAAAAATAGAAAATGGGGGTGTTCTAAAACTTTTGACAGTTGGTGTATATTTAATACTCAAAAATCCCAAACCTTACTAATACAATTGTTCAGAAAAAAAAACATCTGGATCACAATTATTAATACCCCTAACTATTCTTTTAAATATAATCCAACAAAAACAAATCATCATAAATATACAACTTATTGGAAGTTTGTTGGAAAGTTATTAACTTCAGTGGCCAACAAGGGTATCCTGTTTCCCTAGGGTATAAAAAGGAGGGAACACATGTTTGAAATACTGTGGTCAGCCATCATCATGGTGAAAGGCAAAGAACTCCCTGAAAACATCAGACAAAAGAGAGATCAGGAGATGGCTACAAAAATGACTTAAAAATAACTTTTAAGTTAAAAGATACCACTTTCCACTGTTGTGTCAATTATTAGGAAGTTTATGGCCACTGTTCCAGTGGCCAACCTGCCACGTAGAGGATGCAAGTCTATTGTGCCCCCACGTGTAGTGACATGGATTGCAAAAATAAGTCCAAGGGGCACAGTTCAAGATCTCCAAAACAACCTGGCATCTTGGGGTTACAAGGTGTCTAAAGCTACCATTCGACGATGTCGACATGACAATGGCCTTATGGCAGAGTTGCAGGAAGGAAGCCTCTTTTGAAAACAATTCACCGAAAAAGGTGTCTTGAATTCGTCAAACTACATCTGAACTATAATTGTAACCGTGTCTTGTGGCCGAATTGAGCTTTTTGGACATGCACATCAGCGTTATGTTTGGCGTCCACAGAATGCAAGTAATGTCGAAAAGCACCTCATGCCTACAGTGAAACATGGTGGTGGATCTTTAATGCTTTGGGGTTGTTTTGAATCCACAGGCCCTGCGGCCCTTATTCAAATAGATGGAACCATGAACTCCATTTTGTCCAAAAACCTTGTTCCCTCTGCCAGGAAGCTACAACAAGACCTTCCAACAAGACAACGATCCCAAACATGCATCCAAAGAAACTAAGATATGGTTGACAGAGCACAGATCAATGTCCTGACGTGGCCGTCTGTCTCCAGACCTGAATCCAATTGTGGTTTGAACCCCAAAAAGCAGTCCACAAACATCAACCCAAGCATCTGAAGAAACTATAACAATTCTGCATGGAGGAATGGTTGAGGATCCCCCCCAAGAATTCCATAACCTCATACGACACTACAGAAGGTGACTACTTGCTGTTATCATGACCAAGGGTACACACAGTAGGCTCTGTTTTTATTCACACCCTTGATAAAGATGAACACAAGAGATTGTATAAAATAAATTATATAAGTAATGAGGTACACTACCAGTCAAAAGTTTTAGAACACCCCCATTTCCCAGTTTTTACTGAAATGTAAGCAGTTCAAGTTTAGTGAATAACCTGAAATGGTACAAAGGTAACTGCCAGAGGTAAAAAAAAAGAAAAAAATACAAAAGTTTAGGTTACCAAAAACTGAAAAATAATGTAAATTTCAGAGTTACAAGTAATGGGTTAACGTGGGTTAACAGTCACTCTGTGCATGTCGCCGACTCTGGATCCATCACGCTTCCTCCTCCATGTTTGACAGTTGGTGTCACACACTGAGGAACCATCCTTTCGCCTACTCGACGGCCTACAAAAACCATTAAAAATGTCAACGGTCAACAATTCATCGGTCCATAATACCTTCTTCCAGTCTTCAGTAGTCCACTGGCGGTGCTTCATGGCCCTTTTTTCCTTATTTTGCCATCTTAGTAATGACTTTCTTACTGCCACTCGACCTGTCAAACCTGCAGCTCGAAGTCTTCTCTTCACAGTTGAAACTGAGACTTCCTTACTTCGACCAGTGTTAAACTGTGCTTGAATATTTGTGTGACTATTTGTGATTCTTGATTTTTCTGGGAAAATGTATACCGTTTGTGAACCGTTCGATTGTGGTTTTTGTTAAACATAAAATATACCTCATTACTTATATAGTTTATTTTATACAATCTCTTTTGTTCATCTCTATCATGGGTATGAATAAAAACTGAGCCTACTGTATATGACCTTGATTCCAGTCGTCTGGCATTTCTCCAGTGTTTAGGGATTACATTAAAAAATATCTTTCAGTGGTTTATAAATAATCTACCTAAATTTCTTGAGTAGTCTTGTGAAACAAGAGCAGGGAATCTGGACCCAAGTGCAGAGGTGAGACAGAAAACAGGAATCCAAGAATCTTGTGATTTAATTAAATCAAAGAATTGAAGATTAAAGGACTCAAAGTAACAAAAAGTAAAAATAAACACTGAGTAAATAAACAAACAGAAAATTCTAAAACATTGAAGAGATGTTCAACCAAGAAGGCTAAAGTAAAAGCTCTGAAATGGTAACACGAGCACAGATGCAACCAAACATTAGGAACTACCATTTCAAGACAGAGCAACATGAGCAGAAAACAGACCACTTAAATAAGTAATGAAATGAGGCACAGGTGAAAATCACTAAGACAATAATACAATAAACAAATTAAACAATAGAACAATCAGGGACCAATCAGGGAACAATCAAGAGTCCACTGCCGTCCTCTGGCGGCGAGCAGCAGATGTGATGTGTCTTGGATATATGCTATTGGGGCCTGCTGCCTTATTTGTCTTAAAACTTTTTCTAGTACTTCTCCATCCTTTATCTCAATATCCTCTAAAACATTCTGTACATTGGATAGGCATACATCACACTTGTAGGCATATGTATAACCTCTTCTCTTGTAAAGCTCTCAACAAATTAACTGTATCAGCAATATCCTTATTATTATAAAGCAAATCTTTCCTTATTCGTAATGCACTTAATCTCTTCCTACACTTTTAAGTTTTTCTACTGCAATATTGAAAAAAAGTCTAGGATTACTTTTTGCATCTTGGGCAACTTTAATTTCAAAGAGCCTTTTAGCTACCCTTATTTATTGTTTAGCCTTATTATTATCCCGTAAAGGTTTTAATCTTATTTCTTCTTAATTTTAGGATGACTTTACACTGTCCATCAAGAATAACCCTTTTAAATTTACAAAACTTTTCAGTTTTGCACCAAGCCATGTCTCTGTAATCCCACAAATCCCCCATTAATCATGACAGGTTCCAGCTCAAACAAAAATATGTTTTATGCCTTTAAACACTTGTACTTGTACATTTATTCTCCCCCTCTCCCCACCACCTCAAATAACATTATGCTGTAAAAGGCCTTTATCTATGATATCCTCACTGGTATTATTATACAGTGATAGCATTGACAGCTTCCACCCAGGGAGTCTCCCTACCTTTTTTAAAATAAATGTTTTATGCCCTTTCCCCTTTTTCTCCCAATTTGGAATTCCCAATCGTATTCTACGCTAAGCAAGCTGCAACCTCTGCTGTCAATTCAGGGAGCATAGACAAGCATGTGTTCTCCCCCACAACATGTGATATCAGTCACCACTTCTTTTCACATTGCAGTCTTCAAGCTAAGGTTGGATTAACTTTAAAAAAGCACCCAATTGCTGGTGTCTGACAAGATAGAGGGCCCTATTTTGTGAATCAGGACGGTTCATAATGGCACAATCAGAACATTTCCTGATTTTCTACCTCCACAGTTGTAAAGAGGTTGGATTAACTTTAAAAAAGTGTGGTGGGTGTTTGGTTTCATAATGGCCAATCAGAACACCTATTTTCCATCCCTTTTAATACCATGGCACTAACGCTATAGCATATTGGCAATTTCCTGACATGGATGACAGTTTTGTGCCAGGACCGCTTCTCAAAAGAGGAGAGCGAGGAGGTGCGGAAAAGATGGCACGCGAATCAGAGGGGGAAAACAAGGCGCACATTAATTTGTTATTTGCATGATCTGAGTTTATATTTTGAGACCTACATTGTTTTGTTTTATCTCTTTTTTTCCTTATTTGTAGGCTTTCCAACTTAAAAAACTGCGTTTCTTTTCTTCTAACTTAATGTAATTGTTCAACTTTATGTTCGTCATGTTCGCAACTGTATGTGTGGAGTCAATGGCACCCAAGACCCCAGGGAATCCACATTGCGTATAAAAATCCTGTTTAGTTCTCTGCTGGCTGTCGGGTGTAGGAAAAGTAATAAACTAATTTGCATGTTGGACAAGACTGGAAGAAAGTGCATGTACAGCCAAACTGATAGCCGTCTGGCAGGGTATCGCTCACGGTATCGCCTTCGGCATCCAATTATGTACTCCATTTTCTGTAGTGCAAATGGAAAGAATAAAACCCTTTCACATAAGAAAAACAAGGTGCATTCAAACATACAGGTGTATCTTACTGAACGGTAGCAATGGATGGCCTGCTGGCTTCAGTCTTTCATGTCCGTGCATTGAATAACCACAAGCTGTGGTGAAATCGTTTTTAGCTTAATTTATTACGCTTGCAAGTTACCCATGGATTGGACGATTTGCCTTAACGTGGGGGTAAATTCACAATATTCACAAAACATTCTCATGTGATTTCAGATAACCTTATGCAGGGCTCCAGGGTGCGACCATTTTGGTCGCACATGCGACTAAGCGTTTTCTTTGGTTGCACCAGTGCGCCTGAAATTTAGCAGGTCTGATAAAAAAAATAAAAAAAAAAACATTTTAAAAATATTTTTGAACAAATATTGTAAACATTTTTTCTGTAGATTATTTTGTCAGCGTATAGCGGAATTTTATGTACAGCTTGCATATGTGCCGTGCGTGTATCTGTGCATGTGTGTGTGTGCATGTGCAAGAACGTGCGCCTGTGTGAGACCCTGCACTCCTCCCACATTCCTTGCGTGCGAATTCTGCTGACTCACTCACAACCTGAAACATAATTTACAATGAAGAGAACTAACGATTATTTTTTCGTTAAGAAGAATGCTGCAGTGCCCGTTACGCCTGTCCACGGCCCTGAAATGCCCAACCCAGACCCAACATCATCGGCGGAGATAGACTCATCTGACTCTGAGCCAGAGCCAGAGCCTACCACATCCAAAAAGGCCAAACCATATGCCTTTCGTAAAGAATGGCTTGTCCAATTTCCATGGCTCCGATATAATAAAACGGCCAACATAATGCATTGCATTTATTGTAAAGAGTGCGGCCAAAGCATGGCTGGTAACTGCTTTTGCATTCGGAACATCGACGTTCCGAATCGAAATGTTGAAAAAGCAAAATGTATCTAAGAAACACGTCCTGTGCCGTGACAGGTGCGTGGCCGGCAGAGCAGCCCCCTCCCGCAGCGTTTCAGCACCAGGCAGCGGCCAACCGAAGCAGTGAGGAGTCGGAAATTATAATTAAATTCAACACTGCTTATAATATAGCCAAAGAAGAGCTCCCTTTTACAAAATGTAAGTCCGAGATCATCCTTATGAAGAATGGGCTAAATGTGAACCCGACGTACAGCAACGACACTGCCTGTGCCCAGTTCATTGCAGTGATCGCAGACAATTTGAAAAAAAAAGACAGGTGTTAAAATCGCGGATTCGACCTACATGTAATTTATGATTGATGGAGATACAGACATTTCCACGAAGAAGTGGAATAACAATTGAAATAAAGAAAAACATTTATCTGCACCTTATTCCTGTTTACAATCATTTACATAATGTGTTAAGAAATGACCAATGTGTATGGGAACTGACAAAAAAGGCAATGTCCAAAGGGGGGCGCGGAAAATGTTTGGGTGCACCTAAATTATGTGCTGGTGCACCTAAATGAAAAAGTTAGGCGCACCAGTGCCACCAATGTAAAAAGTTAGTCTGGAGCCCTGTTATGTTCATATAAGAACATAAGAATACATAATGATGAGAACGGGCCGTTCAGCCCATCTAGGCTCATCATGTCCTAATCTAAAGAGTATCTAGTACTACATCTAGCCTTGACTTGAATAGCCCAAGCATTTCTGCCTCTACTACCTGACCTGGCAAGCTGTTCCAGGCATTGACAACTCTCTGTGTAAAGAAAAACGTCCTAATATCTGTGCAGAATTTGCCTTTAACTAATTTCCACCTGTGGCCTCTTGTTCTGCTGACCCCACTTATCTTAAAAAATCTTTGGTATTTTACTTTGTTAATCCCTTTTAGGAATTTAAAAACCTCAATCAAATCCCCCCTAAGTCTCCGTTTGCTAAGTTTAAATAGATTGAGTGCCTTAAGTCTCTCATCATAACTTTTACCTTTCATACCAGGTATCAGTTTAGTTGCCCTTCTTTGGACTTTTTCAAGAGCTTCTATATCTTTCTTGTAGTGCGGTGCCCAGAACTGCACACAGTATTCTAAGTGCGGTCTGACAAAGGCATTATATAACATTAATATAACCTCCTTTGATTTATACTCAATACTTTTTGCTATGTATCCCAGCATCCTGTTGGCTTTTTTCACTGCTGTAGCACACTGCTTTGATGCAGATAGGCTTTGATCAACTACAATTCCTAAGTCCTTTTCAAATTGAACACCTACTAACTTTTCTCCTCCCATAAAATACTCCTGTCTAATGTTTTTATTTCCCACATGCATAACTTTACATTTAGTAATATTGAACGTCATCTGCCATGTATCTGCCCATTTTTGGATTTTGTTTAAATCATCTTGGATTACTTTAGTCGATTCCAAACTGTTTGCCAAACCCCAAGTTTAGTATCATCTGCAAATTTAACTATTTTGCTACTAATGTCCATATCAAGATCATTTATGTAAATAAGGAAGAGCAGAGGTCCCAGCACCGATCCCTGCGGGACACCACTGCCCACAGCACCGAGGTCAGATTCGGCCCCACCTACTGTTACTCTTTGTATTCGCCCTTGCAGCCAATTTTTAACCCACTGTGAAACTACTCCTGCAATTCCTACTGATTTCATTTTAGCAATGAGCCTCTCATGTGGTACCTTGTCAAATGCTTTCTGAAAGTCCAAATATATAATATCATAAGCCTGGTTCAGGTCAACACACTTTGTAGCCTCTTCGAAAAAGTCCAGGAGGTTTGTTAGGCATGACCTCCCTTTGAGATATCCATGTTGGCTCTCCCTTAAAATACTATTATTTTTCAAGAATGATTCCATCTTATCCCTAATAATACTTTCCAGCATTTTACATGCAATGCAAGTTAAACTGACAGACCTATAGTTCCCTGGGTCAGTACGGTCCCCCTTCTTATATATTGGAATTATACTACCCTGCTTCCAGTCATCTGGTATTTCTCCAGTGATTATGGATTGAATAAAAATATCTGTCAATGGTTTATATATAATTTCCCCAAATTCTTTGAGTACTCTGGGATATATGCCATCCGGGCCT
Organism: Aldrovandia affinis; assembly: GCA_029706075.1. NCBI lineage: Eukaryota > Metazoa > Chordata > Actinopteri > Notacanthiformes > Halosauridae > Aldrovandia > Aldrovandia affinis. The sequence continues at coordinate 2,010,438 of JAINUG010000059.1, forward strand.
GCTGCCTTATTTGTCTTACGTTTTTGTAGTTGTTGTAGTACTTCTACATCCCTTATTTCAAAGTCCTCCAAAACATTCTGTACCTTGTCTATACATTTAGGCATATTTATAACCTCTTCTCTAGTAAAGCTCTCCACAAAGTAACTGTTTAGTGTGTTTGCAATGTCCTTATTACTATAAACCAAAGTTCCTTCCTTATTCTTAATGCACTTAACCTCATCCTTAACTTTCCTTTTTCTACTACAATATTGAAAAAACTTCTTAGGATTACTTTTTGCATGTTGGGAAATTTTAATTTCAAACCGCCTTACGATATGTGCACATCAATAAAGTCACCAAATTGCACAGAGCACCAGTGTTTGCGCTAAGAGGTGGTCTAGTTGGACCTTAACGCAAACTCATTATTTGACATTATTTGCGCTGACTGTTTTCATAGTTCCACCCCCTATTGTGCTGCCCAGCCCATAGTCGCGCAAACGCCTTCATTGCGCACCACAAAATTGCCAAACTCGGCGGAGATGAGAAATATTCTGTTTGCGACAGACGAAAGTGGCAATTCGCCAGCGCTAGGGCATAAAGCCGCTAGGGCCCAGAGTCTACCCTGCTGACTGTATCCCTTCCTCTCTGGGCTCACCCAGTGTCCTAACAGGATGAGCCACCAAGCAGACCCATATTTCCCTACCCATAATATGAATTACCCCCCCTACACCAGGTTTGTAGCCACGTGTTAAATCTACATGTAAACTTTTGCTTCCATTTACTAGCATGTGGCACCAGCAGAATTCCTAAGAAAACCACCGTTGAGGTTCTGCTCCTGATATTTGTTGATAATTCTACCAATACGTCCAGCAGAACCTCAACCCTTACCTATGTCGTTGGCTCCAACATGGACCATAAGCACTGGATCCGCCCCCACTCTGGCCAGGCAACATACCATACGAGACTTTCACAATGCACAATGCTGTCTACACCTCAACTCAATAATTGAGTCCCCCACTATGATGAACTCCCTTTTCTGGGGCCTCCTTTTAGCTAAGTCAGCAAGGCACTCGCTTTGAGTCCAGGTTGAGCATTTCAACCCGGGTTCGAATCCGGGCCGTGTTATTTGCCGACAATGACCCGTAGCACAGTGGCGGAACAAATTATCTTAATTCTGCCATGGATATGGGTGAGTAGGTCGGGCAGGGATTCCTTGTCTCCAATTCTCAGGCACCCTACGATTCATCAGGCATCTGCAAGTTCCTTGGATGGCATCAGTAGGGTAGTACCTATCCTCCAATAATCACCCACCTCATTGTGGAGCACTGTTGAACTTGAAAAATAGCCATTGGCTGTGTGCGAGTGTATTGGAAGATAGCTTCAGCGCTCCTATATGAGTGCACACGTTGTCCAGGTGAGACAAGCCTAACGTACAATTGGCGATTCCGAAGAGGGATAAAAAAGGGGGGGAAAATTGAACTCCAAACTCCCTGTTCTTGGGTAATGTGGCCACCTGGGTGCCCTAGGGCTCATCAGTCTTCCCACTCAGAGCTCTGGGCCAGATCCTCTACTTGCAAGGGCTGAAACTGCTTAGACACCCGCAAACGCCAGAGATGCCACTCCTTTTTCTAAACCTATACCCTACCATCACCCAACTCTCTCTCCCTTCCTGCTCTGAAGATTGCCCCCTGTGTACAAACTAACTCTCTAAAGGTCATACTAATCAGTTCCTGGAACTCTACTAATTCCACAATGTAGCAGAGTCCAGCAAATCTGTACTTTGAGAGCAAAGATCTTGCTCTCAAGGTGCTCTACTCGCCAAACAGATGCAAATCCCCCCTGGAAGTCTCTATCCTCGAACTTAAGCATTCTCCAACACTCGCACTGCATTGGCATAATTTTGTCCCCGAACTACATATACCCAACTCCCCCTGAGCCTGATTAAATTGCTCTATTATGCAAACCGCACCAAGGTGGATCCGAACAGTCAGAAGTAGAGTAGAAACCAGGAAGGACAATAAAATATAAGATATATCAGATATCAATATATCAATATATCAGATTCAAGTCACAGGTGCTTGCTTTTCAAGCGGCAGAGGTACTGCTCCCCCATACCCCCAGTCACTCATCACTCCCTACACACCTCCCAGACCCCTCCGCTCCGCCTCCTCTGGTACACTGACTGTTCCTTCCCTCCGGGCGCCTGACAGCTGCTCCTCGCAGTCTCGCCTCTTCTCTGTCCTGATCCCCCGCTGGTGGAACGACCTTCCGCAATCGGTCAGGACCGCGCAATCACTTGCGATCTTCCGCAAGAGACTCAAAACCCACCTCTTCAGACTCCACTACCGCTGAACTCTGTCCATCTAGCTAAATTGTCTTCACCAACTGTTTACTTGTTCAACACTATACTTCCCCCCCAAAAAAAAAACCACACTAACCTTTTCCTTCCTGGTGTTACAGGTGTTACAGGTGTGGTATGCTGATGCCTGCAATGATGTCTATTGCTGTATTCCTGCACTGATCTCGTGCGCTAACTATGATTGTTCCTACCATGTATTAATGCACATCTTGTAAGTCGCTCTGGATAAGAGCGTCTGCTGAATGCTTAAAATGTAAAATGTAAAATATATTTTTTTAAATTAAAAAAAGGACAAGAAACCTCAGTATAATTAAATTAGCTAGCTACTGGTTGTTTGTAGTAAGGGAGCTTGCAACAGCTGATGGAATCAGATTATATTACATGCTAACGTTCGCTTTTGGACAGTAAAAAGCAAGCTAGCTAGTTTAGTAATATTTTCCTACTCTTAGATTTGTTCCTGAGTGGGCGAAAATTCACAAAAAAACTCTTGTCAGGTCAATATAGTACTGGAATTGCTAACCAGCTAGCTGTATAACTAGCCATTGCTAGGAAAAACATGGAAAATTATCTCTGTCCCTGAACAGCAAAACATTTTTGTGCCTTCAGAGAAAATCCACATAACTTCTTATAGTCCTGAGTTAAAATAGCAAAGTAATATGCCAATAATCACAATAATAGGGAAAGCACAACACAGATGGACTTAGACAGGCAAAGCTGCACAACAGCAATTAGAAGTCAGGTAATAGCAATTGATCAGTCAGCAAGAGCAATCAATCCGGATTTGGAAGCTCATAGCTGGCACGGAAACGGACAAAAAGCGCACCAGTATCAGTCAGGCCATTTGGATGGATCAACAAGAGCTATAGTAAGTAGTACATCATGAAATTATAGATTTTTATTCTCAGAGGCACTTCAGCTTCTCCTGAATTTCAAGACATCCAAAAGTGATAGTTTACCCTGAAATGAAACATACTTTCTTTCACAATATCACCTAGAATATTTTCCATCAACTGCAAATTGTTTTCAATTTCCTTCCTTCGCAGCATCTCGGTGTATATTCAATGGCTTCTTTGTCACTACTTGTGCCTGACCACTGTATTCGCTGCTTGCAGCAATGTTTTATAGTCTGTGATCCAACTACATTTTGGTCTTGTATTTAGTTGTTTAATAGATTGCATTATGCCTTATGAAATCATGCAACATAAGTGATGTAACACTGAAGTGTGCTTGTAGGCAGTTTCTTATTTCAACAAACTTTTTATTTATTTTTTAATTTGTTTCAGATTTTTTCAATTTTGTTTCTCCCAATTTAGTGGCCAATTATACCCTCTATTTATTTTGATTCGCCCTCCCCCATGTCTCTACGGGGCAAGCTAATTTCCCGAGGCCAGCAATGATCCGCTTCCTCTGAGATGTAACTTGACCACCTACTTTCTGCAGACACCCTTTGCACTTCACAGCGAGCTCGTGCCGGCTCACTCTCCCCCCTCCCACTGGGGCAGACAGCCAAGTAGTCTAGTGGGATTCCTGAAAAATGTGACTTCTACGAGCATTTTTGGGTAAAAGTTGGGGAACAAGACTTTTTAGCATAATTCAGGTATGCTGAATCGGATAAACCCAGTTCCCAAACAAAATGTTGAGTTTTTGACCTTCTAATTTGCATAACAAAATGGCCACCAAATTTCAAATTTTCTCCAATAACTCTGTAACCAGGAAAGCAAAAATGACAAAGAAAGTGTCTATACCTATGTTTTGAGGGTCAGATAATGTGATTAAGACATTTCTAAAGTAATCAGTGGTAATCCTACTCTTTATATGCAAATTAGCGGCCGCCATTACAGAAAAACACATGTAAACGCCGTTTACGTACCTCTATATTAGCGTTTACACATCATTTTATTTTGCTGATTCGAGTTTCCCTATTTTTAAGCGGTGCAGCTGCTTCTATACATGACACGTGTTTCCGTCCGTGTGTCCGTTCGTACCATGAGATTTAGACCAATCAAGAGTCACCAATACTGTTGCACACCAGCACTAGAGGGCAGGCATGAGGAATGCATGGCCTGCTTCAGACAGCTCTATCTCCAAAAGTATAAATGTTACAGCTATTGACACCATATGAATCCTGGGAACCAGATGAATATTTTGGTATATAATATGTCTGTTTAGCTTAAAAACTGTAGGCCTGGTGACAGGTTAGAAAACGGGTATGTATTCAAAGTTAGCAGCTCAGAAATTAGAGTGGAGTGCCATTCATTTGAATGGGGAGCATGGTTGTCAAACAAATGGTCATAACTCGAGTTGTGTGAACATTTCGATGTATAATATGTGTATGAGCTGTTAAAACTGTAAGAGTGGCAGCAGTTTGCAAAATGTGTGGATATTTTCAAATCACCAACTGTCACCACCACTTTAGAACTCCACTCTAGCGGCAGTTGGTAATTTCAAAATTTAATTGAACTGTTGACTGCTTTTGACTACAAGAGACATTCAGTGGGGATCATCACTTGTTCAGAAAACTGTAGGTAAGTAAAACAGCACCGCTTACTTCACCACCTGGGTGTGATTTCTTTATTTGCAGACTATGATGGATCCAGTAGTTAGCTGGAAGAGGCCTTCACCTGTAGATTACAGCTTGTGCATATTCTGCCAAACTCATACAGCCAGTGTTATTCCTAGTGAAGCAAGTGACCATGGACTCACAACAGTCAGGCATGCTGCTAGTACCAGAAGAAAGCTTAGGGACTCCAAGAATATCGATTTGATTGACCGTCTTGAGAATGTCTTAGATTCTGCTGAAGCCCACACTCTTGTGTGGCACAAAATATGCTATGCCCACTTCACAGACAAAAGTAAACTTGAACGTTTGCAGAAGACGCAGTCAGTGGATTCAAAACAAGAAGCAACTTGCAGCAGCAGTGGTGACAGACGTTCATTGTGAAGGTGTGCGGAACCAGTAAACTGGAACTTATGCATTTTCTGTCAAACTGTTAATTTGAAGGCACGGTTGATCTCAGTAATGACAAAACACGTGAGTGATCAGATAATTCAAGCTTCCTCTCTCGACTACAAAATTGGCCTTCGATTGGCCGGAGTGATTGACTTAATTGCGGCTGAAGCCAAATACCACTTGACATGTCTAAGAGCATTCACCAGATCTACTACCAAAACAAAGCAGAACTCGGGACAATACAGACCGTGCGATGGTATGGCTATGCAAAGAGTTGCATCAATCAGCAGACAAAGGACACATTATCCTGCTGAATGATGTCTGGGAACGGTATAAGGAGCTTGCTGAAGAATCATCAACCATAATTCCACCGTCTTACTACAGTAGAATGACAACATTCAAGGAAAAGTTGCAGTCACAGCTGGGACATTTTCAACTTCTTCACACCTCTTGACAGAAGCAAGTCTGAGAGAAAAACCATGCTGATTCCCACAAAGTATCCTACAGTCTTGAAGGAAATGGATGAAAGCGAGGGAACGCTGCCTCAATATGTGGCTCAGGATGACATTATCTTATCACTTGTACATGTAGCGATGAAAATCCGTGGAGACATGATGGAAACTCCGGGTCACAAAGGCTTCTCTGTAAGTGAAGATGAAGCGATTGCATGCATTCCAGATAGTTTATATATGCTATTGAGACTAATCTTTGGTAGTCAAGAGGCGCTAGAAGATGACAGTTCTGAAAACAATGAATATCTTGTCCAAAGCAGAGTTCTGAGCGTAGCACAGGATCTAGTTTACTGTATCAGTAGTGGCAGAAAATGGACTGCCAAACATATTGGTCTTGCCAATACACTACATGAAGCCACATGATCAAAGCATCTGGTGGAGTTGTTCAACAAGGCAGGCCACTGTTTGAGCTATGAACAGGTGACACTTCCTTAGCTGAGAGCACCCTGAAATCTATGGACCAAGCAACCGGGGCCATTATTCCACCAAACATGGTAGCCAACGAATTTATACACTACACTGCAGATAACATTGACATTCTTGATGAGACACTTGATGGAAAAAACACCTTCCATGCAACCCAAATGGCACCATGGCAACGGGGCCAAAACGCAGATGCTGAACTTCAGATGCTAGAGCCATCCAGTAGACATACGCTGATCGTGCCAGATGTCCTGGAGAGCCTGTACCCTGTCAATATAAATCCTGCCTCAAGTCAGCCAGTATTCACAGCCCATGTTGACAAGGCCTGGTTCACGAAAACTGAAGGAGACAGTGATTGTGTAAAACAAGCACAAGCAACGGACATGGCTTTTTTCCTGCAACGTCAAGATTCTGACACAAAACCTTCTTGGACACTATTCAATCAGTCAGTCTCATCAGAGGAACCAGAGCAAACAGCAGTAGGATATTTGCTGCTGGTAAACCAGACTGGTAAACCACAAGCAATGCCACCAACAAGTGATGCTCTCCAGTTCCATTTGATGCGAGTACACTATCAAGCAATGGTTTGGAGAAATGCTCACTGTGCCGTACCTGAGCTTCCTGCACCTGTGGACATGGGATGGAAACATGGTGATTCAGGACTTCAGCCCATTCTGATGTCATTGAGTCCAATCCCAGAAGGTTGCCTGGAAATGATTTTGTGTGCATGCCAGAAGCAATGCAAGACGCGTCATTGCAAATGCCGCAATCCGGGTTACGATGCACAGCGATGTGTGCATGCCAGAAACAAAGTGATGATCAAACTCCTTGCATGAATATGTTCTAGTCCAACAAAGTTTATTCTACCAGACATCAGGATGAGGCATTTTTGTCAGTTTTCAGTTTTCAGTTTTCATAATTTCAGTTCTGAGTCAGTAAGACTCGTTTTGAACTCACAGTTCTGCTCTGTCATGCCTGAATAAGCATCAAGGAGTATTTTGGGGTAAAGTTGGGAACCTGTGCATTGAGCATTGTTACATGTATTGTTGTGTAATTCATTGGTAGCTAATTTGCATAATTAAGCATCTGGCTTATCACTGATCACATTCTCAGACCCTCAAAACATAGGTATAGACACTCATTTCTCATGTTTGCTTGCCTAGTTACAGAGATATTGGAGAAAAATGATTTTTCTGTAATGGCGGCCGCTAATTTGCATATTTTAAGAGTAGGATTACCACTGATTACTTCAAAAATGTCTTAATCACATTATCTGACCCTCAAAACATAGGTATAGACACATTTTTTAGTTACAGAGTTATTGGAGAAAATTTGAAATTTGGCAGCCATTTTGTTATGCAAATTAGAAGGTCAAAAACTAACAATTTCGCTTGGGAACCAGGTTTATCGGATTCAGCATACCTGAATTATGCTAAAAAGTCTGGTTCCCAACTTTTACCCCAAAATGCTCATAGAGTCTTATGCGGGGCCTTTTTTCAGAAATCCCACTAGACTAAAACGGGGCTCTTGGCCATGGCCGGTCTGGCACAGTCGGGTTTCGAACCGCGGCTGTAATAGGCAACTTGCACTCGCAAAGCGGAAATACAAATTGGGAAAGCCCAATTATATTTGTATGCCTATCCCATGTTACATCCTCTGTTGGTTTAGCAAGGTGCAGACTAGCATGTACGAGGAACCATCTGCCACTTCCTTTCACTTCTCCAGTCCCCCAGCTGAGTAGCACAACTATTGTGTCAGAGGACTGCACATCATATGCAGCAGGGGGAGACAGACCACCGGTACCCAAGTGGATTCCCTATTACGTGCTGAAGCAAAGAACTTCCACCTGAAACTCTCCCTCCCTGGGTGACGTAATGACACATTGGGTACTGGCATGGCCAGGATTTGTTTCCGGACCGTTGGGCACATCACTGCACCAAGATCCAGTTCTTTAGCTTTACATTTCATAATAACATTGTAATAATGTAAAAAGTAAACCTGAGTACCTTTTTCTGTATGATGCCATATGTAAGACCAGGTACATCTGAGAATGTGAAACTCTGAGCTTTCCATTCCTCATTGAAATATCCCAGGCTGGAGCCAAACAGGAGCTCCTTTAGGGCCTACAATTGGGTACAACATCAATGAGCCACTCAACAAAAAGGCATAACAAATGTATATGAAGTATACTGTACGTGCAGGACATTATTTATTTGTTAAGAGTACATTTACTAAAAGAAAGAATGGAAAATATTCCACACTTACATTAGCAGTGTCCTGATCAATAGGATGAGTGCTGACATTGATTTGAGGGGCACTGGAAAAGACAGGTGCCAAGGAGAGCTCACAAGGTTCATCTTCAGCATTAATGTCATCTGTAAATTCACAAATTCAGTCATTTATTTGTCTGTCATTCAGTCAGGTTTTTTTTTGATAAATTGAATGATATTATCTTGGACACAAATCTACGTTTTAAAGAACATTACAAAAATGGCAAATAAAACCAAGTTTAACTAATAAAACTTTTAAAGATTTTTAAGACTGCCTGCCTTTCAACTGAGGCAGCCAAGGTTTATATGCATGCTATGATTTTTGAAGTCTTTATTTATGAGTAGTGCAAAACAGGCAGAAATAGCCGTTTTAAGTGCTTGGGGATGAGAGGTTAAAATACCAGAACTGATTCGGACTGTCCTATCCTTGAGTAGTGCTTGAGCTAGCATTTGCTGACTTCATTTGATGCATAAAAACACATCTTTGTCTTTATGTTCTTTAGGACGTCACGCAATTCAGAAAAAAGGTTTTTGCAGTCAAAATGTTTTTTGCAGTCAACTCTAGGGGTCTGCCTGGTGAGAAAGTAATAAATCACCCATAGCAGGCTATCATATTATTTGAAAACAGCCATCTTCAAATAATTGAATCTAGTATGATAACCGGCGGCACGGTGGTGCAGTGGATAGCGCTGTTGCCTCACAGCAAGAAGGTCTCGGGTTCAATTTTGCAAGTTTGCATGTTCTCCCCGTGTCCGCGTGGGTTTCCTCCGGGTACTCCGGTTTCCTCCCACAGTCCAAAGACATGCACGTTAGGCTAATTGGAGAGTCTAAATTGCCCGTAGGTATGAGTGTGTGAGTGAATGGTGTGTGTGCCCTGCGATGGATTGGCGACCTGTCCAGGGTGTATTCCTGCTTCTCGCCCGGAACGCATGCTGGGATAGGCTCCAGCCCCCCCCCGCGACCCTGACCAGGAATAAGCGGCTTAGATAATGGATGGATGGATGCAAGGCCGTAACCATGGAGTCAACATTGGGGGGGACATTTAAAAAAAAATATCAGCTAGGCTATATATTGGGGGGGACATTTTGAGCATATCAATATATATGATAATTTCGGCCTTGGATGGATGGATGGATGGATGGATGGATGGATGGATAGTATGATAACCAAAGATGCCCTTCTGTAACATAAAAGAGCCAATGTCTTAAGAGAGAAGAATAGACTCCTTGCAAACAAGAACAAGATGACACTACCTGCTTTCGTCACTATATTTGTTGTATAAAATAAAAGAACACTTTAACAAAACAACTGGATTATTACTCCCCGATAATATACCAGCACTGGCAGTACAACATAATTTATCTATTGAAAATATACCTAACCAATACAGGTATACACAATATAATGCCTAGATTTCATCAGAAGTCAATTGGAACATAACTTCAAATGAGTCATTTTTAACATTACCATAAAGATGGTGCATTCCAGAAAACATCAAAGTATTTATTTGTAAATGAAAAGGGGGCTCCCAAGTAGTGTGTCCAGCTAATTCACATTTACACAGTACAGCAATGCATCCTGGATGGTGTGAGGCTAATTCACATTTACACGGTACAGAAATGTGTCCTGGGTCGTGTGAGGCTAATTCATATTTACACGGTATAGCAATGTGTCCTGGGTCATGTGAGGCTAATTCACATCTACACAGTACAGCAATGCGTCCTGAGTCGTGTGAGTGAAAACTGTGCCTGGGGGTCCTGTGAGGTGACTTCTGACAGCGGGCAGCTAATTCTCCAAACTCTCGCTTGCCCATATATGCTGGTTAAAGGTGTACACATTATGTAAACAAAGCTAGTGGCTATCAGCAAGTTGTGAGTGCTAAGTGAGTTATCTTTTGATTTGCATTATGCACTTTATTAGCAATTTTCACTCCAGGAAAACTCCCTCATGAAAGATAAAAATGGTATGGGATGCGCTTATTAGCGAGATTGGTATAACTATATTCCTAATTATATCCATTTTATATAATTCAGCACTTCTGGATAAATCTTATTTTCCACTAAAGACTATTCTTTTACAAACATTGGAATGCTGAGAAATACATTCATAAATAAACAAAATACCTAAAATCATGGTGCCCATTTTGAGATCATCCTTGCAGGTTGATGAGATTTTTCTGTAGAAAAAGAAAACACAGTCATTTACCCAGGCTAGCCAACAAACGTGAGACTCACAATTTTGAACAATGTGATGTCACAGATCCAGTGACATCACATTGCAACCCAATGACATGAGAGCAATAACCAGAGGACCAACAATTACATGCAAATCTTAGAGTAGGTACATATTGTAACGGGACAGCTGGTGGTTTTGTGAACCCAAGCGCAGAGATGAGGCAAAGACAGAGATGCGATGAGAAATAAATCTTCACAGAAACACTAAAGTACTGGGCAGTACAAACATGACAGAAGGTAACACAAAGTCAAACAAAAGTAGAACAAACATGGTCCCAAAACATATAGCTCGAAAACAGTAAACCAAAATAAGACAACAGGGTAAACACAAAACAGTCTACTTAAAGAGTGAATGCAGACGAGACACAGGTGAAAACACTGAGACAATAATCCACTTAAATAATCGAGACAATGAACCCATAAAACAATAATACAATAAGGCAATTATGGAAAAATCAAGTGTCCACGCAAACAGCGGGACGTGCTGTCATACATATTATTTAGCTTGCTTATTGTTGTCCTATAGAAAACTAGTTTAATAGAATCTGATTCCTTGTACTGTTGCATATAACTATTTTCCCTTGCTACAAATAATAGTTCCTTATACGGAGAAGTCTCTCATTTTTCCTGGTTTATAATCCTTGACTGTACTTATTACTGCCTATAGCAAAATGTATAATGCATTACAAATTCATCATAAGGCACTATAAATGCAGTTATTATAAGGCATTACATGTGTGTGCCTCATAGAACGCTTTACTGCAAAATATTATAGGGATTTAACATGTGGAAACAAACCTTTTGTAGGAAAGAGAAGTACAGGTTTTTGGGCTACTGGGACCTACAAGCATGGCAGGATGAACCTGAACTAATATGCTTAGGGTATCAGAGGAGTATTTAAACTAGGGGCTTGGGGGATAGAGAGGGTAATTGTGTTAAGGGTAGGGAGGTACAGACTGCCTGGATAGAAGCTATGAAGGATAATAACACCAGTGAGGGTGATATAAGCAGCAGTGTAGTTTAACTAGGCTTGTAACGAATTGTTTTGCCAAGCGTTTGTTCATTTCAGGTTCCATTCCAAGGTGGGTGCTAAATACCTGAATATTCATTATTCATTGTACCCTTGAGCAAAGGTACTTAACCTGAATTGCTTCAGTAAATATCCAATTAAGAAATAATTTATTGTATGTACATTTCTTGTATGTAAAGAAATGTAAACTGTTTAAGTCACTCTGGATAAGAGTCTGATACGTGGCTGTAATGTAATAATGTAACGTAATATAAAAGCAATACTTTGAAGTTCCTCTGTTTAAATGTTAGAAGGATCATTTTTGTTATTATTTTTTTTATTGACTAGGGGCACCATTCATCCGCCAACAAGAGGCCACACTTTTTTGAAATTACATGTCAAACAATTGTCAAGTTGCACCACCCCAATACTCTATGTTGATAAATGAATTGCCACTAATTAACCACAGATGATTGACATCTGACACACACAGATTGGCAGCAATGTTTACATTCCACACTGTCATGTGTTGAATTGCAGACAGGTGGCAACTATTTTAAATGTGCAAGGGTATGCTGTTGTTTGAAGCTGTGGTAAATAGCCTACTCACATTAAAAAAGAGTGCAGTTATATATTATTATATAATATTTAATAAAATAGTTTCGTGGTCCAGTGGTTACAACGTTCGATGCTGGCCACGGCGACCGGGGTTCGATTCCCCATCACGTCAGTCGGCTCTGGCCGGGAGTGCCACCAGGTCGCGGTGATTGGCTGTCCGCCCTAGGGAGGTGGGAGGGAAGCCGACAGGACGTTCGCTGCACACAGGAGTGGCCCTGCAGTACTGGGTTACGGTCGATGACCTGGCAAGTCTCGGAGGAGATGATGCTTCGCCTTCGTCACTATTGGTCGCAGGACTACGACAGCGAACTCACATTACTAGGGGGAGATTGACATGAAAATAGCAGGTGTAATTGGCTACTAAACTGGTAGAAAAAAAAAAGTAAGAAAAAAAAATTGTTTGCAGCACAGGTAGGCTATAAAAATGACAAATTAAAGGAAAAATGTAATAAAAGCTAAACAGATCAAATAAAATGTTCTAAACTCTGATTAAGGGCCCTATTTTAGTGAATTAGGACGGTGTCGGTAACGCAGATGCAAAGCGAAGACGGTGGTGCTTTAGGGCGTGTCTAACGCAATTTCGGTAATTCCGTGATTTAGGACGATAGCGCACCTCTGGCGCAGTTGTAAAAGAGGTTGGATTAACTTTTTAAAAATACATGTGGGTGTGGTGGGGGTTTGGTTTCATAATGGCCAATCAGAACACCTATTTTCTATCCCTTTAAATACCAGTGCGCTAACGCTATTGCAAATTGGCAATTTCCTCACATGGATGACAGTTTTGCGTGCTGCGCCAGGAACGTTTCTTAAAAGAAGGTGCAGGAGGTGCGGAAAAGTTGGCGAGCGAATCAGAGGGGGAAAACAAGGCGCACATTAATTTGTTATTTTCATGGTTTGAGTTTATATTTTGAGACCTACATTGTTCAAAGAAAGTGTTTTATTTTACCATCTCTTTTTTTCCTTATTTGTAGGCTTTCCAACTTAAAAAACAATGTTTCTTTTCTTCTAACTTAATGTAATTGTTCAATGGAAAGCAATAAATAACAAACTCACAACTGCAACTAGGCCTGTTTCATTTATGTTCGTCATGCAGAAGAAACTGCATGTACCGCCGAACTGATAGCCGTCTGGCCAACACCGGCTACCAAACCCAGGGTATCGCTCACAGTCAATTATGTACTCAATTTTCTGTAGTGAAAATGGAAAGAATAAAACTCCATTTTCTGTAGTGAAAATGGAAAGAATAAAGGGTGAAAGGTAGCAATGGATGACCTGCTGGCTTTGGTCTTTCATGTCCATGCATTGAATAACCACAAGCTGTGGTGAAATAGTTTTTAGGTTAATTGATTACGCTTGCAAGTTACCCATGGATTGGACGATTTGCCTCAACGTGGGGGAAAATTAACAATATTCACAAAACATGTGATTTCAGATAATGTGCGCATCAATAAAGTCACCAAATTGCACAGAGCACCAGCGTTTGCGCTAACAGGTGGTCTAGTTGGACGTTAACGCAAACTCATTATTTGACACCAAACTTGCATAGTGCCCTACTGTTTTCCTTGTCACACCCCCTATTGCGCTGCCCAACCCATAGTCGCGCAAACGCCTTCACTGTCCACCACAAAATTGCCAAACTCGGCGGAGACGGGAAATATTCCGTTTGCGACAGACGAAACTGGCAAATCGCCTGCGCTAGGGCATAACGCAGCTTAGCACCGGCACGAAAATAGGGCCCTAAGTCTTATCATGGTCAGCTGTTTTTCAGTCTCTTCTGTCATTGATTGACGATGCTTAGTGAAAACTTGTCAATATGAATTCAAAAGACACATCTTTCTGCATCGACAGAATTGGTTACAACAGACAAGTGTTATTTTGCCTTCTGTGTAATATTTGGACATTTTTATTTAGCTCCATCCCAGAATTCCCCCAGCAACATTGCAGTACCATTTTCTTGTCCAAATAATTTGTAATTGCCAAGCTTGGATCTACAATTTGTCAAAACCTAGAATCGAGTCTAGTGGGAGTTTTGTTACATCAAGGCTGAAAACTTGCGTGGGGTCAAAAATCCTGGCAGCCTTTATAAATTTGTCAGCTGGCTGAAAGAAACATGGCTTCTTTTTTAGTTGATGAGGGTTGTAATATAGTTGTAGTATGTAATGTGCAATAGTATGTAATAAGGTTGTAGTATGTTTCTCTGTAACTTTGTTGAATGTTTTATTATGTTTAGTGATTTATTGTTGGGTTCGTGCTGTGTGTCTGCTGAGCCAATGTTCTGTATTCACTAATAAGATGTTCAATTTTATGTTTTGGGATGAATTTACACTGCTCATCAAGAATAACTCTTTGTTTTTCTAGTTCTTCATGAGTTCAGGAGGAGGCAGTCATAATTTGCCAAAAAATAAATAATCCGGTCACACCGTATACCGCGGTTTGAGCTCACCCCATCAGACCATCAGACCTCATTACGCTCTTACTATAAAAATAAAAATGCTGCTGTTGCCAAAATCACTATAACATCATGTGAGTCCTACAGACGGAGATATATGCACATTTTTTTCAATTTTCAGATAATCCGATATTTTTATTTTTTGGCCTATATATGTATGACATAATTAGTTTTTTTCTGCAACATTAAAACACACTCATAACTTGTAAATTTTTTGCGATATAGTTTTTTTGTTATTTTTATGAGTATGTTAATTTGTGGTATGTGGAAGAACAGTATATATCCCATGCAGACTTAACGTTAACGTTACATGATGTTGTAACAATAGGTAATAATAACGTTAGTGATACGAACACAGCTAGATGTCATTTATGGTTGGTCAGTTATCTCATTATACAAAACTTTCTACCGTTATTGTTACAGTTATATATCAGTTCTCAAGTTTGATCACTCACTGCTCTAGCTAACATTACATTAACATTGGCAAGCTAGCTGGCTAGCTACAATGTTTCATATACGGTTCTTCCACATACCTCTTTGGGTAGAGGGGGGTGGCAATGGGGATGAAAACCAAGATTTTGGAATATGATTCTTGAGTATTCTTGGAATACTCCTCCTTGAGCCGCCACCTTATCGTGGTGGAGGGGTTTGCGTGTCCCAATGATCCCAGGAGCTAAGTTGTCGGGGGCTTCATGCCCCTGGTAGGGTCACCCAAGGCAAACAGGTCCTTGGTGAGGGACCAGACAAAGCGTGGCTCACAAGACCCCCTATGATGACAAACATTAATGGAACTACGTTTTCCCTCGCCCGGACGTGGGTCACCGGGGCCCCCCCCTGGAGCCAGGCCCGGGGGTAGGGCTCGAGGGCGAGCGCCTGGTGGGGAGGGCCTACACCTATGGGGCTCGGCCGGGCACAGCCCGAAGAGGCGACGTAGGACCCCCTTCCCATGGGCTCACCACCCGTGGGAGGGGCCAAGGGGGTCGGGTGCAGTGTGAGATGGGCGGCGGCCGAAGGCGGGGACCTTGGCGGTCCGATCCTCGGCTGCAGAAGCTAGCTCTAGGGACGTGGAATGTCACCTCTCTGGCGGGGAAGGAGCCTGAGCTGGTGCGGGAGGTTGAGAGGTTCCGGCTAGATATAGTCGGCCTCGCCTCGACGCACGGCATGGGCTCCGGAACCAGTCTCCTTGAGAGGGGTTGGACTCTCTTCCACTCTGGAGTTGCCCCTGGTGGGAGGCGCCGAGCAGGGGTGGGAATACTTATTGCCCCCCGGCTCGGTGCCTGTACGTTGGGGTTCACCCCGGTAGACGAGAGGGTAGCCTCCCTCCGACTGTGCTTATGCTCCAAACAGCAGCTCAGAATACCCACCCTTTTTGGAGTCCTTGGAGGGGGTGTTTGAGAACACTCCTTCTGGGGACTCCCTCGTTTTGCTAGGGGACTTCAATGCTCACGTGGGCAACGATAGTGAGACCTGGAGGGGCGTGATTGGGAGGAACGGCCCCCCCGATCTGAACCAGAATGGTGCTTTGTTGTTGGACTTCTGTGCTTGTCACGGATTGTCCATAACGAACACCATGTTCAGGCATAAGGGTGTCCATATGTGCACTTGGCACCAGGACACCCTGGGCCGCAGTTCAATGATCGACTTTGTGGTCGTGTCGTCGGACTTGCGGCCGCATGTCTTGGACACTCGGGTGAAGAGAGGGGCGGAGCTGTCAACTGATCACCACCTGGTGGTGAGTTGGCTCCGATGGTGGGGGAGGATGCCGGTCAGGCCTGGCAGGCCCAAACGTATTGTGAGGGTCTGCTGGGAACGTCTGGCAGAGTCTCCTGTCAGAAGGAGCTTTAACTCCCACCTCCGGGAGAGCTTCAACCATGTCCCGGGGGTTGGCGGGGGACATTGAGTCCGAGTGGGCCATGTTCCGTGCCTCCATTGTCGAGGCGGCTGACTGGAGCTGTGGCCGCAAGGTTGTCGGTGCCTGTCGCGGCGGTAATCTCCGAACCCACTGGTGGACACCGGCGGTAGCTGAAGAAGGAGTCCTATCGGACCTTTTTGGCCTGTGGGACTCCGGAGGCAGCTGATAGGTATCGGCGGGCCAAGCGGAGCACGGCTTCGGCGGTCGCTAAGGCAAAAACTCCGCCATGGGAGGAGCTCGGTGAGGCCATGGAGAACGACTTCCGAACGGCTTCGAGGAGGTTCTGGGCCACCATCCGGCATCTCAGGAGGGGGAAGCAGTACACTGTCAACACTGTGTACAGTGGGGATGGGGCGCTGCTGACCTCGACTCGGGACGTTGTGGGTCGGTGGGAGGAATACTTGAAGACCTCCTCAATCCCACCGACACGCCTTCCAGTGAGGAAGTAGGGTCTGGGGACTCGGGGGTGGGCTCTCCTATCTCTGGGGCTGAGGTCGCCGCGGTGGTTAAAAAGCTCCGTGGTGGCAGGGCCTCGGGGGTGGATGAGATCCGCCCGGAGTCCCTCAAGGCTTTGGATGTTGTGGGGCTGTCTTGGTTGACACAACTCTGCAGCATCGCGTGGACATCAGGGGCAGTGCCTCTGGACTGGCAGACCGGGGTGGTGGTCCCCCTCTTCAAGAAGGGGGACCGGAAGGTGTGTTCCAACTACAGGGGGATCACACTCCTTAGCCTCCCTGGTAAGGTCTATTCAAGGGTTCTGGAGAGGAGGGTCCGTCGGATTGTTGAACCTCGGATTCAGGAGGAGCAATGTGGTTTTCGTCCTGGTCGTGGAACTGTGGACCAGCTCTACACCCTCCGCGGGGTCCTGGAGGGTGCATGGGAGTTTGCCCAACCAGTCTACACATGCTTTGTGGACTTGGAGAAGGCTTTTGACAGTGTCCCTCAGGGAGTCCTGTGGGGGGTGCTCCGGGAGTATGGGGTACCGGGCCCCTTGATACGGGCCATTCGGTCCTTGTACGACCGGTGCCAGAGCTTGGTCCGCATTGCCGGCAGTAAGTCGGACTTGTTCCCGGTGAGGGTTGGACTCCGCCAGGGCTGCCCTTTGTCACCGGTTCTGTTCATAACCTTTATGGACAGAATATCTAGGCGCAGCCGGGGCGTTGAGGGGGTCCGGTTCGGTGACCTGAGGATTGGGTCACTGCTCTTTGCAGATGATGTGGTCCTGTTGGCTTCATCGGGCCGTGACCTTCAGCTCTCGCCGGAGCGGTTCGCAGCCGAGTGTGAAGCGGCTGGGATGAGAATCAGCACCTCCAAATCCGAGACCATGGTTCTCAGCCGGAAAAAGGTGGAGTGCACTCTCCAGGTCGGGGAGGAGATCCTGCCCCAAGTGGAGGAGTTCGAATATCTCGGGGTCTTGTTCACGAGTGATGGAAGGATGGAGCGGGAGATCGACAGGCGGATTGGTGTGGCGTCGGCAGTGATGCGGACGCTGCATCGGTCTGTCGTGATGAAGAGGGAGCTGAACCTAAAGGCAAAGCTCTCGATTTACCGGTCGATCTATGTTCCTACCCTCACCTATGGTCACGAGTTGTGGGTAGTGACCGAAAGAACGAGATCGCGAATACAAGCGGCCGAAATGAGTTTCCTCCGCAGGGTGTCTGGGCTCTCCTTAGAGATAGGGTGAGGAGCTCGGTCATCCGGGAGGGGCTCAGAGTAGAGCCGCTACTCCTCCGCGTCGAGAGGAGCCAGATGAGGTGGCTTGGGCACCTGGTTAGGATGCCTCCTGGACGCCTCCCTGGTGAGGTGTTCCGGGCACGTCCCACCGGGAGGAGGCCCCGGGGAAGACCCAGGACACGCTGGAGAGACTATGTCTCTCGGCTGGCCTGGGAACGCCTCGGGATTCCCCCAGAAGAGCTGGACGAGGTGGCCGGGGAGAGGGAAGTCTGGGTCTCCCTGCTTAGGCTGCTGCCCCCGTGACCCGACCCGGATCAGCGGTAGAAGATGGATGGATTACACCCATTTCAGTGGTGATGCATTGGGTCATTTGAGAGATATTTTGCATAGGAAGTGGGCACCTAGCATGAAAATAACCCCCACCCCGCCCAAAAAAAGAAATCTGCATTTTATGCAATGGTGTGGTGGACCTCTGAGACCTACTGTTGTAAAATTGCAACACCTATTTGAAACTGTGTAGTAGTACCTATTCCTGACTGAATTTAGACAAAAACGACATATTCCAACACCCCAGACTCTAACATTGAAACATTTTTGGCAAGAAAATCTTAACACTGTGAGACATACCACATGCCAAGTTCAAACAAGATGGCTCTCTCCCACTGAGCCCCCGGCTCTCTCTTCTGGAACAATTTCAACAATTTTCCAAGTAAGTATTTGACCTGAGTGACCAAACCACACTGGAATATGAGAAATTCCAGCAAAGCCTTGACAGGCTGGCATCTTCTTAAGTTCTTTCCATGCCACTGTGACTGAATAATAATGAATGAATAATGAATAATGAATTGTTTCAATTTTACATAAAAATGTTATTGTTAACAAAGTATTCCAAATGAATTGAAAGTCTTTAAACACTAGTATTAGCAGACAACAAGACTAGTGAGGGCATACGAATGGCGGAATAGCCTGAAAATGCATTTTTTAAATTTCAAGGGGTGGGGGTTTATTTTTGAGATAGTTAGTTTTGGTGTCAGAATTCTAGTATTGATAATGTTAATAAATTCCCAAATGGGCGTCTTCAAATTTTGACCTTGCCAATTACCACCCCCCCCCTACTTTGGGCGGACTTTTCCCCCTTTTCACAACTCCCTTCCTGTTGATGTAGGGTTTCCCTGCATCCCTCAGGGTCTTGCGTTGCCTGAGTTGACTTTTTTCAGCAGCGGACAAAGCACTTTTTTTTTGGTCAGCAGCGGACAAAGTTACAGCGTGGGCGTCCATTTTCGCTTGTGGATATAAACGTCTATTCCGCGTGAGACTATTCTAAAATTTAAAATACTTGGTAGCAGTCACGTGAAATATTGATTACACCACTTCATTATACAAAGTTGGTATCAAATTACCATAAGTGACGTCTATGTCAATTTTCACAAAATTGGCGTTTATACAGTTCTTATGTGACTAACAGTGGGAGTGAGGTGAGGTATTTTGTTTAATAGAATGTATAATATACATACTGTAATGGAATATGAAAGGAAATGTATCAGTTAAAACCACACCTTATCTCATAACTGCAATAATTTAAGATGCAAATAGTACAACAGTATTGTCCAACTTAATCTTGATTTTAATCACAATGCATGCTAATCTTGTTAATATTCAAATATAATTACTGTAAATATTAACAATTAAGTTAAAATGTAAATACATTTTTTTTCCAAACTTTAGCTTTTAAATAAATATATTTTCAAAAATCAAAGAAAAAATGTTTCACATACTTATACTGTATGATTTACACAATCATTGTAATATAAATAATTGTGTAATGAGAATGTCACGGTTCCTGCTCGCCGCCAGAGGGTGGCATTGGACTCTTAGCGTCCCTTCATTGTCTCTATGATTTAATTGGTGTAATGTGTTCCCTGATTGTCTTTTTTGATTCCTGCTCGGTCTCATTTTCTATTTAAGTTGCCTGTTTTCTTGGTTCTGGGCTTGGGCTTGAATTTTTGTTGAAAGTTAGTTTCCTTGTGTCAGTGATACCCTGTGTTTTCCGTACCTTTTCTAGTTTGAACTCTTATTTGATTTCTTGTCAGTATTTTGAGTCTAGGGTTAGATTTTTTTCATCCAGTGTTTTATTTATTTTCTGTGTTTGATTTAGTTGTTCGGGTTAATTACATTTTCAGTTCATTTTGGATTCCAGCCTCAGTTTTGTTTCCTGCACTTGGGTCTGTTCTCCCTGCCCCTTTTGACCGAGAAAGGTGCACTTGCTTACTTGCACTGTAATATACTGCTGGTCTTTACTTTAGAATAAAAACAACAATATTATACAATAATTACTGTTTAATGTGTAAAAACTATACTTCTTACACTCTACACAGATGAATAATGAAGATTAATTTGTACCATAAGATAACAGTTGGATTGCGATGAGAACTCAAGGCAAGAAACAGTCACTTATCAGTAGTTCTAAGTTGATCTTATAAACTTCCCAGAACTAAATGTAATTATTCTAACATCTTAAGTATGCCCAATTGCATTACATGTACTTAATGATGTAATTGGCTGCAAGAAGCCTATCAGTTCTAAAATAAAATGAATTTTTTTCAAGGAGACGACCTGTTGTATTGGCCCCCTAGTTTAAAAAAAGTGGACATATTCTTAAAATTAGAATATGAGACAGAAAAGTGTGGTTACCAAAAGGATGGAAATAGAAAGTGTAAAATAAAAGTACATATAATTGTTGTGGAATAACATTGAAGCACTACTGGAAAAAAAGGCAAACAGCTTACTTTTGAGCCTGAGACATGTCGTTTTGTCTGTCACTTCTCTGCGTATTCCTGAGTCCTTTTTCTTCCTGCTCAAGGCTGCTCATATAATTAATGCCAGTGAATCCAACCAAATGGGTTGAAAGCCCCATTTTCTCCTTTCTACATTCTATGTTTACAACTTCCATACTGCTCAGTGGAGCAGTTGTTGGAAACAGATAATCTTTATTATCTTCTTTCTTTGCCTGGGGAGGATTTGACCCACATAGCTTTCGAGTCTGGCGTTTTTTGTTACATTCCTGTAGGAAATAAGTTTATCACATTCAGTTGCATTAGAATACATTTTAAAAATCAAGTGTCCCATATGCATTGTACAATATTGCTGTAATATTTCCAATAATGTTTTGATATGAGAAAAAATGTGCTTACCTGTGCAGAACTGGCTGTTGGACCTGCCATCATACCACGCAGGGGGCGACTGGTTCTGTTTTTGGGGGTCTCTGTGAAGTAATTTTTTTCTACAGACAATCCAGTCTTATAGCTGCTGGAGTTCTCTTGGCTGAATGAAAGCTGTTGGTTGCCTTTATTAGCATCCAAGCTGGAACTACTGTTAATAGTTTGCTTTGTAGCTTTTGTGAAGCAAGTCTGTGACTGGGATGAGAGGAATACATTGGATGGGAAAATATCTTCACTGTTTGGTGATCTAAAAAGAGATTAAAGATACAGTCAGGTCTACATTTATTGAGACCTTTGATAAAAAATGAGCAAACTGTATAAAATAAACAATACAGGTTATGAGCTATACTTTCTGCAAAAAACATTTTAATACATTATTTCATACTTGTTCAGAGGAAAATATTTTCTTTAAGAAGTAATAAAAACAAAAAATATGCACATCACAATTATTCACACTAAAATAATAATTTTAAATAAAATCCAACAAAAATAAATTAGCATTAACATGTCGTCTTGTTTTATTTGTGTTTTTATTCCTCCTTACTGAATATTTCAAGATCCTTCAGATCATCCAGTCACTGCTCTCTTTAATTAAAAACCACTCCATTTTGTGGTCAGTTAAATTTTTGGTTGATTTTGAGGTATGCTTGGGATAACTGTCTTGCTGAAAGAACAATTTGCAGCTAAGTTTCAAAAATTTCTGGAAGGGGGGAACCAGGCTTTGGGGGCTAAAATGTCTATACCTGCTGGATTTCATGATTCCATTGACTTTAACAAGAGCCCCGGGACCAATAGATGCAAAAAAAAACCCTGTAACATCAAAGACCCACCACTATTCACCGTAGGTATAGGGCCTTTTCAACATAAGCATCCTTCTTCAAAAACCCACCGCTGGTGTACATAGCCAAAAACCTCAATTTTGGTCTCATCCAGCGTGGATGAGACATCCGGTTCCAATGCCAATCTCCAAATGGAACCAGGTGTTCCATGCTTATGTTGAAAAGGCCCTATACCTTTTCATTTTTACTGCTCATAAATGACATGACACTTTTTAATTCTACAGCAGCTTACAATACTATAATGTTGTTTTGGCTGGAAGACCTTTTGTTCCTAATCTGTTTGTTTTGCTGGATTTAACCACACCAAGCTAACGAAAGAAGCTTTCAAGTCTTCTCTTGCTTGCTCGCAGTGCAATATGTTTATGTTTAGTTCCATCAATATTAGTTGGATACGTTTGTTTGAATTAACTGTAGCCTTAACGGATTGATAGAGAAAGCTTCATAGATTCTGTGTTAATTGCTCTGGATGCAACAGATAGGGAACTACCTAAGGCCTCAGCAGAGTCCACATTGGTGCACCACCAGCAACAATCAATTTGCTTCTCAAATAAATTCTCCCCCCTCAGTAACACTTTCTGAGAAGGTGCCCATGACGGGCAATTCTATAGTCAGATGCACTTATAATGTCCAGCGAAAATAGTCATTGTATTCAGAGTGCCAGAGTGCCTGACATTGAGTCCAATTTAAAGACACTGGCTAAATGTAAAAGTGCATTTTCAAAAACCATTATTAGGCCGGCACTAACAACATCCAATTGAGGCAATCAGAAGTCTTATAAAATGATATTGTTTTGCTGTGCAAGACACCCAAAAGGCTGGGCCAGTCAGTATTCCTCTGACCCTACACCGCAGTACAGGAGAGGCGACGAGACCTACAGCAGGCTCTTGTTCATAAATCGCTGGCTGTCTGACATGTGTGCATTGAACAATGTAAGGTTTATAGACAACTGAACTACATTCTGGGGGAGGCCTGTATAGGGAACATTGTTAACCACCAAAATACATACATAGACCAACATTCATAATGAACAGTTGTAAACACTATTATAAAACACATTATAAAACGGACAGATCCAAACAATGAGGATCAGCTGTTCACAGAAGGCAAAATAGTTGGTGAAAGGTCCTGCCAAGACATCTGTCCACACCTGGTCAGAGCTGGAGAAAATTGCCCAGAACAGAGCTCCCGTTGTCAATGGCCTATGCTCCCCTAGGTGCGATGGGCTGAAGTAAGTAGTCAGTCGGTATTAGCTAGCTGCAACTTTCGAAGTGTTACAGTGCTGTAGTAAGTACTGCAGCTAGCTAGATACTACTTGCCAAGCACTGGCTGATACAGTATTAGCTGAATATTATCTAGCCAGCTACACATTCAGCTGTAAGCTTTCTTTTTGTTGCATAGCAACCATTTCTTGTTTGCCCTGCTGAGGCACTGATGTACTCTGGCAGGAGGATGGAACCTCATTTATTTACAAATTAAAATAATGTTTTGAATTAACCCCTTAACCATCACCCCCTATTTTGTGCATTCACGCCTATTTGGATATACTCAAATATAACAGTTCATAGTACTGTGATGGCCATATACCTACATTTGGTATAATTTTAACGGAAACACATTGTAGTGTATAGGGGTGTTATATCCTCAGAATGTGGACACAAGACATCCCAAAGCTATAGGGATATAGCTCCTGATATATGCCTTTCCAACTTTATCCCAGAGTTCTTTAGAAAGCTCCTTGCTGCTCATGGTGTATTCTTTACTCTGAAATGCACTACCCAGCAGTGGAATCCTCTAGGAAACAGCTGATTTTATTTTGAAGTAATCCGAATAACTACAATTGAACACACCGAGCCAATTAGCTTGGTGTGTGTTCTGGAAGGTGATTGGTTACCCCTGAGCTAGTTTACAATTGGTATGATAAGCAGGATGTAGACTGATCAATCCAACAAGTTATTCTGTTTTTTATTTGAAATTAATGTTGGAATTAGTGTTTTTTCACTTGGAAGTTGTAGGGTAAAATGTGTAATTAAAGGTGGAAAAAGTCTCAAAAGGTTTAATATGATTTAATTTCAGGCTGTAAGGCAACAAAAGGTGACATTTTTGATGGAGTGTAGAATTTAAAGGGGCACTGTACATACACTATATGGCCAAAAGTCAGTGGACACCTGACCATCACACCTATATGAGCTTGTTGGACATCCCATTCTAAAACCATGGGCATTAATATGGAGTTGGACCCCCCTTTGCGGCTATGACAGCTGCCACTCTCCTGGGAAGGCTTTCCACAAGATTTTGGAGTGTGTCTGTGGGAATTTGTGCCCATTCAGCCAAAAGAGCATCTGTGAGGTCAGGCACTGATGATGGACGAGAAGGCCTGGCTTGCAATCGGCGTTCTAATTCCTCCCAAAGGTGTTCAATGGGGTTGAGGTCAGGGCTCTGTGCAGGCCAATCGAGTTCCTCCACACCAAACTTGTCTAACCATGTCTTTATGGACCTCGCTTTGTGCACAGGGGCACAGTCATGCTGGAACAGCAAAGGGCCTTCCCCAAACTGTTGCCACAAAGTTGGAAGCGCCCAATTGGCTGAGATGTCTTCATATCCTGTAGCATTAAGAATACCCTTCACTGAAATGAAGGGGCCTATCACAAACCCTGAGAAACAGCCCCAGACCTTTATCCCTCCTCCACCAAACTTTACAGTAGGCACTATGCATTCTGGAAGGTAGCATTCTCCTGGCATCCGCCAAACCAAGATTCGTCCATCAGACTGCCAGATAGTAATATAATATAATATACGCCATTTAGCAGACGCTTTTATCCAAAGCGACTTACAGTAGTGAATGCATACATTTTTGTGGCCCCAGTGGGGGTTGAACCCACAACCTAAGCATTGCCAATGCTGTGCTCTACCAACTGAGCCACAGAGAACCAGATAGTGAAGCGTGATTCATCACTCCAAAGAACACGTTTCCACTGCTCTAGAGTCCAGTTGCGGCGTGCTTTACACCACTCCTGCCGACGCTTGGCATTGCGCATGGTGATGTGAGGCTTGTGTGCAGCTGCTCGGCCATGGAAACTCATTCCATGAAGCTCCTGACGCACAGTTCTTGTGCTGATGGTGCTTCCAGAGGCAATTTGGTACTCTATAGTGAGTGATGCAGTAGATGATAGGCGATTTTTACACGCTATGCGCTTCAGCACTCATCGGCCCCACTCTGTGAGTTTGCGTGGTCTACCACTTCGTGGCCGAGCTGTTGTTGCTCCTAGGCGCTTCCATTTCACAATAATAGCGCTTACAGTTGACCAGGGCACATCTAGTAGGGCAGAAATTTCACAAACTGACTTTTGGCAAAGGTGGCATCCTATGGCGTTTAAAGATACTGAGCTCTTTATGAACCATTCTGAATTCTAAATGTTTGTCTGTGGAGATTGCATGGCTATGTGCTGGATATTATGCACCTGTTGGCAATGGGTGTGGCTGAAACACTGAACTCAATAATTAGTAGGGGTGTCCACTGACTTTTGGCCATATAGTGTACACGCATATATTTATTAAAAAAACACTCTTACACAATTACACGTGTGCAGGCGGCAGTGTTAGCATAATGGTTAAGGAACTGGGCTTGTAACGCAAAGGTTGCAGGTTCGATCCCAGGTGGGGCACTGCCATTGTATCCTTGAGCAAGGTACTTAACCTGGATTGCTTCAGTAAATATCCAGCTGTGTAAATGGATTGTATGTAAAGAAATGTGAAACTGTGTAAGTCGCTCTGGATAAGAGCGTCTGCTAAATGCCTGTAATGTAATATAATGTAATGTAAATTGATTCTCTCCCATTCAAATGCATTGAAACACTCCTTAACCCATTCAGACCTAAAATGCCTGCTAAAAACGCCTATTAAAACCTAAGCAATTATTCTACACAACCTCTTAAAACCTGAGGGTTTTCTGAAAAAATTTCAAAAAAAAGCCGACACAAGCACTTCATTTCCCCACGTCTATTTCAAATCACAGCGCATTTATTTGCAAAATGACTTGCCCAGGTCTTAATGGGTTAAGTGCGAAGCTCAAATACTTTGAACTGCTTTGCTGAATACAGATTGCTTCAAATAGTCATTTATTGAATGACTTGCCTAAGCGAGGTGAAATACAGAACATCCACAAAAGTCTTGTGTGATGGGGTATTTATTGCATATCTGCCCTATCTGTTCATATGCCATTAATAAGGTCACCAAATTAGCCCTGAGTTAAGAGGTCTGGGTCTAGTTGGATGAAAATGCAAATGAATTATCACACAGGAAAGTTGTTCAGAACCTAATGCTTTTATTGATATACCCCCCATTGTGCTGCCCAGCCCAAGTGCAAATGCCTTTATTGCCGACCACGAAACTACCAAACTGGTTGGAGGCAAGAAACGGGCAAAGCTACCCATTACACAACCATCCAGGTTCGTTTTTACTACCATCCTCCTTAAACTAGAGCCCTCTGTTTTTAATTCTAGGATACTGGATTGACACCATAGAGCTGTCTGGTGAGCTGAGCTGACAGTGCTGTCACCCTATTACTGCATGTAAATGCTCAGGGTTAGCTGTTCTCTGCTGTACTATGTCAGTCCTAGTTTACTTTCATGATTCATATACCCCCTTTCTACTCATCAGCATCTGATGAGTAGTAGTTTTATTCCAGACCATAAACTCTGTTGCATACCCCTCTCCCACCGCTATCCAGGACCCATCCCCCGCCAAGTGTGAGGAATTTCTGTCCTTTTTCTGCAAGAAAGTGATTAACATCAGAAGAAATATCCCACCTCCCACTCAGGACCTGGCCACCACTCTGGGATGCGCATCCGATCTCCCCAGTTTTGACCCCATCTCAATGTCCTCCCTCTCCGAGATGGCCTCCTCACTGAAGCCTGCGTCATCCCCCCTGGACCCTGTCCCCACCCCCCTCCTCAAGGAGGTGTTTGACACAGTTGGTCCACACATCCTCTCCATCATCAACAGCTCCCTGGCTACGGCTACGGTTCCATCCTCCTTTAAACAAGCAGTAGTCCAGCCCCGCCTTAAAAAACCCAGCTTAGACCCCGCCCTCCTCAGCAACTACAGACCAATATCCAAACTTCCATTCCTGTCTAAACTACTGGAAAAGGCTGTTCTCAGTCAGCTGCTCCCCTACCTCCACCGCAACAACATTCTGGAGAAATTCCAGTCCGGCTTCCGGGCTGGTCACAGCACTGAGTCCGCCCTCCTAAAGGTACTGAACGACCTACTCCTCATCACCGACTCCGGGAAATGTGCTGCACTGGTCCTCCTCGACCTAAGTGCAGCCTTTGACACGATTGACCACACCATCCTCATCAACTGCCTCCAACAGGGGGCTGGCATCACAAACACCGCCCTGGCTTGGTTCAAGTCCTACCTTGAAAACAGAACTTTCTCGGTGAGCCTAGCAAACTGCTCCTCCCAGAAAACCAACCTCACCTGTGGAGTCCCACAGGGTTCAATCCTGGCTCCCATTCTCTTCAATCTCTACATGCTCCCCCTCAGTCAGATTATCACAACATCTCATTCCACTGCTATGCCGATGATACCCAGGTCTACTTACCACTCACCACAGACCACCCCACTGGTTTAAACCGTCTGAAGGACTGCCTGAGAAACATCAAGGAGTGGATGTCCAAAGTTTCATGCAGCTAAACGAGAGCAAGGGCGAGATAATCCTGTTCGGCACATCCACCTCTGTCAGCCAGATCGCTAACAACATGGGTAGTCTGTCCACCCTGATAAAACCCCATGTCAAAAACCTGGGAGTCTTCTTTGACTCTGATCTGAAGTTCGACAAGCAAGTGCGAGCAGTGGCACAGTCCTGCTTTTTCCAACTGCGCACCATTGCAAAAATCAAATCATTCCTCTCCCCCAGCGACCTTCAGAGGGTCACCCGCACTCTGATTTTGTCAAGACTGGACTATTGTAACGCCCTCTACTCTGGTGTGGCCGAGAAAACCATCAACCGCCTTCAACTCGTCCAGAACGCAGCTGCCAGGCTCGTGTCGGGCACCAAAATGAGGGACCACATTTCTCCAGTCCTTGCATCCCTCCACTGGCTCCCTGTGAAGCAGAGAGTCAACTTCAAAATCCTCATGCTCGTCTACAAAACCCTAAACGGTCTCGCTCCAGCCTACATTGAGGAACTCCTGGTCTGATCATCTAGCTCCAGATCCCTCAGATCCAACGACCAAGTTTGCCTGAAGATCCCGCAGTCAAAATTGGTGACAAAGGGAGACCGAGCATTCGCTGTTACAGTGCCGAAACTGTGGAATAAGCTCCCTCTGCCCCATCAAGTCTGAAAACACCCTACAGACTTTTAAGGCCATGCTTAAAACACACCTTTTCGCCAGAGACAATCCCTGAGTTAGTTTTACTGTTGTGTGACAGGTGTATTTATGTCCGTATGTTCTCTGTCTGTTTGGATGACTGACTGTACTTTGCATGTCCCTATTGTTCTTGTCTTTTGTTTTCTTCTTCCCCGGGCTGCGCCCCGGGCTGATGTAACTATTGGTTGGGGGGCGCAATATAAATGAAACTATCATATCATATTATATCATATCATCTGAAATGCTGGACTGCTGGAGCTGTCTCATGTTAAACTCGGGCCTCTCCATGTACCTACCCAACATATTATTTTTCATTATTAGTTGTCTCAGATTTTTTCTCAGTTTTTCTCCCAATTTAGTAGCCATTTACACCCTCTATTTATTTAGATTTACACCACCCACATGGGTCATCTCCGCCGCCCCAGCATATTATTATTCGGACTCCTAACCCATCTAGTTTTCTGTGCTATTCCCTGGGGCTTCTTCCATCGCTAACACTCTCCTGGTTCCTGTCCAGACTATGATGCAAACTGGAGGCCTGGATGAATTGTCTTGCTCTCATGACCCCTCTCCCCCTCACCACATTTTTTTCTTGCCACCTTCCTCTCACCTTTGAAGGACATTAAGCCTATCTACTACTACTGACACCCAGGCAAAGACGGGTTCCTCCTGATAAGTTTTTTGCCTCACTTTCTGGCTTTTTGGGGGTTCAGGCCTGGTGTTTTTGTGTTCTCACATTTTCGGTTTTGTGTAAAGCGTCTTTGTGACAGTGATCTGTAAAAAGTGCTATATAAATAAAATGGAATTGAATTGAATACCTATGGTGAAATATGGTGGTGGATCTTTGATATTTTTGTTGGATTTCATTTTTAATTATTATAAGGGGTGTGAATAATTGTGACATCTTTTTGGAAAAAAACATATTTCTCTGTAGTTTCTCATTCTTTTGAGCATGCAATATACAGGTAACAGCCCAAATAAAGGAAATGCCAACATGCATGCTCATCAAACCATTCAGTGACCACTCATGCCTTGTGGATGGGGGCATTGTCATCCTGGAAGGATGTCAGAATGTCTGTATATATTGGCATTTATCTTGCCCTCTAAGAGGTTGAGTGGGCTTGAACCATGCCAGGGAAATGCACCCCACACAATAACAGAGCCGCCAGTACCCTTCATTTAGTCAAACACATCAAGTGTTTCCTTTATTTTGGAAGTTACCTGTCGCTCAGAACCTGTATTATTTATTGTATACAGCCTTTTTTGCTCATCTTTATCAAGGATCTAAATGATTTCAGACCCAACTGTACATACAGAAAAATAAATTATGTTTGGCATAATGGTACGAGACCTATATCAATAAGCATTGTTTATAGTCTCTAATTCAGGTACTGATTTAAAACAATATACCAACCATAGCCAGAAAAAAAGTATTGAGCACAAATCACCAGAGCTTGCATAATTAACAAATGTGTAGCCTGTGCAGACTTTATCAGATATATAAATATCCAATAGTTCATCATGTTATACAATATCATACCTCTTGACATCAATTTGACTGTAATCTGAAACTGCTGTACTCTCCTCTCTTTCCTCTTCTAAAATGTCACAAACTCTGATATGTGACACTAGAGCAGAATCAGACACTGGCATGTGCTGCTTATATGAAACAGTCTGATGTGCACTGCCACAGCCTGCCATTGAATCTCTGTCAGGCTCCATCTGTTGCTTCACAATAATCTCCAACATCGATTTAAAGGGAACTTCCAGGGCCTGAAATTGTAATAGCAGTGATGAAGAATACATATCCAGCTTCACACATCAATAAGAATACTGAGAAATTGTATTGTAGACAGGTCAATGAAAACATTCAGGACAACACATCCATGGGTTTCCAGACCATGCCAGCAATTACCTTATTCTCCTTATAAAGAACGTCTAGATGTAATATTCGGCGCAGGTCTGTCCTATTGTTGATGCTTGAAGCAGTCCGAGGAAGTTCTTCATCCATACAGACAATAGTTCTCTTCAATCCCTACAAAAGACATGCATTATTAGGGGGCCAATCACCACAGGTATTGACATGCAACAAGATGTCTTCATTAGCTTCTCCTCTCCCCAGTTATTAGTTGAAAAGTTGCTATTCAAAAATATATGGCCACCAATGAACTCTCAGGACCAAATTCTCACACAAAAGCAGTCGCCATAGGTTGCAATATCCAGGTCAGATTACTGTTGCAGTGGTTGCAATTAGGATGTCATTTGAGGGGGCTAAGTCACTTTGCGACTGTATTTTATGACAGCTGATATCACTTAGATATTTCACAATTCCCGTTTTGTACTGCACGGTACAAGGTTCTAGTCACTGTCCCAGTGATACAAAACAAATAATCACAAATGTTGTTGCAAAGTACCGTGGTTCATGTCACGACAGCTTTACTTTCAGGAATACCTGTATCTACAGACAGGCAAGTCAGAATTTTTAATATATATTATATATAGCATACATATTATTTACTAGACCTTGATATAAAAATTATATGAAAGGATGCAGGATTTCTATTGAGTAATTTGTCATCAGCTAGCAGTTTGTATAAAAATGCAGTTCTGAATTTGAACAATAATCTTACACTGCCCATCCAAAAAAAAACTCACACACTCTAATATTTCATTGGACCGCCTTTAGCTTTGATTACGGCACGCAATTGCCGTGGCATCGTTTCGATAAGCTTCTGCAATGTCACAACAGATCATTATTAATTTTTCATCAAGATCTTGTATTGATGATGGGAGAGTCGGACCGCTGCGCAAAGTCTTCTCCAGCACATCCCAAAGATTCTCAATGGGGTTAAGGTCTGGACTCTGTGGTGGCCAATCCATGTGTGAAAATGATGTCTCATGCTCCCTGAACCAATCTCTCACAATTTGAGCCTGATGAATCGTGGCATTGTCATCTTGGAATATGCCCGTGCCATCAGGGAAGAAAAAATCCATTGATGGAAAAACCTGGTCATTCAGTATATTCAGGTAGTCAGCTGACATCATTCTTTGGGCACATAACGTTGCTGAACCTCGCTCGTTCCATCACTCTGGAACAGGGTAAATCTGGACTCATCAGACCACATGACCTTCTTCCATTGCTCCAGAGTCCAATCTTTATGCTCCCTAGCAAACTGAAGCCTTTTTTTCCAATTAGCCTCACTGACAAGTGGTTTTCTTAAGGCTACACAGCTGTTTAGTCCCAATCCCTTGAGTTCCCTTCGCATTGTGTGTGTGGAAATGCTCTTACTTTCACTATTAAACATAGCCATGAGTTCTACTGTTGATTTTTTACGATATGATTTCACCAAACGTTTAAGTGATCGCCGATCACTCAAGATTTTTTTCCAACCAGATTTCTTCCTCGAAGATGATGGTTCACCACTATCCTTCCAGGTTTTAATAATGCGTCGGACAGTTCTTAACCCAATTTTAGTAGTTTCAGCAATCTCCTTAGTTGTTTTCTTTGCTGGATGCAGGCCAATAATTTTACCCTTCTGAAACAGATTAACATATTTTCCACGACCACAGGATATGTCTTCCGACATGGTTGTTTAAGAAATGAGAAGCTACTCACTGCATCAGTTAGGGTTAAATAAGTTGTTGCCAGCTAAAACATATGAATCACTGCAGTAATTATCCAATGGAAGGCTCTTACCTATTTGCTTAGTTAAATCCAGGTGGTCACTTTTTTTTGGCCAGGCAGTGTATTGTGCATATGCGGCCAGGAGGGTGTAGAATGAATCATGAATACAGTTTTACTTTCAGACACTCTGTGACCTTCTCCCATCACAAGTTCAGCCATTTACATGCTTTATTCTTATTCTAATATTCTTTCCTCGGTTGGACCACCACCGGTAGTGGCTAGACGGAAGCCACTCCTGAGTAAAAGGCATATGACAGCCCACCTGGAGTTTGCCAAATGGCACTTAAAGGATTCTAAGAGCATCAGGAAAAATATTCTCTGGTCTGATGAGACACAAATTGAACTTTTTGGCCTGAATGCCAAGCGCTACCATAAAGACCTAATTGATGGAGTGCTGGAGAGATGTTCGTCCTTCTGCCAGGTTCTCCCATCACTGCAGAGGAACTCTGAAGCTCTCTTAGAGTGGCCATTGGGTTCTTGGTCACCTCCCTGACCAAGGCCCTTCTTGCCTGGTTGCTGAGTTTGGCCGGATGGCCAGCTCTAAGAAGAGTTGTGGTGGGTCCAAACTTCTTACATTTCACAATGATGGAGCCCACTGTGCTCCTGGGGACTTTCAATGCTTTAGCAATGTTTTTATACCTTTCCCCAGATCTATGCCTCAACACAATTCTATCTCAGAGGTCTATGGAGAGTTCCTAGGACGTCATGGCTTGGGTTTTGCTCTGAAATGCACTGTGAACTGTGGGACCTTATATAGACAGGTGTGTGCCTTTCTAAAGCATGTACAATCAATTGAATTTGCCACAGGTGTACTACTCTAGAGACATCTTAAGGATGATCAAAGGGAACAGGATGCATCTGAGCTCAAATTCAAGTGTCATAGCAAAGGGTCTGAATACTTATGTAAATGTGATATTACATTTTTATTTTTTTTATACATTTGCAAAAATTGATTAGGAGAAAAAATAATTTAATCCATTTTAGAATAAGGCTGTAACATAACAAAATGTGGAAAAAGTGAAGCGGCCTGAATACTTTCCGAATGCACTGTATGCTGTCTACCAAATTTCATGTTAAAACGGTCAAACACTACTCTTCCTAGATGGTTTGACCAATTTCCACTAAAACCACCTGTAACAGAGATCTGAAACTTGTTACAGAGGTTCATCCTCCCAAGAGGTTCAACTATCAATAGTTTAATGGACACATGTAGTGCCATGTTTGATAGTTCTCCCTGTCCTGCCACTGGGAGCAGCCCTATGAGGGACTGTCACCAGCAGTCCACCCCGACTGGTCCCCGGTTACAAGAGCTTCCAACACAGCAGCTATGATCTCTGAAGTGCAACTTTGCCACTGCTGGGTCATCTATATATCTTTCATAGGAGACAAACCCTCTGCACATTGTGCAGAATTTGGTAGCGAGACTATTGGCATATGATCAATTCAGAGAACAGCCACCGCATGCTAGCTCTAAGGGAGTCCAGAAAGCTATTTTTGTGCAAGTAATATGACAATGAAAAGGAAGAGACTCTATTAGGATTCACAACAGCAGTGACATGGAGAAGTGTCCTGTAGAGACTTCTAATGCCTCCACACCTCACCTCAGCCTCTGTGGACATACCATGCACTAGAGGGTTTAATGATGTACATTTGGTGGACATTTTTATTTTATGTTTTTTTTGTTTCCTGTTTGTTTGTTTTGTAACCTTCCTCCCATATGTCTTTCTCGTTGGTCTGAAAATGGTTCCATACATTGCTAATCTTTTACTTATAGTTTTTTTAATTTTAATTGAAGTGTGAGTTATATTTTTGACAAAGGTTAATCCACCAGATTGTTCTGCCCATCAAAGAATTTGGCAATTTAATTGATAATTGACATCCTGTGTAATGATTATGAAATCAAATAAAACATATGTAGGATAAGTAAGGTTTAAAAATATATAGGCCTATTAATGTTTCAGATTTTTTTGATAGCCAATTACACCCTCTATTTATTTCGATTTACCCTCCCCACACGAGTCCACTGCTCGTCTCTACGAGGCAAGCTAATTCTCCAAAGGCAGCGAACTCTGCATCCTTCGAGATGGAATTTGCCCATCTACCTTCTGGAGACTCCTTACGTGCTTCGCAGTGGACCCAAGGTTTTGACGTCCACTGCGAAGACGTGGGTTTTGAACCGTGTTCCTGACAGGCAGCGCACACCATATCGGACCAGCTAAAATACGGTGCGTTAGACCGCTACACTATCCGCTGCCCCAGTAGGGGGTTTTAACACACAATACCATTTGTGTTCAGTATTCAGAATGCTGAACCTTAAACTTGAAGGGAATTTGACTGTTAAGGCTACTGTATTCAGGGAATAGACATTTTATTCAATTCACAGTTGCCCAACAATCTGGAGATACAATGTTGGAAACATTAAAGGCCTGGTAAATCAGCTATTAACAACTTACAGCAGCGATGCCAACAACCCTCCAGGATCACAATGCTCAAATGAAGAAAAATATTTTTAGGTAAGTGGAACACAAGAATGTGCTAATGGCCAAAATGTGAAATACATTTTTAAAAACTTGTGGTGCAGAGAATAGGGAGCCTGTCCCCTCCTACAAATGCAGGTCACTCAGGTTTTAGAGTTGCACCACACTTAAACGTGCATCTGCTGTAGTGCAAGCTAATTTAAGCATTTAGCTAATGTTGTTGGCGAGCTAGAGATGAACCTAGCGAATGTTAGTTTGCTCATTGTGCAAATCACCACAACAACCCATCTAAGTAGTATTAGCTAAGCTAGCTATTAGCTAGCTTAGTTTCCTTTTCTTTTGAATTGTGTCTAGCCATTTTACCATCTAGCTGGCTGGCCATGAAAGGCAACCATTTGTACAGCCCCCAGTTTGAATCTTTAATGTAGCTAATCATGTTTGCTATCTATCCAGCTTGTCAGCTATTGGAATGCTGGGCATACAGTTACAACAGAAAATACATTTTCATGATCTCAGCTGTTGCTACAATCACAAACAGCACAGGTTGCAGACATTTTCAATGTAAGAGATAGGATGGAAACTGTGAGTTAGTTATCTGTACCAGAAGAAATTGTGTTTGCTGAAAGCTCAATTGGTGTATTTAAAATAGCATGTCACGAACATTATTTCCAGTATGTACTTTTTTGTAGAAAAAAGATAGGATTATTTGAATCTTGAAATATGTCATTGTGATGTAGCCTTTTAGCTAGCAGACAGTAACTTGTAGCTATGGTAGCCTATTATGTCATCAGCTGCACATGAAATCATACATTTCTCAAAAAATATTTGGAGTACCAACTTTTGAATAGCAACTCAATCCCAACCCAGCTGGCCGAGTGTGGTGAACCTAGCTCAAAAGCTGTGGAGATCTGTTGGGACATTTTTTGTGGAATAATAAGAAGAAACAATAGCAATATCAGTTGGCTTTTTCAAGTCGAACATATAACACAAGATTCAAGTCCATCTTAAATTCATTTTACCTCTCAAGAGAGGCACGCCCACTACAATCCCATTGGATGAATGGGCCAAGTATGAGCATATGTGAAACCGCCAAGAGTACTAGTACATCTCGCAATGGGAGCAGTGCAGACGGCGTAAAAGCCTTTTCAGACAGTGTTGCCAGGTCCGCAGTAAAACCACGGAATTGGGATACTTTGGGATCACTTTGAAGTCGCAGAATTTGGGGCTAGAACCAGATACAGTCAAACATACTGCTATAAATTATTCATCTAAATTACCCGTGAATGCATAGCCTACCCAGCAGTAAAGACTGGTGGTGTGTGTGCATCTGGTCTGTCTGTGTGTGTGTGTGTGTGTGTGTGTGTGTGTGTGTGTGTGTGTGTGTGTGTGTGTGTGTTTGGGAGGAGGAGGGGGGTCAGTGTGAGTGCCAACAAAGTCATGGGGTAAATAAATATGTTATCACTGTCCAGTAAACTATCAGAGGACATGTAATGAAAGGATGCATTTGTGTC
Organism: Aldrovandia affinis; assembly: GCA_029706075.1. Taxonomy (NCBI): domain Eukaryota; kingdom Metazoa; phylum Chordata; class Actinopteri; order Notacanthiformes; family Halosauridae; genus Aldrovandia; species Aldrovandia affinis. The sequence continues at coordinate 2,046,928 of JAINUG010000059.1, forward strand.
ATCGTCGGGTTACGGTTTCAGATGACCATATAGTGCCAAGCTGTGGGATGGGAAAGCGCAGCCTGTATTCAGAGAACAAAATTTGAATTAAAATATCTATTCAATATAACTTTCTCTGTTTTGCCTTTGTAAACAAGTAGTAATGGTAATGTAGCCCAATGGATATATACATAATTTTGAAAACTGACCATTATATTTGAGGAAAAAATTGGGCTAGTTTTTGACCTTTGTGGGTGGGTTTTGGGAGTGGATTGGGCTGGAAATATTTATCCGATCTGGCAACCCTAATTTCAGACCGACCGTGCATACATGCAAAAAGCTGTTTAACTTTCCACGAGGACAAGCTCTGAGAATGATTTCACTCAAGAGAAGGTTGGCGGTTTTTACAGTCGCACAGAAAGCAACATCCAGATAACTTTCTACATTTACATTTACATTTTAGACATTTAGCAGACGCTCTTATCCAGAGCGACTTACACAGTTTACATTTCTTTACATACAATCCATTTATACAGCTGGATATTTTTACTGAAGCAATTCAGGTTAAGTACCTTGCTCAAGGGTACAATGGCGGTGCTCCACCTGGGAATTGAACTAGCAACCTCTGTCACAGTTTCCTAACCATTACACTACACTGCCATCCCCATAACTGTTCTAGCAAACAGTTATTTGACAATTCTGTGTTGTTAGTAGGCTACATGGTTGAGCTACCTAATCTCAGGATAAATAAAAAATAAGTAGGCTACTACATTTTTTAATAAACGTTGGCTAAAAGTAAATATTATGACAAGATACTTAGCTTAGCTTTAATAATGTTTCTATTTGGGAGACTGCACCATTTTTTATATAGTTTTCCTGCTTCTCAATCGGCAATGATGGTCGGCCTTGTGCACATCATCAAGTTGCAGGGGTGCCCAAGTTCGGTCCTGGAGAGCTACTGGGTGTGCAGGCTTTTGTTCCAGCCCTTCACTAACGCACCTGATTCCACTAATCAACTGCTCGTCAAGGCAATGAATGTTCAAATCAGGTGTGTTAGTGAAGGGCTGGAACAAAAGCCTGCACACCCAGTAGCTCTCCAGGACCGAACTTGGGCACCCCTGAAAGTGAGTCAATGGCCGTGTCCGAAACCGCTCACTCGTTCCCTATTCCCTATTCCCTATATAGTATACTATATAGTGTACTATTTAGAGAACGAAAGTAGTGTTTTCGGAGACTACAACTGAACGTCATTTGCGTCAAAAAAAAAAAAAAAAAGTGCCGGATATTCAGGTGACGCAAGCGGATGTGCTCAGTATCATAAACAAACCGAGCACTCATGGCGGCAGGTTTAAATGTGCTAAAGTTTTGAGTTTCAAAGACGGGCCAAATTTTGTGTAAATGTAAATAAATGTAAGTAACGTTAAGGTAGCTGTCGCCGTCGCTGTATTTCTTTCTGTCGCCATTCTTTCCCTTCTCTCCTTCGGTATGACACGACCGCATTGCATTGTGGTAGACGGGATCAATTCTAGGGTAAAGTAGGGTACAGTCGATGTACACTACAAATCACGGTGAATTGTGGGTATTTTCTCGTTCCCTATTTAGTGTACGAAATTCACATTTTAGAATTCGTCGCACTCTACAAAATGGCGTCCACACAAAGTAGTGTACTAAATAGGGAATAGGGAGTGGTTTCGGACACGGCCAATGAGTGTTTTACTTGGAGTGCCGCATGGCTATACTGTACATTCAGCTTGTGCGCTTCTGCGCGTTTCTCTCCATTGAAACCAATAAAGCTAGTCGAAACAGGCTTGATTTTTGCTGCTCGATTCCTCATCCTGTACCGTTGTCTCCTCCCCTCCTGAAGTTTCATGAAATCGACAAGGAGGAGATGAGGGTAGAAAACGAGAAAGAACTACTGGGACGCAGCCCATGTGTTTGTTAATGATATAGATCTTAATGCGAATAATGACGGTATACCATACACCTCAAAACCTCGCTTTTTACTGGTCAGATTTCAAACAATAAATGTCTTAATATGCATATACAACTGCCCCGAAATGAAGATTAAGGGGCCTGATCCTTCAGAAACATCTCCATGGTACCTCTATTCTGCCCAGGAAGTGAACACAAGCATTGGAACACTTTTCATCTTGCATTGACGATAGCTAATGTTGCATATATGCACGCAAACTAGTTGCCATCTGCTGTATCGCTATTACACGCTATGGCTTGCCAAATTTGATTAAACATTCGGTAGTTACCTTACGACTGAGATATTCCCTCACTAATGATGCAGCAATCTCTTCCACAGCACTGCCCATTTCCAAATCTAAAATGTGTCTTCTTCGAAAATAGCGTGGGTACGTACTGCAAACGAGCAGACCCTCGTAGTCAAATTGACTGGGTTTTGCTGGTAGCGAATACGTGTAAGCTTGATAGCAACCTCTTTTACTTAAAATAGGCTACATGGCTAAGTTTCGAGCACCATCAAGCTGTTATATGTTGCTAACCATAAAAAACAAACTTCCGGTTGGACATTTTCAAAATAAAAGTCACGTAGTTTAAATTATTTAAAGTATTATTTTGTAGTTGTTTCTTACTGTTAGTAATACAATTGGGTATACTTTTCCATTTGTGGACTAATAATTCTGAAATGATATTTTTCAATCAGAAAAATGCAGAATTGATTGCATTTCAATACATTGACAGTTAATTTTCAGCTCATTTGCATACCTGATTACTGCAAAAACATTTTTACCAAATGAAAGGGGGGGACCCTCTAAACTTATTCACACCCTTGATAAAGATGAGTAAAGAAGGCTGTATAAAAAAGGTAATGAGCTATACTGTATGCTGAAAAAATAGATTTTTACAAAAAAATATACATGTACTCAATTATTCACACCTATTTTCAGTATTTTGTGCTCCCTCCCTGTACAAGGATAACACTACACATCCTTCATAGTGTTTAATGAGATTGGTGACCACATTGGGGGGATCTTTGACCATTCCTCCATACAGAATCTTTCAAGATCCTTTGGTCTGACCTTGTGGACTGCGCTCTTCAATTCAAACCACAAATTTTGGATGGGGTTCAGGTCTAGAGAATGAGATTGCCATTGCAAAACAGTCATTTTGTGGTCAGTTAACCATTTCGTGGTTGATTTTCGGGTATGCTTGGGATCATTGTCTTGCTGTAAGATCCACCCCCTGGCTAACTGACTCCATCCGGGCTGAACAACTCAAACTGCGAGCTACAGAAAGGAAATGGAGAAAATCCAAATCCTTTTTGATTCAGCTACAAAAACAGCAGGTGTAACATACACACACTTTTATCTTAAACAACTCTAGACACATTTGTAAAATGAGGATTTTTATTATTCTTAATGCATTACAAAAATGTAGCTGTAAAATGAAGTGGAAAATGGTATAATAGAAATGCAATGTTCTTGAGAAAAAGTCTTTACTTTATTAATTAAAGATTAGCTAGCGAGAAATTATAATGAGTAGCTAGCATGCACAATTCACATAGTTAGCTAACGTCACCACCTTTTAAAACCGCAAAAGCATAACTTTTATATAGTTACCAAATAACCATTTACTTCCTAAATTAATTGTGGCCACATTATTGGTGCAACCCAGCCCTGGATGTTAAGTAAGGTGGAGGTGATATTTGGTTATTAAAGAATTAACCAGAAATGCTTGGCTAAGGCCAATTCATAGACTGGTGGCATAGGAAAGCGAATTTTTTGCTGTATAGGGGTTCCGGCAGGCAACTTTAATACTATGTCCATCCGGGTGTAGGCGACTTGTGATGTAACTTCCTATGTACCTGTAATATGTCTGAAATTGCTTGACATTGATGTTCTGTAATCCACAACCTCACCGTCTTCCACACGCCTGATGGAAAATATTGCGACTGTCTTTTATCTTGTTACTAATGCTGCTACTATTTTATTTATTTATCCTTTTTCTTTTCTTTCTTTCCCTTAGTTTTTTCTTTTTGTACGAGATGACAAGGGGGGTATTTTCTCTGTGGGAGGGGGGGGAGAGTATGGTAGGTGGAATATTTCAAACTGATTGTATGCTTGTACATTGTTACCTTGTTCTGCCTACAAAAATCCAATAAAAACATGTATTATAAAAAAAAAAATTATTTATACATATTGATACTACTCATAAGTCAAACTCATGTGTATGTAAGGCATTACTCCAATACATTACAAATCTGTTTTGCAAAACAGGGGCAGAAATCGACAAAAGGCAAAATCACAGATCTTTCTTGGTGCAATGCATAAAAAGCTTATATCACATGTGTAACATGTGGAAGCGGTAAGTTTTGGATATTAATTTGGACAGACTACGCCACTCTCTAATAAGGGGAGAGAGACCCCAGAATCGTGGTCTAATGGGTTCCCCACTGGGAGGGGTCAATTAAATTAACCAAGCCAGAGGTTTAGATACAAAAATACAAGTTTTATTTTATTTCAGGTTGACAAATATTTTTCCCTTGGGGGTGGGTTACCTAAGTAGTCGCAGGTGGGTAGGAGTCTCGCAGACAAAACCTACAGTTATAACACTGACGTTTTCACAGATCATACAAGTGCAGGTATACACATTTAGAGGCTCGCAGGCCAGTATTGAGGTTACCCAGAGGCCATTCTACCGGGTGTACCAATAAGTGTACTTGCCACTAGAGCTGTGCCCAAAACCAAACCTTAAAAGAGGCGGAAGTGGGAGGTCCTAACTCTAGGGGGAAGGAGGAGGCATGGGTTAAGTGGTCCCTTGATCGAGCCCCGGTGGGTTTGACCAAAGTAGGGAGGCCAGAGTGTGGGCGGCTTGCCCCACTCTAAAGGAGAAGGTATGGAAGCATGACTGACCCTCCCTTTCCCCTACCTGTGAGGGGCAGAGGCTATGGGAGAGAGGGGGAAAATTGAGGTGCACACCAAACAAGGCAAAGTATTGTTGCACTTCACACTCATTTTACATTTACATTTTAGGCATTTAGCAGACGCTCTTATCCAGAGCATACAATCTTCTTTACATGCAATCCACTTATACAGCTGGATATTTTTTACCTAAGCAATTCAGGTTAAGTACCTTGCTCAAGGGTACAACGGCAGTGTCCCCACCTGGGAATCGAACCTGCAACCTTTGCATTACAAGCCCAGTTCCTTAACCATTATGCTAACACTGCCGCCACACTCAAATTACACTGCACTCCAGGATGTGCTGAAAAGTAGGAAACGGGATCCTTGGGAGTAAACCATCAGAAGAATAGAATGTTTGCTCGCACAGAATAGCAATGCTAACAATTAGATGGGAAAAACAGTGGTCACTTGTAGTTGAGCTGTTGCCTATGACTAAATACAAGTTTTAAGTCTCCTACTTACTTCAGTTCATAGTACATGCAAACATAATATTAAATTCAGACAAAACATGGATATAATTGACACAAATACTATAACATTAGCATACCTTCCACTTTTACTGTTCCCAATAAGCAGCCATTCGTTGGTCTGACCCAATGAGGATGGCAAAACCAGATGCTGTAGTGATATAGCAGATAAATAATTAAAATTAGGTATATTCTCCTACTTAGGCACATACCCAAATATATGCCCATAGAATATACTACCCTAAAGCTGAAGCCTGATTTAAACACCATGACAGTGCATACTTTAGCCTCGTATGCCAATACAATGAGCACCACTTGTAATGTGGGTTGAAGGTGGAAGAGCCACACGCAGATTTCACGGGTATCTAAAAGCTGGACGCAAGCGACCAGCCACTAAATCTGATAACAGACTATGGAGCGGGGAAACAAAATAAAACCCCGGGACAAACTCCACGGGAATAAACCCAACAGAAACAACCCTAGTAGGGCTGACGCTCCTCAACGAGGTGTGTTGAAAACAAATAGCTATACTTTAGCTTAGGAGAACAATAGCCCCGACAAACAAAGAGTAAAGATAACTAAATAATACCCTCTCTCTTTAACTGAGAGAACCACAGGGTGGTAAACTAACCTTTAGTTAGAAGTAAAACGAAATACCCTCTCTCTTTAACTGAGAGACCACAAAGTGGAAAACTAACCCTTGGTTAGAAGTACCGGCTAGAGCGTAATAATGGTTTACACAGAAGCGTTTGAGTGACAAAAACGCATAACTTAAATAGGAGGCGGAATGAGCACTGATAATCCACAGCTGGGCGTGATCGGGAAACACACCGAAGAAAGACCATATAAGGAAGGGGGCTATAACAATCATTCCTCACACAAAACCAAGGAAAACAAGCCATCACATGGTCAAGCGCCCTCCAGCGGCTGAGCAAGGTAAAACCGTGACACCACTGATAAAATGTTCTACATCAAAACACACAGCACCTAACGTCTACTGCCGTAACAATTCATGAACGCTAGATTAATTTAGCGATGGATGGTGTATCACAGACACGGTTAAATTAGACACCAGTAATAATGAACTCACTTAGCGAACAGGGTAGCTTGCTGTTTGGGCGCGTTGGGAAGGTTCCGACTACACTGCAGTAGCGAGGCATTACAAGTCAATTAAAACTCTACAATATTAAGATCCTAAATACCAGCTAATTCTTCCAGCGAAGCAGCCAGACGGACACACTCACGTCAAACGATAGTTTCGCAGTTCTCGAAGGGATTTGAATTCACGTGAATTAAACATAAACATAAGACTGATAACATTGATATGATTCAAATTAAAAGCCAGAGTAAACAGTATGTTTTGAGGTGCCTTTTAAAACTGTTTACACAGGCAGCCTGTCAGATTTTTATTGGTTGTGTATTCTATAGTTTAGGAGCATAAAAACAATGCATCTTCTCCACTTTTTTTTGTATTTGACTTTTGGCACATTAAGTAAACAGGCATCAGAGAAACTCAGAGCTGAGATTGGGTGATATACAGACAGTCAGGCAGGTATGAAAGGGTTAAACCAGCCGTATCTGTTTCTGGATTTTATTTAATTATTTAATTAGCCCAATCATTTACTTGATCTGACATTTTAGCTATATTTCTTGATAAGCCCATGAATAACAGCTGAAGACTGTTCTTGTGTTCCCATATGAAACATGTTACTGTGGTATAATCTACAAGTGAACCAGCATTAGCATATCCAACTAATTAGCTAATTGAGCCAGGGTAATTGGTAGAAACCAAAACCTGCATACACACCGGCCCTCCAGGACCAGAATTGCCCACCCCTGGGCTAAGCCATAATGAGCTTCAAATGCAAGTAAAATAATCTTAAAATTGGGATGCAACCAGTATAAGTCTGCACTTTTGAGAGGTTTCTAGGTAGGTAAAAAGGTTGGTTTGGCTACATTCTTTGTTATTAATGTATTTGTAAAATTAGTTTAAAATGCATTTTTTCTGTTTTTATCCCAATTTAGTAGCCAATTCAACCCTTTATTTATTTTGATTCGCCTTCTCTTCACGAGCCCGCCGCCCGTCCTCCAGGCCAAGCTAATATCCCGAGGCCGACAATGATCTGCCTCCTGTGAGACAGAGCTTCACCCCCCTTGCTCTTTAGGAACGCCCTACTCCTCCTCAGCAAGCTTGTTCTAACTTTCCCTCTCCCCACCCCCTGGGGCGGACAGCCAAATGCTGGCCCCCATCGGGGATCCAGGCCAGAGTCAGACTGACGCAGTCTGGTTTTGCTTTGGTTACATTCTTAATATTTTCACATCTGATCTGCCATTTAAAGCCAGGGACCCAAGGTTCTTCGATAGTTTCTCACTGGTTTTGTCTCCTATCACAATAATCTCTGTCTTCTCTTGGGTGAGTTGGAGAAAAGTGTGTGACATTCATAGTTTCATATCAGGAATACATCTGATTGAGTCATCAATAGAACTTTGGTCTTCAGGTGATACAGAGACGTATAATTGGGTGTCATCTGCATAACTATGAAATTTAATTCCATTCAATTCTGATGACACTTCTAAGGGGGGGGCATAAATAAAGAGAAGAGTAGCGGGCCCAAACCTGACTCTTATACTGGTATACATTTTGTTTTAAATCTGGTGGGAATAGAATCCTGAGAACATGTGGATGGTCTTAACTGCAGTACAATCTTACTAAGTATTTCTGCAGCCACCATTACAAAAGTGTTCATAACCCCGTCAGGCAATGGACTAGGACAGAATTTGCTCTTGATTGGGTTATGTTCAGTCTAACTTCTGGAATAATTTCACATTTAGCAGAGGAGAAAGATACACGACAAGATTCAATACCTGGAGTTAGATTTATCAAACTGTAATTAGTCAAAAAAGCACTTTGGGGTTACCCTCATTAATAAAGTTAAAATCTCATGACTGTCTGCCATCCTTAATAGCTCTGTTGGATCTAACAAGCTCTTCTTTCAGAATATCATACTGAACCTGTAATTTAGTTTCTCAATTTTCACTCTGCTTTATGGCAATTCCTTTTCAGATGATTTCCTTTCCCATTTCTCCACGGAATTGACACAGGAGAAAGACGCATATGGCAGAGGTGTAGCATTTACTTAATTTGTAAACCTCTCAGCTATATCAGAGTTGAGATGTGCACCATAAAAAAGTGCACTGCAGATTTCTCTGTTCCAGGACTAACTTCTCAAACAAAACACAAAATCATCAGATGTAACATCAATAGCAGAAACATTGGTGTTTAAACCTCTGTTTAAAACCAAATCTAAAGTGTTATCTTTTTGTATGTTTGCCCAGAGACATGTAGGATAAAATCAAATGACTGTAGCAGGGCAATACAAATCATAGCTTTGTCACTGGCTTTTTATAGCTTATAAAAACAGTTTCTTAGAATTGTATAATATGCAAATGAGAGACTATAGTCTCTTACCTCACCTAGTGTGGCTCTATACGTGTTGTCATCTCTGAGATGTGGACATGCCTTGGACCTTTGGCTATATAGCCTATCAAGGATACAACTGAGTCTTGCAACAGTGCTAGTGTATAGGCGAGTGACTACGGAGTGCACCTAACCAAAGTTGTGCTGTTAACAGTAACCTTAAAACCAAAATGTGTAACTGCAGTAGTTAAGATTAATGAGAAAGGCTGAGTTATGAAAATGTTTATTAGCCGGAATTGCAATTGTTACACATGCATTATTCAAATTCTGTTTGAATGCAAGTGTAGACTGACAAAAACGGCTATACTTGAATGTCACACAGAAGGTCGTAAGGGCGAATCTCCTTGAAGCATACCACTTTTCCCCCTATATCCCCACAACGGCATTGTAAACACAGTTCACCCTTTTGGGTTATTTCAGGGCATGGTTCTATGAACCACCCTACAAACACCTCTACCGTGAAACATGCAAGGAGCCCAATGCTATGGGGATGCTTCTCTGCTTCAGGGGCTGGAAAACTTGCCAAATTGAAGGCAAAATGGCTGGAGCAAGATAGACATATTTTGGAGGAAAACCTGCTGCAGTCTGCAAGAAACCTGGGACAAGATGCATATTCCAAGAGGACAATGACCCAAAGCCAATTGGAGTGGTTTAAAAACAACAAAAAACCTCTATGTCGTGGAGTGGCCCAGTCAAAGCTCAGATCTCAATCGCATTGAGAATCTGTGGAAAGATTAGAAAATTGCTGTTCACCAATGGTCCCCATCCAACCTGATGGAGCTCGAGTCATTTTGTAAATGGGCAATAATTGCAGTGTCCAGATGTGCAAACTGGTAGAGACTGACCCAAATAGACTCACAGCTGTAATTGCAGCTGAAGGTGCTTAAAGTCAAGGAGGTGAAAACGTATTGAATCGTCCGTAAAAAAATATATATATTTAAAAGATTGAAAAGCGGTCAAAACAAAAGAAAAAGTTGTTGATCAGTGGCAAGTAATCACAATTAAAATAAGTGAAAATGGGGTGAATACCTTTTATACTCACTGTACATATGCTTTATGGAGTGTGCCATTTAACACAGCATATGAAATCATTTCATATGCTCTTACATTTTTGAACATGGCAGAACATTTGAAGAAACCTGTGGAGGACGTCGGTCTCGGCCACGTGGTTCCAGGGGAACTCCGGAGGAAGAGGCGCGGTGTCCCGTAAGTTTGGCTATTTTAACTTGTTATTTTAGTTTGTTGTTTTTACCCGAAAGCTTTGCGGCGAGTAGGGTGAAGATTTTGTGTCAGTGTTTGTGTTGGTCTTTGTTATATGTTAACCTGCTACTCCCACTGTCTCTCTCCCATGTCTGGGGAGAGAGACAGAAAAACGAATAAATAAAATCTGGTCCGTAGACCGACAAACTCCACTCCGTGTCTCCTGGCTGCTCTGTTCCCATCCAGGGTTTGTCACGTGGCGTGTGACAACCTAATGCGAGATCACTAAGGTTAAGAAACCGGGCCAAGTTACTTGAACAAATGTAGAAAAATGTGTGTAGCATTGCTTTGGAATGGTGCTTGTTTAGTTTGTGAAATATATTGGTGAAAATGTAGTTGTAACATCATTTTGGTAATCAGTAAGTTGGTTCGTAATAATTGGGTATAGACTAATTTTCAGAATTGTGTTTTATAGATGTATAGCAGACCTACATAAAAAAAAATTGTATTGTCATTCTTTAGACATCAGTAAAATATGAACACTCCTATTAGTCACATTCCTGAGAATTTAACAAAGCATGTTACCAACTAGCAGGGTTGGCCAACATGCCAGGTGGTGAGTGGATTGGAAACTGGCAGTGTTTAATAGCCCAGCAGCAAAGAGGAGTCCCCGGAAAGGCCGGCAGCAGCAGCACAGGTGACGAGGAGTGCTGCTGCGGAGCATTGGTCTGCTGACGTGTGTGGGCCAGGCTAAGTGACTTCCTCTCCTCCTCAGTCAGGGACAACAGGAGCTGATATACAGGACTGCATGTGGGCTCTGGCTCCATCGGTGCCCATGGCATGAACAGCTCCCACACCAGACCAGTGATGGTGGGGGTCCCCACACCAGTCGCACCAAACAAAGCCACAGTCCAGCTGTGCACAGGCCTCAGGTTCCTTGAGCATGTGATGGCATGGCCCATCCTGCTCCCGGTGTACACGGCTGGGTTGGGGGAAAACTAACAACAAAAAACTAACAACTAAAAAAGGATGGAAACAAACAATTGCAATGTTCAGTAGACCAGCAATCCATTTATTTACGCTTTTAAGTTCAGTAAATAAATCTAAATAAAACAAAAACAGGGGAAAAAAATCAAACTAAAGGTTATAGTATAGGAGGGAGAGAGTTACATAGAGTCTTTTCTTCAAGCACCAGATGCACTAGGGAGTTTAAATAGCCCAGATATCAGTGCTATTCCTCTGGCAGAGCCTTCGCAGCAAGGTGTTTTTGTCACGGTTTGAGGGAGGCATAGTCGCCATCCCAAGGAGGTAATACACCAAACTCACGTTTCGAATCGTTTCTCCCCACTCAGTAATACACCTCCTGAGAAAGCTCTGATTATTGGCGATTCCATTTTACGAAACGTGAGAATAGAGCGACCATAGTCTCCATGTTTGCCTGGGGCCAGAGCTACCAATGTGGAGGCAAACTTAAAGGTACTAGCTAAGAATAATCGTAAATATTCTAAAATTATTATCCACGCTAGCACCAACAATGTTCAATTTAGGCAGTCGGAGATCACTAAAAATAATTTTGTTTCGGTGTGTAAGCTAGCAAAAACACTCAGTCGGGATTTAATTATCTCTGGCCCTATCCCAGCCCGTAGGAGTGACAAAATCTACAGTAGACTCACATCGCTAAATCGCTGGCTGGCTAACTGGTGTACTGACAATGACTTGGGCTTCATAAACAATTGGCCTACTTTTTGGGGAAAGCCTGGCTTACAGAAGAGAGACGGACTCCACCTGAGCTGGAGAGGTGCTCTTCAACTATCTCGAAATTTTTCCCGTAGTCTAATCTCACAAAATTTGTGACCTAGCCGAGTGCTAGCCAGGCAGCAGACTTTTGGTCCTAAACTACTGTCTGCTTGCTTCCAAAAACCTGTGACTAGGTTAGCTATTGAGACTGTGTCTGTCCCTCGTTTTGGAAATGGTGTTAGAAATAAAAAGCTACGTGACCACACTGGCATTTGTGTACATAATCGTATTTATATTAAAACCTCTCAGCCTGCTGTAAGTGTTGCCTGTAATAAGACATATCTTAAATGTGGATTGTTAAATGTTAGATCACTTTCCCCCAAGGCAGTTCTTGTGAACGAACTAATCACTGACCATAGTTTTGACCTGGTTAGTTTCACCAAAACCTGGCTTAGGCCTGACGAATACAGTGCACTTAATGTGGCATCTCCTGATGGTTATGCTAGTTGTGAAGCGCCGTGTCTGTCCGGTAGAGTTGCTGTGATTTTTGCGACAAAATTTAGTTTCACACCTAAATTTGGGGATAAATTCTCCTCTTTTGAAGCACTTGTTATGCTTTCCGGATGGTCAAAAGACAAAGTTACCCCAGTGCAATCCTTCCTCTTAGTAACTATTTATAGACCACCTGGACTGTATACTGTTTTTCTTTCTGAGTTTGCAGAGTTTTTATCAAGCTTGGCAACTATGGCAGATATAAAGTTGTGATTGTTGGAGATTTCAACATGTCGATAATGACAGTGACTCTTTAGGATTGGCTTTTGCAGCTATTATTGACTCTGTTGGTTCAAAATGTGTCTGAACCAACCCACTGCCACAACCATACCTTAGATTTAGTGTTATCCTATGTTATCGATGTCGAGAATATCATTGTGTCTCCCCATAATCCTGTACCATCGGATCACTTTTTGATTACTTTTGAAATTCAGGTAAATATTCCTATTAAATCAGAACCTAGATACTATTCCAGCCGCTCTATAAATTCATTGACGGCGTCAAAATGTATAAACATACTTCTCGAGTCGTTAGTATCAAGTCAGGATCCAAACAGCTTTTTGTCAATAATGATCATCAAACAGATGCGGTAAATCATATTTTACGGAATACACATGATGCTGTTGCACCCCTCAGGAATAAAAAATGCAGTCAGAAGAAACTTGCACCCTGGTTTACTGACCATACCCATGCCCTTAAACAAGTTTCCAGGAAATTAGAAAGCAGATGGCGCTCTACCAATTTAGAGGTTTTTCACTCTGCTTGGAAGGATAGCCTCATAGAATACAAGCACGCTCTTACTACAGCTAGGTCATCGTACTTCTCAAAATTAATTGACCAGAATAAAAACAACCCAAGATTTCTATTTAACATGGTAGCTAAACTGACAAAAATCTGTCCTCAGATTACAGCAGTTATCATTCTAACTATAATTCTAATGACATCATGAACTTGTTTACTGATAAGATTGAGACAATCAAATTATGAAAATGACTCAAATATCTAGCACTCCAACTCCCGAGATGGCACAGGGCTATCAGGAGCAGGGTTGTGTAGAGACCCTTGAGTTTTTCACTCCCTTGGATCTGGACAAATCTTAGACCCCATACCAACAAAGCCTATTAACCCATTCAGACCTAAAATGCCTGCTAAAAACGCCTATTAAAACCTAAGCAATTATTCTACACAACCTCTTAAAACCTGAGGGTTTTCTGGAAAAAATTCTAAAAAAAGCCGACACCAACGTGCACTTCATTTCCCCCACGTCTATTTCAGCGAATCACAGCGCATTTCATTAATCGCAAAATACGAAGCGACCTAAACGTCACTCCAGGTCTTAATGGGTTAAAGAGCTTTTGGCCAGCCCATGTTAGATATTATAAATACATCCCTAGTCTTTAAAAGTGGCAGTAATCAAGCCTCTTCTAAAGAAACCAAAATCTTGATCCTGTTAATCTAAAGAACTATAGGCCTGTTTCAAATCTTCCCATTTTGTCCAAAATTTTACAGAATTCTGTAGCTCAACAATTAACTGCTTTCCTAAAACAAATAATCAGTATGAAACATTACAATCAGGTTTTAGACCAAACCACAGCACTGAGACGGCACTTATTAAAGTTGTAAATGACTTACTGTTAGCATCGGATACTGGTTGTGTTTCTATTCTAGTGCTCCTTGACATAAGTGCTGCTTTTGACACTATTGACCACCAGATTCTCCTTTACAGGCTAGAAAACCTGGTTGGATTGCGTGGACGGGCACTCTCATGGTTTAAATCATACCTATCAGACAGGTTCCAACTTCAAGAGTTCTCTGACTACTCTCAGGTTAAATCTGGTATTCCACAAGGCTCAGTGCTGGGACCATTACTGTTCTCATTATACTTGCTACCACTGGGCAATGTTTTGTAAACATGGTGTGAATTTCCATTGCTATGCAGATGATACACAGCTGTACATATAAATGAAACCAGGTGAAATACTTCAACTCACTTAGTTAGAGGCTTGTATCTCTGATGTAAAGAATTGGATGACAGTAAATTTCAGATTTAGATAAAACAGAGGTGATGAAGTTGGATCTGCAGTTAAATGCAGGTGATTGCCTGGTTGGATCAAGTCTAACAGTCAAGTGGCCTTCTTTCACTTATGAAACATAGCTCAAATTAGGCACATTCTGTCATTAGAGGATGCAAAAACCTTGATGCATGCTTTTGTCGCATTGAGACTAGACTATTGTAATGCCTTATTATCTGGCTGCTCTAGTAGCTCTCTTAAGAGTTTTCAACTAGTACAGAATACAGCGGCATGTATTTTGACTACATCTAAGAAGTATGACCACATTACTCCTGTGTTAGCATCATTGGCTTCCTGTTAAGTATAGGGCTGATTATAAAGTACTGCTGCTACCTTTTAAAGCAGTGCACAGACTTGCACCTATATATCTGACCAAAATGATAGTCCCTTATAAGCCAACATGACTGCTTCGTTCAGAAGAAGCCGGCCATCTATTATTCCCTAGAATTTTGTAAAGCACAGCTGGTGGTAGAGCCTTCTCTGTTTGAGCTCCTCTGTTGTGGAACGATTTATGTTAGGGATTCGGACACAGTTTCAATTTTTAAGTCTAGATTTAAAACAAATCTTTTCAGCCTAGCCTACTGCCAAACATAGTCTAGGTGGAGAGATGGAAAAGGCCGTGCCCTAGTGTCTTATGGAGTGAGAAACGTTCCATACTGTCACCTCCTCAACGTGTTACCACCATTAGGCTGGTTATCCTTGATTGGGTGTGGATGGTTTGGAACTCTCTCATGGCTGCGTGTATCCTGTTCCTCTCCTAATAGGTATGCTGCCATAGCTTATACCTGTCGGCGTTATCTATATATTTCCTATGCTTATGCTCCCCTGTTCTCACATAATGCTACTGGCTGTAGCACTGCTTTTTTTTCTGACTGCATGTTCTCTTCTCTGCCTCGGCCTCTGCACCTGCCCCCGAGCCCTACATCCTGCGAGAAGTGTGAGCTGCCCCCATCAACCCTCACCCCCACGCCTACCCCAGTCCCTGGATCTTCATGTGGTTTAGACCCGCCCACTGACTACCTAACTCACGATGCGCAAAGTCATTCAGTCCTGAGTCACCTTGGACTGACCATGATACAGTCTTTTTCGGACACATCTTGTGCCGGCCAGAAGAGGATGGGCTCCCCCCCTTTTACATTTTACATTTTTAAATTTGAAGCATTTAGCAGACGCTCTTATCCAGAGCGACTTACAAGATGTGCATTAATACATGGTAGGAACAATCATAGTTAGCGCACGAGATCAGTGCAGGAATACAGCAATAGACATCATTGCAGGCATCTGCGTACAAGGTACTTTTTTTTTTTTTTTTTTTTGGGAGTATAGTGTTGAACAAGTAAACAGCGGTGAAGACAATTTAGCTAGATGGACAGAGTTCAGTGGTAGTGGAGTCTGAAGAGGTGGGTTTTGAGTCTCTTGCGGAAGATCGTAAGTGATTCCGTGGTCCTGACCGATTGCGGAAGGTCGTTCCACCAGCGGGGGATCAGGACAGAGAAGAGGCGAGATCGCGAGGAGCGGTTGCCAGGCGCCCGGAGGGAAGGGACAGTCAGTTTACCAGAGGGGGCAGAGCGGAGGGGTCTGGGAGGTGTGTAGGGAGTGATGAGTGACTGGAGGTATGGGGGAGCAGTACCTCTGGCCGTTTGAAAAGCAAGCACCAGTGACTTGAATCTGATGCGTGCTGCGATGGGGAGCCAGTGCAGAGAGGAGAGTAGAGGGGTGACGTGGGTGAACTTCGGCTGGTTGAACACCAGACGAGCGGCATCGTTCTGGACTAGTTGCAGTGGCTTGATAGCGCAGGCCGGAAGGCCTGCCAGCAAGGAATTGCAGTAGGCCAGACATGAGATCACCAGGGCCTGGACCAGGATTTGAGTGGCCTCTTGGGTGAGGAACGGTCGGATCCTCCGGATGTTGTGGAGGGAGAAACGGCAGGTCCGAGTGATCGCTGCAATATGGCTCGAGAAGCACAGCTGGTTGTCCAGGGTTAACCCAAGACTCCTGGCAGACTGGGACGGAGACACTATGGAGCCTTCCACGGTGATTGACGCATCAATCATCGGGGAGCCCTTCGCTGGGAGGAAGAGCAGCTCTGTCTTCCCCAGGTTCAGCTTCAGGTGGTGGGTGAACATTCATGTGGAGATGTCAGCCAGGCATAAAGAGATCCGTGCCGGGACCTGGGTATCAGATGGAGAGAAGGAGAGGAACAGTTGTGTGTCATCAGCATAACAGTGATAGGAAAAACCATGAACAGAAATAACAGAGCCAAGTGACTTGGTGTTCAGAGAAAATAGGACGGGGCCTAGCACCGAGCCCTGCGGGACTCCGGTAGAGAGGGTGTGGGGAGAGGAGAGGGATCCTCTCCAGGCCACCTGGTAGGACCGGTCAGCCAGATAGGACTCGAACCATGTCAACGCAGATCCAGAGATTCCAATCTCGACGAGAGATGAGAGCAGGATCTGGTGGTCCACAGTGTCGAATGCCAGGTCGAGGAGGAGGAGGGCGGAGCTAAGGGATTGGGACTTAGCCCCGTGAAGAGCCTCAGTGACAGCAAGGAGAGCAGTCTCTGTGGAGTGGCCTGCTCTGAACCCAGATTGGTTGGGATCAAGCAGGTCATTCTGTAAGAGATGAGCAGACAGTTGGTTATAGACAGCTCGCTCTAGCATTTTGGAAAGGAATGGGAGGAGAGAGACAGGTCGGTAGTTTGAAATAACAGCAGGATTCAGAGAGGGTTTTTTGAGGAGGGGGACAACATGAGCTCATTTGAGGGAAGAGGGGACAGAGCCAGAGGAAAGAGAGGAGTTAATGACATTGGAGACAAAGGGGAGGATGTCCATAGCAATGGACTGGAAGAGGGGGGAAGGAATGGGATCAAGAGAGCAGGTGGTGGGATGGTGGGAGAGGACAAGTTGAAGGATGTCTGAGTCAGGGAGGGGTGAGAAGGAGGACAGAGGGGTGAGAGGTTTAGGTAGCGAGATGGGCGAGGGAGAGGTTGGGGGGAAGGAGTTGCGAATGACATCGACCTTCTCGTGAAAGAAGGATGCGAAGTCATCTGCGGTTAGAGAGGAGGGGGGTGGGGGAGGAGGAGGGGTGAGGAGAGAGGAAAACGTAGAGTAGAGTTTACGAGGGTTAGAAACTGAAGATTGAATTTTGGAAAAGAAAAATGCAGACTTAGCAGAGGAGAGGTTACAAGAGAAGGAAGCCAGGAGTGTGTGGAAATCAGTCAGAGCTACAGGGGATTTGGATTTTCTCCATTTCCTTTCTGCCGCTCGCAGTTTCCGTCTGTTAGCCCAAATGGAGTTGGTTAGCCAGGGGGCGGGGGGTTGGAGGCGCACAGGTTTAGTGGATAGAGGACAGTGTGAGTCAAAGGAGGAGGAGAGAGAGGACAGTAGGGTGGACGATGCTTCCTCAGCAGGTAGCTGAGAGAAGGCATCAGTAGGGGGAAGGGAAGATAGAACAGTAGCCAACAGGGCAGCAGGGGAGAGAGAGCGGAGGTTGCGATGGACAAGGACAGTCGGAGCAGGTGAGGATGGTTTAAGCACAGAGGGGAGGGGGAGAGAGAAAGACAGAAAGCAATGGTCAGACACATGTAGGGGAGATACTGTAATGTTGGGTAATGTGCAGTTCCTAGTGAAGATCAGGTCCAGTTGGTTACCGGCCTTGTGGGTGGATGGGGATTCAGCTAGGGTGAAGTCGAAGGACTGAAGCAGGGGGAGGAATGCAGAGGCCTGAGAGGTCTCCAGCGGCAGGTTGAAGTTACCGAGGAGTAAGACAGGAGTGCCATCCTCAGGGAAAGCGCTGAGTAGGGCATCCATCTCATTTAGGAAACTCCCCAGGAAGGCGATAAAGAACAATGATGTGCAGTTTACATGGCACAGTGACAGTGACAGCATGAAATTCAAAGGAGGAGGGTGAAAAGTGAGGAAGAGGAACAATACCAAATCTCCACAGGGGGGAGATCAGTATACCTGTCCCTCCACCTCTACCTGAGGGTGGTGGAGTGTGGGAGAAGGTGTAGGCAGAGGAGAGAGCAGCAGGGGTGGCCATGTTCTGTGGAGTGATCCACGTCTCTGTGAGCGCCAGGAATTGCAGGGAGAGTAGTGAGGCCTGGGCCGAGATTAAATCGGCCTTCCGGACAGCGGACTGGCAGTTCCATAGTCCGCCTGCTACCACCACGTCAACACCGGGAGATCTAGGAGGGTGGATGAGATTGGACAGATTATGGGTGTGGGTAGAATCTCTCCTTCTAGGCAATCTAGAAGAGGAGACATGGACTGGGATAGGGAGGTAGCATGTAGTGTTAGATGCAGAGGAAGTAGAACAGGGAGATACAAAACTATGATACTTACCTTGCGGCGAGCACTCCCTAGCTGGCCCCCCTCGGTGGACTCCTGCAGGTAGACTCCTCCGTCTTTGTCCGCTGAGTCTTCGTTCAGTGAGGCTAGGAAGGTGAGGCTGCCGCGAAAAGCTACCGCTATCCACAACTATGGCTGCTTATATGTGGCGAATGCCCCCTGACAACAATAGAGACTAATTACCAATTCCTTACACTAATCAACTAGAGACACGGGTGCTACGCCTGTTAAAACAAAACCGATTGAAACGCTAAGTATTAATCAACTTTGAACTAAATCTTCTAAGCAGCGACTGAAGCTAGTAATCGAGAACAAAAGCAACAAGCTACTAATTAAACTAACAAAGTAACGAGACCTGCTACTGCAACAGGTGAAAACAGGCAGTGAACGCCGAAAACTACACACAAAGTCTAACGCCGGGTAACCAACACTCACTAGAACGCAACGAGATGACTCTTACCGTGATCGAAATGCACACTGCTGAGATTCGGCCAATAACGCGCTTAAATCCTCCCTGCAACCAAACTTTTTAGTCTGGTTCCTCCCAAGGTTTCTCCCTATCAGGGGAGTTTTTCCTTGCCACTGTCGCCTTTAGGCTTGCTTTTGTGAGGGTCTAGGCCTGGGTTCCCCTTCTGTTAAGCGTTTTGAGACAATTCATTTGTGAAAAGCGTTATACAAATAAATTTGATTTGATTTGATTTGATTTAGTCAAGGGGGAAAATCGTGGCAAAAAAAAAAAAACTTCAGACATGGCAGGCTGTGCTTTTATAAAGGCTTAACGAAGGCAGTGGCTAACACCCGAGTTGATTGCTGATCAGCCGCAGGTTAGCCTGCCTGTAGGTGAGGCCGCTGCTGTCTTTGATGTTGTTTCTATGAAGATTGTCAGTAATCTGTAGGAATTTCTCCAGTGTATTAAGGGTTAAAACGTTTTAAATAATCATTTGACCCAGGTCTGGTGTATAGAGGTTATATGCTTTGTGTATATACATGTGCTTACAATATGCATATTGTATATATATTTTTTACATTTAAAGTTTTTGCTGAGATGTATTTAAATTCTGCACGCAATATAATGAAAGTCTACAAAATTCTACACACTTAAAAACAACGTATGCTGACACCAAGGACATTTTATTAGCAAATATAAACACAATTACAATTCAGGCAGAACTTCAGTCACTTTTTTTACTTTAGACATGACACAGACAGGTAGTGGCCAAAAAGGTGGAAACACTTGGATAAATGAAGGACAGTTTAGGCATTTACCAGATGCTTTTATATAGAACACCATACACAGTTTTACACTCCTTACATACAGTCAAATTATACAGCTCGATTCACTGAACCAATTCAGGTTAAGTAGCTTGCTCCCAAACCCAAAACCCAAATAACCCAAAACATAGAAAAATAGTACAAAGTTCTATCCTTTACAAGAACTAACCTAAACTGGTTGACTGACAAACCTAACCTAGAAAGCTGCTAACAATGTTTTTGAACTGCTAGTGCTCTACGTAGGAGTGTGAATGTTTTTTGGAGGAAGTAAGGTGGTTGCCATAACAGTGCTTCAGTGGGCTGCTGGTCACTGCCATTTTGGCCCTAAATAATGGTCTTAAACTTTTGTGTGTTGCAATGGCTTCTCGTTTACAGAATAGTTTTACTGATGTGTACCTTGTTAGCACAGAATCGAACTTTTCACCATTCATTTTGAATGGAGCTTTGTTTCCAAAAATCTAAATTTTAATTAAAAAATGACACATAAAACTAATCAGTGCACTTGTCGGTTAAAAAATCTGATGTGTTCTAATTTGGTGAGAAACTGAATAGCACTGTAAAAAGAGTGCAAAGCATTATGAAATGGTAACGATTTTTCACTTGTCTTTTTTTTGCCCAAATAAATTTAATCAACATTAGTGTTGGAATGGTATAAAGAGGATACTCTTGATTTTCGTAATTTGAATATAAAAACTGTTATCTGTGACTAGGCAGCGTTTACTTTGTTGATTGTATTATGCATTGTTCCCAATGAACAATAATATCTAGTGAAGACATAACCAGTAATTAAAAACTAGAGGATTGATTAAAAAACAAACATAAATCTTAGACCAAATTAATTTCAATCCAGATTATTCAACACTGAAATCCACACACACTCTCCTGTATGTGTGTGCTGGTGTTCCCTCATAGCACTCAACAAAACAAAACTCTTCCCACACTGGGAGCACTGGAATGGCCGCTCCCTGGTATGAATACGTAGGTGTAGTCTCAGTGCATTTGCCCGATGTAAGCTTTTCCCACAATGGGAGCAGTGGTATGGGCACTCCCCTGTATGAATTCGCTGGTGTACTCTTAGATCCCTTGACTGACTGAAACTTTTCCCACACTGTGTGCAGTGGTATGGCCGCTCTCAGCCGGAGTACCTGTGTGGGACTGTGTTGGGGTGGGGAGTGTTTTAGGGGGTGTGGGGTGCTGATCTGTGCTGCTGGGAGGCGGTGAATTCCCTGCTTTGTTTTCTCCAGAGCTCAGACTCCTGCTGTACTCCTCTGGGTGAACCTTCTCAATGTGCTGGTAAAGCTTCACTTCCTCCAGGTGAACGAATGGGCACTGGGAGCAGGCAAAGACCGGAGACGACACCTCAACAGTCTGCCCTGAGGAGAGAAAAGGTGATGTGAGATATTAATCTAGGAAATAGAAATGTAAGTAGGCACTGAAACTGCTATTCAGAAAAAACATTATAAACAAAATTAATTCAGCATACACAAAAGAAAGGTATTTGAAGGATCATCCCCCATCCTAATAATTAATAATCACACATAAGCACATATATTGTACATAGTCATATACTCAATAATCATTCAAATAAATCCTATACCAATAATTTATTTTCTTTTATGAATTCTTTGTGGTTATCATGTGACACCCATGTTTGCCTCTTTGCCTATTTCCGCTTTGCCTGATGGGATTGCTACGTCATACGTGCTGAGAGTTTGAGTTTGAGCGGATTGTTTGTTGCTGTCGGGATATCGTTTGGATTGTGTTTGGATTTTGGCTGCTACCAGCGCTCTTGCTACACAAACCGGACCGAAAGTTTTTTAATTCGCTTTAAGTGTGTTTCCATTTAGACATTTCTGCACCTGAGTGTTCGGAACCGAGGTGTATAGTATTTTTTATCAACTTGGTGTCTCTGTTTGGGCAGTAATTCGTTCATTGTAGGGAGAGCAGTAGGTATATTTAGGGGTGAAAATGTGGCCTCCGGCAGTGCAGTGTGAGTGTTGTAGAATGATTGCGTTTCTGGAAGAAGGCTTCCAGGAGTGTTTCATCTGCGACAGATGCCAGCTTGTGAAGCATCTCGAGAGCAAGATCCTTGATCTCGAAGCCCAACTTGTTGGTCTCGACTGCCCTGCAGAATTTGTAGAGTTCCAGGAACTAATTAGTATGCCCTTTAGAGAGTTAGCCTGCACGCCGAAGCGGGGTAGGGGGGAGACTCTAGAGCAGAGAGAGAGTTGGGTGACGGTAGGGCGCCAGCGTAGAAAAGGGCGTGCACATGCAGGGGCGGCATCTCCAGAGATTGTGGTGTCCAACCGATTCCAGCCCTTGCAGGAAGAGGATCTGGCCCAGCCCTCTGTGAGCGGGAGGACTGATGAGCCCCAGGGCACCCTGGCGGCCATGCCACCCAGGAAAAGGGAGTTAATTGTAGTGGGGGATTCAATCATTAGAGGTGTAGACAGTAATCTCGCATGGAATCTCGCATGGCATGTTGCCTGCCTGGTGCTCAGGTTGGAGATCTCCTGGAACACGCGGACAAGCTCCTGGCCAGAGCAGGGGTGGATCCAGTGGTCATGGTCCATGTTGGAACCAATGACATAGGTAAGGGTAGGTTTGAGGTTCTGCAGGACAAATTTATAGAATTAGGAACAAAGTTAAGGGGCAGAACCTCCACGGTGGTCTTCTCTGGAATTCTGCCAGTACCACGTGCTAGCAAAGGCAAGCAGAATTTTATATGGAGATTTAACACCATCCATCCATCCATCCATTATCTAAGCCGCTTATTCCTGGTCAGGGTCGGGGGGGGGGCTGGAGCCTACATAATATTAAAATTCAAGGTGAAGCAGCGAGTGCAGATGTAAGTGCTGCGAGTGATTTTCCAGAAATGTTGGAAAAAATTATTGACGAGGGAGGTTATTTGCCAGACAAAATATTTAATGTAGACGAGACTGGCTTATTTTGGAAGAAAATGCCTGAAAGGACCTACATTTCGAAAGAGGAAAAAAGTGCACCAGGGCATAAGGCATCGAAGGACGCATCAATTTAAGAACTGTTTCTTTAATGGGTTTTTTACAGTACAGTACTGTATGTACATAGTTACTTTTATTATTACTGTATTATTATTATTATTATTAATATTACAGTATTGTTATTATTATTATTATTACTGTATTATTATGTACTGAATGTTATGTTTAAGATGTTTTATTGTATTTTGAAGTTTTTTATATGCACAGAAAGGTAAAATAAATACTATACTAAGACAAACATTTGACTAAGTGAGTGTATGTACCTGTTCTGACTTACATACAAATTCGACTTAAAGACAGACTTAAGAACGGATCTCGTTCGTAGCCCGGGGACTGCCTGTATCTTGGCTGGACTGGGGACATACGATGCTGAATGGGACACCAAAAATGACAAACAAGCATCCAACAGGAAAATGTGATTATAGTCATGAGGTGGAGACTGTGGAACATAATTCAATGTGGGAAATACAGTAGGGAAAAGTGATGCTTGTTTTGAGGCTTAAGGAACAAGGAATTGAAATAACTCTCAACATATCATCAGGGAGCAGTAAATAGCATGATATGTTCCGTTTTCTGAGGGACACTGGTTTAATAGCCTAATAGGATTAATTGGTTTTAATCAACAAAGGCATTTATTTTGATTGTACAGCTTAATTTACTTCTTGGTTACTGTATGGTCCGTGTTTATTTTTTTATTATGGATTTCATTTGTTTTTTTGTGTTATATAGGCTATTCTTATTTATATGTTTTATTTTACAGGTACCGTTGCTGTCTTCGGCCCACACTCCAGCACAGTAGTTGGCGGTAATGCACCATTTAAATTGTGTCGCCACACGCCAATATAATTCAAAGAAGACGTAGAAGAAAAGTCCGATAAACGGATTAATTCAAATCGTGTTCGTTTATCATGTACGCGGAGTCTTCTTATTTCTCGCAAGCGTGTTTAACACAGATTGATTGATTTCCTGCGAGTGTACATTGACAGGGTTTGCTTGCTAGTTAGTGCTAGCTAGCTAACGTTAGCTGAACAACTTGGCTGTAACAGCCTGAAAAAATATTTGTTTGCTTGCTAACTTGTATATCTAGTAAGTTGGATAAATACTGCTATTTTTTAAACCATGCCATGGCCACTCGCTTGTTAGCCAGTTGAGTTAGCTAATGTTAGCGCGTCAACATGGATATTGGAGTTATGTCGTTACGCTATAATAGTCTGAAAGATATGACATGGAGCGCGACGTCTCTTCCCTTAGACCGCCTTGTGAATGTTTACAGATTGCCACAGATTGCCAAACTGGATAGTGGTAAGGAACATAGTTTATTAAACATTGATCGCATTGTAACGTTTTATTTTTAATTGAAACAGCGACAGCCAAAGTGGGATGATTTGAATGAACTGTGAGTGTTTGTTTATCCATAACCAGCACGAACGGGTTGTGGCTGTAGAATGCTACCTAACGTTCGCTAGCGTCAATGGGCTGGGCTACATAACGCTAGTTAGCTAGTGGTAGTTACGGATGATATGTTGCGTATCATTTAACATAATACAATTTGAAGAGTTGCAAATTACCTTGCTAGCTGGCATACTGCTGAATGAATAGCTAACGTTGGCTATCAAGCGTGTTTCGTTGTGGCAGTAACGTTATGATA
This sequence comes from Aldrovandia affinis, assembly GCA_029706075.1. Classification (NCBI taxonomy): domain Eukaryota; kingdom Metazoa; phylum Chordata; class Actinopteri; order Notacanthiformes; family Halosauridae; genus Aldrovandia; species Aldrovandia affinis. The sequence goes on from JAINUG010000059.1 coordinate 2,071,633, forward strand.
ATTGGTATGAGATAGCGAGTTAACTGAAAACAGACTATATCTCAAATATGGCTAATAATAATGGCTAGCTAATACTCGTTTGCTGGCTAACTTTACCCAGGGAATCTTCCCAGATTGGCCTAATGTGGGCTGGATATGTTGTTTGCGAAGTTAGGCTGTAGGCCATTGTCCCGTTTCATACGAAAAAGTATTGCTTGCTTCATGCTCATTCCGTCTCGATTGGAGTAGTGGTATGCATTTCGCGAACGATTCTTTCTTTCTGAACAAATCGCTTTTGTTTAGCGATGACGTGATGCATTTCTTGTTTAGATCGTCTAAGCAGCTGCATTTCAAATGGTATTAAATAGCTAGTCAATGTTGAACAATCATTGGATTCAATGATTTAATTAAGGAGACTATGGTCTTACATCCAATTTGAGATCATTGTGCATTTGTAGTGTTGGGGTATCACGATTGGCATCCCAATACAAGCCTGCAGGCTTGGTTTTGCACAATTTCGAGCTTGCTAATGTTGGACTCAGAAGTGTTTCTCCAGATCAGTGAGCAATACTTTGCTGCAACATACCAGAATTTGGACAAAACTCCGGTCTGTCCGAAGGCATACATTGCAACCATTACCGGATTCCTTGACTACTTGAATATCAGGTGTTCAATGTGTGTGTTCCATGTAAGATGGAGGTCAATGTGTAGACCCAGTAGCATAGCCTCAGTCACCTGCTGTAATTAACCCTTCCCCAGACCCAAGGACAGTGAAGCAGGCTGTCCTTGAGCAGGTTGACAGTAGGCTGTGTCAACTTGCAAACTTTGCTGCTTTAGAGATGGTTGTGTCATCAGTCATACAATGTTTTACTGTAGGAGGTAAAGAGCAAATAATGAATTTGCATGTTGTTACTAAACTCTGGGTTTTATTGATTCTGATACTTTCCCTATTACAATACATTGAGTTTACACCGATTTCAACTGTAACTACTCACCTGTAATTACTGTTGCCAGGTCCACTTATGTTGCAAGGTAGATACTATTATATAAAAAAGAATTCACATGATGCAATTTTTTGTGTATGAGAAATGATACATTACCGGTATATAAAAACAAAAAGACCAAGAATACCCAACAATTATCTCAAATCTTCCTCTGTTTTGACTGAGCTGGGTATCTCTGACAAAGCTATAGGAAGTTGACAGCTTCGCATAAAAGGGAAAAAGACATTTGACTCCATGAGTGCTTATCTCTAATCTTTAAACTCATACTATAACCCCTATGGATGTATTGACAAAAGGACAGATAAGGTAGATGCTCTTGTAGACTCACAAATGTGACTGGAGGGATTAAATGGGGTAGGTAGTTTCCAAATAGTAACCAAGTTTCCAAGTTTTACAATCATTACCACCCAATATGATTTTATGTGATAGTTAAACTATAGAGCAGTTGCTGAGTTTTCTTACTAATAACACCATTCAAATGGCTTAAGGAAATTTAACTGTGCCATGCATAACAAAGCTTGTGCTGTGTTAATGCTGATTTGCTAAAGTTATTGCTAACATAAATGTCTTGGATTAAAAAATGTATAATTAAGTAAAAATGTTGTCATGTAGCATCTCAAACACAAGATGATATACAATCACATATACACAATAACACACACAATACATTTCATTGTATTTAGTTTCAAGAACCTTACAAGAGTCACTTTTAAAATAATTTGGAATAATTTTAAAATACCTGAAACAGTTGAACATCACTCAAAACAAATTACTGTAATGTTACTATGGCATATAACTAGCTAGCTAGCTAGCTTTACATCACTACTAGTTTGCTAACATTTGCTGCTTGTCAGCAGACTCAAAGTTACACATCTTTGGACATTACAGTTACATTATTTACAATGTTGTTGTTTTTTTTGGATATGTCTGGTCATCCGGTAACTTGGATGGTTACCGGATTTTGTTGTGAAAGCACACACTAAACTATAGTGACGAATTGTTTTGCCAATGTGCGTTTGTTCATCAAGGTCTTGGTTATGTAAGGGTGTGAAAACAGTTTAGCACATCTGAGATCTAAATAGCTAAAAACCTGTTTTTATCAGAACTGGTCACATTTATTTCAGGCTGTGGGAGGGCTAAATGCTAAATACCTGAATATTCATTATTCATTGTCCACACCTCTAAGATCTGTCAGATGGGCCATCTCACTGGGCCATCAGTGTTATATTCTGAGTTCCTGTTCTGTTGTTTTTTGGTCTTTGTTTATTTTTCATTCAGTCCTTATTCATTATTCTTTATCCAGTATTGCATTTTCCCTGTTCTGTCACGTTCTGCTCCCTGTCTGTCCTTGTTCCGTTTATTTCGAGATCCACTCCTTGTCTTGTCATGCACTTCGGGAGTTTATACTTTTCTGGTTTTTTTCCTTCGCTTATTATCTCGTTTTCTTCCTTCTTACTTTCTAGATTGCACTTTGTATATATTAGGTAGATGTGTATAGTACTAACCAACTAATCTACTAACGTTAGGGATTTAGATTAAGTTACTAACACGCGGAATATGTTTGGCGTCACAAGACGCGGAATTCATATATTTTCACGAGTATTTGAAAACAAGCGAAATAAATAACATTTTAGGCTGTTTGAAAAGTATTCTTCCATAGATCTTGTGTGCATATTGCAATTTGTTACGTTGCAACACGCGGAATATGTAGTCACAAGACGCGGATATTGAATATATTGAAGATATATACAGAGTATTTGATAACATGGCAAATCAAATATAGTTACTTACTCTTCGTCAGTTATTGTCTTCGTCGCTTTCCATCAATACTCTCAAACACTGCAGCGCAGAAAATCTTTCCATCTTGAATAAAATTGTATGTCTGTATAAAATCTTGCTTCAAATTGTCGGGACAGTTTATGTGTTTACACCAGCGTTTTCACACATGGCCCCACGCCCCTCCCCACACACCTCCCCGAAACTCACACCTAGTTACCATGTCAATAGAAGGGGGACGTTACTACCAGGTAAAAAAGAGAGTAAAAGGCAAGGTTTACTTTTGGTCTAATTAACCTAATTTAAAAAATCCCATTTGATTTGCCAGTGCTCAAATCGGAAAGTCGCGATTCTAAGGTTTCTGTCAATGTTTTTGTTGCGTGTGTATGATAAAATATCGCGAAGTTAGAAATAGTAATATACTTTTATTGCTGCTGGGAGCGGCGCCGCTCCCGTCGACCTCAGGGGGTTAAAGTGCCCTGTTTGAAACAAATATTTTTTCCATAGCTGGCTATGATACAAACACAGCATGTAACAAAGCAAGTTCTCTTTACTGGGGAAACTTCTGGTGGGATTAAGGATAAGGATCTTTATTTATACACAGTTTTTACACAGGGTAATTGGAATGTCTTTCTGCTCTGACACCGTCAGAGAGGTCAGAGCGCAGGGTCAACCATAGTATGGCACCCCCTGGAGCAGTTCAGTGGGGTTCAGTGCCTTGCTCAAGGGCACTTTGGCAGTCCAGTTCATAGTTTTTTTCATTGGGCTTCCTGGGATTTGAACCAACAACCCTCCACTTGCCAGCCCATGTCACTAACCACTGAGCCACTGCTGCTCCTTATGTCATTTCCCTGCCTGAGAGTAGAGTTGGTCCCATGGCGGAGGGAGTCCTGGTGGTGGAGGGCTGTAGACAGACCCTTCTCAACCCTACTCCAGTAAACAAAAAAAAGTAATGTGGTGCTGCCTGCCTGCCCACCCCCAGAAAATGTAGGTCTGCATGAATAGATTTTTTGCTGTCAATTTCAGAATAATATAAATACGAATACTTAGGCCTTTTATTAACTTAAATGTTCCCTCATGGCATACTGGCAGGCAGGTTTAGAAGGCAAGCATACACACCACAGCAGTGTCAAAAATCAATAACATTGTTCCAAGAAGTGTATTCAAGCAATCACAACAAAATGAAAAATGTGCTATTTGAATTTACAACTCAACAGTTTCATTTAAATACTGCATTCAACATTTGATTCAAAAACATCTGGCAAGAACAAAATGTCAGAGAATACATTCAAGTGGAAAACATTGGAAAAAAGGTTTCTGATTATTACATAGCCAGAGATTTGGGTAAGAAGCATTAAGCATATACTTAATGAACATGCTGCCAATAAATCATTTTTTAATTTTATTTTCCTTAATGTTAAAATAAACCATGAACATATTATCTTGCTCTTTTGGCAAGATACTCCTCGATCACTTTTACAGGGGCCCAGATTAGCAGTCGTCCTATCGTTTCAGACGACTAAAAATGAAGAAGGACGACCTTCGATTTCCAAGTGATCGTCCTGCTGACGACTGTGAATTTAGGATTTTATTATTTTTTAAATTCACTAACTGGAACTATTTTTTTACACTCAAAATCATAACAAACACGACATGTACGGATATTCAAAAATATTTCCGAAGTTCCAAATGGGAAAAGCGGCACATTGTCACTCGCTCACAACAAGTCTGTGCTCACCGCATTTGTTGTTGCTATGCCAGACTGCAGTAGTCAAGCAAGTTCGCGGATCGTGGCACATAGACACAACAGCGAGAACCAGCTAGCTAGCTAGCTAGCTAGCTAGTTAGTTAGTTAGCTAGCTAACATTAGTACTAGCGATTACGGACATTGAGATTGATATCTGTTGTTGCTAGTTACTTGCTAACACAAGGCTTAGTTAGCGATCATGCATTTATCACTTACCAAGCCTTGAATTAGCATGTAATATTTGTGAACACTAGCTAGCTACTTCCTGTCTATATTCAGTTCAGTTAGCCCTCCCGCCAGGCTGAATAATTTCTGTGATTTTCCTTATCTCCATCCTACAGTCCAAGCACAAATCATTCCCACATCCCTGCTCGGTTAAATCTAGGAATATTAGCTAGCTATTGTGTTAGCTGCCATACCAGACTATGGAAAATCTCTCGTTCGAGTCCCGACTACAGTGTACGTTATGATACAGAATAGTCAGAACACTAGTTGCTAACGCCACCTGCGGGCACCCGTCAGAGCTTCACTGCTACACAGGCCCATGAGCACACGCTGCACAAGTCAAACATAAATATCCGTGTAGAAAAGAAGTAAGTAGGAAAGTAACTTTTAGGAAGGACAAGTAACTTTTCTAAGATACTTGCCCTTTGACAAGTATGACTTTTACCCCAATCTGGGCCCCTGTTTTTAATGCATGCCCTATGCTGTGCTATCTTTTCCTTGCTTAAATTTGCTTAATTAAATCCCCAAAACTACGATTTAAGTTAAAGGTTTTGATTAACGGCTGAAAAAGACAGGAAATTAAAATGAGCATCAAAACCTTTAATTTCACATATGCACTAACAAGGTTTTCCTGCACACAACTTTTATGCCTGCTACATTATTGTAGTTATATTGGTCTACTATACTTCAAACTACATGTAGGCTACTCACTACTGGGCACAGGCAGGTTTTTTAGGATTAAAACCTCTCAAACAGCCAAATTCAAGTCTTAGAGTAGGTTGTCTTTCTTCATGTATACTTGGTCATGTAAAGGTGATTACAGATTTCCTTTTAGAATTTAGGAGTGCCACTTTTTTTGCAAACATGATCCTACTATTTATCAAAGTGCCAGTTCAATATTATACAGATCAGTGGCCTGGTCACATCTGTGTCAAATAATCGTGATTATGTAGACATATTGTGAATGTGTTTATTTAGTTTGATGTATGCCAATATATCTAATATGTAATCCAATCATGAACAGAATTCAATACATACTGTACCTATATATTCTAATAACAATCCACTATTACCCCTCTGAAGGGTATGAATTATACTATTGGATAGAACTGGTTGGAAAACTGAGCAACCAGTCCAGTGGCGATTACGATTAATGCATGGCCAAATTAATCCCTGAAATACAGACTAACAGGTTGGAAGGGGCAAATGCCTCTCTGAGAAAAATGGTTTGAAAATTCCACATTTCTATCAGTATGTAGTTGCGTATTTAAACCCACCCCCTTTTAATTAAGTTAAACAATGTCAGTGGGAAATTCACCTATCATGAATGCAAGATGTTCCCCTTGCAATACATTTCTCAGGCCTTGTTTCACCTTTGGGCAGAGGAAAATCTCATGGTAACATGGTAGGGGGTGAACAGATAACACCTACTTGCAGATAACTGCCAAAGTAAAGGAAACACAAGTAAATTAAGGGTTCTGGCAGCTCTTATGGTGTGGGTGCATTTTCCTGGCATGGTTTAGGTCTACTCAACCTCTTAGATGGCAAGGTAAACACCAATAAATAAAAAGTTATTCTGAGTGATTACTGTTATCCTATAGTGAAGCATTTCTATCCTGATGGGAGTGGTCTCTTCCAGTGCACAAGTCGTCACTGAATGGTTTGATGAGTATGAAAACGATGTAAACCATATGCCATGGCCATCTCAGTCACCAGATCTCAACCCAGTGGAATGCTTTTGGGAGATTCTGGAGCAATGCCTGAGATAGCATTTTCCGCCACCATCAACAAAACACCAAATGATGGAATTTCTCCTGGAAGAATGATGTTGCATCCCTCCAATTGAGTTCCAGATACTTGTAGAATCTATGCCAAGGTGCCCTGAAGCTGTAGCTCATGATAGCCCAATGCCCAATTAAGACAACAGTTAATGCAACCGTGGATTATATTTACATCATGTAGTTGTAGCAACAACAAAAAATGGGATGGAAATCCAAATATTTCGCTTGAATTAAAATAAATAAAGCTTTGAATGAACCAAAACGTGTATTGTAAGCATCAGTAACAACAACACAAATTGAAGTAAGTCAATTATTGCATCTAAACTGTATGGACCCACGACCTCAGATGTGACACATCTTCAGGCAGCGCAGACAAGCGCAGCGCTGACCTTCAAGTTTCCCCACAGCTTCTCAGGCAAAACTTAATTTTGCTTTGTCATCCAACTTGCTTTGATGACTATACACATGTTTTCTAAGTCAGAACAACAAAAAAAGATTGTATTGATTATTTATGGGGATAGCTTGCTATATGCCAATGCTGATGTTAAGTTCTGTTTCAAAACATTATAACAAAAGCATAAAGCATGTATAAAATGTGATTGAATTTATTTATAGTGTAGTGATGCACCCCATGGTCTGGATAATGAGCGTTACAGTCCCATGGGACAGGTGGACGGGTATTTCTCACCTCATCATGCAGTACTGGCTCCTGGTCAATTTTGTGCCTCCAATCTGCCTGTGCAGATCTGTTGTGGCAGTTGTGAGAGATAAGTAATATGTGTATCCGCAACATAAATCTTTTGCATTTGTTGTCATATCATGCTTTGGTGATTGAAACTCGGGCCTAAAGGATCTTTTCCCTTTAGGAGAATCCATGGAGGGTCTACGAGAGAATGATTATCTTTTGATTCATTCTAGTCGTCAATGGACAACAATTACTGCCCACAGTCTAGAAGAAGGTCATTATGTCATTGGACCAAAAATAGAAATTCCGGTTCACTATGAAGGTAAGGCAAAAAACTTTGATGCAGTGGACTTATTTGAGCAGAAAATTATTCTCTATATGTTTTCATGGGCTACAGGATGAGTTTGTGAAAGTCAACATTTTGTTGTCGCCTCCTGGACCAAGGATAAACTTATTTAGGTGGTGATTCAGTTCCAGAAAAGTTATGCATCTGAAAAACAAGTTTTCATGGGCTACAGGATGAGTTTGTGAAAGTCAACATTGTTGTAATCAACAGGATAGCTTATTTAGTGATTCAGCTCCAGAAAGGTTATGCATCTGAAAAACAAGTGATCGAAATGAATGTCTGAAAAATTGTTCGATTAAAAAATTATCTTTTTTAAGGTTTTCACACAATGCTCATCTAATTTTTTTTTTTTTTAAAGTTTCCTTACCATGAGGCCACCTCGATTTGTTTATATCGCCAGAGAATAATGTACAAATGTTATTCTAACCACCTGTGACTCGGGTGACCAGATTCAAACAGTTGAAGCAGGACAAGCAGGATTAATTTTTGGGACATTGCTGGATTGGAAAGGAGTAATCAATTCTATTTTTTATCCCTAAAAGTTATGATAAAATGACCTCCGAGATAGAAACCCAATGGGAATTAAGGTTGTTCAGAACTTATCAATTGTAATAAATTGTAATTAATTTTGTAAGCGATGTGAAAACTTTCAGAAAATGTTGACTTTCCATTTTGTTCCCTTGTAGGTCAGTTTAAGCTGCTGGAAATGGACAGAGGCATAAATGAACCAGTTCAATACTTCAACAGCGTGGAGGATGTGGCTAAGGCATTTCCTGAACGAGTTTATGTCATGGAGGAAATAACGTTCAGTGTTAAGGTCAGTGTTTAGTTTATATCTATCATTTACATTTACTTTCCATCTAGAGGTTGCAAATGAGGAACACTTTGTTGTTAATACTGAACATTGGTTGTGGCCACGGCACATTGGTTGTGGCCACGGCAGTATACGTCTTTGTGCATCTGTTTATTTAGTCATTGAGAAATTGCTCTCCGTTCCTTACTCGTTCTGCCTCCGTTCCCTTCTCAACTTCACATTTCTTGCATCTGGATCTTTTAAAAGTACCGTTGCTTGAGTTGCAGGCATTTTACAATTCATGTGTCACATGCAACGTGACAAAGTCCCGGATGCGAGCAGAGCAGCTGATGGTAAGAAGTGGCAGAGGAGTGGGATTTGCCGGTCTCCGGACCGGATCTTTATTTCTGTCTCTCTCCCAGACCCGGGAGAGAGCTGCTTTCCACACTGCTTCTACACATCCACATATAACAGGACACCGTGCCTTCTTCATCCGGCCTTCCTCTTTAACTCAGACAGGCACATACATATTCGGTGACTTTTTAAGTGCTTCCCAACTCATGCACACAGAGACACCTTTTCAGTCGGAGTTCTCTGTCAACACAAACACACAGAGACCCTCGCCACTTGTCCAGTGAGAGTTCCCTGGCAATCAGCCCCGAGACACTCCACTCTTTCAGTGAGAGTTCTCGGGCCATTGCCCAGAGACACTCTCCACTGTCTTAGTGCGAGTTCTCTTCCACAAGCACAATCACCTGACATCCACACCAATTAACTGATTGAATAATGACTAATTATGGCCTTTGGAATAACCTTCCGGGCAACAGTTCATACTCTCACAGTCTGACACATTTAAAATTTAAAATTTTAAGCATTTAGCAGACGTTTTTATCCAGAGCGACTTACAAGATGTGCATAAATACATGGTAGGAACAATCATAGTTAGCGCAAGAGATCAGTGCAGTAATACAGCGATAGACATCATTGGAGGCATCTGCGTACCATACCTGTCACACCCTGCGAGTGTCAAACCTGCCCCCGGAAAGTTCCACTGCTCCAAAGGCCTCCACAGCCACGCTGTGGCAAAACAAAGGCAACCCTGCCACTCCCCTGTTGCTGAGACCGATGCCCTCCACACCATATTTTGTATTGTATTGTGCTCTCCAAGGTTTTATTCACTTTGTCTCAGCGATTAAAAACAAACAATCACAAATGTTGTTGCAAAGTACCCCAGTTCATACCACGACAGCTTTATTTAAAGGAATAGTTGTATCTACAGACAGCTAAGCAATGGGGAGAGACTTCTGAAAACAAAGAAACCTGGCTGTTAGGTAGGTCATTGAAAGTATCATTTCAGAATTATCAGTAATATCCTATATAGCATTGTTTCTCAACCGGAAAGGATGCAGGCGTATCAACCCTAAAAGTGGTACTGAATTTGGGGAATTGCAGGGGGTACTTGAAATGTTTTTGAAACCTCAAAATAAATATAAATTAATTGTATTTTGCAAAATAAATAAATAAATAAATAAATAAAATAAAAAATAATAATGAATGTTGAAATAATATTCTATATAAGGCCATCAAAATTAAGACAACGTGTTTTTAAAATGAACCAACCGGTCCTCCATATTTGCGCCACAACTGAAATATCAAAATATCTTTTGTAATTATTAATGGTGAATCTTAATAAAATGGTTTTTTTTAAATCAAAATATCTGTGTTGGCTGCTTACACGTGAGGTATATGCCTATATATATATGTATATATAGGTATATATAGGCCTATATATGTATATATAGGCCTATATATATATTATGGGTAGGGGCAGATGCTGCAGGATTTTAATCCATTACGGCGTAGTGTGTTACCAATGGTTTTCTTGGTGACTGTGGTCCCAGCTGCCTTGAGATCATTAACAAGCTCCTCCCGTGTAGTTCTGGGCTGATCCCTCACCTTTCTCATGATCATCGATACTCCACGAGGCGAGATCTTGCATGGAGCCCCAGACCGAGGGCAATTGATGGTCATTTTGTGTTTCTTCCATTTTCGAATAATCGCACCAACAGTTGTCTCCTTCTCACCAAGCTGCTTGCCGATGGTCTTGTAGCCCATTCCAGCCTTGTGCAGGTCTACAATCTTGTCCTGACGTCCTTAGACAGGTCTTTGGTCTTGCCCATGGTGGAGAGGTTGGAATCTGATTGATTGATTCTGTGGACAGGTGTCTTTTATGCAGGTAACAAGTTGAGACCGGTGTCTTTTATACAGGTAACGAGTTGAGATTAGGAGTAAAGTGAGAGGACTAATCTAACCGGTCTGTGGGAGACAGAATTCTTGCTGGTTGGTAGGGGATCAAATACTTATTTCACACAATCAAATGCAAATCAATTTATATATTTTATATAATTTTCTGGATTTTTGTTTTGATATTCTGTCTCTCACTGTTAAAATAAACCTACCATTAAAATTATAAATCGGCAAGGGATCAAATACTTATTTCCTTCACTGTACATCAGATCACAGAGAGAATTATACAGAACAAATGCTCATAGAGAAAGTACAGACAAAGCATGAATTTTCCCTTTTTTAAGTCATACTTTTACAGTATAAATAGGGTGTTAGGGTCCAAATTTAATTTGGTTTGTCCTGTGATAGAGCAGTTTCCCAGGCACTTGTTTCATGAGGATCGGACCTACCATTGCAGAAATATGAAATTTTTAGCTGCTGGACACAGGGTCATAAAGGTCGCACAGCTTCATGCACAAGTCAATGGAACACCTGGGCCCGTATTCACAAAGAATTTTATCTTACCACTAGGAGTACTTTTAAATCGCACTAAAATCTTTTAGTTAGGAGTCCCACCTTAAAACTTATTCACAAAGCTGCAAAGACAAACTCATACTAAGGAATTCCTAGAATTTTCAAGCTAAGAGTGAGGGCGGGGTTGACGTCGTTGCTATGGATGACGTTGTTTCTCATGAACGAGCTTACTCAGAATGCCCACAGCGATTGGCTGATATAGGGGATGGGGCTCTGCCCGCGATTTCAACCTAGCAAATAAATGATATACTACTGTAAATGGGTATGTAGGCCTACCTGTTCCTGTTATATTCTAGTGGTGTAACGGATCGCAGTTGATCCGTGATCCGTACGGATCAACCCCCACAGTTCGGCACGCATATGATCCGCGGATTAATAGCTAAATCATAGAGAAATACAGTTTTTCTGCCGCTGTCACGTTTTAAAGTAACAATTCCCTAAATCTCGATGCAGAGTTACAGCGAAGAGATAGACAACCATGTATGTTTTGGTTTGCTTTGTTTTTCATACTAAATGCCTTTCTGGGAGGCAGGTTTTTAGAAACGCGACCGAATTAAATTAAATTTAAACATTAGCGATCTTTTAATTTTTTATTAAATTAATTCAGGCATAAGACTTCTTCTTCTTCTTTCGTGTATCGGCTTCAGATGTCCAACTTGGTGTCGCTCAGCCACGTCCTCGTCTCTGGACCCACTAGAAAGAGCCCCTCCTCTGAAGGTGGTCTAAACAGGGGAAAGGTGTGGGTTATGTGGTCGGCAGTCTGCTCAGGCTCCCCGCAATCGCATGCTGCGCTGTCCGCAAGGCCCCACTTCCTCATGGATGCTTTGAAACAGCCGATCCCAGTGCGCAGGCGGTTCAATAGGGTCCATTGACGGCGTGGTAGATCTTCTCCTGCAGCGCCATCTCCAGGGTCCCGGATGTAGTGGTGGATACGTGCGGTTCCAGCAGACTCCCATCCCTGCTTCCAGGATGCCGCCAGCCATGCTCCCGTAGACAGGTCCTCAGGGGTGGATCTAAGCATCTCCTGTGCCACCCTATTATAGGGGTGGCGGGACCTGAGCCTTTTGGGGGCAGCTCTGTCGTGGTGGTGTTGTGCAGGATGTGCCATTCGTGTTTTTGGGCTTTCCTTGCGAGTGCGAGTGTAGCAGCCTCTCGTCGGAGGCTGGCTGGGGCAATTCCTGCAAGGACTGGCAGGTAGGAGACAGGGGTGGGCTTAAGACAGCCAGTTATGACCCGGAGGGCGCTGTTAATGGCAATGTCCACCTTCTTGGTGTGTGGGCTTCTGCTCCAGACTGGGGCACAGTATTCAGCTGCAGAGAAGACCAGGGCTTGGGTGGAAATGTGAAGTGTCCTGGCTGAGGCTCCCCATGTCGTACCAGCGAGGCGGCGAATAAGTGAAACCCTTGTTGTTACTTTGGCCCTCACTTCTTCAAGGTGTTGATTAAAGGACAGTGTCCTGTCCAGCCGTACTCCCAGGTACTTGGGGGCTTGCTGGAACTCCAAGCGCTTGTTGTTCACAGACACCTTCACTTCCCTGTTTGCTTCCCTGTTATTTAGGTGGTATGCGGCCAAAACTGTCTTGCCCGTACTAAGCTGTAGGCGCCACCTGCGAAGGTAGTCAGCCAAAATGCCCATGTCCTGGTTGAGGCCAGGCCCTCTTCCATCGCCTCCCACGTTGGTCGCCGCAGCATAATGGCCAGGTCATCTGCATAGCCGTACTTTCTGGATGTTGTTTCCGGCAGATCGTAGATGTAGATATTGAACAGCAGTGGTGAGAGGACAGACCCCTGTGGAACACCGTTCCTCAGCCTTCTGAGCCTGCTTCGCTGGCCATCGCTGGTCTGGAGGATGAAGCTGCGGTTCGACAGCATCTCCATGATGGCATAAGACCATCCTAGTTAAATCGCCTAAGGCGTACTGAATCTAAAAATGTATTTTGTGAATTTTTCGAATAAAGATTTTGTGAAATAACTTAAATTGAAAAACTGAAATTATCATTCATTCAATTCCTTGAGAATAGTTCCTGGTAATTTTTGGTGGAAACGCGCCTTTGGTCCCCGTTATTATTTTTTTTGCTGATCCGACAAATGATCCGATGCACCCCTATTATATTCTAATAAAGATTCTAAAATACAAATGTAGGCTACGTGTCACTGATTTAACATGAAACCAAGAATACTGACTAGTCAATTGGTTACATGTCTGCATCTCGTAAACAATCAGCGGGTATCTATATATAATATATATAATATTATAAATATAATACCCTCGCGATTGAGGCGGTACCTTTTTATGAGCTCTGTATCATTCAATATCTCCAGTGTTGACGCGATTGCGACAACGATTGCCGGCAGCAGCAGATTTTCGGATCGCCGTGAGTAGGTCTTTAGCGACTTAGAAGTCCTCTTGACTGCTTCTAACTTCTCCTGGACTTAGGAGCTGTTTTTAGCTCTCAAACCCTTTGTGAAATACTCTTATCCCAAAAATTTAGGAGTCCTAATTTTATGAGTAACACGCCCATTATTTTTCGGAGTTGCTCCTAAATTGCGGAGTTAGGACCAACTTTTACCCTTAAAATGCTTTGTGAATACGGGCCCTGAGTTCCAAAACGGCACCTGGTGAACCTGGTTTACCCTGAATTCCAACATACTTTGTAGTACAACATTGGATAGGTTGGTCGTATTGTAATGACATTTTCAGGGCTTGTGGAGAATATTGAGTTTGATATGGCAATATGTATTTTATACTACAAATATGTATATTGTTGGAATAATATGCAAATTAGCAGAATAATTTATGCACATATTGAGTCCTTATCCTACCAAGATGAATACAAAAATCTAATCCAATCAATTAATTTATGAAAAATATCTGATTTTTTATCAGTGACATTATCCCCATTCTGCATAAAACAATTTGTAACTAAATCTGATAAAATTACACATATTTGTGGTAATAATATTTAAAAAAAGTAAATTAGTTAAAAAGAGTGGCTCACCCTCCAGGAGGGAGCTGGAATTATTGCTCCATCGCTCAAACTGTATTCTCATTGTAAGCAAATGTTAATTCAGACTGAGAATGTTGATTCCAGCTGTGTTGAGCAACCTCCAAAAGGGTCCATTCATAGTTTTATTGATGATTCCAAGGGCCCTAACCCAGGGCTCCAGACTAACTTTTTGCATTGGGTGCACTGGTGCACCCAACCTTTTTTTTTTAGGTGCACCAGCACAAAATGTAGGTGCACCCAATGTTTTCATTGTGTCGCCTTCAACGCCATAAGGTCACCTTTTTATCGCTCTCCATAACTTTCATATAATGTGAATGATTTTTAAACAAGAATAAGGTGCAGAGAAATGCTTGTCTTTATTTGAAGCACAATTATATATAAAAAGCTGCTTCACTGAGCTGAAATTGAACATTTCAAACTAAAACATTAAGCACAATAAAACATTTCCAAATAAAAGTGCTAGTGTTTAAAGTGCTTCACTGAACTGAGACCTAACATCATGTGTCAAAGTCTTATAGCAGGTCTCCGCTTGATGTCCCCTCAGATGGCCAACACCTGTAATTTGGCCTTCTTGCCCTTTGGCCTTGGCTAAACCAGCTTGCCACACTCTCCCTAGCATCAAAATCTTCCAAACTGGGCCCCTCCACACTGATCCTTATCAGGTCTTCCACTGTGTCTGTGTGAAGCGATGCTCTAGCATCTGATTTGATTCTCTTCTGTGAAGAGAATCCTCTCTCACAAACAGCAGATGACACGGGGAGGACCAGCAGAATGTGGACAAGGTGCAGTATGTTCTGAAAAATATACAAAACACATTCAATCACATTCTCATTGGGATGTACAAGCTGTCAAAGTTGTTTTTGATGTCAAAGTTGACATTGATATTGATATCAAAATGTCATTAAAAAGAAAAAGAGTAAAACCTTGTACTCTGAACAGTATGGCTCTCTGGTTAACATCAGCTCCCAAAGGCTGAGGTAGGTCTTGTCCTTGAACATCCTGGCGATTAACAGCTTCAGGCCCACAAACTCTTCTTTTGCCAACTCAGTGTTAACACCATTTCTGAAATTGTCATGGAATAAACAGCCGATCAGTGTTTAAATGAACATGATTGCTACCAGCACTACTACATACTATTGTGTAGTGGTCCACTATGCTACCTTGTGAGGACAGGGGAGAAGTGATCCAAGAGGAATGCTAGGTCATCAGCACCATGGTCCACTAGGTCCTTTTGGTCTTCTGGCCAGCTATCATGATTGAAGATGTTGCAGCATCTGACAGCCTTGGTTGTGGCAGATTCGGTAGCATCCTCTCCTATTGGAAGGATAAAGACATCTTAATAAAATGATTAACATAATTTCTGATCTATCATTGTGTTCATAAGACAGAGGAGTTCACTTGCCTAGGAGGCTACAGAATCTTGCTTTCAAGTGTTTGACAGTAGATGTGATTGTTGCCTCCATTGCTCTTTGTAGTTTAGTGATAGCACCACCATCCTCTGCCAGCGTAGAGACTTCCCCTTTGAGTGTAACTGTCTGTGTGGGACATGAAGTATAAACTCAAATTGTGAGTTAGATATAGGAATATATATACATATGTATACATTTATAATATCAGAAACAAAACCACAAATGTACCTGGAATTTGTAGAGTGGCATGTCACTCTGCTCATCCTGCTGCCTCCGCTGCAGCCTAAGGTCAGCGATGAACTGTGACAGTCTGCCCCCAGGCTTAGGCCTTGTAGCCATCACCTCTGTGGTCACCAGCAGTTTTTCAAGAGCACAAACTGCCTGTTTAGATGTATCAAGCACTTTAATAAATACAGCTGAAGCTAATAACAAACATAATTGAAAATTAAATCCCATTGTATCTCCCTTACCTGAGGTAGGATGGTTGCATCTTTCTGAAGTAGGAGACTAAACTTGGTTATTCCAGCAAAAACATCAGCCAGAAAGTGACAAAAAGCCACAAAAGTGCCATCTTCCATTGATTTCTTGACCTGTATCATACAACCACAGCAACTATTCATATAGCCTTCAACATGAATAAACAACATTCTGGGCAGGGAAAATTACTTAAGTTAAAATGGCACTAATTTAGTAAATTCCCTGTGGAAATCCACTGACCTTTCTGGCACGCCCTGCAATATCTGCATTGGCAGAGGACCCTGCCAAATGGTCCATATGACAGTAGACTGCAGTGAATTGGCCATGGCCATTCTGTCCGGGTCTGAGAAATGTTTCCAGGGCCCTGGAGACATGTGGAAGCCATCGTGTTCCTTTAACCCCACCGGGGACTAGGACATCCACTCCCAGGTCTGCTCCAATGGCCTTCAGCTCCCTCATTGATTTTGGACTAAAATGGTAGGTCTTCCACACCAGATGTAGCAGATCATATACTTGACCAATCATAACATTGTCCTCTGGACTGACAACATAGCCAATTCCAATCTGTAAAGATACATCACAATTTGTTTACAAATAGATAAGCTACCTCATTATGAGAAAATGCACAATATAATTAGGCCTACCTGTGAGGCATACAGTGAAAGGCCACAATGAAATCTCCTGCATCTCTTCGTAAGAGGGCTATAACCCCCCCTTTGCTGCCGAGGTTAACTGCAGCACCATCAGCACCCAGAGCAACCGTTTTCCCCAGCCAATCTGCGCACTGATGCCCAAGCGCAGCAAATGCTTGCTTTGTGGCAGCATAAATTCCTAAAGGAAAAAAAAATGCATGCAGGTCACTAGCCTATAGATTGCAAAAGGAAAACTGTTTATGTGATCTTAGCCTACTTATCTTTTTACTTATTCATTTTTATAATATTTAGGACTATACCATTTTCTTAATATTTCTATTTCGTTATCTCTCATGCTGTAATGTGGCTGAGCCTTCAAACTTACCTTGTGCATGTGCATGCTCCACCTCGATGTGTCCAATTAAAATGTTGACCGGTCTCCCTTTGCGCAAAATGCGGCTGTAGACGATCACACACTCCTTGGTAGAGATGTCTGTGTCGCCGTCAATCATGAAGGACATGTATGTGGCGTTTTCCGACGTCCGCAGCTGTCTTTTGCTTTAAGGTATCGGCTATTACTCCAATGAATTGGGCACATGCCGTATCGTTGCTATACGTCGGGTTGACGTTTAATCCATTTTTCTTCATGAGGATAATTTCTGATTTGAATTTAGTAAACGGCAACTCCTCTTTGGCAATGTTGTATGCAACATTAAATTTAATTATCATTTCCGATTCCTCAGAGCTCCTGATTATTACTGCCTGCCGCTGCAATGCAGCTGGGAGAGGGGCCACTTCTCTACACACTTGTCACGGCATACAGTATGCTTTTTAGACATGTTGTGTTTTTTTAAGTTTCGATACGAAACGTTGTTGACCCGCTTACAAATGCACTGTTACCAGCCATATTCAGACCGCACTCCCGACAGTAAACGCAGTGCATTGCGTTCCGTCCTTTTCGTACCTCAGGCAGGGGAAATTGTTTCAGCCAGTCCTGTCTGAAAGAATACACTTTTGGCTTTTTAATTTGAGTCTCGGGGCCGGGCTCTATCTCAGACTCGGTTGTCTCCTCTGGTTCCGAGTCTGACGCTATCGCCGAAGGACCGGGGCTTGGTAGCAGGGACCGCGAGGGCTCCGTGTCTGGGCTGGATGGACTGTCAGTAGTGGGGATGGAGGGAATGACAGTAGCATGGCTGGTTGTAGGCTTAGTTTTCTTAATGAAAAAACTTTCAATGTTTTTACCTCTCTTCATTTTCCCTCGTTTTGTAGCGTTTATTTTCTTTTTCCGTTTGGCTACTTTAGCGCTCAGGTCGCTAGCAATTTTTAAACACACATAACTTAGAGCAGAGACCACAGCCAATCAGAGGCAAAGACCTGCCCGAGCTCTGTCTCTTATTGGTTTAGACCACGATATCCTACCAGGATGCGACTGACACGAGCTGGGGTTTAAAATCTTTCACAACACTTGGGCTGCGTTCACCCATTTTGGTCACCGGAGAACACAGAGAGATGGTGCGCTTGCGAAAGAAATTAATGTTTTCACCCGGGCAGAGTTAGGTGCACCAGTGCACCCTAGACAAATTATTAGGTGCACTCGTAAAATAATTGGTCGCACTCTGGAGCCCTGCCCTAACCCCAGCCAGGAAGGCCCTCTCTTGTGCATCGATGACAATGGCTTTCAGCAGTTGGTTTGGGTTGGGGAGAGACTGAATGAGGTCAACGATATGGTGCCTGTGGTGGTATACAGCTGCTGCATTGTGACATAGGATATTCACCCGGTTTCCTATGAACGTAACCATTTCATTCTTGAGACCGAGGGGAGCCAGGTGGGCCTCCAGTAGATGAGGAATTCCAGCCTCATCCGAGCCATGGGAAGTAAAAGCACTGGCAAAAGGTCCTCTCACTGACTGAAGCTCCCTGTTAAAAGAGGGGTTGATTGGTCCCTGGTCACTCATTGTTGATTTTTTATATGACAATGAGCCTTGCAATCTTGTCCTCAGTGGCCCCATCTTTAATGCACGCAGTAAGCTCCTGATAATCACACTAACGACTTTCCTCATGGACACATTCATTGACAAAAGATCCATGACCACTTCCCGTATTTCATTTGTGTATTTTCTAGAGCTGTCCCCGACTAAAACAAATCTTGGTCGACCAACAGTCGTCCGTTTTTTTTTGATTGGTCGAAACATTTTTTCTATATGACACACCCTATTTGTTTTAATAAATACTAAACTATATGCACACTGCGCTTGTCTCGTGTTTTATAACTTTCTTAAGTGAATGACACAAATGAGTAACAATAGGCTAATGACTTTATGGAGCCGGAGTTCAAGATTACCTGAAAGAAAAAAAGAAAAAAAACTTCTCCTTTCCGAGCTCATGTTGCCCTTGCAGATTCTGCCGTTGCGCTTGTGAAGTTGCGGTATAGCCACTTAATAGACTAATGCTTTTATTTGACCACAACCATAACACATTCTAATGCGTAGGCTATGTTTTATTTAATTAACCAGGTTGGTCTCATTGGGATTTAAAATATATTTTGCAAAAAATAGGCTAACAAATGATCACACATAGCCTAATGTCTTAAATTGTAGTCTAAAGCTGAACATAAAGTGGCTATAGCCTATCGAAAATAACTTACTCGAGTTGGAGACCATCCTACTTCCCCAGTCGTTTCATGTTATGGCACAGGAACACTAGCTTGTCCACTTTTTTTGGCAAAAGGCTGCTCCTCGTTTTATTAACGATAAACCCTGCCTTGGGAAATGCGCTTGCAAAGTATACATTCCACTTTTTTTGGATCGTCCATGACTAAAACGAAATGCTGCCATACTCCAGATTTATAGGTTATATCGAAATGAGTAATTAAAGTATGCCTATATCACTAATCTTAACTGCAGGCAAATCTTAGGCTACAATTAAAATGAGGGGGCGCGCATACACAAAAATAATAATAATAATTATAATTATTTTACAAACCTTTTCCTTCCCAGTGTTACAGGTATGGTATGCAGCTTCCTACAATGATGTCTATCGCTGTATACTGCACTGCGATCTCTTGCGCGATCTATGATTGTTCCTACCATGTATTAATGCACATCTTGTAAGTCGCTCTGGATAAGAGCATCTGCTAAATGCTTAAAGTGTAAAAATTTAAATGCACATTTGCATACCTAAAACAAGAAGGATACAATATAGTCTACATGAAAGGGGGTGTTACGCATGTTAGTTATAAATATATAAACCATACAATGCAAAACACATTTATTATAAAATTTTACTTTTATTAGTTGCAGAATTATTCACAACATTACTATTATCTTAACTGCCTAATATAATTTAAAGAGAACATATATAGGCCTAGCTATGTTAACCCCCTGAGGTCCGTGCTAAGCTTAGAGGAGGTTTGTGATTTTGGCGTGGTCTGATATTTATCTCAATTTCATCAACTTAACACACTTACTCCAAAGTGTTTGATATTTTTATTTG
The DNA here is from genome assembly GCA_029706075.1 of Aldrovandia affinis. NCBI lineage: Eukaryota > Metazoa > Chordata > Actinopteri > Notacanthiformes > Halosauridae > Aldrovandia > Aldrovandia affinis. Next base: position 2,091,806 of record JAINUG010000059.1, read on the forward strand.
AAGGACAATCACAGCTACATTTATATGCCATCAATAGTTTGGTCAGTATCATATGCAGCTTGTAAATAGATCTACAAACACACAAGTTATAAAGAGTAAATTTTTCTGCCGTCACAAAAGTTGTGAAAGCACACACTAAACTATAGTGACGAATTGTTTTGCCAATGTGCGTTTGTTCATCAAGGTCTTGGTTATGTAAGGGTGTGAAAATTGTTTAGCACATATGAGATCTAAATAGCTAAAAACCTGTTTTTATCAGAACTGGTCACATTTATTTCAGGCTGTGGGAGGGCTATATGCTAATTTACTGAATATTCATGATCCACACCTGAAAGATCTGTCAGATGGGCCATCTCTCTCTCAAAGGCCATCAGACAAAGACATCTTGCAGAGTAGCGTACGCATTTCTTGCGACCAACAGAAGCCAGTTTGAAAACATCCAAAGTCTGTTTGGCATTGGGCACAGGCACATGATCAAAAGTAGCCCGTTTTCTAGGTTTAAGATATTTATCTTTAAACGTCTGTAGGAAAACGAAAGCAAAATCCATGTCTACGAAGACACAGAAAGACATAAACAAGACAAAACAAAACCAACGATCAGGAACAAACAAAACGTATCCAAAATCTCGGAATAAACTAAACGCTGGGAATCTAAACCACAATAAGCACACAAACAAGTTCTCGAGAGGCAAGAAACATTAATCACAATAGGTATTATCAAGCTAAGCTAGATAATGTCCCAAGTGCCGAAACAGAATGCCAGCTGGTTAAATATCCTCCCGTTAATTATTTGCAGCAGTCCGCAATGATTCAGATTTTTTCCGTATAGCGTCACAAGACGCGGAATTCATATATTTTCACGAGTATTTGAAAACATGGTAAATAAAATAAATATCAGCATACACTGTCTGTTGCTGGCAGCTCGCAACCGTAAACACAGACAAGATGCGATATAATGTCAGGACATTGTTTACGCTGCGATTTCACACATGGCCCCACGCCCCTCCCCGAGACTAGCACCTAGTTACCATGTCAATAGAAGGGGGACGGAACTTCCAGGTAAAAAAGAGAGTAAAAGGCAAGGTTTACTTTTGGTCTAATTAACCTAATTAAAAAAATCTCATTATTTGCCAGTGCTCAAATCTGAAAGTCACGATTCTAAGGTTTCTGTCAATGTTTTTGCCGCGTGTGTATGATAAAATCTCGCGACGTTAGAAATAGTAATATACTTTTATTGCTGCTGGAAGTGTCGGCGCTCCAGTCGACCTCAGGGGGTTAAGAGTGAAGGACTGTCACTGCCGTACCCGCAGCGTCCAGAATGGATTATTCTACTGACAAGCACGCCGAACTGTGGCACGATTCTAGGTGGCTCATGCTGCGTGGAGAATTATTATTATTTATTTTTTTAACATTTATTTCACGTGACTGCTTGACCAAAACAAATCTCAGTCGACTAAATGGGGTCAGCCCTAGTATTTTCCATCTTGAAAGGTTGTAATAACATCTTTGTTCATCAACACTTTCAGTTCCATCAGGTCTTGCTTCTCTTTTACTAATTTCTTCAGTGTGTCCCCCATCTCTATTAGTGTGCTCGTCAAGTCTTCTTGATTTCCCATTTCCTTGTATTGATTGTCAGTCATCCTTTTGATTTTCTTTCGGCAGTTGTCCACTGTGGATTTCGTCTTTCGTTTCAGGTCCTAAATCTTCCTCTTTTTCTTGCTCTTTTTCTTCAACAGTGTTCTTTGTCTCTTCCAATGCTGCTCGCTCCTTATCTGCTGTTTGCTTTGCTTCCTCTATATACTTAATTTTTTGTCTTAGTTTCTTTATGGTTTTCTTTTGTGTTTTTAATTGCTCTCCCCTTGTTTTCACCTTCTTATTTAGACCTTGTTGATGTTTTAGCTTGCTGCTTGCCCATTTCAGCTGTCTCATCCAATTTTGTTTGTAGACTGTCACATAACGCCTTCACATTTCCCACCTCCTCTCTGTTTTTTTCCTCCAAACACTCCAACTGAACCTCAAATAGCTCTTTCTCCTCTTTAAGTTCTTTGTTTTCCTTCTCCACACCAGAAAGCCTTTTCTTCATCAATTTCAACTCCTGCATCACTTGCCTGTTTGGTTCCTCGTCCTCTGTTCCCTGGCTCTTACTTTTCGGAAACGAGAATGGCCTGTTGATATATTCAGTCATCTCCTCTTTGTTTCTCTTTTTCTGGAGACTTCTGAAAGTCTTGTGCATCCTCTCAGCAAACATCTGGATTGCAAAATCACTGACACCTGCCATCTCTTTTTGTTGTGACTCAGGGGTCACCTGGCGGAGCTCTTCAATGAGTGCCTGTGTTATGCCCCCATGCTTTTTCTGGAGATCTAACACCAGGCCATTGGTGAAACTGTTAGGCTTTTATCAGAACCAGAAATCATTTATCATAATATGCAATCCTTAATCCTAAAATAACAATGGGTTAAAGCATGGGGTGGTGACATTTTAATCATGAAAAGCTGGAGCATTGGAGATAAAGATTGACATGTGACATCTAGACTAGGATGGTTTTATACATACTTCAATATTAGAATCGTATGTAATTACTTGTTAACATGATTTGCAATGGTGCGGGTGAGTGTGTGTTTGTGTGGTGGTGAAGTGGACCCATCCCGAGCAGACGGATCATGTCGTTACTACAAAATCTTTGCTCAGCAAAGGTGACGCAGTGATGCTTGCGACGAGTTCGCTGCACAGCGGGAGTTGTAACTCAGACTGCTGATGTGAAGCCAAGCGAAGCATGATGTAGGTGTAGAGATCTCTCACATTATAAAAAAGTATTATAACTTGTATTATAACCAGATTAATGCTATTCATCTCCAGAGATCATGTATCGATAGCTACTTTGTGCGTAGTTTTGTTTAGTCGCTAGCCAAACATAACTGTCTCTGTCTAGCTGACTGTTACACAAACCAAGCCTTTTTAGTCAGACTACAGTGGTGATAGGCTAACGTTAGCTAATGTAGCATACATTGACAGGGGCGATAGGCACACAGCTTGCTACATTTTAGTGTACATTTTCAGTGGCCATTAATAAAATCATGACAGTCTACTACTCTTGTAGTGAATTAGCTACAAGGGTAGGCTGATTACAAAAAATATTTCTTAGTGACGAACCCCCTTAGAGGGGCTAGGTCTCATGACCTTGGTAATTCTGGACTCCTGGATACAGCCCTGCATATGATCTATGTGTTTCTTTAATACAGTAGCCTAACTCTGTGCTAATAACTTCCCAGCATTTAGCGATCTGATTTTACTATCGTGGGTAACAAAACAAGCTCATTATTTGCTGGCATATCGCCAAAAAAAACCATGTCTTTCCTAGTCGGTCCGCTGTCATTCAAAGACATGCTAGCTAGCTGTACTGACCAACACAATATCCCAGAGTGGCATGTGGATAGAACATGATCTGGAGCTAGCTGCTAGCACTGCTAACTCAGTGTTGTCACTGTAGTCCTGCCTGTACCCCATATATGCTGTCCTGAGGACATGAACATCCAGGCAAACAGTTTCGAACCCCGGGTGTACAGTAATACACTCGCACTGTTGGACGGACTCACGCATAGTGTTGAGTATCTGCCTGTACTCCCAACAGCAGACACTCATTATGCGTGGTCATTGCAACACAGTTGTTGCAGGTGCACCTACAACAGAAATATCGTTTTCCCACTTTTACTATTGATTTTACAGCCACTGAATATGAAACTAATTAATAATGCTAAACAAATTTATTTACGGTCTTGATCTATGCGGGCGTTTTCATGATTCACGTTATGAGGAGTTAACATTATAGTGTTCACTTTACCAATGAATGTTTCCCACTCGTGCCAACATCAGGACGAGGGGAGGACTGCGGACTGTGGCTGCTCTCGCTGTCAGACATTTTTTCATCGCACATGTACAGTAGGTAGGCGGACGGAAGATGCGTAATACACTGCCCGTCCAAAAAAATGTCACACACACTAATATTTCATTGGACCGCCTTTAGCGTTGACTATGGCACGCATTCGCCGTGGCATCATTTCGATAAGCTTCTGCAATGTCACAACATTTATTTCCGTCCATAGTTGCATACATTTTTCGACAAGATCTTGTATTGGTTGGTTTGGTTGGTTGGTTTGCTTTATTTAGTTACATCTGTGATACAGGGTACACCAGAGTAATAATCTTGGTCCTGGCCCCTCAACATCGAAACATCAGAAATACACACAGAAATACAACACATTACATTTCTGTGGGCTCATCTACTTACATTTTAAACCTAACAGGGCACAACAGATAAAAACGGGGACATTACAATCAAAGGAGGAAATAGGGGGGTGGAGATAGGTAGGGGGAGGGGATTAGGGGATTACAACACAGGCCACAAGAACTCGACTGCAGCCAATGCGGCGCGGTCCAGAGGTCTTGCAACGCTGTATTGAAATCAAATATCAAAATATCAATCCTATTGATGATGGGAGAGTCGGACCGCTGACCAAAGTCTTCTCCAGCACATCCCAAAGATTCTCAATGGGGTTAAGGTCGCTGACCAAAGTCTTCTTTCCAGCACATCCCAAAGATTCTCAATGGGGTTAAGGTCTGGACTCTGAACCTAGACCTGACCAACTGCAGCAACCCCAATCCATGTGTGAAAATGATGTCTCATGCTCCCTGAACCACTCTTTATGCTCCCTAGCAAATTGAAGCCTTTTTTCCCCGATTAGCCTCACTGACAAGTGGTTTTCTTAAGGCTACACAGCTGTTTAGTCCCAGTCCCTTGAGTTCCTTTCACATTGTGGAAATGCTCTTACTTTCACCATTAAACATACCCGTGAGTTCTACTGTTGATTTCACCAAACGTTTAAGTGATCGCCGATCACAATCATTCAAGATTTTTTTCCGACCACATTTCTTCCTCGAAGATGATGGTTCACCACTATCCTTCCAGGTTTTAATAATGCGTTGGACAGTTCTTAACCCAATTTGAGTAGTTTCAGCAATCTCCTTAGTTGTTTTCTTTGCTTGATGCAGGCCAATAATTTGACCCTTCTGAAACAGATTCACATCTTTTCCACGACCACAGGATATGTCTTCCGACATGGTTGTTTAAGAAATGAGAAGCTACTCACTGCATCAGTTAGGGTTAAATAACTTGTTGCCAGCTAAAACATATTAATCACTGCAGTAATTATCTAATGGAAGGCTCTTACCTATTTGCTTAGTTAAATCCAGGTGGTGAGCTTTTTTGGGGCCAGGCAGTGTATTTTGGATGTCATATGATACCAACGCAGCTAAGCTAGCTAGCGCCTATATTACAATAACGATGTGTTTATAATTATATACCATAACTGAGCATAATGCAGATTTATAAAATTAGCTAGCTAGCTACTTCTGATTAAAACAAAAGAAACTGAAAAGACAGACATGGTATGTAGAAAATGTTTAATATAAAGACAGCTGGTCATACAGTGTAACAAATCTAGCCTGCGCTAGCTTGCTGCTATCCAGCACTCAGCATAGTTAACATTAGCAGTAGCTAGCTAGCTGCTTTCCCTATGAATATCACAAAACAGTCTAGCAAATTATTTGAAAAACCATCACGTGTGATAGAATACATAGCAGATGGTTTGTCTTGTTGATTAATAAAGTTATTTCTAAGAGTGTAGAATATTGTAGTTGCTATATGCTCAATGCATTTCAGTACAGTGTAACGTCATAATCCCCTCTTCCGTTCTTTCTATGATGTGTTGATCTGACTGGTGCTTTTCCAACACGGTTGACGTAGACTTCGGGGATTGGGCTTTCTTCGGCCTTACTTTTTCAAAAAGAAAAATTGAAATTTGAAGTGTATACTGGAATTCTGTGGGAATTCTATTCATAACTATTACACAATTCGATTGTGGAAAAGCACAGCCTGTCTTGTTGCTCCGGCTTTAACAATACAATTGGGATAAAAGAGAAAAATGAAAGGGGGGGATTGAAAATATTTTGAACGTCATGTCAACATGAGGTAACAAAGTCAAGCGTGTGAAATGTGAATGTGTGTGACTGCAGTTATATTTTGAACAAAGCCTTTGTAATCAAGTAAGGCATATAAATTCTTAAATTAATCAGTATCTATATCATGTTTTTTTTGTGTGTTCCAGGTGGCTTCAGGTGAATGTAATGAGGATACCGAAGTGTATAACATAACATTGAGCACAGGGGATGAGCTCACTTTAATGGGACAGGCAGAAATTTTGTATGCCAAAACTGCAAAAGAAAAGTCCAGACTCAACACACTATTCAAGAAGATTGGAAAGCTAAACTCAGTCAGCAAATTAGGTCATGGAAAAATGCCCTGCTTAATCTGCATGAATCATAGAACCAACGAAAGCATTAGCTTACCCTTTGAGTGCAAGGGCCGCTTCAGCACACGCAGTCCTGTGGAGCTGCAGATGCAGGAGGGGGAGCACACCATTCGTAACATTGTGGAGAAGACCCGTCTGCCTGTTAGCGTCACTGTGTCCAGCACCCCTCCCCGAAACCAGCATGACCATCACTTCATCCGGGAAGGTCACCACTACAAGCTTGTTAACATTCAGACTAAGACAGTAGTAGTCTGCTGCGTGCTGCGCAGCAACAAGGTCATCCCGATCCACTTCCCCCTTCACCTAGCCATGCCTAAGTTCATCATTCCCGAAGGCCTCCTCCAGAATGAGGTCTGGTTGGATACCGTCATTCACCGCTGGTTCAGCTTCTGTCAGGAGCAGTTTGACATTGATGACTATTCACGTGCTGTGCGGGACGTGAGGGCAGACTGGAATGAGGGTGGCAAGAGCCCCAAGAAGACTATCAGGAATGGAAGCAGCAGCATTAATTGCCTTCTGCACAGTCACGTTCCTACTTATCTCACCTATGCCCGGGATGAACTAACCCAGTCCTTCCACAGACTTTCAGTGTGTGTGTATGGAAACAATCTACATGGAAACAATGAGGTGAACTTGCAGGGCTATAACACCTTGTGTGGAGACTGGGCTCTAATCCCTCCTGACTCATCTCTGGTCTGTGACTCCATTGGTAGTGACTACTTGTTCCCTGAGTTAGCAGAGGATACAGTCCTTTTTAAATCCGATCTTCAGTATGAAGAGCTATGGTTGGAAAAGGATATACACCAGCTGCCCAGACAGACTACAGCTTCTACAATGGAAAAGAGCAAGTATGATGGTGATGGGGCTTCCATCAAGTATACAGGTATAACTGCCACTCTACATTACCCCGCACCAGGCCTGTCAGGCTCAAACAGAATCTCTGAAACCTGTCTACCTCCGCCTCCAGTCCCTCCAAAATCTTATGCTGTAAGTAGCAACTTAATTATTTATGTTATTTGAGTTTTCTGTTCTGTCCCATATTTAGTTGAAACAATATTGATTGATTAGATTAGTATTCAAGGTAATATAGCTGTTAACCATGTTTGAAAAGGGCAATAGTTTATTATTACTCAATTAGGTGTGAGACATGGTTGGGTTCTCTGAGACAGTCGTCCCTCCCTGGGCAACACAACTGCCAATTATGTGTCCCCTGTGGGACTGCTGGCCATAGTCGGCACTGACACGGTCTGGAACCATGGGGCTCATCCACACACTAGAACAATGCCTTAACAGGAGGCAGACCGTGGGACTCATCCACACACTAGAACAGTGCCTTAACAGGAGGCAGACCGTGGGGCTCATTCACACACTATAACAGTGCCATAACAGGATGAGCCCCCCAGCCATCCCTATTTCCTTAGTTTCTTTATTCTTTTACCGGAAGGTAATATAATCATATTTGCATAAAGATCTTACCCATAATTGTGTATATAACCAGTAAATAGTGAGAAAAAAACATCCTGTTTACAATATCTCATTTCCATTTACTGTTGTCTACAAATGTAACAATGATCATAATATAAACATGACTGCAGTTAGCACTGACTGTCGAGGGGGTCAAGGAGTGAAAGTGGTGGTTAGGTGATTAGCCAAAGAAACAAAAATGCCACGACGAAGTATGGACTAGCTTGTCTAAAATCAATAAATTTATGTGAAGTACATCCTGCTTTTTTAAAAGTTTGTTTGTTTGATAGCTAACTAACTTAATGATTTGCTCCGTGAAGTAGCTAGCTAGGTTAGCTTGCTTGATACACTCACTCGATGTCACTGACTGACTTACAACCCAATGAGCTTGCTAACTGTAACTTCACATTAGCTATCTAGCTATGACAGCTAGCTTGTATACCAGTCTGTATTGGTGGGGAGATTGGGATCTGAATCTGACAGAGGAGGAGCAGCGGCAGCAGCAGCATCAATATCTAACCCTGATTCAGAATTTGTGTCAGATAATGAGAGACATGGCACAAAACTGTAAGGCATATACTGCCCTGGCGTTGGTGCCCATATTGTGACATTTTCTGTCTTGTACTCACTGTCCGAGAGCTCAGGTTGTTATTGGTAGAATGTTCCAGATCCAGGGAAGGCGTGGGCAAAAGAGGCAAGTAGAATAAATTGAACGAAATAATTTAATTACAGGAAAACGAAAAGGGGCCACCCGCATGGTCCAGTGGTTACAACGTTCGATGCTGGCCACAGCAACCGGGGTTTGATTCCCCGTTGCGCCGAGTCTACTCTGGCCGGGACTGCCACCGGGGGCGGAGAGCCAATCGCGCCCCGGTGGCAGTCCCGGCCAGAGTAGACTCGGGCGCAACGGGGAATCTAACCCTGGTTGCTGTGGCCAGCATCTCTCCGCCCCGCTCTCGGAGGAGACGATACTTCGCCTTCGTCACTACCGGTCACAGGACTACGGCAGCGAACTCCCATTACAAGGGGGGATTGACTTGAAAATAGCGGGTGTAATTGGCTACCGAATTGGGAGAAAATGGGAGAAAATCAGAAACAAAAAATGAAAAAAAAAATAAAAGAGAAAAGAGAGGAGAAAAAAAATAAGTAAAACAAATGGGTCAAAAATGGTCTTGCACGTTATTAAATAAATTTTTAAGTGTTTTAAATCTCCGGACTGCTCTCCTCCTATGCGATTGAATCCGGTCCGTCTCCTGTGCGATTGAATCCGGTCCGTCTCTTTATGGGCCAGATTGGGTCGGAGGGTGAGGCTACGCCATCCTCGGGCCAGGCCAGGTATCCCAGTTGGCACTGGAAAGGCATCTGGAGGAGGTGTCCGTCTGTAGGGGAGACAGCGAGAGAAAGAGAGAGAGGAAAACGGAGAACCGTGATGTCGGCCAGCTCGGTTCCGACGCTTCTTCTCGTGGCTGCGTTTGTCTCTCCCTTTATGCAGCGTCCTCTGATTACACAATGGGAGACAGCTCCCTGATTGAGAGATTGGCTGCAGCTGTCTCCCCAGTTCAGCACTGGACAGCTGACCTGCTCTGGAATGTTGTCTCCTCCTTCACCACTTCTTCTGGGGAGCTGTCCTGGGTTCCGAAGGACCGCCAGCTTCCATGCCACAGCATATTTATATGTTGGCTTGTCACTCAGTGAAAATACAGGCACCATACTACTATTGAGGATGTATATTGAAAGAGTTAATTACCTTTGGTGACATTTAAAATCATGTCAGGTGCCCTTTATGGTCTATAAAGTGAGAATCTAAGCCTCATGTTTTGACCTTTTCCTCTGAACTTATACTTTTAAATACCACAAAATCACAATATAAAGATAATGTTGTAAGTAGACTAAATATACTGCTGCCAAGTAATACCTATTTAATACTTTCTTACTGGACTTTTGTGTTCATTAAATGTTTGTCTGCACATAAGTAATCTATGAAGTAAATTTTCCTTGGGTCGGTCATCATAAAATTGTGTTTTTATTAAAAAGAGGAAACTTGTCATCTTGCAGCATGTTTCACTTTCTTTCCTAGGTAAAGGAAGAATGCAGACTCCTGAATGCCCCTCCTGTCCCCCCAAGGAGCTCTAAGCCCACCTCATCCAGTCCTTCATATTCAATAACCAGTCAGCATAAACAGCAACAAACACGATCTCCCAGCCCGACACTTTCCTATTACTCTTCACGGCTTAACAAAGTGTGAGTATCTCTTCACAAAGCTAACAAGAACAGACACATTGCTATTTACCAGTGCTTTTAGTTATTTATTTTTCTACTGATATCCAGCACAGCATTTAAGAACATAAGAATATTCAAAATATTTGTATCCTTTTGCTAAACTTGAATAGATTAAGGGGTCCAGATTTACTAGAGGATTGCGACTGCTTTTCAAACGCAAAAGCAGTCGCTGCAAGGTTGCAGTATCTACATCGGATTCACTAATCAAATCGGTCACAATGGGTCAAATCGGTATGAGGACTAGATTTAGTTTCGTACAACTTTTGTGCAGTTTATGCTGATGTGCTCAAATAGCATGTCTACCCAACACAGGCCAAAGTACCAAAGATCAAACATACAACAAATAGGCATTGTATAATATATGCCATATTTTTCTTGTGTAGGAAGTCATGTTTGAAAAGCAGTAAAGGGGCCACATTTCATGATATACCTATGGAATTTTGTGCATGTCAACCAAGTCTGCGTAAAGCATTAGGCTACTAGATCCAAGGACTTAAGAATTAGAGGAGTGAGTGGTGTTTATTTCTGTGACACTGGAAAATATACAAAAACATTTTGATGACTATAAAACCAGTGTCTATCACCCAAACTATTATTGATCATTATTTTGCTTATAAAACATTAGCTGTCAACATTAGCTAAATAAATAAAATATATGAAAATATTGCACCAAGATAAAAATGTGTAATATAAATATATAATGTATAATAAATATAATTACATATGTAGTGTGTGTGTGTATATATAATATATACATATATATTATGTATATATTACAAGCTAAAATTGCAATTATGGCAATTGTCTGCCCTCTTTGTACAAAACTACAGTGCCTGTTAGTGTCCTTAGTGAGACAACACAGCAAAAGCTATAGGTTATTTGGTTGTGCCAATCATTGAAGCAATCCCTCTTTGCTACAAAGCACAAGGGCACGTCACAGGACATGCACTTGATTGGTGTCTGCTGGAGGAGGAGCCGGCACTTCCACCTACCAGCTACTCATCAGTCGTAAACGGGATCCTGGCCACCGATAAACATCTTTTCATCGGCCGAGACAACACTGCTGACCTTGCTCTCCCTCACGGACACCGTCGTGCTTCATTGCTATCGTGTTGGATCTCACCCAAAGCCTCACGTTCAGTGAACAGGGCCTTCTTTGGAGCTTTGGCCATTGTAAACCTAAATAATATATTCAAATAAACTTAAATAAAAGTACAAAGAGTCTTCCCAAAATCTGAAGTGCACTCTTTTCAATCGCGTGCGCCACTGTGTGCGCCTTCAATAGTAGCACAATGCACAAGCCCATTCATGATAGTTTGTTTCCCATTGGCTAGAACTGTAGAACAATTTCAGGATTCAGGGCAATGGACATTCAGGGGGTTCTGGTTGGTCAATACTTATCGGAGAATGACGGGAGTGGGCTTATTTTGTAGCAAATACTTATTTTTCTCGTAGACCCAGGGGAAGGATATATTTTCTGTTGTTGGTGATACAAAGCACAAAGTAAACTTTGGAACTTGATTTGGGTTGCTCTTGTAACAAAACAAGTTATTTTGGTCAGTAGACCCTTACAGTGATCAGGATGCCCACATTCCCATTGATCTGAGTACCCTGCCTTGAATCAGTACAGGAAATTTTTTCGCGTTGGGTTGACGGTAATTGGGCGCCACTGCTGAAAAGACGAGATTCTCCCCGATCTGTGCATAGAATACATGTCATAGTTTCGATACTGTAGTGTGGGAATGTTTCAGCTCCCACTGTTAAATGAGAGGCAAGACCAACTGCTGAAGAATAGGAAAATATATTACTCCGCGTTGTCGTGGAAAAAATAACTTAGTAGGATCAGAGAGAATTCCTTTAAACAGTATTAAAGCTTTAATTACGAGCAGCTGCACGGAGACCCGTGTCACGCAGGATGGCGAATCTCCCGCCTTCAAATTCAAATGAATATTTATATCCAAGCGACGGAAGGGGAGGGAACAATCACAAGGGGGAAGTAACAAGGCGTTAACTTACAGGTAAATGGAGCTATGGGCTAACATGAAGATATAATAGGTTGTTAGAACAGCCCTCCCAGGGTCTTTAAACCAATGGGAAGGAGGTTTCCTGCCATAGGGGAACCATTACAAACGAACAAATGTTCCTTTGTAGTTGTGGCGCGAACAGCCTTTTGTCTCGGACCTGTGGCACCGCCGCGTCACACTGAATTAATTAGTGTCTACCGTCCCCTGTGGATGTGGTCTAGCATTCCAACTCGATACGCAATTTCTTCCTCCACAGCGTGCTGGGAGAAATAACAGCACACGGTACAATCTGGTATTGGTGCAAAGTCCCATGCCCCTGAAGTTCCTCAAAATAATCAACTCGCACACATATTGGTGCTTTAGTAATTTTCGACTCCATTCCAGCTTCACAGTTAACATACATTTGTCGGAACAGTGAAGTTTGAGACCAGCGTAGGTCCGAAGGAAGTCCGTTTCGCGTTTATCAAAAGCACGACATAAAGAACAGCTCTCTTCTGTGCCCAGAGATGAGACACCAATAGCTAGTACCTCTTCCATTTCACTCTCTTGTGAACAATACATTCCAGTCCGGTTGTAACTATCTTAATTTTAATTCAATTAAACCAGAATAACCAAACTAGATCAGACAGTGCTTCAAATTAAATATGTCAGCAGAATTAGCCTGGTACAATGCGTGCACGTTAGGCTCGTCTTATTTGTACCTAGACTGTGGGACTGAAATTGCCCTTAAAACAGACACGCTCTGAACACTATTTAAAGTTTAAGAACTAGCATTAAATGGTTATTTGGAAAGAGATTGTAGTCTTTTGACTTAGTTTACCTCAGTTTTGCTCAATATCATATCTCGGTAGGACCTCCAATATGTCGGAACAGTGAAGTTAGAATAAAAATGGTCTATTCTCTGAATGCAGTAGCCTTAACATTGAAATGCCCTTGTTTAACCCGTGTATTATGTTTCAATGTTTAACCAATGATTCCAATGAACCAGTGTTTCGGCCAGAAATGACCAGTGCTATACAGGTCACCTAAAAATTATGAGATATAAATTTAACCTCCTCAAAAAGTAATTATTTGAAATGATCATGTCACTGACTATCATTACAAACTTGATCAGATATTTCAGTTTTTTGTCCATATAGGACAGGTTTCCCTTGATATTACACCACTCGTTTTTCATTACAAAGCACAAAATATGCACTAATTATTCATCAAACTAGCCATGATGGTCATAATGTGCTTTTTAAAAATGTGCTGGCATGTTTTTAGTATCTTACACATGTAATGTTTGTCTTGCATTTGATGAGGGACAGATTTGGCACAATAACATCCATTATGACCTGTAACTCACATCAACGGATTGATGGACTACAATGAATCAGAGGATAATTAATTGTAATCCGAATGATGTTCAACATTGTCCTCAGTTTCAGACACTTCTTCCTCTATTTCAGTGTCATTATGACTGTCTAAGAGTACAGCAAGGGTTTCACTGGCTGTACATGAGTCTTCTGCTCATGTTCCTCTTCTCACAATTGCTTCTGAGTGATTGAGTGAGTAAATGGTGAGTGGGAAAAAATATTTGCATCTATTTGGGATAGTCTTTGTGGTGGGTCTGTGTGTGTGTGTGTGTGTGTGTGTGTGTGTGTGTGTGTGTGTGTGTGTGTGTGTGTGTGTGTGTGTGTGTGTGTGTGTGTGTGTGTGTGTGTGTGTGTGTGTGTGTGTGTGTGTGTGTGTGTGTGTGTGTGTGTGTGTGTGTGTGTGTGTGTGTGTGTGTGAGAGAGGGGCAAAAACAAAGTGTCCCTCTTATTTATACTAGCTGCTATTTCATAAAGGCCTATTCCCATTTGTGGCCAAAACTGGCCGAAGCATCAAAATGGGGTGCAAAATGCTTATAGAAATAAACAAAAACATCAAGATGTCAATATTCTGTATAGAAGTTCATGACCCCAAATTAGGCAAAGTCACCTGGCTTCAGGCAAAAAAAATAACCAGCCTTTTTGTGATGATAAACACCTAAATTCGGGTCAAATCTGTCCAACATAATACAAGGGTTTAAAGTTCAGCGCTCTGAATACTGAACACAAGTGGTATTACGTGTTAAAACCCCTCACCTCTCCTACATGTAAAATATATTTGATTTAATATAAAAATCGCTACACAGGATACCAATTATCAGTTAAATCTCCGAATTCGTTGATAGGCAGAGCAAACTGGTGGATCAACCTTCATCAAAATATAACTCACAATTCAATTAAAATGAACAGCTGGTTTATTCAGTTATAACAGTTAGACCAAATATTCAACGTCCAATCTACAGACGTAGGTACAACTACCTTAACAAACACTAAATCGGAACATCCAATATGTAGAGTTTAGTTCTGTCTCCTCACATAATTATGGAACATTTATCGCTACCATTCCACAAGCTTGCTGGTACCACATCAAGCTCTGCTCTTATCTGGCCGTGACCTGAAAGATGTAAATTCCAAACTGGATAATCGCAACAATTATCATGGAAATAAACATTCAATTGGATATTCCGGCTTAACAAATACTAAATTCTAAACATAAAATTGACACGTAACAATCACAAAAGAGATGAAATGGAAGAAAATGATACCAAACCAAGCTTGTCTCTCTCCAAATGCAAAACACATGCAGGCAAGGTGTTAGCTGGCACCAGGTCTTCCAAGAGAGAAAAACAGGACAGCAAGAGTAGAATTCCCACCAAAAAGCATTGTGTCACCAGCAGGTCAGACTTTAAATTTTAAATTTTTAAATTTTAAGCATTTAGCAGACGCTCTTATCCAGAGCGACTTACAAGATGTACTTTTAAGTGTTGAGGGGGGGGGGGGTAGTTGGCTCACTCCCTTCTTAGCCCATAAATTACGATTTGTGGGAAGGCCCAGCCCAAGCCAGGTTCAGACTCTCTTTTTATGTTTCAGTTTTGGGTTGCTTACAACGACAAGACATATTTTAAAGGTTGCCATTGATATGCTACTCTTATGTTGAGAATCATGGCAATATCAAACATCACTAGGGCCTGGTGAAGCCAGCTTCATTTATACCGAGATGTTGGTTGAGCTGATATTTGGGGAGGCATAATATGCTCAAGAGCATTGCTACCAAGTGAAGAGGCCAATCATACCATGTTGCCCTCCGCTTTAATCTGGCGGGCCATCATTATTTTCTCCATGATCCATAATATTCAGCACTGGTTCACCAACCCAAGTGCCCTGGCTTCAATCACAGAGCCATAAACCTGCCAAAGATAGCCCCACTCTGCCTGCGCAGGATGGCTAAAATGCGTCTCCCCGACACATTTATGGGTTGTATACATTCCCTTTTTAAGTTCAACAGAACACCATAATGCAATAACACACATACATATATGCCACATAGGCATCTATGTCTAATTCACACTTTAGCAGAGATACATAGGTATCTTCAGAAAGCTTCAGAACATTTAACCGTGATATTTAAATAGGATCGTATTATATAACATAAAATAACATAACATATGGGGAAGACGAGAACAGGCCATTCAGCCCAACACTGCTCGTCCATTCCTACCACTAATCTGCTCACAATGCTTAGTTTACCCAAAGGCTAGAGTGTCTAACACTGGATTGAGCCTGATGTAGTGACAGTTAAGAAGTCAACTGAAAGAATACAAGCATGCTGATAAATTATACCAATATAGCTATATAGTCGCGAGAGAAACAAGCAAACGTGTGCACACGTGCACATACGTGCGTGTGTGTGTGCATGCACATTATTGAAAATTGGGGGGACACCCCAAGAGCCATTGGTCATTTCGTACACTGGTTTGAAATTTGTTAACTTCTTAATTTGATAAATTAATTACTACTGATTACAGTATCCTGACAAAGCAGGAGGTTTAACTTCATAATACAGATCATTTTTATGATGGAACATTGAATGTGGCAACAATCAACAGATTTATAGAGTCCGTTCACTTACATTGTTCATTGGTTTTGGAATGCAGTTTTAAGTCACTATTATCTCTCTCCACCCCCTATTAGGGGAGGCACAGTGAATGAGACGACAGATGAAAAGACCCAAGTTTGCCACCCCTGGGAAAGGAAGGACTCTGATGCAACCTCGTCGCCTCTTCAGAGCTCTACATTTGACAGTATTCTTTCCAGGTCGTCATGGCCAAACAACTTTTATGGAAGTGATTCGCATGACATGGATTTGTTACCAGTTCGCTGTCGAAGCTATTATAGCTATCCGAGGCAAAAAACACCAGGAGTACCTGTAGGATACACTTCCCGACCACTTAACTTTGAAGCGAGGGAGAGGAACATCATGTCATCAGCACATTATTCAGCAGAAAGTGACACAAAGCAATATCTGTCTTACCCCATTTTGCCCCCAAGACCATTCAAATTAAATGAGGAAAAGACAGGTGAAGAGGTGACATTGTTGACTATGGCTGCTGATGGGTTGGAACAGCAACCTCAGAATTGTTCTGTGGCCCAACAACCTCTCAGAGTGAACTCCAAGGGCATAAAAGACATTTTGTCCATTCCCTATCCCATTTCGTCACCTTGTCAGCTCGCTCCACAGTTCTGTGTTTCACCATGGCAGCCACCCACCAACCTCTCTGAACTTTCAGTTGAAGAGGTGTCCAAGTCTCTTAGGTTTATAGGGCTATCAGAGGATATTGTATCTTTGTTTGCTATGGAAAAGATAGATGGAAGTTTACTTCTGCAACTCACAGAGGAGATTCTGTCAGAAGACTTTAAACTCAGTAAGCTACAAGTGAAGAAAGTCATGCAGTTCATGAATGGCTGGAGACCCAAAATATAACCTATGATTTCTCCATTCAATTCTTTCAGTCAATGTTTGTCTTTATACGAATGGTCTGCAATGATTTGATGCGTAAAATGTGGAAGTCCTATGCAGAGCAAGGTACCTGTAGTTGAAGTATGTTATCTACAAGTATGGAACAGGGTTGCTTTATTTTGATCTTATAAATTCAACTCTTTGTTCAATCTGTCATTAAAATATTGGTAAATTGGTACATCTCTATGGACCCAGACTACAAGCCCAATATGATGGATGGCACATTTAGAAGCTGGAAAAAGAAAGGGATGCATAGATTGTATCACTTTTATGATGAAAAAGGACTGTAAGGACTGAAAAATATATCTAAAATTCATAATCTACCCAATTCCCATTAAACAAAATAATACTTACCTTATGAAAAGCACTGTTAGGAATAAGATTCCAGACAATCTGCATTCACTTTTAAAATAAAATATTTTTTATTATTATCTTTTATTTATTTAAAAGGGACAGCGCATAGTAATCAACATATCCACAAAAGGCGCCAATGGGTACAATGCCAGAGTTAGCTTGAGAGCTAGTTTTCATCTGTAGTTCCTTGTCAGGTTAAGGTGAATAATGACTTAAATGTAAAATACTCTTGTGTCCATAGTCTATAAATTATTTCAAAGTGACAAAAATTAAGACAAAATTAAAGTAAAGGTCAAATGGGAAGAAGAGTTAACAACTACTATAACAAAACAAACTTGGGAAACATACTGTGCCATTCATTTTACTCCACAACTCCTCTTACTGGCGGGAGGATGCATGGGAAATCCAAACTCTGTACTTTTGACCCCACTAATACAATCTAAATATAACAAAGAAATAGCATCTGAATGTTGGCGAAATTGTGTGGCGAAATACATGTGACTCCATTAAAACATATCGGAGCAAAATATTTGAAACAATGGAGACCATCTTTACCAAGCCACTGGCCCTCCAAGCACAACATATTCTCTTTGGTTTATCGCCACCAGAAATCAAATCTGAAAATGACCGATATCTGTACAGAATATTGAAACAAATAACGAAAAATTGATTGAAACCGGTGATGCCATCCATATGTAACTGCAAAGAAAATATATGCAAAATCTATTTAATGGAAAAAATAACACAATAAGAAATCAGATGTCTTTGTTTGACATGCGCTGGGCAAACATGACAAACACCAACATAATACCTCAGTAAAACCATGGTTATGATCTTACATAGTTTTTCTTTCCTCTTTAGTTTTGTTTTTATTGTTATATATGTGTATGTATGTGTAAATGTATATATTATGTGTGTGCTTGTATATATATATATGTTAGTCTCTATTGTAGTTAGTTTGTCATTTTTACTTTTCTCTTTATATGTTTTTAATCACATTTGGGTATCACACTACTTGTGTATAAATATACCAAAAACAAGAAAATGTCATAGTGAGAATATCTATGAATTTTTCTTGATATTATTACTTTTTGTTTTGTTTCATTTTGCTTTCTTTTCCTTCTGGAACTGAAATTGCATGTTCTAAAAGTATATAAGCATATTTAAAAAAGTATTGGTACATATTGACAATTAGCCCAAGCCTTATACAAATTATTATTTTGGTTGTATTTTCCTGCTTACAGATTAAGAAATTGAAAGTGAATACTTTATAGACACAAACAGGCTTTCATGCCATGTTCTTAATAGTAGCACATTGTTGTTAACATTTTTTGATCATATTCAGAAATTAAGTTGCTTCCACAATGTTTTACTATCTACATTTCCATTAGCGTGAATCTATGAAGCTTTAGAATGTTGATTAGCAATTTTGTCATTATTTGCAGTTAGATATCAGATATCCAAAAGGTATTGTCTCAAGAACCAAATAAATATTTTAAATGTATCATAATATATATCCTATTAAATATTTCATGTAAAGATTTAAAATTGGAGTGAATTATAAGTGTTTTGTTGTTTTGAAAATGAAAAAATTTACAAATAACTTTAATATATTCTTCAATACATACGCTTACCAGTTTGTTATACAAATTATTTTTTAATTACAGCATACTTGTACATCTGAATTGTGTACATTTCAGACAACTAAGTAAGAAACTTTGACATTGGTGTTTAATTTATTAATTCATGGGAGATACCATATTCATTAAAAGAAAATGCATTAATTCGAATTAATACCAATTGGTGTAGCGTCTCTATTTTATTTGTGATGTTCAGAAAATACTACACGTCATAAAATTGTGTAGTATTTTCCTATATCTACAGATTATCTGAATTTGTGCATAAATGCACTCTGCATTCTCTGTGCCCGACTTCAAAGAATATTGGATTCTTATATATCCATTCATCTCTGCAGATCAGGATGTATAACGTTCATGACAAAGGACCGACGTTTTCACAGAATTTAAGTTTGTTAGGCTTTATTACTTTTTGCACTCAAAGCTAGTGCACTATGCAGTTAATGGAGGGATTAAGTTCAAAGTGTAGCTTGTTCTTTTAAATGATTTTGTAGATTTTTACTCAATTAAACCATGTTGTCATTTACATTCTCTATCAGGATGTGAAGAAACGCTACAACGTAAGACACAATTAATAGAAAGCTTTAGGATTGCCAGTTAACTATTCAGATAATTGCTGACAAAAATACTACTTGATCCTTGTTAAGATGTGCCAGAACCAGTGGCACCCATCCTCAATAAGTTGCAGTGTAACACAAATATGTCTCAGACAAACTCTAACTGAAGCTGAAGGGCATGAACATAAAATAGGATCTTTTAAGGTTTTAATGAACCCCTGAGCCGCAACAATTTTGTCATACTCCTTAATGTCCTGTGAGTCAACTATCCTCATAAAGGACTCCAGCAACCGCTCTTGAATATTTTCCACAGTGGTAAAAATTCTTGATGTGAAGTTCCAACGGGTTGGGCCATTTCTTGCCAGCCCGTGAACTGCCCTAGATTTCAGAATCGCCCTATTTTTCCTGACTGTTTCCTTGTGTTTTGCTACTTGGAGATGAACGCCTTTGTCTATTATATGCTCAACCTTTATTCTGTCCAGTGGACTCAATCGAGCATTTGCACTGACGTGCTCTTTCAAATTCTCATGCCTCTTGCAGGCTCTGTCAAAATCGATCATCAAATCCCGTTTTTGACCATGTCTGGCAGCCACTTGACCTGAACAGCAGACATTTAAGATGACAATTAGATACGTTTTGACACTCACTTTAAGCATTTTATTGGGGAAGTAAACAAAATAAATACATGGGCAGGCTTGTTTCATATTTTCAGATTAATATTTATTTATTTACCATGTCTGTTATGTGATAAAATGTTTATTTTGAAATCCTCATTGTGTGTGTTGTAAGACTTAATTCTATGTTTTTTCTGTATTTATAGACTATATTCTATATTTATAGACTAACAATTTGGTTTCAGTTTTAGGCAACTCATCAATTATTCTGCGGCACTCATTTAATATATTTTTGACTTTTTCAAATAACTTGCTCATATTTAAATACTTTCAAATATATTTTTATATGACGAATAAAAATAATATTTTTATTTCAGAACTTCAAATCAAATAATTGCTTTAGTTGAGCATAAATGAATGAAGGTGGAACCCGCACACTGTGTGTAGAAGAGGGAATATCCCAAATGAGGCGAAGGCTCGATGTTTAATTTAAAGTCTTTTAATAGACAAAAGAGACAGACATTTCGGTCAAATGACCATCATCAGTATAACATCAAGCATACAGAGGTAGAGTTAGATATATACATCATATTCAAGTAGTTAATTGACATCACCTGCAGACGTACACGTCATTAGGCCAGGCGATTGCGCAGAGCAAGCAGAGTTGATTGGAATCACCGGTCGGCAATGTTGTGAAGACATGCATTTCATTGATAATGCAATGGTACAGAGTAGGGTACACATAATAATCCAATCACATTTGCACAATTTTATAATTCAAAATCAAGTAATGAAGGCGTATGTGGGGTTCACTGGACAAGGGGAGAAAGGAAGGAGCAATTATAGATAGCAGGAGAGGTTCAGTGTCTCGTTCATGCCCAGTGGGTGTTCTGTTTTTAATAAATAAATCCATTTACTTTCGCATTGTAGTAATTTTTGTTCTGTGTTAGTATGTCTGCGTGATGTGAGTATTCGGTCTATGCCACAGAAACGGAGTGAGGAGACTGGATGTTGTGACTCGTGGAAGTGTCTCGCTACAGGAGACTTGGGATCATTCCTGCGTATGGCACTTCTCTGTTCGTTAATGCGGATTCTCAATTGGCGGTTCCATTTCCCAATGTATTGTAGGCCGCAGGGGCAATGTAAAAGGTAAATGGATTTATTTATTAAAAACAGAACACCCATTGGGCATGAACGAGACACTGAACCTCTCCTGCTATCTATAATTGCTCCTTCCTTTCTCCTCTTGTCCAGTGAACCCCACATACGCCTTAATTACTTTTGATTTTGAATTATAAAATTGTGCAAATGTGATTGGATTATTATGTGTACCCTACTCTGTACCATTGCATTATCAATGAAATGCATGTCTTCGCAACATTGCAGACCGGTGATTCCAATCAACTCTGCTTGCTCTGCGCAATCGCCTGGCCTAATGATGTGTACGTCTGCAGGTGATCTAACTCTACCTCTGTATGCTTGATGTTATACTGATGATGGTCATTTGACCGAAACGTCTGTCTCTTTTGTCTATTAAAAGACTTTAAATTAAACATCGAGCCTTCGCCTTGTTTGGGATATTCCCTCTTCTACACACAGTGTGCGGGTTCCACCTTCATTCATTCATTTATTTATCGCGGCTATTGCAGCTTTTGAACCTACGCACCTGTGGTTACTATTATCTGGTTGGCGCGGCTTCACCTCTCCACAACGATTTTAGTTGAGCATATGAATATTTGATGGTTCAACTGTTTGAAAAAGTTGATATTTAGAAATACATTTCCAAATACAACTATTTTTGGACCAGGTCTGGTGGCTATACATAAAAACTTCTAACTTCTATTAGTTTAACACTATTGGTTAAACCAATAGTGCCTGGGTTGCTAGTGTTGAATAAATTAGAATTTTTGTTTGTGTTTATTTATTTATTTTACTATTATTAATATTATGATTTTCCCTTCATTTTAATTGACTTTTTTCATGTTCTTGTGTATGTAACAAGTGCTTAAAGTTTGTAAAAACTAAAAATTGAAGTATCATCCAATCAAATTCCAAATGAACCACATGGTGGAGCAGCTGAAGTTCCTGGGAGATCATTTTGGCGTGCTACCAACAGGTACATAGACCACCATTGTTTTCAGATGTTGATGCTCACTATGCTAACCATTTTTTGATTCGCTGTTAATTATTAAAATTATACTAACATCAATTTTGTGCAAACTATCACTGTATCAAATTTTCAGGTTACCGTAGCTGATTGCAGTCCCTCCAGTTAACAAAAAGTAACATTAAGTCATTTTCTGGGTTAAAATACACTCACTGTAGCAAAGTGTCTTTCCATGCACCTAATTGTACTGGCAGTGTGACATGGTTGAAGTCACATCGTTTTAATTTTCACTCTGATGTATTCTGAATAAATCTACTTTTTAAAATTACTCAGCCTGGCCTGGTGCGAGGCTGACACCTAGTAATGAAATAATAACTCAGCCTTTGGGTCCTGTCAGGTTGGGTAGCCACCCCTTATAGGGTATGCACCACCAATAGTTGTAACTTGGTGGACGGCATACCTGCCATCAAAATTTGACCAATAATTGTTTTACAAGAAGATCATTTACACATCCCTGTAGTTTTTATTTAAATTTTATTTGAAGTGTAAAAGGTCAACAAAGTTTCAGTTACAGCTTTACAACAATATCACAAGCTATGCTTTATTATAATATGGTAGAAAATGTAATTGTTTTCAAGTAAAGTTTCCTTTTATGTTACATTAAGGAGAACATTTCTTGAACTCATGAAGTTAGTCTGAAGTAGGAACAATGACTTTGGTTTCCTCTGATGATTGATTGATTTTTTCCACATAACAGGCTGGGAATATTCCCACCTTCCCGTTGCATTGTCCTTCCAACCACTGTTCATTAACTGAAAGAAAAAATATAATTACATTTCAAATTTCAAGAACAACTCCAAAATCATCTGCATGCATTCTTGTTTATTTCACCAGGCTAGCAACCCATTGCTGCAAAAAAAAAAAAAAAAAAAGTGTACTATCTAGTACAAATCTAGTACAAAATGTTCAGCACAAGACACACACAGTAAATTACAAGCCTAGACTGGAAAACGATGAGCCTAGATGGGCTGAATGACTTCTTCTCATTGTCACAAGGTAGTATGGAGTAGTAGTTTTATGGAGGCACTAGAGTGTCACAGGAGTAAAACAAAATCCCTGAAATGATGGATTTATCGTCCAGGAGAGCAGCTGACTGTTGACAAGATTGTTAAAAACAAAGCTTGTCCCTGAAATAAGTATTTAGGAATTGATACAGACCAGATACTGACCGATGAAAATGTAACTATAACTTAATCACATAAACCGGGGGCCATACACATATGACATGCACGTGATTTATGAAGCTGTCCTTCCAGAACAAAGGGCTAAGTTAATGAATTATATTTAGATAGCATTTGTATAGCCTTACTGGTGTTACCATTCCCCAAGCCACACCACAAGAACGTGGAGGTTTGCATGTCACAACTGGCCTCGTTATATGTGCAGAGATGGTTGTCCTTCTGCCAGGTTCTCCCATCGCTGCAGAGGAACTCTGAAGCTCTCTTAGAGTGGCCACTGGGTTCTTGGTCACCTCCCTGACCAAGGCCCTTCTTGCCCGGTTACTGAGTTTGGCCGGACAGCCAGCTCTAAGAAGAGTTGTGGTTCCAAACTTCTTCCATTTCACAATGATGGAGCCCACTGTTCTCCTGGGTGCTTTCAATGCTTTAGCAATGTTTTTATACCCTTCCCCAGATCTATGCCTCAACACAATTTTATCTCGGAGGTCTATGGAGAGTTCCTAGGACTTCATGGCTTGTTTTTACTCTTGACATGCACTGTCAACTGTGGGACCTTATATAGACAGGTGTGTGCCTTTCCAAATCATGTCCAATCAATTGAATTTACCACAGGTGGACTAGAATCAAGTTGTAGAAACATCTTAAGCAGTATCAGTGGAAACAAAATGCACCTCAGCTCACTTTTGGGTGTCATATCAAAGGGTGTGCATATATTTAACATTTTGATTTTTAATAAATTAGCACAATTGTCTAAAAACCTGTTTTCACTTTGTCATTATGGGCTATTTTGTGTAGAATTTTGAGACTAAAAATGAACTTAATCTATTGTAGAATAAGTCTGTAACACAATGAAACGTGGAGAGGGTGTGCAGACTTTCCGGCTTGACTGTAATTAGTATTATTCATTATTCATTTACAAACCTGTTGCAAGGCACATGCCTTTGAAAATATTCAACAGATAAAGACAACATTCTTTTGAGGTGGCAAGAGGTAGAAACACAGGGCCAAGTGAAATATATTGGTGAAAGTTTAGTTGCATCATTTATTTTATTTTTTTTTAAATATTATTTGGGATTTTCTCCCAATTTAGTAGCCAATTACACCCTCTATTTTTCATGTCAATCCCCCCCTTGTATTGTAAAAACCTAGAATAACGGATTGAGAAGTCTACACCCCGCTGAGTTAGTACTTGATTTTTAAGCACTCTTTGCTTGATTACAGCCATGAGTCTGTTTGGATATATCTCTACCAGCTTTACACACCTAGATTGGGCAACGTTTGCTCATTCTTCCTTACAGAACTGTTCAAGCTCAGTCAGATTGTGTGGGGGCCATCAATGGACTGCACTCTTCAAGTCATTCCATTGGTTTTCAATAGGATTTAGGTCAGGGCTCTAACTAGGCCATTCAAGGACATACACCTTTTTGTTTTTTACCACTCCACTGTTGCTTTAGCTGTGTGCTTTGGTTCATTGTCATGCTGAAAGATGAACCTCCTTCACAATTTCAACTTTCTTACAGAGGGCAGTACATTTTCCTCAATAATCTTTCTGTATTTTGCTGCATCCATTTTCCCTTCTATCCCTGCTGACAAGAAACACCCCCATAACAAAATGTTGCCACCACCATTCTATTCAGTAGGGATAGTGTTAATTGAGTGATGTGCTGTATTGGGTTTTCGCCAAACGTAACGTTTTGCATTTAGGCCAAAAATGTCTATCTTGGTTTCATCTGACCACAACACTTTTTGCTACATGGCTTCAGAATCTTCAGTGTTTTT
Source organism: Aldrovandia affinis (assembly GCA_029706075.1). NCBI lineage: Eukaryota > Metazoa > Chordata > Actinopteri > Notacanthiformes > Halosauridae > Aldrovandia > Aldrovandia affinis. The sequence continues at coordinate 2,117,098 of JAINUG010000059.1, forward strand.
TGCATAACTCAAACGGGACTGAATGTGGACTTTTTTGAGTAGTGTCTTCCTTCTTGCTACCCTACCATACAGACCAGAATTGTGGAGAGCTTTCTGTATTGTTGACACAAACACAGATTGATCACTCTTTGCCATAAAGTCCTGTAGCTCCTTCATAGTTGCCATTGACCTCTCTGATCAGTCTCCTTCTTGCTCATCCAGCTTGGACGGACGGCCTAATCTAGGCAAGGCAGGCGGTGGACCTTCCAATTCTCAATTATGTTCTTGACCGTGCTCAAAGGAATATTTAAGGCCTTTGAACTTTCGATACCCATTTCCTTATTTGTGTCTTTCCACAACATTATCCCGGAGTCCTTTTGAAAGCTCCTTGTTGCTCATTGTGGATGCTTTACTCTGAAATGTACTACCCAGCAGTGGAATCCTCTAGGAACAGCTGATTTTATTCTTAAGTGATAAGAATCACTACAATTGAACACAGGTTAAGGTCAATTAGCTTTATGTGTGATCTGGAAGGTGATTGGTCAACCCTGAGCTAGTTTACAATTGGTATGATAAGCAGGGTGTAGACGTAGAAGTTATTCTATTTTTTTTTATTTTCAATGAATGTTCAGAAAAAAAATGTCACTTGTAAGTTGTATAATGTGTAAATAATGAAAAAAGATTTAATATCAGGCTGTAAGGCAACAAAAGGTTAACATTTTGAGACTGGGTGTGTATATATATATATATATAGAGAGAGAGAGAGTAGATTGTAGTATGCATTAGGGGTAAGGTTATTTGCAAATGTATGCATCTCAGAAGTGTAAAGACCATTGAACATAGGTTTCAACAAATTAGTAAAGTAATTGCTGAATACGTTGCAGACATCAGCAGCATTGCGTTTACTAAAGACTGGGAATCCGCAGAATAATTTGTGATATGAGTTGGTTTCTTAAAAGCAATCCCAAAAGCACCCGAAACAGGGTTTTCAACAGGTTTTTTATGTTATTTATGAATTGTCACCTAAAACTGAGCAGACAGCAGTGCAGCTGAATAAATTATGATTCCACATGGTTATTTAAAAGCAGTCTGTCAGCAACAATGGGTATATTAATGGTGTGTTTGATCCCATTTGCGAATTGTCACATTAAATGATGAGCACACTTAACAGCAGGTAAGGGCGTTATCACTGGCAAATGAACAAATATGTATAATAATATACACCGATCAGCCACAACATTAAAACCACTGAGAGGTGAAGTGAATAACATTGATCATCTCGTTACAATGTCACCTGTCAAGGGGTGGGATATATTAGGCAGCAAGTGAACAGTCAGTTCTTGAAGTTGATGTGTTGGAAGCAGGAAAAATGGGCAAGCGTAAGGATCTCAGCGACTTTGACAAGGGCCAAATTGTGATGGCTAGACGACTGGGTCAGAGCATCTCCAAAACGGCAGGTCTTGTGGGGTGTTCCCGGTATGCAGTGGTTAGTACCTACCAAAAGTGGTCCAAGGAAGGACAACTGGTGAACCGGCGACAGGGTCATGGGCGCCTAAGGCTCATTGATGAGCGTGGGGAGCGAAGGCTAGCCCGTCTGGTCCAATCCCACAGAAGAGCTACTGTAGCACAAATTGCTGAAAAAGTGAATGCTGGCTATGATAGAAAGGTGCCAAAACACACAGTGCATTGCAGCTTGCTGTGTATGGGGCTGCATAGCTGCAAACCGGTCAGAGTGCCCATGCTGACCCCTGTCCACCACCGAAAGCGCCTACAATGGGCATGTGAGCGTCAGAATTGGACCATGGAGTAATGGAAGAAGGGGCTGGTCTGATGAATCACACTTTCTTTTACATCATGTGGATGGCCGGGTGTGTGTGCATCGTTTACCTGGGGAAGAGATAGCACCAGGATGGTAGAAGTCAAGCCGGCGGAGGCAGTGTGATGCTCTGGGCAATGTTCTGCTGGGAAACCTTGGGTCCTGGCATTCATGTGGATGTTACTTTGACATGTACCACCTACCTAAACATTGTTGCAGACCAAGTACACCCCTTCAATGCAATGGTATTCCCTGATGGCAGTAGCCTATTTCAGCAGGATAATGCACCCTGTCACACTGCAAAAATTGTTCAGGAATGGTTTGAGGAACATGACAAAGAGTTCAAGGTGTTGACTTAGCCTCCAAATTCCCCAGATCTCAATCCGATCGAGCATCTGTGGGATGTGCTGGACCAACAAGTCCGATCTATGGAGGCATCACCTCACAATTTACAGGACTTAAAGGATCTGCTGCTAACCTCTTGATGCCAGATACCACAGGACATCTTCAGAGGTCTTGTGGAGTCCACGCCTCGATGGGTCAGAGCTGTTTTAGTGGCACGAGGGGGACCTATACAATATTAGGCAGGTGGTTTTAATGTTGTGGCTGATTGGTGTATATTGATCTGGTCATTTAATCATAATGTGCGTTCATGTGTGGCAGTCTGGAGTGAGGACAAAGCATTTTTTTGTCTGCTGCTGATGTTAGTTTGAAGATGTGTGACAGTTGGTATGTCATAGGCAAGGATCATTAAACTGTAAGGCATTGATTGTAGTAATGTCACAGAAGGGGATCTTTACTTACAGGTAATGTAGCTGGCAATCATATCCATGTTACAATGTTTTGTATTTGTATTCCGTATAATGCTATATCAAAAAATGCTTTCAAAAGCAATCGTAGGAATCCATCTTTCCGACTATTATTAAGTCCACTAACTACTATAATAATGATCTCACAAGCTAGCTAACCTGGGTTGGGAGGGGAAACACCTAGCAGTAGATTGCTAGCTAGCTAACAGACTATTTATGTGACACTGGAAAGCTAGGTTTAGTAGTGTGTTGTTGTTAATGAAACTGAAGCATAGTTTGTTCGCTAGCTAGTTAACTAGGCAACTAAGTAGCAATAAAGTGAAGGTTATTTATGGCATATGTCAATGGTGAGCTAGCTACACTTCTGTACTACTTAGAAGCATGGTCACGTTTTATGGAACACAGACTACACGGAAAGCACATGATATCGTGAGCGATTACATCCATGGCCTCCACACACAGTTCAAACCCCTTGGGCACCGCCTACACTGCCCCAAATGTTCTACTAACAGGCACAGAGTAACATTTGTGCAATCCACATTTGTGCTACTCATTGTTTTAATGAAAAGCTGTTTAGCTAGACTGCTTGCCAGCTTTATAAGTGAAACAGGGCAGAGGATGCTAATTAGTATAAATAGATATGAACATATTATGCTATTGGTTGAAGTAGAAATTGACCAATATAGAGAATGAATAATTTGGGCCATGGAGTATTTTTGATTATGTAATCCGCAGCAAAATTAAAAAGGAGAAGCAGAAGATGAACTAGATGAAGTAAAAGAAGAAGCGGAAGAAGATGATCAGGATGATCATGAAATAACCCACGTTTGGGACTAAATTTTGTGGCTGTGTGTAGCTCAATTCTTGTATCTGAATTCTGAAAACTCTCAGACTCTCAATGCTATACATAGTGGGTATAATAAGTATTCACCCCCTTCACATTTTATTTTCTTACATCATGGAATCAAAATTGATTAATTGGGATTTCTTGCCACTGCTCAACAGTGTTGCCAACTCTCACGAGACAAGTAAGCAGCCTTGTCTTCAGAAACGAGCCCAAAACAAGCTCAACACTATTAGCCTATAAGCTGCTCTATACATTAACTGTTGATCAGGATCAAAATGTGAAAAATACCAAAGGGGGTGAATACTTATTTTACTTGTACTTATACATATATAAATATAAACATCGAACAAAAAGTTCGGAAATTTGTGTTTGGTAGATTATTTCTCTGTTGTAACAATGCTTCTTGGCAATAAATGGTATACTGTTGGAAAGCCTGTTTATTTCCCTTTTAAATGGTGCCCCATTTGTAAGGAACGTGGATTTGTGGGATGAGCAGCACAGCTGAGTATGTGGGTTGCGCCCATGAAAAATGTGCCAAATCTTCTCTGCCAATGCCAAACAGCTTATTCTGCTGTTGCTATTCTCAATGGGATTGAGGTCTGCGCTTTGACTGGACAACTCCAGATTTTCCCACTTGGCATCAGGGGAAGGATATAAGAAGATTGAAAATACTTTGAATACTCCCCAGAGCACTGTGAAGTCTATCCTAAAGAAATGGAAGATTTGTCTATCTTGCTACATCCATTTTGCGCTCTATTTTGACAAGTTTTCCAGTCTAAAGTAGAGAAGCATCCTCACAGCATTAGGCTCCTGCCACCATGTTTCATGGTAGGGATAGTGTTCTTGGGATAATTTGCAGTGGTAGGCTTGCACCAAACATAGCACCTAACATTGAGGCCAAAAAGTTCAATCTTGGTCTCAACAGACCATATAATTTTCCTCCACTTGGTTTCAGTCTCCCACATGATTTCTGGCAAACTAAGAGAGAGTTCATGTGTTTTCTTTAACAATGGTTTTCTTTTTGCCACCCTCCCATAAAGCACAGAGGCAATTTATTGCGGGTTGTAGACCCACTCACCCCACATGAGTTACCACACTGCGATTCACCTATGATGTCACTAAAATCTAGAAAATTGTAAAGTCTTCGATCAGAAACTGCAATACTACACACCTTTGGTACTTGCCCCCTAATAATGATACCCAGAAATAAGACGAATTAGCATAGATTGCAATATTAGCTACCTCATGTAATGTCAGATGTTTCATGTATTTCCAAGGGTCTTACCTTTTGACAGCACTGTGATGACATCACCTTGGCGGAACTCTAGATCCTCTGGTCGTAAAGCTTCATACGCATGAATGGCCACAAAGCCTTGTGGCCTATTCTCCTTTTCCTGGAAGCAAAGAAGGCACAGTACAGATGACACCAACTGCTCCATTTGGGGCTCATTTCAGACTGCGTAAGACATGGCTAAGACATATAGTTGTATTATCAGAAAGATTTATTTAATTTGTAAAACGTGTGTGTATGTTTCCCTGTAGAAATATTTTAATTAAAGTGGGAGTGGTGATGTTATTTAAGGAAATTCCATTGATTTAATTAAATACGGAATTGTTTCGCACCAGATTCAAGAATTTGGTGCTTGCCTACAGGGCAGTAAAGGGAACAGCTCCTCCCTTAAACCATCAAACCATACGCCCAAGATCGGTCAATTTGTTTTGTAACCTTGGGCTGCCTGGCACTCCCATCCCTATGAGAAGCCAGCCATGTGGTGGCTCCCCCACTCCCTTCCCTCCCCCTCGCCTCTCCCCAACATGGTTCACATAGGAACTCAACCCTGACTTGTACCTGTGTGCTTAAAATGGATCTGCTCTCTTGGTAGGTGACTGGAACACCGGAGTTGTAGCAAACGCCTGTCTGTGTGTAGTGAACTTATAGTGTTTGGCCAAAAGGTGATTTTTTCAGTGCTCTCTTGCTCTCCCTGTGGGACAGATAATAAAAATCCCAGTCCCGGTGCTGTGGCTGACTATCCAAACCTCCATCATGGAACAAGTGAGGTTGATGCATCAGCCTCCGGGAGCCAGAGGTCCGCAACCCAGATGACATTGTGCAGCTGGTGGCACTGGAGCGGTTAATCCTGAGGCTCCTGAAAGAGACCTCTGCGAACCTTGGATTGGCTCCATTGCCACCAGCCACCAACCCTGACTGCAGCCAACTGACGGTCAGTGAGGATGCAGGGAGAAGAGCGCAGCGGCCGGGAGAGCTGAGAAGCCTTCCCTCCCCCCTTCCCTTCTATATATCTATGAATAATCTATACACCTTCACCTTCCATTGCATGTTTGTTTTGAGAAGACATTTATTTTTAGATTTTGTGTACAAATTACACAAATTCTATTTTTCTTATTGATTGTTTTACATGCCATCTAGGGGTAGAATTCAATTTGGGGTAGCTAGTATTTTGATTAAATGAGATCTAATACTTGGGGCTTGTAAAATCTCTAAAAAACCAAAGGTAGTGAAAAATCCCCAAATCCTTTAGGGTTCACAGAGATAGGCTGCAGTTACACAGATATGGACAAAACACCTTAAAATTGGATACGCATCTGTCACTTTCCACTTTCTTTGTATGCATTGGTTAAATCAGTTTTTTTTAATGACTGTTTATTGTTTTTTCCAGTTAAAGCATAGGAATCATATAATTCAATAATACATAAAGAAATACGTAACAGCAGATGTACAAACCCCTTCCCATCCCCCCACCCACAGTAATGTAATAATAATAGCAATAATAAAATGTCTAAATAAGAAAAAAGAAAGAAAGGGGAAAAAGGTGAGAGAAATATAAATATCAACATAAACATGAATGCAAAATAAAAAATAAATAATAATATTTTTTTTAAGAAAAAGGGTGACTAGTAATTGAGAGACACAGTGGGGATCCGACAGACAAATAGTTCACCTCATATGTTTTCATCAAATTCTGTTTGTTCAAAAAATGATTAAAATGGCTGCCATGCATGGTAAAATTTATCGGAATGGCCTGTAAATGTGAATCTCAGTTTCTCGATCTTGAGAAAATGCATCACATCTCTCATCCAGTGAACATACGAGGGAGGGCTAGCCTGTTTCCATTTAAGCAAGATGAGTCTCCTGGCAATGAGGGTGGCAAAGGCCACAGAGTTTGACTGGCTGCAGTGTATTAACTTTTAAGAAGTAGGCTGAAATGGGCAATGAGTGGGCCAGGCTCCATGTTCATTCCAGTAATCTCAGAAAATGCCTTGAATATAAATGTCCAAAAAGGGGAACATTTAGGACAATCCCATAACAGGTGGATGAAAGAACCTGGAGCTTTCTTGGGTCCAGATTGGGTTTTATTTTAGTCAGTGTAATTGATGCACCAGCTTAAACTGTATAAGGCCAAGGCAAGCACAGATAGAAGTAGAGTTAACATGAGAGTGGACCTGTTCCCACTCCTCATCAGGGAAATCATAATCTAAATCTGCCTCCCATCCCTGTCTAATTGTGAAAAAGAGAGGAGGAGGATACAGAAGATAAGCTGGAGTCAACTTCCAATACCACACCTGGAATATAAGCCTTGTTTTTGAGAATACTATCCACCAATGAGTCAGGGGGTAACTGAGGAAGCGAGAAATGAGAAAGCTTACTTTGGACAAAGCTGCGAATTTGGAGGTAATTAAAAAAAATGTTTCTGGGAGGGTTACATTTACAGGAAATTTGGTGAAAACATGCATATATCCCATCAATATACAAGTCCCTAACCGTGCTGATGCCCCACTCACACCATACATAAAAGGTCTTATCTCTGTAGGGAAGGAGTAAATAGGCGTTTTTCTTTCAATCAAGATATTCTCACCAAAACCAAATCTGCCAAAAAGTGCCACTCGGTGCGGTCAAAAGCTTTCTCCACATCAAGCAGGACCAGGACCTCGGGGATAAGATAATTAGAATAAATAATATTCATTAGGCGTCTAAGATTTAAAAAAGACAGTCAACCCTTAATAAAACCAGTTTGATCAGAGGCTATTATATTGGACAAGATAGATTCCAGTCATAGAGCAAGCACCTCAGCAAGCATTTTGACATCAACAGTAAGTAGTGAGATTTGGCGATAAGAGCCGCAACTTAGAGGATCCTTATCATTTTTTATTAATAGAGAAATGAAAACCTGGCATGGTGATGGTGGCAAAGCTTGTGATCCAAAACAGTGTGAGAACATTTAGGACAAAACTGGAGAGAGCTGGAGCAAAAAAGTATTCAATTGAACCCATCTGGGCCAGGTGATTTCATGCTATGCATAGATTTTAAAGCTTGGTTAATTTCATTGATGGTGATGGCTTTGTCCAACTCTGCTCTGGATACAACATCAATGGAGAAGATATTAAGGTTGTCAAAAATTATCAATGAGCGAAGGATCGCCCGGGGGTTCAGACATATATAATGAGGAATAAAAATATGTAAACTCATTATTAATCTCCTGTTGGTCTGAGGTAACAATGGCAGAAGGGGTGTGAATCTGTCTCAGCTGCAGAGCGAGGGTCCTGCTAGTTTTATCTCTATGAGGATGTTTAAAAAAAGCACTTCATGATTTTAACATTAAAGGCTCAGCCTAGTTGCATGAATGTAAATCAAATTCAATTTGTAAACCTAACATTTCTTTATAAACTTCCGTGTCAATTTGATCTGCTATTTTGGCAAGCCTACCTGTGCGCTGTTTATTAGTATAAGAGAAATGACCTGTTAAATGAAATGAAATGAAAGGTGTACGATAACTCAGTTGTCTCTGAGTTTCTATGGACTTACTTTATTTCATGGAATAACATGTGATGGGTTTTGGGGAATTTAATTGGGCAATATTGGCCCGCCTGGAAGCGGAAGCTGAGCTTCCAGCCGTACGTCCAATCAGATTTTGGCATGCCTCCATCGATCAGGATCTGTGGGTCCATCCAATAGCTACAATATTCGCGGCTTGGGCACAGGGGGTTTTGGAGTCTGTTACAGGTGAGGTTAGCAATAGTTTGAATTATTTGGTCTTTATCCCTCTATTATTGGAATTCTGTATTTTAATTGAATGGTTAATTATTTATATTCTAAATTGATCACTTGGAGTTTGAAAGTTAGCCACAGTAGCTAGCTAATGTTAGCTAATTGCATTGATTTGTCAGTCTGCTAACTTGCTTGGGCTAGTTTAGCTAATGTTGGCTAGCTAACTGATGTTTGCAGTTCAGATTAAACATGAGACTTTAGCTAGCTAGCTAGTTAGCATGACGTTTTAGAAGAAAGTCTTTATATATTCAACATGTCAAATTATAAGCTGCTGTTTTGTTCTAGCGAAAGTTAGCTACTATTTACCTAGCAAAGAAGTCATCTCATCTCGCATGTTTCAACTGAACTGGGCTAATGTTAGCCAGCTAGCTAACTGCTTGACATTGAGGATTGTGAAGTCACTGGAGAAAAACCCTCGCTGATATGACCGAAAGATCGGGCACTTTGTTAGGAAAGAAAGGAGATTAGAATTTGCTTATAAGGTAAGGGGACAGTCCATAATATTTATTTTGATATGTTGCAAAATTAATGTGTAAACAATTTCATTGTGATGTTAGTATTACCAAGTGTACCAAAATGTATTTACTATTATGTTGAATAACATTTGCATTACCTATGTTCCAAGTCTTTAGTAAACTGCCAATTTATCTCTTTATTTGTTTCTAATGTTTCATCAGAGTACTAATTTGATGAAAAAAAGTACTAATTTGTTATAGAATGAAGATGGTAGGATTGTCTTAAATTATATTGTCAGGCTTTTAATATGAGGATAACCCCTTTATGCAGGCAGGCAGCATCAGGGACAATGAGTTCATCATCATCATCACCAGCATCACATCATCAGAGCAGCAGGGGCAGTGAGCAACTATATAGCACCCAGCACAGATCACAGATCATGAGAAGGGCCTTGATATAGGAGTATGCTATAGACCTCCAGCTTCAGACAGTAACACAAATAATATGCTCTTTAGTAACATAAAAGAAACCTGTGCTGAAGGAGAGACCTTAATAATGGGCAACTTCAATTACCACTCTTCATTGGGAAGTAGTGTCAGGTCAGGGTAAATGTGAAGAGAAGTTTTTAGATCTGGTCAATGACTGTGTTTTGGTACAGTCTGCTACTCAGCCTACGAGAGGGAGATCAATACTGGATCTTGTTTTGTGTAATAATCCTGAAAGAATTTGCAGCACAGAGGTAGTAGAACCACTAGGGACAAGTGATCACAGTGCAGTTCGTTTTTATATTTTTGGTAAAGTTAAGACAGCCTCCTCTAACTCTATAACTTCAGATGAGCTGACTTCAATAAAATGAGTGAGAATTTAAGTAATAACTTATGGGTAAAACGTTTAGATTGCAGAACTGCATTAAGAATAAGGAATGAACTTTGGAAGGATATTGCTAACACACTAAACAGTTACTTTGTTGAAAGCTTTACAAGAGAAGAGATTATAAATATGCCTAAATGTACAGTGTACAGAATGTTTTGGAGGACTTTGAGATAAGGGATGTAGAAGTACTACAAAAACTTAAGACAAATAAAACAGCAGGCCCTAATGGCATATATCCCAAAGTACTCAAAGAACTTGGGGAAATTATATATAAACGATTGACAGATATTTTTATGCAATCCATAAACACTGGAGAAATACCAGATGACTGAAAGCAGGGTAGTACAATTCCAATATATAAGAAGGGGGACCGTAATGACCCAGGGAACTATAGGCCTGTCAGTTTAACTTGCATCGCATGTAAAATACTGGAATGTATTATCAGGGACAAGTTGGAATCATTCTTGGAAAATAATAGTACTTTAAGGGAGAGCCAACCTGGTTTTCTCAAAGGTAGTTCATGCCTACTAAACCTGGACTTTTTTGAACAGGCTACAGTGTGTTGACCTGAACCAGGCTTATGACATTATATATTTAGACTTTCGAAAAACATTTGACAAGGTACCACATGAGAGGCTCATTGTTAAAATGAATTCCATAGGAATTTCAGGAGTTGTTTCAGAGTGGTTTTATAATTGACTGCAAGGGCAAATACAAAGAGTAACAGTAGGTGGGGCCGTATCTGACCTAGGTGCTGTGGGCAGTGGAGTCCCGCAGGTATCAGTGCTCTTCCTTATTTACATAAATGATCTTGATATGGACGTTAGTAGCAAAGTAGTTACATTTGGAGATGATACTAAACTTGGGGGTTTGGCAAACAGTTTGGAATCGACTAAAGTAATCCAAGATAATTTAAACAAAATCCAAGAATGGGCAGAAATGTTGCAGATGACATTCAATATTGCTAAATGTAAAGTAAAAATGTAAACAGCTCAACCTTTATAGGCTACAAATGGCATATAACACATGGTAGCCATATTTTCCAAAAATGAAAGAAAAAAAGAAATAGCTTAAACACATACCAAGTTGAACTATTGCAATTTCGTGAGGTGACCAGCAGTCAAAACCACGAGCATATAACAGAACCATGGCTATAATAGAAACTTCGAGTCAATAGCTGTGGCTATTAGGGCGAGGCAGTGGCATGTTCCGTGTGGTGCTGCCACCCTCCAGTGGGCAAGCAGAGGAAAGTTTTAGTCCAGAATCACAGCCGTAATTGCGACATATTCAACGTTAGGCAATTTTTGAAGAATATAATAAAATGAAAAAACATAGGTTTCCCCAGTTCTTAAACTGTAATATGGTCTTGATCACTTAGCAAAAATTAAAATAAAACCAGGGGGCATTAATGCCATCTACTTTGACAGCAATTTTAGATGAGTAGGCTAGCGGGGCAATTGAACCGGAGGCTCGTCTGGCAGTGTGGGCAGAATTTGTGACCGGTAGAACTCGGCTGCCGCCTTCAGGGTGTCAAATGTGTGGCTGGATCCTTTGGAGGTTAGTCTCAGATGGGCTTGGGTGTAGAATTCCAAATCTGACTCCAGCACTATTTAGTTGCATTTTAACATCTTTAAAAGCAGCTTTGCACCTTGCCAGCTCTGCCAAGACGTCCAGGAAGATATTAATTGGTTTGCCTTTGTAGTGAAGCTGGCCACGTTCAGGAGAAAGTGTCATAATCTTCTCCTCAGTCTGGAAACAATGGAGGTGTACGATCATTGCTCCTGGGGGAGCATTCAGTTGAGGCTTCAGGGCCAAGGAGCGGTGTGCCCGATTGATCACGGGGGGCTCAAAGCCTTCTTTCCCAATACCTCTGTCAGGAAGGAAGCCATGCAATCTGAAGGAGCTCTGCCTTCTTTGCCCTCGGGGATTCCTATTACCAGAATATTCTGCCTCCTTGCATGGTTCTCCTGGTCATCCACTTTAAGTTTCAGTTTCTGATTCTCTGTGGACAAATTGGCGCAGAGAGCTTCCATGCGAGTGAGTTTCGTATCCACACCTTTTAGTGAGGTGTCCACCTCCTGTAGTTTCTGCCCTTGGTTGGAGACTGTAGATTGTAGAGTGACAACCGTTAATCTTAAAGTGGGACCTCTGAGCAGAAGGCAGACATCTCTGTGCGAATGGCACTGAGCACTACCTTAAGATTACCATGCTCCGCGGCCGCCATATTGTCACTTCCAGTGCACTCCCAAGCCAATTCTTAATCTTTATTGTGTTGCCTTGCCTGTCTAGACATAATCAGTTTCACACCCTGTGCCTCCCGGTCAATTTACAGTAAAATATATGTGTATTTTATTGAACAAAATCTCAAAGTAAAAGGTAAAAATGATAAACTGTGGAACAACTCCCATATACGTTCTACTCGTTCATGAGTAAACCAGAAGTCCACCTCAATCTGTTTTAGACAGATGCGTATGACCACAGCCTTAAGGACCATGGAAGTGGCAACCTTACCTACAGGCATGTGCAGCTGAGGTTGATTGGTGATCAATTTGTCTGTTGCTTGTTACCTTAATTTGGCCTGCTATAAAGGCATGACCTGCTGTGCAATTGGGAGCAGCAACCTGTGTATTAGCTTTTCTCACCTCAAAACACAAATATTTTGTGTGTAAGCCCAGGATATGGGATATTTTCTGTTTTATCTGTTTTCTGTTTTGCTTTATTTCTATTGTGTGGCCTTTATCCTCTTAATTGTTGTTTTGGGTCCCTGTGTTTTATCCATTCACCACCAGACACAGTCACCATACCTGGCACTGTGTCATAGAACCCTATTCACCATATCAAAGATAAAGGCAGTATGCTGAAACATTTGAATGTTTAGTCATTAGTAATTTGTGATTGTAGTTATTGAATTATTTTGATCTATGCACCTCTTTAATGTAATGGCAGAAATAAGGATGTCCTTACCTTGCTGACATCACACCATAATGTCAGATGATAATTCTGCACACTCCTCCAAATGTTCTCCATCCCCATGTCATCTGCATTTATTCTATTAGAGGCTGCTTTATAGCTGGAAAGTACAAAAATATCCATTTATAATCTCATTGTCCTGTTAGTAGCAACATTAAATGTAGAATTTCCTGAAGCTGCCAAACCTCAGGGTTATTGTTTGCATGGGCAGGCTCAATTTCTCGCTGATTCTTTGGAGAAGGCTGCTGTATGGAAGTCCTATTACTGTGCGAAGTGCTATAGTGTATGTGAAATGCACCTTCACAGTACACATTTGGATTTTTCTCATCTTGTCATCCTTGAAAAGAAGGTGAAGACACAGGAGGGAATGAGTACCATCAATTATATCAATAATCAGTTAGGCCATATTCATCATATATCCTTCTGTAATGACATTGCTTGACAAAAGCTCATTGGACAAATTCTAACAATTCCTGTTTTCAGTTAAATGTTTGAATACATTTTATGCAAAATAATTTAGTTTCAGATGGCTCTGACTTCAGGCATAATTCATAAATGACATACCTTATCTGAGGTCTTCATTGCACTCATTTGAGAGGGATCCAAAGCTGTGGTTGAAAACATACACACTTGACTGTAAAATTAACTTTGGATAAATACATAAAATACATAAATTAACAAGGACTTGTCAGAGAACAAACATGATCGAATTCAAACTGTCAACAAAGGTATGTTTAATAATAAACTGAAGGTCTATTAAAGATGGTACACTGTCAGAAGACATTTGTTTTATATTTTATAGTTCGTTTTAAGTTAATAACTTCAATGAAACGTAGAGATTGAGGAATGATTTCCAAGAACTGTCAATAAAATATTGCATACGTTTATTGTTTAATATATTCCATGTATAACATGCCACAAATGTAATGTCAAAATGTATAATCCATGAATTTACTACATAAATTATAATCAAATCAAATGTTGAAACAGAATGTTATTACAGGGAGGCAGGCTTCCCTGTAGTCTCCGCTCTACCTTTTTAATTCCCGAATACAGGCCTTCCGTACTGAGCACAGTGTCTTTTTGGTTTCAATAAATCTTGAATACCAGATATACATCAGAACACACATTCTCACTGCCTGCTGACAGCCATGGCCATTAGTTTTGTTTACACGATATCACTAGCAAATCTTTATTGGAAAATATATTTTCCTAAAGACGTCGTCACATTCCCACTTTAAAGAGTTCAATTTTTCCATCTGCAGCCAATAGGCCATCTTCAACCTGCCTTCCTCTGTAAGCATTACACTGGGTGTACAGGACATTGGAAGTTAAAACATTGGCATCAGCATGTTTCTAAAATTAAATGATCAGTTTAATGACTGGAAATGCAATGAGAGGTCCATAAATATATCACTGTAGGGCAGTATACAGAACTATGCCCTGAAGTAAGCCAAAAGAGTGTGAACTGTGTTTATGTTGCCAGCAAGGAGCCAACAGCTGAGAACAATGGTATTGCCCCAGATGCCTCACAACCCCCACACTGATAAAAGCAGTCCTGCTGTCTCAGCAAAACAGGACACAGTGGGGGCTGTTCTCAGGACTGTTGACCACATCACTGAGTTTAATGTGGTATACTGTAACTTAATCATTTACATATACAGTATAATCATGTTTGGTGTTGTTGGAGAGCTGATGTCATGAGCAGTGGGTTGGTGTCATTGATGATGTGGTACAGGTTGCACTTACTAAAGATCTCAGAACACTGTTCAAAAGTGAATGCTGCAAATTCAAATGATCTACACATCAGTGGCCATCTGTGACTAACATAGTGAGGAACTAACGTAGTGTAATGCGTGTATAGAAACAGCGCAGGGAGTTTCAGTTTTTTCTGTTAATGTGTCCTTATTTGGTGTTTTATGGTTTCCTTTGATGTGTGGGGATATAGGGGTAAAAGTGGCATACTTCGAGGAGATTCGTACTACGACCTCCTGCACAACTTTTGCGTATAGCTGTTTTTGTATTGATTGATTGATTGAATTTATTAGAAAGAATGTTAAAATACATATATAGCTTCACCCCATTTGGGCTGCTATACATCCATTAAAACCACTCTAACGAGGATAAAAACACAAAAAAGCCTTCCGGCTTATTTCCATTGTGGTCCTCTTTTTGCGTATTCTTACATTACGCAAATTCTGTTTGATGTTTTTCTGCAAGTCCGGCTAATAAACATTTTCATACCTCAGCATCTCTCATGAATCTAAACTGCAGTTACATGTTGTGGTTTTAAGATTAAAGTTAACACACACACGGAACGTTGCACTCCGTAGTCACACGCCTATACATTAGTGCTGTTGCAAGATATGCAACTGTATCCTTGCTAGGCTTTACACAGGCCAAAGGCACGTCTGCATCTCATATAGAGATAACAATACATATAGAGCCACACTACGCGAGCTGAGAGACTATAGTCTCATTTGCATATACGATTCTAGATGTAACAGTTAACAGAGAGAAAAGCTAACATACATTTACTACTGTAAGTCGCTTTGGATAAAAGCGTCTGCTAAATGGCATATATTATTATTATTATTACATTGGAGTCAGATAGAGTATTTGGAGCAGTGCAGACTGTCATCTTTAATTTGAGGGCATTTTCATCCATATCGGATGAACCATTTAGAAATGACAGCACCTTTTGTACATGGTCCCCCCATTTTAAGGTACTACAAGTATTTGTTGAATTGGCTTCACAGATGTTTTTCGTTAGGCAGGTGTATTCATTTGTGTCGTTAGTGAATGCAGAAGAGAGCTGTTGATATCTAGTCTGGATTCTAGACTAAAGGGAATTGCCTTTGGGTGTGACAACATAAGGAAGACAGCAGTGTCGATGCAAATTAAGCTGGCCGTCATAAGGCTCAGAAATGAAAATCAATCAATCAGGAACATTGCAAAAACCCTGGGCATGCCGAAGTCAACAGTTTGGTCCATCATTAACAAGAAAAAAACAACTGGTGAACTCAATTATGTCAAAAGACCCTGTAGACCAAGGAAGACCACTGTAGTGGATGACCGGAGAATACTCTATGGTGAAGAAAACCCCCTTGACAACGGCCCAACAGATCGAAAACACTCTCCTGGATGCAGGTGTAGATGTGTCAAAGTCTACCATATGTAGAAGACTACACCAGCAGGACTACAGAGGGTACACTACAAGATGTAAACCACTGATAAGGCTGAAGAACAGAAAGGCAAGATTACAGTTTGCTAAAAAGCACCTAAAAGAGCCCCAAGAGTTCTGGAACAAAGTCTTTCAGAAGAACCTGAAATGGTACAAAGGTAAGCGGTAAACTACTAAAATGTTGGCAGTGAGTAGTTTCCTACACCAGGGGTTTTCAACCGGTGGTCTGCGGCCTCCTGGTGGTCCATGAAGGTATTGCATGGGGTCCCTGACAATGCATTCAATAATTTAGTTAGTTGAATGTAATAATGTAGGGTTGTCAGGCAGAATTTCCAGAGCTTACAGCAAAAGCAGCAAAGTGTCTTTTACCTTTTGCAACTACATATCTCTGTGAGAGTGGATTTTCCACACTGGCATACCTGAAGAATAATTACAGGGCTAGGCTGGAGCCAGACAATGATATGAGACTGTCCCTATCAACCACTATATTGCAAAGAATAGACAGACTGTGTGCAACTCACCACGCCCAGAAATCACACTAACAGGTAAGAAAAAAAACCTAATATCAGCCCCTGTCCCCACCCCTCACAGCAGCGGTCCCCAGGTTGCTTCTTAGTAAAGATGGTCGTCCCTGGGTCAAAATCAGTTGAAAACCCCTGTCCAACACTATCAAAAGGCACTTGGAAACTGGAGGAAACTCTGACAGGAAGAGGTCTGGCAGACCCAAAGCCACAACAAAATCAGAAGACAAGTTTCTGAGAGTCAACAGCTTGCGTGATAGGCGGCTCACAGGACAACAGCTTCAAGCACAGCTTAACACTGATCGAAGTAAGGAAGTCTCAGTTTCAACTGTGAAGAGAAGACTTCGAGCTGCAGGTTTGACAGGTCGAGTGGCAGTAAGAAAGCCATTGCTAAGATGGCAAAATAAGAAAACGAGGCTTGTCTGGGCCATGAAGCACCGCCAGTGGACTACTGAAGACTGGAAGAAGGTCTTATGGACCGATTAATCAAAATTTGAAATCTTGACATTTTGAAAGGTTTTTGTAGGCCGTCAAGTAGGCGAAAGGATGGTTCCTCAGTGTGTGACACCAACTGACAAACATGGAGGAGGAAGTGTGATGGTCTGGGGCTCTTTTGCTGGATCCAGAGTCGGCAACTTGCACAGAGTGACTGTTAATCCACGTTAACCCATGACCTGTTCCCTGAAAAGGGCCTTCTGAAATTTACATCATTTTTTAGTTTCTGGTAACTAAACTTTTTTTTATTTATTTAAAAAAAAATGTTTTTACCTCTGGCAGTTTACCGCTTACCTTTGTACCATTTCAGGTTATTCACTGGACTTGAACTGCTTAAATTTCAGTAAAAACTGGAAAATGGAGGTGTTCTAAAACTTTTGACCGGTAGTATATAAACAGTGTTTTTATATTCATTTAGCAATTAATGACAAGCTATTTGAGTGCCCTATCCATGTTGCATTGACACTCATGTGTGGTTCTATCCAATCATGGATATTTTGTAGTAATTTAAGTAATCATGTTGTGTGCAATACTATTGCTGTTTATAAGTGTTTTCTTGTATTTGTATGAACAGCAGTGTATTTAGTGAATTCTTCTCCCCCTTAGCTAGCTGGGCGGTGTGCAAGAACTTAATCTGCAGCCTGTTAATGTTTCACTAATGAGCCCAAGTATTGTTTCTGCTATGGCATTATAGTGCTCTGCCTTACCCATTAGTGTCTTTTGTCTTTTGTATAATTTAAAATAAGTAAACTGTTGTATATTGATCAGAAGTTGTACCTGTGATATGATGATACCGTATATATCTCCAATTCTGAGCATTTTAATAAAGAAAAAAGTATTTAGGATGATTTTTTGCACACTCTAAAGTAATTTATATGTGAAATACAATGACTGTGGAGGACCTAACAGTGCACTAGCTAGCTTTCTAGTGTATTAGCCAGCTAACAGTATAGTTATTGACTGCTTGCTGTATTCCCTTCCCACCAATGGAGCTCATGACATGTATTGCTAACTTGTGTGTCGTGGACTTGTGAGAAGGATGGCTTCCTATTTCTAGGACGAATCACCAGCTACGTTCTCCGTAAGAAAAGATAACCTTCTGTAACTTTACACAATCAATGTATTACTTTTAGATTATCTTTGCTGTATTACGACTGTACACATACTACAATACAATACAATGTACAATACAGTCAATTCCAGAATTATTGGCACTCTTGATTAAAAAAGGCTGTACAAAATAAACAACACAGATAATGCGCTAAATATTATTCTCGAACATATGGGAAGACTATACTTTTATTCTAATACAAATATTCAAAATGTTATTTTATTCATATTGAGTAATGCCATTTTTTCTGAAAAATGTAGGTGTCAAAATTATTGGCACCCCAAAACATTATTTTAAATTAAACCAAAGTTGATTCTGCAATAAAATTCCACTTATTTAAGTTAATCTCAGTCTTAAGGAACTGTATTGTGGCCTTTCATCACTTCCTGTTTCACTAGGGTATGAAAAAGAGGTATCCCTTTGTCATCCATCACCATGGGGAAAGCCAAATAACTGTCAAATCAGAAGAGACAGACGGTTGTTGACCTACACAAGTCAGATAATGGGTATGCCATGGGCATGTTTGGCATCAAATTAGGCGTGCGCACAAGGAAAAGCATCTCATACCTACCGTCTAATATGGTGGTGGATCAATGATGCTTTGGGGCTGTTTGGCCTGCCAGTGGTCCAGAGGCTCTTAAGATCAATGGCATAATGAATTCCAAGTACCAGGCCATTTTAGCCCAAAACCTGGTGGCCTCTTCCAGGAAGCTGAGACTTAGCTGTAGGTGGACCCTCCAAGAAGACAATGACCCTAAGCATATCTCAAAATCAACACAGAAATGGTTCTGTGAAAACAAAATCAATGTTTTGCAATGGCCATCTCAGTCTCCAGTCTTAAACCCTATCAAAAACATGTGGTCTGAATTGAACAGTGCAGTCTATAAGTGCAAACCAAAATTATTATGCATGGAAAAAGGGTCCCAGATCCTACCAAATGTGTTCTCCAACCTTATTAAACATTATAGAAATATGTTCTGTGTTCTTATCTTTTCCTGGGGAGGCAGCACTAAATATTAACACAGGGTGGCAATAATTCTGAAAGAAATATATAATTTGAAAAATTTGTTATTTTGGTTGATTCCATTGATTTGTTAATAAAGTAAAATATTGCACATCCACATGTTGCAAAATTGCAATACATATCAGTAATGGTATTATTTGTTTTCTACAGTCATTTTGCTAATTTTCATCAAGGGTGGCAATAATTCTGGACCTGACTGTATGCAGTGTTATGACCACTTATCAGTCATAAGAACATAAGGACATAAGAATACATAATGATGAGAGCGGGTCATTCAGCCCACGCTCGTCATGTCCTAATCTAAAGAGTATCTAGTATGCATCTAGCCTAGACTTGAATAGCCCAAGTATTTCTGCCTCTACTACCCAACCTGGCAAGCTGTTCCAGGCATTCACAACTCTCTGTGTAAATAAAAACCTTGTAATATCTGTGCAGAATTTGCCTTTAACTAATTTTCACCTGTGGCCTCATGTTCTGCTGACCCAACTTATCTTGGCTCACTGTTCATCCCTTTTAGGAATATAAAAACCTCAATCAAGTCTCCATTTGCTAAGCTTAAAAAGATTCAGTGCCTTAAGTCTATCCTCATAACCTTTACCTTTAATACTTTTTCAAGAGCTTCTATATCTTTCTTCTAGTGTGGTGCTGAGAACTGCACACAGTACTCTAAGTGAGGTCTGACAAAGGCATTATATAACATTAATATAACCTCCTTTGATTTATACTCAATACTTTTTTATGTATCCCAGCATCCTGATGGCCTGTTTCACTGCTGTAGCACACTGCTTTGATGCAGATAGACTTTGATCAACTACAATTCCTAAGTCTTTTTCAAATTGAACACCTAATAATTTTTCTCCTCCCATAAAATACTCCTGTCTTATGTTTTTATTTCCCACATGCATAACTTTACATTTAGCAATATTGAATTGTGGTTCTGTGTGGCTCAGTAGGTAGATCATGGCTTTCGCAACGCTTAGGTTGTAGGTTAAATTCCCACTGGGACCACATGTACTGAAAAATGTATGCATTCACTACTGTAAGTCGCTTTAGATAAAAGCATCTGCTAAATGGCATATATTATATTAATGTCATCTGCCGCATTTCTGTCCATTCTTTGCTTAAATCATCTTGGATTACTGTAGTCGATTCCAAACTGTTTGCCAAACACTCACGTTTAGTATCATCTGCAAATTTAACTATTTTGCTACTAACATCCCTATCAAGATAATTTATGTAAATAAGGAAGAGCAGACGTCCCAGCACCGATACCTGGGTCAGATACGGCCCCACCTACTGCTACTGTTTGTATTCGCCCTTGCAGTCAATAATGAAACCTGAGCCATGAGCCATTTTAACAATGAGCCTCTCATGTGGTACCTTGCCAAATGTTTTTTGAAAGTCCAAATATATAATATCATAAGCCTGGTTCAGGTAAACACACTGTAGCCTCTTTAAAAAAAACTGGCCTATAGTTCCCTGGGTCAGTACGGTCCCCCTTCTTATATATTGGAATTATACTAATCAGTATTATACCAGTAATCTGGTATTTCTCCAGTGTTTATGGATTGCATAAAAATATCTGTCAATCGTTTATATATAAAGTTCTTTGAGTACTCTGGGATATAGGCCATCAGGGCCTGCTACCTTATTTGTCTTATGTTTTTGCAGTTTTTGTAGTACTTCTACATCCCTTAACTCCAAAACATTCTGTACATTGGCTAAACATTCAGGCATATTTATAACCTCTTCTCTAGTAAAGCTCTCCACAAAGTAACTGTTTAGTGTGTTAGCAATATCCTTATTATTATAAACCGAAGCTGGAAATCTATACCATACTCCTATATTAAGGCCCTTCTCATGATCTCCCAGTAATCTAATCCTGAAAATGTCCTCACAAGTGAATGAGTTCATATCTGGAATTTCCTGCACATCATCTTTCACATAAAGGGCCACTCCCCCTCCTCTTTTATTAGTTCTATCCTTCCTAAACAATTTTTACCCCTCCACATTATATTCATCTCCATCCGCTGCACCAAGCCATATTTCAGTAATCCCAATGATGTCATAACCCCCATTCAACATGACAGCTTCCAGTTCCAAAAATGTTTTATGCTTCTAGCATTTAAACACAGGAATTTCAGAGTCTTACTCACACTTATGTTGTCCTTCCCCTCCACACATAACTGTGCCGAACCACCTCTATTCACATCATTTTTGTGCAAAAAAATCTTTATTCATTATATCCTCAGATTATTATTACATATTATTATACTCTGCCCTGGTATCGTCCATCTGCACCTCCCTATTAATACTACTACTAATTTCCCTCCCTGCCCCCCCAGTCCCTAGTTTAAATATTCCTTCGCTACCCTAAGCATACGCTGGCCCAATGCAGCTGTACCCCTCCGGTTCAGGTGTAGCCCGCTTGTACAGATTACCCCTGTTCCAAAAAGAGTGCCAGTTTGTAGCCATGGGTTAAATCATCATATAAAATTCTGCTTTCCTTTACTAGCACGTGGTGCTGGTAAAGTTCCAGAGAAAACCTCCGTGGAGGTTGCTCCTTAACTTTGATCCTAACTAAATCTGTCCTGCAGAACCTCAAACCTACCCTTACCTATGTCATCAACATGGAACATGACCACTTGCTTTGGCCAGGAGCTTGTCCATGGCTGTGTTCGAAACCGCTCCCTATTCCCTATATAGTACACTATATAGTGTGTACGCCATTTTGTAGTGTTGTTCGAATTCTAAACTGTTAATTTCGTTCACTATATAGTGAACGAAAAAATACCCACAATTCACAGCGATGTGTAGTGAACAGCGAATGTACCCTACAATTTATCCCGTGTACCACAATGCAATGCGGACGTGTCATACCGTCATACATACACCTCCGTTTATGCCTCAAGAACAAAAGTTGAGCCAACAGCAGTAAAACAGAAACAGAAATCATGGTGGTAACGTTAGCTAACTGCTTTAGCCACCGATAGCTACCGTTATTATCACTATGGGAGTTGGTGCTGGTCGTGAGCTCGTGAGTTATCCTAACATTAGCACACGAGCTAGTTATCTCACAACTTCCATAACGGTAGCTATTGGTGGCTAAAGCAGTGGCTAGCAGACAGCACCACAGTTGACAAAACCACACTTGCACATCATTAGAATTTCAACAATTTATTTGGGATTTAACATTCAAAACTGAACATGCAAACCCGATACTACCTCAGTACATTTCAACCTGCTGTCATGAGTGCTCGGTTTGTTTACGTGATACTGGGCGCATCCGCTTGCGTCACCTGAATATCCGGCACTTTTTTTTTGACGCAAATGACGTTCAGTTATAGTATCCGAAAACAGTTTGTCGTTCACTACATAGGAACACTATATAGTGAACACTATATAGGGAATAGGGAACGAGTGAACGAGTGAGCGGTTTCGAGCACAGCCCATGTGTTCCAGGTCTCCGACCTGGGCACCAGGCAGGCAACATGCTATTTGAGACTCCTCTTCCCGTGAACAGACTATATGGTCTACACCTCTAATAATTGAGTCCCTACTAGTACTAACTCCCTTTTCCTGGGTGGTGTGGCCGCCAGGGTGCCCTGGGACTCATCAGTCCTCCCAGTCACAGAGAGCTGGGCCAGATCCTCTTCCTGCAAGGGCTGGAATTGGTTGGACACCACAATCTCTGGAGATACTGCCCCTGCATGTTCGTGCCCTTTTCTACGGTCGCAGACAAAAGCCTCCTGGAAGTCTCCCTCCAGAAACGCAATTATTCTGCAACACTCGCACTGCACTGCCGATGGACACATTTTAACCCCTAAGTATTAGCTTGACTCTCCCTGCAACTGAACAAATTACTGCCAAAACAGAGACACCAAGTCGGTAAAAATACAACCAAGCGAGCTAGCAGAAGCCAACCAAAATGGCTATATCTCATAAAATCAAACAAAAGCTAGTTAGCTATTGAATATTCCCCAGCTCTTGGATTTGCACCCGATAGAGCAAAAAAACACGAAAAATCTCAGGTCAGCTGGGTGTAATAACTATTCAGTCATAGCTATTCAGACTAATATGCTGTGTCCTTGCTCTGGACTACCACACAGTGAACCCATGTTTTTATGTTAGATACATTACCATACACAGTATTATACACATTTGTTCATTTTACAGCGATGTTGTCAGTACCTGCTAAAATGACCGGATATCTAGTTAACTAGCTAGTTAGCTGCATGTTGTTTTCAATGAACTAATTTACACTATATGAAATACAAATACAACTCATGTCAATAGAACCGCCAGCTACTTTCCCCACAAGTAAAGATCACCTCATGTAATGTTACCACAATCAATGCATTAAAGCTATATGATCTGTGTGTACCAATATGACTCTATACAAATTCTTACACATCCTGACACTAACATTAGCAGTACACAGCAAATGCTTTGTGTCCTCACTCCAGAATGCCATAGAGTGAATGCACATTTTATGATTACACTACAGGATCAATATACAGTACTAACTGTAGGAGCCTAAATGCAGTATTTGTAGGTGTCCTACACCTTTTAACTTTCCCTTTGCTATTCTGGCGGGAGAATGTTTTGGGGGTTAATTAGTTTGGGCAGTCAGGCATACAGAGAGAGTGGAGCCACATAGTTTTTAGATCTCTCTCTCTCGCTTTTTTCTCTCTTATCAATGATTTTCATGTGGATTTGGTTTGGTAATATGACAGCTATGTATCATTGTATAATTCATTTTTTATTGAGTAAATAGTTCAAGTTTATCGAGTGGTCCTGTGGATTTTTTTATTTGAATCACAACGAAGGGGAATAGGAGAGGAGCGTCAAGCTAAGGCTTCATTCATTGGAAACCTACATTATTAGTCTAAAAACTAGCTCTGCATGGATTAATGGAATTTGTAACGGCCTGACTCACGGAAAAAGGAAACTTTGCACGGATGTTATGGTGGTTTTGGGAAGAGAAGACAGCAAACTGTAAGTCGTATCTTTCCTTAATTTGCCACGGATTGTTTGAAGCTAGCCTACGGATTGCTAGTGGAAGCTAGCCTACGAGAACGGTACGTTTGGCTGTATGTGGAAGTGGAACGCATTTTATGCGCAGCTCTTTCTAAGGTGCTTCGTTGACATTTTTACTAATTAAGTGTGGAAAATTTCGCTTGTTGATAGCATTATGGATGAACGAGACAGTGGAAAACGGATAGTAAAAATGACTGAGAAGGCCGTAGAAGAGCAAGTGGCTAGACAAGTCCAGGCACGCAGGTACAAGCTATCCCAGCTGACGAGCATGGAAAAGCAAATCGAGCAGTTAATGGAAGACGATGCGAATGTCGACGTTGTTAAAAATAAATTGCGTGTTGACTTTAGTTATTTACATCAAGAATGTATAGACCTAAATTCTAGTTTGGAAAGATTCATGGCTGAGGATGAATTTTTGGATAATCAAAAGAATTGGTTTGATCCTAAAAATAAGTCAATAAACAAATTATTCTGGAAATGTGAGGAATGGATGAAAGAGGTAATGAAACGCTCTGAGCAGGCTGAAGAGTGTGATAGACAAGTAATGCCCACAGATAGTAGGTCCACATCATCAAAAATAACCGCTAAACGCCAAAGTAAACCCGGATCACAATGTGAAAGCATATCGTCATCATCCACCTCAGTCAGAATTAATGTAGAAATGGAGCATTCATCATTAAAGGCAAAGGCCGCAGCTTTAAGGGAGAAGCTAGCCATAGAAAAGGAAGAAGCAGACTGGCAGGCAGAAAAAAGATGCAGGGAGGCTCAACTACAAGCGGAAGAAATACGGTTTGAGGCTGAGCAAAAAAGAATAGAAGCTGCAATAAAGGCTAGGAAGGAGATGCATGCAATGCAGACTGCTCTCGCTGAGTCGGATGCAAAAATGGAAGTTTTGCAAAAGTATGAATACACACAACAGGACATGAGCATCATTCAAGTTGACGAACAGGCTGACAAAACAAAGGTGACCACTACCTTTCAACCACTACCACGACACGACTCACTTACACCCAGTGTTAAACACAATGTTCAGACAGCAGTGCCACAAAGAGCTTCGCCTGCGCCTAACATGGAATTCAATGACGCATCAGTGCTCGATAGTGTATACAAGGCCATCTCTCAGCAAGCCAACGTCACTGAGTACCTTGTGAAGAATCACAAAGCATCATTACTTCCTGATCTCACCATTCCAACGTTCAAGGGTGACCCGCTTGAATATAAATCCTTTATCAGATCTATTGAACATGGAATTGAAGGCCACACAGATGACAATCGTGATCGCCTACAATTTTTGCTGCAGTACACAAGTGGACAACCACATGAATTGGTTAAGAGCTGCATCCACATGGAACCTTCAGCAGGTTATGCTAAAGCAAAACAAATGCTAAAGGAGTTTTTTGGAGATGACTACAAGATAGCAGAAGCCTACATAAAGGAGGCTTTGGATTGGCAGACGATCAAGCCAGAAGATGGCGCTGCACTACAGTCCTTCGCATTATTCCTCACAGGCTGCTCCAACACAATGACAGACATTAGCTACATGGAAGACTTGGACAACACAGCTAACATAAGGGCACTGGCTAACAAGCTTCCATACAGACTCAAAGAAACCTGGAGAAAGTCCACCTGCGACTTACAAGACAAAACAAAGAAAAGAGTGAAGTTCAAGGATTTTGTTGACTTTGTCAACAAGCAAGTTAGGTACATATTACACCCGCTCTATGGAAACCTAAAAGAAACCACCACAAGCATAAGAGACCCAGTCCGACAGAAACCAAAACCACAATATGCAGAGACACTCAAACCAAAGAAAGTATTCACAACAGCCGTTGTCCCACCCAGAACCGAAAACAATGTCAAGAAGGAAAACAACAAACAAGCAACACCAAAAACACAAACTGTCTCAGTGGACGCAAACAGCAAGACATGTGTTTATTGCAATGGAGAGCAACACAGTCTCACAGTCTGCAGAAAACTCAAGAGCAAGCCACACAAGGAAAAGATTGACTTCTTGAGAAGCAAAGGTCTGTGTTTTGCATGTCTGAAACATGGTCACATGAGTAGCAGCTGCAAGGAGAAAGTCCAATGTCAAGGGTGCTCTCGACTGCATCCTACACTGCTGCACATCAACATTAAAGACTCACCAGAAGAAACAGCAAAAGAAAGTTGTGAACAACAATGCGTATCAAGTGCTACAGAGTCACTGATAAACCAACTTGGCATGAATGGACGCAATACAAGCATCTTGTTGCGAACAATGGGAACTGAATCCATTGTGAACACTTGCATTGTGAAGGGAATGGAAATCAGTAGCCTGGATGGCAACCAGTTTATCGAACTTTCAGAGGTGTTTTCACAGAAAAGCATCCCCGTAACCAAATATAATATCCCCCACCAGGAGGATGTTAACCGTTGGCCTCACCTGAAGGAGGTGAAACTTCCCTCTATCCAAGCAGAGGTTGGATTACTCATAGGAGCAAATGTTCCCAAGGCAATGGAGCCACTACAAGTGGTCAGCAGCGTGGACGATGGACCATACGCCGTGAGAACAATATTAGGCTGGACGGTAAATGGACCACTCAGAGGTGGAAGCGATACAATGGAGACAAACAAACGGACAGAAGTCACTGCAAATCGAATCTCCGTAGCCAAGCTAGAAGAGCTCTGGCAACTGCAGTTCAAGCAGGACTTTCCTGATGCTGGACAAAACGAAGACATCGAAATGTCCAAGGATGATCACCAGTTTATGAACATGGTGTCTCAATCCTCAAAACTCGTGGATGGCCAGTACAGTGTTTGCCTTCCGATTAGGAACAAGTCATCGTGCATGCCAAACAACAGATCAGTCGCCGAGCAACGTGTGCTGAACTTACGGAAAAGATTCTCTAGAGATGTCAAGTTTCATACAGAATATGTTGCATTCATGGAAGACATCCTCAAGAAAGGCTACGCAGTGAAGCTCAATAGTGCTGAATGCGAGCCAACCGAAGAGGGCGAACATGGTATCTGCCTCACCACGGAGTCAGACATCCAGTCAAGCAAAAACTGCGTGTTGTCTTTGACTGTGGAGCAAGCTTTCAAGGAACATCGCTGAACCAACAGCTCCTGCAAGGACCGGACCTAACAAGCTTGCTAGTGGGGGTCCTCATGACGTTCCGACAAGAGACTGTGGCAGTTATGGCCGACGTGGAGGCCATGTTCCATCAGATCAGAGTCAGCCATGAAGACACGGATTTCTTCAGGTTTCTCTGGTGGCCTGATGGGAAATACGAGCAGGAGCTTCTTGAACACAAGATGTTGGTCCACATTTTTGGTGCAACATCTTCGCCAAGTGTTGCAACCTTTGTGCTTCAGAAATGTGCAACAGATTTTGAGGATGAATTTGGTCATGAAGCTGCCAAAACAGTCAGGAAAAACTTTTATGTAGACGACTGTCTTAATTCAACTACTGATGAAGACACAGCAATCACCCTTTGCGCCGACTTGAGAAGCATGTTGGCGAAAGGTGGATTTCGATTAACAAAATGGTCAAGCAACAGCCGGAAGTTGCTCAACTCAATCCCCGAAGAGGAAAGAGCACAAGGGTTTCAAGATCTAGACTTAGATGAAGACAACTTGCCTATGGAGGAGAGCATTGGGAATCCAGTGGTGTGCTGAATCAGATCAGTTTAAATTCAAGATCAACCTCAAAGATCGACCACACACTAGGAGAGGCCTGCTTTCTCTTGTCAGTTCCATCTTTGACCCATTGGGCTTTCTCGCTCCAGTAATACTGCCCGCCAAAATAATCCTGCAAGAGTTATGCCGGCAGAAGTATAGCTGGGACGAAGACCTGCCAGACAATGTTGTTGAGAGCTGGAAAAGGTGGATCTCAGGTTTGCAACAGCTTGAGAATTTTGGAGTCGACAGATGTGTCAAGACAAAGCAGTTCGGTGCACCAGTTTTCGCACAGCTACATCACTTCGCCGACGCGAGCGAAGACGCCACGGAACAGCAAGTTACCTACTGCTGCATAATGCAACTGGTGAAGCTCAGTCCACCCTAATGATGGCAAAGGCAAGGGTTGCGCCCTTGAGGTCTCCAATCATACTAAGAATGGAACTGACCGCGGCCACGGTTGCAGTCAAGATGGACAAGCTTCTGAAGAAAGAGATTGAACTGGAACTTCACGACTCTATCTTCTGGACGGATAGCACGGCTATGCTAAAGTACTTGAACAGTGAAAGCACGAGATTCAAGACTTTTGTTGCTAATAGAATCTCAACAATCCTGGAGCACTCTCAGATTTCACAGTGGAGATACGTCAATACCACTCTAAATCCCGCTGATCATGTCTCGAGAGGACAGACTGTCGAAGCATTCTTGAAGTATGAAAGCTGGCTTTCAGGACCAGGTTTCTTGCTCTGCACACAAGACCAGTGGCCCAAGAATCCAGATCCTGGAATGCTGGACCTCGATGACCCAGAGGTCAAAAGAGTAGCTCAAGCGCATGTCATTCAGGCGCAAGAGCCCAAAGATGCAACGGACCAGTTGATGACCCACTACTCATCCTGGACAAAGCTAAAACGTGCGGTTGCCTGGTTTCTGAAATTGAAGGATTTGCTTAAGGAACTGAAAGCAAAGAGAAAGGAACCAAACACATTAAACAGAGAAAGCAGAATGAATCCATTCAAGAAAGCTTTCAAAGGAACACACCTAACCTATGAAGGTTTGGTCAAAGCAGAAACAGAAATCATGAAGTACTATCAAAAACAAAGCTTCAAAGAAGACTTGGCAATGCTAAAGGAACATCAAAGGGTGAAGAAAAGTAGCTCACTCTATAAGTTGAATCCAGTACTTCAAGATGGAGTCATGAGAGTTGGAGGAAGGTTGAGCCGAGCAGCAATGCCAGATGATTCCAAGCAGCAAGCCATCTTGCCAAAAGATTCACACATCACAAAGCTTGTGCTGAGACACATTCATGATGTTACAGCTCACGCCGGAAGGAATCATATGTTGGCTGAACTGCGTCAAAGATTCTGGATCCCTCGAGCAAACGGAGCCATCAGAAAGTTGTTGTCCAAGTGTGTCACTTGTAAAAGGCTACACGGAACTGCTGGCAAGCAACTCATGGCGGATCTACCAAAATGCAGGGTCCTGCCCGACGATCCTCCATTCACGAGAGTTGGCGTTGATTACTTCGGCCCATTTCTGGTAAAGAGAGGAAGAGGGCAGGTAAAGAGGTATGGTGTCATCTTTACGTGTCTCGCCATACGAGCCGTACATCTAGAAGTCGCATCTTCACTTGACACTGATGCGTGCCTCAACGCAATTAGAAGGTTCCTTGCCAGAAGAGGACAAGTCAAAGAGATGTACTCTGATAACGGAACCAACTTTCGGTCGGCTGACAGTGAGTTGAAGAAATCGATCAAAGAATGGAACACCAGCAAGATCACAAAAAACTTGCAACAGAAGGGTGTCCAGTGGCACTTCAACCCTCCAGCAGGTTCTCACCACGGAGGAAGCTGGGAGCGGCTGATCCGCTCAGTGAGAAAAATTCTGAACACCACAGTGAAGGAACAACCTTTGGACGAAGAAGGTCTCCATACCTTGCTGTGTGAAGCTGAGGCCATCATAAACAGCAGGCCCATCACAAAGGCATCTTCAGACCTCAATGACTTAGAGGCTTTAACGCCCAACCACCTGGTGTTACTCAAGGTCAAGCCCAAGCTACCACCAGGAGTATTCAATAAAGATGACCAGTACGCTAACCGAAGATGGAGGCAAGTCCAGTACCTCGCGGATGTCTTCTGGAAGCGCTGGTGCAAAGAATACCTCCCGCAGCTCCAAGAACGTCAACGATGGTCCACACCTGGAAGAAACTTCTGCATCGGAGACGTGGTGCTGACCGTGGATGACACATCACCCAGAAATTCATGGCCACTTGGAAGAATTGTGGAGACGTTTCCTGATAAGAAAGGTTTTGTTCGTCAAGTAAAAGTCAAGACCAAAACCAGTGAGCTTTGTCGTCCAGTAACAAAGCTATGTCTTCTTCAAGAATCTGAGGATTATTGATGAACTAAATCTGAAGGCAAGTCCCTGTTTCGGACGGGGCGAAGAACGAGAGGAAGATTTCTTTAGATAGTTGAACTTTAATTAAGTAACAGCACGTAGGCTCCTTTAGTTTAAGTTAATATTTTTTGAGTAATTGTTTCAAGGTCATTGATAACAATTAGGGGCCGGTAATGTAGGAGCCTAAATGCAGTATTTGTAATAGCCAGTAGGTGTGCTACACCTTTTAACTTTCCCTTTGCTATTCTGGCGGGAGAATGTTTTGGGGGTTAATTAGTTTGGGCAGTCAGGCATACAGAGAGAGTGGAGCCACATAGTTTTTAGATCTCTCTCTCTCGCTTTTTTCTCTCTTATCAATGATTTTCATGTGGATTTGGTTTGGTAATATGACAGCTATGTATCATTGTATCATTCATTTTTTATTGAGTAAATAGTTCAAGTTTATCGAGTGGTCCTGTGGATTTTTTGATTTGAATCACAACGAAGGGGAATAGGAGAGGAGCGTCAAGCTAAGGCTTCATTCATTGGAAACCTACACTAACTAACAAATATTTCACTGTCGAATATTCTGCTCATCATTTAATGACAATTCGCATGGCATCAAACACAAACACTATTATAAGCCCGTTGCTTCTGATGGACTGCTTTTAAATGACCACATGGAATTTCTTCGTCTGTGCTGCTAGTTTTAGCTCACAATTCACATCACATTCTCAATGTTTAGTAAACACAATACTGTGGACCTCTGGAAATTATTCGGCAATTTCTTTATTAATTCGGTGAAAGCCATACGACATACCCTGAATAGTTCAAATAAATATATATAAAAATAATTCTGTGACTTTTGTCTTTACACTTATAAATGGATACAAATTATATTAACATCCTCACACTAATGTAAGCTAAAATTTCAAAAAAGATGTGATATCTCTGTCATACACTATTTCAACTCTGAACAAATCTTCAACATTTTCTCCTCAACAGTCCAGAATTATTCACAACCCTTGCGGAAGATGATGAAAAACATTTGAAAATGATATTATTTTATACTAACACAATTGCTCAGATAAAAATATTTTGCTTAACAAAGTACATTTTTTCCCCAAAAAGATTACAATTATTCACAACCCTATTTTCAGTACTTTGTACACCCTCCCCTCGGTTTGACCATTCCTCCATACAGAATCTTTCAAGATCCTTCAGATCCTTCGGTTTTCGCTTGGGGACTGCCCTCTTCAATTCAAACCACAAATCTTCTGAAGAATGAAATGGCCATTGAAAAACAGTAATTTTGTTGACCATTTTTGGTTTATTTTGAGGTTTGCTTGGGACCATTGTCTTGCTGAAAGATCCATTTGTGGCCAAGTTTCAGCTTCCCGGCAGAGGGAACTAGGTTTTTGGCCAAAATGTCTTGCTGGAGTTCATTACCTTAACAAGAGCCCCAGGAACAGTAGATGCAAAATAACCCAATAATATCAAAGATCCACAACCGTATTTCACTGTACGTATAGGTATCTTTTCAACAGAAGCGGCTGCAAAAACCCACTGCTGGTGTGCATGGCCTGAAAGTTTTTGCATCGCATCTACTGGTGTAGGCATTGTACTGTAGAGCAATGCACTCGGATACCTATTTCTGTTCCAATAAATTTTGTTTGTTATAGATACGCTACCAAAAGGAACATATAATATTATACCAACATTTTAATTGTTTTAACTGTTTAATTGTTTAACTATTTTAAGTGTTAAATCATAACAGTTTCAGTGAACATAATATTCAAACCTGCAACAACGAGACAATTACAAATATTTCAATCCCAAATAAAGCAATGTAGCATGTGATAATTCTTTCATCTATAATTTTTTTTTTTTTTTTAAATATAGATTTTGTTTAAGATTGTTTCCAATTTTTTCCCATTTTCTCCGAAGTGGAATCGAACCCCGGTCGCAGTGGCCAGCATCGAACGTTTCATTGTTTCATATTTTCACATACTTTAATAACAGCAGGTGCTGTTTTGAGCTGTTGCCAATTATGAGTTTTATTCGTTTTCCTTTTTGTGCTGTACTAGTTGTGTGTTTCCAGAGTGGTGGGCGGTTCCCTGCTGTCCCTGCAGTTCTTGGCGCTCACCAAGATGTGGATCTCCCCCAAGAACACAGTCACCTCTGATCTACCTACATGATCCACAGGTAGAGGTGGAGGGACAGATATAGTCATCTCCCCCTTATGGAGATTTGTTATCATTCCTCTTCCTCACTTCTCACCCTTCTCCTTTGAATTTCATGCTGTTATTATCACTGTTCCATGTAAACTGCACATTATGGCTTGATATTGTCCATGTCCACTGGGGAGCTTCCTAGATGAGATGAATGCCCTACTCAGCTCCTTCCCTGAAGATGGCACCCCTGACCTACTCCTCTGTGACTTCGACCTGCACCTCTGTCCTCCAGCTTCATCTCCCTCCTCCAGTCCTTTGACTTCAACATTGCGAAGTCTCCACCCACCCATAAGGCCACTAACCAAATAGACCCTGTTTTCAGCAGAAACTGCCCTTCGCCCAACCTCACGGTATCATCACTTCACGTATATGACCATTGCTTTTTGTCTTTTTCCCTCCCCCTCTCCCCTGTACCCAATACCTCTACACCTGCTCCTACTGTCTCTGTCCATCATAACCTCCACTGTCTCCCACTACCCTGTTGTCTTCTGTTCTATCATCACCACCACCTGCAGAAACCTCTGAACTACCTGTTGAGGAAGTCTCAACCTCCCTGTTCTCCTGTCTCTGCTCTTTTTTTTATTCACTCTGTCTCATGTCCATCAAACCAGCTCATCTGTTGCCTTCCAGTCCCTGGCTAACTGACTGCATTCACGCAGACAGACTTAGACTGTGGGTGGCAGAAAGGAAATAGAGAAAATTCAAATCCCCTGCTGACCTGGCAACCTTCAACTCTCTCCTAGCCACCTTCTCTGCTAAGTCTGCCTTCTTCCACTCAATTCAATCTGCTTCCCATGCAATCTAACCCATGAAAACATTTCCTCTCTCCTCCTCACCCCTCTGTTTGGGGAGGGGGTCAGAGAATACTCGCTAAATGGGACTTTGAATATTGCTTGTAAACCCAGGTGTTAGTGGGCTGTTTGTGATAGGCAGTAATGTCAATAACGCAATGGGCTACCTGATCCATTTTCAGGCCGGGTGGGTGGTGTTCCCCGTGGTGGGGCTGGGATGGACATGTGTGGAGTCCCCTCCTACGGCACAATAGAAACATTTTGATTGCTCATATTACAATCAGCAATTAAAATACTTCTTATAAAATATGAATTAAATAATTAATGTATGTATTAAAAAAGCAGTTACCAGTCCTTGCTTGGATGATAAAGTTATTTCAACTGGCTCCAGGAAACTATAAGGCACAAGTCCCCTCTGGAAATAAGAATGGGAGTGGTGAAATCACAGCCAGTTCCATTCTTTGTAATTATATTCTCTTTCTGAGAGAATGAATCAACATTTCTGACTAACTTGACCATTTGCAATCACCTCATGTTCAGGTGAGTGTGGGTTGCATGGAATAGGGTGGACTCAAGAAAAGAGGTACTGAAATAATTTAAATGAACAGAATGAGACATAAAGATCGCTTACCTTCCCATTGAAGAAGACAGAGGCCCAGTTGTCTGACCCCCTCTGTAGTACAAAGACAATGTTTCCAGGCAACAACGTCATCTCCTCTGCGGTCTCAGCAATAAACTCATAGAGTACACTATGTGGTTCCCCCTCCAGTGCCCTGTGCAAAAGAGACATCCATATTCAAATATATTAAAACAATGTGGTTCCACATAAGACCTTGTTCATGAGCTGCTGGTTGCTCATCCTGTTGAGACACTGTTCCAGTATGTGGATAGGCCCAATATGTAGTGTTGTTGCCAGACCGTGCCAGTGCCGACTATGGCTTGCAGCCTCGCAGGGCGGTGCATAACTGGCTGCAGCATCGCCCAGGTAAGGGCCCCTTAAAATAATGGAAAAACCAGACAATATAATTTTTACTAACTAATAAGGAGTTGGGCCACCCTTTGCCTTCAGAACAGCTTGAATACATACAAACAGCTTCGTACACATGGTTTCCAAAAGCCCTACCAGAAATCTCAGCTTTGTGAAGCTCACAACATACACTTTTTGTTGAGACTGGGTCACAAAGGTGTAGATTCAGTTTTGTGATAATTTATGAGCCGGTTGTTTTGTGATTTTTAGCAATTATCCTTTTAAGCATGCATCTATCCCTGTAGGTGAACTTCGACTTGTGACCACTGTTCTTCTTTCCTGATGCAGGGATGCATGCATATCAATTTGCGCCAAAATCAGATCATGCATTCATGAATTAGGCCTCACTTCCTGTTTGCACAGGAAGTTCCCTTTAATGTACATGTACAAAGTTGCTTGCAGAATGATTCTCATATGGCTCTAATCATGTATCTGGAGTTTCGTCAAAATCGGAAAATCCGCAAATTATCTATGAATTCCTTTTTCCAAGGTATTTTGCATAAATTGCTTGGCTTGTGGTGGCTATATTTTTCGACCTGTCTCTTATACAACTTTTAAAGAGCTTCTTCCGAAGAGTTTTAAAAGTAAGAACTGTTCCCATTTGTCAAACAGTCTAGGAGGAGTAGCGTTATAAAGGTTTTGGAAAAAATGTGAGCATCACAATATTGGTCTGATGGTAGCATTATACAGTGCAGTCCATGAGCATTTGGACAGTAACACATTTTTTAATGTGTTATCATCCAAGGAATGATGTGGTCAAATTGGCATGCGGACATTTCATATAGCCTACTTTTACTTAGCCACTTTTCCAAGTTTCATAAAAAGCGACCAAGCAGTTTCATGGCAATCTATAGTGGAAATATTCTAGAGAATAATAAAAATAAATATAGTTTCAAGCAGCAATGAAAGAGGTGGAAAAATGATAATAAAATGTACAATATGGTTCCTGCACCTTCGGAGCAATATAGCTGCAGGCAGCAATGCCAGGGGCCAAGAGCACACAGCCACTATTAAACCAATTAACAACCTGCCAAGGGCCAAGAATGTACAGCCACTATTAAACCAATTAATGACCTGCCAGGGGCCAATAATGTACAGCCACTATTAAACCAAGTAACGACCTGCCAGGGGCCAAGAATGTACAGCCACTATTAAACCAATTAACAACCTGCCAGGGGCCAATAATGTACAGCCACTATTAAACCAATTAACGACCTGCCAGGGGCCAAGAATGTACAGCCACTATTAAACCAATTAACAACCTGCCAGGGGCCAAGAATGTACAGCCACTATTAAACCAATTGACCCTTCGCTAAGGCCCGCCCCTCTTAGTTACTGTTGCTAAGTCCGTCAAGCTTTCGGAGTCAGCATGGCGCTCCCACTGTCGCTAACTGCACTCCCTGGAGAAATATTGTCAAATGTTTGGAAAAGCGATTTCAGACAGAAGCAGACAGAAGGATCTATAATATGCATTTGAAGGATATATTCAGGATGTCAAACTGACTCAGCAATGAAATCACGTTAAAAAAATAAATATAGAAGCTAAAGCCTACACATTACAAAGTAAAAGCGAACCACCGCATCACCTGGCGATTGAGACAGAGGACAACGACATTAAGGAGCAACACTGTTCCTGTAAAGCTGGGTAGGTCTCTATTCACTATTCCAATCATTAAAAAGCAAAAGCAGTAGGCCTATATAACGTTACATTCAGTAGTAAGTTAGCTAGCATTAGCTAACTAACATAACATTAGTAGCCTATAGTGTGCTGTAACGACATTACTCTGGTTAGCTCCACAGGTTTCTGCGCCCATCTCATCGGACTTATCCATACCCTGGACCTCTGTAAAGCAAAACATATCAGCAGTGTGTCAGCCCGGTCCTCCACAAGCTTGCCACAACAGTGGCATAAGCCAAGGGGTGTAAAAATAATACCACAGCCCGTAACAGCTGTTGTGGTGGCAAAGGCCAAGACAAACCGACGTTAGTAGCGTACCTTACGATAATTTAGGTTAACCAGCTAACATCTGATAACAACAGCATAACATTATTTTACGGTTGATAAGAGTAATTACTTACCTTGGAGCAGACAAAGCTGTGCTTGTTGATCTTTGAGGTGTTCAACTGGGTATGAGGATGTTCACATAGCTTTATCCACAGCCTACACTTTTCAGGGTTTGATTTTGGTTTTGGAAATGGAAAAAAACGTATATCTCCTTCCAACCTCTCCGGGTAACGAGTGTCACTGTTACAAGTGCCCCAGGCACAACGTTTAACCATAACTAGCTAAAAGTCCACAAAACCAGCTCTAAAATGAAGAAAATCTGAAACTTTTCCATCGGAGTCAACGGAGCGTCGCCATGAACTGTCGGACCTCTGTCGGAGCCTATCGTATGCTGCGCTGTGATTGGCCTGTCTGCGTTTCGGGGCGTGGCTTAGCGGAGGGTCAATTGACGATCTGCCAGGGGCCAAGAATGTACAGCCACTATTAAACGAATTAACAACCTGCCAGGGGCCAAGAATGTACAGCCACTATTAAACCAATTAACAGCCTGCCAAGGGCTAAGACTGCACAACCACTATTAAACCAATTAACAACCTGCCAGGGGCCAAGAATATACAGTCACTATTAAACCAATTAACAACCTGCCAGTGGATGTAGTGACCACTCTATACATTCATTTGTATTTACACCATGTTGAATACTATCACAGGCTTTCACAGGCAAGCACACACATTTAAAATTAAATATTGTACATATTGTAATCATATTATACAAGTAATTTTATAAATTAAACAGAAAGATTAAATCAATTAAAATTACTTGTATGCATATGCACAACCACAATCAATGTATAGGTATGCAGTTAATGTTTATTATTAGACTGTCACCTTGTGGCTTTTGTGTAACTCCACTGTATATTAAACATATTTTGGCTAAAATGAAACATTCTATGTATTCCTCTGTATTTACACCACTAAATGATTAACACTGTCAAATGTCTGAAGCAAGCAAATACATTTGAAGTGAAATATTTAACTGTTTAGGTTCAATTTCTAACAGAATTTGCCATAGACTACTGTGAAGAACTGCATTTCATTTAAGTTCTTCCTGTCCCTAGCAGAATGGCACTGGTGCTAACCAGTGGCGGGCCGTGCATTTCACACCTAGGCCTTCAGTAGTGCTCCGTCTGAATCAATCCACCCCTATTTTATGGCTATAAAAGCCATCTTATTGTTATGTTTTGAGTGTCTGTTCGGTTTGTTTTTGCACTTTGTTTATTTATCTTTCTTCAGTCATGTTTCATTCTCATTCTGTCATGCACGTCGGGAAATTCCATGTTTCGGTTTTTCCGTCTTCGTTTCTAATCTCGTTTGACTTCCTTCTTACTTTCTAATTACACTTTGAATATATTAGTTAGATGTATATAGTACTAACCAACTAATCTACTAACATTAGGGATTTAGATTAAGTTACTAACACTACTAATCATTAATTATCTCACGCTTCTAACTATCGCTGTCATTCTCTCTCGTCCTATCTCACGTTCCGCTTTATTCGCACGCAGATTTCTTTATGCGTTCCTCCTCCTCCCTAAAAAAACGAAACATAGAATTTCCCGAAGTGCATGACAAGACAAGGAGAGGAACTCGAACAGGAACAATGACAGACGGGGAACAGAACGAGAATGAAACATGACTGAAGAAAGATAAATAAACAAAGTGCAAAAACAAACCGAACAAACACCCGTTGCGTTGCATGCAGAGATAGATAACTCGTGTATCCAGAATAAATGCCTTTACTGAAGAAACAAACCTGGGGTGCTACAGCTGCGACACACATAAAAAGCATCAATAATAACCTCATAAAATTGCAATATTATTTAGGAAAATAGCAACATTTTACTCACCAAAAATCCGTATTATTTGTACACAAAATCCATCCTCCTTTCTTTCCTCAAAAAGAGTTCAATTACTCTGTCGTACAGATTATCCGTGTGTTTCAGTTCCATCAAGAAGTCCTTTTCTATCGCCATCGAAGCTAATGCTGAAAGTCGAGCCTGCCCTGTCGTATTTCTGGCATAAGTTTTAATTCGCTTTAGGGCTGAAAATGTCCGCTCAAATGTCTGAATCACAGACTGATGTTAATTATATTTTGTCCATGAATACTTATTAAATAATTCCAAATGGTCTGTCCTTCCTTTCATAGCTTTTCCCCTGCTTGCGCTGCTTCCAGACGTGTATTTTCATATTAAAGCATTTAACCAATCACATTACATCATAGTCAGACACTCTCTGACTATCCAATCAAAGGGTGTGAATACGCTGACGTTACCTAGGCCTTCTAGAAGGCCTTCGTGTCCCCAACTCAAAATCTGATTGGTTGAAGCAACAGTTTGATCAACACTTATTTTATGCTACAGGGCCTGCAGAATTGATTGTGAAGGCCTCCAGGCAGATTTCTTTGACCCTGGCAACAAATGATGGCTGAAATGTGATATCACTGCCTTAAAAAGTGTTTGATGAGCCTGGGAAAGTCATCTGGTGATAACATAATTCACCATCCCAAACCATGTTTGTTTATCATAATCCCAAACCATGTTTATTATCATAACCCCCTTCCAGGGATACATACAATAATTTACGTATTTTTTTCAGTTGTATATCAACTAATTTCACTTAGAGAATGAAGGTCGTTTTGTTTGCAAGCATTTTGTATCACTCTTCATATTTGTGCGCTCTTCTACCATCTTTTTACAACGTTAGCATTAAACTGTATACCCTATATAGTTTCTCACCAAATTAGAACACATCTGACTTTTATACAGACCAATGCACTGACAGCAGTTTCATGTGCCACGGTTTTTATTAAAATTGAGATTTTTGAAAATGAGACTCCATTCAAAATAGCAAGTTGTTTAGCCATTGCCACATGCTGAAAACTGGAACCCATCGCAACACACAAAGCCATTTTTAGAGCCATTATTTAGAGCCAAAATGGCAGCTAGTTAATAATTGGGCAATGATACAAATGTACACAATTTGCTAGCTAAGTAGTGATACAACTCTAGAAATATATAAGGTACAATCACTTTTCACACACATCCTTATATTCACTACCTGAGTTAGACTTCCTGAATTCCTGAGCACGCAGACAAGGTAACATTAACATCGCTAACACTAACACTGACTTCTGTGCAAACAAACATGAAAGACTGTAAAACCAGAGATTATTTAAAATCTCTGGTAAAACTAAGTGCATCGCTAGAATGTATAGGTTAGAAGCTAAATTATCTAGCTAACTGACATTAGTATGTTAAATCTAACACAACAGACAATAATAGACGCGACCACAAAACAAGCTGTCATTACAATTCAACATCTATTGATAGCTGACTTAAGGCCTCTACATGCTCGAGCGACTGCAACGTGACATAGCACAAAAATCGCATACCTAGCACAAAAATCTAACTCGCGACTGCAGCGCAACATGTCGCATAGATGTTGCACAGCTTTGATTGGTTGGTTAGCGAATGGAGGTGGAGCTGTCATAGTTCACCGAGCTAGTACATCATTTTTTACAATTTTAAGCATTTAGCAGACACTCTCATCCAGAGCGACTTACCAGATGTGCATTAATACATGGTAAGAACAATCATAGTTCGCACAAGAGGTCAGTGCAGTAATACATCAATAGACATTGTTGTTGGCAGCTGCATACCATAGCTGTATATATCTATGTTAAGGTTAGCTAAGCAAAACTATCGATAGCTATCTAGCTAGCAACCTGGTATCACGGCCAAATAAAGTTTGCTAACAGTATAGTAACAATATACATAGCTAGCATAATTTGTTCGACACAGTATAAAATGAACCAGCTTCAGGAAAGATTGGCTTTAGAAGTTTGAAAGTACAGGAGTTTCCCTGCTTTCATGAAAACTTTACCGACCTTGTTCAAAACATTGACGCCTACTAGTGTACAGAAGTGTAAGGACACCATGTCGCATAGGTTGCGCAGAAAAGATAGGAGAGAAATTAAAAGGGTAGTTAGCCAACTTGTCATGCTTAGCTTAGCAATTACTGTACTGTCTGTACTGTTGGTGAATCACTCGCAGCTATGATAGCTAACACTATTGATAATAACTGCCATTGTAATGTGCGCCCTACACTACAGTAAATCATTATGGATGTAAGCAACATAGCGGTTGAGTGACTTGCCAATATAGTCATAATATGGATATTGTGTGAGGGTGGATGGTGATAGGTGCCACTCGCAGAACCCCGGGGGATCAATAAGTTAAACTGTAGCCTACTGCCCTACAGTCTAACCACTAGCTCTGATAATCAGAGAAATAGGGAAGGAACGAACAATAAGGAGGAACGTAAATTATCACCTAACGGGTGGTTAAGTGTCACACTGACACAAACAAAATAACTGAAGAAAACTCTGCAGAGTTAATAAGGTAAGGGTAGTGAAAACACCCGACAAACAAAATACCTTATATAATTTATAATCAGTAAACAAAACACACGGTGGTAAAAATACGTCCACCGGATTACCCAAAGGTAATAGAAAACAAACAACAAAACCAGAGACACCGAGTGTCCGAAAACGAGAAAGGCTAGTAGAGCCAAAAGAACGAGAATGTAACCCAAACACAGTCAAACCGACTGCACAAAATAAACCAAACAGAAGCTCCTATAAGAGAGCAAGGTTCCTATATCAGGTACAATAAAGGTGTTCTATTTTTTGAGAAGGTTTTGAACAGAGATAGTCTTTTCTACAGTAAGTCTTTGTGTTACGTCTTGAAAAAGACACAACTACCTTACCGGCTAAATCGCAAAGATGGCTTACGATTTCGCACCGATCAAACACCAGATGCGTGTTTAAATAGGAGGGTGATTGCAAATTGAACCCCACCTGTGCACCTCCCACAAGGAAGGCGAACAACAAGTCTGGGGAACAACCATGACATATTGTAGTGACCTTGCAAATTATTCTCAGAGGCGGGCATTCAAATATACAAATATTTACTAACAAATAGTTTATGAACGTACTCCGTCATAACCCAGATGGATCGCACCCTCAGTAAAACTACCAAAGGAGCCAAGTCCCTCCCTCCGATCTAGCTATCTAACTGGCTGTCTCCTCTTCAACCGCTAGCTAGCTACTGCGCCCAACAAACTAGCCTTGTCCCCACCCCAGCTGCGAGGGATGACTGGTGTGCGAGACTACCAAAAACCAACCCCCCCTCTTCCCGTATAGACTGTTTCAATGAGGTAAACAATAACAAAGTTACAGTGCATGTTTTTCGGTGTCACTATAAACAAAATAAAAAATGACTAGCTCATGCTTGTTCAGTCTCCCAAAGAGTGAACAAGCAAGATATGTGCAAAAATGATCAATAAATTGTCAATTGTCATTACTAGATCCGTTGAACAAAGTCTTGAGACTTTGCTGACTTGAAGCTTTTACCTGAGGTTACTCTTTATCATTAGAGAGTCGAGAGAGGCAGTGAAGGCTTACTGCAGCTTTGACGCTTACAACTATTTTCTTAGCAGAAAAGCCAGAGATATGTGCTCATATAGCTCTACTGAGAATTACTATGGTGAACTTGGAGCAGGTCAAAATCTGTCTAAAACGTACTCTGCATGGTTTGTCACTAAGAAGTAAGGGGAGGTCGTCAGTGGACACTGTACATGCATGGCTGGCTGAGCTAGCTTGTTAGATCAATGAATGCATGTAGTAGCCTAATAATAATGATACGATATGCAGTCTATACTGAACTGTCTGAAATGTTATGTATTAGATTTTTAGGTTAGGTGAGGTTTGTTGACTGCTATTCTTGATGTAGTGGAGCAGGGGTTTTCAACTGATTGTGACCCAGGGACCACCATCCTGAATAAGAAGCAACCCGGGGACCGCTGTTGCACGGGGTGGGGACAGGGGCTGATATTAGGGTTTTTTTCTCACCTGTTAGTGTGATTTCTGGGCGTGGTGAGTTGCACACAGTCTGTATATTCTTGGCAATATAGTGGTGGATAGGGACAGTCTCATATAATTTTCTGGCTCCA
The DNA here is from genome assembly GCA_029706075.1 of Aldrovandia affinis. Taxonomy (NCBI): domain Eukaryota; kingdom Metazoa; phylum Chordata; class Actinopteri; order Notacanthiformes; family Halosauridae; genus Aldrovandia; species Aldrovandia affinis. The sequence goes on from JAINUG010000059.1 coordinate 2,159,446, forward strand.
GCCTAGCCCTGTAATTATTCTTCAGGTATGCCAGTGTGGAAAATCCACTCTCACAGAGATATGTAGTTGCAAAAGGTAAAAGACACTTTACTGCTTTTGCTGTAAGCTCTGGAAATTCTGCCTGACAACCCTACATTATTACATTCAACATTACATTATTGAATGCATTGTCAGGGACCCCCCTGCAATACCTTCACGGACCACCAAGGGGCCACGGACCACGGGTTGAAAACCCCTGTAGTGGAGGAATGTGTTCAAAATGGTTTAAATGCTCCATCTGTGATATCTGACACCAGTCTTGGAATGACAACAAGTGTATTATTTGAATTGCATTTTCACTGGAGTAGCCTAACGTTATCGGTGTGCATGTAACCGTGGGTAATGATTTGCAACTTGTTACACGTCAACATTTTCAGAGCAACACAGGACTTAGTTTCTATGACTATCTGGCTGCTCCAGTAGCTCTCTTCAGAGTCTTCAACTAGTACAGTGCAGCAGCATGTATTTTGACTAGATGTAAGAAATAGGAGCACATTACCCCTGTGTTTGCATCACTACATTGGCTCTCAAGTCCATATTCTTTTGAGTATTTTACACAATTTTAAATTTAGATTTTAGATTTTGAATCAAACTTGATTTCGTACCATTGGACTTGCTTGCCTCATAGGTAGTATATGTTAGCTACATGTAAACATACTGCATAAATCAATGGAGAAAGTGAGGTTGAATCATATTTTTTTTTACCATTCCTCATTAAATTTTAAATAGAGCCAGAAAATTGCTCTTGTGGAATTTAAGTGAAATATTTCAATAATTTTTTATTGCATGTGAGCAGCATGTATACAGAGATCTTTCAGAAAAACACTTGCTTGTAGATAGTTTCTTACCTCAGTACTTCAGGGATTTTCTGTCTGGTAGGAACTACCTCTACCTGTTTATAAAGAAAAAAGCATTTAAATCTACACATTTTGACAAATCAAAGACAATTATAGTAGGCATGTCAGGGCATTTTAAGTTCTTACCATGAAAAGCACTTTGATGTGTGTATGTGCATGCCAGTGGCATTTTCTATGATGGAGCTTAGTAAGCTAAGCCTTCTCATTTCCAGATAAAATTTGTATTAACTAATCTAAAATAAATCCTGTTAAATATGTAAGATTAAGGACCAGATTTACTGGATTGCGATGGATTGCTTTTCGAAGGCAAAAGGTCGCAATATCTAGATAGCTAGATAGTCAGATTTACTAAGCGGTCACAAGGGGTAAAAACGCTGTTAGGATGTCATTTGTGGGGGTTACGTCACTTCGCGACTTTTGTTTAGATGAATCTGTTCATGCATATGCATATATGGGATGAACGCACTAAAACAGGGTGGAGATTTTAAAAATTAGGTCGATTAAGTATTCCGTCCGATATAATAAAGCATGCCTTAATTGCAACTCTCTTCTTCGCGTGAGAATTTTAAGGATTCTTGAAACCAGGCGGTACTTTATGAGTGCTGATATCGCCAAAGTATTCACAATTATTAACAGTATTATTAACAGCCCATATGCTGGCCCAATGCAGCTGTACCCCTCCGGTTCAGGTTTAGCCCGTCCCACTTGTACAGGTCACCCCTGTTCCAAAATGAGTCCCAGTGCCCCATAAACCTGTACCCCTCTTTCCTGCACCAGGTTTGTAGCCACATGTTAAATCTCCATATAGAATTCTGCTTGCCTTTACTAGCACGTGGTACTGGCAGAATTCCAGAGAAGACCACCATAAGGAGGATCTGCTCCTTAACTTTGATCCTAATTCTATACATTCGTCCTGCAGAACCTCAAACCTACCCTTACCTATGTCATTGGTTCCAACATGGACCATGACCACTGGATCCACCCCTGCTCTGGCCAGAAGCTTGTCCACATCTTCCAGGAGGTCTCTGACCTGGGCACCAGGCAGGAAGCATACTATGTGAGACTCCTTTCCCCACGAACAGACTATACTGTCTATACCTCTAATGATTGAGTCCCCCACTATTATTAACTCCCTTTTCCTGGGTGGCATGGCCGCCAAGGTGCCCTGGGGCTCATCAGTCCTCCCACTCACAGAGGACTGCAAGGGCTAGAATCGGTTGGACACCACAAGCTCTGGAGATGCCGCCCCTGCATGTGCGCAACCTTTTCTACGCTTACGCCCTATCGTCACCCAACTCTCTCTCCCTACTTCCTCTAGAGTCTCCCGCCTACCCAGCTTTGGCTTGCATGCTATCTTTCTTAAGGGTGTACTAATTAGTTCCTGAAACTCTACAAATTCTGCAGGGCAGTCGAGACCAGCAAGTTGAGCTATCAGATCAAGAATCTTGCTCTCGAGATGCTTCACAAGCTGGCAACGGTCACAGACGAAACCCTCCTGGAAGTCTCTTTCCAGAAATGCAATCATTCTGCAACACTCACACTGCCCTGCCGATGGCCAAATTTTAACCCCTAAGTATTAGTCTATTGCTCTCCCTGCACTGAACAAATTACTGCCAAAACAGGGACACCAAGTTGATAAAAATACAATCAGCACCGAGTTGGTTCCGAACAGTCAGGTGCAGAAATGTATAAATGGCAAGAAAACCCCTCTTATAGCCAACTAGAAAACTTTCAGTCCAGTTGCCTGTAGCGAGCGAGCTAACAGCAGCCAACTGAAATGGGTATATCTCAACGCTTAAAGTTAAACGCTTAAAAAAGTAAACAAACAAATGCTAGTTAGCTATCGAATATTCCCCAGCACTTGGATTTGCTCTTGAGAGCACGAAAAACCACAAAAAAACTCACGTCAGCTGGGTGTAATGCCAAATTTGTGAATCGGTTAGCTTTTTAACAAGCCTGCCGAAGCTAGACGGGGAACTTAAAAAAAAAAATCCCCTCTGTCCCCTAACAGCAACAACAATCCTGTGTATTTATACAAATGTATTTATATCTAAATAAAATGGGCTTATTGAATTACTGTAGGAATTTTGTTCCAGACTTCTCATGCTTATCTGACCCCATAGTGGCTTTGGTGAAGGGAGGGCTAGTCCCTTATAGATGGTAGACTGGGGTACGGGAGGATCTATGGTTGAGCTGGAGGCAGCTATGGGCATCATGCTAGCTTTAGGCATTCCAGATGAAAAAAGGGCCTTTCATATGTTCAGTAACATTCAGAGTTACTGAACATTACTCAGCTGTAATCATTCAGGACTATGAGGACAGAGGCCTACCTGTGAACACGTCAAGAAAACTATCCCTACCGTGAAACATGGTAGCGGGAGCCTAATGCTATGGGGATGAATCTCTGCTTCAGGGACTGGAAAACTTGTCAAAATAGAGAGCAAAATGGATGGCAAGATGTAGACAAATCTTGGAGGAAAATCTATTTCAGTCTGCAAGAGGCCTGGGACTTTGGATAAGTTTTATATTCCAGCAGGACAATGACCCAAAGCATACAGCAAAAGCCACATTGGAGTGGTTTAAAAACAAACAAAAAAATCAATGTCCTCTGCCAGCCCCTTCTCCAGCACAGACTGGAACACCTGGCCAGAGGACAGAGTACTTTGTACCCCTGCTCCCAGAACCAATCCAGCCATCGACTAATAACGAAGAGCCAGAGTTAATTATGTTTGATTGGACTGAGGAGGATAACTCTCAAATGGACAGCTTAGTTGGAAATGTTTAGTGCCTGAATTAACTGTTACTTTTCCCTTTGCCTCTTCTCTGTGTTTTGTTTTTTCTGTATGATTAAAACCCACACTTTTCCCATGATTCTCATTTCCTTGCGTGATTTGTCTCCCTCCCGGCTACTTCACGCCCCTTCGCCCACATTGCAACAGACGGGAATGAGCCAATGGTTGAGGAGGACCTGGAAGGATTTATGTGCAACTATATACTGAAGTCTTTGGAGCTGGCTCATTTAAGGGTAGCCGTGTCCATATAAACAACTCTTTGGTAAGATTGCAAACACAATGGGGTCGGTGGGCCAGTACAGGCAATAAGTAATTAAACATAACTGGAGAGACCTAAGGACCACTGTGATAAGTAACCTGAAAAAAAATCGAGCAGTATGAAAAATGAAAAAATATTATAACAAGAAGCACAAAAAATGAAATGTATAAAAATGCAGGAAGAACCATAGAAAGAAAATAAAAATAAAATAAAATGTAAAACAGGTTGCATACAATTAGGCCAACCAGTCTAGCAGCCAATAATTCCTGCAGGAAAAAATAAAAGCATGTCAGAACTGCTTAGATTTACTCACCTGCAATAAATAAATAAATCAGTTAATACGTAATTATTATTGGAGAATATAATATTGAAGAAGAATTTGGCTTGAACCGCCGACTCCAATTGAATCCCTGATATTGACTGATCAGAACTGACCATTGATTTGTTAGCAAAGCACATCCACAGATGTTGAACAGACTCATCTCACATCAAAGTATCATCCTGGTCAGGCTCAGAGTACCATAAAGGTTATGAGAATGACAAGTGAGACTACAGTGTGCTCAAACAGCTTTCCAAAATAAAATAAAAAATAAATAAAATAAGGTATCAGCACTATTAAAGTAATACAGTGCATATTCATCATTTTTCCATAAACAAGAAAAATAAACCCCAGAATGAGCTTACCTGTGGTTGTAAGGGGGCAAACCCAGAGAAGGCATCCTTCGGAATGATGGAAGCAACCACCTGAAGAAAGGGGAAAAGCATTTTCAAGCTTAAATAAAATGTTACTTGTCACATAACTGATAATTACATTTCAAAATGAAAAGAACAGATTTTTGGCTGGTGCTTTGACAGGAGAATGCTGCAGTGATGGGATGGCCTACAGCGGCACTACAAACTGGGTAGAAAATGTGGAAGAGATGATTTGATGGGTGTACATTTCACCATTTTCAGCATTGGCCTTAAAGGAGCATTCCGTCCAAAATCCATAATTTCATGATGTACTACTTACTCTTGGTCTTATTGATCCATTCACTTGGCATTGTTGATACTGTTGCGCTTATGTCCATTTTCATATGAGCCACAACCATCCAAATGGCAAATATAATGAGAGTTAATTGTCAATTAATTCACAAGTTCAAACTACACACCAAAATCATCCCAGACTGGCCACATACAGCCGTTGTAAGGTATATATGTTTGAATCGATGATTGGAATGAAATTTGATTTCTCTTCAAAGGAGACCGTGAATAATAATTTCCAAGCAATCCATTTCCCTAATCAATGTTTTTTTTCCCACCAGGACTGCTTTCAATCTATGTTACTCGTCCTTGTCTGTTACCTTATCTGAATACCGAGATGAGGAGCTCAAACAGTGGAGAGGCTCCTCAGATAGCTTTGGAAAGTGAGAGGACATGTTCTAAAGACCAAAGCAGAATATTGGACAGTGGTGGAGATGGTGGAGATGCCCACTGAGGACGAACGTTTGTGCTGCAGCAAGTGGGATCTGGCCAAGCCAAAGCTAAAATAAAAGCATGAAGCTAAAATGAAATCGCAGCTGCTAATGAAGATGAGACAGACATTGATGCCCCATGGTATTTGACAAACCACATAGAGTTTGAGTCACTCCATCTAAATTCTGGAGTGCTAAAGGGTTTTTACAGCATTCCTAAAATAAACTGTTAAAACATTATCTAAACCAGCCGGAATACGGATGGCCAGCTTACAAATGAGTAAGTAATGTTATCTATAATGTTTTGTAATGCAGCCTGTCGTCGAATGTTATTATCTGCCTTTATAAAAACTGAATCATATGAAAAGCTAAATGAAAGCAACTTCGCTTGTTGGCTAAAATAGTGAGTCTAATGTCAAACAGCACTAGCTAATTCATTTTATGATCACTGTTTGTTATTCAATTCACAGTTCATGTTGATGACATAAAAGGTTTTTTTCATATTTCATATATTTTTCCAGTTTTTCTCCCAATTTAATAGCCAATTATACCCTCTATTTTTCAAGATTTGCCCTCCCGCACGAACTCACCACCCGTCCACCGGGTCAAGCCAATTCCCTGAGGCCAGCGATGATTTGCCTCCTTCAAGACGGAACTCGCCCACCTACTTCTGGAGACACCCGTCCCGCTTCTCAGCGAGTTTGTGCCGGCTCACCCTCCCCCTGGGGCGGACAGCCAAATGCCGCCCCCTTTCAGGGCTTCCAGCCAGGGCAGGTCTGGCACAGTCGCGTAATGAACCGCGACTGCAATAGACAGCTCACACTCACAAAGCACCAGTCAATGCGAGTGCGTTAGACCGCTACGCTATCCGAGGCCCCCTATTGATTACATAACTAGTTAGATAGATAGATAGATATGATAGTAGTTAGTATGTATGGTGTGGAACTGTACGTGAAAATATGCCATTTAGATACTGTTCTCTACCTGTCAAAAACTTAGTTTTTTGCTCCTTGCTTGCTGCTAATGCTGTTCAATTGAGAACTGTAACCACGCCTCGGATACTGCGGTCAAGCTATCCGCACCTCGGAAATGCAGTCCACACAACATTTTTATGTGCATCATTATGATGAGAACCTCGATCTTTCTCTTTACAGGGCCTTGAGGAAGACTGTTTGCACTTGTGCAAACCGCACTGTTTACTAAACAAATGTATCAGTAACGCTGTGACGTTCTCGCGGCTAGCATGATGGTAGTCCCAGCAGCTAGCGGACTCAGTGCGGGCAGCTGAGCAGTCGCTACCCTTGGGCAGGCCGGCTGCGAGAGGCAACTGGCAAGCATATCTAGCACAGTTCAGCTTCATTGCTGAGGTGGCGGGGTGGAGCGACGTGGAAAAAGATGTTCATTTGGCAGCAGCCCTGGATGGAGAAGCACTGAAATGCTCCAGACTGCATGCCCACCTACGGCCTCCTCTGCGCGGCGTTGAATGGCTAGGTGACGTCATTGCTCACCCTCAAAGAGCAGCTGCACCATCGAGAGTGGCAAAAGGGGGAGGGGAACGGCCTCCTGCCCACTGATGTCCAGCACCTGGCCCAGCGGGTCTACCCACAGTATCCCGCTGAAGTCAGCGACAGCTTTGCCCCCTACGCCTTCCTGAGAGGATTGCAGCCTGTACCCCTCTGGGAACAGGTCCACAAAGCATGCCCCACCATGCGCGCTAGCCAAGGCAGAAGAACTGGAGGCAATCTGAATGACGGGCCACCTGCATGCCAACCGTTCTGAGCAGCGACAGGCACGGGAGATGGCACTGGCCAGGGCAGTGGCGCCTCACTCCAACACCACCTGCTCCTACTGCGGTTGCCAGGGCTACTTAGCCAGCAACTGCCGCAGACAGCTTCAGCCTCAGAGGTGAGCGCATGGCCATTGGGAAACGAGAACAAGCTGGCTTAGATGGGACACACTCAGCCAGCACACCACCCTGCCCCAAGACAACAAGAGTAGGCCGCCTGGGTAGCAGCGGTTGGAGTCTCTTCATCCAGTGCTACATAGTGGGGGAGCTGGTCCAGGTGGAGACCGTGATGGGCTAGACGGCGAGCATGCTAGGTTGCTGCCAGCTGCGCCTCCAGATGGGACCCAAGGCCATCAAGCAGTGCTTCTTCCAGGCTAACATCTCCAACCCCTGCATCCTGGGCCTTGATGCCCTTGCCACTTCCGGGGTGGTTATGGACACAGGAAAACAACAAGTTAACGGGCACTGGCTACTGTGTTCCCTATTCAAACTCCCTTTGAATAGAATATGGAAATGCATGAATATGGTGGCCTGGAACTATGAGAATAAATAAGTAAAACAAACTAATTAATTTCACTGGCAGCCATGGACCATGCCACAATATTAATACAAAGCCTACTTTCGTTATTGCCACAATCTAACATTATTTAGCTTGCTAGATAACTTAGCTAGCTAATCACCTGTATTTAGCAAGCTAGCTAACTCGCAGGCAAACTATATAATAAAAGATAACTGTGGGCTGTAAACAGTTAAATATGAATAGACATGTTATAGAGTGAACTAGCTCTCATTCTAATTTACTAAGCTGTGGTCATTAAAAATTCCATGGCACTTATCACAAGGTAGGGTAGGGTATCACAGAGTAGGGGGTTGAAAATATCCCCAAAATAGTTTTGAACTAAAAACACAGAAGAGATGGCACTAGGTCCATGCAGAAAAAGATTCCAGTCTTCCCAGTGTTTTGACAAGCGCCTATTTGACAAGGGTCAGGAGCGCTATAATCTTTTCATGACTCTTGATGTGCGTCTCTGTCATTGCCAAACATTAGGTTAACATTAGTAACATGGCCAGCTGAAAAGTGGAGAAAGTGAATTAAGTGAATTAATAACTGCCAGAGTAGCAGCTAACTGAGAGGTGGTGCCAGGAGAACAACCTCGCCCTCAACACCCAGAAGACCAAGGAGCTGATCGTGGACTACAGGAGGCAGAGAGGAGAGCACGCCCCCATCTCCATAGACGGGGTTGCAGTAGAGAGGGTCAGCAGCTTCAAGTTCCTCGGTGTGCATATCTCCGAGGACCTCAAATGGACCACACACGCGTGGTGAAAAGGGCCCAACAAGGCCTGTACTTCCTCAGACGTCTGAGGAAATTCAACATGTGCCGCCGCATCCTCCGAACATTCTACACTGGTACGATCGAGAGTGTTCTCTCAGGATGCATCACCGTCTGGTATGGGAACTGCACCGTACTCGAGCGCAGAGCACTACAGAGGGTCGTGCGAACGGCCCAGGACATCGTTGGAGGGGAGCTTCCCTCCCTCCAGGACATTTATACCAGGCGGTGCGTGGCAAAGGCCAAACGCATAATCAAAGACATTAACCACCCCTGCCACAAACTGTACTCTACTTTACCGTCAGGCAGAAGATACCGTAGTATCAAGTGCCGCACAAACAGACTCAGGGACAGCTTCCATAGTCAGGCCATCAGGCTGCTGAACAAGAGCTGATCCTCGCGCTTTGCACACACTCAATTGTATTTGCAATTGTTTTGTAATTTGCACATTCATATCCAACTTGCACTATTCTGTATTGTATTTTTCCCAGTAAATTTGTACTTTGCACAGTCTACTATAATTGGTACTCACTTGCCCAGTTTAAATCTGTTGCATAGGTAAATTTTTGCACTGTTTTTTAGCGAAAAAAATTTAATTTATGTTTAATGTATACTTATAGTATACTTATATATATATAGTCTCTTACTGCTGTTTGCTGTCGGGCGCTTTCTGACAAAATAATTTCATTCACCGTGTTATACTTGTATAATCTGTGATTGACAATAAAACTACTTGAACTTGAACTTGAACTTGAACTTGAATGCAACTGCATTCATGAAAATATATTTGATGTGTATTATTTATGTTCCACAACCTTGTAAACTAACATTAGGGATCATTAGTTAGCTAACAAAAAAAAAAAAAAAAAAAGGTTAGTTAACCATGTGAAAAGCCATATAAAATAACCTTAACTTGATTTAAGAATTAACGTTAATTTGGAAAACATAGCTGGGCTATATTTCCACAGAACGTGATGTCCTGGAATAAGAAAGCTCTGAGTTTGTGTTCATTATTTCCGTTATCCTGCTTTTTATAAAATATAGGCTGTTTTGCAGAGGTAAGAAAGCTTGTTTAGCCTTTAAAAAAAACTGCAATACCCTTAACTACGCATTAACATGCCAGTTCTTTCTTTCTTTTGGGGTGATATTGATGCAAATGACTTTTCAAAGAGAATGCATGTGTACCCGCTCCCGTATTAGTCTGTAGTAGCCACGTTAGTATGGATTGGTATTGGGGGTGGCAGTTGGGGGATATCATCAACACACCTATCCAGTAGGATGGTGTATTTCCCATATGAAAAAAGGCTTACAAGATGTTTACTGATGGATTTGATTGGCAGAAGACAATAAAAACAGTGTTAACTCCACTGTGGATTACTTTCCCTTTTTCTTAAACAGACCATCAGAACTAGATCTTTGAGCTCTTGTTTTGAGAATATTTTACTTCCTTTCTTGCCTTGCACCATAAAATATTGGGATTTTACTACCTTTGTTCGGGTATATGAGGACTCAAAACAGTCTCCGGGGAGAGAATGGAAATGTTGCTATCCATTCATCCACTTTCTATAGCCATACTGATGTAGTTACCTCCATGAAGTTGGCACCCCAACGAATATAAAAATGAATACGTCATATGTCAATTGTTTGTGCTGTAAAATGTTTAGCTTCTGCACTAATTGGTAGTCAGGATATGACTTACAAATATTTTGCCAGCCCCAAAGACAGTCAACTAAGGTTAGCTGTATTACTCTGTGGCAGCATCGATCATCAGCTTTGACACACTTCAATCCTGCAGCCACAGTAGTTAGCTATACAAGTTATAGTACACACTACCATGAGTGTAGCTAGCTAGCATAAGTTTAAAAATGTGTTTTTATACTGACAGGTTTTATGTTTATAGCAGGGTATTATGGAGTTACATAAAAACAAAGTAATATTTTTGGAATCCTTTTACCATCCATTGAACTGCTTACAACTTCATATACGCCTCTCAGAAAAGCTCATATAAAACCATATAAATGGGAGAGATCAAAGATCATACAGTATGTAAAATATGCGCATCATGTTAGCTTGATGTCGATGAATTGCAGATTCGGGACCAAGTATCTGGGGTCAATGACCTCCTTGGTCGAAATGGAGGAAAAGGTAAAGTTGCAGTTGATGGAAAGACAGCTATGTTTTATGTTCTCACTTGCTTAGCTAGTTAGCTAGCCATGTTAGAAAGTGTAATGTCTGAGATTCTCTGATCAAATCCAGAGCAGAAGCACAGTGACAGTTTCAACACACCATTCGACTCGTGTATAAGAACATAAGAATACATAATGACGAGAATCTAGGCTCATCATGTCCTAATCTAAAGAGTATCTAGTACTGCATCTAGCCTGGACTTGAATAGTCCAAGTGTTTCTGCCTCAACTACCTGACCTGGCAAGCTGTTCCAGGCATTGACATCCTTCTGTGTAAAAAAACAACTTCCTAATATCCGTGCAGAATTTGCCTTTAACTAATTTCCACCTGTAGCCTCTTGTTCTGCTGACCCCACTTTGGTATTTCACTTTGTTAATCCCTTTTAGGAATTTAAAAATCTCAATCAAATCCCCCCTAAGTCTCCATTTTAGTCATTTTAGTTGCCCTTTGAACTTTTTCAAGAGCTTCTATATCTTTCTTGTAGTGCGGTGCCCAGAACTGCACACAGAATTCTAAGTGGTCTGTCATAGAGGTCTGACAAAGGCATTACATAACATTAATATATCCTCCTTTGATTTATACTCAATACGTTTTGCTATGTATCCCAGCATCCTGTTTGCTTGCTCCCAGCAAGTGTTTCTGCCTCAACTACCTGACCTGGCAAGCTGTTCCAGGCATTGACATCCTTCTGTGTAAAAAAACAACTTCCTAATATCCGTGCAGAGTTTGCCTTTAACTAATTTCCACTAACTGGAATTTCAACTAAATTCGTCTTGGATTACCTTTGTCGATTCCAAACTGTTTGTTAGACCCTCAAGTTGTGTATCATCTGCAAATGTAACTATTTTGCTACTAACATCACAATCAAGATCAATTATGTAAATAAGAAAGAGCAGAGGTCCCAGCACCGATCCCTGTGGGACTCCGCTGCCCACAGCACCTTGGTCAGATACAACCCCACCTACTATTAAACTCTTTGTATTCACCCTTGAAGCAAATTATGAACCCACTCTTATTATTATGAACCAAAGTTTCTCCCTTATTGTTAATGCAATAAACCTCATCATTAGCTTTCCATTTTCTACTACAATATTCCCAATCTTGGGAAATGTTAATTTCAAACTGCTTTGTAGCTGCTCTTATTGCCTTTTTAGCCTTAGCCCTTATATTACAATAATCTACCTTGTTTTCCTCTAAGTTGTCCTTTTTATATACTCTGTACAGTCACTTCTTTTGCCTCAAAATCTCCGGTCAAGATTTAGTCATCTGGAAACTGTTTTTTTCATCCTATTTTTCCTTACTTTTGGGATGAATTTACACTGTACATCTACAATAACCCTTTTAAATTGAGAAATCTAGAAGTTTTACCCAATCTACATATCTTAAATTCTCTCTCATTTTTATTAAAGTTAAAAATTCAAAAAAGGAGTCTGTCTTAACTTGCCAAAAATATCAAAAGTAACTGCACTATAATCACTTGTTCCTAGTGGTTCTACTACCTCTGCAAATTATTTTGTGCCAGAAATGTTTTGTGCCAAGATTATTACGCAAAACCAGATCCAGTATTGAATTCCCTCTCATAGGCTTAGTAACAGACTGTACCGAAAAGTCTAAAATATCGGGAACATTTGCTGGCCCAATGCCGCTGTACCCCTCCGGTTCAGGTCTAGCCAGTCCCGCTTGTACAGGTCACCCCTGTTCCAAAAGTAATCCCAGTGCTACATAAACCTGTACCCCTTTTTCCTACACCAGGTTTGTAACCACGTGATAAATCTCCATTTACTAGCACACGGTACTGGCAGAATTACCGATGTGAAGCAGAATAAAATATAATCAGTTGCTGAATAACGTATAATCAATTGCTACATATTGTTTATTAGGAACATAGAAATAATTTTTACTGTCTTTGTTCTCTGTGAAAAATGATATTGGGAGGGGTTGAGCTGAGATGCCTGAGTGGAAAAGGTACAAAGAAGAAGTAACTGTATCCTTATTAACAGACAAATAACAGGGATGTGACACCAATACTGGCAGCACACCCAGATTTAGGTTGTACAAGACGGGTTGTGAAACTGCAGCCCAAGGCTGTCTGAGCTCCTCAAGTGCATCTATAAGATAAAGAGGAGAATTAACTGAATTCCTCAAGTCACATCACCTCCTCCCACTTTGTTATGTATAAGTGATAGCACCTTCGGTATTTTCTTTAGTTTTATGCCTGACACTCCACCACGTCTATACTTAGACTGCTTCTGTGTTTATGCTGGAGCTCCCTGCAATTGGTTGAATAAAGATCATTTTTATTGAAGATTCTCCCTGAAACCTGTTTTTTTCCTGACAACGAGAAGACCACCGTAGAGGTTTTGCTCCTGATCTTTGATCCTAATTTTATAAATTTGTCCTGCACAACTTCAAACCTATCCTTAACTATGCCATTGGCTCCAACATGAACCATGACCACTGGATCCACTCCTGCTCTGGCCAGGAACTTGCCCATGTGTTCCAGGATCCTTCGAGACTCCTTTTCCCACAAACAGACTATACTGTCTACACCTATAATAATTGGTGTCACCCAACTCTCTCTCCATACCCAGCTTTGGTGTTCATGCTAACTTTCTAAAGGGCATACTAATAAGTTCATGAAACTCTACAAATTCCGCAGGGCAGTCGAGTCTAGCAAGTTGGGCTTCGAGAACAACAATCTTGCTCTTGAGATGCTCCACAAGCTGACAATAGTCGCAAACAAAATCTTCCTGAAGTCTCCCTCCAGAAATGCATATAGCCATAACTGCACAACCAATAATTTTTACAGCACAAACCGGTACAAACCTAGCCCAAACGAATGACACCACTTTGGACCGATTTGGACAAGGTTGGGGTGCTGGATGGCGTCATTGCTCAAACTATACATTTTCATATCTAAAAAAACATAACTGTACAAACAAAAACTTTTAAGGCACAAATGCAGCACAAACAAATGACACCAATTTGGACAAGCTTGTGGTGCTGGATGACGTCACTGCACATAAGTGATCATTTTTTATATCTAAAAAACCATACCGGAACAAAATATTTTTTACAGCACAAACTGGCACAAATGTAGCACAAACGATTGACATATGATTTATTCTTTTTTATGATGGTTGGGGTGCCAATTTCACAGAGGTGTTGTTCTTTGGACAGGCCTATTTGTGTTGTTCATTGTAAAGCTTTCTAAACATATTCAACAGTTAAGCATGAATCCACTTGGTTGGTGTGGCATGTGGCATGGTGATGGGTGTGCCACAGTCCAGAGCAGTGAATGGATGTGATGGAGGACACAAAGGATTTGCTGAATATGTTACCGGCTGTTTATTTCCTCTTTATCCCAGGAAAAAAAAACAAAACACAATAAAAACTAAAGGCACAAAACTAAATTCAATGATGGTTGAATTGAGAAAAGGTGAAAAAAATCACACGCAGAGACTAATAAGTCTCTCTTCCCAGAAGGCATCACAGTCTGTGCCTGATAAAGGCAAATTGAAACACTTGGGTTGATTACTAACAAACCTTTGGTGTATGTGCCTATACAGCACATACCACGTCATGATGCAACGGATTCTTAGTTTCTCAAAAACATAAAGTGAATGCTGAGGTTGGAAATGGACCAGAGTTAAACTACCCGGCTATAAGAAACGGCAGGAAAGCAGCAAACCTTAGCCTTGCCGAGGTAGTCCTTCTTCTCCAGCTCAGCCACATAGTGCTTGTTAGGTCTGAACAATGCCCCTGCCTGGATCTCAACTGGCTCAAATAGCTTCTGCTTCTGAGGAAGAAAACATGTGATTAATCTGCATAGTCCAGGTAACTATGTACAGGTAACTGGCAAAATAAAGGGAACAAACCCCAATTCCAAAGAAGTTGGGACGTTGTATAAAACATAAATAAAAACACAATACAATGATTTGCAAATCCTTTTCGACTTATATTCAATTGAATACACTACAAAGACAAGATATTTAATGTTCAAACTGATAAACTTTATAGTTTTTTGCAAATATTCACTCATTTTGAATTTGATGCCTACAACACGTTCCAAAAAAGCTGGGACAGGGGCATGTTTACCACTGTGTTACATCACCTTTCCTTTTAACAACACTCAGTAAGCGTTTGGGAACTGAGGACACTAATTGTTGAAGTTTTCTAGGCTGAATTTTTTCCCATTCTTGCTCGACTTCAGATGCTCAACAGTCCGGGGTCTCCGTTGTCGTATTTTGCGCTTCATAATGCGCCACACATTTTCAATGGGAGACAGGTCTGGACTGCAGGCAGGCCAGTCTAGTACCCGCACACGTTTACTACGAAGCCACGCTGTTGTAACACGTGCAGAACGTGGCTTGGCATTATCTTGCTGAAATAAACAGGGACGTCCCTGAAAAAGACGTCGCTTGGTTGGCAGCATATTTTGCTCCAAAACCTGTATGTACCTTTCAGCATTAATGGTTCCTTCACAGATGTGCAAGTTACCCATGCCATGGGCACTAACACACCCCCATATCATCACAGATGCTGGCTTTTGAACTTTGCGCTGAAAACAATCTGGATGGTCCTTTACCTCTTTATCCCGGAGGACACGATGTCCATGATTTCCAAAAAACAATTTGAAATGTGGACTCGTCAGACCACAGCACACTTTTCCACTTTGCGTCAGTCCATCTCAGATGAGCTCCGGCCCAGAGAAGCCGGCTGCGTTTCTGGGTGTTGCTTTCGCTTTGCATGGTAGAGTTTTAACTTGCATTTGTAGATGTAGCGACAAACTGTGTAAACTGACAATGGTTTTCCGAAGTGTTCCCGAGCCCACGTGGTAATATCCTTTACAGAATGATGTCGGTTTTTAATGCAGTGCCGCCTGAGGGATCGAAGGTCACGGGCATTCTATGTTGGTTTTCGGCCTTGCCGCTTACGTGCAGAGATTTCTCCAGATTCTCTGAATATTTTGATGATATTATGGACTGTAGATGGTGAAATCCCTAAATTCCTTGCAATTGTACATTGAGAAACGTTGTTCTTCAACTGTTGGACTATTTGCCCACACAGTTGTTTACAAAGTGGTGAACCTCGCCCCATCCTTGCTTGTGAACGACTGAGCCTTTCGGGGATGCTCCTTTTATACCCAATCATGACACTCACCTGTTTCCAATTAACCTGTTTGCTTGTGGAATGTTCCAAACATGTGTTTTTTGAGCATTCCTCAACTTTCCCAGTCTTTTGTTGCCTCTGTCCCAATTGTTTTGAAATGTGTTGTTGGCATCAAATTCAGAATAAGCATATATTTACAAAAATCTATTAAGTTGATAAGGTAAAACATTAAATATATTGTGTTTGTACTGTTTTCAATTGAAAATATGTCAAAAAAGGATTAGCAAATTATCACATTCTGTTTTATTTACGATTTATACAATGTCCTAACTTCTTTGGAATTGGGGTTTGTAAATGAGGGATACAAAGTATATTGAAAGCAGGTGCTTCCACATGGGTGTAGTTCCTGAGTTAATTATGCAATTAACATCTTTACATTGACATTTTAAGCATTTAGCAGACGTGCAGAATTCAGTGGTAGTGGAGTCTGAAAAGGTGGGTTTTGAGCCTCTTGCGGAAGATCACAAGTGATTCCACGGTCCTGACCCGATTGCGGAAGGTCGTTCCACCACCGAGGGGTCAGGACAGAGAAATTAACATCCCAGCATGCTCAGGGTCATGTAAAACATTTATAAAGGCATTTGTGTACACTTGATTTGGGCTACATTGGGGTGTATCTGCAATTTTTTTTATTTGCACAGGAGAAGAGGAACCTAACGTGAAGTGATTTCTGATTTTAATATCCATAAAAGTTACTTTTTTAACATACTTTTTTTAATTTCGGGAATAGTCAAAAGCGATAGAATTCTGAAACATTGTTAATTGCCAGGATTATAACAAGGGTCTATTAAAATAAAAATCTGGTCACCTGGCGGAATGCAGGATAACAAGTCAAAATCTGGTCACCTTATGTGGCGCATCACAAGTGCATCAATGAAATGTGTGTAAATTATGTACAGATACATTTTTACAATCTTACATTTATTTGTCACATCTACATTTACATGTAGCCCTTTTGAAATTTGAATTTTGAATTGAGTTTGTATCATTCTCTGTAAGGTCACAAGTTCATCTCATTTTTCATTTTGTTATTAGTTTCAATTTTTTGCGTGCCTTTTGTTTGCTGTATCTGTTGGAAGTTTGTTGATACCGATCAAGTTTGTTAATAGAGACTCTCTGAAGTCAAGCAATTTCATCTTTGTATTACAAGCTTTATTGTAAACAATGCAATCATTTAGGATAGCAATGCCAAGCATGTACTAAATTATTTTATAGTACAACTTTAGTGACTTTGTTAGTCTCTTGTAACAGGCAATTGTTTTGTCAGCAAAGTCTACACCCCCCATTTGTTTGTTATATAATGATATAATATTTGGACGTTGCACCTCAACACGCATTTGAATTTAATTGAATTTCTGCTACGGGATTTTCTGTAGGACAGCGACTGTAGCATTTGCGCGGTCTGCGGAATATCCTGTAGTTCAGCGGATATGGGTTAATAAAAACGTTAATAAACAGTAACATGTCCACATGATACTGTCAAATTATATACTCCATTTTATTGCAGTGAAAGCAAGTCTCATAATGTGTAATGATGCCATGATGCTTGCTCTTCATTGGACATGACGAAATTGCCATTTCACTATGGCAAAGTTACTAAAGGGGAAAGAAGCTGATGATCTGTTTGGGCGTAAATGAACCAAACCCTCACCACACCTACAGATAATTTATTCTTCTTAAACCAACCTCTTTTACAACTGTGCCACAGGTGCGCTAACATCTCTTCATAGGAAACTACCGGAATAAACAAGGATATGACTTCATGCGCCTTTGTCTAGGATTAGCACTACTGTCTGTACATTGCACTTTGACAGTGAAACTAGAGCCCATGATTTTGTTATTTTCTCTATTTTGGCAGCTACCTGTATATATCAAGCAGCTGTCATCATTTTTTCCCCCAACACTTCAGTGGTAAATTATATTCTTCTTTAAAATACATAAATAAGACCTTTTCTAAGAATTCATCATGAGATGAGTTTCAGAGGTGAAAATCAATTTTCCCTATAAACAGTTCTGAAAAAGGATACCTCTGCTCTTAACTATTGTATTATTATTTAAGTATGAAAGATATCTCTGCCCTGGCCGTTAGCCCCGATCGGGGGCGGCATTTGGCTGTCCGCTCCTAAGGGACGGGGGAGGGTGGTCGGCACAAACTCGCTGTTAAGGACGTAAGGGTGTCTCCAGAAAGGGGGCCAGTGAGTTCCGTCTCGAAGGAAGCGGATCATTGCTGGCCTCGGAGAGTAGCTTGCCCCGTAGAAATGGGCAGTGACTTCGTGGGGGAGGGTTAATCAAAATAAAGGGTATAATTGGCTTCCATCTTGGGGAGAAAAACGTGGAAAAATCAGAAACAAAAATAAAAAACCTATCAAAGACATTTAATCAAAATGCATATTCCCCATAGCACTGGGAGGGTAAACATGCAGTTTCGTGCTACAAACATTTGAGGTTGTGGAAAGGATTTAATTTAAAAATGGAACATAGCTACTTACCAAGACAGACTCCAGAGCTTGGTCAATGTGACCATGTTTTGACTCAGTCTTAAGATTCAGTGCGGTGAGCAGGCTTCCCTGGGCTTTCTCCCACTGGCCCAGTTGGGCTTGGGCCAAAGCCACATTGTGCAAGACCTGAAAGTAAAGGATAGAAAGTGTGTGTTGTTTTTGTGCTAACTGTGTCAGGGCAGCAAGGTTCATTTTGACATCCATATAGTGACGAGTGGTGTATGAAATTATGACACATGCAACAGGTTATAAAATTATTATATATATTTTTTTAATTAAAAAGTATCCGGCGTCAGTTATTCAATATTGAAGCAAGTATATGTATGGCAGTTTTCTACCCAAAATGTGCTCAAAATGAGGACTAAATATCACACGTTTCATTTGTTTGACAAGTAGGTTTAACTGCACAGCAAGTCAAAATATAGACCAGTTGCACAAGATGTGTCTGATCTTTGTGAAAATGTGCTGGGTGGTTGACAGTGCATGTGTTGACATGACTGTGGAAAGCACATTCTGTGTATACAACTGGAATAATATTTTCATGTGTTTCTACATTTTTTGAATGGCAAAATGCTTTTCAGACTATAGGAATCAGGTTATTGGCTATAAGCAAAGTGAGTTTGGTGAGTATTTTCCATAGACAATAGAACTGTGGCCTTAGAAAATGTATTGAAAAACATTAGCTTAATAGCCTTATTTAATAAAAAATAAACCAGTTGTTGACCTGCTGATTAAGAACAGGTTGGTGTTTACATGTTCTTTTTGCCAGCAATAAAAAAAAGTTAAATAGCTCTACTGACCAGCAGTGGATTTGATTATTTAGTCTAGGCTATGGACTACATACAATACCTGGACACATTCCATATGTAAAATTGAGCACTCACTAGCTAGCTAGCTACCTACCTAAATGGTTAGCTTCCGATAGATGTCCAGTAGCCTATACATATATTCATTACTTTTTGGCTACTACTAAATCTGGCAGTGTACACTAAGCCATGTTTTCAATAAGCAAATTTATGATTTTTGCTATTTTACTAGCTAGCTAATCAACATTGGATTGATTGATTGAACAAGATTGTTATCTAGCTATTTTACAAACAATTAACTTTAATAATCTAACACACAAGCAACTATAATTCAATTCAATTCCATATAACTTTATTTATCCCACATGGGGCAATTTAAAGAGCAAAGACAATGCTGATGCAAAAACAGACAACAGAAACACAGCAAGACAGACAACATCAAACATGTAATATAGTGGTTAAAATACAGATTAAAATGACAGATTTTAAGGTGCAAAAGTGCAACTTGCTTTTAGTCCATAATGATGCTAAGGGGGGTGTTCATTTAAAAGTCTGATCAGTCTGCTTCTGGAACAAATGTTTTCTTCCTCTTGTTTGTCCTCCAGTGAGGTACCAGAATGTGTCTCCCTGATGGGAGCAGGGCAAATTCAGAGTGGAGAATGTGGGAAACATCTTCCAGTATTGCAGTGGCTTTTCTGAGTGTCTTTTGGGCGTGGAACTCACTGAGGTTTCTCGGGGAGGGTGTAACTTATTTAGGAACTGTTGTTGACAATGCTCAACAGTCGATTTCTGTCCTTTTGGGTGAGGGATATGAACCAGCAGGTAAAGGAAAAAGATCAAATGCTTTCAATAAAAAAGAAAAAAGTGCTTCGTCTTTTTGTCCACCCCAAACAAGTTCATTTTCCGCAGACAGTGTAGCCGTTGTTGGCCTTTCTTGATGATGATGTCCGTGTTCTCTGTAAAATTGAGTTTGTCATCAAAAACTGTGCTGAGATATTTGTATGTGTGGACAATGTTAACTGTTTCCCCGTGGATGATTGATTGTGTTTGTTTGGTGGTGTGCCCTTGACAATTAACAATCATATCCTTGGTTTTGGCAACGTTCATCTCCAAGAACAAGTTGTCACACCATTCTAAGAACTCATCCAGAGCAGGTCCATGCCCTTGGTCTTGAGATAAAGAAGTAAGAGTAGAACAGTGTAATCTGCAAATTTTACGAAAAAGTGGTCCGGGTGTAAGCTTCTGCAATCATCTGTGTAGAGAATGAAGAGCAGCGGACTTAGCACGCATCCTCGAGGGGAGCCAGTGCTTGTGTGCAGGATGTTCGAGAAGTTGCCATTTGCTATGAATGTCTGTGTGTGGTTTGTTAAAAAGTTGATAATCCAGGAGATGATTGTTAAGGTTAAAACGGGACGTTTCTCGGTTAAAATGTGGGGTTGCATAGTGTTAAAAGCTGAGGAGAAATCAGCAAATATATGCCTGACATGCAATGGGTCTGAGGTTGTTTAGAGATCTAGGTCTCTCCTTTTTGGGGAAAGGGATGACTGTGGAGTATTTCCATGTGGCAGGGACAATTGCTGTATCCAGTGAGCACTGGAACAGCTGTTGGAACACTGAGCCCAGTTGGTCCACACAGGATTTCAGGTTCTGCCCACATATGCCATCAGACCCAGGAGCTTTGTTCACGTGCATTGCTCTGAGCCAGGACATCACACACTCATATACACACTCACAACATATGTTCAGCGGATTGTCAGGGCAGAGTTGCTGTTTGATGTCTGCCGAGTATACCGAGTCTGCCGCTCTCCTGTTGTTGGAGGCACAGCTTCTCACTTCTATACCAAGCAGTTCTCCGAGTCCATAGAAGAACAGTAGTATTGCATATGTGAGTCTTTGAGGATTCATTTTGCCGCAACTGGTCACAAAGTTTGTGTTTGTTAATAAAAACTTTTTTTAAACTTTTGTTTGAGTGTACTTGATAAAAACAAACACTGACACAAGTAAAAAATTATTAAAACAAACTGAACAGTTGCACTAAACACTGAGTGCTCTACCAGTTGCCACACGAGCAGCGCATAATGGTTAGGGAACTAGGCTTGTAACGCAAAGGTTGCAGGTTCGATCCCAGGTGGGACACTGCTGTTGTACCCTTGAGCAAGGTACTTAACCTGGATTGCTTCAGTAAAATATCCAACTGTATAAATGGATTGTATGTAAAGAAATGTGAAACTGTAAGTCGCTCTGGACAAGCTCAATGCCTGTAATGTAATGTACGTAATGATATGACATATATTTCTAGCTAGCTAACTAATCAATGTAGGAACCAAGCTTATAGGTTAGAATTTCACAAACAATTCACCTTGAGTTTCACAATAAAATGTATTCCATTCAACAATGCACAAAAAATGTGTACAATTTGTTTCACTGAGGCTCAGTGGAGATGGCAATAGTCACATGATCAGTTTTCAGTTTTAAATTAAGTGTTTACAGACATAAATTGATTCTAAAAGGGTATACATAATTAGATTTACAGTTGCTTCGGACAGTATTCAGGCACCTTCACTTTTTCCACACTTTGTTGTGTTATAGACTTAAGAACATAAGAATACATCATGACGACAATGTGCCGTTCGGCCCATCTAGGCTCGTCATGTCCTAATCTAAAGAGTATCTAGTACTGCATCTAGCCTGGACTTGAATAGCCCAAGTGTTGGTGGAAAGACAGCTATGTTTTATGTTCTCACTGGCTTAGCTAGTTAGCTAGCCATGTTAGAAAGTGTAATGTCTGAGATTCTCTGATCAAATCCAGAGCAGAAGCACAGTGACAGTTTCAACACACCATTCGACTCGCGTATAAGAACATAAGAATACATAATGACGAGAATCTAGGCTCATCATGTCCTAATCTAAAGAGTATCTAGTACTGCATCTAGCCTGGACTTGTTTCTGCCTCTACTACCCGACCTGGCAAGCTGTTCCAGGCATTGACAACTCTCTGTGTAAAGAAAAACGTCCTAATATCTGTGTGGAATTTGCCTTTAACTAATTTCCACCTGTGGCCTCTTGTTCTGCTGACCCCACTTTGGTATTTCACTTTGTTAATCCCTTTTAGGAATTAAAACACCTCAATCAAATCCCCCCTAAGTCTCCATTTTAGTCATTTTAGTTGCCCTTTGAACTTTTTCAAGAGCTTCTATATCTTTCTTGTAGTGCGGTGCCCAGAACTGCACACAGAATTCTAAGTGGTCTGTCACAGAGGTCTGACAAAGGCATTATATAACATTAATATAACCTCCTTTGATTTATACTCAATACTTTTTGCTATGTATCCCAGCATCCTGTTGGCTTTTTTCACTGCTGTAGCACACTGCTTTGATGCAGATAGGAATTGTAGTTGATCAAAGCCTAAGTCTTTTTCAAATTGAACATCTACTAAAGGCCTCTACATGCTCGAGCGACTGCAACGCGATGCGATATCCTCTGCAACACGTTTATGTTACAGAGGGTGTTGCAGAGGATGTCGTGTACCTAGCACAAAAATCTAACTCGCAACATGTTGCGTAGATGTTGCACTGCATTGATTGGTTGGATGGCGAATGGAGGCGGAGCTGTCATGGGCAGAGTTCATCGAGCTAGTACAGCATTTAGCAGACTCTCTTATCCAGAGCGACATCCAGATTAGGGAGAAAGATAAAAGCAGCAATTTAAAAAAAATCTGTGAAAAAGACCATCCTTCATTTCCCTTAATACATTAACATTATTTTCAATGTTGTCTGCTGGTTCCTTTGTTCCACGTTAATTTACTCTATTATTTTAATTCTATAAAGGTGAGTTGTTCACACACAAGCTGCTTTCATGACAGGCGTACTTCCTTTTTTCAAAGGTTTTAAAGTCTATTGTACTGACAGTAGCCTACATTAAACTTGGAGATTTTGCAAAAAACGAAGAATCGACTGTGGTCTTCACATCATTCTAAATTATATATTTAAGGTTGCAAATATCCAGATGTTTTGTGTTGTGCTTTAGATTACATATAAATGTAACATGTTACTACAACACCTTAATGCGCAGAATATTCAACGAACAAAACTAAGAAAAAGCAGGGTGCATATACATTTTTTTAAGCATATAGCAGACGCTCTTATCCAGAGGGACTTACTAGATGTGCATTAATACATGGTAAGAACAATCATAGTTCGCACAACAGATCAGTGCAGTAATACAGCGATACACATCGTTGTAGGTAGCTGCATACTATACCTGTATATATCTATATTCACGTTAGCTAAGCCAAACTATCGATATCTATCTAGCTAGCTAGCTAGTAACCTGTTATCACGGCCAAATAAAGCTTGCTAACAGTAGCTAACGATATAAATAGCTAGCAATATGTTTGCTAGCAAAAATTTATTATTTTTTTATAATTCTTTTTTTTAATAGATTTTTTATTTTCACATTTAACACAAAACATACAATATATTCCATCATACTTGTCAACTGTGCACATCACCAAAGTAAAAAAAAATTATACAAATTAAATAAAATAAAAAACAAACACAAGAAAAAAAAAAATATAATAATAATCATGAAACATTTAAGGACATAGTCAAATACACTCAAACTCCCAGTCAACCAACACTCGTAAGTCACTCCCGCACCCAGCACGCTTGCATCTGTCCATATACACTTTATAGTTTGTTGATTATTTTATTCCACACACTATCACTATTATTATTATTATATTATGATTATTATTATTATTATTATTATTCAATTTATTATTGTCCTCTGCTAGCGATTTTTCCATATTTAAGTAAAATGGCATTGAGATCTTCCACTGTTCCATCATGGCGATGTTGGATCTTTCCATTTCTTTAAGATTAGTTTCTTTATAATCAATGATGACAATAGTATGACCCAGCCATTTGGATATCTTAAGTTCTCTGTATTTTGGAATATACATATGTTAGGTGTAAAAGTAATGGAAACGTTAAGTGTTTCAGATAGCCATTTCTCAACCTGCCTCCAAAGTTGTTGGACTACTTCGCATTCTCAAAAGGAGTGTATAAGTGAATCGCTCTTTTTATGACATTTTTATATTCATTAGTGATATTTAAACAGGTTTTCCATTTTTCATCCATATCCTTAACTTCTAAGTCTTGATTCCATTTACTGTATATTTTTGTCAGTATATTGTCGCTGGTTTTTGATTTGACCAATATTTTATACGTTTTCCCTATGAGTTTTCTTCCATCAGAGTCAAAAAGCACTTGTTCTATTTCACTGCTGCTGCTTGGATATTCCAAATCGTAATCTTTATCCAACTTTTAAGTTGTAGATATTTCCATGTTTCAGCGTCAGTTAAATAGTAAGCTTCTTTGATTTCGGGGAAGGTCATTAATTTATTTTCTTTTAATATATCTGCTATGTAGTTTATTTTATTCGTCCTCCATTTTTCCCATGCGAAAAGGTTAGGTAAGAGAAAAATTGATTCAGAATGCAGGGTATTTAACCTGCAGTGGTCAAACGATTATTTTTTTGTTCAATGCAAAGAAAAGGCTGTTTGTCTCATCTGTCAAGAGATGGTGGCGGTATTCAAAGAATACAATCTGCGCCGACACTATGAATCCCGTCACAAAGACAAGTATGATAGCTTGCAAGGCCAAATGCGAGCAGACAAACTCTCAAAGCTAAAAAGTGGACTGTTAGCTCAGCAGAATACATTTGTACGCCAAGCTCAGCTGAACCAGTCATCTGTTCGGGCCAGCTTTCGGGTTGCTCAACTGATAGCAAGCAGCGGTAAACCTTTCACTGATGGAGAGTTTGTCAAGAAATGTTTGAATGCTGTCGCGGAGGAGGTGTGTCCCGAGAAGAAAGATGTCTTTAATGCCGTGAGTCTGTCGGCGAGTACAATCACCAGACGCATTGAAGAAATCGGGGGTAATGTATATGCCCAGCTGCAGCAGAAGACGAAAGAATTTGACTTTTTTTCATTAGCATTGGATGAGAGCACGGACGTGCAGGACACAGCGCAACTGCTCATTTTTATTCGTGGAGTTAGCGCAAACTTTGAGATGTGCGAGGAGCTGGCAGCCCTCCAAAGTCTCAAAGGGACTACGACGGGGGAGGATATTTTCGGCAAAGTATGCCAAACCATGGAAGAGTTGAACCTGGACTGGTCAAAGCTTACCAGCATCACGACTGACGGGGCTCCTAGTATGGTGGGCGCGTCTCGGGGTCTAATAGGACGCATGAACCGGAGATGGAAGAACGGGGTCTCACCGCCCCGCTACAAGTCCACTGCCTAATTCACCAGCAAGCACTGTGCTGCAAAGTGTTGAAGTGGGATTCTGTCATGAAGGTTGTGGTGTCATGCATAAACTTCATCAGAGCAATATAGGGCACCTCGCATTTTTAACAGACGTGACAGAAATGCTGAACAGCCTTAACTTGCAGCTACAAGGCCAGGGGAAACTCATTTGCGACATGTATTCTCACATAAAAGCATTTGAGGTGAAACTAGCGCTGCTTTTGGAACAAGTGAAAAAGCACAACTTCATCCATCTCCCTGCTACCCAAAACCTCTCTGCAGAGAACCCAGCGGTCCCGTTCCCAGCTGAAAAGTGTGTGGAAGCACTGGAAATGCTGAAGGCGGAGTTCGGTGTGCGATTCCGGCAACGACATGTTAATGCAAAATAAATCCATCTTTTCCAGAACCCCTTTGTTGCCGACATCGATGAAGCCCAGCCTTCTTATCAGTTTGAGTTAGCCGAGTTACAGAACTGTGATGTTCTGAAAGACGCATTCAAGCCCAACAGTCTCATTGACTTCTATGCCGCCCTCCCAAACGACACGTACCTAACTAACATAAAAACACGCAATGAAGATGTCCACACTTTTTGGCAGCACGTATATCTGCGAGCAAACCTTTTCACACATGAAACTCCTGAAAACTCAGATGAGATCAAGATTGACAGATGAACATCTGCATCAGTGTTTGAGACTGGCTGTGACTAGAATGGAACCTGACATTCAACTTCTCACCAGCCAGATGCAGGCCCACAGTTCACACTGATGAACATACATAGGTAAGCTCACTTTTCTGACTTGAATGAGTCATTCTGAGTATAAACAAATATAATCATAATAAAATCTACTGGGATAAAATCCATCTCCACAACCATACTGGTAGTGAAATGTATTGTGCTGTGTAGGTGCTGTATCACTTAGTTCGGTTTCTCAGCCTGCTTGCTTTGTGGTTTTCACAGGGAAATTGATGAGAGAGAGCTGCAAACAGCTGTGTCTACAAGCCTACTGGAACCTACAAAAGGATTATAAGGAAGGAACACAAGAACTTTGAGAGACTGCTCATATGAGTCATTTAAGTAAGAGATTCTGCTCTGACAACTAAGCTGAACTTTTACCTGTTAAGATTGTGCACGGCACAACAGAAAGTTAATGTTCAATGGACTTTTTTTCTGTGAAGAACCCAGAGAGGGTTATTTGGTTATTATTTATTTCATAAATAGTGTTATTTATTTCATTAATAGTGTTATTATTGCCCTGCGATGGATTGGCGACCTGTCCAGGGTGTATTCCTGCCTCTCGCCCGGAACGCATGCTGGGATAGGCTCCAGCACCCCCCCGCGACCCTGACCAGGAATAAGCGGCTTAGACAATGGATGGATGGATGGATGGATAGTGTTATTATTTATTTCCTGACTTTTTTTTCTGTGAAGATCCCGGAAAGGGTTATTAATATTTGGTTATGTGTGGCTTTCTGGAAAACAATAAATGTTTACGTTTAGGCACCCCTGCAATCGTCATACTTTTTCTGTTACAAACTGACCCCGGCCCCCATCAGAGAAGGGAAAAGTTATGTGGCCCTCACAAGAAAAAGTTTGGGGACCCCTGGTTTAGACGATGAACAGAGTTTCCAACAGTGTGTAACCAGTCATGATGTACAGCATTAGAATGACTTGTTAACTGTAAAAATACATGTATTTAAAATAAATGTTTGCGAAATTTTTGCATTGAACACTGCATTGATTTGTGCATCAATTCAAGATTGCGGACACATCGGCTCCCTTTTTAACTATACATAGTAAGTAGCCTAAGTAAATCAATCAACCGATAAAAAAGAAAAAGTCTGAAACGGTTTACATCACACCGGAGCTTGAAAACTGACTTGTATAGTAAAGGCCTATTTGTTGGCCGACGTGTGGTTTATGTTGTATGACCTTGTTGCATGTTATCCTAAAAATAGTTCTAGATGGTTCTGAGTTGTTTTCATTGTCATCATCACATCAGCTGTGTTTGGATCAATTAGGCCTATACAGTGGAGTTGTTGTTCTAAAAAAGACATAAATACATTTCACCAGAAACTCTTAAGTAGGCTATTTCTAAACCTATCAAGCAAGTCTTTTGCCTCATGCACACTTCAAAAAGCCAATCACTCATACCCATACTGCTTTGCACGAGGGGATACAATATTTTAAACGCCATCGCAGCTCATGTCAGAGAATCAATTCTCCCAACGAAGAAATTCTCTCTGGAAAACAGTTACAACTACAGAAATTGTTTAAAATGTGATTGCTTCAAATAATGTTTGTAAATGGCTTGTCAGCATTGTATCAAGAAGACATAGCCTATTTAACGTTTTAACTGACCTAAATTATAGACAACAAACTAAACACTCTGGTGACAAATGTGGTAATATGTTGATAAATGATGAGAGCATTCCTGGATCTACAACATCTAGCGATGACAACTTTAAATCATTATGCAGAATAGCGCTCCCAATTTCCCAGACTCTATTACTTAAACCATGCCCGTGAGGCCACTCATACTTAACAGATAGCCTATCAATAATCTGCTCGTGTGCGCTTATGTTCTAAACGTAAAACTTTCGCTAAACGCACAGAAGGGAAAATATTTACACATACACCTACCGTCATTTTACACTGAGATAAAAACTTTAAAACAAACAGCATTCCACAATTATACAGGTATTACAGCTTGAACATAGCTAGCTAATAAATAATATTTCATAGTTCGCAAAGGCCTATGGGACGTTACCCTAATGAATAGGCTACGCTACAATTGTACTGCCCCCCCTAGTTCGTTTCCTAAACCGTTTGTCTAATTTGTCCAAAATACATCCCTGTTTAAACCTCGCTCTATTAAAAAACTCACTATAGTGAAAAATATAACAATTTCTCACATGGAAACATACCTAAGTTTAACCATTATAAATAAATAAATAAATAAAAACTC
This sequence comes from Aldrovandia affinis, assembly GCA_029706075.1. NCBI lineage: Eukaryota > Metazoa > Chordata > Actinopteri > Notacanthiformes > Halosauridae > Aldrovandia > Aldrovandia affinis. The sequence goes on from JAINUG010000059.1 coordinate 2,187,903, forward strand.
TTCACACACACTTCAAAAAGTCTAACACTCAATTGCCCATGTTGCTTTGCAACTATACGACCGTAAGTTCTACCCAACTGTCGCAAACTTCACAAATGTTTAAGGTAATGCCGAAGTAATGCAGTCAGTCTCCGAAGTCAACGAATACACTCGTAATCAATACTAAGTGCAAATTTCCTGTTCATAAATGCTGAAAAATGAACCCCTACAACTGCGCAGATGCCAAATTCTGCTGTAACGTCACTGGGCGATTTGCATATTACCCACAATTCCTACTGGCGCATTCAGAGTTCCCGTCAATGGGGGAAGTAGATTACTTAGTAGTGTAGTAGTAGTAGTGTTACTTACTTCGTTGACACACTCCTGTTGCCTAATGGCTGTGAAGGCTATGATGGGCACCCCAGCGATGGGGCGGGAGGGTATACGAAAGTCCCTTTTTGCAACAATTTCAAAAAACGTGCTTCCGCTTCGTGATTATGGGGTATTGTGTGCAGATTGATGGCAAAAAAGTCTATATAATCCATTTTACATTAAGTTTATAACAAAACAAAGTGTGGAAAAAGTGAAGGGGCCTGAATACTTTCCAAAGCCATGTATCATTACATCACTGGGTGTGCATCCCAAGTTCCCTCCTGCACTTGTGGAGAACTACCAACAGAAGATATTTTAATAAACCGTAAAAAGGTATTTTCCTGGTGGGGAGCCCCGATCGGGGGTGGCGTTTGGCTGTCTGCTCCAGGGTGAGCCAGCACAAACTCGCCAAGATGCGCATAAGGGTAACTCCAGAACGTGGGTGGGCGAATTCCATCTCTAACAAAGTGGAGTTCACTGCCCTCTGAGAATTGCCTCGTATAGAGGAGCGGCGAGTCTGTGTGGGGAGGGCAAATCGAAATAAATAGTGTATCATTGGCCACTAAATTGGGAGAAAATGGGAGGGTGCCCCTGGGGGTCCCCTGGGTGGAGCAATGGTAAAGGCACTCGCCCGGAGTGCAGGTTGCCCACTGCAGTCAGGGTTCAAGCTCTGTGTGTGCCAGAATTACAGTTGATGGCATGGCAGGTTCTGTCTCTGAGGAGGCTGTACATCACATTTGTCACTTCCAGTCCCAAAAAATCAGAAACAAAAATGTAAAAAAAAAAATTGGGGAATTGTCATGGCATATAATCAGAGATGGGCAGTATTTCTGTAACTTGTATTTGAAATACGTATTTCAATTACTTTTGAGTATTTTGTATTTGACAGGGCTGAAAAAATTCAAATGTAATTTGTAACAAGATACTTTAGGGTGGAGTAATTTTGTATCTTCAAAATACTCAAAATACTTTATCCATGATTCAAAGAACATAAAAAAGAACAACAGTACACTTAGACACACTCACAGTGATTTTTAGACCCGCTCTCTGTCGGTTGGACAAGGCAGTGAATGCATGCACACGTGGATGCATGCATGTATCTGGTCGCAGATAGCTATTGAGAATTCGGTGCTTGTTTTCATAGTATTCTAAGTGAAAAGTTGGAAAATAAGATTTCTCAAAACGCCACTTTGTGACTCCAGAAACACTAGCTAGCATGTACAATTCATGCTGATTTGTTTGTAAGTTTGTACTGTACTATTTTCAGTATTTTTCATTTATATACAAATAGCATCAAAGATAAGAAATTGGTTGTCAATAGCCCAAACAACCAAAATGGAGGGAGTAATGTGGGCAGACTAATTAGGAGATGCTAAAGATGTGATTGTGCCTCTAACACTTAACACACGGCGATAGCCTATGTGATTTTGGCTTTTTGCTCGTATTCATAGAGAAAGGCAGCCACCTATTCATATGTTGGCCTACGATAGCCAATTGGAGACAAGTTTTTTTTCCTGTATTTTGAAAATACAAAATACATGTATTTTATCTGATACATTTTCTGGCACCAGTATTTTGTATTTTGATCTGATACATTTATTTGAGCGGTATTTTGTCTTTTGTAACAAGATACATTTTGATGTATCTTTGCCCATCTCTGCATATAATAAACATAAAACTCAAATCTGGAAAAAAAAAGAAGCAAACTGCATTTCCTTATCAGATTTTGTGGAGGGGGTGCGGTGATCACAAAATTGGAAGACACATCCAGTTCTTGCTTTGACAGTTGACAGCCTGTTTAAAACAAAGCCTCCTGCTGTAATAACCTGCTTCACTGTCCTTGAAATTTGTATCTCTAAGACGTGCAAGCTAGCTAGCTAAGCTTGCAGTATTGCATCAACACATGGCTTACACGCTGCTTATGAGACGTGTGTGGTGTAGACTTGGTATGGACTTGGAGTCCTCTAAAAATGTTTCAAATTGCATGGAGTAGGCTAATGACAAATATCAGATAAGCAATCTATTTTCTTACAAGGAGGTGGCTGAGACTCATGTACTTCAGCGTGAATCAGTGTTTAGAATTTGTGGGATGTGATTATGAGCAAAGGTTGCTCTCCTGCTGAATTTTTTAACGCAGTCTCGTTGAACACCTGTATACTTCATTACTTCTTCTCAAAAGTGAATAAGCATTCAATATTATGTGTTTGGTGTCAAAGGCGGGTTGAACTTTTTAAAAAAATTTAAAGAATTTGTTTCAGATTTTATCCCATTTTCTCTCCAATTTAGTAGCCAATTACACCCTCTCTTTTTCATGTCAATTGAAAATTGAAATTGTGAGTTCGCTCCCGTAGCCCTGTGACCGGCAGGGACAAAGGTGAAGTATCATCTCCTCTGAGACAGTACTCGCCAAGCCATCAACCATAACTCTGGTACTCCAGAGCGACTCCTATACACAGCAAACTAATGTCGGCTTCCCTTCCCGCTCCCTGGGGCGAACAGCCAATTGCCGCCCCCTAGTGGCACTCCCGGCCAGAGCAGAGGGGGATTTAAATTATCTCACTCTTATCCAAGTAGTAGTACATGCTCACTAGTACTTCAATAAACAGCTGCTTGTTAGCTTTCTCTGCAGTGAGATTACATAAATGACAAGTGCATCCAGAGAGGTATATGATGGGGCTCTTCTTGGTGAAGGCTAGAACACCACTTTGATGGCTAGTCATAACATTAGTGTCATTACAGCCAAAGGCAAAACATTTCTCTCAGCCTTCTTTCAGTTCTCTCTTCAGACTCCACTACCACTGAGTCTACACATTACTTAACTACCATCACCACTGTTTACATGTTTTAATAAAAAATAAAAAAACGACTAACTTTTATTTCCCTGTGTTACAGGTACGGTGTGCAGATGCTGCCAACAATGATGTCTATTACAGTGTTACTACACTGATCTCTTGCACTAACCATGTTTAATCTTACCATGTATAAATGCACTTTTTGTAAGTCGCTCTGGATAAGAGCATCTGCTAAATGCCTAAAATGTAAATGTAAATGCCAGCCTAATCCCTTCCCAGAAGACTCAGTCTAATAAATTGAAAATGTTCTTTCCAAATGTGCTACTTCATAGCTGGAATAGACACCCAGCCATGGACAACATGGCCCACATTCTCGTTTCAGCATCTAATGACAAGTGAATAAAGTTGAAAAGACATCCTTGGTTGTTGCTGCTTGTAACCTGCAAAGGGTCCATTTTGGGGAGTAGTTACAATTGTGGATTGTACAATCTGTAACTCATCCTCACCTCACAGGCATATAGCTTGTACCTCAGACCCAGAGGCTTGTAGTCAATCAGTTGGTTCCCGCGTAACTCTGTGAAGGCATTCTGGAAATCACCTAAAGATTCCTCAAACCTGAATGAACATAGAGAATGGTTGTCTGAACTCAGGACAATGGGTCTGTAAAAAATACCAGTATCATATTAGGATTATTTGTCAGATGCATAAAGACTCATATCTGTTACATTACATCAGTGGCTTAACTCTCAAGTACAACTTTAAGAATTATATTTACATCTCATCATTAAAAGGCGGAATGTTTAAAGTGTAAGGGGGGAGGGAGAGTCGGCACGAGTCCGTCGAGGAGAAGGCGTTCGTCGAAGAATTCCCGTCTCGGAAGAGGCGGGGACACTCGGCCAGGAATGTGTGTCTCGCTCCCGTTGTACGGGCGACGGACTCGTGGGGGTGGGGAATTGAAATAAATAGAGGGTTTAATTGGCAACCAAATTGGGAGAAAAACGGGAGAGAAAAAAAGAAAAAAAAGAATAATAATAAGTCTGGCTCACTTTAGTTTTTTGTAGAACGTTATTCCTCTCTGAAAGAAGGAAACGGCCAAGTGCTCATCCTTGCGAATGCTGTTGTCAAAAGCCTAAAAAGAAAAAAAATTACTTCCTCAAACACTGTGTACAGCCATTTTCTTGAATTTTAACTTCCATTTTTAGCATGACTTTCAATTCACAAGTGATAGTGATCAAAGTTTGCACAACTCAAACAAAATAGTATTTGAATATTTGCTCTCAAAGCTCTCAAGAATAGATCTTGCTAAATATAAACACGTTTGACAGAAAAATCTGCATATTAATTTCAAATATTACAGTACCTTTTCAGCAGCATCCAGTTCTTGGTTGATTAGGTGAAGGCAACCAATGTTGAAAAGAATTTTAGAGTTAGTGTCCTGGATATCCAAAAGTGTCCTGAGGGCAGCCACCCAGTCCCTCCCGTCAGCATATGCCACCCCTTCATCCCACTGCCGGATGGTGTTCACAAAAGACATTGTATCACACAACGGATAATATATTGATGGGTCCTCAGTGCTTACAGCGCTATGCAAAAGAGTAGAAGACCAGGCGGACGGTTGGTTTATGTGACCCCACTTCCTCATCCTGAGCCACAGGTTTAAGGAAGTTATTTCATCATTTGTGCGTCATGCAATAGTGTAGTCGCAAGCATACGCCGTCTGCCAATTTATTTCTCAGGATTTTGCGTATGCTCACCTAAAATGATGCGTAATACTATACTAACGTTACAAAAAACTACAATAAATGGGAAAATCGGTAAATGTTCACGCCTCAACATTGTCAAGTCAGGGCAGCATGGACAATATTCTGTTAAGGTTTCTCCTCGTAGGCTACATTATATATGACCTTTTAAGGTTTCTTCCCTGTATGGCTTGTCACCATTGTAAGATATATTTTTCTACAGTATATGATTGGCCAGATGTATTAATTTGCAGAATTTGGGTAAGTAAGACCTCACTTAGACTACAAAATGAATTAACAATATCCAATTTACAGAATAGCATTAACAGTATATCTCATCTCAATATCTCATATTGTTCCCTCAAAAAAAGAAGACACAAAGATGAAAACACAGCGTTTACAAATATCTGGTCGTTCGTTCTATTTGCACCGTTGTTATGCAAAATAGCTGGTCGTTAATTCTACGATTATAACATAACAAATGGTTCTATCAGGGGAAAAATAGTTCCTTCTCGCTTACTTTGCAATCATCCATTTATATCATGCTGCTAGCTAAAGCATGTCTTCTGTGCTCACGTAGAAAGTGTCTTGTAGTTCCTTTTCGTTTTCGCATAGCGAAAGACGCAATGTAGCGAATGACACAAGATTACAATTTGTTGCTACCTTGTGTAATTTGCTACATTGTGTCATTCGCTATGTCTATACTGCGTGAAGTTGACCGGACCTTTAAAAAAAAAATCACCAACACATGTTTCAGATAAAATCATTTAATTATTTATTGAACTATTTACACACAAACCACACCTTCTGTCAAATGTATTTATACATTTATACAAATGTCATTGAGCAATGTAGCCTAACGTTAATGTACATTACACCACGGCGTTGTTGAATACTCGATTCTGATTGGTCAATACGCGTTCCAAGGGTGTGCATTAATTTTCAATAACGGGACACCTCGGCCCTTTAACAGTTCTAAAATCAATGCGCTACAATATCCAACATTCTAAAGCAGTTAAACGGTAACATTGTACATTAACGTTAGGCTACATTGCTCGATAAAAATGATTGATTTATGCAAAATATCGTTCAACCTTTTTGGCAAATATGACATGCTTTAGCTAGCAACATGATATAAATGGATGATTGCAAAGTAAGCGAGAAGGAACTATTTTTCCCCCTGATAGAACCATTTGTTATGGTATAATCGTAGAATTAACGACCAGCTATTTTGCATAACAACGGTGCAAATAGAACGAACGACCAGCTCGTTTGCATATCCTCAATAACAATATCCTCAAAGAGCCGCGGAAGAATATTTTAATTTCAGCTGATTAAGTCGATAAAAACCAATGAAGATAAAAGTAACTAATAGATAATCATTGTTGGTAACCGTGGTATAAGCGGAATAAACCACTTCGGGCTGTCCCGTTATTGGGAAATAATGCACGACAGGGGTGGTGATTCCTTACATGTTGCCGTTTAACTGCTTTAGAATGTTGGATCTTGTAGCGCATTGATTAAAGGGCCGAGGTGTCCCGTTATTGAAAGTTAATGCACACCCTCGGAACGCGTATTGACCAATCAGAATCGAGTATTCAACATGTAATATTTACATGAAAACCAAAAATAAATTAAGTTGTAGCAGAATCTGGTTCTCAAAATTGGCACATCTCAGCCTAGCTCACTTGGTTGTGAAAGGGAATGGGGACTTTCAAATCTTCACCCAGATCTATGCCTCAACGCAATTCTATCTCGGAGGTCTATGGAGAGTTCCTAGGACTTCATGGCTTGGTTTTTGCTCTGACATGCACTGTGGACTGTGGGACCTTATCTAGACAGATGTGTGCCTTTCTAAAGCAGGTACAGTCAATTGAATTTGCCACAGGTGGACTACAATAAAGTCTGAGAGACATCTCAAGGATGATCAAAGGATGCATCTGAGCTCAATTTCAAGTGTCATAGCAATGGGTCTGAATACTTATGTAAATGTGATATTTCAGGGGTTTTTTTCTTTCTAAAAACAAGTCTTTGCTTTGTCATTATGGGGTATTGTGTGTAGATTGATGAGGAAAATTAATTTAATCAATTTTAAAATAAGGCTGTAACAACAAAATGTGGAAAAAGTGAAGGAATACTTTCCAAATGCACTGTACGTGCAGTGCCGTGAAAAAGTATTTGCCCCCTTCCTGATTTTTCTCTATTTTTGCATATTTGTCACACTGAATGGTTTCAGATCTTCATACAAAATGTAATATAAGACAATGAGAACCCAAGTAAACACAAAATACAGTCTTTAAATGATCATATCATTTATTGAAGGGAAAAAGTTATCTTTTTCTAAATTGCAGGTCTGAAAAATTGCATATTCAATTGACTGGTATAGAGCCACCACCAGGCCCCTATGACAATGAGTGAATTGAGAAAAGTGGCAGAAGATGACAAGAAAACTAATAACAATAGGCTTCCAGCACCTTTGATGCTTGGCCCTCTAATTAAAATAAAAACTAAGAAATAATAGCAGACCAGGTGGTTAGTAAAAGCAACTTAACTGACAACTTGATAAGTTAAAATGTCCTAACACTACCAATACAAGAGTAACACTTAACTGACCTGAGGAAACCGCTGTACAGACTAAGCAGATATGATGCTATTCCTGTTTTGTCAGTGATCTTGCATACTAATTGTATTTGCTTGGTTATTAAATTATGTCAAGAAATTCATCATTTTCCTCGTACTTGTGAATCATTTTCATTATCGTTCACAAAATAAATTAATTAATAAAACACTATGCTTAATCCTTGGTACGGTTGAATGATAACAATGGCTGAGAGAGCCAGAGCATGAACAATGACCTGTTGTATAACAAGATTTAATTAGAATTTGTTCTTCATACACATGATGGATATATTCAGGTGCACCTCATAATGTCACACTATTAATTTCATTACAATTTCATTTCAATTTCAAATTCATTACTTAGATTCTAACAATTCTTTTAATTCTTTCTCCCTCAGGAACTTGTAGCCCCAACATGGGGGAATTAAATCCTGTCTAGAAACCTCCATCTGGGGTCTAAGGAATACATAATCTATCATAGGTCTTAGAGGTTCAAACATACTGTACAACAGATTCAATACACCAATCAGTAAAAAGTAAATATCAGTTATGCCCTTCTTCTTCATAGGCAATAGCAATCCCTCTTCTCCCTTCCACTGCTTTCACGACTGGAGTTTGTCCAAGTTTCTGTTCCAACCCCTGCCAGCTACGGCCCACCAAGAAAGCGGCTGCAACAGAAAAGAGCCAAAGTGCAGAGTGATATATCAAGAAAGTCTCAAGCCTGTTTACATCAGAGGTACTTGAGGCAATTTATGCCAGCTAACAAATCTTGTGGGCCAGAAGTCTTTCTCAAGGAATTTTGGAAGCAGTTTTGGATAGAGCTTTGTTCATCTTTATGCCTAATGATAGAGGAATTTAGTACAAAGGCAATATTTCCAAATTCTGGAGTTTTCCACGCCAATGCTTTTACTTAAGTTAATTTATTTGGTATTTACCAAATCCGAAATATCATTATTTCATTAATCAGGGAAAAACTATTATGATTCCATTTGTCAGAGGAGGAAGTGTTGACCTCTTCCATAACTATGAAAAGAAACACATCTGGGATCTACACCATTCTATCGAACAAATGCCAACTTTCTTTTGGTCCTCTCTCAAAGAATGTAAGATCATGAACTTGACATGGATTGTTTTTATTATGTTGGTGCTCGATCCACTGAACAACACAAACAATATTGCATATGGAGGTTACAAAGACCCCTTGTCTCTACCTCCTAAATTCTATGCAAAATACTGAACTCAACCCAGACAGGTTGAAACTGTTAATTATTCTCCAGCTATTAAGATGTGGATTGATCAAATAACAGAGTTTACATCTCTTGAGAAATTAACTGTTTATGTGCATCAATGCAACACTGAATTCTTGGTGTAATACCAGACACTCAACAATTTTGTTATCTTTTGTATTGGTTTGTCCAATACAAACCAACCTATGATTTTTACTGATTTGCTCAAAAAAAATCTTAGAATACCCTTTATAGATGAAGAAAAGTGTTCTGAAAAAACTTTCACCCCAAAATTAACATAAAAGTTCTAAACACAACTTCAATTGTTAATCATAAGAGTGAAATCAGCATTTGAGTTTGAACTTCCCCAGAGCTAACCTGCTGTGCTGGTGTGTGCCACCATGAGGGTCTGGTTTCTCTGGACCACAGAAGTGTCAGGTATGCAGTCCACAGGCACTGAAGAGGAGAAATATGTGGATCGTAGAGCCCCAGTAATGAGAGAGATGTCCACTTCCTCCCCATCATCATCCGTATCTGGATTGGGGAAGTCCATGTGTCTGCAAGCCCCTGCAACAGTTTGTACAGTTAACTGATGCATGGCATATTTAGAAAATGTTAAATATTGCTCTTATGACACATAAAATCCGATGAAATCTGTCCATATGGATGGACAACAAGCATAAATGACATTCTATGCCAACTCAATCAGAAATTTGATATTTTGTTGCCCAACCCTTAAGATTTTGCTTGAAAAACTCACCTGGGGTTTTTTCAGGTACGAGTTAAAAAATGGCATTCTATTTTTACATTTTTTATTTCCCCTTCAACCTGGGGTTAGACCTAGAACTAAAAGGGGGCTACAATTAGGACTGAACATTACAAACTGAGTTAAAAAACTGAGATACAAATTTGTAAAAGCGCCCCTCTGCTACAAGTCTTGCATTATTGAATGGTTGAAAGAGATACTTTGGCTATGTTCAAACTACTGCTAAACACGGTGAGTCAAGTTAACACACAGTACAGTTCTGTAAGGGAGTGACAAAGTTGGTCCTTCCTGCTAGAAGCAGGTAGTGAAACCATTTGTCTAGTCCAGTTATTATGCAAATGAGCATGGCCACATGTCCACATGAATGGTAAATAAACTTGAGTACTGTTAGTAGCTGTATAGTGAATAACTGCACAGTTGAAAAAACTATCTACTCAATCACTTCCCTCAAATTTTGTGGTTTGTGCGCACCTAAATTGTTCCATCAACCAAGAATGCATTGAACAAAAAATTAAGCAGGAAAGAGAGGAAGCTGGATTTCTAGTTGCTCTGTGAATTGAAAAGTGACTAACAAATTTGTACATCATTGAAGAACATCTTTCCAGCACAGCCTCCATGCTTACAATGTAACATTATTAGAACTCTCGTTGCAAGCTGATTGCACGGCTACATGATATACTTCAGTGGTGTTAAGTATTTAGCTATCAAAATCTGCCCCTCATTTAGTCAGATTACAAAGGCTAACTTTGAAGATAATTTGCAAATGAGTCTCATTGGAGAGATGGTAGAATCTAATATTGGGGTTTATTTGGGGAGGTCAACGGTTGAGTATCCATATACTTACATAAAAGGTAAGGTCATAGGGGACTGGCTCCAACACATTTTTGGCTTTATTAGTGGGCATTCCAGCTGAGGGCTATACAGGTTTGGCTTGACTCGAATTCTTGGTCCCGTGGAGAAAGGTAGATGCCTCATTAGCATCCCCTGCATCCCATTTAGGTACAGGTGTGGTTTGTAGCCTATACAATCATTTCATTAGATCTATGTCCAGATGCCTAGCAGTGTCTGCGGTTTGGAAAATGGAGTGCACATTTGCACATTTAATGAGACACTAGTAGGGGACAGGGTGTGGGACAACAGTTTTTAACTCATCAAGATACCTGGCTCATCAAATTATCAACTACAAACACAGGGATTATACACTGCCTGGCCAAAAAAAAGTAACCACCTGGATTTAACTAAGCAAATAGGTAAGAGCCTTCCATTGGAGAATTACTGCAGTGATTAATATGTTTTAGCTGGCAACAAGTTATTTAACCCTAACTGATGCAGTGAGTAGCTTCTCATTTCTTAATGTCGGAAGACGTATCCTGTGGTCGTGGAAAAGATGTTAATCTGTTTCAGAAGGGTCAAATGATTGGCCTGCATCAAGCAAAGAAAACAACTAAGGAGATTGCTGAAACTACTAAAATTGGGTTAAGAACTGTCCAACGCATTATTAAAACCTGGAAGGATAGTGGTGAACCATCATCTTCGAGGAAGAAATGTGGTCGGAAAAAAATCTTGAATGATCGTGATCAGCGATCACTTAAACGTTTGGTGAAATCATATTGTAAAAAATCAACAGTAGAACTCACGGCTATGTTTAATAGTGAAAGTAAGAGCATTTCCACACGCACAATGCGAAAGGAACTCAAGGGATTGGGACTAAACAGCTGTGTAGCCTTAAGAAAACCACTTGTCAGTGAGGCTAATCGGGGAAAAAAAGGCTTCAATTTGCTAGGGAGCATAAAGATTGGAAGAAGTTCATGTGGTGTCTGATGAGTCCAGATTTACCCTGTTCCAGAGTGATGGGCGCATCAGGGTAAGAAGAGAGGCAGATGAAGTGATGCACCCATCATGCTTAGTGCCTACTGTACAAGCCTGTGGGGGCAGTGTTATGAACTGGGGTTTCTGCAGTTGGTCAGGTCTAGGTTCAGCAGCGTTATGTGCCCAAAGAATGAGGTCAGCTGACTACCTGAATATACTGAATGTCCAGGTTTTTCCATCAATTGATTTTTTCTTCCCTGATGGCACAGGCATATTCCAAGATGACAATGCCACGATTCATCTGGCTCAAATTGTGAAAGAGTGGTTCAGGGAGCACGAGACATCATTTTCACACATGGATTGGCCACCACAAAGTCCAGACCTTAATCCCATTGAGAATCTTTGGGATGTGCTGGAGAAGACTTTGCGCAGTGGTCCGACTCTCCCATCATCAATACAAGATCTTGGCGAAACATTAATGCAACTCTGGACGGAAATAAATGTTGTGACATTGCAGAAGCTTATCGAAACGATGCCACGGCGAATGCATGCCGTAATCAAAGCTAAAGGCGGTCCAACGAAATATTAGAGTGTGTGACTTTTTTTGGGGGCGGGCAGTGTACTACTCCACTCAAGTGGTTCCAGATTAAACTGACCAAGGATTACTTGTGTACGGTTTGCCTTCAAGGTTTTGGGAATGCCTGATCATTTCTAGCTTCTGGACAGAAGTTGTAAAGACAATATGAGATTACTTGGACTTTCATCCCCTTTCAGCCATGCTCTGTCTTTTAAATGGTGATCAAGATTTGCATCCACCTGTCTGTAGCCACACTTTTTATAATTTTTTTAAATTTGTTTGATTTGTTCCCCAATTTGGTAGCCAATTACACCCTTTATGTATTTGAATTTACCGTCCCCCACGAGTCTGCTGCTCGTCCTTGGAGTCAAGCCAGTTTTTCGCTTACAGGGACGCCTTTCACGCTTCTCGGCAAGCTCTTGCCGGCTCTCCCTCCCCCCTCCCACTGGGGCGGTCAGCCAATTACACCCCCCGATGGGGCTCCTGGCGCAGCCGGGTTTCAAACCATTGCCACAGTGGGCATTTGATCATTTTTAAGGGCATTTCGGTTTTGGCCAAACTTAGCATACTGAAAGAGGTGTGTCGGAACAGTGAAGTTTGAAAAAAAAATGGTCTATTCCCTGAATCCAGTAGTCACACGTGGGCCTGAACTAGAGCCCATTTTACGCCACCTTTTTAGACATAAGGTCCTCAAACTTAAATTATCTTATAATATCCGTCCACACCTACCTGGCAGCAGATCCCTGAAGTCTGTCACATACTCTCCTGTCCACTCCTGGCACTTGTTGCAGGCCACCTCCATCTCAAAGGGTGTCACCACAGGGCAGTAAAACTCACTGGAGTCCAGAAGAGAGCTCTCTGAGCAGGCGATCAGCACGTAGATGTCAATCTCAAGGAAGTTGGCCAGCTTGGGAACATTCAGCTTGCCCATGGCAAACATGTAACTTTTCTTCCCTGCTTTACGGAGTGTATCTTTCAATTGATCAAGAATGGTGAGGTAATTAGCTACACCAAGAGTACCAACCAGGATACCCACCACAGCAGCATCCTTTGCCTTCTCAATCAAATAGTAGCGCTTCATCAATGCCCGGTTAATGTTGATTGTCTCCATCCGCCCTACCATTGTCACAGGATCAAACGAACTGAAAGAGCAACGGTTCCAGGTCATCATGAAGTTTGTTAGGGTCGCTCCCTCTTGCCCTATGTAGAACATACTATAGTCCTCCACCTTACATCCTTCTTTCAAGTTGAACTGTCGCCCAAATTTATGAACATACTCATATCCATTCTGGTATGAATTCGTTTGTGAGCATCCAGTTTCTATGTGTTGACCATGTATCTGTCTAGGAATGTAACACTGACATGCATCCACATGGAGTGTAGAGGCCACCACGTTCGGATAATGACGGCACAGGAGCTCCAGGAGATCATCTTAAGGGAGAAAGCAAAATCACTGTCAGACAACAAACCCTTAAATTGAGCATTTGATAATCAATCAAGAAACTAATCATTGTCAATTTGAAAGGGGTTTGAACTTAAGTGGAGAACACATCCAACTAAATTACTTCTAATGCCAGAATGGTGATTTCTGATAAGATACTACAACTGGATTCTTGGATTAATTGAACAACAAACAAATAGAATATGACTGCCATAGATGATTTCACACTGCCTGTTTTTGAATTCCATAAAGGAAATGGCATGCCAAGACAATTGTTATTTTTCAGGATTACTTATTAGTATGGTTGTGGTTTCCTAATAACATCTTAAACTATCTCCCCCTATAATTTTTAAACTACAGGCGGCAAACTTGGTCAATTTGCGTAACTTGAGTGGCTTCAATTGTTTTTGATGAAAAACTTTATGTTTGGATTATACTGCTGTGGTTAGTTGCTTTAACCAGACGCTATGTTTAAACAAGAAAACATTTTACTTAATGTTAACAAAAATGTTTAGTAAATTCAATGACAAACACACAGCTAGCTAGATAGCATTGAAGATACCCATCTATCCACTAGTGCTAACATTAGCTAGCTAGCTGATATTTTATCTAGCATTTCTTGCTATAAGCCAGATTGCTAATGTTGTGTGCCTATGGTAGTCAACCTTCAGCTAGCTATGTTTATGTTGTTTGCACCTAACTGTGTGACTAATTTAAAAAAGATCCCCTTGGCCCAAATTAATCAGCTGAATTGGCCACGGTTGAGAATGCTAGTCAAGCAGCCAGTCACATAGCTAACATTAGTTACCTCTTTCTCAGGTATCTACGGGTTTGCCAAGCTGTATTGTGAATGTATCATGTCAACATGGACACTTGCTGTTAAGAGCATATGGCAATCTGCTTAGATCATGACTGGAAATTGGCATCACTTTGTGCACATGGTCATTAAGGGATTGCCGCAGAGCAACAAGTAGCATTTCTGGATTACTATCTGCAAAGGTGGTTTTTGACAATCTCTCTTGTTCTAACAGACAGAACAAAGACCCCTCGTCTCTCAGGGATGCAACCTATTGAGTATTGCATCTCTTTTGTGTGATGCACAAACTGATTTCAGGAAATAGGACTCAAAAGTATTCATCTCATCTCATTGACTCACTTGCATCACAGTGTTTAACACAATGTAACTTTAGCTAACTCTAGCTAGCTAGCTAACCAATTAAGGGTAGCAATAAAATGTCTGTTTTAGATCCCAGCTAGCACAGGTGTGGGTCCACCAGCATTTTGCAAATAGATATTACAGAGGGTTATTAGCATATAGTCAAGGCTAGGCAATTGAGAAGAGTATCTGCTGTAATGAGGAGGCACAATAGTTGGTGAACGGTCCTGCCGCTAGTGGACTGCTATAGTGCCGATTTGCTCAACACTGGCATGCCGACAGCTGTTGCAAAGGTGCATGCTTGCTGGGATATTATTTTTTTACTCAACGATGTTTCCAGCCATTAGTCAGTGAGCATCAAATCAAATGTTTGCTTACAAAACCCCATCATAAATTAAAGGAAGTGCAATGTATTATGTATTAATCTCTTTTATTCCTGAAATAACGCTCTATTTCTTATAAAAATATAAGCATAGTGATTTAGAACTGTGATGAGCCACTTTGTCGTGCAGATATACAAAAATTAAGCATAACTGTCAGCCAATCAGAATTGATTATCCAAGCTGTAGTATACATATTAGTAATAACCTTTATTATCTGGCTGCTTAAGCGCCTAAACTGTCATAAACCTAATCATGACTGCAACCAAAAATAATAGCGTATGAGGCAATATCAAAGCTAAGGTACAATTTGTTCACAATGAGACAAGATTTTTCTTTCTGAGTTTGGTTGTGAACTCTCTGTGCTGATAGTGTAGCGGCCTGTGTAGATTCATTTTTCGGTTATATACATGTGTTGTTGCTACAAGAGAAATGTATAATGAACTGCAATGGTATATAAAGAAGTAAATCAACTTTTCACTGAGTTTGTTAAAGAAGATTCTTCAAGGACAAAACAGTTGCAACTAGAGAATAATGATGTTGGTGTCAAGACAGTGTGCTACAGATAATGAGTTATTCGCATGCATATGTATTCAAAGCATAAAAGATGAGACTGGATTACCTATGATATCAGAATAGATGACATCATACAAGATGATGACATGGCTCTGCCTATCAGGATAGAGTTCCTCGAAGGACGACACACATCCCTGTACGTCCACAGGTCTTCTCCCAAACACATACATCAGGGGAAGCCTCCTTGAGGGGCTGAGACATGCCCTTCCATAGTGGACAATACACTGGGCTCCAATGTGCTCTGCTGCAACCTCATCGACACAGCAGCTGAAAAACCAAATCACGCTTAGATTTATTATTTATAAAAGCACTGCCACCTGCTTTTTTAACTAGTTTCAAAGACTCTCTTTGTCCACATTTGCGATAAAAGATCCTAGCTGTTTACATTTAAAAAACATAGTAACAAAACAAAACAAAAGGAAAGCAATGTTTATTAATGTGATTTGCATACTAAAAGAAACAAGTGTGTGATGGGGGCACAATACATTTAAAACTGAAAATGCTGTCAGTGGAAATAAAGTGGATTGTGCTCTCCATTCAGAGAAAATCTGAAATGATTTACCTTTTGGGAAAGGGAGTGACCAGAGACGAGATATTTCAGGATTTTGGCACAGGAAAGGGCACTGTGACATACATTTTGCAGAGGTGAACACTAAAGGGTAGGCTAAACATCACACTCATAGAATACTGGATGTGTAATTGAAATGAAATAAAGTATCATGTACTAAGGAATAAAATAGTAATTTACACCATCAATTACATTTATTTGTTTTACCTACCCACTGAATTACTTTATAACTTGGTAAAAGATAAAATAACATGGGGGAAGGGAGGAGGGGATCAGTTCATGGATTGAATCTATGGCAGCAAGTTAGAATTGTTTGCACAATACTCGATATCCATCCATCCATCCATCCATCCATCCATCCATTGTCTAAGCCGCTTATTCCTGGTCAGGGTCGCGGGGGGGGTGCTGGAGCCTATCCCAGCATGCGTTCGGCGAGAGGCAGGAATACACACCTGGACAGGTCGCCAATCCATCACAGGGCACACACACCATTCACTCACACACTCATACCTACGGGCAATTTAGACTCTCCAATTAGCCTAACGTGCATGTCTTTGGACTGTGGGAGGAAACCGGAGTACCCGGAGGAAACCCACGCGGACACGGGGAGAACATGCAAACTCCGCACAGAAAGGCCCCCGGCCTGGATTCGAACCCGAGACCTTCTTGCTGTGAGGCGACAGTGCTACCCACTGCACCACCGTGCCGCCCCCACTCTCGATATCATAAAAAGTAAATAGCCTATAATAGAGCTGAATTTAAATATTTTCAAAGGTGCTATAAAATACTACTTGTTAAATTTACATATAATGTTGAATGTACTTGTGTATTGATTTGGAACCATGACAAAGCCACTTTAGCTGGAACTACTTCAGGCATGCATATTATGTTTCTCTATGTTGTTTATTGCAAAATAAATCAACACCCTCTTGACCTATCAGAATCAAGTATTTACCCAAACTGTGGTATAATATTAAACTTTCCAGAAAATATTCTAATTTATCTTTCATTGGATAATGTTACGACAGCTTGACATGCATCCGTCCATTTCTCATAATTTGCTAACACATTTGGGCTCCAAGTAACAACAAAGCCTCATTGTATCATTGTCATAGCAGCAGGTGACACTAACTAATAGTTAGTCTTCATTGAATTAACAAAAGTACATAAAACATGGAATCAAGTCTCATTCTTTCAAAATATAATAGGAACCTTTCTAAAACCTCTTTTAAGTGATTAACGAACATGATGCCTATTGGCACATCATTCATTTTGTCTCACAAACCTTGTTCTTTTTCAAGTAATTTTCACAATATTCGATTGAACTGAGCAAAATCAATATAAACATTACACAGACAATACTTAACTTGATGAAGTAAACTGCATGTTTAACTGCACAAACTTGTAGCTGGATTCACAAAAGCAAGTTTCATATAATATTTTTTGTCGATTTTGTGTGTTTGTGCGTGCATGTGCAGTTTTACACTCTGTAAACAAAGTGACAGATACAGCAACAAAACACCATTAAATGTATATATTGCAGACAATTTTAATATTAAAGTCACCCTTGCGTTGTAAAGTAGAATAATGGGTTTTATAAAGGAAAAATGCAACAGAATGGGAACTACCGGCAAATTCCCATTTCCATCTGTGGGCGTGTGTTGGGATGACCTAATTGAATTATATTTCAGCCCAGGATGGACCACCCATTTCACTTATGCAGGTGCGCATCTCAAGTCCACTTATTGGAGGGTGTGCAAAAAGTGCAAAGTTCCTCAAGCCAGAATCGGGCCAGGAATGAAAGGCAATGGAATGTTGCGCATGGTGGTTGCAGCTATATACAGTGCTGCTTGAAAGTTTGTGAACCCTCCAGACATGGTCATTGTTTTTGTACAAAAAAAAAAAAAAAAAAACATATTAAATGTATATCCAAA
The DNA here is from genome assembly GCA_029706075.1 of Aldrovandia affinis. Lineage (NCBI taxonomy): Eukaryota > Metazoa > Chordata > Actinopteri > Notacanthiformes > Halosauridae > Aldrovandia > Aldrovandia affinis. Next base: position 2,205,837 of record JAINUG010000059.1, read on the forward strand.
CACCAATTTGTAAAGCAGACTTTCCAAATAATGGATGTATTTTCATTATTTATTCAACAAAAGTGGTTTATCTCACAAAAACTGAAAATTTGACATGGGTAAAAGTATGTGAACCCTTTTAGTTAGTAGCTTGTGGCACCTCCTTTTGCAGCCATTACTTCAACCAAACGTCTTCTGTAACCACTGACCAGTCTCTCGCATCTGCTGTTGGATTTTTGCCCACTCCTCTCAGAACTCAGCCAGTTGAGAGAGGTTGGAGGGACATCTGGCATGTACCGCCCGCCTCAGGTCTAGCCACAAATTTCTATAGGATTGAGGTCCAGACTTTGACTAAGCCAATCCAGAGTATGAATCCTCTTTCTTATAAGCCATTCCTTGGTAGTTTTGCTGGTATGCTTTGGGTCATTGTCTTGTTGCAGAACCCATTTTCGACCCAGCTTCAACTCCCTGACTGATGGCAGGAGATTCTGATCAATTATTTGTTGATAGGCATGAGAATTCATGTTTCCTTGGATAATATGGAGTCGTCCAGGTCCGGAGGCAGAAAAGCTGCCCCAGACCTTCACATATCCACCACCATGCTTCACTGTTGGTAGGAGGTTCTTTTCTTGGTATGCAGTGTTGGCTTTTCTCCAAACATAGTGGTTTTGATTGTGACCAAATCATTCTATCTTGGACTCATCTGTCCAGAGAATGGACTTCCAGAAGGCCTCTGGTTTGTCCAAGTGTTCTCTGGCAAAGTTGAAACGGGCAGCTTTGTTCTTTCTTGAGAGCAGAGGCTTCTTTATAGCAACCCTCCCATGAATGTCATGTCTATTCAATTTTCGTCTGATTGTAGGCGCATGTACATTTACCCCAGATGCTGCCAGAGAGGTCTGCAACTCTCTAGAGGTGATGTGTGGGTTGGCCTTTACCTGATTTATTATTTTTCTGGTGCTTCTTGGTGATAGTTTTGATGAGCGTCCACTTCTAGGCAGAGTTGCGGTCATGTTGAATGCTCTCCATTTGTAAATGATTTGTCTTACAGTGGATGGATGGAGCTGGAATCTTTTGGAGATGGTCTTATAGCTTTCCCCAGACTAATGGGCTGTCAGTACCTTCTTCCTGATGTCCTCGGATATCTCCTTTCCTCTCGGCATTGTTGATCTGTGTAGGTACACCTTGGCACTACAGTGGTTTGGTTGGTTTCCTCTCTCTTTTAATCTGTGTTGCCCAACCCTTTTCCTAAGGATGTCTCATTTGATTGGTCTGCTTAATTGATTAATTAAGCACCCAAATGTGTTTCACCTGAATCTATTACCTACTTGATTTTACCAATGCAGCAGGGGGTTCACTTACTTTTGCACATACACTAATTCCATGTTTCATGTAGTTTTTTGGCTACTCACACAATTCCCTCTAAACAAGTACATGCAACTGATAAACATAAACCTGACATTTCATATATAGAAAACTGGTGATGATAAAATAAGAAAATCATGGTAAAACAACAGAAAACTCTAAACTGCTCAAGGGGTTCACATACTTTCAAGCAGCACTGTATATATACAGTGCCTTGCTTGGATTTTAAATTATATGTTCAAATTTTTGTTAATATTTTTTATTCAAAACTCACATGCTCAAACTGAATTTTTATAAATAAGTAATTAGTTATGTCAGCAAATATTGAATCTGCCTGTACTTTGCTCCGTCCATTATTCCTTCTATTCTGGCAAGTTCCCCAGTGCCTGCTGAACAGACGCATCCCCATAGCATGATGCTGCTACCACCATGCTTCACTGTAAGTATGGTGCTACAAGGGGCATAGGCAGTGTTTGCGCCATACAAAATGCTTTGCATTTTGACCAAAAAGGTCTATTTTAGTCTCATCTGTCAACAAAACCTATTCCCACATCTTAGCTGGATCACTGGATTGCTGGATGCACTCTCTAGCAAATTCCAGGTGGGCTTTGAGATGTTTTGTTTTAAGTAATGGCTTTTTTTGCCACCCTACCATACAGGCCAATATTATGCAGTGCTCTTTATATTGTTGACTTATATTGGGTTGAAAGATGGAAATGACATCTGTATCACACCCATTACGCGATGCATAGCGCTTAGATATGGACTCTGACGTTCAACACAGCTGTAAAAACACCAAAGGGGGCACCCCAAACTCACCCCTCCCTACAAACAGTGGAAATTACATCTGTGTTTTTGAACAAGGTAATTTACCATCTTCAAAGGATAATGCCTCCTGTTTTAAGGTAATTAATGAAAGATGCTGATGTAGGAACTGTGGATAATATGCAAATTGCCAGTGACATTACAGCAGAATTTGGCATCTGCACAGTTGTAGGGGTTGCGTTAAGAAATTATGAATGGGGAAATAGCATTGTCTAATGCTAAGCTAGCTACAAAAGATTATCTTGGAGGGGGGCAAAAACGTTTTATTGAATGTTTTTTCATTATAGCGGCTACTTAGAGTTGCTTCGGTAGGGGTAAACAAGCGCATAGGGTCATTCGTTTTTAAAAAACGTCCGCAAGTGAACCATTTTCAGCATTTATGAATGGGAAATTTGCACTTATTATTGATTACGAGTGTATTTGTCGACTTCGGAGACACTGACTGCATTACTTCGGCATTAGCTTCAACATTTGTGAAGTTTGCGACAACATTTGAGAAGCTTGCGATAGTTGGGTAGAACTTACGGTCGTATAGTTGCAAAGCAACATGGGCAATTGAGTGTTAGGCTTTTTGAAGTGTGTGTGAAGAGTTATTTATTTATTTATAGCAGTTAAACTTAGGTATGTTTCCGTGTGATAAATTGTTATATTTTTCACTATAGTGATTTTTTTTTAATAGAGCGAGGTTTAAAAAGGGATGTACACAAATTTCACAAACATTTATTTAAAATACATGTACTTTTACAGTTAACAGTCATTCTAATGCTGTACACCATGACTGGTTACACACTGTTGGCAACTCTGTTCATTGTCTAAACGGATAATCTGTAAGAAAGAAAATACTCTATATTAGGCTATGATAATGATGATATAGGAGCATTGTAGTCTTTGGAGGAAGTTTTGTGTTTTGCTTGTGGCGAATATCATTGTGTATTGAAAAGCGCTAATTAATAAGTTCAATCTAGCACTAGATGTTCATGTCTTGGACAGGTATGAGAAGCCTCACAGGCATGGTTTAAGTAATACTCTGGGAAATTGGGGAGCGTTATTCTGCATAATGATCTAAAGTTGTCATCGCTAGATGTTGTAGATACAGGAATGGTCTCATCATTTATCAACATACCCCTCAAATGTCACAATCAAACTTCCTTACTTTGTTTAATGAAATACAATACAATCGATAGTGTGTCATGTTCAGGTTTCGTAGTTCGTGGTATGCGCTCGTTCATATGCTCATTTAGGTTTATCAAATACAATTCTAACCCAAAAGAATTTTGGCTGCGGACGCATAATGAGTGTTTTGTAACGATGAGCAGTTACATAGCCATAACTAATGCTAAATGTTTGCGCTGCCATTTTGCTTGATAGCCACGTTTGCTACGTCCTGTGTATCTTAGCCATTAGGGCTAACTGGTTGCTCATTCACTTAATTGTGATAAAGATGGTATCACGATCATGAAAAAGCAAACATTTCTGGATGTTCCTTCAGCAGTCAGCGTTACAGTATTTCCATAGATTCTGCTCACTTCTCAAAAGTAGGCTTAAAACAAATTAAACAGGACTTTTTTTCCCGCATTGTAGCCTAATCTTCACGCTCAGAACTGCTCAGTTTGAATAACAACAATCACAGTAGGCCTACATATGAAAGTCGCTAATAGGTTCTGATTCATTTGAACCGAAAAACATAAAATGAAGACGTAGGCCTTCAATATGGTTGTTGAAAAAAACACTATTGTACACTGATTCCTCATCCTTGTGAGTATAGCTTTGCCAATTTGAAACTGAGGACACCCATTTAAAAATGAAAGAACAAACAGAAACCTATAAGACTTTGGTTCAATTAGGTAAACATAGACAGAATCCCATGTAAAATTGATGTAGCCTGTATTTGTAGTTTTTTGCCCTTAAATGCTATACTGGGCTCTTAAATTCTTTATTTTTATTTTATGAAGCAAAATGTTTTAAGTAATGAACAACCTTAATCTCACAAAATATACTGTGATATATTGAAATTACACAATTAAAGATTCATTTCATTTTTTAAATTGTGGAAGTAAAAATATTGTATTAAGTTGTAATGCTAGAAAACATCCACAGGGGACCCGCAGACACTAATTAACTCTTCATGTTGCCCCACAGCTCCAATTACCTGTAAGTTAACGCCCCGTTACCTCCCTTTTGTGAGTGTTCACTCCCTTTCCGTTGTGTTGGATATAAATATCACATTTGAATTTGAAGGCGGGAGATTCACTGTCCTGCGTGACACGGTTCTCCGTGCAGCTGTTCGTAATTAAAGCTTTAATACTGTTTAAAGAAATCCTACTGAGTTTTAATTTCCACGCCAATTTTGGTGCCTTCGACCCGGGACTGCAGAGCGGGACTGCAGAGCGACACTCGACAGAGCGGCCTCTCTTCCACTGACGGGGACCAGACATACACCACTGCGCAATAGAAAGAATGGTTGGGGCCTTATTGAAAACCCATTATAGTGGCATTTGACTGTTTCCAGCCAGAGGAAGGTGAGTGACGCGACAGAGAGGCTCGCGGTCCGCAATTACAGGGACACAGGAAAGAGTTTGTTTAAACAGTAGCCAACATGTTTGAGGAGGTTAACCGATAACAGAGCAACTTTTACGAAAGTTTAGCTATGGTTATAGTCGGAAAGGCAGATCATTTATTGGATTAGGTACTGAGAATGCTTAACTGATAAACGTATTGATCAGGACTTGGTAAGCGTGGATATGAGGGAACAGTACGGTTAAAGGAAAAAGCTATGGTAATAGTGGATCAATTCGGGGATTAGGTATTTAAAATGCTTAGCTTCGGATACGAATAATCGCGTAAATCTGGTGATGCGGTAGGTGAAACGAACGGGCTGGTTTGGTCGAGGTAGTTGTTGGCATCTGTTATATCTGGGAAAGTAAAATATTCCATTGGCCTTGCGCATTGTAAAAAGAGAATATTTTACTTGTTGTACAACATGGAAAAACTAGTCTAGTTGGAAACTCCGCGGAGAGATATGTTCATATGGCTTTGCGTATTCTCTTACTCCATTAGCCTTACGCATAGTAATAGGGCACATTAAGCTATTGTCTAGGGCAGGGGTCGGCAACCTGCGGCTCCGGAGCCGCATGCGGCTCTTTCAGCCTTATGTTGCGGCTCCGCGTGGCTTGGGAAAATAAATAATAAGTATCCAATTGAATCGGGCGCAAAATTGGGCGAATTTTTTTTGGGCGTAGCACCCCCCGTCGACAGAAAATCCGAGGGGCGCAAGAATTATTTTCGCGTTGCACCCCCGGTCCGCTTTTTTTTTGCTGCGACCGATTCATTTGCACCCCCCGTCGACAGAAAATGGTGCGGCTCCCAGTGTTTTCTTTTCCGTGGAAACTCTTTGAGTGTTATGGGTTGCCGACCCCTGGTCTAGGGTGCGGTGGGTCAATTATTGGATTAGATATTTAAAATATCTAGCTGGTAATACACTTATGTTCTAAACATTTCAAAACATAAAAATTACTTTCTGCTGGGAAAATAAATATGTTAGTTGTATGTTATTTAAAGAATACAAATTGGCTTGTCAGTAATGTATCAAGACACATTTAATGTTTTAACTTGTCTAATAAACTAACGATCACCTTTAGATAAGGTTTTATTTACGTACATGTAAACTGTTTTATGCTTTATGTTTTCAGAGCAACAACTTACGTTCTTATTTCCATTGCTTACAGAAATGTGTTGTGATATCCATTCTCAATTTTGCTAATTGTTTTAATAGAGAAGGAAAATGTTTGTAAAGCTAAACCTAAACATTTCAACATTAGTGTTAAAGGTTAAAGAATGAAGTCAAAGGCTTAACATGTTGAGCAATTTCCAGTATGCTGTATAGGGTTAACATTTTCAAATGACTGATTTTGAGAAATCATAGCAAGACTTCCCTGTCATTCTGCTCAAACAGTATAATGAAAGCAGGCAATGAAATTGAGATTTCATTTAAGGTAATTCCTCTCTTTCACAACATTAAAGCCTGCGTGTTACAAAATGTACGCGAAATGTGGCCTAAATTATAGAAAATATTAAATTGTAAAAAAAGACAATTTGTCTTTACAAAGTAAATATTCTGACGACAACTGTGCATTGTGTTGATAAAGGATAGTACAGATCTTTCAGGTTGCAAGATTTCAAGTCTTTTACTTAAGCAATGATCCCAAAGAGTCAATTACATAAACACTATGTGAGGCCTCTCATATTTAACAGCCTCTCACACCAACAATCTGCGTGTGTACGCTTATGTTCAAAACATACAAAAATACTTTTATATTAGTTAAATAACTTAATTAAATAATTTGATTTACCATATGCTTCAAGAACTGTGTGTGCTTTAATAAGCTGAAAAACTGTTCACTTGCACTAAACACCTAACGAGATAATAATGACCAACCAGCTATTTCATAAAATATTTCATATGCGCTTGTTTACCCCTACCGAAGCAACTCTGAGTAGTCTCTATAATGAAAAAACATTCAATAAAACGTTCTTGCCCCCCTCCAAGGTAATCTTTTGTAGCTAGCTTAGCATTAGACAACGCTATTTCCCCATTCATAATCTCTTAACGCAACCAATGAACCCCTGCAACTGCACAGATGCCAAATTCTGCTGTAACATCACCGGGCGATTTGCATATTACCCACAGTTCCTACATCAGCGTCTTTCGTTAATTACCTTAAAACAGGAGGCATTATCCTTTGCAGACGGTAAATTACCTTGTTCAAAAACACAGATGTAATTTCCACCGTTTGTAGGGAGGGGTGAGTTTGGGGTGCCCCCTTTGGTGTTTTTACAGCTGTTTTTAATGTCAGAGTCCATATCTAAGGGCTATGCATCGCGTAATGGGTGTGACTTTAATCAAAAACACAGATGTCATTTCCACTGAGGGTAGGTAGGGCGGGCGGGGGAGGCATTTGCTCTGAAAATCTAGACATATCAACCAGGTCAACGGGGGGCCCCGCCCCCTCACCAAAAGGTTTCTTACTTGGGAACCACGATGTCAAAAGGATTTATCGCGTAATGTGTGTGAGTTTAATCAAAAACACAGATGTAATTTCCATCTTTCAAACCCCCTTCAGAGGTGTCACAAGAGAGGTTGTCGGAAGGGAGACGCAAGGGTGGGAACCCCTTCGGAGGCGTCATGTGAGGGTGGTGGGAGATCTGGGTAGGGTACCCCCCTCACCAAAAGTGCCACATTTTGCCATTGCGAGTCTATGTTGCTAACAAAAAACCCAGATCGGCTTGTGGCGTGTAAGTATCCTACCCGATAGCCATTTTTTTATTACAATTCAACGTCTTTCGTTAATTACCTTAAAACAGGATGTCGGGGGCTGGGGAGGATGCGGGGTGGCGGGACCCCCCCAGGGTCAAAAGGTGATATCATAGCTCCTAGACCAGGGGTCGGCAACCTGTAACACTCAAAGAGCCATTTGGACCCGGTTTCCACGGAAAAGAAAACAGGGGGGGGGGGGGTGCTACGCGAAAAAAAAGGTGCGACCAGTTGATTTATTTCGCGGACCGGGGGGTGCAACGCGAAATAAAAGTTTGCGCCTAATTTTGCGCCCGATTCAATTGGATACTTTTTCTTTATTTTCCCAAACCACGCGGAGCCGCAACAAAAGGCTGAAAGAGCCGCATGCGGCTCCGGAGCCGCAGGTTGCCGACCCCTGTCCTAGACAGTATGGTGAAAATGCATGGCACTTGGGAGGTGTGTTAAGGGTGGTAGAAACCATGGTATATTCAAATTGATTAATAAATGTTACATTAATAATAAAGTTATTGCTTGTCTGTTATTTTCATTGGCGAATTGGGCTCTACTGACTGAAAGTATATTCAACTGAATATATGTTGAATAAATATGCATTGTGAATAAATATGCATCCTCACTAAAAAGTTGAGACGGTTTCAACTGACTAACACACTTGAACAGTGCATTAAAGTGGTGAGCCACCAAGCAGCTCGTTGCAATGCTTTTTACTTTTCAACTAACCTCCTTCAACTGCTTGTCACAACAAGGTATATTACCTGCCATAGGATGTGTCTCCTAGGATGTATAGTTTTGCTCCCGTTTCACTTTCAAGCTTTGAAGCTATCTGCACTGAATCAATCAGCAGGTCATCTGGGAACTGCAGGGCAACCTAAGAGACAAGAAAATATTTTGTATACATCTGAAATTACATTTAATTATTCTTATTCACTTTATCTTTAAAGTTTACACTTAACTTTTGAAATCATGAGAAACATCTCTGGGGAAATCAATTGGTTGATGAAATAAGTACAGTAAAACTTACTGAACGCAGAATAGAATAGAATATTCTTTATTGCCATGTCACACAAGGTAATTGGAATTGGTCTCTTGGCATTTTTCATCAGTACGGCACCCCTGGAGCAGTTAGGGGTTCCGTGCCTTGCTCAAGGGCACTTTGGCAGTGCCCCAGGAAGTAAGCTACCCCACGGCTTCCAGTTTATTGTTTTTCTGTTTGGCCTTCCTGGGTTACGAATCAGCAACCCTCCGCTTGCCAGCCCATGTCGCTAACCACTGAGCCACTGCCACCCCCAAACCTCTATGAGGCCTGAAGTAGCATATGTACACTACCGGTCAAAGGTTTTAGATCACCTCCATTTTTCCAGTTTTTATTGAAATTTACACAGTTTAATGTTTAATTGTACAAAATAAACAAATAAACAATTGGAGATCAAAAAGAAATCATAGAATTGTTTTGTTTAACAAAATGTAATAAAAATGTTTGACTCATCAAAGTAGACACCTTTTGCAGATATAACAGCCGAACACACTAGTGGCATTCTTTCTACAATGAAAATAAAATATTGTTCGTAAAGTTCTTCCCAACACTTCTTCCAGTCTTCAGTAGTCCCCTGGCGGTGCTTCATGGCCCAGGCAAGCCTCTTTTTCATATTTTGCCATCTTAGCAATGGCTTTCTTACTGCCACTCGACCTGTCAAACCTGCAGCTCAAAGTCTTCTCTTCACAGTTGAAACTGAGACTTCCTTACTTCGACCAGTGTTAAGCTGTGCTTGAAGCTGTTGTCCTGTGAGCCGCCTATCACGCAAGCTGTTGACTCTCAGAAACTTATCTTCTGAGTTTGTTGTGGCTTTGGGTCTGCCAGACCTCTTCCTGTCATAGTCTCCTCCAGTTTCCAAGTGCCTTTTGATGGTGTAGGAAACTGTACTCACTGACACCATGGCCTTTTTGCAATTTCTCTAAAGGAAAGACCTACACCTTTAAGGATTATAATGGTCTGTCTGTCTTCCTTTGTTAATTGCCTTTTTCTCGCCATTACGATAGCAATACTACTTCCTGCAGTGCAATACTGTCCAAATAATTTCAGTACAAATTTGAAAAATCGGGGTGTTCTAAAACTTTTGACCGGAAGTGTATAATTTTTATTTATTTTTGGTATTGTTTTAGTTTCCCCCAATTTGGTTGTCAATTATACCCTCTATTTACTTCAATTCACCCTGGGCACAAAAGCACACCCTCTCAATGTCCAGAATTTTTTTGCTTTTTTCACTTTGCTGAAAATTATCAATTTGGTTTTGGATTGGGTTCACCATTATCAACCATACATTGCTGAAGATTTTATATAGGCGGCAGTGTTAGCATAATGGTTAAGGAACTGGGCTTGTAACACAAAGGTTGCAGGTTCGATCCCAGGTGGGGCACTGCCATTGTACCCTTGAGCAAGGTACTTAACCTGAATTGCTTCAGTAAATATCCAGCTGTATAAATGGGTTGTATGTAAAAGAAATGTGAAACAGTGGATAAAAGCGTCTGGATAAAAGCATCTGCTAAATGCCTGTAATGTAATGTAATGTAATATCGATTAGATTAAATTAGATTAAATTCTAAACAAAACAATTCCATGATTTCTTTTTTGATCTCCAATTGTTAATTTGTTCTGCTTTAATTTCAGAGTACATTGAAACATTAAACTGCGTAAATTTCAATAAAAAATGGAAAAATGTAGGTGTTCTAAAACTTTTGACTGGTAGTGTATGTATATATATATACATATATATATATATATATATACATATAATTTTGTACATACAGGGCTACACCCCAAACAAACTGAGCAGATGGGTAACAGCTTTGCTAAGAGCTCCCGTTGTGAACATTTAATAAATTCAAAAGACTTGCACTCACCTTATGGAAATTATTCTTATTTATGAAATCAGAAGTTTCCTTTATCTGATACATTGCTTCGAAGCCGCCCCCTTCGGTGTTCCTGTTCATTGTCGCAGTATGCTGGGATTTCTGGGTGTCCTGATAACAATCGCTGGTGAACTTGGCCATCATGGTTTTGAAAACTATTTGGAAAAGGGAATGTGTAGAAAACAGTATCTCAAAATGATCCTGTCAAATTATTCACAATTTCAACAGAACACATTTTAAATATGAATTAAATCCGATAGGTCACATTAAATGGGGAAAATGTGGCTGCATGCTTCTGTATTTTAAAAATGATTAAAATCTGCACAATGAATCTTCAAATAATGCTTTAGTTCATGAATTAGTCCAAGTTATTTGTTATAGTCCTAATATACACAGTAGATATAAATAGTATTCACTCCCTTGGACTTTTTACATATTTAATTTTGTTACAACATAACAGCAAAATAGATTTAATTGGGATTTCTTGCTACTGGTCAAAAGAAATACCAAATAATGTGAAACATTAAATTATTTTCCAAAAAAACAATAATTGATTCCATAAGTACTCACACCTTTTAAGACACGCCTAAATAAACTCTGGTGCAATAAATCAAGGGGAAGTCAAGGCGAACAGTGTTGAAAATAATTACGGCATACGCCAAACAAGGAAATACTGCATCAGAAAAGAGGAACAGTGGTCGCAAGTCAAAGCTCACCAACAGGGATAGATGAACACTTAACAGGATAGTTGGTGTAATGTGCACAAAACTTGTGGCCTGGACTTCTGAACAGGAAACTAGGTTTATCTCATAATTGACAATGCTTTACACCGTATATGTTTCTGTAAATACTTTAAAATGACAAAAAACACATGTAACAATGAACAAAATGAAGATCAAAGAAATGTTCAAGAAAATTAGATAGAAAATTTAATCTAGGATTCCTCAAAATAGCCACCCTTTGCTGTGATAACAGCCTCACAAACACGGGCCATTCGGTTAATAAGTTTCAGCTGAAAATCACCCGATATGTCTTTCCAGCTCTCCTACAGCAATTCCCAGAGAAACTTGTGGGTTGCTTTGCTTTGACTCTTCTATCCAGTTCGTCCCATACAATTTCTATGGGATTGAGGTCTGGACACTGGGCAGGCCAGGTCATCAGTTTGAGTTGTCCTTCACGTTCCTCCTTCACCAGGTAGTTCTTGCACAACTTCAAGGTGTGTTTCGGGTCGTTATCTTTCTGAAGAATGAAGGAGTGCCTGATTAGCCATAGTCCAAATGGAAGGTGTACTCAAACTTTCAACTGGTACTGTACATATATATATATATATATATGACTGCCTTTTCACATCTGCATAAGATTTTTTGCTTGCCTCTGCCTCTTTTTTATGCCATACATTCTTCATATTCCTTTTCGTGATAACTTCTCAAATGATGGAATAGATTAGATGTACTCCCGTCTGCCACTGGGAACGCTTTGTTAGAGTACTTGCAGAACACAACTTTCTGCTCTGTCAGCTCATTTGTAACCAAACTAACCCCATGCAACTGATGTGCCTTTCTTAGGGACTAAACTTGGTTCCGCCATTTACAAGTATGACATGTAGCACAGTACAACGAGTATCTGAAAGCCATAGTGGCTACTAAGAAAGTTCAACCACCACCTCGACTCAAGTCTTTGCTAACCAATGCATTTGAGAAAGGCCAAAAGTTAACTGGGACAGTGCCAGAGCTAAAGGGATCACAAACAAGGTGATGGAGTTCATCGCCTTAGATGACCAGCCTTTCTCCGTTGTGGAGGACGTGGTTTCAGAGGCTGATGGAGCATATTGAGCCACGCTACACACTGCCCAGTCGGCATTATTTCGCTGGCGTCTCTCTACCTGACATATAAAGTGTTATGGACACACACATTAACGAGCTACTAGCCCATGACATCTCAGCCATCCATTTTACGACTGACATATGGAGTTCCAATGTCAGTCCTATTAGCATGCTTAGCCTCACAGCCCAACAGATAGACAAAGATCTCAAGTTGATTAAAGCGGTATTGCAGTCAAAGGAGTTTGCAGGGTCTCACAGAGCAACGTTAATCTCTGCGGTATCGAGAAAATGTTTGACATATGGAAAATAGACAAATCACAGGTTCATGCTGTCGTGAGGGATAATGCCAAGAATATGGTTAAAGCGATGAAGGACAGTCATCTCACCAGTTTTGGATGCATGGCACATACACTACTGGTCAAAGGTTTTAGAACACCCCCATTTTTCCAGTTTTTACAGAAATTTAAGCAGTTCAAGTGGTAGCATGTTTTAGGCAACATTATATAAAGAATGTACATTTTTTGGCAGTGAGTACAGTTTCTACACCATCAAAAGGCACTTGGAAACTTGAGGAAACTCTGACAGGAAGAGGTCTGGCAGACCCAAAGCCACAACAAAATCAGAAGACAAGTTTCTGAGAGTCAACAGCTTGCGTGATAAGCGGCTCACAGGACAACAGCTTCAAGCACAGCTTAACACTGGTCGAAGTAAGGAAGTCTCAGTTTCAACTGTGAAGAGAAGACTTCGAGCTGCAGGTTTGACAGGTCGAGTGGCAGTAAGAAAGTCATTGCTAAGATGGCAAAATAAGAAAAAGAGGTTTGCCTGGGCCATGAAGCACCGCCAGTGAACTACTGAAGACTGGAAGAAGGTCTTATGGACTAATGGATCCAGATTTGATGAATCCATCACGTAGGGTTTTCGTATGCCATCAAGTAGGCAAAATGATGGTTCCTCAACTGTCAAACATGGAGGAGGAAGCGTGATGGTCTGGGGCTCTTTTGCTGGATCCAGAGTCGACGACTTGCACAGAGTGACTGACACCCTGGACCAAAAAGGCTACCACAGCATTTAGCAGCGCCATGCAATACCCTCTGGTCTACGCGTAATTGGTCAGGGGTTCATCCTACAGCAAAATAATGACCCAAAACATACCTCCAGGCTATGTCAGAACTACCTTAGAAGAAAATAACAAGACGGTAGGCTTCAAATCATGGAATGGCCAGCACAGTCTCCAGACTTAAACCCCATTGAGCTGGTTTGGGATGAACTGGACAGAAGGGTCAGCGGAGCATCTCGGATGGGGTGGCAATAGGCAGAAAGCTAGTAGGTCACTTTAAGTATTCCCCGCTTGCCTACTCACGCTTACAGGCTGTGCAGGCTCAGTTGGGGATGCCACCAAAAAGGCTCCAGCAAGATGTTCCCACACGCTGGAACAGTACCTTTTATATGATGGAAAGCCTTCTGGAGCAAAAGCGTGCACTGGCTGCATACGGTGCAGATTATGACCTCCCCGCAACACTCAGTGCACACCAGTGGGGACTAGTTCAAAATATGCTCACACTTCTCTCCCGGTTTGAACAACTGACGAGAGAAAGCAGCGCATCTAAGGCATTAGCTGCCGACGTGATTCCTGAGGGATGGCCTTGAAGTGAGAGCCCTGAGACACCTTTTGAGCAAGGATGCTGACACAGACCGTGGTGTCAAAACAACAAAGACCACAGTGTTAGAGGCTACAAATAAACACTTTGCAAAAGTTAAAGACTTAGCTTTCTATACCATAACCGATCCTCTTTTACTTTTTCCAAATTACCATCCTTCCAATGCTTAATTATGGAGACATCTGGTACAGTGGTGCTAGTAGGGGTGCCCTTGAGCAGCTAGATGTTCTGTACCACTCTGCCATCAGATTCACCACCAATGATCCCTACAAAACCCATCACTGCAACCTGTACTCCTCCATAAATTGGCCATCTCTGCACACCAGATGAAAAGTTCACTGGCTCACATTCATTCATCCATTGCCCTCCAAATCAATGGGCCAACTCCTACCATACTAGCCACTGTATATCGACCACCCAAGCCCAATAGTGATTTCCTAGATTAATTCTCTGTTTTTCTAACCTCCTAATGCTCCTTCTCCCATAATATAATATTGCTTGGAGATTTTAATGTTCACTTGGACAATGTCAACAGTACCCTTACAAAGGACTTTACATCATGCCTGGACAGCTCTGGATTACAACAATATATTGACTTTCCTATCCACTCTAAAGGACATATTCTTGATCTAGTTTGCTGCTCCGGTGTAACTCCCCTTAATTGTACTGCATTTGATTTGCCCATTTCTGATCACAAGTTTGTATCTTTCAATATCAAACTAAAATCACCTAAAACAAATCTGTCACGTCCCATCTCATTTCGTAACATTAAGAATATTGATTTATCTGCTCTATCCAGTGGAATCAATAACCTCCCAAGCATAGAACATTTATCCACTCCTGACGAACTGGTCTCATTCTACAATGATGAACTCCATAGTCATTTAAATGCCCATGCACCGTTAAAAACCCGCTCGGTCTCCTTTACCCATTCTGCACCGTGGTTTACACCTGAGCTACGCCAATTTAAAGCTAAAGGTCGCCACCTGGAACGCCTTTATGTGAAAACTGGCCTTGTTGTTCACAAAGATACATATAACAGTCACATACTGAACTACAAAGATGCTCTCTCCACTGCAAAATGTACCTATTATGCTAACTTAATTAGGTCAGGTGAAGGGAACACAAGAGCCCTGTTTTCCACGGTTAAGACTATCCTACGGCCCCCAGACACTCTTGCTCCTCATATGTATTCTGTTGCTCAGTGTAACAATTTTATGACCTTTTTTAATGCCAAGATTGAAAATATCCATCAACAATTTACCTCTTCTATCAATACTACATACAGTTCACTCTGTCTTCTGATGTTTCTGTGTTTTCCTCTCCATCTAGTTTTGAACTTCCAACTGTGGGTGAAATATCTGGTCTCATCCGTAAATCTAAATCATCTACCTGTCAGCTAGACCCCCTCCCTACTCACCTAGTAAAAGTCTGTCTATCTTCCCTGTCCTCTCTAATCACTGATATCATACACTCCTCCCTTACCTCTGGTCTTGTTCCCTCATCTCTCAAAACAGCTGCAATAACTCCTATACTCAAGAAACCTGGTGCAGACCCCAAAAATATGAATAATTTTCATCCTATTTCAAATTTACCATTTCTCTCCAAGATACTTGAAAAAGCAGTTGCAGCCCAGGTACACGCCCACTTGACCAACAACAACCTGTTTGAGCAATTCCTTTTCACAGTACTGAGACAGCTATGGTGAAAATCACAAATGATCTATTAATGGCCGCTGATTCTGGGCTCTTAACCATACTTGTGCTTCTCGATCTGTCTGCAGCCTTTGATACCATCTCACATAACATCCTCCTAGATAGATTAGCCTCCATTGGAATCACTGGCACCCCCCCATGACTGGTTTACATCATACCTCTCTGGCTGCACTCAGTTTGTCCAGCTCAAAAATCTAAGATCACAGCCCACTCCAGTCACCACCGGTGTTCCCCAGGGATCTGTTTTGGGCCCCCTCCTATTCATAATTTAGCTCCTACCCCGTGGCAATATTTTCAGGAAATTTGGACTTCAATTTCACTGCTACGCGGATGACACCCAGCTCTAGCTATACACTAAGCCAAATCCTGCCCTCCCACCCACTTCCCTCTCCTACTGTTTGCTGGAAATCAAATCCTGGTTCTCAATCAACTTCCTAAAACTTAACAGTGATAAAACAGTTGACAATTACCATTGCCAATTCCACAGTTTCCCCTTCCCCTCAGGTTAAGAGTCTGGGTGTCATCCTGGACAGCACATTATCTTTTGAATCACACATCAACAATGTCACTCGGTCTGCATACTTTCACCTACACAACATACATCGTCTCCGTCCATCACTTACACCTACCAGTACTGCCATTCTTGTCCACGCCCTGGTCACGTCCCATATAGACTACTGCAACGCCATCCTCTTTGGCCTTCCACACAAATGTCTCCATAAACTCCAACTGGTCCAGAACTCAGCTGCATGTATCATTACCAGAACTCCTTCCACTGACCATATCACTCCAATTCTCCAACAACTTAATTGGCTCCCCATTAAATTCCGTATTCATTTTAAAATTCTCCTTCTTACCTTTAAAGCTCTCCATAGCCTAGCACCTTCATATCTCTCTGAACTCCATCTTACATACACTCCCTCCCGTAGTCTCAGATCCTCCTCTGCCAGCCAACTTGTCACACCTTCTGCCCGCTTGACCACTATGGGATCTAGAGCCTTCAGCCATTCTGCACCCTGCCTCTGGAACTCTCTGCCACCAAACATTCGAAATATTGACACTCTCTCCACTTCCAAATCCAGTCTCAAAACACACCTCTTCACTTTGGCATATTTGGTTTGACCTGTTGTATATTGTTTTTTATCTGTTATATCTGATTTTGCTTTGTTGATTTTATAATGTTTTGATATGTTGTTTTAACTATGTCTTGTAAGGTGTCCTTGAGAGCCTTGAAAGGCACCCATAAATACAATTTATTATTATTATTATTATTAAAACCCTCCTTGGTCTGACCCCACCTTATCTGCAAAACCTCTTACTATACTCCTCTACATATAATACCCGATCTTCTAACCACATTCTCTTAAATGTTCCCAAAACATGCATTCAACTTTGCTGCACCCAATGATTGGAATGAGTTACAAAAATCTCTAAAACTGGACAACCTTATCTCTCTAACTTATCTCTCTTATCTTTCAAGGACTCTATCATGGACATTCTCACAGACACGTGTAACTGCTTTCCATCCTCACAATAATATAAATAGTTTGGTGTTTGTCTCATGCCTGCCCCAACTCTTAATTGTGCTTATGTCCTGTCTCTTATGATGTTGTGCATATTTTTGTGCTGTTTTTTTATATATGCTTACTGTTATTTATTGCCTTATGCATTTGCATTGAATTGTGTTTGCCTCCTAATGTCCCTGTTATTCCTGCGGTCTTGTGTTTTTGCTATTTGCTGTATGTAACTCTTTGTTATTGTCTGACCTGTCCCTCAGCACTGAACATTCTGCTTGTCCAATTCAGTGTTGAATGTTCTGTCTGTCAATTTTTTAAATATATTTTTAATCCCCTCCCCTTTCCCCTCAAGAGGCTAATTACCTCTTGCCAGGCCATCCTTGTAAATAAAAATATGCTCTTAAGTGACCTGCCTAGTTAAATAAAGGTTAAATATATTTATTTCTTTTTAAATACTATGTTTTATTGCTGCTGTTGTCTTGGCCAGGTCTCCCTTGTAAAAGAGATCCTGTATCTCAATGGGACTTCCTCGTTAAAAGCAAAAACATAATTTAAAAAATCATCAAGTCTGACCCCATCTACCGCACTGGATCCCAGATGTAAGGACTGATACTTTGATGGGGATGCAAAACAATGTGCACGAGATATACTTGACACACAACTGGAGATGGATAGGCCTGCTGGTGATGGAGACGAGGTGCACGGTGCAGAGACAGCTGATAACCCGCAGCAGAAAAGGGCACAAACGGACGGGGCACGGTCCACTCTGCATGACATGTTCAATGGGATTCTGGAGGAGAATGGACCAGAAAGGCCGAGGTCGAGCTCATTACAACAACTGGATGGATACCTCGCAGAGGTCTCCATTTCCAGAAACAAGAGCGCACTTGGATGTTAGGGCAATAATCACGGACGTTTCCCTGCACTGGCACAGATGGCACGCAGATACCTATCTGCTCCATGGACCAGCACGGACAGCAAGTGGCTGTTCAGTGCTGTGTCTTGTGTTATAGATGAGAAGATAAAGACTGAGCTGCAAGGTGCCTCTCTTTGCCAAGAAAATCTTGTCACTTGTTCTTAAGAAGTAGGATACGAGGCACCAGTATGGAAAGAATTAGGGTACTGTAAGCGAGGCACCAGTATGGAGCGTCTCATGTTACCAAATAGATATGTTCAGTGCTGCATGTTATGTTTACAGAATATAATTCAGGGCTGCATCTTATGTTTAACAATATGTTGAGTGCTGCATCTCATGTTACAGAATATGTTCAGCTCTGAATCGCATGTTACGGAATACCTATTCTATTAACAGGCCTCTTTAATAGGTATCTTTAATAGTACTGAGCTGCAAGAGTCCAGATATTTAAAGATGTTTCCTTATTTTAATTAAGAAGAGCAAGTAAAGAAGCCTATGTTAAGAGCATAACATAAGAATACATAATGATGAGAACGGGCCGTTCAGCCCATCTAGGCTCGTCATATCCTAATCTAAAGAGTATCTAGTACTGCATCTAGCCTAGACTTGAATAGCCCAAGTGTTTCTGCGTGTTAATACAACCTGCTTTGATTTATACTCAATACTTTTTGCTATTTATCCCAGCATCCTGTTGGCCTTTTTCACTGATGTAGCACACTGCTTTGATGCAGATAGACTACAATTGATCAACTACAATTATTTTTCATGTTAAGAAGACGTTTATAAAGAGGCCTATGTTCATATCAGTGAGCACAATCTAAAAAGAGAGATGTGTAGCCTATTTATTTTATATTTTATTTATTTGTTTTAATTGTTTTTTATTCGTTGTGCCATGCCTAAAATAATAGCCAACCATACGGCTAAAAATATTTTCAAACAATCATTTAATTCAAGAATGTTACAATAAAAGCTGTTTCATACATTTGTATGATACAATTTGTGCTCATTGAAAAGTATAATGAAGGGCAGAATTTGTATTTTCTTTGCCAGGGCACAAATAAATAACAAAATATCAGTATCTGTATCTGTAATGGTTCCTGCTTGCCACCAGAGGGCAGTATTGGACTTTTGTGTTCCCTAATTGTTTCATTATTTTATTGGTTAATTATTTTATTGTTTTGAGTGTTTCCACCTGTGCCTTGTTTTCCTGCCATTATTTAAGCTACCTGTTTTTATTGTTCTGTGCTCTGGGTTCAATGGTTCTTCCCTGGTTTTGCTAATCAGTGTTACCATTTTGAGCGTTTCTTGTAATACTTGTGTTTGTTTTGTGTTAGTGTTTTATTATTTATTCTCGTGTTTATTTTCTTCCCATTTTTTTGTTTTGTTCTCGTATTTTCATTAGTTCCCTTCGTCTCTGCATGGTTTTAGCATCAGTGTCGGCCGATACTGTTATTTTAACAATAGGTAGCGGTCCAGAATTTTCATATCGGTGCATCCCTAATTAACACATTGTCTGTTCTCCCCATTAAAGATTAGCCACCTCACTTACTGGTGGCCACACATTCAAAGGTTTCAAAATGACAAGACTCCAGGACACTCCATTTAGTAAGTTATTTTTACTTTTATAGTTTAACGGATTAATTGCATTCAAAAAATTAATGGGCTACTGAATACATTTTGGTTTGTGGCCATTTTGGCCCTATTCTGGAGGTCATTGGTGTTTCACTCTTGTAGCTCCTGACCTATAGGCTGAGATATTGATTATTTTCCTTTAACTGTTCTCATTGTGTTTATTCTATCAGGCCTTGTTTTTTACAACCAAGATACCAAGGGATGGAATCAGATGGCAGAAGTAAGATGAAGATTACACATTAACACGTAGTAAAATACAAATTACATATCAAGGAAAGAGGTTCCAATGTTTACTCTGACTTTACAATGTTTACAGTTGTATGAAGATAATCTAAAGTCCTTAAACCTCTCAAATGTTGTCTGATTTGAGATGGAATGCAGCATTCAAATAGTTATGCTGTTAAAGCTGAAATAATGCAGGGAGGCTTGCATTTGAGTTACCCAATGTTTTAGTCCTTTAAATTGCGATAGTGACCTGGGGTCATATGTATCAAGCCCCTTACAATAAGAAATACTGAAAAATGCAGATTTCGTTGTACTCCTTTTGAGTGTAAGGTAAGGAGTTGCAGGACAATTGGTTTAATTACCGAGATGCGAGCCTGCACTTTTTGCAAGGGAAAGGATGTGTTCTAATATGATATATCATATGATATACTGATATTTTTCTTGCCGTGGCTGTAAAGAATGGAGTTTGTTGTGTTTGTTGGCCTACATCAAATAACTTTATAGAATGTTGCCTAATACATGCTACCAAACAAAACAGGCACACAGAAGATAGGAAACATTGTAGCATGCAATCGATAATTATGTGTCATGAGATATTCATTCCTGCCTATAGTGAATGGTTAATT
The DNA here is from genome assembly GCA_029706075.1 of Aldrovandia affinis. Classification (NCBI taxonomy): domain Eukaryota; kingdom Metazoa; phylum Chordata; class Actinopteri; order Notacanthiformes; family Halosauridae; genus Aldrovandia; species Aldrovandia affinis. Next base: position 2,226,333 of record JAINUG010000059.1, read on the forward strand.
CAGACACGTAATACTGGCTAGTAAAATGTTATTAGAACCTTTCATTTGTAGTAGCGTACCTCTCAATATCATAAATAATAACAGAGACCTACTGGCACAATGTATTCACAGACTTAGTTGTAAGTAGCTTGATGGCAATTTTTAAAATCTTAAATGTGCTTCTTAGGTGATTTTTTATTAGTTTTCTCAAGAGTTTCGCACATATGGGCTGTGGTTTTTGACCTGGTGCCACTGAAAGGATTTAACAATCTTCCATGTGCAATTTTTACAACTAACTGTTGTTCCTGTAGCCTATATATCACACCAAGTGAAGTCACTTTGGATTAGAGTCTGTGCCACAATGATCAATAAATTAGTCAACTTCTATAAGTTTTTTCTGACGTAAACCCAATCAATTAGGACATTTTTTGACATTGACATCTTTTTTGTCGTTCCTTTGATTTAGGTATTAATGCAGGGTAATTGAAAGTAACGCAATTAAAGAAGCGTTTTCTAAACTGTCATCTGCAACAATAAGGGCATGAAAGAGATATTGCATTAAATTTGGCATGGCCTACAGTTAAACACTGGTTTGACGAACTTAGGCATTAACTCAAAGAACATCTGTTCCTAACTTGGACTTTAAAAGATAAAAGTGTTAAGTTATCTATGTGCAAAAACAAGATTACGAATTTGTCAATCTCTGACATTAGTAAAACATATTTATGGAATAGACACTTGCAAAGGTGTGTTCAGTGTTTCTTCTTCTCTTGCTTGCTTGTGTTTGCTTTGCTTTGCAAAATAAACATAAATAATATTTTCAACATGGTTGACAGTTTCATCTTTCAAGGATATATCCACCAAATGGTATGTTCACATAAATTGTAAAACTGAATATTGTATATAAAAGTGTATATATGCCCATCGCCTGTTGCAGGTCATATAGTCCAATACAGACTTTCTAAAAGTACAAATTTGTTTAAAAGTAGAAATAAACATTGAACAGATACAATAAACATAAAATCGACGAAGTGTGAACATAGAATGGACGTTGATTCTAGTTTGGGATGTTAATATATCTGTATTCTAACGTTGATTCAACGTCTTCTCGATCAACATCGGAATTCACCACTGAACAGATATTCAATAGATCCGTTGACATGGATTCGACGTCGATTCAACGTACGTTTGCTATCTGGCTATAATCATGTAGGCCCGCCTCAAAATTAAAGCCCTTTATGCGTTCCAAAATTAGTTCATAACCATGATTTTTAAGTCATGGAGAATTATAGAGACGTGTTAATATTCATTTAAATTATTAAAAGTAAACGAGTGTAATAATCGACTAAATGAGAATTATAGTGGTATCCCCCAGGAACCCAGTGCGGTTATGAACATATGTGTTTTCGTTTTAATGGGACATATTATATATCCTACACACCATTTTTAAACACAACGTTACACAGCTCGTACTTACATACTGAGTAAAGTAACAATTCCCTGACACTATTCCGAAATGTAAAACATTGTAGGATGCTTCGTTTAAGAGCAGTGCCGTTTTAGAAACGAGTGTCTGTCGAATGTACAATATAAAACTAACTTTACCGCTGTCAGAAAATGGTTTAGAAAAAATTAGTGTTTGGTTTAAGATATAAGGCCCAGCTTTTGTCCGATATACTGTATATGCCCTAAATTCAGAGCCAGGTCCAGTCTCCTCTGACCGCAAGCCACGTGAGATAGTTAGAAGGGTTCTACATAAGACTTCGGTAAACACTCCAGTAATGAGCTAACTAGGTGCCAACGTGCAAGGGAATTCATGTGCTTCACGGCAGTATTGCTAGCCACTGGTGGCACTTGCAAGCGACGAGTATCGGTAACGTTAGTTTACATTTTACGATTGAAATGAGAAAGATAGTGATATAATATCTTGAATGTGACATACATATAGCTAGTAATATAATGTGGATTAAGTTCAACTCACCAATGCCAGAATTGATAAAATAATGCCGGGTGGAGAGAACAAACAACCAGAATATGCAGTGTGAAGCTCTGGCCACAAGCGTGAACCTAGCCACAGTATGTCACAAAAACGAAACTACTTCCGGTGATCAAAAGAGCGGAAAAATTCACAATAAAGGCAGTAATTATTTCTCTAATTTGTTATTTAATTGTATTACTGGGCCCAAACTAAATGGGATCAGGACATAATCATCACATATTAATACTAAATAACTGTGTTGTGTATGTGCACTTAACTTGTCACTGATATCACTACTATTATTATCGTGGGTATTATTGTCGTTGCTGTTACTGTTGATACCATTGTTAGGCCTAGAACTATCACCTTTCTTTATTTTCTTTATTTCTCTATTATTATTATTATTTAAATATATATTTTTTCCCTTGACTATTATTTGATTTGATGATTATGAATTATGATAGTAACTGTGATTATTATGTTATTGTAGTGCCGGAGGACGGAGGACAGAGGCAGCTTCGCGATTAATCTTTTTTTAATCAAATGAAAATCCCACAACCAACAGGTACAAACATTTCGTTCAGTGACAACAACAACAACAACTTCCCTGAGCTACGCTTAAATAGTCCCCCCTACCCCACAACCCCCACCCATAGTTCGGGCGATTCGTTTCCCCGTTTGTGTTCACCACATGAGCCCCCCCAGAATTCGCTTTAATACACAAAGTCAGCATGGCGATAAGGGCGGACGAGCCGTCCGAAACGACTCCTGACCATAGGAGGCGGGGCAGGGGGGAACGCCGGGGTAGTACCGACCTCCTCCAGCTGGGCGGGGCGGGGGGCAACAGTGACAGGGGGGGTAATGGGAGGAGACGGTGCGGCCGAGGTCAAAGGCACCTCAGCGGGGGGTGCAGGCTGGCCCGGGGGGCGGCCCCGGCGAGGGGGTATGGCCAAGTCCACTGGCTGGGTCACGTCCAGGTGTGCGAGTTTAACGCGGTCCACTGAAACATGCTCAGGCCTACCGCCGATGTCCACCACCAGGTGCTTGGGCCCGTGCTCCAGGACCCGAAATGGGCCGTCGTACGGGGGCTGCAGTGGGCCACGGTGCGGGTCGTGGCGGATGAACACATAACCCGCCGATCGCAAGCCTGGGGGCACCTGGGACGTAGGGACGCCGTGCTGAGTCGTGGGGACTGGGGCAAAGACCCTGGCGCTGTCCAGCAGGGAGGCACGCTGCACAGCAGCAGACCAGGGGTCCGTCGTGTTGGGCATGAACTCACCGGGAACCCGCAGTGGCTGCCCGTAGACCAGCTCCGCCGAGGAGGACTGGAGGTCTTCCTTGGGGGCCGTCCGGAGTCCAAGCATGACCCACGGGAGTTTGTCAAGCCAGTTGCCGTCCTTCAGGCTGGCTCGGAGGGCGGCTTTCATGGACCGATGAAAACGTTCACACAGTCCGTTGGCCTGAGGGTGGTAGGCGGTGGTACGGTGGAGTTTAACCCCCAAGCCCTCCGCCACAGCACTCCACAGCTCCGAAGTGAACTGCGGGCCGCGGTCAGAGGAGAGGTCAGACGGAGTGCCGAACCGGACGACCCACGTCCCGATGAATGCCCGGGCCAGGTCCGCGGACGTCGTTGAGGAGAGGGGGACTGCCTCCGGCCAGCGGGTCGTCCTGTCCACCATGGTGAAGAGGTAGGTGTAGCCGTGGGATGGAGGCAGGGGACCTACCAGGTCGACGTTCACGTGGTCGAACCTCCGCTCGGGAACGGAGAAACGCTTCAGAGGGGCTTTAATATGGCGGTGCACCTTGGCGCGCTGGCAGGCCGTGCATGTGTCGACCCACGCTTTCACATCCTTCCTGAGTCCGTGCCACACAAACTTCGCCGCCACTAGCCGCACAGACGGCTTCCTGCCTGGATGCGACAGACCATGCACCGCCTCAAACACGGGGCGCCTCCAGCTGACAGGGACCACCGGCCGAGGTTGACCCGTGGAAATGTCACACAGGAGAGTGGCCCCGGTGTCGCCAAAGGCTACCTCCTCCAGGCGTAGCCCTGTGTCCATTGTTTTGAGGGTCTGCACAGTGGGGTCAGAGGCCTGGTCCGTGGCCATGTGAGAGTAGTCCAAGCCCAGCTGGACCGCCCCGACCACCGCTCTGGAGAGGCAGTCCGCAACCAGGTTGGACTTACCAGCCACGTGCTGGATGTCCGTGGTGAACTCCGAGATAAAAGAGAACTGCCGCTGCTGGCGGGCGGACCACGGTTCTGCCACTTTGGACATAGCGAACGTGAGGGGCTTATGGTCCACATAGGCAGTGAACTCACGGCCCTCCAGTAAAAACCGGAAGTGTCTGATGGCGAGCCATAGTCCAAGGAGCTCCCTGTCAAAGGTGCTGTACTTACGCTCACTGGGTGACAGTTGGCGGCTGAAGAAGGCGAGGGGCTGCCAGGCCCCGCCCACCCATTGCTCGTACACCGCACCCACGGCGTAGTCGGAAGCGTCAGTGGTGATGGCGATGGGCGCCGTATGCGAGGGGTGGGCCAACATGGCTGCCTGGGCCAGCGCAGCCTTGGTGTCTTTAAAGGCCCCCTCCCGCTCCGCTGTCCATTCAATGGCCTGGTTAGGGCTCTTGCCCTTGAGGGCCTCGTACAGCGGCCGCAGGGTGTGGGCGGCCCGGGGAATGATAGACTGTGCGATAGACTGGCGGTGGGGCGCTGATGGTGGGAGCGAGCAGGTCTGGAGATGGGCGCTGAGTGGCCAGGAAGAACCGGTCCGCCTCTTCAGCAAGGGCGCGGGGCTCTGTGATGGTGGTGTTGGCCAGTGCTACCTGGACTCGGGTTGGCATGTTGCGCAGGAATAGTTCCATAAAAAGAAGTGGTAAAAGCAGAGACCCGCCGTTGCTCCACGCTGGTCAGGGGGCATGGAATTGTCCCTGGCCGCTGTGCGATAGACTGGCGGTGGGGCGCTGATGGTGGGAGCGAGCAGGTCTGGAGATGGGCGCTGAGTGGCCAGGAAGAACCGGTCCGCCTCTTCAGCAAGGGCGCGGGGCTCTGTGATGGTGGTGTTGGCCAGTGCTACCTGGACTCGGGTTGGCATGTTGCGCAGGAATAGTTCCATAAAAAGAAAACAAGGTTTCTCCCTACCCAGTAGGTTCAACATCTTCTCCATAAGCACAGATGGTTTGCTGTCCCCCAGTCCCTGGATAGCAAACAGCCGACGAGCTCTCTCAGCTGTAGATAGCTCAAAAGTCTTAAGCAGCAGAGCCTTGAGAGTCGCATATTTATCTTCCTCTGGGGGGTCTGTGAGGAGGCCTACCAGTCTGGATGCCACGGAACTTCCCAGTGCTGCCACGACGTAGTAGTACCGTGTTTTGTCGTCGGTGATTTTACGGATTTCGAACTGTGCCTCCACCGTCGAGAACCATGCTGCAGCTGAGGATTCCCAAAACTCCGGCAGTTTAATTGCAACGGCGTTCGTAGCCATAGTTAATTAGCTTTGCGTCGGCGCGGTCTTCGTACACTTATTTTAACAAAAACCGACGTCGGGGTCACCAGTGTAGTGCCGGAGGACGGAGGACAGAGGCAGCTTCGCGATTAATCTTTTTTTAATCAAATGAAAATCCCACAACCAACAGGTACAAACATTTCGTTCAGTGACAACAACAACAACAACTTCCCTGAGCTACGCTTAAATAGTCCCCCCTACCCCACAACCCCCACCCATAGTTCCGGGGCGAATTCGTTCCCCGTTTGTGTTCACCACATTATGATTATTATGATACACTGGTCAATGCAATTTTTGTATCTCTTTTGGAAAGCCATGTTATTAAAGTAATTTTGGGGTGCTGCATTAAAAAACAACATTTATTTTTTCCTATCAGGTCTCTATTTTTCTGCAAGGGGGCGGAACTAATCCAGGATCATAATTATATTTCACAAAAATATGCCTATACTTTCCTGACACAGGACTAGTCACCATATACTGTACTATACTGTATTTTTCTGCAAATGGTGTGTAAACAATCCTGGCTGCTTCTGTTATATCTGTGGCCTCTTTACACCTATTTCACAAAGAAGAACTATATCTCTTGCTGTTAAGAGATTATTTTCATTACTTTGGCTGCAAGCTTAGTGAACAGGATGAAGCATGTGCTCCACATATATGCTGCAATTCTTGTGCTGTGATCCAAAGAGAATGGCTTCAAGGAAAGAAGAGGAAGATGGCTTTTGCAGTCCCAATGATTTGGAGAGAACAGAAGAACCATTTTGATTACTGTTATTTTTGTCAAACCAACATCACTGATATTGCAGCAAAGACAAGAAAGAAGGTGACGTACCCAGATATTGCTTCTGCTATCCAACCTGTTCATCACAGTGATCAACTGCCAATTCCTAGTCCTCCTTCTAAGGAAGAAGAATTGATGTATGCTTCTGAGAGTGATTCATCTTTAGAAACTGAAAAGTGTCTGACAGTGACTTTAACCCTCCAGAAAAAGAAGGTAGACCTCATTTTGTGACTCCAGAGGATCTCAATGACTTGGTAAGAGACTTGTACCTCTCAAAATCTCAAGCAGAAATACTAGCTTCAAAGTTGAAGCAGTGGAAACTTGTTACGGTGGGAGTACGCATAACATCATTTAGAAGCAGGAGCTCTGAAATATCTATATCTATAAATATTGTGGCATCCCAAGGGGCTGCACTGGAAAATGCCTGCTTGGCCCTATAATTCTTGGGAGCCACTGGAGAGCCACTGTTTCCCAGCAGCCAGCAGTCCCACACTTGAACGAGGTCAAGTGATTGAGACTACAGACAGCTGAAGGCCATTTGGAGGCCTATTTAAAGGACTCGTTTGTGTCACACTGGGAAGGAGTAGGTTGGTGGTTGTGGAGGTGAATTGTTTGGAGGAGAATTGTTTGGATTGTGTTTTGAATTGGATTGTTTTGAGGACCTTCTGTAACAACTTTGGGACTGGATTAAGCAACTGGATTAGACTTTGACTACGGATTACGGATAAAGACGACGAGTTAGGATTGTGGATTTTGTTTTGGATTCTTCGAATACCCCACCGTTTGTTTTGTGTTTTGTCAAGATCAAGGGTTATTTAACTTGCCCACGCCCTCTGCAAGGTCCGTGAGTGTCGCCCAACCCCTAGGGACCCCACAATATCTATGTATTTTTTCTGTGAACAATGACTTGTGTTATTGCAACAATACTGAGCAACTCTTTTCCTATTTTGTATCACTGCACAATCCTGATGAATGGAGACTATTCATTGACTCAAGTAAGCAGAGTTTGAAAGCTATGCTCCTGCATTATGGTAATGTACAGGTATACCCAAGAATTCCTACTGCTCATTCTGTTTATCTGAAGGAATCACATCAGAACATGGTAACTCTTCTGAATGAGATCAGATTGGTCCTCACATTCATAAACTTTTGAAAACAACATCATTTTCGAAACAATCTGTAACAAAAAAAAGTCTGACAATTATTAAGAAAATGTTATTGAACTTCTATACACCTACAGATTGCAAGGCGTGCAGATTTTGTTAAACACAGTCATCTGGACTTTTCCCCTGAAAATCTTGGTACTGTCTCAGATGAAAATAGACAATGTTTCCACCAAGATATTTTTCAGATGGAGAATAATTTTCAGGGTCGCTGGGATCCTGCCATGATGGGTGACTATTGCTGGATGCTTAAAAGTGACAGTAGTGTAACTCTGAGACATAAATCTGGAAAAACTTTTTTTTGTGGAAAATCTAAAAATCCTGACCTGATACAGAAAAACGTTCATATTCGTATTCTACACCCCATATTAGTTATAAACTGTTCAAGGATACAATATATTTTTTCGTTGTTGTTGACCAGTGTTATTGTTATTATTATTATTTCTTGTTTACTTTTCATTTTTTCCATCATAGCCTCCTGTGGCGTGGATGTGGACATTGGACCAACAGTGAGATGAATCAACCGAGGAAAAAAGGGGGGAAAAAATTAATTCGAATTTATACAGAAATAAAACACAGGATGAAAACACAAGTGGGCTAAAAAATAATGTTCATGTTCAATTTGAAGCAGTTCCTTTTCTGCCTCCGGGAACTGCATCAGGTCCAGTCCCTGAAAAGTTGCAGGCATTGGCTTCAATGGTTCGGGGAGCAGGACGTGGTAGAGATGAGGTCAGTTGTCCCAGTTGGAGCCGGTGTTGAAGCTGGTGCTCGAAACCATTTCTGGGGAGAGAGAGAGAGAGAAAGTGTAAGCGCTTCCTCCTCAGACACTGCGTGCCCTTCCTTTTATGCAGTGCCTTCTTATTTACCCAATGGGAGACAGCTAGCTGATTGAGGGACTGAACACAGCACTGGACGGCTAGGTAGCTTTGATTTGTGGTTTCCTTCTGCTGTGCTGTTTCTTCCGGGGAGCTGTCCTTAGTTCTGGAGAGCTGCCTGCTCCTATGCCACACCTCCATTATTAATACCACCCCACCTCACCCACAAAACTGCTATAAGAACATAAGAAGATAAGAATACATAATGAAGAGAATGGGCTGTTCAGCCCATTTAGGCTTGTCATGTCCTAATAAGCCCCTCTCCCCTATGGCATCACCTCTTAGTTCTGGAGAGCTGCCTGCTCCTATACCACACCTCCATTATTAATACCACCCCACCTCACCCACAAAACTGCTATAAGAACATAAGAAGATAAGAATGCTACTTGATGGATCATGTCCTAATAAGCCCCTCTCCCCTATGGCATCACCTCAAAAAGTTGCTACTGTGTACGCTACTTCTACATACTCTCTGGAATGCAAGCTCAGAATGTATCCTCTATCATCCATAATCAATATATGGCACCTCTTGGAACGTAAGAGGGGTAAGCTCTCCTGCAAAAAGAACAAAGATAGCAAATGCCTTATAAACTTAAACTGAATACTGATATTTTTCTACTTCAAAAAACTCACCTTACGGGCAGCGGATAGCGTAGTGGTCTAATGCACCACACTTTGGCTGGTCAGGTGTGGTGCGCACTGCCTGTCAGGGAACCCGCGTCTCTACCAGACAGGCCCTGGTCATCAGCCCTGATTGGAGGCGGCATTTAGCTGTTTGCTTCCGGGGGGGGGGGGGTGAGCCGGCAGGAGTCCGTCGAGGAGCAGGAAAAGGCGTCCGTGGTAGAGTTCTATCTCGGAAGAGGCGAGAAAAGAGTATCTCGACCCGGAGGACAGGTGGCGAACTCGTGGGGGAAGGTGAATTGAGATAAATAGAGGGTATAATTGGCAACCAAATTGGGAGGAAAAACTGGAAAACATTTGAAATAAAGATCTCAATCTATCTCACAATGACAAGCCTGCAATTGTTGACCTGCAATTCCGAAATGTAATCAATACAAAATTCTGCACAGATCACATATCATTAACCATATGCTATATATTATGGGATACATAGACACAACCTGTCAATATATCCCATAATGGGCCAAGTGCTCATACTGCCCCACTAATACAGGCAACTACTATCATGCCCTTTGGCTTTGTCCATCCAGTTATTCTGGTTGGAGGCCATGAACAGGCTTTAACAGCATTACTAATTATTAACAGCATTACTAAAAAACAATATGCAATCATATTTAGATACCTGGTCCCTTTTCTTTTACCATCTATAAGAGAGCTGACCCCCCTATTGCTGCCATAACATCCAACTTCCACTACATTTATGATATTTCTTTTTGCATTCTTCTTTTTGACAAATTATCTTAATTATTACATTACATTACAGGCATTTGGCAGACGCTCTTATCCAGAGCGACGTACAACAAAGTGTTAACCGTAGTCAAGAACAGTTTAGCTGAAAGCCACCCTAGTGGGAAGTACAGTTCCTGGGTGCTAGGAGCAACCACATAGTTAAACTAGGACCCTGTAGGTAAATCTGTAGCCACAATTCAACGGTAGCAATAAAGCAATCAATGCAGAAAATAATGCCTAAGCCTAATACAATACATAAACAAGTAGACATGTGTAAAAATTATCACTACTATAATGCATTGTGCCCTGTTGCCCCCACCCACTCCCTTTTGTTTTGTATTGTCTTTTCTCTTTTGGATTTTTCAAACATAATTAATGAATGAAAATGAAAAAAACAACACTTTAATATGTGAGTTTCTAAAGCAGCATGAGAGATCTAACAGATTTTGAAAGATGTAAAATAGTTGGTGCGTGAATTGGAGGTGCGCCAGTCACAGAAATGGTACAATTATTGAATGTGTCAAAGGGAACAGTGTTGAAAATAAGGAAAGAGGAACAGTGGTTGCAAGTCAAAGCTCAACGACAGGGATTGACTGCCACTTAACAGGATAGTTGCTAAAAACCACAAAACAACAACCTACAGAACAAAATCTACACTTCCATGACTCAGTCTCAACAAAATAACTGCTTGTAACCAAGGCCAATGCATAACAATGCATAACCTGGTATAATTAGCACAAAACCTGGACTTCTGAGAAGTGGAAGAAAGTAATAAAATAAAATAAAATGTATTTGTATAGCGCTTTTCACAAATGCATTGTCACAAAACGCTTAACAAAAGGGAACCCAGGCCTAGACCCCCCACCCACCCCAAAAGCAAGCCTAAGGCAACAGTGGCAAGGAAAAGCTCCCTTGATAGGGAGAAACCTTGGGAGAAACCAGACTAAAAGTGGAGGAAGCCCATCCTCTTCTGGCCGGCACATGGCGTGTCCAAAAGACTATATTATGGTCAGTCCAAAGGTGACGCAGGGCTGGCTGACGTTGCGCCTCCAAGTTAGGTAGTCAGTGGGCGGGGAGTAAGGCTAAACCACGTGAAGGGGGCCCAGATCCAGGGACTGGGGTAGGCATGGGAGGACCGGTCTGGAATTAGTTAATGGGCGAGGGTTGATGGGGCAGCTCACACTTCTTGCAGGATCTAGACCTTAGGGTCTGATGAGTCATGTTTTATTCTTGTTCCTACATCTGGATGGGTTTATGTTTGGAGAAAGCCAAAGGAACCATTCAACCCACATTGACAGTTCCCAACTGTTAAACAAGGTGATGGATCTGTTGTGGTATGGGCAGCCATCTCTTGGGGAGTAATTGGGTCTGATTACTACTCGGCATGGTAGAATAATGGGCAAGGTATACAAAGCCATGTTAGGTGACGAGGTGCACCCTATGGTGCAAAGATTGTTTCCTCAAGATGTTCCCATATTCTAAGACAATAACTCCCCCATACACACTGTGAAACTGTGGTTTCATCAACACCAGGATGAAATCAAACACTTTCCACACCTCCCCAATCACCAGATCTAAACATCAATGGACCTTTATGGGAAGTTCTGGAATGTAGAGTGCAGTGTACATTTCAATGCAAAACTCATCAAACCTCTTGCAAAATGGAACCGCACTCAAGAGTATGTGAACTCTTCTCCAAATTACACTTTTTATCCAAAATGACACACACATGCATGAAATGAATCGACTCTACCAAGATCCAATTACACACTGCTGTGATAAATGAAAAACACTGTGTGGCATGGGAGGAGGGGGCCCACCAGCACCCAGGACAGCTCCCCAGAAGAAGCAACTTCACAGGAAGAAAATGTTGCATAAGGAATTGGGGCAGCTGTCCGGTGTTGGAAACGGGAGACAGCTGCATCCAATTCCTCAATCACACAGCCATGTCTCGTTTTGTTATCAGGAGTGGCTGCACAAAAGAGGAAAAATAGGAAAGAGAGAGAGCACCAGCCAGAGATGAAGGAAACTTACCATGGGTTCTCCCCCTTTTCTCTCTCTTTCTCTCTCCCTACTGACTCCGATGGCATTATCAGCACCCGCACTAGTCTGGACTGGGACACCTGGCCACAGTATCTGGACAGCCTGCTCCCCAAACCTCTCGGGCCCATGCCTTATCCTCATAAATGATAGGATCTAATCGTGCTGTTAAAGGAAGGACTGAACTGCCACATGTTGTTCTTTGTTTAGCTTTTTTGTTGTTAAGAAAGAAAAGTGCCAGACTAGCACATTTTTTGGTTCGAAATAAAAATATATATTTTTTATTTTTTATTAGTTTTGTACTGCACATTCAGTGAATATTATAGGGAAAAGCATGACATTGTAATCATTGATGACAACATCATATTGAAATACTATGTCATCAATAATTCAAGTTGATCCAAGTTCTACAGCTCCCAGTTTCATACATGATACATATTGGTACTGTGATTAACTTTCAGTAGTTTCCCATATTAATACAGTAATCACTGAATACTGCATTATAATGTAGTACTAAAGACAAGAACAGTAAAGTTGTGATTACTCCAATGTTTACAGCACCTATTCTCATTTGTGAAGTTCTAGGTCCTGGATGCAACAATGAATCACCTGAAGTGTGGCTGCACCCTTTGCCCGGCCTCCCTCAAGGTCAAACCATGGTTGACCATTAGGTCAACCAAAATTGTCCTAATTTCATTTGTTAAGGGAGATTGCTTATGGCCCCTCTGGTTTACATATGGTAAATCTCTGATTACTGATTGAATAATTTAGGCAAGTATTGTTTGTACCTATGAGTCTGATAAATTGATCAATTGTTTAGCATTCTGAATGGCAGTGCTTTCCATGTGAACACAAGAGTTTTTATTTATGAAGATTGTGCTTAATGAGGAGAATTGTGTTTAGGGTTTTGCAAAAAGGTCATTTGACAATGCAATTTGTGTGAAAACAAGCAAAATGTGCCTATAGTTTTTTAAATTGATATATAGGCTTTAGGTTTTGATAATTGTGTCCATAGTACAAGTTTTGTGTGTGTAAACAATTGAGAAAAACTGTAATATTCCCACCAATTCTGAGCCTTCGCCAAGGCCTTGACATACGGCACTTCAGATACAGATTATCCGCGGAGGGAATATTGTATCTTTGCAAGCTTCTAGATCCGCATGTGGCAAATGCCACTCGTCAAAGCCATGCAATCACTGTGCAGTAAACTATGTATTAGCCACTGGTACATATACATATTCCATATTCCGAGAACCTGAGCAAACATACAGTTTACTGCACTGTTCGCAAGGTGGTTCTCTGTAGTGTTTCCTGGCCATTTGCCCATTTTGCCTTTGTTAGGCTTGGTGTAGCCAGCTAACACATAGATACCCTGACTATATTGAACTTCCTTCATGAGACAGGTCCGTGGTCTTGCTACAATACATAAACTAGTGGTTCTTTCTATCAACTCCATTTCATCCTACACCAAGTTTATTGATATAGAAGAAGATGGGGAGCCGTATTCAGTTAGCCTGACAAAGGTTTATTGGCCAATACATTGTCATCCTTTCATATACAATGAAATTGTGGAATTATTAAGAAAACCAACTTTAAGCATACCATAGGATACATGTGTTTGATGTGCAGAAAACCCTGAAAGACATTGAAAATTGCCTTCCAACCAATTTGAAGCAGAACATTTATTCATTGTAATGTGAAATTACCTTTTATGACATGACACCGAGCACTCCATGGTTTGTGTTTTATTATGTTTATTATAACTCAAAATATCCGTGGATTCAAGTGCCGCCCTATATTGCCTAATTAAAAATCTGTCCTTTTTTCTCAATAGAAACAATACAAAACGTTGGCTTGCTTTGGCTTGGCTTAATCAGTTTATATAAAATCATGATGTCACACGCTATTATATATACATATATATATATATATATATTGTGGCATCACAGGGGGACGTGTGGTGGAGGAGTGCTGCATTCCCCTGCTGATCGGCGGCCACTTCACAAAATGGCCGCCGTTGTACACACTACAAGCCCCACAATGCAACACAACTACAGGTGTAGGTGCTTGGGCCACCTAATCAAGGCCAGTATAGAAGGCCCACACGCAGGACAAAGGGGAGAGAGAGTGGGGAGCCGAGCACATGGCTGGAAGGAGCTGGAAGAAACACACCAAGGAAAGTAACCTTTTCATTTGAGAACTGTTTACTAGAAGAGGATTGTTTGCAGGATGAACAGTGACATTTTAGGTTGAGACCTTTTTGAATGTTTTGAGTTCTGGATGAACCCTTTTTCCTGTTGGAATATATAAGTTGGATTTTGGATTGTTGTTTGGAGGAAAAGTGCCCATTCATGCCCTGCGGAGAAATAAACCTGGACTTTAAGTTTGAACCGTCTGTGTTTTGCCTGTTTTTTGTGTGTTGTTGCACTGCCCCACACCGACCTGCCCTGGTCAAACCTCTCATGATGTCACAGATGGTGGAGAATGCAAATTGCAATAGCACTGGGGCCTAAGTGCGGATGATTGACTCAACTTTTTGCAGCACGCAACACAGAAGAGGACAGGACACAACGTGTAGTCAGGTTAGGCTGTTTTTTGTTTAAAAAATAATGGCTAAGAAGCCCTCCCACAGAAATAAATGGAAGCACTAGTCTCAGATGTGATGAGATGCCCTTCACCCCAATGAGCATAACATGGGAGGACTTGATAGCCTGCCCTGTGATTGTCCAGAATTCCTAGCAGAGATATTGTGCCTTGCCGCAAACTTCCAGCCAAAAGGTGGGGAATGCCCCAACCCAGGGCTCAGGAGCACCCAAACCCTGCCGGGATGTGGAAGCGCCTGCCCCGCAGAACCTAAGATGGCTGAGGTCCCCAGAGGTGTACCATTGGCTGCAGATGGACGGGGAGCTGTACCTGGATCAGCGGGACATTGAGTCAATCCTGGACTTCATGGATGAAGACGAGGCTACCCAGAGGGAGGAACTGCTGCAGGTGAAATGGACCTACCTTACTCGCCTCATGGAGATGGCTGCTCCAGTTGTCCTTCTCCATGGGCCATTGAGCCAGAAGAGGATGGACTGCACACTTCCACTATTCAACGCTCCCCAGCCCCAGCCACAGCCATGCCAGGCTACTGACCCCAAGAAGAAGAAGAAAAAGAAGAAGAAGAAGACGGCCAGCCAGGTAGAGAAGCAGACCGAGGTGACCCCCATTGCCGCTCCCAAAGCGATGGAGGCTAAAGCACACAGTGATGAAGTTGCTGCTGAGTCCATGGGGGAGGCCGTCGCAGCCTCACAGGAAGGGGCCGTAGAGGTGGTCGCAGCCTCACAGAAAGGGGCCGTGGAGGTGGTGACAGCCGCAGTGACTGAGGAACCAGTGCCGGCTGAAGTACTGGAGACACCGGCCGCGGAAGAGGCACCACCTGCAGATGAGGTCACCCTAACAGAAAAGGGAGAAGGTGATGTTGCAGCGTTAGCCGTGGTGGCTGAGGCAGTCCAGGAGATTGTCCAGGAGACGGTGAGTACCGAGGTCCTGGCACCCACAGACGAGACTGCAACCACAGAACCGGCAGTGGAAGAAGCTGCACCTGAGCCTGAACCTGAACCTGAGCCTGAACCTGAGCCGGAACCTGAGCCCGAACCTGAACCTGAGCCCGAACCTGAGCCCGAACCTGAGCCCGAACCTGAACCTGAGCCCGAACCTGAGCCCGAACCTGAACCAGAACCAGAACCAGAGCCAGAACCAGAGATGGGCAGTCAAGCAGAAGAGCCTGTCCCAGCAGGTGAGCCCACTGCAGACCTGGCGCCAGAGCCCATTCTGGAGCCTGAAACGAAGGCTGGGGAGGAAGCCCCAGAACCTGCCCAGGAGGAAGTTCCTCACCTTGTCATGGAGGAGCCTGCACCAGTCAGTCTCGCAGCCACAGGAAGCACAGAGGAATCACAAAGTGCCTTGGAGCCTGTCCCGGAAGCAGTGCCCATCGTCAAACCCGAGCCCGCGGAAGCTGAGTTTGAGGCTGAGGCAGAAACTGAATTTGAACCCGTTGAGCCTATAGTAGTGTTGGGCACAGATGGCGACAACCTGGAGGGCCCAGCCAATGTCGCCTCACTGCGCTGCCCAGGGGGTCTGCTGGTGGCCCCCATGTTGCCTTGTCCCGTGAGGCCAGATGAGGCCCGCATGTTGCCTTGTTCCGTGGGGCAAGCGGAAGGCACCATGCTGCCCTGGCTGGACACCCGTCTGGTGATTTTCTCACCCCACACCAGTGTGGGTCTTCCAGTAACTGTGCCCTCATTGTGGTCCAAGGGATCAACAGTCTTCCTTCTCCAGCTAGGGGGAGCCATGGTGAGTGTGTGCCTCACGTTCAGCATAACTGTGCCCTTTGTGTTACAGAACTTCTGCATCATCTCCCTGATCTGTTGGGAGAGCCGAGTGTTCGATCCGGGGGGCCTCGTTCACCCTGCCGAGGGCGGCAGGCACGGGGAGAGGGATGTGTGGCATCACAGGGGGACGTGTGGTGGAGGAGTGCTGCATTCCCCTGCTGATCGGCGGCCACTTCACAAAATGGCCGCCGTTGTACACACTACAAGCCCCACAATGCAACACAACTACAGGTGTAGGTGCTTGGGCCACCTAATCAAGGCCAGTATAGAAGGCCCACACGCAGGACAAAGGGGAGAGAGAGTGGGGAGCCGAGCACATGGCTGGAAGGAGCTGGAAGAAACACACCAAGGAAAGTAACCTTTTCATTTGAGAACTGTTTACTAGAAGAGGATTGTTTGCAGGATGAACAGTGACATTTTAGGTTGAGACCTTTTTGAATGTTTTGAGTTCTGGATGAACCCTTTTTCCTGTTGGAATATATAAGTTGGATTTTGGATTGTTGTTTGGAGGAAAAGTGCCCATTCATGCCCTGCGGAGAAATAAACCTGGACTTTAAGTTTGAACCGTCTGTGTTTTGCCTGTTTTTTGTGTGTTGTTGCACTGCCCCACACCGACCTGCCCTGGTCAAACCTCTCATGATGTCACAATATATATAGAGAGAGAGAGAGAGAGAGAGAGAGAGAGAGAAATAAATAAACAACCAAAAGGTATTCAGCCATTCCCCTCACGGGGTCTGGCCACAAATGATAAACTAAATCAAAACCGCCTTTCAGCAAAACATTTAACACGAACTTAATGTTCAGTTAGCCTACACACAATTAGATCATTCTGCCCCAGCTGCCCTGCCAGTAGGTAATGCTATTTGCTGAAATGGCTATACCAGTACACCATTAGATAATGTTTACTCACTAGAATACATCATTAAACAATGTTGATAAGGACAGAGTAGGAACAGATCATGGACTTGGGGTTATTCTGGCAGCTTCTAAGCTTGCCATGCGTGTGTGCTCCCCAGGGCCTAGACCTTCACACAAACATGTTGTGAACATATCATGAATACACCACTGTACACAAACTCTTAATGGAACATGTTGTGAACATATCATGAATACACCAGTGTACACAAACTCTTAATTTTAACATGTGAGAGCTTGAATGCACCATTGACTGCAAACTCTTAATGTTTACCCTTCCAAAATAGATTGTAAATGTATCATTATGTGCATTATGAGGGCAAGCTCCCCTTGTTTTCTCTTCCACATAGGCGTGGCCATTAATCACCCCGATTCCCCTCGGCCTAGACCGACGCCTTCCACACACGAAAATAAAGGTTATACAATTAAATATTATTTTTTTATTTTTTTATAGTTTATTGAGTTATATGACTATTTGCATTTATCATTCTCATTTAATGTACTGTGTTCACACTTTGTCTTTATAGAATATTTTAAAATACTGTCTCTCTCTCACACACATACACACACATTAACTCACTCACTTTAATGTGGGCACACCACACCTATTCAGTTCCCTCCCCTCTGAGGACGCAATAACGTCACCGTCCTCTACCGCAACATTGGACGTCAATGACGTTAGTAAACCAATCACGAGAACAACGCTAGGGTTGATTTTGCTGTCAGAGACTACTGGTCTAGTTTTGCGCTAATTTCTGATGGCGAATTGGTTGAAACGTGGAAGCGAAGATGCTTTGGATATGAAATACGAGGGCAGTTCCGTGGCTGAGAGTGTCGACACGAGTGAAAAAGAAGGAAAGGTCCCACAGGGAAAGAGACAGCAGCCCGCTGGCATATCTCTACTCAGCCGGATGGCTGGCGTGATTACCTGGAGGAGACCGCTGCTCACAACAATGTTCTTCATCATTGTGAATTCGGTCTTCTGGTAAGGGTTGCTTTGTCATAGTGAATGTTTACTGCAGGCGATTTGACGGATTTAAGACCATGATATCAGTGAATAGAATGAATTGTGGTTAAATGTTTCTCTGGCATCTACCAACACAATTCGATTATCTCTTGAGACATTTAATGTGGCAATACAACTATGGGCCAATTATATTTATATTGCCATAGGCTAATATATGGCATACCCATTATTGTATTGTCAAGTCATTTAATCGAATTATTGTTCCCGATGTATTATAGTCGCAATTATAGTCCCAAGGGAGGGAGTGGGATTATTTCAATTGGACCGTATTGCACTCGAGAAATGATAGAGACGCCTGTTGCAGTCCCATGTGTTCTGTGCATAATGCAATTAATTCGGATTGTATATCGGATTATGGCCAGGGGTGTAGGCTACGTGGTAGTGCGTAATGTTTTATAATATTAATAACATATTAAAATAATAATCATATAAAATATAACTACTACAAAACTAGCCAGCTATGTAGTAGCCTACACCCATATTACTTCATGTTATATTTATAATTATAATGATATAGGCTACCATTATTCATAATGTTTCTACCACATATCAAACTAGCAAGCTTGTTAGTAGTGTAGCGGTGAAAGCCACGGAATCAAGTGAGACTGCTTTTCCATTATAATGCTCCATTTTTATTTAAATAAAGCGTGAGTCAAAGGGAAATACAATCGTTGTTTGTCTTTCATACGGAAGTCATTCTACACGCATACACACCCAATGAAGGTGGACGATGTGACATACACTCATACAAACATAATTCATATGAAGGGAAAAGGGGCTTTCACTCAAACAATGTATCGATTACCACATTTTAACATATGTGAAAATAGCTGGCTATGATGCGGCCTGCGGCTACCTAGCTTAGCCACCTTAGATTCTACAAACAAACAACAAGGAGGGCAGCTAGCATTCCTGTGGCTAGCTGCCCACCATTACAATACACGTTTGCTTACAGCAATCATCATACAAAAACATTTTCTCCTGGCCATAACTCGATATTACATTAATAATATTATTAATATATCAGTGATGAACGGTCAGGGTAGGCTCTGCCTACCTTGTGAAAATCAAAATACTGTGTATGATTGTCCATTTACCTTTGTCACAACACATTTTATGCATAAAGTAAGTTTTTTTTGTAATATAAATACAAAATGTTTGGTCAATCATCCCCCAACCTGATGAAAAATCAAGAGAGAGGCAGCTCTACTTTTCCCTACCATCTAAATTGAATATAATCACACTATTCGGTCAGAAAAGCATATTCCAATTGGGTAGTCGCAATACTGGAGGAGGACATAAGCACAGGGCGTTGCTGCCATCACATTTCTTCACTCAGGATAGGATAATAGTAACACATGCTTACTGGTGGTAAAAATTATTTTGGCTTTTAGGGTGTGTCCTTGATTTACTGAGAGAGCAATTAAGCTAGCTAAGCAAAGCTAGCAAATTTTACTTTAACAAAACAAAAATAGGTAACTAAAGCACTTTTCAAAACTATTTTCATGCGAGCTGAAGGACCTACATCAAAGAAAATGACTCAAATTAACACAATTGTTTCAGACTGACTGATAACATTACCAGCGGAAACACTGACTATGTGTTTGTGGATAAAGTACTTCACTTCAAGTGCATTCATGGGTCCATTTGATCAACTTCAGGTGCATCCGCAGCCTATTGGCTGTGTCATGGCAAATGGTGTCCGGGGCCAGAATGTGTCCGGGGTGATGTAATCGGAATTTTGGACTGTAGTTGCTATGCCAACATGACGAGCTCGCATTCCTGAGTGAGAAAACCCAGAAGAATGTGTCCGGGTGACGTCATTTAGCTGTATAAGCTATATTTAGCTGACGAATAAGCTGTACAGCTAAGTTAGCTGCCTTGCTACGAACATAATATATTAATTATAATATATAATTATATTATAATTATATAGCCAGCTAGCTACGAACATAACAATATGCATTGTCTGTTCAGCTGTACAGTTAAGTTAGCTGGCTAGCTATGAATATAATGTATGGAAGGTGGCTAGCTACGAATAACAATTGCTTGTTCAGTTGTAAAACTAGCTAGCTGGCTAGCTAGAAGGTGGCTAACTATGAATAAAATTGCATGTTCAGTTGTAAAACTAGCTAGCTGGCTAGCTAGAAGGTGGCTAGCTACGAATACCAATTGCTTGCTCAGCTGTAAAGCTAGCTGGCTAGCTAGAAGGTGACTAGCTACGAATAAAACCAGCTAGTTTTACAGCTGAGCAAGCAATTGGTATTCGTAGCTAGCCACCTTCTAGCTAGCCAGCTAGCTTTACAGCCGAGCAAGCAATTGGTATTTGTAGCTAGCCACCTTCTAGCTAGCCAGCAACGCCCTGTGCTTATGTCCTCCTCCAGTATTGCGACTACCCAATTGGAATATGCTTTTCTGACCGAATAGTGTGCTTACATTCAATTTAGATGGTAGGGAAAAGTAGAGCTGCCTCTCTCTTGATTTTTCATCAGGTTGGGGGATGATTGACCAAACATTTTGTATTTATATTACAATTTTTTTTAACTTTATGCATAAAATGTGTTGTGACAAAGGTAAATGTTTATTGTTTATTGTTTATTCAGGATCCCCATTAGCCGACGCGCAAACGACAGGCTAGTCTTCCTGGGGTCCTTATCAAATATTCAAGTTACAACAGTAAAATACTCAAGTTACAATAAAAGTCAAAGTTCACATAGTTAATAGTCAAATACGCAGGTTACAATAATACACAAATACAGTTACAATATTTAAAAAAAGGGGGAAGAAAACAATAAAATCCATAGTAATTTTTACAAAGGCAGTAATGGTAAAAGACAACAGTAACTCTCAAGCACGCAGAAGTAGTTTTACATGTCTTTTAAATGCTTCCTTTCTTGGCATGCTTCTAACATTCAAAGGAAGAGTATTCCATAAAGAAATAGCCCTATATAGTACAGTGCTTTTCATTGCGTTAGTTCTTGGACGTGGTAATGTAAGTAATCCTTGAGTTGAGATTCTAGTACTATACTGATGAATATCAAAAGTATAACCAATTTGATTAGCAAAAGCTGCAGGATACTGGGTGAAAATAATATTTCTAATAAATAACAATAAACTGATAGAGAACCTATTAATAACTTTAGGCCATCTAAGGCGAGAATGCATTTGGTCAACACTAGATCTATAGGGACAATCAAGAGCAAGTCTTGCTGCCCTGTTCTGTGCAGTTTGTAATTTCCTAAGTTCCGACTTAGGTGCAGAAGCCCAAATAACACAACAGTAATCAAGATGGCACAACACCAAGGATTGTACAACCTGTTTGCATAAAGCAGGTGTTAGACAGGTGGCACACTTCCTAACAGCAGCGATGCTTCTACCCATCTTTGCAAATACTTGGTTAATATGATCAGACCAGGAAAGTGTGACTAAGAGTCATGCCCAACAGTTTTACCTTAGATACTTGTTTTATAGTTTGCCCTGAAATCTGTAAATTAAGCGTAGGATTTTTTGCTATACTGTGCCGTGAACCAAAGACTATACTAGTTGTTTTTGAAGTATTTAAAACCAGTCTATTGTTAGTCACCCATTCAAACACTGCTTCCATGTCCTTTAAAAGGACAGAGTGAAGTTCGCTAATTGTAGGTGCAGAATAATATAATGTGGAATCATCAGCATACAATACCAGATTGGATTTTTGGGTCACAAGCGGAAGATCGTTTGTAAAAATGGACAATAAAAGTGGTCCAAGACAGCTGCCTTGTGGCACCCCACATGTTAAACTTTTGCTGTTAGACAGTGTGCCATTTAAATATACACATTGAGTTCTGTCAGATAAGTAGCTTTCTAGCCAAGAAACAGCCATAAAACCAAATCCATAACACTTCAGTTTATCAATCAATAACTTATGGTCAATAAGATCAAATGCTGAACTGAAATCTAATAAAATAGCACCTGATAGCAAACCATTATCGATTCCCATTAGCCAATCATCAGACATATTTACCAGTGCTGTGCCTGTGGAATGCCCTTCTCTGTAGCCATGTTGAGCATTATTTATCAAATTGTTCTCTGTCAAATAAACTTGAAAGTAGTTTACTGATAATGGATAAAATTGTAATTGGTCTACTATTCTGACCATTCAAAGTAAGTTTTTTTATTTTTATTATGGGGATAATTTTTCCTTCTTTCCAGAGTTTTGGACATATCCCACTGGACAGACAGGCATTGGATAAATGGCAGATAGGAGTTGATATGTACATAGCTGCTGTTCTTAATAATCTACCATCGAGGCAGTCTGTACCGGCACAGTTATCAACAGAAATGGAGCGTAACAATTTCTCAACCTCATCAGTATCCACCTGTTTGAACTCAAACTTACAACTCACAACTTTTTACCATCATGCTGAGCTTCTCTTAGTCTTTGTTGATAGTGCTCTCTCTTTTTCTCTCTGTTCAGTTTAGTAACTTGGTTTCGTAGTGTGCAATATACTTTTCTTTCACTCGCTGAGCCAGAGGTCATATAAACCTTTTTGGCTTGGTCTCTTTGTTTCATTAAAGTAATTAAATGCTTGTTCAACCAGGGTGCACCTTTAGACCTTACAGTGAACTTCCTCATTGGTGCGTCTTTATTAGCTATAGTCTCAAATAATTCCATAAACCTCTTCAAAGCTACCTCAGGGTCAGAAACATCACAAACCTTAGACAATTGAGCCTTATTAATGTCATCTAAGAATGCATCCTCACTAAAGAGCTTGTAAGACCGAGCACTAATTATCTTCATTCTGGCTTTTGGAACTTTGGTTCTTCTGGATGCTGCAATAAGGTTATGGTCACTGAATCCAACTGGGAGGGACAAAGCTATGGAACAGATATCTGGCACATTAGTGTAAATATGATCTATGCAGGAAGAAGATAAAACACCACTCTTACTAACAACCACTCTTGTAGGCATTGATACTATTTGAGTTAAACTGCAAGTACTAGACATTAGCAATAATCTATTCTTCATGGAACAATTGTCTGCAAGCCAGTTCACATTAAAATCACCAAGCAGGTACATTTCTCTGTTCTCATCAGTCACTCTGTCTATCATTGTACAAATATCATTCAGATGCTTCATGTTGGTATGAGGAGGCCTGTAGCAACAGCCAACAACAATAGGCTTAGTATAGGGTAAATGCACTTGTATCCACAAAGCTTCGATGTTATCACTCATTAAATCAGATCGCGCACCTTTTACTGGTAGGTGATCTTGAATGTATAATGCAATACCTCCACCAAAACAGTTTCTGTCCCTACGATATATAGAAAACCCATTAATAGACATAAGAAAATCATCAAATGAATCATCAAGATGTGTTTCAGTAACAGCCATGATGTGAATACCATTGTTTTTTAAAAGTATATCAAGTTCTTGTGTCTTGTACCTTAAACTACAGATATTTAGATGTGCAAGAATTAAGCCCTTGGGTAAGTTCATAGTGAGATGATTACTTATCAGTAGTTCAGTTCAGTCCATGGTGAGCTCAAGTTGGAGAAGACCTGAGAGCTAGGTTCTTTCTCCGCACCATGCTTTTGGGAGGCGGGATGGACAATAAGCCTGTCAAATCGGATGTAGGCTATGTCGCCCCGTTCTCTGGCAGCTTTCATGGCAGGGATGAGTTCCCTGCGCTTTTGCTTAACAGCTTCAGTGTAATCATCATTCACATAGATATTAGTGCCTTTCAGATCCTTAGCCTTACTCAGCACAGCCATTTTGTCTTTATATCTGAGGAATTTGATCACAATAGGCCTAGGTCTCTTACCAGAGTATCCAGATGGATTGCCAGTCCTATGTGCACGTTCAATCACCATCTGACTATTGTCCAGGTGAGGTTTCTCAGTGATCACTAACCTGACTTTGTCCTCAGTCTCCTTCCAGCTCTCATTCTGTGTCTCAGGAATGCCATCCACAACAACATTGTTCCTTTTAGTTTGACCCTCCAAGTAGTCAGCTTTGTCATGGTCTCACGCATTATGCTGGTGTCGGCACGAGCAGATTTACTCTCAGACTCAATCCTCTCATTTTTCTTTGTTAGATCGTCAATCTCCTTTTGGGAAAATTGCAAGCTGCATTTCAGTTCCTGTGTCTCCTTTGTCAGATGGTCAATCCGTTTGTTCACATTGTCCACAAGTATTTCCACAACAGTCTTGAAATTGCTTTCCTGCTGCTGCAGAAGTTGCATAAACCAATCCTTTTGTTGACTCAGTAAATCTCGTACCTGTGAGAGTGACATAAACTCCTCTTTAGGCATGATGTAATGAGATTCCTTGACATGGACAATCATACACAGCATTTTGATTTTCACAAGGTAGGCAGAGCCTACCCTGACCGTTCATCACTGATATATTAATAATATTATTAATGTAATATCGAGTTATGGCCAGGAGAAAATGTTTTTGTATGATGATTGCTGTAAGCAAACGTGTATTGTAATGGTGGGCAGCTAGCCACAGGAATGCTAGCTGCCCTCCTTGTTGTTTGTTTGTAGAATCTAAGGTGGCTAAGCTAGGTAGCCGCAGGCCGCATTATAGCCAGCTATTTTCACATATGTTAAAATGTGGTAATCGATACATTGTTTGAGTGAAAGCCCCTTTTCCCTTCATATGAATTATGTTTGTATGAGTGTATGTCACATCGTCCACCTTCATTGGGTGTGTATGCGTGTAGAATGACTTCCGTATGAAAGACAAACAACGATTGTATTTCCCTTTGACTCACGCTTTATTTAAATAAAAATGGAGCATTATAATGGAAAAGCAGTCTCACTTGATTCCATGGCTTTCACCGCTACACTACTAACAAGCTTGCTAGTTTGATATGTGGTAGAAATATTTTGTAACATTATGAATAATGGTAGCCTATATCATTATAATTATAAATATAACATGAAGTAATATGGGTGTAGGCTACTACATAGCTGGCTAGTTTTGTAGTAGTTATATTTTATATGATTATTATTTTAATATGTTATTAATATTATAAAACATTACGCACTACCACGTACACTCCTGGCCATAATCCAATATACAATCCGAATTAATTGCATTATGCACAGAACACATGGGACTGCAACAGGCGTCTCTATCATTTCTCGAGTGCAATACGGTCCAATTCAAATAATCCCGCTCCTTCCCTTGGGACTATAATTGTGACTATAATACATCGGGAACAATAATTTGATTAAATGACTTGACAATACAATAATGGGTATACCATATATTAGCCTATGGCAATATAAATATAATTGGCCCATAGTATTGCCACATTAAATGTCTCAAGAGATAATAGAATTGTGTTGTTAGATGCCAGAGAAACATTTAACCACAATTCATTCTATTCACTGATATCATGGTCTTAAATCCGTCAAATCGCCATTTGCCATGGTTGACACCATTTGCCATGACAGCTGCCTCCATAAGATCAAAGTGGTACCAGAGAGAATATAGCCTACTTTAAATAAAAGCTTTCTAGCTAAATTAGCTTAATTAGCTTTCTAGCTAGCAAGCTACTTTCTCCATGACTGGAAGTACCAGAAATGCCTAATGTCAGGAGAGACGGACGGGAAGATGTTTTGACTGAAATCCGAAATGAATTGTGTTATAGTAACGCAACAGGGATTGAATAGTACTGTTTTGTATCATTTTGATCCAGAATTCAGTTCACTGCGTTAATTGCAACTGCAATAATTGCTCCACGGATAGCGAGCTGTTGCTTGCAGGTGTCTATGCCTCTGAGGTTGAGGATAGAGGTAGCGTTGATTAGGACGTGCTGGTGGTGGTGGTGTTTTTTTTTTTTGCAGGCTTTTGGAAGAATTTGCGAATTAGTTTTTGAGACATTTTGAATAAAAATGTAAAAACACATCTCAATCAATGGTCATGGCTTCATGATAGCTAGCTAGCTGACTCGCTTGCTTGCCTTGCTAGCTACGTTGATAGATCTTTTCTCAGGTGATTGGTCCATCACATTTTTTGTCTTGAACTATTTTAAACCTCAATTCAGCACCTCCCGCAGCTCCATTCAGCACCTCCCGCAGCTCCATTCAGCACCTCCCACAGTTTCATGGCAATTATTACACAGACACAGATGCACATGCACAGTCATTTTTGTCTTTATTTTAAATATGATATAGCTACTTATATAAGAAAACTGTTCATGACAGCGAGTGCAGCACCTGAAGGAGCCCCCCCACTTCCTGCACGTATGTGTTAGGCGCTGCTCTGAGAAATTGAGTGTGACTATGGATGTATGCTGCAGGTGCTGTGACCTGGTTCAAATTAGCCAGTTGGCCAAGTAGTTCAGTCTTCTGAGTCCCACTTGATGCAGGGGAGCCAATACTGCACTTATGTACTTTGTGTAAGTGAGCTAGAGACAGGCCAAAGGGAAGCTCGCAGAACTGTGACCTTTGAATGCAAATCTCAAATAGGCTATATCTGTGCCGGAAGCACAGGATTATGGAAATAAGCATCCTTCAGATCTACTGTGGTAAACCAGTAGCTTTTCTGTATTGACTGAATCTTTTTTTTTTTTACTGTCAGCATTTTGAAGGGGAGTACAGTGATGTATTTGTTTAAGTGCCTCAGGTCCAAGATAGATGGAGGCCTCAGCACTTTTTTGGTGCAAGGAAATTAGATGGCGTTAGAATTTCGGCCCAGTCACTGCCAGGGCTCTGCATGGTGTTCAGTCATGCGGCCTGCATGGGGCATACCAGTGCAAACATTTCTCATGTTACGATTACAGATCGTTTTCACCTTCCAACTCTCACTTTATCTTTGTGCAAATTGCAGTTTACATGTTTGTGGATCATTAATTTACATACTGTCTTTTTACACCGTGTGGCACCCGCTGCAAACAATATGAAACATATTTGACCGTTCCGCATTTAGGCTGTGTTCACAGGGACAATATGGAATGCGTAAAAATCGCAGCTCATTGTTTTCCATGAGAGTAGTGCATTGGTGCTTCACAGAGGGCAACGGAAGTGCCCTGTGACATACTAATGTGTCAACCAATAGGAGCGGGAGCTGGAATTCAGTGGCTGGGCTTTCTGTTGTTAGCATTTTTTAAGCAAGATTCCAGTAGTCATTTTTATGTTTTAATTCTTGTGACAACAATAAAAACTTGGATTTTTTTTTTTTTTTACCAAAACATTGGAGAAAACATGTCCGGGACAATTCAAAGGCACATTATAATATAAAATGTGTTTGTTGAATTTGGAGTGTATATGAGCAACACAGTATGAAGCTTAACCCTCGGAGGTAACATTTTGAACGTATTTGAAGTTTGAAGGTTAGGCGAAGGTCAGATCAGCACAAACAGCTTTAAATAGAAATAACAGGAAAAAAACATTGAGGGGTCTGGAAAACATTGAATGAATGAATGAATGAATGAATATTGGATTTATATAGCACCTTTTTTTTCTAGGGAACTCAAAGCGCTTACAACGATAGGGAGTTGCCCTACCTCAACCACCACCAATGTGCAGCACCTGCCTGGGTGAACGCGGCGGCAGCCATAGTGCGCCAGTACAAACTCACTACACATCAGATACACGAGGAGGAAGGGAATGAATTACCGTATTGACCCGATTATAAAACGACCCCCCTTTTTCAAGACTCATTTTTGGAAAAATACTTTTTTGAAGACCAAATCTTGTTTGTATAAAGAAAATCGTTTTATTTGTCTTCACATTGAATAAAACAATGTAGGCTGTTTGTAACATCTTTTGGTAAAATCACGTTTTCAATATTCAACAATTGTCTAGATTGCAATAAAACAGTAGTGCAATTGTCAGGAGTGTAGTAGGGGTGGAACCAAATGCAGGCGCGAAAGAGACCCAAAATACGGAAATACGTTTATGGTATTTATTTTCCACAAACGTAGGCAAAACAATGTCGGTGGCGACACGCAAATAACTAACCAAACTAACCAAAATGATAAACGAACTGGAACAAACAAAGCTAGCTAAGCGAGTTTGTCTAGGCGAAACTAAACAATGTCCAAGCAATGAATGCAGACCCCTTTACTCTGCCCAGTTACTTGAGGTTGCCGGGGTAGGTAGTGAAATGTTAAGCACCCGTTGTTTTATATTATGTAGCAAGACCAAGGGTGTGGGGTTTCCACTCCGCTAATAATCGATAATTTATTCGATGTACAACGCAGAAAATGGAGACAATGGAGACAGTTTCAAGTAAACACTCGTTTATTTTTAGGTAAAGGCGGAAGTATTCCGCATACGGAATTGCAGTTCCCGTGGCAGGGAAAACACGGCTGGCACAGAATGTCCCGGTTAATGGTAACCAAACAATAGTCCACAAACTTCCCTTCTTAGGATTGTCCGTGATCCGCTTTCGTTGTCGTTGTCCTTTCCGGGATAATCCGTTGCCGTCGTTGTCGTCCAATTCCGTTGTTCAGTAACCAAAAAATAATCCGTCCAAAAAAAGTATTTCAAAAACAAAAACTAGCAATCTCTTTTCTTCTTCCTCTCTCTCTCTCGCTCTCTCTTTCTATCTCTATCTCGCTCTCTCTCTCTCTCCTACCTCGTTCCTACTCCCAACAGCGCCCTTGTGTGAGAGCGCTCTTTTTATAGTCTGGGTAATTTAGTTTACGCCCGTCAGCTGTGGAATCCATCCCGGGGTTCCCATCAGTGCGCGGGGGTGGAGCCAGCGTGCCGAAAGGTATCTCCCCTCTATGACGACGCCATAGCACGCGCCTACTCGGGCGCTACACACCCTCCCCCTCAGCTCCGACCCGGGCGGGGGAGCGGCCTGGCACCACAGGGCTTCTCTCCGCGAGAGGGCGTCCACATTGCCATGGTTGACGCCGGACCTGTGGAGCATATTAAAGTTAAAAGGTTGCAATGATAGAAACCAACGGGTCACTCTCGGGTTCGTCTCGCGATTTCTGGACATCCAGACCAGCGGGGCATGATCCGTGACTAAAGTGAATGTCCTCCCTAATAAATAATACCGGAGTGTCTCTAGTGCCCATTTGATCGCCAGGCACTCTTTTTCCACGGTCGAGTATCTTGTTTCCCTCGGTATCAGCTTACGGCTGATGTACATCACGGGGTGTTCCTCACCCCCCTGTACCTGAGACAGGACCGCCCCGATTCCAGTCTCCGATGCATCCGTCTGGACCAGCAGGGGTTTTTGGAAGTCCGGAGTGACTAGCACCGGTCCGGAACAGAGCGCGGCCTTGAGGTGTTGGAAGGCGGTTTCCTCTGCCTCGGTCCACTCCACCTGTCGCGACAACTTTTTCCTGGTCAGGTCTGTCAACGGGCTAGCCAGGGATGCAAAATTGGGAATAAATCGCCTGTAATAACTGGCCAGCCCGATGAACGCACGCACCTGTTTCTGTGTTGTGGGGCGGGGCCAATTCCGGATAGATTCGATCTTAGCCGCTTGGGGCTTGACCAGCCCTCGGCCGATGGTGTAGCCCAGGTACTCTGCCTCCTGTAGCCCCAGGTGGCACTTCCGGGGGTTGGCTGTCAGCCCCGCCCCTCTTAGTGCGTGCAGTACCTCTTGTATCTGTCGGAGATTGGTCCCCCAGTCCTCTCCATGGATGACGATGTCGTCCAGGTACGCGGCAGCATACTTTTGATGGGGACGCAGTACTTGATCCATCATCCGCTGGAAGGTGGGAGGCGCCCCGTGCAACCCGAATGGCAGTTTCCGGTATTGGTACAGGCCATCCGGGGTAGCGAACGCCGTCTTCTCCCTAGACTCCCGGGTCAGGGGCACCTGCCAGTACCCCTTCGTTAGGTCCAGTGTGCTGATGTACCTGGCGGTCCCGAGCCGGTCGATCAGCTCATCGATCCTAGGCATGGGGTAGGCATCAAACTTGGAGACCTCGTTTAATTTTCTAAAATCATTACAGAACCTGATGGTTCCATCAGGCTTGGGGACCAGGACTATGGGGCTGCACCACTCACTACGGGACTCTTCTATGACCCCGGCCGCCAACATCGCCTGTACTTCCCGCCGCACCGCTTCCCGCCGTGCCTCTGGGATGCGGTACGGCCGCTGGGTTACCTTGACTCCCGGGGGAGTGACGATGTGGTGTTTAATGACATCGGTCTCTCCCGGGTCTACTGAGAAGACATCCCGATGGCGGCCCACGAGTTCCTGTAGTTCCTGTCGTTGTGTTACGCTTAGTTGCTCCCCTAGCGGCACCTCATCGGTCTGGCTGGCTGAAAAACACGGCTGTGGTCCACCCTCTGGGACCGGGTCACTGGCATGCCACCTTTTTAAAAGATTAATGTGGTACAGCTGTGTTTTCTTGCGCCGGTCGGGTTGGCTTACCTTGTAATTCACCTCGCCCACTTTCTCTAGGACCTCGTATGGACCTTTCCAGCGGGCGAGGAACTTGCATTCGGATGTGGGGACCAGCACGTGTACCTGATCCCCGGGCTGGAACTCCCGGAGCTGCGCCCCGCGATTGTAGACGCGCTGTTGCGCTTCCTGGGCCTCCAGCATGTGTTCCCGAACAATGGGCCACAGGGTGGCCATCCGCTCTCTCATTTCCGTCACGTGCTCAACTATAGTTCGGTGGGGGGACGGCTGGGCCTCCCAAGTCTCTTTGGCCAGGTCCAGCATGCCTCGTGGCCGTCGGCTGTACAGCAGCTCGAAGGGGGAGAAGCCTGTCGAAGCCTGCGGTACCTCTCGGACCGAAAACATCAGAAAAGGGAGGAGCTGGTCCCAATTCCGTCCATCCGCCTCCATCACCTTTCTCAACATACTTTTCAGGGTGCGGTTAAACCTTTCAACTAGTCCGTCAGTCTGGGGGTGGTACACCGACATACGTATCTGCCTGATGGTAAGGAACTGGCATAAGTCACGCATTACCTTACTCATAAAGGGCGTTCCCTGGTCCGTCAGGATCTCATCCGGGAAGCCGACCCGGGAGAACAGCAGCATCAGTTCTCGTGCGATGCCCTTGGTGGCCATCGTGTGCAGAGGAATGGCTTCGGGGTACCGGGTGGCATAGTCCAATATGACCAAGATATATTGGAACCCCCTGCTGCTTTTTGGGAGGGGCCCGACGAGATCCAGCGCGACCCTACTGAAAGGAACGGAGATTATCGGCAAAGGGATTAAAGGGCTCTTGTACTTGGGTTTAGGCGCCACCCTCTGGCACTTCCGGCACTCTCGGCAGAATTTCTCCACTGCACGTTTTATCCCCGGCCAATAAAAGTGTGCCTTGATTCGTTCGGAGGTCTTCTCGACCCCCAAGTGCGCCCCCAGCACGTGTGCATGCGCCAACTGCAAAACAGTGTTCACCATGGAGTGGGGCACTAACAGTTGCTCTATCTCACGCCCCCCACTCCTAACTACCTGGTATAGGAGTTGGTTTTTTCTGGCAAAATGAGGGAAATAAATTTCGCTTACCCCCTCCATGAGAGTCCCATCGACCACGGTGACATGTTGGAAGGCGTGCCTTAGATTCTGGTCCTCCAGTTGGGCAGTCCCGAACCGACCAGTCAGGGGCGGGGATGCTGGCGCCTCCTCGTGTCCCATCGGCAACATCTCCTCCCATGTCGGTTCTTCCTCCACGGGGTTTGCCTCGGCAGCGCCGTCCTCTGACGGCCCCTCTGCTGATGGTTGTGGGTCAGCTCCCTGAAAACCGCACAATCTGGCGGCCTCGACCACCTCAGATTCGGACCCCACCTCCGATGAGAGCGGCAACTCCACCTCTTGACCTTCTCCACGGGAAGGAACTTGGGTTGCCCTTGCCGCCTCCCCTTTTTTTCCACCTCTCCTTTTCTTTCTCCTTCCTTCTTCCCCCCGCATGCCTGTCCAGAGCTGCGGAAATATCGGGCAATCCCGACCAAGGAGCACCGGAACCGGCAGGTTCTCAACGACCCCGGCTTTTCCCACGTACTGCCCCTTGGTCGTCTGTAGCTTTAAGAGGGTTACGGGGTAATCCTTGCTCTCCCCATGGATACAGGAAATGGCCATTTTCTCTGGTTGCAGTTCCGTCCGGGCGTATTTGGGGCGGACCAGGGTCACCATGCTTCCGGAATCGAGCAGGGCGGTGGTGTCCTTGCCGTTGGCCCTCACCGGCGTCAGGGGCGACGGGCACCCCTCGGTGGCCCAGCACGACAGCAGCAGCCCGCAGGGTTTTGCGTGCGGAGTGTCTGTGGTGGATGCGGTCCGCATCACCACGTCCCGTCTGGGACAATTCCAGGAGAGGTGTCCCACCTCTCCACAGTCATAACACTCACGGCGGTCTTCTGTCATGAAGGGGCGTCTCCTTGGAGGGCTGGGCGGTGCCCGGGTTCCTTCTCTGAACCTTGCCCCGGTCATCCCGTCCAGTTTCGGCCTGTCCCGTGTTCGGACAGAGGCTTCGGGTTTCTCATGTTCGGATCGGGTGGGTCGGCTGCTACGCAGGACCTCCACAGCGGCTTGGTACCCCTCCACCAGCGCCACTAGTTCATCGGCGCTCCGGGGGTTCGCCTGGCTTGCCAGTTTCTTGGCTTCGAAAGGTAAGGAGCGCAAAAATTTGTCAATGACAAACCTTTCCATGGGCGTCAGGGCCGTGGGTTCCGTGGTCATCCAGTTCTTGGCTAGGCGTATCAGGTCGTGCATCTGGGCTCGGGGCGGTAAGGCAGCGTCGAAGGTCCAGTTATGGAATTTTTGTGCCTGGCCGATGAGGCTGTGTCCGGCGCGACGCAGAATTTCCCTTTTCAGGGTGGTGTAGTCCGCAGCCTGGACCTCATCTAAGTCCTGGTACGTGTGCTGGGCCACTCCGGACAGGAATGGAGCGAGCAGTCCGGCCCATTGCTCTGGAGCCCACCCCTCTCGGGTCGCTGTTCGCTCAAATGTCTGGAGGTATGCCTTGATGTCATCCTCTGCGGTCATTTTTACCAGGAACGCACTGGGGTTTGGTCTGCGTGGGGTTGCGGTAGCTGACAGCCGTGCTACCTCCAGTCTTAGTAGCGTTGTCTGCTGTCGATGCTCGTCTATCAGCG
Organism: Aldrovandia affinis; assembly: GCA_029706075.1. Taxonomy (NCBI): domain Eukaryota; kingdom Metazoa; phylum Chordata; class Actinopteri; order Notacanthiformes; family Halosauridae; genus Aldrovandia; species Aldrovandia affinis. The sequence continues at coordinate 2,259,388 of JAINUG010000059.1, forward strand.
CTGCGTTGTGCGCCAGCTGCGCAGCATGAGTTTTCTCCAGCTGTTTCACCAGTAGTGACTCCATTTCTACGTTGTACAGAATAAATTATTTTTTATTTAGCGTTATAGTCTGCCCGCATCCTCCACCATATGTAGCAAGACCAAGGGTGTGGGGTTTCCACTCCGCTAATAATCGATAATTTATTCGATGTACAACGCAGAAAATGGAGACAATGGAGACAGTTTCAAGTAAACACTCGTTTATTTTTAGGTAAAGGCGGAAGTATTCCGCATACGGAATTGCAGTTCCCGTGGCAGGGAAAACACGGCTGGCACAGAATGTCCCGGTTAATGGTAACCAAACAATAGTCCACAAACTTCCCTTCTTAGGATTGTCCGTGATCCGCTTTCGTTGTCGTTGTCCTTTCCGGGATAATCCGTTGCCGTCGTTGTCGTCCAATTCCGTTGTTCAGTAACCAAAAAATAATCCGTCCAAAAAAAGTATTTCAAAAACAAAAACTAGCAATCTCTTTTCTTCTTCCTCTTTCTCTCTCTCTCTCTCTCTCTCTCTCTCTCTCTCTCTCTCTCTCTCTCTCTCTCTCTCTCTCGCTCTCTCTCTCTATCTCTATCTCGCTCTCTCTCTCTCTCCTACCTCGTTCCTACTCCCAACAGCGCCCTTGTGTGAGAGCGCTCTTTTTAAAGTCTGGGTAATTTAGTTTACGCCCGTCAGCTGTGGAATCCGTCCTGGGGTTCCCATCAGTGCGCGGGGGTGGAGCCAGCGTGCCGAAAGGTATCTCCACTCTATGACGACGCCATAGCACGCGCCTACTCGGGCGCTACAATTCATTAATGTGGCGAATGTAAGATTTTAACTTTTTATTGTTTATATAATTATTGCGTAGTGTTTGTTTAATATTCTGGAGACCTGTAATATGGTTTATGATAATTATTTTGATTTCATTTGGTGATGTTAGCCATTCGAAGGTTAGCTAGCTAGCCAGCAGGCTATTGCTAGGCTAATCCTCCTTTTATTTGTTAGCCACGCAACGTGTATGAAAGCTGCGCACGAGACGTATGGGTCCTGATAATGTTCATCTGTTACCAGGTACAGTGTTTGTGTAATGTACAATGTATTGTTTTTATATGAAACATGAGGTTGCCGGGCCACGCAACGTGTAATGAAAGCAGTGTTTGTGTAATGCGCGAGTTGTTACATGAGACGTATGGGTCCTGATAATGTTCATCTGTTACCAGATTGTGGAGTCCCGACAATAAATGGCTAAGAGCCAAAGACAGCAGCGACTGGACATCATTGACTTAAACACAACGCAGAGCAGAGTACTACCCGCTACAACTGGTGCCATGACTCGGATAATACAACTGGTGGCAATCGGTTGGGCCGTGGTTGCTGCCGCATGAGTTTCAGTCACATGTGGACGGAGAAACACAGTGGCTGGCTTGGGGAACAGTCCTTTGGCGCCCTCTGTTGTTGTGAATGAATATTTACGTTAAAAAAATTTGGGCCGCGAATATAAGACGGTGCGACTTTTTCAGACTTTTTTCTAGGGAAAAAACCTGTCTTATATTCGGGTCAATACGGTAATTCCATGTATATATATTGTCTTGGTTGGGAATTTGGCCAGGACAGGTGGTTAACACCCTACTCTTTTTCGAAAAGCACCATGGGATCTTTTATGACCACAGAGAGTCAGGACCTTGGTTTTTACCGTCCCATCCGAACGGCGGACATTGGGGGTATACCATATAACAATACCTTAGAACAGCAGTTCTCAAACTATGGGTCGCGACCCCACTTGGGGTCGCCAAAGGGTCATGGTGGGGTCGCCAAAAAAATAAAAAATAAAAATAAAGCATAAGCATTTATTTACATTTTTTAAATGAAAAACATATTGCCTGTTTTTTCGTAAAATCTGACTTTTCTGACCGATTATTTTTAATCTACCGACATGCATGAGTTAAAAATACAAATAAAACAAAAAGGAATAAAATAAGTTATGACCCATGCCATGTTTTAAGCCATGTAAAATGCAACGCCACTTGTAAACTAAACACAGCGCATTACAAGCAAAGCCGCTAGATTTCTTTCAGAGGAAACAAAAAGTTTTACAAGGACAGAAAACCGTGCTTAAAACTGCAACAGCAGCAAACGAACAGGCTTCATTTGTCGTCGCAAGTAAGTCTGATTTATTTGTTTTTCATAAAGATATAGCCTGTGAATGCATTTGCTACTATTTTCGAAATAGACCACCAATATATGTTTCTGGACTAAAGACTATACATCTTTTATGTATGGGGTCGCGATTTTTTCCCACCCATGAAATGGGGTCGTGGAGTAAAAAAGTTTGAGAAACCCTGCCTTAGAAGATGTGCACAATTGATTTACAAATCGAGTAGACCATAGTAGTTTTATAGTACCTGAACCCTGCACAAGTATAAAGGTCCTGCAAATTAAACTTTTGATTAGAGGGGATCACAAAATAATCAAGGGAAAACACTCATTTTGGTAGATGGCAAAGCGCATGAATACTTTGCAATTTCAGTAACACAATAACTAAGGATTATGTGTGATGTAAACTCAGATGTGTGCTACGGGAAAGTTGCATTTAAAAAAAAATCTTCACTGCCATATTTAGCTCACAGTTTACACAGTTTGAAAATTGGTTTCAACCATCAAAAATGTCCCCCTAAAACCCACCCCTTAAAATAATGCCTAATTACCCACTATGAACCAACTCTCTCCCAATATAAACATTATTAATAAACAGACATACACCCAATGATTCTTCTTTCTCCCTGAACCCACCCCATGTCTAAGACACCCTTCTGGGTACAGTCTCAGTATGTGTTAATGTTACAATAATAAAAACTTACATTGAACTATGTACAGTGCCCCTTTAAAGTCTATACCACGTCTCCAAAATGTCACCTTTTGTTGCCTTACAGCCTGAAATTAAATCATATTAAATCAGACTTTTTCTACCTTTATTTACACATTTTACCCTACAACTTCCAAGTGAAAAAGACAAAAAACTAGAATAACTTGGATTATTAACATACCTGCAAACTAGGCACCTTTCGGCGAAATTAGCCGTTTTTAATACAAAATATGCCAACGATCCGAAGAGTAGTTTTTTTTGGGGGGTGGGGGGAGATGAGGTCTGCTGCCTGCCAGCAATACTATCTATCCTATTTGAGTGAGATTCTTCCTAGGGAGAATTTTTTCCCCCCCAACAGCAGCTCGCTGTCATTCGGCCAATCGGAACCAAGATCTCTGCTTTGTTGTCTTCCTCCGCGGTCCGACTACTCCGACTGGCGGTAGTTTGGTTACTACTGATGGCGCACACTGATTTTGAGGTAAGCCTTTTGGTTTTTGGTAAGCCCTTTGCTACTTTTTTGCAGAAATGTTGCTGTTTAACGAGCTAACTAACGTTTGCTACAGTAACGTTAACTTGCCCAAATCAACTTAGCGGTGAAGTGTGTCATGATAAATTCTCCCCACCCTTCAAATAATTAAGGTGTAGCTAGCTAGCTAGCTAACCTATCCTTATGAGCTAGCTAGCTAACGACTGAAAAAGCCTGCTTTTAGTAAAGTATTGATTTTGCCTGATGAAACGTTAGCTAACAGTTAGCTTATGCAGTTAGCTTATCATTAGAACGACCATTATTTTTTCAGGTAGTTGGCTAGATAGTTAACATCAAGCAAGCAGAGCAGGTGATAATGCGTTTGGCTAAATATCTAGGCTGTCTAGATATTTAGTATCTATCTAATATCTATCTGTTTGCCGCTGTTAAAAAAAAAAACTAAATCGTGTATGATCTCTGCTATACTTAACCAAACACTAGTTCAGACTCTGTACGTAATTTGGAGACAAACATGCATTCATTTTTCAAATGCAACAAAATGTTTACCAAACCATTGCTTAGAAGATGACGTTTCACTTTACCAGCATAAACTAAACCAAAATGCGTTTCATGGTTTCTTTTTCAGAATGAGGGAGCTTGAGGAGGAAGGTGCTATTTATGTAGTGCAGCTAGAGTCAGGGGTGAGATGCAAGTGGAGCTGCGCTTGGCTAATGGTGGAGGCCAAAACGGAGGTGAAGGGAGTCCAGCACAGCTTCCCACTATCACAGCGTAAGGGAAAAATTAAGCAGTATTAAGCCTGAGCAGGCTGCTTCTGTTCATCAGAGCGCTACAAGGTCAAATGCCTTTTCCCTTACAACAGTATTTTTAAAAATGGACAAAGCGGGGTATGCAAAGTGCAGCCTCTGTACAAAAGAAATAAACTATGGCAATAAGGGCTCTCATGCCCTTTTGTCACACTGTCAAACAGACATGCACAGACAAAGGGTATGTACTATCATGACTACAATGAGTGTTCTACCAATCCCAACCCAAAATGTTACTCCCAAGGGCCCTGAAGTCATGAGGGAGAGAGAGTGCCTGTACCTACATTGCAGCGTGTTGCCAATGCTACTATACATTTGCCAAGGTAGATTATCAGGCCAAATCATACTGGGCATTTTTACTCAGTTTAAGTTGAATTGAACTAGATTATATATATTTAAAGTAGATACAGTGGGGAAAATAAGTATTTCACCCCCTGCTGATTTTGTGAGTTTGCCCCCTTACAAAGAAAGGAACGGTCTTTCATTTTCATGGTAGGTTCATCTTAACAGTGAGAGACAGAATATTTAAAAAAATCCCAGAAAATCACATTATATGAATTTTAAACATTTATTTGTGTTTTATTGAGGAAAATAAGTATTTCACCCCCTAGCAAAACATGACTCAGTACTTGGTGGAGAAATCCTTGTTGGCAAGCACAGCGGTCAGACGTTTCTTGTAGTTGGTCGCAGGGTAGTAATAAAAAGGAATTTGCAAAAGTTTTACAGATGAAAATCTAATCCGATTTCTTTTGTTTTTGTCTTGGCAATGTTTCTTGCTACTCTTACAGAACATTCACTCCCTTTTACTATGGCACCAGTGATAGTGCAGCTAGCCCAGGCTCTGGCTGCAGACAAAGTAGCACTGAGTGCAATGAAGCTGTCACGCACGTCAGCAGCTTACAAAATGGTGCACGTATTGGGGCATACCTTTTCGGAGAGGACCTTCAGCAATACACAGAAGTATCCATTTTCCATCAACCTCGTGACATCATAGACCCAAGAAGCACCAGCATGAACATTGCCACATTCAGTGCCATGCAGACATTAAAATACACTTTGCAGTAGACAGGAGGCTGTGCGGCAAGAGCATTTGTTCAGAGTATGAGAGAAAAGGATTGAGTTTGACTGCTAGCCATCCTCAAGTGCTGCGGAGAGAAGGAGAGAAATGGTAGAGGAAGAAAAGGTGGCAAGAAAGAAGCACATGGCTAAGCAGCGAAAACAAACACTTGAAATCCTTTTACAGGCCGAAAGACAGAAGAAGGCCAACTATTCAGAAGGTCTGTCTGCTCAGCGGGGTAGATGGGTTTTGGGATGGGCACCAGAATGTTAAAATCACTAACATTTTCTTACAGGGGTTTAGTTTTCGGAACTTGTCACCTTTTTACCCTCTTATGAGTTTGCAGGCCTGTATTAAATGTTGAACTATTGACTTAGAACATAAGAATACATAATGACGAGAATGGGCCGTTCGGCCCATCTAGGCTCGTCATGTCCTAATCTAAAGAGTATCTAGTACAGGTACTCCTCACTTAACGACCGAGTTCTGTTCCTAAGACTAGGTCGTTAAGCGAATTGGTCGATAAGCGAAGAGCTGCCCCTTACCGATATTTCAAGCATACTGAACTGTTAGTGGGTTTGTGTCAACCGTCTTTAGATATTGTTTTAATGTCACCGTTGCACCATTTATAACATTTTTTGTATATTTTAAAATGTTTATACAGTAGTGTACTGTATACTGTAATAAACAGAATAGAGGAAATCAGCTCTAATATACATTACTTAGGTTTGCATACTGCAAATACAGGTAATCGTTTTTATTTATTCTGAATAAAGAAAAGGTCTAAAGGAAACTCCAACTTGATAAATTTGTTTTAATTTGCATAACTCTTACATATTACAGAACATAAAAATACAATCAGCGAAAATTTATAGACAAAATATGTAGTCTTGGAGATGCGAATGCTAGTGTAGTGAATACTGACCCACTGCGGGAACGAGACTGAGACTGAGAAAGGGTGATGCGAGATGAGATGCTTGACGCTGAGACGCTGCGCTGCCGTTTCCACGACCGAAGTTCTCGTACAGCGTACAATACCGACTGGTCGGAGAGCTGGTCGTAAGTCCGCGCGGTCGTTAAACAGGTAGGTCGTTAAGTGAGGAGTACCTGTACTGCGTCTAGCCTGGACTTGAATAGCCCAAGTGTTTCTGCCTCTACTACCTGACCTGGCAAGCTGTTCCAGGCATTGACAACTCTCTGTGTAAAGAAAAACTTCCTAATATCTGTGCAGAATTAGCCTTTAACTAATTTCCACCTGTGGCCTCTTGTTCTGCTGACCCCACTTATCTTAAAAAATCTTTGGTATTTCACTTTGTTAATCCCTTTTAGGAATTTAAAAACCTCAATCAAATCCCCCCTAAGTCTCAGTTTTCTAGGCTTAAATAGATTGAGTGCCTTAAGTCTATCATCATAACTTTTACCTTTCATACTAGGTATCAGTTTAGTTGCCCTTCTTTGAACTTTTTCAAGAGCTTCTATATCTTTCTTGTAGTGCGGTGCCCAGAACTGCACACAGAATTATGTGAAGTGAGGTCTGACAAAGGCATTAAATAACATTAATATAACCTCCTCTGATTTATACTCAATACGTTTTGCTATGTATCCCAGCATCCTGTTGGCTTTTTTCACTGCTGTAGCACACTGCTTTGATGCAGATAGGCTTTGATAAACTACAATTCCTAAGTCTTTTTGAAATTGAACACCTACTAACTTTTCTCCTCCCATAAAATACTCCTGTCTAATGTTTTTATTTCCCACATGCATAACTTTACATTTAGCAATATTGAATGTAATCTGCCCATTCTTGGATGTGGTTTAAATCATCTTGGATTACTTTAGTCGATTCCAAACTGTTTGCCAAACCCCCAAGTTTAGTATCACCTACAAATGTAACTATTTTGCTACTAATGTTCATATCAAGATAATTTATGTAAATAAGGAAGAGCAGAGGTCCCAGCACCGATCCCTGCAGGACACCACTGCCCACAGCACCGAGGTCAGATACGGCCCCACCTACTGTTACTCTTTGTATTCGCCCTTGCAGCCAATTATGAACCCACTCTGAAACTACTCCTGCAATTCCCAGGGTTCCTACGCAGTATGGAAAAGTATGGAAAAGTATGGAATTTGATTTGAGTAATTTCCAGGTCTGGATAAGTATGGAAAAAGAGAAGAAAGTATGGAAAAATATTTGTGTTTCCAGACTATTGCCCCTATTCTGTTTTCTAAAATATAAAATTCAGAATTTCTCAAATTAAATTGATCGCAGTGTTTTTCGTGGCCTTTGGAGCAGGCAGCCAGCGCAGCCAAAATGTTTACCGCTGTGTGAGAGTGCGCAGGCCAGAGCGAGCGACTGAATGCACACTCCTATGCAGAGCTGCATCTACCCCTGTATGTCACAGCCTGCAAAACAGCTCTACCCCAAGTGCCTTGGCACTGTACCAAATCATCCGCGACCAAATTGGTTTGAAAGGAAATATCTTTGAATTGCATATATGTAGCCTACATAGCATCACAAATAACCACATAACAAGCTTGTCTGAACATTTCTGAGTTTATACAGTGATGTAGTTATCAGAAAAGTAAACGGACCATTTTTTCTGCGTAAGAAAACCATAACTTTATGGGTTGAAGGTATACAGTTATTTACATTTATTATTTATTTACATTTATAACATTGCACTGTATTAGCATTGCAGTTTGAATAAAATGCTGTGCATTGAAGTTGTCTGGGTTTGGTGTTAATTGATTTGTATGAGCTACAGTACCTAGCTACAATCTTCTGGCAATTATTTGGCAACGTAATAGCATACATAGTCAGAATGTAACATACATGTTAACAGTTGGATTTTAAAACCATTTATTTACATAAACATCTAGCTATTTGTACTCTGATGTCAAATATGATCTGAACAAGCCCACATTTGCAATAGCTGCAACCACTTACTCTAATTAGTTGATTAGTAACAGCTGTGGTGTGGGCAGTAATGAGCTGATAAGGTAGGTAGGTTACTGGTGTGCAAATTTTTGTGGACCAACCGACCAACCATCTAACCGACAGAGTGAGCTGCTGGTCACAGCTAAAAATCGACAGAGAAGTCTGGAAAATTGAGTCTGGAAAAGTATGGAAAAAGTAAGGAATTTTGAAATGGAAAATGTGTAGGAACCCTGAATTCCTACTGAAGTTATTTTAACAATGAGCGTCTCATGTGGCACCTTGTCAAATACTTTCTGAAAGTCCAAATATATAATATCATAAGCCTGGTTCAGGTCAACACACTTTGTAGCCTCTTCAAAAACGTCCAGGAGGTTTGTTAGGCATGACCTCCCTTTGAGAAAACCATGTTGGCTCTCCCTTAAAATACTTTATTATTTTTCAAGAATGATTCCAACTTATCCCTAATAATACATTCCAGCATTTTACATGCGATGCAAGTTAAACTGACAGGCCTATAGTTCCCTGGGTCAGTACAGTCCCCCTTCTTATATATTGGAATTATACTACCCTGCTTCCAGTCATCTTGTATTTCTCCAGTGATTATGGATTGCATAATATCTGTAAATGGTTTATATATAATTTCCCCAAGTTCTTTGAGTACACTGGGATATATGCCATCAGGGCCTGCTGCCTTATTTGTCTTAAGTTTTTGTATTTTCTGTAGTACTTCTATGTCCCTTATCTCAAAGTCCTCCAAAACATTCTGTAACTTGGCTATACATTTAGGCATATTTATAACCTCTTCTCTAGTAAAGCTCTCAACAAAGTAACTGTTTAGTGTGTTAGCAATATCCTTCCTTATTCTTAACCCCCTGAGGTCGACGGGAGCGGTGCCGCTCCCAGCAGCAATAAAAGTATATTACTATTTCTAACTTCGCGATATTTTATCATACACACGCGACAAAAACATTGACAGAAACCTTAGAATCGCGACTTTCCGATTTGAGCACTGGCAAATCAAATGGAATTTTTTAAATTAGGTTAATTAGACCAAAAGTAAACCTTGCCTTTTACTCTCTTTTTTACCTGGTAGTAACGTCCCCCTTCTATTGACATGGTAACTAGGTGCTAGTTTCGGGGAGGTGTGTGGGGAGGGGCGTGGGGCCATGTGTGTGAAAACGCGCGGCGTAAACAACACAAACTGTCGACAATTTGAAGCAAGATTTTATACAGACATACAATTTTATTCAAGATGGAAAGATTTTCTGCGCTGCAGTGTTTGAGAGCATTGATGGAAAGCGACGAGGACAATAACTGACGAAGAGTAAGTAACTATATTTGATTTGCCATGTTATCAAATACTCGTATATATATTCAATATATGAATTCCGCGTCTTGTGACTACATATTCTGCATGTTGCAACGTAACAAATTGCAATATGCACACAAGATCTATGGAAGAATACTTTTCAAACAGCCTAAAATGTTATAAAAAAAATCGTATGTAGCATTTTGTCTGTGTTTACGCTTGCAATCTGCCAGCAACAGTCTATGCTGATATTTATTTTATTTCGCTTGTTTTCAAATACTCGTGAAAATATATGAATTCCGCGTCTTGTGACGCCAAACATATTCCGCGTGTTGCAACGTAACAAATTGCAATAGGCACACAATGAGGGAAACCCCCTCTTCGTGAAGAGCCAAAATGGCTGCTGCCACAAGAAGCGCTTGTCGTGAAAGGAGAAATGGTAACTCAAATATTGCTTAGCCATTTAAAATCTAAATTGTGAGTTGTTGTTTTAACTCTAAAGAGGCATGAAATCACAAAAAAAGTTTAATTGGAAGACCCTTTTTTTCCTTGGGTCTCAGGAGGATATTATGTGCATTATTGTTAGGCTGTATGACTTGTAATATGTGGCATTCCCTGTATATACTGTAGTTTGGCTGCTGTTTTCAATAAATCTTCCAAAATGAAAAAAGCTTCTTCTTTTTTTCTGTCTTCTGCATGGCTCACTGACTTGCTTACTCTGATGGCCTTTGAGAGAGATGGCCCATCTGACAGATCTTAGAGGTGTGGACAATGAATAATGAATATTCAGGTATTTAGCATTTAGCCCTCCCACAGCCTGAAATAAATGTGACCAGTTCTGATAAAAACAGGTTTTTAGCTATTTAGATCTCAGATGTGCTAAACTGTTTTCACACCCTTACATAACCAAGACCTTGATGAACAAACGCACATTGGCAAAACAATTCGTCACTATAGTTTAGTGTGTGCTTTCACAACTTTTGTGACAGCAGAAAAATTTACTATTTTTAACTTGTGTGTTTGTAGATCTATTTACAAGCTGCATATGATACTGACCAAACTATTGATGGCATACAAATGTAGCTGTGATTGTCCTTCAAATAAAAATATCAAACACTTTGGAGTCAGTGTGTGTTAAATTGATGAAATTGAGATAAATATCAGACCATGCCAAAATCACAAACCATCTACAAGCTTAGCACGGACCTCAGAGGGTTAATGCACTTAAGAATGTTGGAGACTTGTTGGTGTCTGATTTACAAACATAATTTAACCCCGCATAATCACTACATAATTTAACCCCGCATAATCACTTTATTTGGAACAACAAAAGCATCAGAAAAAATCTCTATTTTTAACATGTTGGTTTGAGAATGTTGTAATGGTCAAACAACTTGTGGGAACTGATGGTAACTTTATTTAATATTCTAGATTCATTTCTCATTGGAACTGACTGTAACCTCCTAAATCACCATACAAACAATAAGACCACTACAAAATAAAAGGTTATACACTATAGGAAAAATCAACCCTATCAGGTGTTGCTAAATGGAACCACCTCTATTCTGATTTAGAATGGGGAAAAAGATGGATGTGCTATAAAAATGTCTCTTTAAATAATAAAATAAGCATTTTTTCTACCCAGTAAAACATAATCTGAAGATATTTCTGTTGGACTTCGACCCCTGCTATACCAATACTGTATAAATTGGGAGATAGTGACAGGTCAGGGCAAATGTGAAGAGGAGTTTTTAGATATGGTCACTGACTGCTTTTTGGTACAGTCTGTTACTCAGCCTACGAGAGGGAAATCAATACTGGATCTGGTTTTGTTTTACAATCCTGAGAGAATTTGCCACACAGAGGTAGGAGAACCACTAGGGGCAAGTGACCACAGTGCAGTTATTTTTGATATTTTTTGGCAAGTTAAGACAGCCTCTAACTCTAGAATTTTTAATTTTAGACGAGCTGACTTTAATAAAATGAGAGAGAATTTAAGTAATATAGATTGGGTAAAACTTCTCGATTGCAGAACTGTGAACTGTGAACTGTGAAAATTGAAATTTATATTTAAAAGGGTTATTGTAGATGTACAGTGTAAATTCATCCCAAAAGTAAGCAAAAATAGGATGAAAAAACAGTCTCCGCAGTGGATGACAATCTTTACAGGAGATTTTGAGACAAAAGAAGCGACTGTACAGAGTATATACAAAGGATAACTCAGAGAGAAACAAGTTAGATTATTTTAATATGCGGGCTAAGGCTAAAAAGAAAATAAGGTTTTAAATTAACATTTCCCAAGATGCAAAAAGTAATCCTAAGAAGTTTTTTCAATATTGTAGTAGAAAAAGGAAAGTTAAGGATGAGGTTAAGTACATTAAGAATAAGGAAGGATCTTTGGTTTATAATAAGGATATTGCTAACACACTAAACAGTTGCTTTGTTGAGAGCTTTACTAGAGAAGAGGTTATAAATATGGCTAAATGTATAGACAAGGTACAGAATGTTTTGGAGGACTTTGAGATAAGGGACGTAGAAGTACTACAAAAACTACAAAAACTTAAGACAAATAAGGCAGCAGGCCCGAAATTATATATAAACCATTGACAGATATTATGCAATCCATAATCACTGGAGAAATACAAGATGACTGGAAGCAGGGTAGTATAATTCCAATACATAAGAAGGGGGACCGTACTGACCCAGGGAACTATAGACCTGTCAGCTTAACTTGCATCGCATGTAAAATGCTGGAATATGTTATTAGGGATAAGTTGGAATCATTCTTGAAAAATAATAGTATTTTAAGGGAGAGCCAACAAAAAGGGAGGTCATGCCTAACAAACCTCCTGGACTTTTTTGAAGAGGCTACCAAGTGTGTTGACCTGAACCAGGCTTATGATATTATATATTTGGACCTTCAGAAAGCATTTCACATGAGAGGCTCATTGCTAAAATGAATTCAGTAGGAATTGCAGGAGTAGTTTCAGAGTGGGTTCATAATTGGCTGCAGGGGCGAGTACAAAAAGTAACAGTGGGTGGGGCCGTATCTGACCTCGGTGCTGTGGGCAGTGGTGTCCCGCAGGGATCGGTGCTGGGACCTCTGCTCTTCCTTATTTACATAAATGATCTTGATATGGATGTTAGTAGCAAAATAGTTAAATTTGCAGATGATACTAAACTTGGGGGTTTGGCAAACAGTTTGGAATCGACTAAAGTAATCCAAGATGATTTTTTAAAAATCCCAAAATGGGCAGATACATGGTAGATGACATTCAATATTGCTAAATGTAAAGTTATGCATGTGGGAAATAAAAACATTAGACAGGAGTGTTTTATGGGAGGAGAAAAGTTAGTAGGTGTTCAATTTGAAAAAGACTTAGGAATTGTAGTTGATCAAAGCCTATCTGCATCAAAGCAGTGTGCTACAGCAGTGAAAAAAGCCAATAGGATGCTGGGATACATAGCAAAAAGTATTGAGTATAAATCAAAGGAGTTTATATTAATGTTATATAATGCCTTTTTCAGACCTCACCTTACAGAATTATGTGTGCAGTTCTGGGCACCGCACTACAAGTAAGATATAGAAGCTCTTGAAAAAGTCCAAAGAAGGGCAACTAAACTGATACTTGGTATGAAAGGTAAAAGTTGTGATGATAGACTTAAGGCACTCAATCTATTTAAGCTTAGCAAACGGAGACTTAGGGGGGATTTGATTGAGGTTTTTAAATTCCTAAAAGGGATTAACAGAGTGAAACACCAAATATTTTTGAACATAAGTGGGGTCAGCAGAACAAGAGGCCACAGGTGGAAATTAGTTAAAGGCAAATTCCGCACAGATATTAGGAAGTTTTTCTTTACACAAAGAGTTGTCAATGCCTGAAACAGCTTGCCAGGTCAGGTAGTAGAGGCAGAAACACTTGGGCTATTCAAGTCCAGGCTACATGTAGTACTAGATACTCTTTAGATTAGGACATGACGAGCCTAGATGGGCTGAACGGTCCGTTCTCGTCATTATGTATTCTTATGTTCCCTTCTTTCTCCCTGTCTTTCCACAGTTTTTTCTTTCCTTTTGTTTGTTTGTTTTGTGGCATCTTTGCAAAAAAATGTCCCTGTACTTCTAGATCTTGCTATCTCAAGAGAATGTTGTCTTTATGTGTGTGATCAATGTGTGCAAACACAGCAGAAAGTCTGTGTGAAAGTGCTTGTGGAAATGTAATGAAATGCTGTAAAGTTATACACTAAGTATATAAAAAAATATGTTTTACTGTGGTCCAGTATTGGAGTGAACCAATATTGGTGTATACAGCTGGTTATAAAATTAAGCCAGAGTAATGTTGGAGCAAAAACCAGCATACACACCTGCCCTCCAGGACCGGCTACACAGTGGGGAAAATAAGTATTTCACCCCCTGCTGATTTTGTGAGTTTGCCCCGTTACAAAGAAAGGAACGGTCTATAATTTTCATGGTAGGTTCATCTTAACAGTGAGAGACAGAATATTAGAAAAAATCCCAGAAAATCACATTATATGAATTTTAAACATTTATTTGTGTTTTATTGAGGAAAATATATGGTCTCCCTGCTTAGGCTGCTGCCCCCGTGACCCGACCCGGATCAGCGGTAGAAGATGGATGGATGGATGTTTGTTTTCTTCATTCATCAAAAACCAACACAAAATCTTTACTCAGGAGAACAATTTGACCTCTAACTACTTCGCACTGCTGACATAATTACAAACAGCTGTAAAAACTTTTGTGAAGGAAGTGTCCTTTTTCAAGATTAAAGCACCTGCAGCAGCAACGAGAACACATAGAGGACCATATTAATTACGTCAATATCTGGTATTAATTGTTACAAGACCAAAACAACTCACACTGTATTAGGAGTGTCCATGTATTATAACTTAAATGAAAAATACGCTGTCACAACATTTTGAGGAAATTAAAGGCAATGGTGTGAAAACTAAATATTTATAGATATTTATTTTATACAATCCTTTCTCAAAACAAACATAAAAAAAAAAATTATATCAGTGTTTTATGACATTCTTGAATAACAATTACCACATGAGTAAAAAGTTTGTGTTAGTTCTTGATGAAAACAAACAGATCTTGGTAGTGGACTCAGACTTTTGGACCCCACTGTAGTTGAACCTCTTGGCGAGATTATCCTCTCTAACAAGTTTCAGACCTTTGCAACATACAGGTTATTTTGAGTGAATTTTAAAATATTAGGGAGTTGATAGTGCCACCATGTATTTGACTGTGTGGTTACTGCTGGCCTGGGCTCCAGCCATGGGCCTTAACTTATATAGCACATTTTGTTTTTTTCTGACTTACTGTTTAGGATTTATAGGCATTTCTGTGAAAAGCCACACCCTACTGTTCATTGGCCCATGGTGACCATGTTTTTTCAGTAGCTATTTGCAAGTTGCATGTCGATACATCAAATGGTCTAGAGGAGATGTCTTTGAAGCAACAAAAATTCAAAATGGTGGATAATCTAATATGGTTGAAGGTTGTTCTTTGTGAAGAATAATAGTCATTTTCACTTGACTATCTGTGGCCAAATTTGGTTAATCTCTGTTTAGTGCACCCCTTTATCAGCGTGCCAGGTTTAGTCAAAACCGACCAGGTGGTTTTCCGAACTGTGAAAATCTTTAGAAGAAATAATAACAATAATAAAACCAACAATTACAGTTGGGTAACCTATACCTGCAGTGCCATCATGTGTTTCGATAGGGCCAATGCTTTAAGTATGGTGTCACATTGTTTAACTAATGAAAGTAAAGCAATTTTTTAGGACTTTGGAAAAAATCTTGTCATGATTTTTGTCTTCTATGAGGTTTAAAGTACATTCTCACTGAACACGGATGGCCAATTTACATAAACATATATCATACATTTAATATATCTGGCTAATTTAGCCAGCTATAGCTAGCTACCTGTTACGACCAGCCCCTGGCCAGTTGCAACATAAAAGAGATCACACAAAATAGGTTCAATTAAAAAATAAAAATAATTAAAGGAACCTAATAAATAGGGTAGCAAAGTAGCATAGCCCTCTCAATGGAGAGAGAGAGAGCATCAGCCAGTGGGCCTCCTAAGTAGACCCCCTATTTCCTAGTAGGAAGACAATCAGGACAATTAATGCAACACCACAAGTGGCCACTAGGGTACAAGGGGTAGGGGGCCATAACACTACCCAACATGTTCTCATCAGAGTTTTCCCAGATAGTTCAGACAAAGGTTAAAGGTCAAAGCTCGCCACAAAGTGCATTCCATTACTGAACACAATTTTACATGCTATCGTACTCCACAGTTCATATTTCAAACAAAAAGTATAGTTTGAACTCAGGAACGTGGTACTTTAAAGTGTGGAAGTACATGTTTTGAGACAGTTTATTAACTTGTAATGCACTTACGTAACTGACTATAGTGATTCACATTAAACTTCAATGGTAGGGAAAGGCATCGCTGCCTGTCTCTTGAATTTTCATTGGGCTCGGGGGTGATTAACTGCAAATTTTGTATTTTTATTACCAAAAATGTTTACACACTTTGCAGTTTACACATATGCAGAAAAGAATTTTTGACAACAAAGGTGAATGAACAATAATGCACAATTTAATCATTTTAATTTAGCTTGGATTTTCACTTGGTAGGCAATGTCTATCCTGACCACACGTCACTGTCAGACTCAAATTTTATATACATAAAATAATAATTGTCTTAATATGTCTCGGAGAACAACCCTAGGACCCCATTAAGTGTCAAGACTGGTGCTGAACACAGGTTACAAGATGTGCTACATGAATGATTCAGTTGGGATGTAATTGGAGATATTTAAGAGGTTGTGATATAATCTTGGATAAAGACAGGGGAAAGCTGTTCTGTTTGCATATTTTGGGGAAAATAGATGTGTGAGGAGCTTCCAGAGGATTCAAATGGCTGTGCTTAATTGCTTGACGCAATAATTGCATTCCAAGATGAAAATTGCTTTTAGACTCCATCATTATTTTAGGGTTGAGCCACAGGCACTCCCCATCTTCCCCACAAGCATTTTTCAGTTATGCAGTGTAGTGCCTGATGAATCATTATGACTGATAAAACGTGTTTTCTACATCTCTCTGATAAATAAACTTGGTTACTGGACATAGGGCCGATGGGGAATGTGCACACAAATGAGAAAATATCCACTTAATCTGAGAATAGGGATTTTCCAATGTCCCTAAACCTTTACTCTAACTTCCATTGGAAAAGGGGACCATGGTCCATGGGACCACCAACACATGTGCTCATTGATATGAAGGTATAAGCTCAAGCATCCACTCTGTTGAATAGAGTGTGTCGTCTGTTTGTTCTAAGAGCAGGTCGTTTGGCGTGGCAGTCATTGCTAGGCTAGTGTCTGTGGGAGCTGCATGGTGAAAGTTTGTCCTAAATTCAAATTTCTTAATCCAAGCCGCTCTTCTAAAGCGATAGAATGAGATCCTGTGTTATATCGTGAACATTGGCACGTCTAGGGGGTGTTGTTGGGCACGACGTGAAGTGGAGAACATTCTATTTAGCCACACTGCATCATGAATATCAGCACTGTCAGGAAGTCTGTATGACCAATCAGCATCCAGGACTAGAACTATCTGTTTTATAAAGGAAAGATACAGCATACAGTAGCATGTTGTTCTGGTTCTCTGGGGTGAAGGTTCTATCTCATTATATGGGCAACGTGGTGATTTGTTTTTTTGTTTGTTTGTCTTTTTCCCTTGCCTGCAGGTTTGTGGCCCTCAGTTCCTGGAGAATATACTATCTACTAACCTTGAGTATAGTCGCCATGATAACTGTGCAGATGGTGAAAGATGTAGCTATCTCCAGAAAAAGAGGTATGGAGAGAAAACACATTTGCTCATTAGTAATCCAATGTTATATCTACTACCAAGATACTTGACAGGTCCAGATTTGATTTAAGTGCTATGCCCTTCACTTACTTTATCCTTTCTTACACAACTGTGGCAGTGTTGTGTAGTGCTTAATGAGCTGATTAATTGATCTGTATAAGCAGGTCAAAAAATACAAGTTTTATAAGTTGTCCTTATAAGCATGTCTACTAATGAAATGAATAACAATGCAATTAACCAAAAAAGTGCAAAAAATGAACATAATATGTCTGTTTGCAAGTATCTCAAGTTTGCAAGTACAAAAACTTAAAAAAACACAGATTACAGTGCTTTGGAATTCAAATATCAATTATTGCTCAAATGCACCATTTGAGTAACTGTGAGGATGTCCACAAATCAACACATTAATCTTACAGAACAATTACAAAACTGTAAATGCAAAAATATAGAACAGTCAATCATGGTTAATCCTTTTCTTATTCTGCATGAAAAGGTAAAACAGGGAGGCATGAGCAAGACAACAGTGCCAAAGGTCAATCAAAATGATCTGAACATGAGAAGAGAGAATACCATAAACTATAAACCATAGCACCTTTTAAACCCTAAAGGCAGGAGGGAAGAGCCTAGTCCGTATTTTACAATTCATTGGATTCACATAATTTCATACTAATGACAAATAAGATTATGCATATATGGTATAATCTAATGTTGAGTGTTTCACAAGTCTGGCTGAAAAGATCCATTTAAGATTCCTTTATTGTATGCTTCACTGACATGCTTTAATAGGGATAATAATAATAATAATATTTTCTGAAGACTAGTGATTAAAAATAATGATTAAAAAATAAATACCTGTCTTCTACACAGAACAAAAGAACAGTGTTTAACAATGTATTTTATAGTTCAGAAGAATAGATGACTTGATAACAGCAATGTTTTCTGTGCATGGGATATAGTGAAAAGAAATAGAGTTGTGCAATATTTCTTACATATTTTGTTCTAGATAATTCACTTATGCTACAGTAGAAACCTGAGTGTGGGCTGCAGAGCACTTCGTTTTTGTTTTTTCAAACAACGTTGGCCTCAACAGGCTTGCATAAGGTGAATGCCAACCTTTGATATGTGTTTTTTGATTATGAAATATTACAAGAACTGGCCCCTGTTTATATAATACCCTGATATCTAACTACCCTATGCTAGCATGATTTCCTGGCACCCCATATACTCATCATGAGGAGTGATTTAAACCTAAGAAGATTACAATACTTTCTTTGCTCTCCTGTAAACGAATTCCCATATGTGTGTCTCTGCTTAACTTACTTATTCCACTCACACTGTCCAGTATGCAGTTGGATTCCAAAGCTTTATTCATATGTTCATTGACTTTAACCTCACATTAGCATTTCTTTAATTAAAAAAGTTATGTCAGTGGCACAATTATTATAATTCATTTAGGACTCGGTGTGGACCACTCATGGGAGGATAGATAGTTAATTAATGGAAAAGATTGTATGTACCTCCCCCGATTAAGGGATATCTATGGTTGGCCCCTAAGACAATTGTTAAGAATAGATCAGAATTTTACATTGCAGTTGTACATTATCAGGAAAAAATATCCACAAATTGTTAACCAGGGAAAGGTTTGGCTGAACACACCATGCAATCAAAAAGCAGGTCACAGGGGTGGTGGATAGCATAGTGGCTGGTCCGATATGGTGTGCGCTGCCTGTCAGGGACACAGTTCGAAACCCGCCTCTACCAGATCGGCCCTGGTCGTCGGCCCAGGCATTTCACTGTCCGCCCCAGGGGGGGAAGGGGGAGGGGGGAGGGTGAGCTGGCTCTGGTCTGCCATGAAGCACGTAAAGAGTCTCCAGAATATGGGTGGGTGTATTCCGTCTCGAAGGAAGCGGAGTTCGCTGCCCTCGGAGAATTAGCTTGCCTCGTAGAGATGAGCGGCCGACCCATGTGGGGAGGGTCCGAAATAAATAGAGGGTGTAATCGGCTCCTAAATTGGGAGAAAAACGGGGAAAAAATCTGAAGCAAATATTTTTTACAATTATAATAAAGCAGATGACAATGCTGATTGACAAGTGCTTTTTTTTTATTAACTGATGTGCTTGGTACATGTAACAAATCACATTGTGTAGCCTTTAACAAGTTTGGTTAATTAATAATCCTCCTTGTTAATGATACTGTAATAATGTCAATATGCTCATCTTTTTTCTGTTTCACAGGGGCCCACTTATGGCGCAGTATGACTGAGAGGTATGCGATCCCAGTTTCCAGTAAAATCCACAAATCAATTATGAGAAGCATATGTTCAAGTCCTTTAATCAGACAGAAATAAAAAATATTACCTTTTTCTTGTTGTGAAGGCCAAAAGTAATACTGGTCACAACACACCCAAAATAAAACTAGTATAACAGAAAAAGCCTTGTGCAAAACGTGTTTAGAGCCAACTTCTATATTATTGGATTTTTTGGCAGACTGCACACTCAAAAAAATTAAATTCAGATCTTATTGCATGGATACCTTACTTTAATGACATAAATGCAAACTACCCATTTGCTGTAGCTTCACCTGTTCATCTCTTACACATATAAGTATTACAGATAACATTGTCTTTGTTCTGTTATACAACATTATGACCTTATAATATTTTGTTGTACTGTTACAATCTGTATCAGCACCCCTACAGGGTGACATATAATATAGGCTTGCTTTTGGGGGTCTAGGCCTGGGTTCCCCCTCTGTTAAGCGTTTTGTGACAATTCAATTGTGAAAAGCTCTATACAAATAAATTTGATTTGATTTGATTTGATAGTTGGTTGGGTTGTCCGTTTCTTGACACGCACCAGCGTCCCCTGCTAAAACCATTTGTCATCCATCACCATGTGGAAAGACCTTGTAACAATTGATAATGTAAAAGCTTGTCATAATGTAATAACATTATAATTTGTAATAAAACCAGATAATGTAATAAACATGTTGAACGGTTAATGTAATAACTTTTTACGGATAATCTGATAATGTATTACATTATCTGGTGGTTATTATGTGTTTAGGTGAGTAACAGGCATACATTTTCTTAATATCAGG
The DNA here is from genome assembly GCA_029706075.1 of Aldrovandia affinis. Lineage (NCBI taxonomy): Eukaryota > Metazoa > Chordata > Actinopteri > Notacanthiformes > Halosauridae > Aldrovandia > Aldrovandia affinis. The sequence continues at coordinate 2,279,853 of JAINUG010000059.1, forward strand.
GTTTCATTTTATAGTAGTTTCATGTGGATAATAATGATATTTCTAAGTACAACAGCCATATGAAGCTTAATTTAAGTCAGTCTGGATAAGCCTAAATGTAAATGTAATGTTTTGGACATACCGGAAGTGCATGAAAAGTAAATAGTGTAGCGCAACCAAGGCCGTGGGGTTTCCACAACGCGGCGCGGGGGTGGAGCTGTCATGCCAATATGTGTCCGCCTGAAAAGAATGTGTCCGGATGACGTCATTGGAATTTTGGACTGTAGTTGCTATGCCAACATGACGAGCTCGCATTCCTGAGTGACAAAACCCGGAAGAATGTGTCCGGGGTGTCCGGGTGATGTCATTTAGCTACAAATAAGTTGTACAGCTAAGTACATCTGAACAGACAATGCATATTATTATCTTCGTAGCTAGCTGGCTATATAATAATAATAATAATAACCCCAAAGCTGCCTTGCTACGAACATAATATATGAATTATAATATATAATAACATACAAAAAAGGGTATGCAGAGCGGCTGAACGAACTTGGAGGAAATTTAAACTGGAGATACGCCGCAGCATTTTTAAGGAGCATATTATTGCATATAATAATGTCATTAGCTCCGAGAGAAAAGCCTATTTCTCAAGGATCATTGCAGAGAACAATGGCAATTCCAGGGTATTATTTTCAACAATCGACCAGCTTTTAAACCCTTTACCAATTTCGGATCCTCTCGGTATGGCGTCTGCCGAAAAATGCGATGAATTTGCTCAGTATTTTAATAAAAAAATACCCATTCAGGCAGGTATTGTCAGACATATTAATGACGCACACGAGCTATCTTCTGACAATAAAGCAACCTTGAAGCATTTGAATAGTATCTCTGAAGCTGATCTTAATAAAATCGTGACACAAAGTAAGTCATCAACTTGTAATCTTGACCCTGTCCCTACAAAATTTCTTAAAAAACTTTTAACTGTCTCACTAAACCAGTTAGGAAAATAATCAATACATCTCTTGAGACCGGAACTTTTCCAAATGCTTTCAAACCCGCAGTCGTGAAACCGCTTTTGAAAAAAACAAACCTGGATCCAAATGTCCTAAGCAATTATAGACCCATTTCTAATTTACCGTTTATAAGTAAGGCTCTCGAAAAAGTAGTCTTTAACCAATTAAATTACTTTCTAAATGAAAATGACCGGCCACAGTACAGAGACGGCACTGGTCAAAATAATCAATGATCTCAGACTTAGTGCTGACGTCGGAAGGGTCTCGGTTCTTGTTCTGCTGGACTTGAGCACTGCCTTTGATACTCTTGATCACGGTATACTGCTGAATCGACTGTAAAATTGGGTTGGTTTATCCGATTGTGCTCTAAATTGGTTTCGAACTCATCTCACACAAAGACAATTTTATGTTAGTCTCGGAGCTCACACATCAGAGATATACGACATGGCTTTTGGGGTTGCACAAGGAAGCTGTCTTGGCCCTCTGTTTTTTTCATTGTACATGTTACCGTTAGGTCACATAATTAGAGATCATAATGTCGATTTTCACAGTTACGATTGACTCAGTTGCTTTGTGCTCCTTGACTGCCTGTCTGTCTGCCGTAGAACAATGGATGAGTAAAAACTTTCTATTACTTGGCCCAAAAGACAAAAGGGAAGTAGTTTTTAATAACTTGCGGAGCAATACGCTGCCTAGTTCTCTGGGGAAATTGACTTCTTGGATCAAACCTGAAGTCACAAGTCTTGTGTTGTCCTAGACTCAGATTTAAGTTTCAAGTCCCAAAATCAACAAGGTGACGAAAACATCATTTTTCCATCTTAAAAATATAGCAAAAGTTCGACAATTTATTAAACAACAAGATGCTGAAAAATTGATTCACGCCTTTGTTTTGTCAAGGTTGGACTATTGTAACTCTGTCTATTCTGGTTGCTCAAAAAACGCTTTAAGGAGCCTCCAGCTCGTTAAAAATGCGGCAGCCAGAATCCTCACTAGAACGAGACGCACCGAGCACATTACCCCTATTTTATTTACTCTGCATTGGCTTCCTATTGAGGCTAGAATTGATTTTAAAATTTTATTTTTAACTTTTAAAGCCCTACATGGACTGGCGCCAGGGTATTTGTCCGATGCGCTTCGGCCATATATTCTTGCGCGTGCCGTCCGGTCGCGGGATGCGGGGTTATTAGTTGTCCCGCCCGTGGCCAAAAAAACGGTTGGAGGTAGGACTTTTTATTTTAGAGCTCCTTTTCTATGGAATAGCCTCCCCATTTCTATTTTTCTGCTTTTTCTTTTCTGTTAAGCACTCTGTGATGAAAAGTGCTATATAAATGAGGGTTATTATTATTATTATTATTATATAGCCAGCTAGCTACGAAGATAATAATATGCATTGTCTGTTCAGATGTACTTAGCTGTACAGCTTATTTGTAGCTAAATGACATCACCTGGACACCCCGGACACATTCTTCCGGGTTTTGTCACTCAGGAATGCGAGCTCGTCATGTTGGCATAGCAACTACAGTCCAAAATTCCAATGACGTCATCCGGACACATTCTTTTCAGGCGGACACATATTGGCATGACAGCAGCCTACTCGGGCGCTACAATAGATTGAAGAACATTACTATCAAAGTCTTTAGTGAACGCTCTGAAGCCTCTGAACACACTATCCTGAAAGCTGAAAGCGCATCTGATTTTTGGATGGAAAGATATATGAGATTCGGTGATTGTAGAAAACTGCGAAAACTGCTTGAAATATTAAACTGCTGGAAAAATGAATTGAGAAAGAATTAAACACGCATTTATTTAGCAAGAGAAGCAAGGTATACAAATTGGGTAACGCTTTACATTAACTCTATCTACATAAAACATTCATAATGTATCCATGAGCATGAAAAAAAAAATGGTACATTAAAATGACATAGGGCATTATGAATGCTTTATGACATGTTTTACTTATTCATGACATTACATGTAATGATGCTGTTATGTAGTGATCAACAGAGCCTATTGTCTTCATGATGCATTCATTACAATCGTGTGTATGTATTATGTCACAATCTGGGATAGGTCTGACCCAAGAATCACAGACCTAAAAATGGCACACATAATACATTCATAAGCATTTATGAATGCATCATGAAGAGCTCAGTATGCATTCATAAATAGGCTCTGTTGATCATTAATAAATAATTAAAACATGTCATAAAGCATTTATATCATTTATGTAGATAAATTTAATGTAAAGCTTAACCACAAATTGTGACATGTTTCTCCCTTGCACACTTTGCAAATGCCTTTATGGTAATTGTAAATGCTAAAAAATATGTAAACTCTGAATCCAGATACAAGACTAGACTTTAATATTTTGTCTACTCCCTGTACATGTACATATATATATATATAGTGGTGTCCCCAAGGGTTGGGTGACACGCACGGACCTTGCAGAGGGCGTAGGCAGGTTAAATAACCCAGAGGAGGCAGTAATATAAACAAAATGATAATTTAATAAACAATCTTAACACAAAACAAAGGGTGGGGTCTTCGGGGGAATACAAACACATATAGTCCACAATCCTTAGCTCGTTGTCCATAATCCAATTCCAAAATCCAGTTCCGTTTCGCAATCCAGTCCGTAGTCGATACACAAAGCAGGGTCCTCAAACAATCCAGGTCACAACACAGTACACAATCCAAAACAAAACACTCAAACTCTCTCTACAAATCCCGGCTAGTCAAAAGACTTCACGGTTCTCTCTCCAAATCCCAAACACTTTCCTACTCCTTTCAACATGTGCTGTGAGTCAGTCCTTTAACCCCCTGAGGTCCGTGCTTAGCTCAGAGAAACTTTGTGATTTTTGTGTGGTCTGATATATATCTCAATTTCATCAACTTAACACACACTTACTCCAAAGTGTTTGATATTTTTATTTGAAGGACAATCACAGCTACATTTATATGCCATCAATAGTTTGGTCAGTATCATATGCAGCTTGTAAATAGATCTACAAACACACACGTTATAAAGAGTACATTTTTCTGCCGTCACAAAAGTTGTGAAAGCACACACTAAACTATAGTGACTAATTGTTTTGCCAATATGCGTTTGTTCATCAAGGTCTTGGTTATGTAAGGATGTCAAAATAGTTTAGCACATCTGAGATCTAAATAGCTAAAAACCTGTTTTTATCAGAACTGGTCAAATTTATTTCAGGCTGTGGGAGGGCTATATGCTAATTTCCTGAATATTCATGATCCACACCTGAGGGTTGTCCACACCTGTAAGATCTGTCAGATGGGCCATCTCTCTCTTAACGGCCATCAGACAAAGACAAAAGCCATCAGAGTAAGCAATAGTCAGAAGACAGAAAAAAAAAAAAAAAAAAACTATATACAAAAAATGCAAAATTAAAACATGGTGAGACAATCTGTTCTTTCACAGTCTTTGGTGCCACTTCTCAAAACAGTTTCTGGTGAACTGTAGACACAAGGGAACATCACAAACCTTGCACTCCCATGGAGTGCACTGTTGTTTCCCCGACATCTTGCAGAGTACGCATTTCTTGCGACCAACAGAAGCCAGTTTGCCAACATCTGTTTGTCTGTTTGGCAGTGGGCACAGGCACATGATCAAAAGTAGCCCATTTTCTGGGTTTAAGATATTTATTTATCTTTAAACGTCTGTAGGAAAACGAAAGCAAAACATAGCCTATCTAAAAACTCGGAATAAACTAAACACTGGGAATATAAACAACAATAAGCACACACGAACAAACAAGTTCTCGAGAGGCAAGAAACATTAATCACAGTAGGTACTATCAAGCTAAGCTAGATAATGTCCAAGCGCCGAAACAGAGAATGCCAGCTGGTTAAATATCCTCCCGTTAATTATTCGCTGCAGTTCGCAATGATTTTGATTATTTCGGTATAACGTCACAAGACGCGGAATTCATATATTTGCACGAGTATTTGAAAACATGGGAAATAAAATAAATATCAGCATACAGTCTGTTGCTGGCAGATCGCAACCTTAAACACAGACAAGATGCGATATAATGTCGGGACATTGTATGTGTTGTTTACCTGGCGATTTCACACATGGCCCCATGCCCCTCCCCGAGACTAGCACCTAGTTACCATGTCAATAGAAGGGGGACGGTACTTCCAGGTAAAACAGAGAGGAAAAGGCAAGGTTTACTTTTGGTCTAATTAACCTAATTTAAAAAATCTCATATTATTTGCCAGTGCTCTAATCGGAAAGTCACGATTCAAAGGTTTCTGTAAATGTTTTTGCCGCATTTAGAAATAGTTAGAAATAGTAATATACCGTATTTTTTGCACTATAGGGCACTGCATCGGTCTGTCGTGGTAAAGAGGGAGCTGAGCCTAAAGGCAAAGCTCTCGATTTACCGGTCGATCTATGTTCCTACCCTCACCTATGGTCACGAGTTGTGGGTAGTGACCGAAAGAACGAGATCGCGAATACAAGCGGCTGAAATGAGTTTCCTCCGCAGGGTGTCTGGGCTCTCCCTTAGAGATAGGGTGAGGAGCTCGGTCATCCGGGAGGGGCTCAGAGTAGAGCCGCTGCTCCTCCGCGTCGAGAGGAGCCAGATGAGGTGGCTCGGGCATCTGGTTAGGAGGAGGCCCCGGGGAAGACCCAGGACACGCTGGAGAGACTATGTCTCTCGGCTGGCCTGGGAACGCCTCGGGATTCCCCGGAAGAGCTGGGACGAAGTGGCCGGGGAGAGGGAAGTCTGGGTCTCCCTGCTTAGGACGCTGCCCCCGCGACCCGACCCGGAGAAGCGGTAGAAGATGGATGGATGGATGGATGGATGGATAGGGCGCACCGGATTATAAGGCGCACTGTCAATGAATGGTCTATTTTCGATCTTTTTTCATATATAAAGCGCACCGGACTATAAGGCGCATTAAGCGAAAAAAAAACAGTCAGATAAGTCAGTCAGTCAAACTTTATTAAACGCGTTCACAATAACTCTCAACATTATTCAAACGTTAATGAGCGTATTCACAATAACTACCAACCTTGTTCAGTTGTAACACATAAAAAACACAGTCTGATACCGCTAAATCAAACGTTAGCGTATTCACAAAAGCTCTCAAAATTGTTCAGTTATAACACGTAAAATACAACACAATACACTCACTTTTTCAGTTTATTCCTCGTCCACAAATCCTTCAAATTCTTCATCTTCAGTGTCCGAGTTTAACATTTGGGCGATTACGGCATCCAACATGCCCGAATCCCTCTCGTCATTATCCGAGTCAGTGTCGTTGCTGTTAGCTGGCAGTTCAGTGATGATTCCGGCCTTTGTGAAAGCTCGGACCACAGTTGAGACTGATACCTTAGCCCAGGCATCCACGATCCATTGGCATATAGTGGCGTAAGTCGCCCGGCGCTGTCTCCCTGTCTTGGTGAATATGTGTCCGCCTTCTGTCATCCACTGCTCCCACGCAGCTCGCAGTTTAACTTTGAACGCCCTGTTGACACCAATATCTAGCGGCTGGAGTTCTTTAGTTAATCCACCAGGAATGATGCAAACTCCGAATTAGTTTGCTTCACTTGGTTTTTGACAGCATCGGTGAGATGGGCGCGCATGGAGTTGCAGATCAATAGGGACGGAGATTTGTGAAAAAAAGCCATCCGGTCTCCTGACGTAAATTTCTCTCAGCCACTCACTCATCTTTTCCTCGTCCATCCAGCCCTTTGGGTTAGCTTTGATGATGACGCCGGCTGGAAACGTTTCTTTTGGCAAAGTCTTCCTCTTGAAAATGACCATGGGTGGAAGTTTCTGGCCATTAGCCATAGAAACGTAAACAACCAAAATGGCGGACCGTGTGGCCTTTTTGATTATCTATAATCAATTCTACAGTCAAAGGTGCCGGCAGATTGCTCATTTTTGCGAAACGGAGGAGGAGAGACTGCGCATAAGGTAACAAAGAACTAAATACATTTTATTTCACGTTATTTGTATGTTTGGAAAACGTATTTTGTAGACTATTGTTGTATTCCTGCACTGAAAACTAGCTAGCTGCTGCCAATAGTGCGTTAACACTAGCAGATTTAACTTTAACCAGATACACTGTGATTGAATGGAAGCCGACAGCAGATAATGAGCATGGATTGTGCTTTTTTTTAATGATAAAAACAACATGAGATTTGGCACACTGTCAGAGCTGGCTAGCTAAACATTGTAACGTTACACCTAATTTCACTATGGTAATAAATTGTACATTACATAATTTTATTTATTGACATGATCAATATTTCGCCGTTTGCACAGTCATGTTTAGCCCCTTTCGGGGGCTAGGTCATGTTCAGGTTTACCGTAGTAGCTAATGATATCTAGCTAGCTAGCACTAGCTATTTCTCATCGTCAACATATTCGAGCATCATTTCATACACATCAGATTGCAGTACATAATCGTGTGTATGTAATTTTGATTACAACGTGCAAATTTACTTAACGTTGCCCTAAAGTTATCTTTTGTCGATTTCTTACCATTCACAAGAACCTCAGTCACGGTGGCTGCCATCTTTGTTTTGAGGCTGTGTGACGTCAAAGTCGTGAATTGGGAGTACACCGATCTGGTACGAGTTCACGGGTGGGAAGTTACGGGTTTGACTACCGTTCCAAGTCACTTTCACGGGTAGAAGGTGGGAAAAACACGGGTTACGAGTTGCTTGGAACGCGCCATTATACACACACTGTAATATTATGGTGAAGCACAGTATGTATTACTCCGCGACGCTCCTGGCTACGGTAGCCGTAATGCTGCAAGCGGTGCGGCTTTGTAGTTTACCAAAGTCATACTAAAACATTTTGACTTAGCGCCGTGAGTGCCTTGTACCACACAAAATCGCTTAGAGGTCAGTAAGCAAAACCAGAATTAATCCATATATAAGGCGCTTCGGATTATAAGGCGCACTGTCGTTTTTTGAGAAAATTAAAGTCTTTTAAGTGCGCCTTATAGTGCAAAAAATACGGTACTTGTATTGCTGCTCGGATCGTCGGCGATCCAGTCGACCTCAGGGGTTAAATAAGCCTCGAAATGGCCTTCAGCTGGTCGTTAGTCCCAATCCCTTTACTCCGTTCAGGTGTTGGCCTGCGGCCTGCTGGGAAATGTAGTCTTTTCCTCTCCAGTGGCTCCCAATAATTTAAAGGTCAGGCAGCCATTTTCTCATAACAAGATAACACACAACCATGGGTGTATTCAAATCCAGTGGATTCACTGGTATTTATTTATTAAACTCAAATTCAAAAATGAAAAGAATAAATAAAAATCTCTGTTTTGGATACTAACTATATGTAGTTTGTCCCTCTCTATCTCGGGGCTGCTAAGGAGCTTGCCCAGATGACAGTAAATGTCCTGTTCCAAACAAGTTGTAGAATTGTTAAGATTGTTTTCTTAGAAACATAGACTTTTAACCCCCTGAGGTCGACGGGAGCGGCGCCGCTCCCAGCAGCAATAAAAGTATATTACTATTTCTAACTTCGCGATATTTTATCATACACACGCGACAAAAACATTGACAGAAACCTTAGAATCGCGACTTCCGATTTGAGCACTGGCAAATCAAGTGGGATTTTTAAATTAGGTTAATTAGACCAAAAGTAAACCTTGCCTTTTACTCTCTTTTTTACCTGGTAGTAACGTCCCCCTTCTATTGACATGGTAACTAGGTGCTAGTTTCGGGGAGGTGTGTGGGGAGGGGCGTGGGGCCATGTGTGAAAACTCCGGCATAAACAACACAAACTGTCGACAATTTGAAGCAAGATTTTATACAGACATACAGTTTTATTCAAGATGGAAAGATTTTCTGCGCTGCAGTGTTTGAGAGCATTGATGGAAAGCGACGAGGACAACAACTGACGAAGAGTAAGTAACTATATTTGATTTGCCATGTTATCAAATACTCGTATATATATATTCAATATATGAATTCGCGTCTTGTGACTACATATTCCGCGTGTTGCAACGTAACAAATTTCAATAGGCACACAAGATCTATGGAAGAATACTTTTCAAACAGCCTAAAATATTATAAAAAATCGTATGTAGCATGATCGGTTTCATGATCTCACGTCCTTGTAAAATCGATTCTTGTTTTTGTTTATTATTAGAGTGCTTCTGTTTAGTTAAATCCGTGTTTGGGATTACATTTTGGATTTGCTGTTTAGCTAGCTTTGTTTGTTCAGCTAGCTTTGTTTGTTCCAGTTCGTTTATCATTTTGGTTTGTTTTGTGAGTTATTTGTGTGTCGCCTCCGACATTGTTTTGCCTACGTTTGTGGATAATAAAATAAGAGCCAAAATGGCTGCTGCCACAAGAAGCGCTTGTCGTGAAAGGAGAAATGGTAACTCAAATATTGCTTAGCCATTTAAAATCTAAATTGTGAGTTGTTGTTTTAACTCTAAAGTGAAAAAAATCACAAAAAAGTTTAATTGGAAGACCCTTTTTTCCTTGGGTCTCAGGAGGATATTATGTGCATTATTGTTAGGCTGTATGACTTGTAATATGTGGCATTCCCTGTATATACTGTATAGTAGTTTGTGTGCTGTTTTCAATAAATCTTCCAAAATGAAAAAACATATATTCTTCTGCATGGCTCACTGACTTGCTTACTCTGATGGCCTTTGAGAGAGAGAGATGGCCCATCTGACAACTCTTAGAGGTGTGGACAATGAATAATGAATATTCAGGTATTTAGCATTTAGCCCTCCCACAGCCTGAAATAAATGTGACCAGTTCTGATAAAAACAGGTTTTTAGCTATTTAGATCTCAGATGTGCTAAACTGTTTTCACACCCTTACATAACCAAGACCTTGATGAACAAACGCACATTGGCAAAACAATTCGTCACTATAGTTTAGTGTGTGCTTTCACAACTTTTGTGACAGCAGAAAAATTTACTATTTTTAACTTGTGTGTTTGTAGATCTATTTACAAGCTGCATATGATACTGACTAAACTATTGATGGCATACAAATGTAGCTGTGATTGTCCTTCAAATAAAAATATCAAACACTTTGGAGTAAGTGTGTGTTAAGTTGATGAAATTGAGATAAATATCAGACCATGCCAAAATTACAAACCATCTCAAAGCTTAGCACGGACCTCAGAGGGTTAAATGCTTTGATCTTGTTGTCAAATAGTATAGATACGAGCAGTAATGTTTCACCCGCCACCTGCTATTGTATCTGCTCTACTCCCTATTACTATAGACTACTATGTCCCATTTCTCCCAATATTCTGATATTGTTGTAACAATGCAATTGATAGAATCATTGCATCATTTAGGCATTACTTTTGGGAGTATAATTAGTCCATAGCACCATAGCCAAAATTAATGGGTGGATAGGGAACCACTCCAAGAAGCAAAATGGCAACAAACTCGAACACAGCCCATATAGCAACATTTTTTGTTAGTCTTTGTTGGGAATCTTCACCCTTTGTGGAAACAAGTTGGGACCGGTGAAGTAACACACTGGTGACCACTTTCCAATTGAGAAGGTTCTATTATGATGCGCAAAGGGAGATTCATGAAGGCGCTGAGATTCACGAAGGTGCACTCTGTTGGAGTGACCCTGGACAACCAGCTGTGCTTCTCGGGCCACATTGCAGCGATCACTCGGACCTGCCGATTCTCCCTCCACAACATCCGGAGGATCTGACCGTTCCTCACCCAAGAGGCCACACAACTCCTGGTCCAGGCCCTGGTGATCTCACGTCTGGACTACTGCAATTCCCTGCCGGAAGGCCTGCGCCTGCGCCTGTGCCATCAAGCCACTGCAACTAGTCCAGAATGCTGCCGCTCGTCTGGTGTTCAACCAGCCAAAGTTCACCCATGTCACCCCTCTAATCTCCTCTCTGCACTGGCTCCCCATCGCAGCACGCATCAGATTCAAATCACTGGTGCTTGCTTTTCAAGCGGCTAGAGGTACTGCTCCCCCATACCTCCAGTCACTCATCACTCCCTACACCCCAGCCAGACCCCTTCGCTCCGCCTCCTCTGGCAAACTGACTGCCCCATCCCTCCGGGCGCCTGGCAGCCGCTCCTCGCAGTCTTGTCTCTTCTCTGTCCTGACCCCTCGCTGGTGGAACGACCTTCCGCAATCAGTCAGGACCGCGGAATCACTTGCGATCTTCCGCAAGAGACTCAAAACCCACCTTTTCAGACTCCACTACCGCTGAACTCTGTACATCTAGCTAATTGTCATCACCACTGCCTACTTGCTCAACACTGTACACCCCTGCTTACTCCACTTAATATAAAAAATTAAAAATTAAAATGAACCTTTTCCTTCTCAGTGTTACAGGTATGGTACGCAGCTGCCTGCAATGATGTCTATCACTGTATTACTGCACTGATCTCTTGCGCATACTATGATTGTTCCTATCATGTATTTATGCACATCTTGTAAGTCGCTCTGGATAAGAGCGTCTGCTAAATGCTTAAAATGTAAATGTAATGTCTAACGCACCACACTTTGGCTGGTCCGGTGTGGGGTGCGCTGCCTGTCAGGGACGCGGTTCGAAACCCGCATCTCTACCAGACCAGCCCTGGTTGTCAGCCCGATCGGAGGCGGCGTTTGGCTGTCCGCCTCCGGGAGAGGGGGGAGGGTGAGCCGGCACGAGTCCGTCAAGGAGCAGGAAAAAGGCATCCGTGGTACAATTCCGTCTTGGAAGAGGCGGATAAATTCGGCCTGGAGATAATGTTTCGCCTCGGAGGACGGGCGGCAGACTCGTGGGGGAGGGGGAATTGAGATAAATAGAGGGTATAATTGGCAACCAAAAAAAAAAAAAAAAAAAAAAAAATGTAATGTAAAATGACAGCGTGTACCCAGCAAATCTCAACTCAGTAGCCGCAAGTGAGGGTTTATGTACCCTTGGTGTACTTAGTTTATGTACCCTTTATGTACTTCGGTGTCACAGTTGCCAAGCATGCACATCCCCGGAGGCACCCATTTGGTCTGCTTTTGCATATCCTTACAGTTAACAATTGAACCCTATATGTGACCATTTGTCCTTAACAATGGGAGGGCTGTTGTAGAGAGTGTGTGTCAATGCCTACTAAGAATAAAGATAAAACAAAAACCATTTAATCAGAATAAAATAATCAAAGAGGGTTATACTAATTGTAAACTTCAAACCTATCATCTTTCTGCTGGGACTGACTGCCTTTTTATGGATATATTCACAGACTGTGCCACGACTGACTGGATAGTTACTAACAAAAATAATTTAAACTAATTACAATTAAAGTATTACCCAGTATCAAACATAAATAAAAAGCCTAAGGCTTAACAAGGCTGTTTTACGGATTGTCTTGGATTCTTTTTGAAAACATTTGTATTTGTTTCTAATTTGTTCCCGTTCTCCCAATTTGGTTGCCAATTATACCCTCTGTTTATTTCAACTCTCCCATCCGCATGAGTCTGCCGCCCATTCTCCGGTTTCAGACAATTACCCGAGGCCGGCGGATCCGCCTCCTTTGAGACGGGACCCACCGACCTACTATTTTTACAGGAGCGCCCCACTCATTGATGGACTCGTGCCGGATCACTCTCCCCCCTCCCCCTGGGACGGACAGCCAAACGCCGTCCCCAATCGGAGCTAACAGACAGGGCCGGTCTGGAAGAGACGGTTTTCGAACCGTGTCCTTGATAGGCACCTCACACTCATACAGGACCAGCCAAATACGGGTGCGTTAGACCGCTACGCTATCCGCCAGCCCTGAATTGTGTTGGATTCTGTTGGGAGATATTTTCATGTCATTCCCTATCCACTCTCATTCATTTTGGCTATGGTGCTTAATGCTAAATGGAAAAAAACGATCTCACCAAATAATGGGAATATGCACAAAAAAATTATCTGGACCAATCAACAATGTGGTTAAGTCAAAAATTGCTTACATTAAAAATTCAGGAATGGTAGTTATTGCTTGGACATAATTGGATAAGCAATGCAAGATGAGGCCACTTTTAAGAAAAGCCACACAAAACCTGTGAAAACATATTGACTTTGTGGGTCACTGTGTTTCTGTCCAGCTGGGAGGTCATCGATTCCTGCCAGGAGAGCAGAGCCGAGGAAAGCCAGCTTACCGAGTCCTGGATGAGCTGCAAGTTGTTCCTGCAGGAAATGTCCTGTTTCAAACAACAGAATCCTGGAAAGGTACAGTATAGAAGCAGTTCACAGAAGACAATGGATAATGATATGTATGCTTTCTAAGGATGCAAATATCCTGAAAATAATTAGTGGTATATTCCAAAGGAAGGGCCTGTACTCCTGCAAAATAGGATATGACAGAAAGGTTTATGAAATCATGTCTTTGTTTGTATTCTATCTGGTTACAAAACAACATGCTGAGAGCTATTAATAATACATGTTGTTTTATTATGAATTGAAATGAGGAATAAAATAAGCAAAATCAAAGAAATGACATTTACAAGGTTAATGGTTGTATTAGAATCCAAACTGAAACTTTTCCTTTTATCTTTCAGTTTTGCCTGCTCATCTGCAGCCTGTGCACATTTTTTGCTGTGATGGGACGTTATATTCCAGGAGTTATGATTTCATATATTGTGGGTAAGTTTGCTATAATTCTCTATGGGGAACTTCTTGTTCTCTAGCTCTCTTTAAAAGACCAACCTAGAATTATACAGATTTTTTTCTGTACCAGATGTAGAATGATATAAACATCAATTTATGGCCAGTTACCTTAATGATTTACCTTGGTTACCTGATAAGGTGCTCAGGAGTTTTTAGAGAGACTTGGCTCAAAACTTCGATCAATGAACCACACAATGAATGTGTGGTTCATTGATCAGTAGGCCAAAGTACACTTATGAGGAACAATACCATGTAACCATTACCATACATACAGGTAACTGCCAAAATAAATTAAAAATCAACATAGATTGTTTTAACAGGGCATTGGGCCATCACGAGCTGCCAGAACAGCTTCAATAAGCCTTGGCATTGACTGTACAAATGTCTGGAATGCAATATCATTCTTCCATGAGAAATACCATAATTTCGTGTTTTGTTGATGGTGGTGGAAAATACTATCTCAGGCGCTACTCCAACATCTCCAATAAGTGTTCAGTTCAGATTTGATCGAGATCTGACTTACATTGTTTTCATACTCATAAAATTATTCAGTGATCATGCCCTGTGGATAAGGTCATTGTCATCCTGGAAGAAACCACTCCCATCAGGATAGAAATGCTTCACCATAGGATGAAGGTGATCACTCAGAATGGTTTTGTATTTATTGGCATTTACCATGCCCTCTAAGGGGTTGAGTGGATAAAAACCATGGCAGGAAAATTCACCCAACACCATAACAGAGCCACCAGAACCCTTAATTTAGTGTTTCATTTATTTTGGCAGTATATGCAAGTACTATACATATATATTATTTATTCTAAGACCTTCAGAAACACCAATGAAATGTACAGCAGGTATCACAGTCCTTTCTGGTTCAAGGGAACAGGAACACTTATTAGAGTTTTTAAACAAAGATTCGGAAGACACATTTTTAGATAACCCCTGACATTTTTTCTCAACCTACTAAAATGTTTTTAACAACAGGTATAAATGGCAAAGTACCTTTTCTAGCCAGCATTGCAGGCTTGGCCTATTCTCGCTAGTTTGTGATCGCTCTACGTTTGTCGTAGATATCCTGATGATGATTTCTCTGAACGCTCAGTGCATGCCACTATTGCTCCGTGCCTTTCCTCTGGCCCAGATTTTTGGCTCCCCAGTGCAAGCTTGGCAGTTGTTGTTCCTTGCCGGAGTTGTCCATTGTCTGTTTCCTCTGAGGGCCATGGGTGTCACTCCTGACTCACCAGCTCCCCCTGCCTTCATCTCTTCCTCATCGGCGTCTCGCTCTTCTGCCCACCGAATGCGCAGTGGTACCCTGCTCATCTCCCCTCAGGCGACTGCATCACCTGCTGATGCTGTCCGCCAAGCGTCTCCTCATCTGCTCCAACTTCCATGACCAAAACCCTTTTGGATTTATAAAAAGTTGCGTAGAAACCATCCTACATTTGATCTAAGATCATTTCTGAAAAACTTGCGTACGCCACTCCCCCAGATGTGAAATCTCTAAATCACAAATGATCTTGAAATTGTGCATAGCTGAATGGTTTTAGATCTCCGCCTTGTAAACGCCCCCAAATTAATATCATTAGCATATAAAGGAGCTCGAATCAAAACACAAATCCTCTACTTGATAATGGCGAGCTGCAAGAAAAATAATTTTAGTGAGGCCGAAATCGAGGTCCTGTTGGCGGAGATGCAGATGCGTGCAGGGACGCTGTTTGGGAGCCTTTCCAGTAGTTTTACCAGTAAAACCAAGTACATGGCCTAGCAGTCTGTAGCCCAGGCTGTGAACGAGGGGGGTGGGCAGCAAAGGTCCCTGAAGGACGTAAAGAAAAAGTGGTCTGATTTAAAACTGAGGTCAAAATCTCTAATAACTCGTTCCCTTCTTATTGCGCGGTTGGCAATATCTTCGAGAAGTGACAATGCTGCCATTCTTCCTCTTGCAAATCACTGCATTATTGGACATTTCATAGCCTATAGATTGACCAAAATGTTTTACACGTGTGGAACCATAATATGTATATTAAATACATTTCCTTCAAGGATGTGTCAATTATGCTAATATGGGTAGTTTTGGAAAACCAATGTGTGTTTTTGTTTTGTTTTCCACAAGTAGCCTAGCTTATGTTGTTTTAATTTATGAATAACTTTATTGTGCAAATCATTACGTATAGCTTAAGCAATGTGTTCAATGTGTACTACTACTACTACTACTACTACTACTACTACTACTACTACTAATAATAATAATAATAAATAATGAGGAAACAATTAGGCAGCAGACGACATGTTGGTGCTCTTAGATTTCCGAATACATTTTACATTACATTTACATTTTAAGCATTTAGCAGACGCTCTTATCCAGAGCGACTGACAATATGTACATTAATACATGGTCGGAACAATCATAGTATGCGCAAGAGATCAATGCAGTAATACAGCGATAGACATAATTGCAGGCAGCTGCGTACCATACCTGTAACACTGGGAAGGAAAAGGTTAGTAAATATACAGTATATCTTTTTTTTATGGAGTAAGCAGGGGTATATAGTGTTGAGCAAGTAGGCAGTGGTGATGACAATTAGCTAGATGTACATAAATCAGTGGTAGTGGTGTCTGAAAAGGTGGGTTTTGAATCTCTTGCGGAAATCGCAAGTGATTCCGCGGTCCTGACCGATTGCGGAAGGTAGTTCCACCAGCGAGGGGTCAGGACAGAGAAGAGACGAGACTGCGAATACCTGCAGTACTCCAACATTGCCACAAGGAAACGTGCGTACGCCAAGTTGAAACCTGACGTGGAGCTGAGTACTTTTCCACGCCAAAGACCGTTTTTATAAATCTGAACTTTGGCGTGGATTTGAGCGTACGCACGTTCTAAGATCAAATCTGTGCGTAAGTACGTTTTATAAATAAGGCCCCTGCACTGGTATTTGGGACTGCCTTCCACGGTGCCTGCCTGTTTCATTGACTGCTGCACCTAATATCCCACCCTGTAATGTTACCTCTTATTTTTGTGTTCCTCCTGTTTCCATAGGTGTTGACGTTAGAGCACCTGCAGTTCTAGTCCGAGTCTCTCACCTTCAGTTTCCCTTTCCCTTCTCCGTCCCTTTCCCCCGCTTCCCATTTAGAGCTGGCGGTCTCCACCCTGCTGCCTCGCAGTTGGCTGCCCTGCCCTCTACGGCATACAGGCTGGCCCAGCGCCACCCCCTCAATCACACTCCCGCTTCCCTAACACATCCATTGCCACCTCCATGCCGCCTACCCCCACTTTTTTCATGGCCTCTGTATACCCTGCTTCCCCTAGGCTGCCCTCCTATTCCTTGGCCACTGTCCCTATCCCCCAGCTTCGGCTCCTGTGGTCAAACCACCCCCCATGTCTCCTCAGTTGCGTACCCCAAATCCTGCAAGGTAATGACAGGGAATTTGTGTCTCTAATTTCCCCCACTCCAGCATCCGAAGTTCACACTCTAGAATGTGTATTCCATGACAGGTTCCTTTAAAGCCCCCGGCTCCTCATCCTTAAGACTCATGTTTCCAGCATTTTGTGTTGGTTTCAGTCACTACATCGAATTTGTTTGCTTTGTACTTCCCGCACCACTGTATGGAAGTTAATGATTACTTGCAGCTGGTAGCAGACTTAGCTGTTCGTTTCAGGGCTTCGCATCTTTATGCCCATCACAAGTAATTTTCTGCTAAATGTGTAACTTGAGTTGCATACTGGAACAAAAATGTCCATACTAGGTTGCCTTTGATGTTAACTTGCACACTTGTACATTTTTTGGTCTTAAAACCACCGTATGTGGGGTGTGCTGCTCCAGTGAACACACTGCCTATTTGTGTGCAATGGTTTCCTCTATCTCACCCCTTCCTGATTCCAGCAGTTTTTTGCCACCTGTCTTGCCCCATCTCGCCCCGTCTCATCTCACACCTGTCATGCTCTAACATCTATAGCCTTTGTCCCATCAATAACTAAAAAAAACAGCTGCCCGCAATTTGACTAGCACAGTTGTCCTATAATATTCAATGGGGGGAGGCAAGTATGTAATAATTTCAGTCCTCATGTGTGCTTACGGGATGTAGGTTATTCCATGTTTGCGGTTATTGTGGTGGCACTCCCGTCTGGTTTGCCTCTTCGGAAAATTGCCATCATGCACCCACCTCATGACTGGCACAGTTCCATCCACTCCTATTATCACTGCTGCACTGATTCAGGAATTGAGCATCAATCCATTCATTGTGCCCCACGGGCATACGCACTTCTCACATACCCTGTCACTCCAATGGCAATCAACAAATCTGAAATTCAGAACACACCAGAAGCAAACAAGACGTTTAATCTACTCACAAATAATTCATTCATTACTTACGTACATGCCCATCTATATTTTCCACTGTCAAAGACTCTTACAAAGCATACATTTGTTTGGACATGTTAATAACATGTTAACAAAATCAATATGTCACCACCTCGTCCTAATGGCCAGGTTGGTAAACTTGTTTGTTGGTAAACTAATCTTGGCTGGCTGTTTCAACCTCGTCCAAATGGCCAGGTGCGATCCCACATTGCTCCAAGTCAAAGATGCATCCAGCCAGCCTCCCGCGTGGTCCAGTGGTTACAACGTCGGACACTGGCCACAGAGACCGGGGTTCGATTCTCCATCCCGCCAGAGTCGGCTCTGGCCGGGAGTGCCATCGGGGTGGCAATTGGCTGTCCGCCCCAGGGAGGGGGGAAGGAAGCCGACACACACAGTTCGCTGCGCACAGGAGTGGTTCTGGGGTACCGGAATTACAGTCGACGGCACGACGAGTGTTGTCTCGGAGGAGGTAGCGCTACGCCCTTGTCACTGCTGGTCACAGGACTATGTCAGAGAACTATAGGGGTAAGGGGGATTGAACTAAGCACACGGAAAATAAAATTAATAAAAAATGTTTTTAAAAAGATGCATCCAGCCATCCTGCATGTCTTACTAAAACCCTTTATAAATACACAGGTTGTATGGAAATTTCTTGCAACTGAATCTGGATAATGAAGAATAATGATGAGCAGCTTCACAAGTCAAAGTTTGTGGCCTTTGGCCCATTTTTGTCTATTCACAATGTCTAAAAGCAACTGTTATAAGAGATTACCTGCTTATTAATGGCAACTGCAGGCATTCATGTACAAGAAGCTGCAAATGGTTGTTTGTTTAGCTACAGTACTTTTTGTCCCAGTACCCCCTCCTGCCCCCAACCACCATTACCAATTAAACACCCTCATGTGCACATCTGATTGCATAGTCCATTAAATGAGATACTGAAGCAATATACAGTAGCAAGATTTCAGAAATGAAAGCTTAAAGTGACAGTACACCCAAAATCTATGTAACTACCATTTTTACACTTTCAATATGTGCTACGCATCCAAAGAAGAGTTTCTAGTGAAATTTGTGTCTACATGAACAGTGAATCCACCAATGGCTAGCATCGTTAGCATCAACCTCCAAAAACCTGCCTGCAGGCTGCATACTCAAAATTGCATGTCAAAATGACCTGGCACGCTGGCAAGGGGTGCATGCACACAGCTCTCCATATATAGTTTTAGAACACCCCCATTTTCTAGTTTAGAGGTAAACTGCCAGAGGTTAAAAAAAAAGTTGAGGTTACCAAAAATGTAAAAATAATGTACATTTCAGAGTTATAAAAAAAGGCAGGGAACAAGTTATGGGTTAACGTGGGTTAACAGTCACTCTGTGCAAGTCGCCGACTCTGGATCCAGCAAAAGAGCCCCAGACCATCACGCTTCCTCCTCCATGTTTGACAGTCACACACTGAGGAACCTGCATGATGAACCGAAGATTCATCGGTCCATAAGACTTTCTTCCAGTCTTCAATAGTCTACTACTAAATTTCAGTAAAAACTGGAAAATGGGGGTGTTCTAAAACTTTTGACCGGTAGTGTAGAGACAGACGTGCGCTCATTTCAGTCTCGCTCATCTGCGCTCAGGGCTGCACTACAGCGCTATGCTAGCATCGGGCAGGCATGATGTGACTTTGTCTGTCAGCCTATGAAGTCTCCTAGTCCTCACCTGCTAGAAGCCCGAGGTGGGGGAGGGGCGCCGCAATAGCGCCTCTCAAACTCACACTGTATAGTACAAGTCAATCAATGAAATCACAAAATAACATTGCAACCAAATGCGCCCCAGCTCTTGTAACACACACAAGCAAATGGAAATAATATCTCAATAGCTACTGATATACAGCTGCAATTTTGCCTGGTTTAAAATATAATGATGCATGAAAACGAGTCTGTACATGTTGTGTATGTAACGTAAGTAAAGCAGCAAACGACGGTAATGCTCAACAGGTCTTTTAATACTCAAGTCTGCCTCCACTCAACCACTCACAGTACTTCTTCTCCTGTCTCTCGGTGCATAGCAGGTAAGTCTCATATATAAGAACAGTGACACCTACTGGTGTGTATGTCTAGAATAGCAATATACCACATATCCTCTTTTTTTAGGAAAAGGTAAATACCTACATATCTGGAATGTAAGTTAACAATCAATCAACAATCTTTCAGAATGAAATGAACAAATGCATATATGAAATAAACGCATATAAGATGAACAAACAATATTGTTATGCCTGTAACATTAGCACAGTTTGAAAACATTTGCACATTTCAGTCACTATGTCATCTCTTTTTCTTTATTTTATTTTGTTAAAGCGACATAGTCCTTAGACCACACAGGGGCCTTGCGCACTCTACCCTCTCTCTGTACCCTCGCCGATGGAGGAGTGAGGACTCGGGCTGGCAGTGCTCGAGCAGGGAGATTTGGCACAAAAGCATCCTCTGGCGGTGCTGTAGTAGGTGTGTTCATTGTGACAGGTGCAGCAGGAGCAAGGTGTATGGCGTTCCACAGCTTCCCATCTGAGAGCTGGTAGGTTGCAGGTCCTCTCTGAGCAACAATCTGGTAGGGCTGGCTATACTTGGAATGCCCTTTCTTGACTATTCCAGGCTTTCTGATGCGCACAAAGGTTCCACATTGGAATGTAGAAGCTTTTGCGCCACGGCGTCTGTCTGTGTACTCTTTGGACTCTTCTTGTTTCTGTTGGACCAGCTGTCTCAGGTCCTTGGTTTGCTTTGAAGGAGCCGCGGGAAGGAGACCACGAATGTGCAACTTGGTGTTCATGGAACGACCATGCAAGAGTTCAGCCGGTGACATCTGAGTCACAGCATGTGGTGTTGCACGGTAAGTATGGAGAAAGTCAGTTGCAAAGGACTTCCAGGGCTGTCCTTCGATGTCCGCGGTCTGTAGGCAGTCCTTCAGAACTCTGTTGAACCGTTCTATCTCCCCATTTGCTTGTGGGTAGTAGACAGAGCTGCGGCAGTGTTTTATGTCTCGATCAGCCAGGAATGTCTCAAATTCTGTGGAAGTGAACTGGGGTCCATTGTCTGTTACCAGTTCGTGAGGGTTACCTTCGCGGCTGAACACAGTAGACAAGAACTTAATGAACGTGGCAGAGGTCACTTCAGAAGTAAAGGCTATCTCTGGCCATCTACTAAAGTAGTCAATAAGCGTCACGGCATAACGGCAGTCTGGCGGTGCAGTGTGGAAAGGTCCCACAATGTCAATGGCTAGCTTTTCCCATGCAGCATTGGGAAGGGGCACTGGCTGCAGTGGAGAGACACGTGTGATGGCAGTCTTATCATGCTGTGAGCAGGTGATGCATGATTTTATGGCGACTTCCACCTGAGTGTTCATTCCTGGCCACCAGTACATGTCCCGGAGTCTCTGCTTTGTCCTGACAATCCCTTGATGAGTGTCATGGGCCAGCTGAATGAGTCTTGGTTGCAAGTCGGTTGGTACAGTCACACGGTGAGTGCCACGGATTATGTAACCATCTTGTACCACCATCTCATTCCGGATCTTGAAGTAGGGCATGATGGTAGGGTCAAGGCCCTTTGAAGTGCGAGGCCATCCTTTGGTAATGAACGTTTCCACCTGTTTCAGCACAGGGCATGAGCTGTAAGCGCTTTGGAACTGTTCAGCTGTAACTGCGGCAAAGTCAGCAGACACCAGAGCTATCATCTCAATGTCTGGTTCTTCATGAGGATCAGTCACTGGAAGCGGCAAACGTGATAAACAGTCAGCAGTGACGTTTTCACATCCAGGCTTGTATTCAATGCTGTAGTGGAAGGACAGCAGTCGAGCAGACCATCTGGCGATTCTCATGCCTGCTCGTCCCAGACCCTTGGTGGAGAGCAGCGTAGTCAGTGGGCTATGGTCTGTACGCAGGGTGAAGTGACGCCCCCAAAGATAAGTACGCCATTTCTCAGTTGCCCAAACACAGCCTAGGGCCTCCTTTTCAACTGTGGAGTACTTCCTTTCACAATCTGACAATGTACGTGATGCAAATGCAACTGTTTTCTCAACGTCTCCATGTAACTGGGTAAGCACGGCTCCAATGCCATAATCTGCGGCATCCGTTGTCACTATAGTTTGCAAGGAGGGGTCGAACAATGCAAGAGCTGGACTGCTGGTGATCAGCTTTTTGACTTGCATGAAGCTTTTCTGTGCAGCATCGGTCCAGCAGCACTCTGTAGATTTCCGCAGCAGTGCACGGAGAGGCTCCACCACCGTGGCATAGTTGGGGATGAACTTGGAGTACCAAGCAGTCAAGCCAAGAAAAGAGCGCAGTGCTTGTGCGTCATGTGGAGGAGGAGCTTCCTTCACGGCGATCACATGGTCTGGGTTGGGGTGAAGGCCGGTTTCGGAGATGACATGGCCTAGGAAGGCAAGTCCGGTTTTCCTGAAGTGGCATTTTCCCATGTTCAGTTTCAAGCCACTGTTGTTAAGGTGGTGCAAGACAGCCTGTAGTCGTGTCTCATGTTCCTCTGGAGTTGCACCATAGACAATAATGTCATCCAGGTAGCACTGGACACCCTCCTGTCCAGCCAGTGTCTGTGACATCATCTTCTGGAATGCACTAGGTGCAGATGCAAGACCATACGGGACCCTCGTGAAACGGAACAGGCCCTCGTGAGTTATGAATGCAGTGAGGTCCCTGCTGTCATGGTGCAATGACACTTGGTGGTAGGCGTTCTGTAGGTCGATAGTGGAGAACATCTTAGCTCCCCTGAGCTCTGTAAAGACTTCTTCTATGTGTGGTAGGGGGTGGCTGTCGATCACCACGGCCTTGTTTGGCTCACGCAGATCCACACAAAGTCTTATTCCTCCCGTCTGCTTCTGTACCACCACTATGGGTGACACCCATGGTGATGAGTCTACCCTCTCAATGATTCCCTCTGCTTCAAGTCTCTTAAGTTCCTGAGAGACAGTATCTCGAACAGCGAAAGGCAAGTGGCGCAGCTTTTGTTGAGTTGGTAGCACCTCAGGCCGGAGCTTGACCTTATGCACAAAACCATCAGCCACACCCAAAGTTTCAGTTGCATTCACATTGTCCACTGTATTCTGATATACAGACTCACTTTGCATTACAGTAGACACAACGTGACCATTTCTGATCTCCAACTGGAGTGCAGTGAAAAGATCCATTCCAAGCACGGGTGTTCCAGATGGCACAATGTAGAAGTCAGTCTGTGTGACATGCTTGTCATGTGTGACAGTTAGGGCAAGGCATCCTAACACTGGGATATCTTCCTGCAGGTAAGTCACCAAACGCACTTTGGGCTTTGAAAGGGGTACATTTGTAAAATGTTCATTGTAGATGCACTCAGGGAGAATGGAAACTGCTGATCCGGTGTCCACAACCAGGTCAGTCTGCACATTTGGACTATCAGCAGCATGCAGTAAAACATTGCATGTGAGATTCTTTCTCTGTTGCACAGTTGCAATAACATTGATCATGTGTAACACTGTTACATCTGGTACAGTCACTTCTTTAACATTGCATATGGACGCACTACGACAAACTTTGGCAAAATGCCCACTTTTACCACACTGTCTACACTGAGCTGTCTTAGCTGGGCATTTGGGGTAATTTGCCAAATGTGTTGCAGAGCCACAGCGGTAGTATGTCTTACCTAGGGCTGTTTGTGCAGTCTCTGCGTCTGTGTGCCTCCTTTCACGTTGATCGTAGTTAGGTTTTGGTTTCGGTTTGCGGTATCTCCCACCGCCACGGGAAGATGTTGTGTGTATGACATTAACAACAGATTCAGTCCCGCTTGTCATTCCTTTAGCTTCAGCTACTGCAGATTCGATTTGACCCGCAATAACCATAGCTTTCTGCAGAGTAAGGCCCGTTTCCAAAAGCAACCGTTCCCGAATGCGAGCAGTAGTCGTTTTCTCAACGAGTTGATCCCTGATCATGTCGTCAGCGAGCAATCCGAAATCACAGTTAGCAAGGAGCTCCCGCAGTGCAGCCACATACTGCACTGTTGTTTCGCCGGGCCTCTGTGCACGCTGGCGAAATGTATTCCTCTCGGCTACAACGTTCACTTTAGGCACAATAAAATCCTCCAATGCCTTAATTGCAGCGGCATATGAATCATCAGCAATGGTAAGATTGTAAAATACAGTGGCACCACGGCCCACGAACTTAATTCGTTCGTTGACTCTGTTCGCGAACCGAAATGTTTGCGAACCGAAATAATTTTTCCCATTGAAATTAATGTAAATCCAATTAATCCGTTCTCCAGCCCCAGAAACACTTTTTAAAAACGTTTTTATGGGTTTATGTGTGGCAAAAATATAGAAAGGAATTAAAGATAACCTTAATTATAGAAAAATACATTAATACTAAAATAAAACATAATAGCTATTATTTCCTTCTTCGTTTCTACTGTAATACGCTTAGGCTTCTTAACACCACTATCAGTAGCACTTTTCACTTTCTTGGGAGCCATAATGAGGGCAAATTTAATGGAAATAGCACAAAAATAACGTGTATCAAAGGAGAACACAACGACGACCGATGTAAACAACGCTGAGTACTAAGCACAACTGACGCTATCCACGATGCGCTACGGTGAGAAGCCCGCGAGTTTGTGTGTTTGTGTGTTCGTGCACCGAGGGCTTGTTCGCGGGCCGAGTGAAAATTTGTTCGGAAAGTGTGTTTGTGGGCCGATTTGTTCATGAGTAGGGGCGTTCGCGGGCCGAGGTTCCACTGTATTCGCTGAGCCTCGGTTCCCATGCAATGAATGAGGAGAGCACGTTTCCTCTTTTCGGCAAGCTCAGTCTCCTCGTCTGTAATGGCTAGTATGTAATTATCAAACATGCGGAGCCATGATTTAAAAGGCATTATGGGCTCACCCCGAGTCTGTAAAAACGCAGGAGGTGGCGAAAGTCCGAGTAGAGCCATCCTCGTCGCCAATGTTGTGTATGTAACGTAAGTAAAGCAGCCAACGACGGTAATGCTCAACAGGTCTTTTAATACTCAAGTCTGCCTCCACTCAACCACTCACAGTACTTCTTCTCCTGTCTCTCGTTGCATAGCAGGTAAGAACAGTGACACCTACTGGTGTGTATGTCTAGAATAGCAATATACCACAGTACACCACCAAGGTGAAATGGTTTAGTCTCTTGACCCTGCATTGATGGGTAATCGTTTAATCACACAAACAATCGTGTCACACACACATTGAGGTACGTTGCCAAAATGAAAAGATCAAAGCCTTCGGGATTTCAGTTTAGAAAAAAGAAAAGAAGAAGAGGAGAAACAGGCCAAAGATAAAGGTATGTGTTATGTCATCTCATCATGAACATTATGTTAAATTTTGAAGTAGTCTAGTAAATAATCATGCTAGCTTAACATGCTCCGCTGTGTTCAATTTAGTTTTATTTGTGTGCACCTTCAATTTAGAAATAATGTGCAATATGTTTCAGTGTTCTTATTTATTGTCTTGGACAGCACCTCTATAAAAGCACCTCTTGGAAGCATGCTATTTTTATTGATCTATTTATTGTTCAATTTAAATTAGTTATTTGTATATATCTTGGATTTTTACAATTTCATATTTTTGTGTACGGTAATATTTTACAGTATTTCTTTTTCTATTAGTATACTGTATTTTCTTCAAATAAAAGGGGTGCCTATTGCGCCTTGTTACAACATAGGTACTTGTTTTGCATGGCCTCCCTGGGGCTTGGGGGGGGGATGAGTGATCTTGCCTAGGGCACCAAATCAGCCAGGACCGCCACTGCCTCACAGTAACTTCTAACCAAGTTGTCAACTTAGCTCATAATATTCTTGCAAATAGAAACAATATAGTTTCAAAAAGTTCATAAAAATAGAGTTGTGGTAGTGTGTCCTAAATTTAAAGTAGCTTTCAGCATTATTTTCTACGCACTATTAAAGTCTCATCCAGTATTATATATGTTCAACAATGCTGGGTGTGGGTGGATTTGCTGTTCCTTTCATACTTTCGACGAAAGGAGAAAATTATACTTGCATCAATATTAGGTGAACTATCACTTTAAGGAGGTATCAGCTGAGAGGCTATTCATTCACACCACTTTTAGTGCGTCTGGTTCCCGTCTTTTCTCTCTTGTCAGCAGATGTGGACAGGCAAATGACATGTGCACAGTATGTGCACTAATATATTTCCCTGCTGTTGTCCTGAATCCCTCTTCTTATCCAGTGTTGGGTATCTTCTTGTGGCCGCTGCTGTCGTCACATGAATTTAGTTTGTGGGTGGAACCAATTCTGCAGAAGCTGGATTTTGGCGTGGGAACATTCCTCCAAACAATGAGAGAGAATCATGGTATGATTGTAATAAACATTATATACTGAGATGCATTCATTATGCAAATAAATTATTTTGTACCTGGGTACTAAGACATTCTAGTTCAGACCTAGTCCAGACCCAGTCATGTGCAGTTTTCTGTAGTGCTCAGGCTTCTGCTGGAATTATTTAGTGCCCAGGTACATTATGCTGCCTGATGTGTGTCGGTAATTACCAAGTCAATGTATAGAGTATGCCTTGAAAATGTAATTTTTGGGGGTGGGGATGATCTGGCCATGGCAACATCCAGGTATTTAGATGCAGGAATATAGGAATACTTATGTGGGTCCTAGAGAGCTAGAGATGACACCATCGATCCAGGAAAGAGATTAGTTTTTACAATTTTATCACAACTACAGATGGAATAATGTCAACCAGTGCATACCAAAGTGTCTGCAATCCTTGGACATTGACAGTCCCATCAGCATCCCAATGACCATTTTCCATCTACCTTGTAGCAATTGTATTGTTTTCAGACATAATTATTGCATATTTTACCAGCTTTACCCAGCATAGTCAGAATATGGCAAACTTCCATGATTGCATCCAGATGCAACCATCTTCCACCCTTTGTACCACATATGGTGGGCTGCAAATACATATGATACAGAAATGTTTATTTTTTTATGCTTGAGAAGTATATTTTTCTGAAATGATGAGAATCAATCAAGAACTACAAGAAGGTACAATTTGCTACCAAAATGGGGGGAAAAAACCCCTGAAATAAATGTTTAAAAAGAATGACCTTTTGGTTCCTGTGTGAAATGAAAAGCGTGATATGGCATGGGGTAATACCATACACAAAGCATATGGTCCTGTGTTGGGTCTTTCAGAAAAGCGGATGCTCCAGAAACAAGAGCACAGTGAGATCGACCTGTCTGCTCTTTGTCCCAAGGTTGGTTTCCTTCTTTCAGTTTAAAATAATGATCTTAATACCTGTCTGCTATATGCTCTGTTAACAATAATTTGATTTTTAAAAATTCCACATCTGTACATTTAACAAATAAATATAAGTGATTATAATACCATTAGATTACATCCTCCTGATTCACTCACCAGATTCACTGACTGATTTTCCACTACTCCCGCTGTACAGATGGATTTGACCGTCTGCAAGGACCTCTCCATATCTGATACAGAGGCATCTGAAGTAACGTGGACAGATGGCACGTTTAATCTGTCTGAAGGACACACCCCTCAGACTGAGAACTCAGAAGGTGAACCTCACCCATCTTCCCTCTCATCCCTTCCCTATATATGTATATATCAGTCCATTTTACATAAAAACATATATGGGCACAATATACCTTTACCATATTTCCTCTCAAGTTCATTGTTCTATTCAAAAACAAAATAAATGCAAACATGATTGTACATGTATTTACATACCTTGTGACAAAAAATGTTGTTCACACATGGCACAACAAATATAACTCACAAACTTACAGTAGATGAAGGAGGTATATTAAGACAGGGAAGAAAGCAAGAGGAAATCAGTTAGTCTGTGTCATGCAAATCAGCAGTACCAACAATTAAAAAAAATAGTACAGCAGATCCCCAATAATGGCAAACTGGTAATAACTTTCAAAGGTAATGCATTTGTATGTGTCTGAAGTTGATATTCGTATTGTCTATAATAAGAATATATATATATATATAATTGCTATTATATTATCTATAACAAGCTGCAGATTTTCTAATAAATGAAAGGCGTATAAATACATATAATTATTGCTACTTTCATTTGCATGATATAAATAAGGACAAGCGCCATTTCTTGTGATGTATTCCAAAATCAGGGTTGTGATTTTGCCTGAGGTGTTGTCAAAGGACATTAAGGACAATGCTATGTGTGGACATATGAAAAATAGAATCTAAAGGACATTTGGAACTGAAAAGAACAAGTGGTTAAATTATAAATTACTAGTGGACAAAAATACATGAAATATATGTAGAAGTCTCTCTGTATAAGAAAGTTCTCTAAATAAATAGCAAAATTGACTATGGTTTCAGCAGTCAGGGTTGGGAGCTGGATCCAGAACATAGCTGGATTGTTTTCTGTCTTGCGGTCTGTAGATCTGGACCGCCGCAGTGACCAAGAGGAGGTTTTTACAGAAGGGCTCCCAGAATTCCCATCTGTGGACAACGAGACTAATGGGGATGATGATGAGCTGAGCATCGGCCTGCCCACCCCTCCCATCACTACCGTTGGTAGCAGGCCCTGCCCACTGGAGACTCCAGGGGTCCTGGCTGAGGATAGGACCCAGGAGTTAGTCAACCTGATTGCTGGGGACATAATAGCAGCAGCAGTGACAATGGTTATCAAAGAGCAGCTGGAGACCTGCACATCCCGGCCTGTGCCGCCACTCCTAGACTTCGCTGAGGACTCGGACAGTGAGGGGGAGGACTTTGAGGTGCTGGACGAGTCGGAGCTGGAGGTTCTGGAGACTGAGCTGGGGCAAGAGGCCCAGGCAAAGGGAAAACCATCCGGCTTCCTCTCCAAGCTACTCAGGCGCCATTGATGGCCAGGCCCAGGGGGGTAGAGCACTGGATGACAGCAGCCCTGCTATAGGAGACCTGAGTAGTCGGTGGGAAGGCCATAAGAAAAAATTATATTCCCTTTCTTCTTTCCAATAGAGCTAAATCATCCCAAAGTCTCACGGTTCATAAGCCAGGATGACATTGAATGATGCACCAGTGTTTCTGAAAGAGATCATGACTCTATCTGTCTGCTGTTGTCATGTGATTCTGCTAGATGTATATGGTCTTTGAATTAGTAGCATGAGGTGTTATAGTGGACAGGTGTAAATATCATATGGGTGTTTTGTGTGATTCCTGTTCTCTACCAAACATAATGATCAGGGACATGTATGTGTCAGCTGGCTGGCTAAGGCGCACTCCACTGCCTCCTGTATAAATACACGGTGATGAATAGCTAAAACCCATTAAATAATGAGGTCTTCTTATTTAGCCAAGATGAAAATCAAATACACTTCAAGTGAGAGAGAACTGCTCAAATACTCTATTTAATTGTGATACAACCTTTCCTTTGCAATTTCGTTTTTTATACAAAGACTATATATACCAATTTGGGTGTCAATCGGACATATCGTTTATGAGAAGATTTTTGAAGGGTTTCCAAAAAATTGTAAATGTTGGACAGTCCATCATGGTGGACTTTATTCATCCCAAGTTGCACCCCATGAGGAGAGTCATGCATGAGAGAAGGTTCTGTGTCTCCTGGTTAAATGGGTCAGAAGTTATAGGCATTTAACTTTAACTGGTAACTATAGCACCACCATGAGGCCAATCGGTGTCATATTGTTATGATCTCTAAGTTCACGCCTAACATACCTACCAAGCAGAAGAAAATAACAATCAACAACAAAAAAATAAGGCTCCAGCAGCTTCTTGAGCTTGCAAAGCACAAAGGCAGCACATTTTTCTGCAGCAAGGTGCCATTATCAGTGCTATAACACAGCGATACACATACCAAGCCATTTCTGGTATTCTTATCAGGCATTGGACACAGTTTGCTACATCATTTTATTTAATCATTATACGTCAATTGAACAATATATAGTGCAAGCATGGTTATCAGTGATCAACCAGTGTACACACAGGGTTGAGAAGGTTACTTTTACAAAAAAATCTATGATACAACTTTTATTTTAAGTTGGGCCTTCTGTTAAATAAGGCCAGTATCAATGTAAAATTAAACCAGCACAGAATCACATAACTAAAGTATGCAATGTTTCTTTATAAACAAAAATAAATGTGTATGCTGTTGCTAGCATTTAAACAACACTGTTCAGATTGCACTCTGTAATAGCCTAGGCCTACTAAACTTTAAGGCCATGTATCAAACATTTATACCAAAACCAGCTTAAAATAACACTATTTTTCCTGCTCAAAACTTTTGGGCAGTGAAAATAAATAAAATGTGTTCTCACTCCTTTTTATAAATAATAAAATAATATAAATAAACAAGATTAGGTTTGCCTAATCAAGCTGGGCCCTTTCTTGATCTCTGGACTAACTGTGAAGTCAGTGAGTGAATGAGTTAGTTACTGGGTCCAGCGAAAATGCATACTGTTTTTATCAATAAACATTTTCCAGAGATTGCACTATAGGCCTACTATGAAACAAGGCAACATAAAAACATTAGGTAGGCCTATTTATCATTATTTTGCTAATTCAAATGGTAGTCCATCCAACCTGGTGTCACACACCAAAAGAGAAAGCTAATCAGAAAGCTAATCAGAGAAAGCTAATCAGAACTACACTATCTGGAATATCTGGCTGTTGTATCGTAGCAGGAGGACCTGCTCCATGTGTTCATCTGACATTCTGTTCTACTGTGGTGTGAAGAGATTCCCCCCATAGCTGAAGAGCCCATCCAAAGGGGCACTGGAGGGGAGCGTAGTGTTGTACTTGAGGAAAAGTTGTTTCACCGTGGTTTATGCTTTCAATTAATTAACATTGTCTTGTCAGCATGTCTGACCCCTCCT
Organism: Aldrovandia affinis; assembly: GCA_029706075.1. NCBI lineage: Eukaryota > Metazoa > Chordata > Actinopteri > Notacanthiformes > Halosauridae > Aldrovandia > Aldrovandia affinis. The sequence continues at coordinate 2,310,715 of JAINUG010000059.1, forward strand.
CTGCTCTGCTATCAGCCCTCCTTGATCTAGAGGCATCTCCAAAAACTAAAAAGTTGCTGTCATCTGACCCTTCAGACTCAGAGTGTACAATTTCTTCAACCATAGCAGGGTTTGCAGTTTCCACAAGTGTTGCTTCTTGAATCATTGATCTCTGCATGTCCTCTCTCTGCTCAAGGCTGAGCCAGCACAACCTAAACTTTGGCAGGGCAGCTGTTGACATTTTTGCTTCATGACTGGTTAGTATGGCTTAAAACCGACAGTCTACATCCTCAATAGCTGCAGTGATTATGTGTGCCATGTATGTCACGAGGGAGTTTCTCAGAGAGTTTGGACTTCAGGCTTATTGGATCATTGGAATGAGAAAGCCGAGGTGACACTTCTTCTCCGCCTGTAGAGGATCAATGGAGAAGGAAAGTGGCTGCAGCACGATAGCATACTCCTCAAGAAAGGGTGTACCCTGGTCACACCGAGACCATCGCAGATGTCCCCCAGCTAGTCTTCTGTAAGACCAACAAGCTTTGCAACAGCTCAGTATTCAGAGCTCCCATCTTGTAACACATGGAACAGTGACTTGCATGTTCGCAATGTCCTGTGCTATCTCTGCAGCTCTCGTTGACCTGTTTGCTTTGTTCCATATTGAAGAGCATTTTCTCATTGCACTTTGCTACAATTTCCGGGACGGGCCTTGTGATGCAGCCTCGTCGACCTCATTAGTTGCAGTTAGGTTCAATGTGTTCGCCGCACATCGTTGATGAGGGGGGAGAAAAAAGTGGAGATCTTCATCTACCTCCCCCTGAAAAACTAAATCCACAAACCTCACTCCATCATCTAGCTCGTCTGGTTCCTCCTCGTTTTCCACTGAATTCATGGAAAGCCTTTGCAAAGTTGCTTCCATTGGCTGTAACAGTGGATCTCACTTTGTTTTTAATCTTGTACTGTGCATGTACTTCATTGAGTTTTGCAGGAAGGACATGTGCTATCCTCTCAGTCGTGTACATGCCAATGCTGCAGACTTTCTCTCCATAGTGTCCTCCTCTACCCAGTGGCACGTGCCTAAGAAACTTCTGTTATGTGCAGAACAAATGTTAGCTGTCGTGCACATGCTTGAAACTTTCCCAAGTTTCGCAGTCAGTCTTTCTTTCATTGACCCAAATTCCCTCTTAGTCCATTGGGTCAATGTCTTTCTATACATTACCCTTTTACCACCACCGATGCCCTCTATGGGCCCTATTTTGGTGAATTAGGATGGTGTCGGTAACGCAGGTGCAAAGCGAAGACGGTGGCGCTTTAGGGCGTGTTTAACGCAATTTCGGTAATTTCGTGATTTAGGACGATAGCGCACCTCTGGCGCAGTTGTAAAAGAGGTTGGATTAACTTTAAAAAAATACATGTGGGTGTGGTGGGGGTTTGGTTTCATAATGGCCAATCAGAATACCTATTTTCTATCCCTTTATATTCTAGTGCGCTAACGCTATAGCAAATTGGCAATTTCCTGACATGACAGTTTTGCACGGCTGCGCCAGCACCGCTTCTCGAAAGAGGAGAGGAAGGAGGTGCGGAAAAGTTTGCATGCAAATCAGAGGGGGAAAACAAGGCGCACATTAATTTGTTATTTTCATGATTTGAGTTTATATTTTGAGACCATCCATCCATCCATCCATTATCTAAGCCGCTTATTCCTGGTCAGGGTCGCGGGGGGGGGCTGGAGCCTATCCCAGCATGCGTTCCGGGCGAGAGGCAGGAATACACCCTGGACAGGTCGCCAATCCATCGCAGGGCACACACACCATTCACTCACACACTCATACCTACGGGCAATTTAGACTCTCCAATTAGCCTAACGTGCATGTCTTTGGACTGTGGGAGGAAACCGGAGTACCCGGAGGAAACCCACGCGGACACGGGGAGAACATGCAAACTCCGCACAGAAAGGCCCCGGCCTGGATTCGAACCCGAGACCTTCTTACTGTGAGGCGACAGCGCTATCCACTGCACCACCGTGCCGCTATTTTGAGACCTACATTGTTAAAAGAAAGTGTTTTATCTCTTTTTTTTACTTATTTGTAGGCTTTCCACCTAAAAAAACTTAATGTAATTGTTAAATGGAAAGCAATAAATAACAAACTCACAACTGCAACTAGGCCTGTTTCATTTATGTTCGTCATGCAGTAGGCCTACATGTGTCACCCTGAAGTGTACATCACAAACCACCTGGATATTAATGGAGTGGACCCCCTTCCGATTCACATAAATGATACAGATGGTGCGCGCAACTGCACATGTGTACAGACCCCAGGGAATCCACATTGCGTATAAAAATCCTGTTTAGTTCTCTGCTGGCTGTGTAGGAAAAGTAATAAACTAATTTGCATGTTGACAAGACTGGAAGAAACTGCATGTACAGCCGAACTGATAGGTGTCTGGCAAACACCGGCTTCCAAACCAAGGGTATCACTCACGGTATTGCCTTCGAATATCGCCTATCGCATTTTCTGTAGTGCAAATGGAAAGAATAAAACCCTTTCACATAAGAAAAACAATGTGCATACAAACATATATTTATTTAACAGGTGTATCTTATTGAACGGTAATGATGGATGGCCTGCTGGCTTCAGTCTTTCATGTCCGTGCATTGAATAACCACAAGCTGTGGTGAAATCGTTTTTAGCTTAATTGATTACGCTTGCAAGTTACCCATGGATTGGATGATTTGCCTCAACGTGGGGGAAAATTCACAATATTCACAAAACATTCTCATGTGATTTCAGATAACCTTATGTTCATATGTGCGCATCAATAAAGTGACCAAATTGCACAGAGCGCCAGCGTTTGCGCTAAGAGGTGGTTTAGTTGGACGTTAACGCAAACGCATTATTTGACACCAAACTTGCATAGCGCTGACTGTTTTCATAGTCACACCCCCTATTGCGCTGCCCAGCCCATAGTCGCGCAAACACCTTCATTGTGCACCACAAAATTGCCAAACTCGGCGGTGATGGGAAATATTCAGTTTGCAGTAGACGAAACTGGCAATTCGCCTGCGCTAGGCCATAACGCCGCTTAGCGCCGGCACGAAAATAGGGCCCTATAAGTCTTCAAAATGAAGGATCCTCCACTAAAGAAAATGACTGTACATCTTCAATAACAAACTCAAAGACCAGTCTATTGATGGCACTTTGGGGTGTTTGTGCTCCTATGACTGTTTTGGCTTGTTTCAGAGGTGTGTGGGACGTCTCTGCTTCACATGAAGACTGCTCTGTGGCACTGCACTCCCCCATCATCCCCTCTGGCTGCCTTTTTCTGCCTTGGCCAGTAATTGATTTGGATGCTTTCTCTGAAAAACAAAACAGGTAAGATGGTAAACATTGGAGTTGATGAGGTGTGGACTTATGAAAAATAAATGTAGGCTACCGTTGTGTGTATTTGTAGTTGAAATGCATAGGCTGATATTTAAGCTATTTCCTATCTTAGACAGCATGCTTGCAAAAATACTACACAGATTTACATACAAACGACAAGTAAATACTTCAGGGTAGATAGGTATGAAATTTGACAGAAATACTATGCACTATTTACCAGTGTAAAAAACAACACCAGTGCCCTCTAGAATTATTGGCACCCCTGGTGAAGATGAGCAAAAAAGGCTATGAAAAAATGTCTTTGTTGTTCATCAGCTTGTCCTTACACTCAAAATATGAGATAAATCTAACCTTTAATTGAAGTAACATTAATGGTAAAATCCTTATCAAAAAATAAACTTATATTGCACGGTAATGTTCTTTCCTTTTTCATTTGATCGGAGATCATGCTTGCTGTAACATCACGTTTCACATGGTCTGTTTCCCCCTCTTTGAAATTTTTGAAACTAATCTGCAAGTAATCATATTGTCTGTATTCTGATTACTGCTTTTTTCTGAAACTGTTATGGATTACAGTTAATGTTTTTGTATTTTAAATACGTAACACCATTACATGTATTCCGTTACTCCCAAACCCTGTTGTGGAGGGCGTCGGTCTCGGCCACGTGGGAGTGGCATGGTTGCCTGTGTATTTACATGCTGTGGAGGCCTTTGGAGCAGGGAGACTTTCCGGGGGCAGGTTTGGCACTCTCACACCCTGTGAGAGTGAACTGTCGCCCAGAAGGTTGCTCCAAAGGCCATAATTGATGTAATTATTATTTAATTTGTGTCAACTAGTTAATTGATATGGAAGTAAATTGGCTGATTGGGTGTCTGTGTGAGAATGTGAGTTTAGTGTTGAATGATTGTGATTGGGGGATTGCCTCATGAGTCCCACCTGAGCCAGGCAGAAACTAAGCCTATTTAAGAGCAGGTGGGGCAAGTGGGGAATCAGTTAGTCTTTTGTCTTTGTTTGTGTGTATGGAGAGTTTGTCTTGTCATGGGTGTGAGTGCACGTGCACGTATGTTGTGGAGTGTTGTGGAGTGTTGTGGAGTGTTTGTGTGCGTTTATTGAAAGTGACTGAGTAGAGTGCTTCCTGTGTGTGGGGAAGAGGGAGAGGGGGTGCACTAAGAGTGTCCGCCTCTCTCCCTCGGTGTGATTGAAAATAGAAACAGAGACAGAAAAATAAATGTATAAAAATCCACTCCGTCTCCTGGCTGCTCTGTTTCCGATCCAGGGTTTGTCACGTGGCGTCTGATGAGTCCAGATTTACCCTGTTCCAGAGTGATGGGCTCATCAGGGTAAGAAGAGAGGCGGATGAAGTGATGCACCCATCATGCCTAGTGCCTACCGTACAAGCCTGAGGGGGCAGTGTTATGATCTGGGGTTGCTGCAGTTGGTCAGGTCTAGGTTCAGCAACATTATGTGCCCAAAGAATGAGGTCAGCTGACAACCTGAATATACTGAATGACCAGGTTTTTCCATCAATGGATTTTTTCTTCCCTGATGGCACGGGCATATTCCAAGATGACAATGCCACGATTCATCGGGCTCAAATTGTGAAAGAGGGAGCATGAGACATCATTTTCACACATGGATTGGCCAACACAGAGTCCAGACCTTAACCCCATTGAGAGTCTTTGGGATGTGCTGGAGAAGACTTCGCGCAGCGGTCCGACTCTCCCATCATCAATACAAGATCTTGGCGAAAAATTAATGCAACTCTGGACGGAAATAAATGTTGTGACATTGCAGAAGCTTATCGAAATGATGCCACGGCGAATGCGTGCCGTAATCAAAGCTAAAGGCGGTCCAACGAAATATTAGAGTGTGTGACTTTGTTTTGGGACAGGCAGTGTACATATGCCAAAATGTATAGCCAACATACAGAATGTTTTGAAGGACTTTGAGATAAGGGGCATAGAAGTACTAGAACAACTACAAAAACTTAAGACAATTAAGGCAGCAGGCCCTGATGGCATATATCCCAGAGTACTCAAAGAAGTTGGGGAAATTATATATAAACCATTTACAGATATTTTTATGCAATCCATAAACACTGAAGAAATACCAGATGACTGGAAGCAGGGTAGTATCATTCCAATATATAAGAAGGGGGACTGTACTGATCCAGGTAACTATAGGCCTGTTGCAACTTGCAACAGTCAACTTGTAATCTCATGTAAAATACTGGAATGTATTATTAGGGATTATTAAATTGGAATCATTCTTGAAAAATAATAGTATTTTAAGGCAGGTTTTCTCAAAGGGAGTTCATGCCTAACAAACCTCCTGGACCTTTTTGAAGAGGCTACAAAGTGTGTTGACCTGAACCAGGCTTATGATATATTTGGACTTTCAAAAAGCATTTGACAAGGTACCACATGAGAGGCACATTGTTAAAATGAATTAATTAGGAATTTCAGGAGTTTTTTCAAAGGGGGTTCATAATTGACTGCAAGTGTGAGCAGTAGCAGTAGGTGGGGCCGTATCTGACCTAGGTGCTGTGGGCAGTGGAGTTCCACAGGGATCGGTGCTGGGACCTCTGCTCTTCCTTATTTACATAAACGGGACATAGGGGCGTTAGTAGCAAAATAGTTACATTTGCAGATTATACTAAACTTGGGGGTTTGGCAAACAGTTTGGAATCATCTAAAGTAATCCAAGATGATTTAAACAAAATCCAAGAATGGGCGGAAACGTGGCAGATGACATTCAATATTGCTAAATCTAATTGTGGAGGGCGTCAGTCTCTGCAACATGGGAGTGGCAGGATTGCCTTTGTTTGCCCATGCTGTCTTTGGAACAGTGAGACTTTCCGGGGATAGTCTGGGTGTGAGCAGGGTGTGAGACTGTGAGAGTGTGAACTGTTGCCCAGAAGGTTGTTCCAAAAGGCCTTAATTGATTATTAATAATTATTTAATGGGTGTTGATTGGTATGGATGGTAAGTGATGATTCACTTACCTGTTTGTGTGTGAGAATGTGAGTGGGTGTGGTTTGTCAATTATGTGGTGTTTTGTGATTAGGTGTATGAATGATAGACAGGTGATTGCCTCATTGTCCCACCTGAGCCAGGCAGAAAGTAAGCCTATTTAAGAGCAGGTGGGGCGAGTGGGGGATCAGTTAGTCTTTTTTCAGACCTCACTTAAAGTACTGTGTGCAGTTCTGGGTACCACACTACAGATATAGAAGTTCAAAGAAGGGCAACTAAATTGGCACCTGGTATGAAAAGTAAAAGTTATGAGGATAGGCTTAAGGCACTCAATCTGTTTAAGATCAGCAAACCGAGATTTAGAGGGGGGATTTGATTGAGGTTTTTAAATTCCCAAAAGGGATTAACAAAGTGAAATACCAAAGATTTTTTAAGATAAGCAGGGTCAGCAGAACAAAGGCCACAGGTGAAATTAGTTATAAAGGCAAATTCCGCACAGATAATAGGACGTTTTTCTTTACACAGAGAGTTCTCAATGCCTGGATCAGCTTGCCAGGTCAGGTAGTAGAGGCAGAAACACTTGAGCTAGATGCTAGTAGTCCAGGCTAGATGCTAGTAATAAATACTCTTTAGATTAGGACATGACGAGCCTAGATGGGCTGAACGAATTCTTATGTTCTTATGAAGTCTAAATAAAATTAGTCAAATAAAATTGCGATTGCTCTACCTTCTGAAGTCTCACTTTTTGAAATGCTCCTCTTATTGAGACCATGCTGGATATAGACCATGGAAAAAACTATGGAATAGCGCTATCCTTCAATAAGTGGTACAGTCCCTAGGAGCTTGGCTTGAAGATCTCTTTTGTAGTTGTCTGATGTAAAATGTTGACTACATACTTGCAGAGATTTAATTTTATGAGCATAGGTATTCACATCGAATGCACTATTTTATTATGGCAACCAACCATTTCATGCATTTCTCAGGGTCCATCAGAGGAAACCAATGAAACTGTATCGACTACATCTTGTAAGTCACTCTGGATAAGAGCATCTGCTAAAATGTACACAAGCATGGTTTGGTTTAACCTCCATGTCTTTTATTATAAAACAGGGAAACCCCACACCAACAAATAGCAGAAACAGCCAGGAGGTCACTTCTGAGCTTAGCTAGCCCAGCCACAGTTTCCTGAATGATCTGTTTGGATTCACTTGGAAAGCATTCTGGCTATTGGGGCTCTGGTTGAATAGATTTGTACAACAGAACTGATTTATAGCATGTTTTGGATGTGTCTGGACACTCAGATACACAATTATCTGATGCAGAAACCACAAAAGCACCAGAGGACACCTGGGTCCTGTTTTTAGAAAGAACACTAGAATTTGATTGCTTTTGGATATTTGTATCCAGTTCTTTGGGGGAAATGTACAACCCCTTGGGGTAGCGTATACAACAATTATTCAATTCAATTCAATTCAATTTTATTGTCATTAAAACAATGCGCAAGCACATAGTAAAATGAAAAGAGGGCTGCAGCTTCACCAACAGTGCAAAATACACATAATACATAATACACATGACAAACATAATAAACATAGTGCAAAAGGGCATACAAAGTACAAAAAGGCATGTAACATTGACATGACAGTGCAAGAAGGCATGTAACATTGACATGACAGTGCAAAAAGACATGCAACATTAACATGACAGTGCAAAAGGCATGTAACATTGACATGACAGTGCAAAAAGTCAGTGGGTGGCCAGGTTCAGGAGGGTGACAGCTTGGGGGAAGAAGCTGTTTCTGAGCCTGGTAGTACGGGCTCTGAGGCTCCTATAGCGCCTCCCGGAGCGCAGGAGGGAGAACAGTCCATGGTTGGGGTGGGTGGGATCTCTGCTGATGCTGAGACCTCTGCGCAGGCAATATTTATGATAAATGTCATTTATGGCTGGGAGCTGGGTACCGGTGATGCGCTGGGCCGTCTTGATGACCCGCTGCAGAGCTTTCCGGTCTGCTGATGTACAGTTACTGTACCACACTGAGATGCAGTTAGTCAGGATACTCTCTGTGGTGCAGCGGTAGAAGTTGATGAGTATATGGGGGGGTAGGCGGGCGCACCTCAGCCTCCTCAGGAAATGCAGGCATTGTTGGGCCTTCTTCACAAGGGAATGGGTGTTTGATGTCCAGGAGAGGTCCTCGCTGATGACTCCAAGGAATTTAAAACTGAGGACACGTTCCACCTCGGCCCTGTTGATGTATATGGGGGAGTGGCTGCAGCTTTTGGATCTCCTGAAGTCTTTTGCACATTAAGAACGAGATTGTTGGTGGTGCACCATGATGTTGTGGTGATGACAACTGTGGTGTCGTCAGCAAACTTTACTATGAGGTTTGAAGGGTGGATTGGCAGGCAGTCATATGTAAAGAGAGAGTAGAGGAGGGGGCTCAGAACACAGCCTTGGGGGGCACCTGTGCTGAGGGTCAGGGTGGAGGAGGTATGGTTACCTAACCTAACAGACTGCGGTCTGTTGGTCAGGAAGTCCAGTGTAGTAGGAAGTGTCCAGTTACAGAGGGGGCGGGGGTTAGGCCAAGGGAGAGGAGTTTGGAGGTCAGCTTGAAGGGGATGATAGTGTTGAAGGCGGAGCTGTAATCTATAAACAGCATCCAGATGTATGAGTTGTTAAGTTCCAGGTGGGTCAGGCTTTCAGCAACTGCCGGACCTCACTGGTCATACAGGGTTTCTGGTTCGGAAAGGTGCGGATGGATTTTTTGTGACAGTTTCAGTGCAGAAGTTAATGTAAAATAACACAGCGGATGTCAGTTCATCAATGTCTGTATGAGCGCTGTGGGTGGCTGGATGTACAAAAACACTCCAGTCTGTGTTGGAGAGGACTGCTAGTATTAGACCATAGACTGTACCATATACAGAGTAAAATGACTAACTTAGACACAAGAGGCTAAGACATTTCAATCCTTTATTCATTCAAATAAATAAGAAGGAGTCAAACAAACAGATTTCTCTATGATGCTGTTTTACAGACTAAAAACTGCAGTCATAAATCCACAGGTGAACAATCATAAGAATGAATCAATAAATAATTACTTAATTACATGAAACAAAAAAAATAAAAAATAAAAATATACTTACACTTGTATACGAATTCCTCTTGTATACAAAGTATTGTTCTGTCATCATCCATGTTCTTGCCTGAACAATAAAAATGTCCTTTTCATCTTCTGCACAGAAAGTAAAATGACTACTGGGAATGGAAAATATGGAAAAGTGTGCTGTTGCATGCTTCATTTTTTTAGTCAGTCCTCCCAAGTACACCAAGGGAACTTCTGGCAAATCCTGTGTATAGTTGCCTTGTTGCAGTCTTGAGTCACATGACCGCTTACTTCTGTATTTGATTTACGCACAAGATAGAACGTAAGTATGCAATTTGAGACACGGTCAGTAATCCTAGAAGAGGCTTGAAGTAACTTGGTTGCCAGTAAATTAGTTAGTGTCTCTCTGTTCATAGTGAGGTAGGTAGCTAAGCTACTTTATTATTATTAGTAGCATTTTCACTAGCTATTTGCCAATGGAATGTATTGGTTTTAGATGTAATAAGTTGGAATATAATGCATTATTGATCATTTGTGATGGCTAATAATGCTCTAGCTAGCAAGCGGTGTTCAATAATAGCAAATATGGCCCTTTCTCTGATAATAGGTAACGTACCATAGCTGTAATAATATGCAATGTTATGATATAATTTTATTAGCCAAGTTAAGAGTAAGATATAACACAACTTGAGAGGTCATTAACATTAGCTGAACATTTTCATTTAAGTCTAGCTAGCCAGTTAGCTAGCTATTTGAAGCTAAGGTAGAGATATCAGAGCCACCTAGCACTACGGCTATCACCACTTCGGAAAACGGCAGTCAAACTATCATCGCTTACATTTTTTATGCGTCTATACATGACAGATTACATTAGAGGCAGTTTCAAACTATCATCGCTATTACATGGTTTTTATTTTCTTGCCCTGATATTTATCTTTATTTTCTACATTTTTTCTCTTCAAGGTAGTTTGCATTCAATTTTGGGATTGTTTGATGAGTTAATTGAGTAATTTTATAAGCCACATAAGCCTGCTTAAGATTGAACAAATATTTACCATCTGCTGGGTTGCCAGCTGCTTCAGCACAGTGCAACCAGTCTGAAAGTATTTTCTGGCTCTTGCAGAACAGATGAGGACAGCATCTGAAGACATTATACGCACAGAGGCTGAAAGCAGGAAATACAGCTTACACAGTGTTAGAGATTTTGACATGAAATATCGATGTGCTTTTCAGTTAAATTTCAGAGGAGGAGCACATCCTTAACAGATGACAGCCGGGACATCAAACTCACAATGGAGGTTTTGGATGCCATTAAGAATCACTTGGGAAAGTCCATGAGGAAAGCACAGGAATTTGTGTTGGAGGGGACCACCAAGGGTGTCACCTTGGATGCAAGCATGGGGAAGGTTAACAAGCTTAAATTATTTCAGGCAGTGATCAACAACCTCTCCAGTTGTATTCTTGATTCTGACCTCACAAAGTCATTGAAACCCCTAGACCAAACAAATTGGCCCAAAACACATGATGCCTATATGGGGAAAAGGAGATCTATGACCTTACAAAAGGATCTGGAAGAACCAACAAGAGATGCTGTGGAAGACTTCCGTTTGTGGAAACATGGAAAATGATCAAACAAAAGTGTGCGCGCGTGCACATATGTGTGTGTGCATGTGCATGCACATTATTGAAAATCTGGGGGACCCCCAAGAGCCATTGGTCATTTTGTACACTGGTACAAAGCATCAACTGAATCATATAAAAGGAGCCTCTAAGTGTATGTCATAGTCTTTTTTGATAGATAAAAAAAAATGGATCACACATTTTTTTTGATTTGGATGATTTAGAAAGTTAACTTGACATTGTGGGCAGTCTTCCCCTATACATAGCAAATAATTGTGTCAGGGGTTGTGAGCTCCCTCACACTCACCCATCTACCTTTTCCCCTTTTGATTACAGGTGACCCGCCACTCTCGAAACAGCACACTGACACACAAGTAAAAGGATGAATACAATGTCTTTATTTGAATGTTAATTAAAAGCTCACTGCACAAAAGGACTAATTCAGGCTTTATTTCCTCCCCCTCCCACTGCACAACCTCCCATGACCCACCAGGCAGTACAAAAGGCACCCCCAGGTAAGCGTGCCGTACACAACACACACCCCACACTACACACGGTGACAACCATATGCTCGAAGCGACTTGATTTTTCATACAAGGGGGTACTCTGCACACATGTACACACTGCACACAATTGAATAGCCTGGGAAAATCCCCCAAATCAGCTCCAACGCCACCCTCAGTTCTTTGCTTCCCGTCTGCTTTGGTTTGTCCACAGCTGCTCCGTCACAGAAAGGAAAGTGACGTTGTGTTGGTGTTCCTCCTCTCTCCCAGGTCCCCGGACTCTGCCGCGTATCCGCTGCTTATATAAAATGGCCCAGCCCCAATGACCTAACTTGTGGTAGGTGTCCCACATTAGGACCCAATCATTAAATTATTAGATAATTGCATAATTCACTGTAGAGAACCCGTAAAAACTGCTGACAATTGTAAACTTTGATGCTTGTTCATTTAATAACTCCACAGTAAAATGATCCAATCCTCTGGTCACATACACCTGGAGGCTCCTTTTATATGATTCAGTTGGTATTTTGCACAAACCTTTTGATTTATCTACAGTAAAAGCATCTCATCTTGTGGTTACATACACCTAGAAGATCATTTTATATGATCCAGGGTTTTGCATAAAACGTTTTACAGGGTCTCAAACTGACATTAATGTAATTGGAAGTCAGCAAAACTTTTTACCGGTAGTGTATTTCTCAATAAAACAATAACCCAATGAAACAATGAAAAAACTAAAATATAACTTTTAAAAACATACAAAGAAAATGGCAAACACAACCAAGTTTAACTTTTGAGCCAGCCAAGATTTATAGCCATATGAAGCTGGAGAAACTGCAATAAAAGCAAAAAAAAATTCTAACATAAATCTCAATGCCATCATCGCAAGATACTAATTAAATGTAACTTATTGAGTTTTGAGAACTTTAGATTTTATTTCTGACGTACTGTATGTCCACACCCGGCCTGTGGCAGCCATCTAGGGTCCAGGGGGCCTTCTAGCACCTCCATAAGATATATATTTTTTTTTGGGGGGTGGGGGGTGGTGCAAACTTGTTCTGACACAAACATGAAAGATATGAGCCGGCGCTTTGCTAATATTCAACACATATTACACATGAGCAGACTACATATGAGGAGAGTATTTGGATGCAAGGTGATTTGTAGATCAATGATTCTGCCCTGCTGCCCACTTTGCTCAGGCTAATGATGCTCCTCTGTTGCATATGTGTGGATGATCCATGCCAATCAACAACAACATAACGTAATATAGAGAGCCTAGTAGTAGTAGTACACACACAAATTAAATATATTTGTTGTCTTGTACTGTCCACATTCATACCAGAAAAATTGTGTTTTGTTATTAATCCAATCACGCTCCACCACAAAATATAATGGTACACACCCCCAGCTTTACAACTAGCTAGCAATCACAATTGCTCAGCTGGTTATAATGGCATGATTAGTATGGCATAGTAGAATCTAAAATAAAAGTACCATCTGGTGCTGACAAAAGAAAAAAGGAGGTAAGAAGAAGAGAAGGGATGCCCAGACAGAGGTAGGCAGCAATTTTCATAATTGCATGCATGCTATTGTATTTCACAAATGATATCAAGCTAACCACCATAGGTAGCTAACCCTATCAGTTCCAATGACAGCTCCAGAGGCTTTGAATTTAGTCTTAAAATGAAAACATATCTCCAAAGGATAAGGATCTTATAATGAAACACTTGTTGATACGAACAGTTTTCCAAAAGAAAAAATGAGAAAAACTGACACAAATATCAACCCTAGGTGTTGCAGGACGTAAAGATGTTGTGAAGCAAACCATGTTAGTGGTATGACACTGGTATCCAGTGTTCTTTAAAAAAAAATATATATATTTTGTTTTCAGATTTTTTGCCTGTTTTTTCTCCCAAAATGGTAGCCAATTACAACCGCTATTTTCAGGTCAATCCCTCCCTCATAGTTCGCTGCTGTAGCCCTGTGACCAGCAGCGACGACGGCGAAGTATCGTCTCCTCCGAGACGGCACTTGCCAAGCCGACGACTGTAACTCCGGCACCCCAAAACCACTCCTGTGCGAACGTTTTGTCGGCTTCTGTAAATCAAATCAAATCAAATTTATTTGTATAGCGCTTTTCACAATTGAATTGTCACAAAACGCTTAATAGAGGGGGAACCCAGGCCTAGACCTGCTCCCCCCAAAAGCAAGCCTAAAGGCAACAGTGGCAAGGAAAAACTCCCTTGGTAGGGAGAAACCTTGGGAGGAACCAGACTAAAAGGGGGGAGCCCATCCTCTTCTGGCCGGCACAGGGTGTGTCCGAAAAAGACCATATCATGGTCAGTCCAAGATGACTCATGGCTGAAAGACTTTGCCCTGCCTGAGTTAGGTAGTCAGCTAAACCACGTGAAGGGGGTCCAGATCCAGGAGCTGGGGTTGGCATGGGGGTGAGGGTTGATGGGGACAGCTCACACTTCTCCAGGGTCTAGGGCTCGGGGGCAGGTGCCCCCGAGTCAGAGGCCGAGGCAGAGAAGAGAACATGCAGTCAGATAAAAAAGCAGTGCTATAGCCAGTAGCATTATGTAAGAGCAGGGGAGCACAAGCATAGGAAATATACAGATAGCCCCGACAGGTGTAAGCTATGGCAGCATACCTATTAGGAGAGGGGAAGAGAATACACGCAGCCGAGAGAGTTCCAAACCATCCACACCCAATCAAGGATAAAGTATGGAAAGTTTCTCACTCCATAAGACACTAGGGCATGGCCTTCTCCATCTCTCCACCTAGACTATGTTTGGCAGTAGGCTAGGCTGAAAAGATATGTTTTTAATCTAGACTTAAAAACTGAAACTGTGTCCGAATCCCTAACATGCCCTGGTAAACCGTTCCACAACAGAGGAGCTCTAAAAGAGAAGGCTCTACCACCAGCTGTGCTTTTCAAAATTCTAGAAAGTAATAGATGGCCGGCTTCTTGTGAATGAAGCAGTCGTGTCGGCTTATAAGGGGCAATCATTTCGGTCAGATATATAGGCGCAAGTCCGTTCACTGCTTTAAAAGTTAGCAACAGTACTTTATAATCAGCCCGATATTTAACAGGAAGCCAATGTAGTGATGCTAACACAGGAGTAATGTGCTCATACTTCTTGGATCTAGTCAAAATACGTGCTGCTGTATTCTGTACTAGTTGAAGACTCTTTAGAGAGCTACTAGAGGAGCTGGATAATAAGGCATTACAATAGTCTAGCCTCAATGCGACAAAAGCATGCATCAAGGTTTTTGCATCCTCTAATGACAGAATGTGCCGAATTTTAGCTATGTTTCTTAGGTGAAAGAAAGCTACTCTGGAAGTTTTTTTTAATATGAGTGTAAAATGTAAGATCCTGATCAATAATAAAACCAAGGTTCTTAATCATTAGACTTGATGCAACTATGCAATCACCTGAATTTAACTGCAAATCCAACTTGTTCCTTAATTTTGTGGGGCCCAAAACCATCATCTCTGTTTTATCTGAATTTAAAAGCAGGAAATGTACTGTCATCCAATTCTTTATATCAGAGATACAAGCCTCTAATTGAGTGAGTTGAAGTATTTCACCTGGTTTCATTGATATGTACAGCTGTGTATCATCTGAATAGCAATGGAAATTCACACCATGTTTACGAATAACATTACAGCATGTCCCAGCACTGAGCCTTGTGGAATACCATATTTAACCTGAGAGTAGTCAGAGAACTCTTGGTCTAATTGCACAAATTGAAACCTGTCTGATAAGTATGATTTAAACCATGAGAGTGCCCGTCCACACAAACCAACCAGGTTTTCTAGCCTGTGAAGGAGAATCTGGTGGTCAATAGTGTCAAAAGCAGCACTTATGTCAAGGAGCACTAGAATAGAAACACAACCAGTATCCGATGCTAACAGTAAGTCATTTACAACTTTAATAAGTGCCGTCTCAGTGCTATGGTTTCTGATTGTAGTGTTTCATACAGATTATTAGTTTTTAGGAAAGCAGTTAATTGTTGAGCTACAGATTTCTCTCAAATTTTTGACAAAAAGGGAAGATTTGAAATGGGCCTATAGTTCTTCAAATTAACAGGATCAAGATTTTGTTTCTTTAGAAGAGGCTTGATTACTGCCACTTTTAAAAACTTAGGTACACAACCCAATAATAGGGATGTATTTATGATATCTAACATGGGCTGGCCTAGCACAGGCAAAAGCTATTTAATAAGCTTTGTTGGTATGGGGTCTAACAGACATGTAGATGATTTGGAGGACATAACCAGTTTACTCAATTTGTCCAGATCCAAGGGAGTGAAAAACTCAAGGGTCTCTATGCAACCATGCTCCTGATAGCCCTGTGCCATCTCAGGAGTTGGAGTGCTATATATTGGAGTCATTTTCATAATTTGTTCTCTGATTGTCTTATCAGTAAATTAGTTCATGAAGTCATTAGAATTATAGTTAGAAGGATAACTGATATTGTCAGTTTAGCTACCATGTTAAATAGAAATCTTGGTTTGTTTTTATTCTGGCCAATTAAATTTATTTTTTATTTTTTATGTATTCCGTAAAATATGATTTACCGCATCGGTTTGATGATCAATTGACAAAAAGCTATTTGGGTCCTGACTTGATACTAATGATTCGGGAAGTATGTATATACATTTTGTAGCCGTCAATTAATTTATAGAGTGGCTGGAATAGTATCTAGGTTCCGATTTAATAGGAATATTTGCCTGAATTTCAAAAGTACCGTATTTTTTGCACTATTGGGCGCACCGGATTATAAGGCGCACTGTCAATGAATGGTCTATTTTCGATCTTTTTTCATATATAAAGCGCACCGGACTATAAGGCGCATTAAGCGGAAAAAAAACAGTCAGATAAGTCAGTCAGTCAAACTTTATTAAACGCGTTCACAATAACTCTCAACATTATTCAAACGTTAATGAGCGTATTCACAATAACTACCAACCTTGTTCAGTTGTAACACGTAAAAAACACAGTCTGATACCGCTAAATCAAACGTTAGCGTATTCACAAAAGCTCTCAAAATTGTTCAGTTATAACACGTAAAATACAACACAATACACTCACTTTTTCAGTTTATTCCTCGTCCACAAATCCTTCAAATTCTTCATCTTCAGTGTCCGAGTTTAACATTTGGGCGACACGGCATCCAACATGCCCGAATCCCTCTCGTCATTATCCGAGTCAGTGTCGTTGCTGTTAGCTGGCAGTTCAGTGATGATTCCGGCCTTTGTGAAAGCTCGGACCACAGTTGAGACTGATACCATAGCCCAGGCATCCACGATCCATTGGCATATAGTGGCGTAAGTCGCCCGGCGCTGTCTCCCGGTCTTGGTGAATGTGTGTTCGCCTTCTGTCATCCACTGCTCCCACGCAGCTCGCAGTTTAACTTTGAACGCCCTGTTGACACCAATATCTAGCGGCTGGAGTTCTTTAGTTAATCCACCCGGAATGATGGCAAACTCCGAATTAGTTTGCTTCACTTGGTTTTTGACAGCATCGGTGAGATGGGCGCGCATGGAGTCGCAGATCAATAGGGACGGAGATTTGTGAAAAAAGCCATCCGGTCTCCTGACGTAAATTTCTCTCAGCCACTCACTCATCTTTTCCTCGTCCATCCAGCCCTTTGGGTTAGCTTTGATGATGACGCCGGCTGGAAACGTTTCTTTTGGCAAAGTCTTCCTCTTGAAAATGACCATGGGTGGAAGTTTCTGGCCATTAGCCTGGCAACTGAGAACTACAGTGAAGGATGACTTCTCGTTCCCTGTGGTGCATATAGACACCGTTCTGGTCCCTGTTTTCTCCACAGTGCAGTTCACGGGGATATCAAAGGTGAGGGGAACCTCGTCCATGTTGGTGATGTGCTCTGGCCGGATCTTCTTTTCAGTGATCTTGTTTTTGCAGTATGCGTGGAAAATGACCATCTTTTCTTCGTAATCTTTTGGCAGTTGCTGCGAGATGGTAGTTCGTGTGCGGATAGAGAGATTACGTCTTTTCATAAAACGAAAGCACCAAGAAGGACCGCCTCGAAAGTCATTGATATTCATGTCCCGTGCTAACGCTGTTGCCTTCAGTCAAATAGAGACTGTAGAGACGCTTCTACCTGCTGCTCTCTGTTCAATAACCCACTGTTCAATTTTGTCCTCTAACTGTGGCCATCTCGCATTGTTCCCGCGGAAACTCTGTGTGGTCTTCTTTACTTGGCGCAGTACATCTTCTTGCTTTCTCCACTTCCGTACCATTGATTCATTAATGTTGAATTCTCTCGCAGCTGCTCTATTCCCATGTTCTACTGCGTGACTGATAGCCTTGAGTTTGAAGTCCGCGTCGTAGGCGTGTCTTTTGACAGGTGCCATTTTGGGGTCCTTATGCTGCGTTCCAGGGGTGATTTTCAGCCCGTAAGTTACGACTTCAAGTCACGACTCGCGACTTCGTAGCGTTCCAGGGCAAGTCACGGATTCTGACATAACCATAGAAACTGACAGGAACCATAGAAACGTAAACAACCAAAATGGCGGACCGTGCGGCCTTTTTGATTATCTATAATCAATTCTACAGTCAAAGGTGCCGGCAGATTGCTCATTTTTGCGAAACGGAGGAGGAGAGACTGCGCATAAGGTAACAAAGAACTAAATACATTTTATTTCACGTTATTTGTATGTTTGGAAAACGTATTTTGTAGACTATTGTTGTATTCCTGCACCGAAAACTAGCTAGCTGCTGCCAATAGTGCGTTAACACTAGCAGATTTAACTTTAACCAGATACACTGTGATTGAATGGAAGCCGACAGCAGATAATGAGCATGGATTGTGCTTTTTTTAAATGATAAAAACAACATGAGATTTGGCACACTGTCAGAGCTGGCTAGCTAAACATTGTAACGTTACACCTAATTTTGCTATGGTAATAAATTGTACATTACATAATTTTATTTATTGACATGATCAATATTTCGCCGTTTGCACAGTCATGTTTAGCCCCTTTCGGGGGCTAGGTCATGTTCAGGTTTACCGTAGTAGCTAATGATATCTAGCTAGCTAGCACTAGCTATTTCTTATCGTCAACATATTCGAGCATTTCATACACATCAGATTGCAGTACATAATCGTGTGTATGTAATTTTGATTACAACGTGCAAATTTACTTAACGTTGCCCTAAAGTTATCTTTTGTCGATTTCTTACCATTCACAAGAACCTCAGTCACGGTGGCTGCCATCTTTGTTTTGAGGCTGTGTGACGTCAAAGTCGTGAATTGGGAGTACATCGATCTGGTACGAGTTCACGGGTGGGAAGTTACGGGTTTGACTACCGTTCCAAGTCACTTTCACGGGTAGAAGGTGGGAAAAACACGGGTTACGAGTTGCTTGGAACGCGCCATTAGCGCCGTGAGCGCCTTGTACCACACAAAATCGCTTAGAGGTCAGTAAGCAAAACCAGAATTAATCCATATATAAGGTGCTTCGGATTATAAGGCGCACTGTCGTTTTTTGAGAAAATTAAAGGCTTTTAAGTGCGCCTTATAGTGCAAAAAATACGGTAATCAAAAAGTAATCCGATACTACAGGATTATGGGGAGACACAATGATATACTCAACATCGATACCATAGGATAACACTATATCTAAGGTATGATTGTGGCAGATATATTTTGAATGAAACCAACAGAGTCAATAATAGCTGCAAAAGCCAGTCCTAAAGGGTCACTGTATCTTGAAATCTCCAACAATCACAACTTTATCTGCCATAGTTGCCAAGTTTGATAAAAACTCTGCAAACTCAGAAAGAAAGACAGTATACGGTCCAGGTGGTCTATAAATAGTTACTAAGAGGAAGGATTGCACTGAGGTAACTTTATCTTTTGACTGTCCAGAAAGCATAACAAGCGATTCAAAAGAGGAGAACTTATCCCCACATTTAGGTGTGAAACAAAATTGTGTCGCAAAAATCACAGCAACACCGCCCCCTCTACCAGACAGACGCGGTGCTTGACAGCTAGCATAACCATCATGAGATGCCTCATTAAGTGCACTGTATTCGTCAGGCCTAAGCCAGGTTTCAGTTAAACCAATCAGGTCAAAACTATCGTCCGTGATTAGTTCGTTCACAAGAACCACCTTGGGGGAAATTCTAACATTTAACAATCCACATTTAAGATATGTCTTATTACAGGCAACACTTACAGCAGGCTGAGAGGTTTTAATATATATAAGATTATGTACACAAATGCCACAACAGCCAGTGTGCTCAGATAGCTTTTTCTTTCTAAAACCATTTCCAAAACGAGGGACAGACACAGTCTCAATAGCTAAGCTAGTCATGGGTTTTTGGAAGCTAGCAGACAGTAGTTTAGGACCAGAAGTCTGCTGCCTGGCTAGCGCTCTGAGAGGTCATGAATTTTGCGAGATTAGACTACGGAAAAATGTCTAGATAATAGAAGAGCACCTCTCCAGCTGGGGTGGAGTCCGTCTCTCTTCAGTAAGCCAGGCTTTCCCCCAAAAATAGGCCAATTGTTTATGAAGCCCAAGTCGTTGTCAGTACACCAGTTAGCCAGCAAGCGATTTAGCGACGTGAGTCTACTGTAGACTTCGTCACTCCTACGTGCAGGGATAGGGCCAGAGATAATTACTAAAGTGTTTTAGCGAGCTTACACACCGAAACAAAATAATTTGTAGTGATCTCCGACTGCCTAAGTTGAACATTGTTGGTGCTAGCGTGGATAATAATTTTAGAATATTTACGATTATTCTTAGCTAGCACCTTTAAGTTTGCCTCCATGTTGGTAGCTCTTGCCCCAGGCAAACATTTTACTATGGTCGCTGGTGACCTCCTTGGGACGGCGACTATGCCTCCCTCGAACCGTGACAAAAACGCCTTGCTGCAACGGCTCTGCCAGGGGAATAGCACTGATATTTAAACTATTTAAACTCCCTGGTGCGTCCGGTGCTTGCAGAAAAGACTCTATGTAACTCTCTCCCTCCTGAATCTGGCGAAGCGTCCGGATGCGGTCCTCAAGCTCAAGCTCAACTAGCTCAACTGAGCCAATTCTAAATTAAGTTGACACTTACTACAGATACCAGTTACGCTAAACTTGGCGTCAGAACTAATACTAAACATGTTGCACTCAAAGCAGGAAACAAGGGAGGAAGCCATAGTCGAATTTCTTACCGTAAATTAGTTTTCTTGATGGTAGAACAGAAAACCACAGGGTTGGAGTCCCTTAATTTATAAAATTCACGCAGATTCGACGTAGGTTATGAATAAAATTAAAGTTTTGCTGCCAATATATTTGGTTTTGCTGCCAATATATTTGGTAGCCCCTCCCTGGGGCGGACAGCCAATTGCCGCCCCCGGTGGCACTCCTGGCCAGAGCCTCTGGCACGGCCGGGAAATTAAACCCGTCGCTGTGGCCAGCGTCGGACGTTGAAACCACTAGACCACTAGACCACGCAGGAGGCTGTTCTTGAATAAGGTAAAGCAATCTGTTGTTATTTTTGTTTATTTGCAAGTGTGCACTGTTGTTGTTCTTATCTGTTATGTTATTTATATTATTTGAAGTATTTATTATGTTATTTAAATTCAGTAATTTTATTCTTATTAGTGGGTCCATGGGGGGCAAACGACCAAATTGTTCATTTAGCCCCCTACACCTTTAAATTAATTCATAAAGTTATTAGCTGTCTGTTCCAACAGATCTTTAAGAGCCACCTCTAGAGGAGGTTGCACTGTGTCTAAATGCATTATACAATTTGGTCAAACAGCATTTTTGATCAAATCCTCTAAATATTGGAATTCACAACCTATTGGATATTAACCTTTTTTTTTTTACAGTTTTTACATTGTAACAATTATTTTTGCTAAGCCCATAACAAATAAACAAACATATGAATTAATAGTTAAAAAGTTAGCTCGCTAGTTAAAACAAGAATGTAAGTTCCTGCACCATGATCAGCATTTTGGCTTGCATACCTATAAAGCTTATTCATCAGGGAAATATATTTTGTATATGCTTTTTTTCCCTTTTTCCAGTTTGGAATGCCCAACCGTATTCTCAAGTCCAACTCACTGTAATCTCCGCTATCAATTTTGGAGAGTGGCGACAAACATGTTGTCCATCGGGGCTGCTGGCCACAGTCGGCACTGGCATGGTCCAGATTCGATACCAGACTGTGGGGCTCATCCACACACTACAACAGTGCCTTAACAGCTGCCCAGAGGCCCAGGGAAATATTTGTATTGAGTGATTAATGTGGTTGGTCTTGCTCAGAAACAATAGTCTGTTTAAATGTGATAGTTTTCATGTAATTTTCTGATCCGACTATGACTATATCAGACTATGGAGACACAATTAATGGATATGACACAATTATACATATAGCAAGGTTGGCACAAGCTCGTTTTCAAGAATAGGAATTCTTCATATTTCTGTCGAACAAAATTACGTGGCCAATTGTATTGCAATGAAGACAATAGAGAAAAGACATGCCCTGGAAATCACAACCATAATTTATGTAGGTAAAGGTCAGAGTTCAGGAAACCTATGGAAATAGGCTAATGCAATTTGGCAACACAACATGGTTCAGGCACACTGGCTTGTATTAGTCTTTGAGTTGTGAGACATAATAGTATGTGTGTTCATTTCTCTCTCAAATGTTCTGGTATTACCAATTCACAGATTTAAAAATCAAGTATCAATTCACTTGATATAAATTCACTGGCTCACTGGAAAACATCAGAAGGACTCAAACTGAAAATTCTGCCTTGTTATGTTTTTAAGTTTTAATCTGGACACCCATCCAACTATATGGTAAGGAACAACATAAAAACATGTTTATTTTCCAGTTTAGAAAAATATGATACAATTCAATCCTAGGAGACGACTCCAAGTTGCAAGCTCTCAGCATCTCACTGAAACAGCCTCTCAATGCTCTTGAAAGGGAGGGCTGCAAACCCTGACACCAGCTCTATTAGCTAATTAATAGCCTCTAGGCAAAGGGCTGGCCACAGGCTGGGAAAGAAAGACTGGAACAAAGCCTCCGTTCTGAGGGGAGGAGTAGATGCGACAAATGCAAGGTTGCCGTCAGCAGTCTGCCGACTATCAATCAGTTTCGGTCACTGTGGGCCTCCCTGCAAGTCAGCAGGAGAGAGACGGGTAGAAAGAGTGGGGAGAGAAAAAAAGATGGCGTGGGATCAGCCCCCTTTCTTACGCCTGCCCTTGCTGAGGTTTGTGACCATGCTGCTATCGTTCTATATGTCTACCGTCATCCCACAGATCCTGGAACCCGAGGTAAGGAAACTGGATTGCTATCTCCACAGGCACTAGGCATCATCTGGGGTAGAATAAAAGCCAAGCTGCAGTGGATTGGTCCTTTAAAGTGGTACAGATGGCTTCCTAGACTGGAACATATAACACGGTTAATGTTTTTGAGGACAACCTTTACACACAATGGTTCTAGTTTAGCCATTTTTTGGATAGTATTTCTTGGTGAATGCTCAGGTACATTAAAGTATTCAAGGTTTTGTTTGTCTACTGCTTGTTTTGTGAGTGTTTGAAAAGCCTTAGAAAAAATGACAAACATGTTCGAACGTGCCAATAGAGAAATAACTGTTTTCATTAATGAGGATCATTCATTCTTACCAGGCATATACAAACCTTAATTTTGAATATGCATTACACCCAAATGAAGACACCATGTTAGTGTATCATGTATGTGAAGATATCTGCAGTAACATAATACTGTAGCATATTATCAATACAAAACCACTTTTGTATCATTATGTGACATTTTGTGTATGGAATTTAGTGTAAATATGGGGTTATAGCTATGCTAATATAAAGAATATAAAATAAAATAAAAATGTTTTAATCAAATATAGTGATTAAGCAGTGATAATTAAGATATGACAATTACTGAAATCAATTTCAGAATATGTTCCTATCGATATCTTCACAAAGTGAATCTGGATCTGACAACATACATGATACACTAACATGGTGCCTTCATTAGGGTGAAATACTTATTCAAAATGAAGGCTTGCATATGCCTGGACTTCTCAGAGTCCGAAATAGGTTGTAAATTATATTAACTATAGTGCTGGTGAGAAAATTTGGTCATTTAAACTTTACTCCCAGAAGAAATTTGAAGAGAATTTAAAATGAAATGGGGATTAGCTGTGACATATGCCTATGGAATGGCACATGTTAAAATCATGCAATGTGTAATTTTTGCTTGTCATTCATTAAAATTATGTTAAAGAATAAAAAGCAGAGGAACAAATGTTTCTAGAAAGCACGTAGCAATGTATTGAGTTTTTGTTGAAAGGAAATACTCTGGGTTATGTTTCAACCAAAATTGTATTATATAAATTAAGCTGAGCAATAAAAAAATAAAAATCTGCTTTAAAAAAAATAAACAAATCACCAGATCTTGTAAAGTGGACCTCAGATGGATTGTTAAATTGGTTTCTATTGATTGATGCATTTTTTCTCTAAAAACATGATCTTGTATTTTGAGGCCAAAAATTATTTTCAGTTTTCACTTTATATTTTCAAGTAATATTCACATGTTTATTGTGAATGGCAAAGAGACCTAGACTATTGTTATATTAAATCATAAAACCATTAAGTGAGAGATAATGGTTGTCAAAAGCCGAAAAAGCCAGGAAATTCACACAACCACTCAGCCATTATCTGACGGGCTTCCAACTAGTGGTGTGTCGTTCGTGAACAATTTGTTCTTTTTGAACAAATCCTTTTGGTGAACGAAAGGAACTGACTCACCTCCATGTAGGATTCATTCCTTTGGTTAATCTCTCAGTAAATAAAGATGGGAACTGCCATTCGTTGAAACTGAAGTGACTCCTCCTGTTTAACCATTTCCACCATTGTGCTCTAGTCTGTAGTAGCCATTAGCCAACGACAGCACTGAACCGCTTGAGCAGGGCGTGCTCTCTGAGCCCCTCCCTTCGAGGTGACGGAAAGCAACAGTAACTTCAGTTCCTGAACTGAAAGCAGTGAGGACCGAATCCATGAAGGAACCGGAACTGGAAATGCTGTTGCTGTCATTCCTCATTCCACGAGGCAGGTCTGGATCCAGAACGAAACACTAGCCTACTACATAGTCGCTGCAGCTCTACGTCTCTCCCTCCCCATATGGTTTCATATTGCAATGACAAACTTGTCTGAGACTGAGTATAAAATTAAAAGCAACTGGTTTACACTAGCTGCTTAGCCCAGCAGTTACATCTGAGAAACACTTAGCCTATAGCCTACTCCCAATTAGTAAATAAATAAGCAGTGAACGAAAGAGGCTATTTCCCAATGGAGACGTCGCAAAGTTGGTCTAGTCTCAACTTGAGAAATGAAAATACATCATTATATTCCTTTATTGAAACATAATATGCTAGGCTATATGAATTTATCACCACTTTGTTGATAATTATAGAGGTCAACATTGTTTTAACATTGGTACAGCTTGGTGAACAATGTAGGCTATGATGGAGGAAACTGACACAATGCAAGTCACACCTTAAGTTAGCCAACATAAATACCTACATGGCACATAGGCTACATTTATAAATGGACGTTTTAGTCCATGTGAATGATCACTTGATAATATGTAGCCTAGTTAGAACGGATGTCCATTCAAGTATTTGTTTATGATTTTTTAATTGGGAGATGTTCCTTCTGATCTGAGAAATTAACCATGAAAGGCTTTTTTTTAGGCTGTTTGATCCATGTGATGGAGAAGAATAGACAGCCAGTTATTTCATTTCTAGTTCGGAGGGAGGGAGATGGCTGGTTTTTGATGGTGTGTTCCAACTTGGTACGGTCTAGGTGTAAGTTCAGGGATGAAAACTGTTCATTAATAAATATTAATTCCATTTGATTGCACACGGGGTCGATTTCCACAGAATAATTTGTCTTGGTTTCTTATTGTTGGAGCAAGGGTTAAATTACTGACTTGTGCCTATTTACTTGACACTCTTTTTGGACTGTGGTTTGAATTGTTTGCTGACAATGGGAACCAGTATAGCTGGTCAATAATAGAGAGGGCTGTGCCTCAACATGAATTAGGCTCTAAACTGTGCTAGTTTTCTTTATTGTGTTATTCTGCCCAATCACTCTGAAGTGCACTAATGAACCTGATTTGTTCCTCATATTGCTGGTGTTTTAAGACATATTTTATTGCACATCTAGAGGTAACACCTGCCTCTTTCCCTGTTTCTGTTACAGTTGGTGGAGAATGTGGGAAAGCTCACCCTAGTTGCGTGGGGGATATTACTACTTTGTGCAATAAAATATATTTTAACATTGTAAATACAGAGGCCTCCCTGCAGCAGTTGAAGCAAGCATATTTGGATTTTAAAAAACAAGTCAAACATTTTTCCATGAGTTGGTGATAACAAAAACAGATTCCTAGCTCTTCTCCATTCCGAGATACAACAGATCAAGGCCATGCTGACGGTTCTCCCTCTGCATTGATTTCCACAACAATGTGACGTTCCTGTTCCTGTTACACGAGTTGTTTGAAATGCCAGCGCACTCCTACTCGCTTCTGCTCCTTCGAAATATAACTATCACTCTACGATCACATAAAATACCAAATACTGTTTTTGGCTGCAAGACTTTTATTCCTAACCTACGTTTCATAAAATCTTCATGGATTTTATAATTGAAGAGACTCCATCCCCGTGGTTTTCTTTTTCTCCTCCAATCAAGGAAACAAACTTACAGTAAGGAATTTGATCATGGCTTCCTCTCTTATTTCCTTCTTGGAGTGCTATATGTTTAGCATTAGTTCTGACGCCAAGTTATAACTAACTGGTATTTGTAGGAAGTGTCAGCTCAATTTAGAATTGGCGCAGAAAATAGTTGGTCTTCAAGACCACGTCCGGGCGTTTCGCTAGATACAGGAGGGAGAGAGTTAAGGCCAATTTATACTTGATGGATTCGCGCAGCCGAAACGACTGTTCGCTTAGGGTGAGCGCCCCTGTCAAGCGCACCTCTCAAATTTTCTAACTACGCGCCTGCGACCGCGCCTGCCGCAAGACCTACATCGTTGATGTATCGCGGAAATCTGCACATTGCCCTATATCCCTCCTGTTTGTATTTTATAAGTTGCACCGTGTTCATATATTTTGTGAGACAAGACAACAATAAACATTTGCTCTTGTGAAATCTTGCATTCTTCCCTAAACCAACCAGAAAAAGTTTGGAAGAATAAGCGGGACAGTCCTTGAAAGTCCCACAATATATGTAAAGGAGTGATTCCGTGTGAGATTGGGACAAAAATATTGATGACTTGGACTTACTTTAATTGTTATACTAGAAAGTAGTTTTTTTCCCTAGTTATTGTAAGCTATATGAATAGTTTTATATAAATTATTTTAATAAAATGTTGTGTGTTCATACTTTAATATAATACTTGAAAGGTCTTTTAAAATATAATTTTTTCTTTTAAACTAGAGCGTACACCTAACGCGCATAAAATCTCACGCGCAGTCTGTGGGCTTGCGGCCGTGTCAATGCGCCAACTATAAATCGAGCATATATGATTATCATATTGCTTTTATAACTGTCACTTAGGAATGTCACCTTAAGTAATCAATCACACTATTTGACAGGTGGGTGTGTGACCTTTTGACAGGGAATCCCCAGGGGGTGACATCTTTTAAGACTTAAAAGCCTTAAAAAGCCTTAAAAAAGTGAGCAGTCGGTTTTCTCTCCGTCTTTTGAAATGTTACCATCCTTTCTTTCCGTCTTTTGAAATGCTACCAAATTATTCTAAGCTAATGTTTTTTACGAACCCTGTTATTGCTCCAAAGTACCTCCGTTCAACTTAAAGATGTTTGCTCATGGGTGTGTGACCTTTTGACAGGGAAACCCCAGGGGATGACATCTGTGTTTTGATGTTATGCTCTGATCTTTATATAAATATTCGTGAACTTTTGAACGGGGGTCCCAAGGGCACAGGGACACCGGTGTTTTGACGTTCGTAAGTCCATGTAATTAATATTTAAAAAATTTAAGCTGTAAAAACAGCCCCAGCTAATATAAATAATACAGTTTTTCTGGCCACTTTGAGAAAGTCTGACCTAATCGATATATTGCAATGGAGCATTATATCTGTCCTGATGCCCCTAAAAAAGTAATTCAGTTTAAATAAGGCATTGTTGGCTCCTACAGAATCATTGGAGCAACAAAAGCATACATGAAATGAAAGAATTGGCGGCTACAAATTTGATTTGGTGAGGGGAACATTAAAGCTGTATAATATGCAAAAGTCTTCAGTATAAAAGACGGACATGACTTTTATTTAATATTTTAGGGATGACTGGTACAAAATCAGAGAAGAGCTTTGCGATGTAAACCAAGAGTGGGATTTGGGGTTGAAAAAGCCCCATAGTACGTATTCGGTGTTCTTGAATGAATTGCAAGACACAACAGATAATTTAAACGGGCCACATTGTGTTCAATTTGAGGACGCCTGAGAAGAACTGGTTTTTTTTTTTTTTTTTAATGATTTAAAGTTTATTGAAAGGTTTTAAATTTTACAAAGTACAAGCAACATATTAACTGGACAAAAACATTAATAACACACAGAAAAAATAAAATAAAATAAAATAAAAATAAGGGAAAGAAAAAGCATCAAATTAAGTACCAATAATACTAAAAATAGCCATTCTGTCTGGTTTACATTTTAGAGATCCCAATGTAGAAACATAAAAAATAAATAAATAACATACATTTATAATAAGGCGGCACGGTGGTGCAGTGGATAGCACTGTCGCCTCACAGCAAGAAGGTCTCGGGTTCGAATCCAGGCCGGGGGCCTTTCTGTGCGGAGTTTGCATGTTCTCCCCGTGTCCGCGTGGGTTTCCTCCGGGTACTCCGGTTTCCTCCCACAGTCCAAAGACATGCACGTTAGGCTAATTGGAGAGTCTAAATTGCCCGTAGGTATGAGTGTGTGAGTGAATGGTGTGTGTGCCCTGCGATGGATTGGCGACCTGTCCAGGGTGTATTCCTGCCTCTCGCCCGGAACGCATGCTGGGATAGGCTCCAGCCTCCCCCGCGACCCTGACCAGGAATAAGCGGCTTAGATAATGGATGGATGGATGGACATTTATAATAATAATAAATAAAAATAATAATAATAATAACTCCCCTCTCTGGAAAAAGAAAAATATGTAAAGTTACAAAGGTCCATTAAAGAAATAAACTACCATTTTGGAGTACAATACTGTGTTGTAATGTAATGCATTACGTATCCTTAGACATATATGTCTGATATTTCCCCCACTTCAAGACATAATCATCCCATCTGTCGGTCTGCCTATAGAAGAGCTGTTCATATGAGGCTACTTTTCCCAATTCAATAAACCACTCCCAATAAGAAGGAGCTTCTGTTTTCTTCCACCCCCTCATAAGAATCTGTCTACCAACCATTATGGCCGTCTGGATCATCTCTGCATTTCCACATTTTTCCACAATGTATGGATCACCTAGTACAGGGGTCTTCAAGTAAAATTCAAAGAGGTCCAGTTAGATAAAATGGCCTCAAGCCAAGGTCCGGTGGTGCGAGGCACGTAACGGCGCCCCATTTTCTGTCGACGGGGGGTGCTACGCGAAAAAAAAGCTGAGACCAGATCATTTATTTCGCGGACCGGGGTGCTACGAAAAAAAAGCTGCACGGGGTGCGAGGAAATAATGCGCCCCTCGGAAATCCGTGGTTTTTTTTTTTAACGTTTTCTTAAATTTTGCGCCCCTCGGAATTTTGCGCCTGGTGCAATGATAAACCAGTTTAAATGCTAGAAAAGGGTTAAAATTGAAATGCTCCGTCAAAATGTAGTAATTCTCAATAATTTATCGGATAGGCGGTCGGATAGGACGGCTTCTGGGTCCGGACCCGGACCGCGGTCCGCCTGTTAGTGACCCCTGGCCTAGTACATATAACCTAGGGGAAAACTCAAAGTCACCGCTGGTGATTTCCTTGATACATTTATGTACTTGTTTCCAAAAGCCTTGTATCCGAGGGCATTGCCAAAGAGCATGGATTAATGTACCCTCTGACCTCTGACATTTCCAGCAGTCTGCTGTATTTTGGAGGCCTAACCTGTGTAACCTAGACGGTGTCCAATAGAAACGATTGAGAATTTTTAATTGAATAAGTCTGATTCTTATATCCCTTGATAGCTTCCTTTGGTTCTGGCTAATCCCTTCCCATTCTCTCTCAGTAAATGTAATGTTTAAATCCTTCTCCCAAATAATTCGTAATGCTGCTGGGATTCTGGTAGCTAGGTTAAATATTTTTGAGTAGTATTGAGAGGCCTCATGGCCCAATCCAAATATTTTAATGCTGTTAAAAAGCAATTCCGATTGCTGTGGTGAAGCTCTTGGGGAGCCCAGAACTGTAGACAATAAGTGTCTCAATTGTAAATACTGCCACAAACTGGATCTAGGGAGACCAAACTCCTTTGCCAACTCCTCAAATGATTTCAGTACATTGTTTTCAAATACATCTCCAAGTGTCCGTATCCCTTTGTTTAACCATAATTTCCATAAAAAGGGGGCTCTATTAACACGTAACTTCGGGTTCAACCAAATGCTTGATTCTGAGTTGAGGTGGGGGTCTATATTATGTATCTTAGCTATTTTTATCCATACGTTCTGTAGGTGAGAGAGGACTGGGTGGGATTGCATATCAGGTGTCAGTTTGATTGTCAAACAAGCCAGAGGGGTAAGAGGGAGGCACACACTGCCTTCTATATATGACCACGGGGGGGCTCTCTCTGGTGGTAGGGACCATTGGGCAATATGTCTCCAACTGAATGCATAATGATAAAATAGCAGCTTGGGAAGTCCCAAGCCCCCTTTGTCCGCTGGGAGTTGTAATTTTTCCAAACGCATCCTTGGACGTTTTCCATTCCAAAAGAATTTGTTGCATATGCGGTCAAAATGCTTGAAATATTTCATAGGGATATGTATGGGGAGCGATTGAATAAGATAGTTAAGTTTAGGGATACAATTCATTTTGACCGCATTCACCTTGCCCCATAATGACAGGAATAAGGTTGACCATCTGTCTACATCACACGATATTCTCCTCAGTAGGGGATCAAAATTATTTTCTATAATCTTTTCTATTTTAGGTGGAAAAAGAATGCCTAAGTACCTGATGCCCTCTGGGGGCCATTTAAAAGAACCAGCTTGGAATAGGGTTTTTGGACAGAATGCAGTCAGAGGAAGAGCCTCTGACTTGTTCCAATTCACCTTGTAGCCAGAGAGCCTCGAGAACTGGTTGATGGTATCAAGAAGGGCTGGGATAGATGTCACGGGGTCTGATGCAAAACAAAGTATATCGTCCGCATACAACATCAGTTTGTGCTGCGAATCAGCAATTTTGACTCCTGGGAAACTAGAATTCCTACGTAGTGCTTCTGCCAACGGTTCAAGAGCTAGACAAAAAAGAGCTGGCGAAAGCCCCGACCCTTGGCGTGTCCCTCTGCCCAGCGTAAAATATGAAGACACCACCCCGTTAGTTTGTACTGCTGCCTCTGGCTGCTTATACAAGATCTCTATCCATTTTATGAACGCTTGTCCAAATCCAAAGGCTCTCAGCACCCCTAACAAATATCTCCACTCAACTCAGTCAAACGCCTTCTCTGCGTCAAGCGATATAGCGGCGACTGGAGAGTTCGAATTGCGGACTGCCCACATGATGTTTATCATCTGTCTTATATTATCTGTTGAGTACCTTTTTCGAATAAAGCCTACCTGATCGTTATGTACAAGGGAGGTGATTACTTTATCTAATCTGCTGGCCAGAATCTTTGATAGAATTTTACAGTCGGTTTGTATGAGGCTAATAGGACGATAGCTTTTACAGTCCGTGGGGTCTTTATCAGGTTTAAGTATTAGGGTAATAATGGCTTGCTCTATTGAGGGTGAGAGTTTGCCCTTATCAAAGGTTTCTGATATCGTTCTTTCCATTAAAGGCAGTAGTTCTTCTGCATAACACTTAAAGAATTCAGATGTAAAGCCATCTGGGCCAGGAGTTTTACCAGTTGGCAATGCTGCTATTGCCTCTAGTATCTCTTCCCGCGTTATTGGGGAGTCAAGTGCCTGTTGCTGAGTCACATCGAGCCTAGGAAGGTGTAGGTTCTCAAGAAAAGAGTTTATCTCTTCATCCGCAGCCATGCAATCTGATGTGTACAGATCTTTATAAAACTCTTTAAATGTTTCATTAATATCTCTAGGCTTCGTTGCTAGCTCGCCATAGTGGGCACGTACTTCGGGAATTGTTGAACTAGACTGTTTTAGTTTAATGTATCTTGCTAATACCCTCCCCGCTTTATCACCCGACTCAAAGTACCTCTGCCTTGCTCTGTGTAGCATGAATTCCACTCTGTTTGTAAGTAAAGAGTTGTATTCAAATTTCAGTTTCGTTAATTTTCTCAGTTCTCCAGCGGACATTTTTTTTTTCAATCTGAGCTCTTTATCTGTTATTTCCTTCTCCTAGCGTGTTAACTCTTATAACTCGTATACTGTTTTTTCTTGTGCGCCGGGTGTTGAATTATAAAGCCTCTAAGGTAGGCCTTCATAACATCCCATGCCACACCTGCAGAGGGTGCTGTTGGGACATTACTTTCCATATAAAATTTAATTTCTGCCCTAATTTTATCTTTAGAGGTTGGATCCTGCAAAAGAGAGTTATTAAATCTCCACCTGGGTGACCGGGAGTTATCACAGTATGGCAGGATATCCAGTGAGACATTAGCATGGTCTGAAATAATAATATTCCCAATAGAGCAAGATAATATGGAAGGAAGTAATGACCTTGAAATTACATACAAGTCAATCCTAGAGTAGACTTTATGTACACTCGAGAAAAACGTATAGTCCCTGCCTGTCGGGTTCAGAAGCCTCCAGGCATCCGTAAGTTCCAGAGATGAGCAGAGACCTTTAACCACCTGTACTGAATTGGGTGGTCTGCTAAAGGCCAGACCACTACGATCTAAGGTGTTATCTAAAGTAATATTGAAGTCTCCACCCAGAATTATAGGAAAGTCACCTGCGCTATGTAATTTACTCTCCAGGTCAATAAAAAAGTTGGGTTATCACCATTGGGTGCATATATGTTTGCTAGTGTTAAGTTTTGTCCCTGAACATTGGCCTGGATAATGACCATTCTCCCTTCATCATCAGATACTTCCTTCAAGCATTTGAATTGTACAGATTTACTAACTAGAGTTGCCACGCCCCTACTGTTACTAGCCCCAATACTGTAGAATACGTGTCCCACCCAGTCCCTACAGAGTTTCTTGGATTCCTGTGAGGTTAGATGAGTCTCCTGCAGAAAGACAATATCATATTTTTGGGATTTCAGAAAGTTAAGCACCTTACATCTTTTAGTATAATGCCCAAGCCCTTTAATATTCCAGGTCGATAGGCTTAGCTTGTTACTATGTGTTGTCATCTGCCAAGGGAATCAGATATATCGTAGTATTGGTAGTATTGATAAACCTCCTTGTCGTACCCCCTGTATGGCCTTTGACGAGATGTGAGAGGGGAAAAAAATAAAAATAAAATAAAAACCACACAAAAAAAACCAACCCAAAAAACATACATTCTGAATGGGAGAACAACAAATCTCCTAACGTCATACGTCTCCAAAACATGGGGACCCATGAAAGGTAAAAAGGAAAATACTCCCACTATCATGGTCCGTAACTCCTCTGACAGGTGGTGTGCCACACT
Source organism: Aldrovandia affinis (assembly GCA_029706075.1). Classification (NCBI taxonomy): domain Eukaryota; kingdom Metazoa; phylum Chordata; class Actinopteri; order Notacanthiformes; family Halosauridae; genus Aldrovandia; species Aldrovandia affinis. Next base: position 2,344,067 of record JAINUG010000059.1, read on the forward strand.
GTGCATCAGGCGGCACCGCCAGAGTGTAATTATCATGAACCAACTAGCACCATGTCAGTAAAAACCTATGAGCTACAACAACTTTAATTTTCAAACGAATCTATTAATAAAACTTGTATGAAACTTCAAATAGTATCATCTCCATTAATAAAAAACGATATACATCTCTTAAATCTGCTATTACATCCCAATCCCATACTCACTCAGAGAGGAAAGGTGTTTAGAGCTATTGAGCACCATATAACTGTATAATCTAGGCCCCTCTAGTGATTCATGTGCAAAGTATATATATAAAAATAAAAAATAAAAATATATATATATAAGTACAACATAAAATATGACAATATAAACATAAATACAGGATGAGGGAAAATAGGGGTACATTGTTTCGTGTTTCGAAGCAGCATTGTAACTCAACTCAGAGGCCCCGTTTGGTTTTATAGCCCCCTGTAAAATAATCAGCTCAAGCCCATGTGTCATTCTAATCAGCTTTGAGGCGTAGTTCTATAGGTGAGAAAGAAGAAAAAATAAAAATAAACTAGCTGTATGAAACTTCAAATAGTGGGCCCATCCTCTCTATTAAAAACGATATACCGCCATAACTTATGCATATTCAGTAAGAGAGATGTTTAAGCAGCGTAAAACTTGATCTAGTCCCCCCCAGGGACACGTGTCCCAGGTGAGAAAGTATGAGTAGCCTACAATACAACAGTATTAAATATAATAACAGTATAAACATAAATACCGAATGAGGAAAAAAAATAGGAGTAGGCCCACATTGTTTTATAATAGCAAAAATATTCCACAGCCGCATTATACCTCAACTCAAATACACTTTGCTTTTATAGCCCCCTGTAGCATAATCACCTCAAGCTCGTATGTCATTCTATTCAATTTTAGGATTGTGATAAAATGATCAGTGTAAAGAGGGAGGGGGAAAAGAGAAAGGGAGAGACTGAAAGAGAGTTCACCATTTCTGGATAAAATCCATTGCACTTTGGGGGTTGTCAAAGACCCGGGGAGCACCCTCTCCTACTTTAATGCTCAGTAGTGCAGGATACAGCAGGCTGAATTTCATCTTCCGCTCGTGGAGTGCTTTCTTGCACTGCCTGAAACTCGCGCGTTTATCTTGGGTCTCCCTGGAGAAATCGGGGAAAATCATCACTTGTTTCCCCTCCCACTCGATTCTCCGTGTCCCCCTTGCGGCTTGTAGAATTCGTTGTCGGTCCTGGTGTCGAAGGAAGGCTGCAATGATCGTTCTGGGTCTATCGCTGGGTGCAGGGCGACGTGCACGGATTCTGTGAGCTCTCTCAATTTCAAAGCCCCCGACAGGCACATCAGTATCGAAGGCAGACGCGAAGAACTTGTTTAAAAAAACAATAATGTCTCTGCCCTCAGCAAACCAAACAAACCTCAAGTTGTTGCGCCTAGACCTATCCTCCGCCATAGCCAATCTCTCTAAAATGTCCTCCATGTCCGCTTTTGTGGGCGGAGGGTTTTCTTTGTGCTGCATCAGCGTATCCTCCAGTTCGCTCACCCTCTCCTCTACCTCAGTCACACGGGTCAAAAGTGAGGATAGTTTGGCCTCAACAGACGCTATGGTTTGCTTGATGGTTTTTAAGTCTTCCATTTCACTCGAAATCTTTCGCAGCATGTCGAAAAGCATTCTGTTTGTTATGTCTCTCCCCGCCTCGTCCTCACACAGCGTCTGCTCAATGTCGGTCGTTTCACTTTCCCCCGAGTCATCAGCTAGCATAGCTGGCCGGGTTGTAGGCCTACGTAACATCTTCTTCCCCTGTTCCTGGGCATTCTTCATCTGATTTTGGGGGGTTTTACTAGACATTATTAAGTTAATACAACTAAGATAGCAACGAATGTGAAATACTGACTTGGCAACAAATGAAAATTAAGGATATTTCTAGCAGCGCCACCGGAGCACACAATCTAGGCCGCCATCGCCGTCTTCGCGTCACGTGACTCCTCCCAGAACGGGTTGTTTTTAATGAAATTGCATTGTCGCTTCTTCAAAATATTAAACAGGAAACACAATTTCTTTTCTTTGGAAAGACCTGCGTGAACTGAATACTTACTTAAAAAATATAGACCATTTGTTTTTGTGGTGGAAGAATCAGAGGGCATTACAATTTATTACGAGAAGATTATACGTCCGGAACTCCGCAGACTCCCACCCTCCCGACCCCATTAATTTTAACCCCACCCCTGCTTTGACTCGTTTTGTACGTAAATGAGCCAAGGGACAGCCATTTTTAAACATCTCTGTCAAGCAGCGGAAAAATATGGCTCACATCTTTAACCCTCTGAGGTCCGTGCTAAGCTTAGAGGAGGTTTTTGATTTTGGCATGGTCTGATATTTATCTCAATTTCATCAACTTAACACACACTTACTCCAAAGTGTTTGATATTTTTATTTGAAGGACAATCACAGCTACATTTATATGCCATCAATAGTGTGGTCAGTATCATATGCAGCTTGTAAATAGATCTACAAACACACAAGTTATAAAGAGTAAATTTTTCTGCCGTCACAAAAGTTGTGAAAGCACACACTAAACTATAGTGACGAATTGTTTTGCCAATATGCGTTTGTTCATCAAGGTCTTGTTTATGTAAGGGTGTGAAAATAGTTTAGCACATCTGAGATCTAAATAGCTAAAAACCTGTTTTTATCAGAACTGGTCACATTTATTTCAGGCTGTGGGAGGGCTATATGCTAATTTCAAGAATATTCATGATCCACACCTGAGGCTTGTCCACACCTGTAAAATCTGTCAGATGGGCCATCTCTCTCAAAGGCCGCCAGACAAAGAGAAAAGCCATCAGAGTAAGCAATAGTCAGTGAGCCATGCAGAAAGTTTTTTTTTCATTTGGGAAGATTCATTGAAAACAAACTATATACAAAACATTCCAAATTAAAACATGGTGAGACAATTTGTTCTTTCACAGTCTTTGGTGCCACTTCTCAAAACAGTTTCTGGTCAACTGTAGACACAAGGGAACGTCACAAACCGCTGTTTCCCGACATCTTGCAGAGTACACATTTATTGCAACCAACAGAAGCCAATTTGCCAACATCCAGAGTGTTTGGCAGTGGACACAGGCACATGATCAAAAGTAGCCCCGTTTTCTGGGTTTAAGATATTTATCGTTAAACGTCTGTCGGAAAACGAAAGCAAAATCCGTGTCTGCGAAGACACGGAAAGACAAACAAAACAAAACCAACGAACAGGAACAAACAAATCAAAGTAAACAGGTAAATCCACGTATCCAAAAACGTGGTATAAACTAAACGCTGGGAATCTAAACAACAACAAGCACACGAACAAACAAGTTCTCGAGAGGCAAGAAACATTAATCACAATAGGTATTATCAAGCTAAGCTAGATAATGTCCAAGCGCCGAAACAGAATGCCAGCTGGTTAAATATCCTCCCGTTAATTATTCGCAGCAGTCGAATACTTTTCACGAGTATTTGAAAATATGGTAAATAAAATAAATATCAGCATACACCGTCTGTTGCTGGCAGCTCGCAACCGTAAACACAGACAAGATCCGATATAATGTCGGGACATTGTTTACGCTGCAATTTAACACACGGAATTCATATATTGAATATATATACGAGTATTTGATAACATGGCAGATCAAATATAGTTACTTACTCTTCGTCAGTTATTGTCTTCGTCGCTTTCCATCGATGCTCTCAAACACTGCAGCGCAGAAAATCTTTCCATCTTGAATAAAATTGTATGTCTGTATAAAATCTTGCTTCAAATTGTCGGGACAGTTTGTGTTTGTTTACGCCGGCGTTTTCACACATGGCCCCACGCCCCTCCCCACACCTCCCGAAACTCGCACCTAGTTACCATGTCAATAGAGGGGGACGGTACTAAAGGTAAAAAACAGAGTAAAAAACAAGGTTTACTTTTGGTCTAATTAACCTAATTTAAAAAATCCCATTTGATTTGCCAGTGCTCAAATCGGAAAGTCGCGATTCTAAGGTTTCTGTCAATGTTTTTGTCGCGTGTGTATGATAAAATATCGCGAAGTTAGAAATAGTAATATACTTTTATTGCTGCTGGGAGCGGCGCCGCTCCCGTCGACCTCAGGGGGTTAACACCCAGGATGACAACGCCTGTGACGGGGTCTTTGACTTTGGAGACACCGACGGCTGGATCGTTTGGGGCAAGAATTGGGTGAAAGCAACCTAACCGATCTACCGCACCGCACCCTCTGCCTGACTCAACGGTACCTGACAGCGCGGACATCTTCAGGGTCGTCAGAACCATCAAAGCATCAATGGCCTGCATCTTGGACTTTATTATTGAGCAAGACATGAAAGAGAACTGTTATGGGTGTATAGTTAGCCACCCTAGCCAGAGGCAGCTGTGCTTTACGAGCCTGATCCAAATTATTTCTATTTTAATTTAGAAAAACTGTATAAAAAGCTGTTTCACCCCTGTCTGTGTTACACAGTGTTGCCCTGTTATTGTCCGGAGAGCAAAGTTCTCTGCCAAAAATTCTAGGAGCTGCAGAGACTGTGATTTATGATCTCAAGAACGAACCGTACATTCGTGATAAACTGAATGAATTGAAAAAAGCCATACCCGAAGAGGAATGAGAAGGTTTTTGGAGACTTTGGATTATTGGAACTAGAAACCACCCATCAAAACCCTGAGACATGGGAAACATCTTACAGCTCATCTTCCGAAGGTTGCAGAATGTTTGACGGCAGCACTTCTTGACAAAACATTCAAAGGGGTTTGAAAGAAACAACTGGTTCAAGGTTCAATAATGATCAAGTCACAGAATGGTTAGTGGGGCAGGATGCTTACACACTGCATCGAAACGCATCTTTAAAATGTAAACGAAACCGGGTTTTGTTAGCAACATAAACTTGCAATGGCAAGCCGATCTAGTTGATATGTGTAGTTTTGCTGCACAAAATAACAACAAGAAGTTGATGCTAACCTGTATAGATGTCTGTACTGTACCTGTACTGTCAAAGAATGCTTGGGTCTGTGTATTAAAAGACAAATCTGGTTCTGAAGTTGCGAAGGCCTTTGCGAACATATTAAAGCAGGGGAGAAAGCCATTGAAACTACAAACGGACATAGGTAAAATGTTTTTCAACAAAAGGTTCCAAAACCTTATGAAAAGGTATAACATAGCACATTTTGCTACAGGAAACAAAGCCAAAGCATCTGTAGTGGAGAGGTTTAACTGAACGCTGAAAATGTGACGCTATTTTACTGCAGTCACTACCAGATAATATTTTGATGTTGTGCAAGATGTGGTAAGTGCTTACAACCACAGTTATCACAGCAGTATTAAAATGAAACCTGTTGATGTCAATAGTGAAAACGCCTTTAAAAATGGTAAAACTTTATATGGCCTGTTTCCAATCCGTGAGGAAAAAAAAATACGATTTCAGGTTTTTTTTCTCCCAATTTGGTAGCCAATTAGACCCGCTATTTTTATGCCAATCCCCCCCTAGTAATGTGAGTTCGCTGCCGTAGTCCTGCGACCAGTAGTGACGAAGGTGAAGTAACGCCTCGTCCGAGACGGCACTTGCCAAGCCGTCGACCATAACCCGGTGCTACAGGGCCACTCTTATGCGCAGCAAACGTCATGACGGCTTCCCTCCCCCCTCCCTGGGGCGGACAGCCAATCGCCGCCTCTGATGGCACTCCCGGCCAGAGCCGACTCTGGCGAGATGGGGAATTGAACCCCGGTCTCCGTGGCCAGCGTCGGATTGTAACCACTGGACCATGCAGGAGGCCCCACGATTTAGGTTTAAGGTTGGCGATACAGTCAGTGTCCTGAGCCAAAGGGCCTTTCATGAAAGGCTATGAGCAAAATTTTACAGATGAGTATTTCAAGGTTGTAGAATGTGTCCCTATTGTCCCATTCTAGAAAGGGCGTGAGTTTTATATTATGCTCCCAAGCAGTACATCGCTGGACATGTATCCCGAAAACAAAATCGGTAGTTTCAAGACAAAGTTTGCCAAGCCTATTAATTTGAGGGGTGAATGGGAAGTCGCTCTTGCAGAGATACAATATCATCATACCTGATGTTTGACATATTTGTTTGACATATTTGATAAGGTGAAGCAATGGACGTTTTATTGCTAAATGAGTTTAGGCTATTACAATAATATTGACAAAATTATCCATGAAATTGACAGAGTTCACTCCAAATATGAGTTTTGCCTTATGGCGGAGGGGGTTGAGGCATTCAAACTAAAAATTCTGAATGCAACACTTTTTGTAAAAAAAAATTCTATATATCCAGTTGTGAAAATCGGACATAGTCAAGCCCTTCTAACAGCCAACGTCATGGCTACAGGGAGACATCTAAAGTATCAGGCATTGGCCATTAACAGAACAGAATACCTGGATGGTTACACACTATATGCTTTCAATTTGACCCCTGACGAAGAATGTGGGCACCATCTTTCTCTGGTGAAATCTGGAAACATGCGCTTGGAGATGAGGTTCAAACAACCCCTGCCCAGAACGGTTAATATGGTTGTCTATGCCACCTTTGACAACATTATTGAAGTGAGTCAGAGAAGGGATGTTCTAATTGATCATTATTAGACATGAATACAAGAGAGCTGAACAACATGATGAGCTGTAATCGCTTTACCCAGAAATAATGCCTATGTATAGTGCTAACAATACAAATAAATGATGTTATGGTTTCTAGGCTTGTTCATAAAATACAGCCTTTTATACATAAAAGAAACATGCTTACTTTTATACAGAATGTGTGCTCTGGCGCTATGTTTAACACCTGTCATGATTGTAGAAAAAAAACACAATTTAAGACAATGATTGAACACAACGGCATATTTTTATTGAAAATAAATAAGATAAACTTTACATTATCGTTTGTGTCATTTTTCACATTCCTCTATTACTTAAGGTTTAATGTAAACAACCCTTGAGAAAACACCTCAAAAGTCTAGCCACATAGTCCGATCTAGTGTAGGTGAGGAAAAGTGCGGATCAGGAAACACATAGGCCGGTTCGGTGTTTGTTGCAGGAGACTTTGGTGATGCTAAGGACATTGGTGTTTTTTTGTATATGTTTAGCTTTTGATGTACAGATGTTGATTACATAAGAACATAAGAATACATAATGACGAGAACGGGCCGTTCGGCCCATCTAGGCTCGTCATGTTCTAATCGAAAGAGTATCGAGTACTATATCTAGCCTGGACTTGAATAGCCCAAGTGTTTCTGCCTCTACTACCCCGACCTGGCAAGCTGTTCCAGGCATTGACAACTCTGTGTAAAGAAAAACTTCCTAATATCTGTGCGGAATTTGCCTTTAACTAATTTCCACCTGTGGCCTCGTTCTGCTGACCCCACTTATCTTAAAAATCTTTGGTATTTCACTTTGTTAATCCCTTTTAGGAATTTAAAAACCTCAATCAAATCCCCCCTAAGTCTCCGTTTGCTAAGCTTAACCCCCTGAGGTCCGTGCTTAGTTCAGAGAAGCTTTGTGATTTTGGTGTCGTCTGATATTTATCTCAATTTCATAAATTTAGCACATGGAGTGCACTGTTGTTTCCCCGACATCTTGCGACCAACAGAAGCCAGTTTGCCAACATCCAGAGTCTGTTTGGCAGTGGGCACAGGCACATGATCAAAAGTAGCCCGTTTTCTGGGTACATTACAGTGAATAGGCCATTTTGAACAGGTGAGTTTTGAGGTGTGATTTAAATTTTGTTATGGTGTCAGACTGTCGGATGTGTGGGGGGAGGGCGTGTAATTTACGTTTGAAGTCACAAGACGCGGAATAAATATAAATAAATATGAGCATACACAGTCTGTTGCTGGCATGCTCATAGACAAGATGCTATATATGCTTTTTTAATAACATTTTAGGCTGTTTGAAAAGTATTTTTAGTGCCTATTGCAATTTGTAACGTTACAACAAACTAAATATGTATAGCGTCACAAGACGCAGAATTCATATATTTTCACGAGTATGCTGCTCCCAAACACTCCAGAGCATAAAATCTTGCCATCTTGAATAAAATGTGCTTCAAATTGTCAGGACATTTTATGTGTTGTTCACACCGGAGATTTCACACATGGCCCCACGCCCCACCACAAAACGAGAACCTAGTTACCATGTCAATAGAAGGGGGATGGTACTTCCAGGTAAAACAGAGAGTAAAAGGCAAGGTTTACTTTTGGTATAATTAACCTAATTTAAAAAATCTCATATTATTTGCCAGTGCTCAAATCGGAAAGTCGCGATTCTAAGGTTTCTGTCAATGTTTTTGCCGCGTGTGTATGATAAAATCTCACGACGTTAGAAATAGTAATATACTTTTATTGCTGCCCAGATCGGCGGCGATCCAGCCGACCTCAGGGGGTTAAATAGATTGAGCGCCTTAAGTCTATCATCATAACTTTTACCTTTCATACCAGGTATCAGTTTAGTTGCCCTTCTTTGGACTTTTTCAAGAGCTTCTATATCTTTCTTCTAGTGTGGTGCCCAGAACTACACACAGTATTCTAAGTGAGGTCTGACAAAGGCATTATATAACATTAATATAACTTCCTTTGATTTATACTCAATACTTTTTGCTATTTATCCCAGCATCCTGTTGCATTTTTCACTGCTGTAGCACACTACTTTGATGCAGACAGGCTTTGATCAATTACAATTCCTAAGTCTTTTTCAAATTGAACACCTACTACTTTTTTCCTCCCATAAAATACTCCTGTCTAATGTTTTTATTTCCCACATGCATAACTTTACATTTAGCAATATTGAATGTCATCTGCCATGTATCTGCCCATTTTTGGATTTTGTTTAAATCATCTTGGATTACTTTAGTTGATTCCAAACAGTTTCCCACACCCCCAAGTTTAGTATCATCTGCAAATGTAACTATTTTGCTACTAACGTCCATATCAAGATCATTTATGTAAATAAGGAAGAGCAGAGGTCCCAGCACCGATCCCTGCGGGACACCACTGCCCACAGCACCGAGGTCAGATACGGCCCCACCTACTGTTACTCTTTGTATTCGCCCTTGCAGCCAATTATGAACCCACTCTGAAACTACTCCTGCAATTCCTACTGAATTCATTTTAGCAATGAGCCTCTCATGTGGTACCTTGTCAAATGCTTTCTGAAAGTCCAGATATATAATATCATAAGCCTGGTTCAGGTCAACACACTTTGTAGCCTCTTCAAAAGAGGTTTCTTAGGCATGACCTCCCTTTGAGAAAACCATGTTGGCTCTCCCTTAAAATACTATTAGTTTTCAAGAATGATTCCAACTTATCCCTAATAATACATTCCAGCATTTTACATGCGATGCAAGTTAAACTGACAGGCCTATAGTTCCATTGGTCAGTACGGTCCCCTTCTTATATATTGGAATTATACTACCCTGCTTCCAGTCATCTGGTATTTCTCCAGTGATTATGGATTGAATGAAAATATCTGTCAATGGTTTATATATAATTTCCCAAGTTCTTTGAGTACTATATATACTGGGATATATGCCATCCGGGCCTGCTGCCTTATTTGTCTCAAGTTTGTGTAGTTTTTGTAGTACTTCTACATCCCTTATCTCAAAGTCCTCCAAAACATTCTGTAACTTGTCTATACATTTAGGCATATTTATAACCTCTTCTCCAGTAAAGCTCTCAACAATGTAACTGTTGTGGCAGCCCGATGGGCTGCACTAGGAAATGGCTGCCTGGCCTACAACACATGGCAGCCATTTTCACTACATTTCCCAGCATGCCACCGCAACACCTGAACGAAGTCAGGCATGGGGAGCAAACGACCAGCTGAAGGCCATTGCAAGGCCTATTTAAAGGACTCGATCCCATTGTTCTTGGAGAGGAGTCGGAACGTGCGTGGGAAGGAGTGGTGTGAAGAGAGAGAGTTTTGAGAGAGTTTTGAGAGAGTTTTTTGAGAGAGAGTTTTTTGAGAGAGTTTTTGAGAGAGAGTTTTTGAGAGAGAGAGTTTTTGAGAGAGAGTTTTGAAAGTGTGTTTGTTTTTTGTGTTTGGATTTGGATTGCTGCTTTGGATTTTGACGACGGATTGGACAACGGAACTTGGACCTGGATTGTGGATTTGGATTACGGACATTGACAAAGAGACAAGGATTGTGGACTTTGTGTTTGTATTCCCCAAAAGACCCCACCCTGCGTTTCGTGTTTGTTTGTACAATAAATCATAATTGTGGCTGATATTACTGCCTCCTCCGTGTTCTTACACTTGCCTACGCCCTCTGCAAGGTCCGTGAGTGTTGCCCAACCCCTGGGGACACCACATATGGTGGAGAATGCGGGCAGAGGGCACCTATAGGCAAGAGGAGGTAGTGCAGCAGGATTCTTCTTTGGTTTGTGCAACGGACTCCATGAAGGAAGAGATGGAGAGACTGAAAAGACGGGCAGCCATGGTGGAGGACCAATGGCGTGTCACCCTCCGTGAGGTCCAACAGCTGAAGCAGAGTGCCCAGCTTGAGCTGTGCAAGGCAAAGCTGGAGGTGAGCGCCTCAGAGGAGCGCCACCTGCTGGCCGTGATGAAGTTACGAGAGGAGCACCACATGGACTCCCTGGGAGTGCTGGGAATCATGGCTGGGGAGATGGAAAAGGAGAAGGCGTCCCATGGCGATGAGATGAGGCGTGTCGAGTCCCACAACCTGGCGCTCAAAGAGCAGGTGAGAGCCCTAACCCAGATGCGTGAGGATGAGCACCGACAGTGTCTGAAGATGCAGGAGATGAACGTGGAGCTGCAGCAGAGGCAGACCGAGCAGGAGAAGCTCCTGGCCCAGAGAGATGACGTCAGCTCCCAGCTGCAGGAGGTGAACCGTGCCAACAGCCGGCTCCTGGAGCAGCTGACTGAACTGGGCCAAGAGAAGGACAAACTCCAGCAGGAGCTGGAGGAGACCAGGAAGACGGCGGACAAGCGCAAGGCCATGCTGGACGAGCTGGCCATCGACGTGGCGCAGGAGAAGTCGCGGCACAAGGAGGAGCTGAGCGACGCGTGGCTGCAGCACGAGAAGGAGGTGCTGGGCGTGCGGGCGCGCTACGAGAAGGAGCTGTGCGGCCTGCACGAGGACAAGAACCGCACTGAGGAGGAGATCCGCTCACAGCTCCGCGACAAGAAGGCCCGCACTCGGGAGCTGGAGAGCATACAGCAGACGGTGGAGAAGCTGCAGGCTCAAATCCAGTCCATGGAGGGCACCAAGGGATGGTTCGAGCGCAGACTCAAAGAGGCGGATGAGACGGCGGAGAAGAGTGCGCTGGAGCACCAGGAGCAGGTCCAGAAGCTGCAGCTGGAGCAAACCGCACAGCTTCAGGGAAAATGGCGGAGATGGAAGCCCAGCAGCGGGCCACAGAGAATGCATTTCGGGAAGTACTGAAGGTCCAAGCCGAGACTGTGCTGGACCTACAAGACCGACTGAAAGGGGTGATTGAAGAGCTGGACGTTGTAAAGTGTGTTCCTGTCACCCAAGACGCTAGCACACAGGTGGAGTTCTCACAGCCAATGGAGCCAGCAGGAGAGGATGACCAGACATTGGAGTGGGGACAATGGTCCTCAGTCCCACTCAGCCTGCCGGACCTTCAAGGGAGCCTAGAGGAGCTATGGGGGACCATAGGGTTGAGGAAGGCCTCCTAATTAAGGCCGAGGCCTGTTTGAGCACCCGACCATCTCCTGACGTGGTAAGTCCATCTCCCTCACTAACATTAAAAAGAAAGAGAAGAAAAGTGGATATTGGAAATTCTCATCTGAAGAAAAATGGTAAACAAAATAGACTGACTTGTAAACGAAAGGACCGTGGGAAGCGTCTGTGGAAAGGAGATGCCAATATGAAAAATAAAGTAAAGAATAAAGCTAACCATCTGAAGAGTGTGTTTTCCCCAGTTACCCCACTTGACCACATGGAAGCAACGTGGCAGTGGCGGAAAAGGCCCAAGAGAGGACGCCAGATGATGAAGCTGCATCACGTGCACTGGTGGAGCCATGGAATGTTGGTGAAGACCAGAACAGGAGCGGTGACCGCTCCGTCCGTGGAGCCCAGAGCCTGTACCCACTGGTGGCCATTTTGTGGCAGAAAAGGTGAGCAACTTGCGTCACTCATTAATGTCTGCCAGACATTTTTCAGGCGAATGGAGATGGGATCTGGACGTTTGACCCGGTGGAAAACTGCCTGAGTGGACCTGGAGGGGGACCCTCCTGGTGGCCGCTGGGAATAGGGCCGCTCAGCCTCCCAAGGTCAGAGCTGAGGAGGAGGGTGTGTGGCAGCCCGATGGGCTGCACTAGGAAATGGCTGCCTGGCCTACAACACATGGCAGCCATTTTCACTACATTTCCCAGCATGCCACCGCAACACCTGAACGAAGTCAGGCATGGGGAGCAAACGACCAGCTGAAGGCCATTGCAAGGCCTATTTAAAGGACTCGATCCCATTGTTCTTGGAGAGGAGTCGGAACGTGCGTGGGAAGGAGTGGTGTGAAGAGAGAGAGTTTTGAGAGAGTTTTGAGAGAGTTTTTTGAGAGAGTTTTTTGAGAGAGAGTTTTTGAGAGAGAGAGTTTTTGAGAGAGAGAGTTTTTGAGAGAGAGAGTTTTGAAAGTGTGTTTGTTTTTTGTGTTTGGATTTGGATTGCTGCTTTGGATTTTGACGACGGATTGGACAACGGAACTTGGACCTGGATTGTGGATTTGGATTACGGACATTGACAAAGAGACAAGGATTGTGGACTTTGTGTTTGTATTCCCCAAAAGACCCCACCCCTGTGTTTCGTGTTTGTTTGTACAATAAATCATAATTGTGGCTGATATTACTGCCTCCTCCGTGTTCTTACACTTGCCTACGCCTCTGCAAGGTCCGTGAGTGTCGCCCAACCCCTGGGGACACCACATATGGTGGAGAATGCGGGCAGAGGGCACCTATAGGCAAGAGGAGGTAGTGCAGCAGGATTCTTCTTTGGTTTGTGCAACGGACTCCATGAAGGAAGAGATGGAGAGACTGAAAAGACGGGCAGCCATGGTGGAGGACCAATGGCGTGTCACCCTCCGTGAGGTCCAACAGCTGAAGCAGAGTGCCCAGCTTGAGCTGTGCAAGGCAAAGCTGGAGGTGAGCGCCTCAGAGGAGCGCCACCTGCTGGCCGTGATGAAGTTACGAGAGGAGCACCACATGGACTCCCTGGGAGTGCTGGGAATCATGGCTGGGGAGATGGAAAAGGAGAAGGCGTCCCATGGCGATGAGATGAGGCGTGTCGAGTCCCACAACCTGGCGCTCAAAGAGCAGGTGAGAGCCCTAACCCAGATGCGTGAGGATGAGCACCGACAGTGTCTGAAGATGCAGGAGATGAACGTGGAGCTGCAGCAGAGGCAGACCGAGCAGCAGGAGAAGCTCCTGGCCCAGAGAGATGACGTCAGCTCCCAGCTGCAGGAGGTGAATCGTGCCAACAGCCGGCTCCTGGAGCAGCTGACTGAACTGGGCCAAGAGAGGACAAACTCCAGCAGGAGCTGGAGGAGACCAGGAAGACGGCGGACAAGCGCAAGACCATGCTGGACGAGCTGGCCATCGACGTGGCGCAGGAGAAGTCGCGGCACAAGGAGGAGCTGAGCGACGCGTGGCTGCAGCACGAGAAGGAGGTGCTGGGAGGCGGGCGCGCTTACGAGAAGGAGCTGTGCGGCCTGCACGAGGACAAGAACCGCACTGAGGAGGAGATCCGCTCACAGCTCCGCGACAAGAAGGCCCGCACTCGGGAGCTGGAGAGCATACAGCAGACGGTGGAGAAGCTGCAGGCTCAAATCCAGTCCATGGAGGGCACCAAGGGATGGTTCGAGCGCAGACTCAAAGAGGCGGATGAGACGGCGGAGAAGAGTGCGCTGGAGCACCAGGAGCAGGTCCAGAAGCTGCAGCTGGAGCAAACCGCACAGCTTCAGGGGAAAATGGCGGAGATGGAAGCCCAGCAGCGGGCCACAGAGAATGCATTTCGGGAAGTACTGAAGGTCCAAGCCGAGACTGTGCTGGACCTACAAGACCGACTGAAAGGGGTGAGTGAAGAGCTGGACGTTGTAAAGTGTGTTCCTGTCACCCAAGACGCTAGCACACAGGTGGAGTTCTCACAGCCAATGGAGCCAGCAGGAGAGGATGACCAGACATTGGAGTGGGGACAATGGTCCTCAGTCCCACTCAGCCTGCCGGACCTTCAAGGGAGCCTAGAGGAGCTATGGGGACCATAGGGTTGAGGAAGGCCTCTCTAATTAAGGCCGAGGCCTGTTTGAGCACCCGACCATCTCCTGACGTGGTAAGTCCATCTCCCTCACTAACATTAAAAAGAAAGAGAAGAAAAGTGGATATTGGAAATTCTCATCTGAAGAAAAATGGTAAACAAAATAGACTGACTTGTAAACGAAAGGACCGTGGGAAGCGTCTGTGGAAAGGAGATGCCAATATGAAAAATAAAGTAAAGAATAAAGCTAACCATCTGAAGAGTGTGTTTTCCCCCAGTTACCCCACTTGACCACATGGAAGCAACGTGGCAGTGGCGGAAAAGGCCCAAGAGAGGACGCCAGATGATGAAGCTGCATCACGTGCACTGGTGGAGCCATGGAATGTTGGTGAAGACCAGAACAGGAGCGGTGACCGCTCCGTCCGTGGAGCCCAGAGCCTGTACCCACTGGTGGCCATTTTGTGGCAGAAAAGGTGAGCAACTTTGCGTCACTCATTAATGTCTGCCAGACATTTTTTCAGGCGAATGGAGATGGGATCTGGACGTTTGACCCGGTGGAAAACTGCCTGAGTGGACCTGGAGAGGGGACCCTCCTGGTGGCCGCTGGGAATAGGCCGCTCAGCCCTCCCAAGGTCAGAGCTGAGGAGGAGGGTGTGTGGCAGCCCGATGGGCTGCACTAGGAAATGGCTGCCTGGCCTACAACACATGGCAGACATTTTCACTACATTTCCCAGCATGCCACCGCAACACCTGAACGAAGTCAGGCATGGGGAGCAAACGACCAGCTGAAGGCCATTGCAAGGCCTATTTAAAGGACTCGATCCCATTGTTCTTGGAGAGGAGTCGGAACGTGCGTGGGAAGGAGTGGTGTGAAGAGAGAGAGTTTTGAGAGAGTTTTGAGAGAGTTTTTTGAGAGAGTTTTTTGAGAGAGAGTTTTTTGAGAGAGAGTTTTTGGAGAGAGTTTTTTTTGAGAGAGAGTTTTTGAGAGAGAGAGTTTTGAAAGTGTGTTTGTTTTTTGTGTTTGGATTTGGATTGCTGCTTTGGATTTTGACGACGGATTGGACAACGGAACTTGGACCTGGATTGTGGATTTGGATTACGGACATTGACAAAGAGACAAGGATTGTGGACTTTGTGTTTGTATTCCCCAAAAGACCCCACCCTGTGTTTCGTGTTTGTTTGTACAATAAATCATAATTGTTGCTGATATTACTGCCTCCTCCGTGTTCTTACACTTGCCTACGCCCTCTGCAAGGTCCGTGAGTGTCGCCCAACCCCTGGGGACACCACACTGTTTAGTGTGTTAGCAATATCCTTATTATTATAAACCAAAGTTCCTTCCTTATTCTTAATGCACTTAACTTCCTCCTTAACTTTCCTTTTTCTACTACAATATTGAAAAAACTTCTTAGGATTACTTTTTGCATCTTGGGAAATTTTAATTTCAAACCGCCTTTTAGCTGATCTTATTTCCTTTTTAGCCTTAACCCACATATTACAATAATCTAACTTGTTTCTGTCTGAGTTATCCTTTTTATATACTCTGTACAGTCGCTTCTTTTGCCTCAAAATCTCCCGTAAAGATTTAGTCATCCACTGCGGAGACAGTTTTTTCATCCTATTTTTCCTTACTTTTGGGATCAATTTACACTGTACATCTACAATAACCCTTTTAAATATAGTCAATTTTTCATTCACAGTTCTGCAATCTAGAAGTTTTACCCAATCTATATTACTTAAATTCTCTCTCATTTTATTAAAGTCAGCTCGTCTAAAATTAAAAATTCTAGAGTTAGAGGAGGCTGTCTTAACTTGCCAAAATATCAAATATCAAAAATAACTGCACTGTGGTCACTTGCCCCTATTGGTTCTCCTACCTCTGTGCTGCAAATTCTATCAGGATTGTTACACAAAACCAGATCCAGTATTGATTTCCCTCTCGTAGGCTGAGTAACAGACTGTGCCAACAAGCAGTCATTGACCATATCTAAAAACTCCTCTTCACATTTGCCCTGACCTGTCACTATCTCCCAATTAATAGAGGGGTAATTGAAGTCGCCCATTATTATCTTCTCTCCTTCAGCACAGCTTTGTTTTATGTTACCAAAAAGCGTACTATTTATGTTACTGTCTGAAGCTGGAGGTCTATAGCATACTCCAATATTAAGGCCCTTCTCATGATCTCCCAGTAATCTAATCCAGATGTCCTCACAAGAAACTAATGAGTTTATACCTGGAATTTCCTGCACATTAAGATTGTATTTCACATAAAGGGCCATTCCCCCTCCTCTTTTATTAGTTATATCCTTCCTAAACAATTTGTACCCCTCTACATTATATTCATCCCCATCCGCTGCGCCAAGCCATGTCTCAGTAAACCCAACAATGTCAAAACCCCCATTCAAAATGACAGCCTCCAGTTCCAAAAATGTATTTTTTATGCTTCTCGCATTTAAACACATGAACTTCAGAGCCTTAGTTTAGTTTAGTTCACACTTACAGTATGTGGTCTTTCCCCTCCGCACATAACTGTACGGTTATGTTACAGCCTTATTCCAAAATGGATTAAATTCATTTTTTTCTCAAAATTCTACACACAATACCCCATAATGACAAAGTGAAAAACGTTTTTTAGACATTTTTGCACATTTATTAAAAATAAAAAAACTGAAATATCACATTTACATAAGTATTCACACCCTTTGCTATCACACTCGAAATTGAGCTCAGATGCATCCTGTTGCCTTTGATCATCCTTGAGATGTCTCTAGAACTTGATTGTAGTCCACCTGTGGCAAATTCAATTGATTGTACATGCTTTAGAAAGGCACACATCTTTCTATATAAGGTCCCACAGTTCACAGTGCATTTCAGAGCAAAAACCAAGACATGAAGTACTAGGAACTCTCCATAGACCTCTGAGATAGAATTGTGTTGAGGCACTGATCTGGGGAAGGGTATAAAACATTACTAAAGCATTAAAAGTCCCCAGGAGCACAGTGGGCTCCATCATTGTGAAATGGAAGAAGTTTGGAACCTCCATGACTTTTCTTTGAGCTGGCCGTCCGGCCAAACTCAGTAACTGGGCAAGAAGGGCCTTGGTTAGGGAGGTGACCTAGAACCCAATGACCACTCTAAGAGAGCTTCAGAGTTCCTCTGCAGCGATCGGAGAACCTGGCAGAAGGACAAACATCTCTGCAGCACTCCATCAATCAGACCTTTATGGTAGTGGCTAGATGGAAGCCACTCCTGAGTAAAAGGCATATGACAGCCCACCTGGAGTTTGCCAAACGGCACTTAAAGGACTCTAAGAGCATCAGGAAAAAGATTATCTGGTCTGATGAGACACAAATTGAACTTTTTGGCCTGAATGCCAAGTGCTACCATAAAGGCCATAACATTTTTTTATTGAATCCATTTTGGAATAAGGCTGTAACATAACAAAATGTGGAAAAAGTGAAGCGATATGAATACTTTCCGGATGCACTGTATATCCTCAGATTTATTATACTCTGCCCTGGTATCTTCCATCTGGGCAGTCTGTATCTCCCTATCCATCATACTACTACTACTACTTTCCCTCCCTGCCCCCCCAGTCCCTAGTTTAAATATTCCTCCGCTACCCTGAGCATATGCTGGCCCAATGCATCTGTACCCATCTGGTTCAAGTGCAGCCTGTCTCACTTGTACAGGTCACCCCTGTTCCAAAAGGAGTCTCAGTGCCCAATAAATGTGTACCCCTCTTTCCTGCACCAGCTTTGTAGCCACGTGTTAAATCTCCATATAAAATTCTGCTTGCCTTTGCTAGCACGTGGTACTGGCAGAATTCCAGAGAAGACCACCGTGGAGGGTCTGCCCCTTAACTTTGATCCTAATTCTGTAAATTGGTCCTGCAGAACCTCAAACCTACCCTTACCTATGTCATTGGTTCCACTGGATCCACCCCTGCTCTGGCCAGGAGCTTGTCCGCGTGTTCCAGGAGGTCTCCAACCTGAGCACTAGGCAGACAACATGCCATGCCAGATTCCAACTCCCTTTTCCTGGGTGGCATGGCTGCCAGGATGCCCTGGGGCTCATCAGTCCTCCCACTCACAGAGGGCTGGGCCAGATCCTCTTCCTGTAAGGGCTGGAATCGGTTGGACACCACAATCTCTGGAGATGCCGCCCCTGCATGTGCGCAGGTGCCCTACTGTCACCCAAAATGTCTATAGCGAATGTTGCAAACAAACAATACTACAGCCTCACAGCCATTCAAGCAGATATGTAATGAAAGGTTGCCATACATTGCTACAATTATCCTTACACCCCGAAAGCCTCAGGCAAAACCAGAATGTATGAGCTAGTGTTGCAGGTATTACATCTACAGTATTACAAGAATCATCAACCTATGAATACATCTTTGAGATTCAGACTTTAGACAGATGAAGTCTGTGTGCCACCTTGAATTGAATCAGGCCATGCCTGGCACAGATTGATGAGGAGTGTATTCTTGAGAATATATCTGACCACTCAACATCTGTAAATTGTACATTCAGATCAGCCTGCCACACCTCTCTCAATGCATCAAGAGATGTTGTCCGCATAGCTGAAAGTTTCATATACACAACAGGTATTGTGCCTGTTGGGAATAAAATATCTAAAGGCTGCTGTTCAGGAATTGCAGGAAATTATCCTGTATGGTTACAGGCCCAATCCCGAACCTGTAAATATCTAAAGAAATGTGCTCTAGGTCTATC
The DNA here is from genome assembly GCA_029706075.1 of Aldrovandia affinis. Taxonomy (NCBI): domain Eukaryota; kingdom Metazoa; phylum Chordata; class Actinopteri; order Notacanthiformes; family Halosauridae; genus Aldrovandia; species Aldrovandia affinis. The sequence continues at coordinate 2,363,057 of JAINUG010000059.1, forward strand.
AAATTTAGCTCTTAGCTGATTGAATGAGGCAAAAATATCCGCTATGTATAGATCTTTAAATGAGACAACACCCTTCTCACGCCAGACCAAGAAGGAGTTATTATGAAGTGAGGGGGGAAACTAATGATTTGCCACAATCGGGGCACAGACCGAGCCAACTTGCCAGGCAAAATGTTTCCGCACCTGAGCCCATATACGTAGAGGCTGACATACTAAGGGGGTGGTGGAAGTGTGGTGTGGCACGATAGGCATTGCCAAATACAACAAAGCCGGGAGGGATGTTGGCGGGCAGGCAGGCATCGGCCTCAACCTGCACCCAGGCAGGGGCCCCATCGTTGGTGTAAGTTTGAAGCCAGTATGCTAATGCTCTCAAGTTACTTGCCTAATAGTATAATTGGAAATGCGGTAAAGCCATACCACCCACTGATCTAGGTCTCTGTAAAAATTCCTTATGGATACGAGGTGGTTTCTTATTCCAAATAAAGTCAGAGAAAATCTTATTGAGATGCGCAAAAAAAACAGGAACAGGTATAGGAATTTGGCAAAAGTGTTCATTTTAATTAGATGAATTCTGCCTGCTAATGAGAGAGGAAGCATAGACTATTTGTCGAAGGCCACCCTAGTGCGCTCCAAGAGAGGAGCAAAATTAAGCATAAAGAGGTCAGAGACCTTTCAAGCTACCACTACACCCAGGTAGATAAAGTTGTCAGTAGTCACCTTAAAAGGATAGGAATTAAAGGAGAATTATTGTGCAGCAGCGTTGATAGGAAAGAGCTCTTTGAAACATTAATCTTAAACCCAGAGTTTGCTACAGTGACCTAGAATAGTCATAATGCGGGGTAAAGTATTCTGATGATCAGTTATATATAACAATAAATCGTCAGAATATAACGATAACTTATGTTCCCTTCCCCCTCTGGATATACCACGAATCTCAGGTGAGGAATGTAGTGAGATCGCTAGAGGCTCGATAGCTATTGCAAATAGAAGGGGGGAGATCGGGCATCTCTGCCTTGTGCCACATTGTAATGGGAAATACTGGGAATTAATAGTATTTATTATTAATATAGCAATTTTACCCAGAATCCAAATCTCTCTAGACTCTGAAAGAGGTAGCCTCACTGAACTATATCAAATGCATTTTCAGCATCTAGAGAGATAATTTCCTCGGGTAATGGTTGATTAGGATCTGAGGAATACATGATATTTAAAAACCGGCGAATATTTTAAAAAGAGAGGCGGATTTCTATAAAACCAGTTTGGTCTGGAGAAATAATAGAAGGTAGGGTGGACTCTAGGCGATGAGCCAAGATCTTAGCCAACAATTTACAATCCACATCAAAGTGCAATATAGGGCAAAATGACCCACAACTAAGGGAGTCCTTTTTTCAGTAGAACAGATATAGAAGCCTGATAGAAAGTTGGTGGAAGGTGGCCCTCGACACAAAAACAGAGAGCAAGACTGGCAACAACCTGTCCCCAAATCTCTTGTTGTGATCAGCCCCAAAATTCTACTGTAAATCCATCAGGTCCTGGAGCTTTTACATTTTGCTGTTCTGATTTCCTCCATAGACAGAGGTTCTTCCAATTGTTCCATGAATGATTCACTTACTTGGGGTACATTTATGGACCACCTCAGAAGTATAGAGAGAGGAATAAAATATCTTAAACTCATTATTAATCTCCTGCTCATCATTAGAAATATGACCATCGTGATTACGGATGCTTGTGATCAGAGTAGATGCCAAATAGATTAGACAGTCCACAGCAAGAAGCCTGCCCGCCTTATCTGAATGTTCATACAGGTTAGAGGGAGATTGAAGGAGTAGCTGTTCTGTGTGGCGGGTGGTCATCAAGTCAAACTCTGTCTGCAGGGAGTGGGGGCAGTTGAGTATCTATAGTCCAATTGTTGAATTTGGTCAGAGATCTTTAAGACGCCGTTTCCTAGTCCTGCCCTCCCAAGAGGTGTATGAAATAATCTCTACTATTAGAAAAGCTTTGAGGGATTCCCAGAGAGTGGATCTGCTAATATCTGGAGTATCATTTATAAACAAGAAAATACCAATTTGTGCATTGATACAGTTAACAAATGCCTCATCAGCAGGCGAGGCATTGCCAAAACGCCAAGTAGCTTTCTTTTGAAAGGATATTTGCAATACCACAGGCCCATGGTCAGAAACGACAATGCCTTCATACCTGCAATCTCTAACCAAGGCTAGCAACAGGCTATCAATTAGAAAATAATCAATACAAGAATAGGAATAATGCACAGGGGGAAAAAATCCGGATGATATAGACAATGCCAGGGATCAGACATATTATACATCTGTATAAAGGAATTAATAGTCTTTGCCGATTTTGTTACATTATAGGGAGTGTTAGAAGAGCGATAAAATACACGCGATGTAACACACAATTGAAATCACCCCCTAGAATAAGCCTGTGTGTGTTTAAGTCAGGTAGTGAGGATAAAAATGCTTTCATGAACTGTGCATCATCCCAGTTCGGGGCATATACATTAGCCAGTATTAAAGATACATTGTACAGGGTACCGGTGACCACAACAGATCTCCCTCGATGGTCTGCAGTAACATTTTGCATCATAAAAGTATTAGTATTAATGAGAGTATTCTTGTTAATGAGAATAGCAGCTCCCCTAGACTTGTCTTGATAATTGGAATGATATAATTGCCCCACCCATCCTCTGTTATGAATATAAGTCCTGAGATGGGTTTCTTGAAGGAAAGCAATGTTAGCATCCAGGGCCCATATTCACAAAGAATTTTAAGGGTAAAAGTTGGTCCTAACTGCGAAATTTAGGAGCAAGTCCCAAAAATAATGGGCGTGTCACTCACAAAGGGTTTGAGAGCTAAAAACAGCTCCTAAGTCCAGGACAAGTTAGAAGCAGGCAAGAGGATTTCTAAGTCGCTAAAGACCTACTCACGGCGATCCGAAAATCTGCTGCTGGCGGCAATCGTTGTCGCAATCGCGTCAAAACTGGAGATATTGAATGATACAGAGCTCATAAAAAGGTACCGCCTCAATCGCGAGGGTATTATATATATAATATTATATATATTATATATAGATACCCGCTGATTTTTTACGAGATGCAGACATGTAACCAATTGACTAGTCAGTATTCTTGGTTTCATGTTAAATCAGTGACACGTAGCCTACATTTGTATTTTAGAATCTAGAATATAATAGGGGTGCATCGGATCATTTTTCGGATCAGCAAACAAAATTATAACGGGACCAAAGGCGCGTTTCCACCAAATATTACCGGTAACTATTCTTAAGGAATTGAATGAATGATAATTTCAGTTTTTCAATGTAAGTTATTTCACTAAATCTTTATTCGAAAATTTCACAAAATACATTTTTAGATTCAGTACGCCTTAGGCGATGTAACTAGGGTGGTCTTATGCCTGAATTAATTTAATAAAAAAATAAAAGATCTCTAATGTTTCATCCATCCATTGTCTAAGCCGCTTATTTGGTCAGGGTCGCGGGGGCGCTGGAGCCTATCCCAGCATTTGGACAGGTCGCCAATCCATCACAGGCACAGATCTCTAATGTTTCAATTCTATTTAATTCGGTCACGTTTCTAAAAACATGCCTCCCAGAAAGGCATTTAGTATGAAAAACAAAGCAAACCAAAACATATATGGTTTATATAACAGCGGCTGTATTTGTATTTCTCTATGATGGTTCAATTTAGCTATTAATCCGCGGATCATATGCGTGCCGAACCTTGGGGGTTGATCCGTACGCGGGCAGAGACCCATCCCCTATATCAGCCAATCACTGTGGGCATTCTGAGTAAGCTCGTTCATGAGAAACAACGTCATCCTTAGCAACGACGTCAACCCCGCCCTCACTCTTAGTTTCACAATTGTAGGAATTCCTTAGTAAGAGTTGGTCTTTGGAGCTTTGTGAATAGGTTTTAAGGTGGGACTCCTAACTAAAAGGTTTAGGGGGATTTAGAAGTAGATAAAATTCTTTGTGAATACGGGCCCAGACTTCTCAAATGGGATAAAATTCTATTTCGTTTGACAATTGTTAATCATAAACCCTTGGTGTTCCAGCTAATACAATTTACTGTAATATTGTCACCATTACTCCTGGTTGGCAATAAATTAGCCATAATCATCAGAGGTTAATATGGGATTGACTGCTGTTACAACATCCAGAGAATATAGCCGACACCGCCCCACACACATCGACACAGAATATGTAGGGATACATACAAACATAAAATACAATGCCCCCTTCCCCCAAATTACCACTCCCCAAACGAGAGATATGAAGCCCTGAACACACTTGTTACTTTACCATTTGCACAGAAAAACAAAAAAAACACTGCTCCTTAAATGTGTTATAAGTTTTAGTAGTCACAACTAAAGAAAAAAGGAAAAAATATAACAATAAATCCCCACCGTCAATATCCAAATGTAAACGTAGAGATAAACTAACAAATTAGCTAAACTTGGGGGGGGGGGGAAAGCAGTCAGCTCGGAAACGGGGATAGAACTGACAACACGTCCAAACGTATACATTGTACTGGTATTATAGGCCGAGACTGGGGCCAAACAAACTTGTGGAAGATATGTGCGGCCCACCTCTTGCTGGTGATGTGACTGATGTCCATTCAATAATTGTCCATCCAAGTACATCCAATAACAGAAAATATATATTTATTATTATTATTTAAAAATTATAATTGTCCATGAACCGAGTCCGATAAAATTCAAAATATTAGGATAGAAAACAAAAACAGTCATTGGATACAGCCTGTGTATCAATAGGTTATAGCCTTATATATATATATATATATATATATATATATATATAGGCCTATATATTTAAAAAAGGATAGGCTACATCACCAAAAAAATAAGTTAGAGACTTACGTGAGGGACCAACACATCGCATGAGAAACCGGCGTCTTCTTATTTTATTTACTTCTCAGTGGAGGGACGAATCTGTTTATTGACATCTGCGGGCGCTGTCATGGCAAATGGTGTCCGGGGCCAAAATGTGTCCGGGGCGTGTCCGGGGTGATGTAATCGTAATTTTGGACTGTAGTTGCTATGCCAACATGACGAGCTCGCATTCCTGAGTGAGAAAACCCAGAAGAATGTGTTCGGGTGTCCGAGTGACGTCATTTAGCTGTATAGCTGACGAATAAGCTGTACAGCTAAGTTAGCTGCCTTGCTACGAACATAATATATTAATTATAATATATAATTATATTATAATTATATAGCCAGCTAGCTACGAACATAACAATATGCATTGTCTGTTCAGCTGTACAGTTAAGTTAGCTGGCTAGCTACGAATATAATGTATGGAAGGTGGCTAGCTACGAATAACAATTGCTTGTTTAATTGTAAAACTAGCTAGCTAGTTAGCTAGAAGGTGGCTAGCTACGAATACCAATAGGGTATATGTCGAGCATCACGTGACCAAACCGGAAGACGTGCTGGCTCACTTCCGCCAGTCAACAAGGTCAATGTGATAATTAAATAAAAACAATAGCACGGGTTGTTAATACTGTACCTTATAGTGATCAATTTTATTTTGAGAGACCTGATGAATAACATACTATTATGCCACTAGATAATCAATGATTTACAAGAAACTATAATACCGTTACCCCAATAACCTTGCCTATACTCGTTTTTCAGCTGAAATGTATTAGACCAAACCAACAACACTGAACTTGAACAGCTGTTATTTTGGACTGATGCCTTTATCAAACTTCTCAAAATGGGAATGCTGGTATAAGTCGTGCCTTTTAAATCATGATGATTAAATAGATTAGATAGTCAAGAGGGTCCTGATTGTATTGCCAGATTAGCCTTTATACCTTGAGAAGTTTGACATAGCGTTACCATCCTTGAACTGGAACTGATGGTGGACGCGAACAGATCAACCTTATGCAAACCATCGCTACTCTCAGGCTGTGGGGCTTCTCGCTCTTTTGTATAAACCTGTGACAGGCTGCCCTGGTGCGAACATCGGCAGTCATCCTGTCTCTGTTTGACACTGGGGAAAATATCTACATAGGTAACTGTTATTGAGCAACCAACCAGCTAACGCTAATGCTAGGTAATAGGCAGCAGGCACAGGTACTAAAAAATGTCATTAGTACTAGCTAGCTAACACTAGGTAATAGACAGCAGGCACAGGTACTTAAAAAATGTTGTTAGTACTCGCTAGCTAACGCTAACGATAAGTATTAGACAGCAGGCACAGGTACTTTAAAAAAATGTTGTTAGTACTAGCTAGCTAACGCTAACGCTAGGTAATAGACAGCAGGCACAGGTACTTTAAAAAAAATGTCATTAGTACCCTCATAGTCATGGATATAGGATGAAGCGTATAGCTTAAACCCCTTGTCCTGTAAACATCTTGTATAGAACAACGCCATTATCTCGTCTACCGGAAATGGCCTGTCACGTTTAGCAAAACACGGAAGTCCGTTGCGCATAACCCCCATTAGAATTACAATACAATTGCATGTTACATTACATTACATTACATTACTAGCTAGCTGGTTTTATTCGTAGCTAGTTTTACAGCTGAGCAAGCAATTGGTATTCATAGCTAGCCACCTTCTAGCTAGCTATCTAGTTTTACAGCTGAGCAAGCAATTGGTATTCGTAGCTAGCCACCTTCTAGCTAGCTAGCTGGTTTTACAGCTGAACAAGCAATTGGTATTCGTAGCTAGCCACCTTCTAGCCAGCTAGCTAGTTTTACAGCACACTTTGTTGTACGTCGCTCTGGATAAGAGCGTCTGCCAAATGCCTGTAATGTAATGTAACATGAAATTGTATTCGTAACTAGCCACATTCTAGCTAGCCAGCTAGCTAGTTTTACAGCTGAATATGCAATTTTATTCGTAGCTAGCCACCTTCTAGCTAGCCAGCTAGCTTTACAGCTGAGCAAGCAATTGGTATTCGTAGCTAGCCACCTTCTAGCTAGCCAGCTAGCTAGTTTTACAGCTGAATATGCAATTTTATTCATAGCTAGCCACCTTCTAGCTAGCCAGCTAGCTAGTTTTACAGCTGAATATGCAATTTTATTCGTAGCTTGCCACCTTCTAGCTAGCCAGCTAGCTAGTTTTACAGCTGAATATGCAATTTTATTCATAGCTAGCCACCTTCTAGCTAGCCAGCTAGCTTTACAGCTGAGCAAGCAATTGTTATTCATAGCTAGCCACCTTCCATACATTATATTCGTAGCTAGCCAGCTAACTTAACTGTACAGCTGAACAGACAATGCATATTGTTATGTTCGTAGCTAGCTGGCTATATAATTCTAATATAATTATATATTATAATTAATATATTATGTTCGTAGCAAGGCAGCTAACTTAGCTGTACAGCTTATTCGTCAGCTAAATATAGCTTATACAGCTAAATGACGTCACCCGGACACATTCTTCTGGGTTTTCTCACTCAGGAATGCGAGCTCGTCATGTTGGCATAGCAACTACAGTCCAAAATTCTGATTACATCACCCCGGACACATTTTGGCCCTGGACACCATTTGCCATGACAGCGCCTTGAAGGAGTATGAAACGCCGTCGGAGGTGAGACGTAGCTCAGCCGGATGGTACAGACCGTATGTGATGCCTGCCTGTTTGGGTTTGGCCTTGACCGGGGTAAAAGCTGTCCTGCGGCGGCTAAGCTCGGCACTCATGAGATGTGAACTCTCGCCCCTCTGAATTTTAGCTCGCCCTTATTTCTGGATACTTAAATACGCCGTCTCGGCCCTGAACTCCGTTTTGAGAGAGGCGATGTCAGCTTTCGTGTCCTTTCGGAGTGCCTCCAGGTCTTGTTTGATTTCAGCACGGAACCTAGCCATCTCCTGTTTGATTATGTCGCCCAGTAGTTGACGAGAGGTGGCCATCCCAGCTTTAACTAGCTGGAGAAGAGCGTTCTCCTCAGGCTGCTGTGCAGGCGATGGAGGATCCGGTTGACGATTGGTAGTGCCAACATTAGCCATGAGCGTTTGTATGAGTGTAGGGCTAGCCAAACTTTGTGCCGTGACTTTGGTTGACTTTTTAAGTTGTTTATTCGCCATAGTTATTTGTATAATGGGCTACCCAGTTATACTACCAGAATATTAAAATGTTGTTTCCTACTGAAATTAAGAAGCTAAAATATACGGACCATGTTGGACTTGCGACTACTCCATGTCAGGTGTAAACCGGAAGTCAACGCAGTCATTATTTTTAACCTGGATAATACCTACTGTCTGTGTCTATTAATAAAATTGCTGTTTTAACTTTCCCTCCATTTTAGCTTGGTGCTTTACTCAAAGTTTTAAATAAAATTATCCATTGAGCTGAATTTCAATTGCAAAGTAAATTGCATACTTACCTATGTGTTGGGGAAACCCTCTTGTCTTTTAAGGTGATAACGCTAAGGTTATTTATTTGGATAATAGTCCCAAACTGGTATAGTCTGGTAATACAACAAGACCTTACTCTTGCAGTGGTCACACTTGCATGATGCCATAGCATTGAGTAATGTTATTTACTCTCACTCTCCCCCTTCCCTCCCTTCCTCCTCTGCCCCCTGCTCCCACAGACTCTGGACTATGACACCACTACGGTGAACACTCCCCCTCCTGCCCCCCCCCGACCTGACCTCCGTCCCTCCCCCCCCACATGCACAGACTATTAGCAACAGCCACTTTACCTAATACTGCTATTGCACTGTAACTGTACTTACATCCATATTTGCACAGCATTCATTTGCACCATGTACATATTTTATATTTATATTTATAACTATTTTTATATTTATATTTTATATTGTGTGTTTTTGTATTGTGTGTGTGTTGTTTGTTGTTTGTATTCATTTTAAACTGCACTGTGGATGAGAGAGAAAACGCAATTTCAACCCCTGTATGTCGTGTATATACAGTGATTTACAATAAAGCTGACTTTGACTTTTGACTTTGACTCAGTGTTGTTCATGATTTATATGTTCACAACATGCTTTTTTTCTGTCAAGCGTTACGAATGTATTACTAGCCAGCTTATGCAACTTAAGCACAGTTGTCACATAATCATTCAGAACAATTTTTTATGTTTGCCAACAGTAAGAATAGAATAGATACACTGGTGTGAACTGTTGGAGTTTGTTCTGGCCATTATTGATTTTCCCACATTATTTAGCAATAGTGCTCAGACATGCCCCTTTTTTATCAATGGAAACTGTTTTTAATTAATACTCGCGTTTTTGGTTCAGTGATAATACAGTTTGATGCTTTTTAAGGCGTAATATACTGTACTACTTCTGAGTTCATACTGCATTCAGTTTACTCATCACTCATCAGGTTCGTATCTCTGAGATTGTACTGTATATCCATAAAGTGTATAACACCTACTGCTTCTTTATTTTTCAGTTTTTTACACCAATCCCACCAAGGAAGAAACCAGACCCAGTCACATCAGAGACTGTTGTTTTTTGGGGATTGCGGTTATGGCAAGTTGTTGGAGTTTTTTCGCTGTTTGTTTTGGCAGTCAGTAAGTTATCAACTTTACACACGTTCATGTTGGTTAAAAGGCAGAAATAACTTTACTGTGAAATGATGCATATGCTATTAGTTGCTAGAGTAGTTGGCCCCTGGGTGGCATAACGGTAAAGGCACTCACCTCGGAGTATAAGTTTCCCACTGCAGTCGGGAGTCCCATTTGCCACAGGCTCGCCACGTGTACAGAAGGCTTTACAGTGGGTATCAGAATCAGGGGCAACAGTTTGGCGGAGTCCATCTCGAAGGAAGTGTTTCGCCTGCCCACGTCACTACCGATGCCTGGGTAGTGGCTGGTTCTGTATTTGCACGCGGCAGGTTTGTGGGGGACGGGGGGGGGATTTAATTAATAGAGGCCACAATTGGCCATAAAATAAAAAATATCTTGGGTAGTAGACCTGAATATACCGTTGCATATACAGTGCATTTGGAAAGTATTCAGACCCCTTCGCTTTTTCCACATTTTGTTATGTTACAGCTTATTCTAAAATTGATTAAATGCATTTTTTCCTCATCAATCTGCACACAATACCCCATAATGGCAAAGCAAAAACAGTTTTTTCGAAAGTTTTGCAAATGTATTAAAAATAAAAACGGAAATATCACATTTACATAAGTATTCAGACCCTTTGCTATAACACTCGAAATTGAGCTCAGATGCATCCTGTTCCCTTTGATCATCCTTGAGATGTCTCTAGAACTTGATTGTAGTCCATCCGCGGTAAATTCAATTGATTGTACATGCTTTAGAAAGGCACACACCTGTCTATATAAGGTCCCACAGTTCACAATACATGGCAGAGTAAAAACCAAGGCATGAAGTACTAGGAACTCTCTATAGACCTCTGAGATATAATTGTGTTGAGGTATAGATCTGGGGAAGGGTATAAAAACATTGCTGAAGCATTGAAAGTCCCCAGGAGCACAGTGGGCTCCATCATTGTGAAATGGAAGAAGTTTGGAACCACCACGACTCTTAGAGCTGGCCGTCCGGCCAAACTCAGGAACCGGGCAAGAAGGGCCTTGGTCAGGGAGGTGACCAAGAACCAATGGCCACTCTAAGAGAGCTGCAGAGTTCCTCTGCAGCGATGGGAGAACCTGGCAGAAGGACAACCATCTCTGCAGCACTCCATCAATCAGGCCGAGGATTGAAAGGCCTAGAGACATCTCATCTCATCTCATCTCAAAGGGAACAGGATGTATCTGAGCTCAATTTCAAGTGTCATAGCAAAGGGTCTGAATACTTATGTAAATGTGATATTTCAGTTTTTTTAAAATAAATTAGCAAAAATATCTAAAAACCTGTTTTGTCATTATGGGGTATTGTGTGTAGATTGATGAGGAATGCACTGTATAGTCTTCCTCATCTGTTGTTAAGGGAGACTATCATGTGCGGAAACTCCAAATAGGCATTACTTAAGCTTGACTCAGAAGCAAGTCATCACATTTTTCTAAACCACAACTGTATACTACTCATGAATGTGGTGACTATGTCCTTATAATTATGTCCTTATAATGTCCATATAATCTAGCACCTCTCTCCAAACATAAAACTACACAGTGCTCAGTTCACAGTGGAAAATGTTAATGCACTCAAAGGGTGTGATATGTGGGTAACTATTTGCTGTTATCATCATCTCCAGTCTATGTGTCGGAGATGACATCATGTACATGAGGCTTTGATATTCCCAAACCAATATTCATGCCTTGTGCTTTCGTGGGCTACTCCTGTGAAATGTTGGATTAACCGGATATTTGTGTGGCACCTCAAGCCATGTCTGCTGTGTGAGAGGGTCTGCCCTAATTGAAAGCCTTACTTTCAGCTGATATTACTGTAGGTGGTGTTATGGAAGCCACTGCTGGCAGAGTGTACAAGTACTAGCTTATGAGAGTACTCGCCCAGTAAATGCAGCATTCTAGGTGGTTTACTCGTCCACTTTTTATTAGCTAAATGTATACTTTACATACTTTTCATAAGGCACTCCTATTTGGTCCTTTTTAGTATGGTTTTGTCATGATCACTAAACTCAATTTAGAAAATGTATTTATTTATTTTAACTGTTTTCACATTGTCCTCATTTTGGAATGTTGTAGCACTGCGGGAAAATCCGTTGACCTCGTAGCTAATTATTTCATCCACTGTAAATATATTCACTGTATCCACGGTTTCCTGCAAACTAACTGATATGACATGACAACCAAAACAGTTTAATCAATGTAAAATTAAAAATACTAATTTGTTAAACTATTATATCATGAAAAAGTATTTTTTTAAATAATATCACTCAAAAATCCAGGCTATAACAAGTTGCTTTGATTCAGAAGAAAATTAAACATGGAGATTAGTTTGAATACATTTAAAAGTTTTGGCAACCATAGGACAACCAAGAAAACCCCGGTTCCATGCAACCAGTTGTTCTGATTTTTTCTCCCCTAGTGACTGTAAGATGCTCTGATCCTGTGACATGAGAGGAGTGAGAGCTACTTGGAAATGTATTGGTGGCTCACAATTCATTGTAAATCAAAAATTCTATTGACTTGACATGGCATCTGACAATACATAGACAATACAGTCAGGTCCAGAATTATTTGCACCCTTTATGAAAATGAGCAAAACCCCATTGAAAACAATTCTTATACCCTTGTGAAACAGGAAGGCCACAATCTAGTTCCTAAAGAATGATATTAACTTAAATAAGTATAATTTTATTGCTGATTTCACTTTGTTTAGTTTTATTTAAAATCATTTTTAAGGGAGCCAACAATTTAGAAAAAATAGAAGAATTCTATTACAATAAAAGTATATAGTTATATATAACTATATAAAAATATACCTCATTATTTGTATTGTTTATTTTATGCAGCCTTTGTTGCTCATTTTCATCAAGGGTGTAAATTAAGCAGAGAATTTACGTGTTTAGCTTTAGTTCAAGGCAGGCCCTGAAAAGAGGGCAATATATGTGTAAGCGGATGGGTTCTCAGCAAATCCCAAGCACAGTGGGACATCCCCATTTTTTCTGTATAAATATTTATTTTCCAGTTCGTGAAAATTGATAAAAGAAATACTACCAATGATAATGATGAACAAAATAACATAAAACAATTAATGATAACCTGCTTTGAAAGACGTTGTGGTTACATTGTGGCATACAGAGGGACAGCTGTTTTTATTTTTTCAACAGAATTATAAGGATTTTCTTTGTATTTAGTTAGGCTGCCCTCTCTGGCTGCACTACACAATAAAAGGCAAATGTAACACATCAAGCTACAGACCTAAGCTACCTAATTGTGAGTACTCCTCTGTCAAGGGATACAAAATACAGAATACAATATTATAGAAAAATTATGATTTTCTTGATTCGTGGCAAATAGCCTATTGTGGCAATTACAAATGTATATTGTGAAATCAAATCTTGCACAGTAATAAAGTCAGGCAAAGTAAGTAAGATACTATCTTCATTGCAATTTTACAGCACATGTAAAATAATGGCTCATATGGCATTCCCCAGACTTGCCATACATGCTCACGTTTTGCAACAAGACTTACAACTTTTTATTGTAGAATATTAAGTCTAAAACAGCAACACTTGTAAGAAAGCTGTGGTTGTGTACATCTGTGGAACATAATGGGCCCTATTTTGGTGAATTAGGACAGTGTCGGTAACGCAGACGCAAAGCGAAGACGGTGGCGCCTTAGGGCGCGTCTAACGCAATTTCTGTAATTTCGTGACTTAGGACGATAGCGCACCTCCGGCGCAGTTGTAAAAGAGGTTGGATTAACTTTTTAAAAATACATATGGGTGTGGTGGGGGTTTGGTTTCATAATGGCCAGAACACCTATTTTCTATCCCTTTAAATATCAGTGCGCTAACGCTATAGCAAATTGGCAATTTCCTCACATGGATGACAGTTTTGCGAAGCTGCGCCAGGAGCGCTTCTCAAAAGAAGGTGCGGGAGATGCGGAAAAGTTGGCGAGCGAATCAGAGGGGGAAAACAAGGAGCACATTAATTTGTTATTTTCATGATTTGAGTTTATATTTTGAGACCTACATTATTAAAAGAAAGTGTTTTATTTTACCATCTCTTTTTTCCTTATTTGTAGGCTTCTTTTCTTCTAACTTAATGTAATTGTTCAATGGAAAGCAATAAATAACAAACTCACAACTGCAACTAGGCCTGTTTCATTTATGTTCGTCATGCAGAAGAAACTGCATGTACAGCCGAACTGATAGCCATCTGGCCAACACCGACTACCCAACCCAGGGTATCGCTCACAGTATTTACTTCGGCGTCCAATTATGTACTCCATTTTCTGTAGTGCAAATGGAAAGAATAAAACCCTTTCACATAAGAAAAACAATGTGCATACAAACATATATTTATTTAACAGGTGTATCTTACTGAACGGAAACGATGGATGGCCTGCTGGCTTCAATCTTTCCTGTCCGTGCATTGAATAACCACAAGCTGTGGTGAAATCGTTTTTAGCTTAATTGATTACGCTTGCAAGTTACCCATGGATTGAATGATTTGCCTCAACGTGGGGGAAAATTAACAATATTCACATAACATTCTCATGTGATTTCAGATAATGTGCGCATCAATAAAGTCACCAAATTGCAAGAGGTGGTCGTTAACGCAAACTCATTATTTGACACCAAACTTGCATAGCGCCTGACTGTTTTCATTGTCACACCCCCTATTGCGCTGCCCAACCCATAGTCGGGCAAACGCCTTCACTATGCACCATGAAATTGCCAAACTCGGCGGAGACGGGAAATATTCCGTTTGCGACAGACGAAACTGGCAATTCGCCTGCGCTAGGGCACAATGCTGCTTAGCACCGGGACGAAAATAGGGCCCAATATGTGTAACATCATATTAGTACCAATTAGATGGCACAGTTGTAGGCAATAATTCCATTGATGAAACTCTGGAATCCAACATTGTGATATGGCAAACCCACATACATGACATGGAAAAATGTAATGGTGCAAAAAACATGCTTCCTTTGAGACTGAAACGTTGCATCATAACACCTCCAGCTTTGAAAGTCCTGATCCTCAACTGAGCCCTGTGAGTCAACGCTCCCTCCCATCCTTAGTTGCTTAGTCCCAAGTCTTTAAGGTGCTGTTTATGTAAAATGGCTAAATGGATTATACAAGCTGTTATGACCCACTAAAACTGCCTGCACTTTATTAGCCGGTTAGTGAACCAAACGGGACACGACAAACAATTATTCCCCGAGTGAAGCGAGTATATATAAAAATATAGAATTTTATTTACACCAGATTAAATAAAATACATACTTACATCAACACAGGGAATAAGAAAACACAAATCAAAACAGCTAGCTAAACTAATCTCAAAAAGAAAATTATACCCTAACTCCGGGGGGAAACAAAATAGGTGAATCTTCACACAAGCTAGCCAAACCCTACTCTAACTCTTCCTATCTAAACGAAAAGGTGCTCAAAAGAAAGGAAGATAAAACAAACAAAAACACGATCATAAAGCATTTCCAAAGATCTCTCCAAAAGTAAAACATTTGGCTAGTCGGCATGAAGTCATACACAAGGGCACACAAAAACTGTAGCTCCACTCCTTATAGTCTCCAGACGGGGGCATGGCCAGACAAGGTCAAGGAAAAGGCAGCTGAAAAACACTTTAATTTACAGGCAGCTTGATCTCACGTTCCCAGGGTGGCGTAAATTGGCAATCAAGCACCTGCCATTTAACAGGCATTCCGGGGTCAGGTTTTGGCCAACCATACCACCCCCACACTTAAGATAAAAAAACAGAGGTCATTAGTAAACGTTTCTGCCCCTACTAGATGTGCCTCGGTCAACTGTAAGTGCTATTATTGTGAAGTGGAAGCCCCTAGGAGCAACAACAGCTCGGCCACGAAGTGGTAGACCACGCAAACTCACAGAGCGGGGCCGACGAGTGCTTAAGCACATATCGCGTAAAAATCGCCTATCATCTGCTGCATCACTCACTACAGAGTTCCAAACTGCCTCTGGAAGCACCACCAGCACAAGAACTGTGCGTCGGGAGCTTCATGGAATGGGTTTCCATGGCTGAGCAGCTGCACACAAGCCTCACATCACCATGCACAATGCCAAGCATAGGCTGGAGTAGTGTAAAGCACACCGCAACTGGACTCTGGAGCAGTGGAAACGTGTTCTTTGGAGTGATGAATCACGCTTCACTATCTGGCAGTCTGATCTGGGTTTGGTGGATGCCAGGAGAACGCTACCTTCCGGAATGCATTGTGCCTACTGTAAAGTTTGGTGGAGGAGGGATAATGGCCTGGGGCTGTTTCTCAGGGTTTGGGATAGGCCCCTTAGTTCCAGTGAAGGGTATTCTTAATGTTACAGGATACAAAGACATCTTAGCCAATTGGGCGCTTCCAACTTTGTGGTAACAGTTTGGGGAAGGCCCTTTGCTGTTCCAGCATGACTGTGCCCCTGTGCACAAAGCGAGGTCCATAAAGACATGGTTAGACGAGTTTGGCCTGCACAGAGCCCTGACCTCACCCCACTGAACACCTTTGGGAGGAATTAGGATGCTGATTGTGAGCCAGGATGTATTTTGATCAATTTGTCATAGGCTAGCAGTCAGTATAAAAACGCATTTCTGAATTTGAACAATTATCTTATTATGCGTATGCGGTTAGGAGAGTAAAGAATGAATAGTGAATACAGTTTTACTTTCAGATGCATTACATTACATTTTAAGCATTTAGCAGACGCTCTTATCCAGAGCGACTTACAAGATGTGCATCAATACATGGTAGGAGCAATCACAGTTAGCGCACGAGATCAGTGCAGGAATACAGCAATAGACATCATTGCAGGCATCTGCGTACCATACCTGTAACACCGGGAAGGAAAAGGTATTTTACAATGTTTACAAAATGTACATTTTTTTTTTTTTTGCTCTGTGGCCTTCTCCCATCACCATTTAGCCATGTCTATTCTTTATTCTTATTCTTATATTCTTTCCTTGGTTGGACCATTGCCAGTGTCCTTTTCCCGCATCGTGTTGTAGGAAAGTTTTTTATTTTGGACGCCACCTAACATCATGGCATCTTTTCTTTACATCATCTACTGTTTGTTTTGTTGTGCCGAATATCTTTCTTTTGTGACTGTACCTCGTTCACCATTACCTCTATTTCCTGATTCAGTAAATTTAAGTTTTCTTTTTCTCATGGTTCCTACTTCTTACTACTTGTGCCTGGTATTTATTTCTTGGAGCATTGTGATTTAGACGTGTAAAAGTCCCATGTTGTTTCGGACCCACAGCAAAATTGCAAATGAGGGTGTTTCATTTCTTTGATTGCTTAATTAGAACCTGTCTTAGTAAATCAGCCTTAAATGTGTCAATATCTGTAATTGCAAAATAGCCGCAACATAGCAACTGATGAAAAAAATAAGTGGTTAACCTTTCTCTTTTTTTCTGATTCCCACTCAGTAATAACTCTGTGTTGCATCTTCAAGTGCCGAATTCCCAGAACCAAAAAAGAGATTGAGGCCCGTCATGCACAGAGACAAGCAGCAAAAAAGTATGCCAACACCTTGGAGTCAGTGCCCCCTCTTAATGAGCTCACAGAGGTGCCAGCAGGTAAGACAGACCATTTTGAATTATCAGTGGCTCAGTAATTGTATGTATGGATGTAGGTTGAGTTAGGGTTCAGCCATCACACAAATTTAGAAATTGGATCCTAGCATGTAGCACAGTACAGTGCTTCCACTGATCAGTGGGTATAAATAGGGGTGTAATTTTTCACTAGCTCCACAAATTCAGTTCTCAACCAAATTGTGGAGCTAGTGAACAGTTACACCAGTTTTTGAGTCACAATTCATTTTGTACCTCGGTTCTGGTTTCAAAAAAGCTATACATTTCATTCAAATCCTGAACACAAAAAAATCTACTCACTACTAACAAAAGTTAAAAAGTACTGATGACATTCCAAGGAAATACTATGTGATTCAACAAATATGAATGCTCTAAAATGATCACTGGTCCAAAATAATAGTTTCATTTTAGCGTGTCCTCCTGGGTGTGTGTGTGTGTGTGTGTGTGTGTGTGTGTGTGTGTGTGTGTGTGTGTGTTCTCTCCATGTGTCTCTGTGTCCTATGTAGATATGTCTATGTGCATATTTTTCACAAACATGACCACACACTATTTCCATTTTGGTCATTCCATCTGAAATCTGATCAAATTTGGGAGGTTGTAGGATTTAGATTGTCTTCATCATTTGTTCACACATTCCTTACACTGCACCTGTCTATTAAAGGTCCCGCAGTTGGTTAGTGCATTTCAAAACAAGAGCTTCATCATGAAGAGCAAAGAACATTCAAAGCAAATCCACTAAAAAGTTATTCAAAAGCACCAATCAGTTTACATATTCCATTAATTTTCTTGTACATGAGTCATAAGACCTATACATCGCAATGGGACGATTACAGAAAGCAATTGATTCATTGACAGTTCATCATTAAGCCCGGGGGATGGAGAGATTCATTAATAATAATGCATTTGCCTTTCAAAACACCCACGGTTACAATACAGGAAACATCTAAAAGCAAAAACATACAAATATACAAACAAACAAACAAAGATAAATAAAATAAAGTATACAACAAAAATGAGGATAATACAATGAGTTGAGAGGGGATACGAAACACTTAAAATGTGCAAAAGCACAGACAATAAAACAAAGATATCAGGGGAATGCTTGGCTATAGAGGTGGGACTTAAGTCTGGATTTAAAAGTATCTACTGTAGTGGATTCACAGATGACTGGGGGGGTCCTCAATTTAGCAAGCAAATGGAGTGGGAGTCATCTAGACTCATCTAGAGTGGTTGTGGGTGTGTGGTACTGAGAGTAGAAATTGTTTAAAATGTTCTTAATGTGTGACTATAGCACTATGTGTGACTATATACCAGCTGTATAAATGGGTTGTATGGCAAGACATATACACTGTGTAAGTCTCTCTGGATAAGAGCCTCTCCTAAATACCTGTAATGTAATGTAATGTCAAAATAAAGTACTTATCAGCCCAGGATACTTTCAAAAATATGCGTAATCTGATTACATGATTACATTTTGGATTACTACAATGTATAAAGATAATGATCATTAATAAACATATTTGCACATACTTACTCTTTCAAATCCTAACCAATAATATACACTATATGGCCAAAAGTCAGTGGACACCTGACCATCACACCTATATGAGCTTGTTGGACAACCCATTCTAAAACCATGGGCATTAATATGGAGTTGGACCCCCCTTTGCGGCTATGACAGCTGCCACTCTTCTGGGAAGGCTTTCCACAAGATTTTGGAGTGTCTGTGGGAATTTGTGCCCATCCAGCCAAAAGAGCATCTGTGAGGTCAGGCACTGATGTTGGACGAGAAGGCCTGGCTCGCAATCTCAAGATTCAAGATTCAAGATTCAAGATTTATTTATTTGTTGTTGTCTTGTACACTTGCGTGCATAAAAAAACAAATATCGTTCTCCCCAGCCCTCAGCAGTACTACAGTGAAAAAGACAACAATCACAAATAGGCTAAAATATAAAAACATAAAACATAAAACAGCTTACATAAAAACACAATGGAGCAGCAGCTGCTCAGTGGTAGCACAGTATATTAAATTACACAGTATATTTAAAGTGTAGTGTAAGTGCAGGTTCAGTTCAGTAGCAGCAGTGACTTAAAGTGAGTAGTGCGGTCACATCCGGTGCAGTCAGGCGGGTAGTGTGTGTAAGGGGGTGGGGGGAGGGGAAGGGGGCATGTCAGAGGGAGAGGGCACAGTCTGTTCACCATCCTGACTGCCTGTGGAAGGAAGCTGTTCAGCATCCTTTGGGATCGGGCACAGAGGCTCCTGTACCTTTTCCCCGATGGCAGGAGGGAAAACAGTCCATGGAAAGGGTGGTGAGGGTCCCTTATGATGCTGGTGGCCCTGCGAGTGCAGCGCTGGTTGTAGATCTCCAGCAGGGACGGGAGAGAGGCACCAATGATCTTACTGGCTAACTTCACAATCCTGCTCAGCTGATGTTTCTCCAGTGCCTTGCAGCTGCCGAACCAGGACGTGAGGCCATAAGATATGACAGATTCAATGGTGCCCCTGTAAAAGGTGGTGAGATGGGGGGCAGGGAGGCCTGCCTTTTTCAGACGCTGGAGGGGATGGAGCCGCTGGTGAGCCTTTTTTCGGATGGCCGTGGTGTTGGTGGTGAAGGTCAGGTTGTCTGCCAGGTGGATCCCCAGAAACTTGACGCTGCTGACTCTCTCCACTGCGGTGCCTCCGATGGTCAGCGGCATGTGGTGGAGCTTGCCGGCCCTCCTAAAGTAAATCACCATCTCCTTTGTCTTGTCGGTGTTGAGGAAGAGATTGTGTGAGCTGCACCGTGATGTAAGTTGCTCCACCTCCTTCCTCATCGTTGCTAATCAGACCCACCACTGTTGTGTCATCTGCAAACTTGATGATGTGATTGCTGTTGGATCTGGCAGTGAAGTCATGGATGAGCAGGCTGAACAACAGGGGGCTCAGTACACAGCCCTGAGGAGACCCTGTGCTCACTGAGATGGTTCTTAAAGTCAGACTGTCCACCTTGACTCTCTGCTGTCTCTGTGACAGGAAGTTGTGGATCCAGCTGCAGGTTCCAGCGTCCACATTCAGCCACCTCAGCTTTTCTACCAGCTGCTGTGGAATGATGGTATTAAACGCTGAGCTGAAGTAGATGAAGAGGAGTCTGGCATAGGTGTTTTTGTCTTCCAGGTGTGACAGAGTGAGATGGAGTGCAGTGGAGATGGCGTCCTCTGTTGAGCAGTTGGCTCTATATGCAAACTGTAGAGGGTCTAAGTCTGCGGGGAGGCGGTCCTTGATGCGCTGCAGGATGAGCCGCTCAAAACACTTCATGGCTATAGGTGTAAGAGCCACGGGGCGGAAGTCATTTAGGCAGGCTGGGTTTGACTTTTTTGGCACAGGTATAATAGTGGCACTCTTGAGGCAGGTAGGCACGACTCTTTGAGTGAGCGAGATGTTAAAAATGTCTGAAAAAACATATTTTAACTGCTCGGCGCACTCTCTCACCACACGCCCCGGGATGTTGTCCGGCCCCGCTGCCTTGCGTGGATTGACGCTGGCGAATACTTTTTTCACCTCAGCTGCTGTCACCTGAGGTATCTGCTCGCTGGGTGATGGTGGGAGCATCTGTGCCTTGTTGCTGTTGTTAGCCTCAAAATATGCGTAAAAGTAATTTAGCCTGTCAGGTAATGTAGGGTCCGTGTGGCTCGCCTGGGGGGTGGCTTGTTGTCAGCAATTGTGTTAAAACCCTGCCACAACCGCCGTGAGTCTTGGTTGTCCTCGAAGTGGCTGCTGAGCTTCTGCCCATACAGCCTCTTCGCCTCCCTGATGCCCCGGGACAGATTTTGTCTCGCCAGTCTGTATGCTGCCGTGTCTCTGGTTTTAAAAGCAGCATTACGGGCCCTCAGCAGTGAGCAGACCTCCCCAGTCAGCCAAGGTTTCTGATTGGCACGCTTCCTGATGGTTTTTACAACAGTCACATCATCTATACATTTACTTATGTAGCCAATGGTGGACTCTTCCTGTATATTCCTGCAGATCAGTGATGCCATTCGTACTTGCTGCCTCTCTGAAAATCTCCCACTGTGTTCTCTCAAAGCAATCCTGCAGTGATGGGATTGCCTCCTGTGGCCACAGTCTGACTTCTCTGAGTGCTGGTCTGTTTTGTTTCACCCTAGGTCTATATATAGGTGTCAGCATAACAGCCAGGTGATCAGAGTTGCCGATGTGGGGGAGGGGGACTGCTCTATGAGAGTTCTTAATGTTAGTATATACATGATCTAAAGTGTTGTTTCCCCTGGATGCACATTTCACATGCTGGTAGAACTTCGGTAGCACAGACCTGAGATTTGCCTGGTTGAAATCTCCAGCAACAATGAAGAATGCGTCAGGGTTTGCCGTCTGCTGCAAGCTGATGTTGTGGTAGAGCTCGTTCATAGCCTCCTTCACGTTAGCACTCGGTGCTACGTAAACTGCTACAATGGCGACCGCCGACAGCTCTCGCGGCAGGTAAAAGGGTCGGCATTTGACAGTCATGTACTCTATGTGCGGTGAGCAGTGTGTGGAAACCACCTTGGCATCCTGACACCACAGATTGTTCGTGTAGACAGCCAGCCCCCCTCCTCTCAGCTTACCAGATAAAGTTGTTCGGTCGGCTCTATGGAGAGTTAGCCCATCCAGCCTGACCGCCGCGTCCGGAATGTTTTGATTCAGCCATGTCTCGGTAAAAACCGAGACACAGCAGTCTCTGACGCTGCGCTGGGAAGCTCTCCAGAGTCTGATATAATCCAGTTTGCTGTCGAGGGAACGTACGTTTGCCAGCATGATGGTAGGAACTGCCGGCTTGTGTGGGTTAGCCGTTAGCCTAGCATGCGCTCCTCCGCGCATGCCCCGCTTCCGCGTCCTCTCACACCGCTTTCGCTGTCTCCTCACCGGTGGTTCCCCGAGCGTAGCCGCAGGCTTCCACGGGCCTCCGTGCCACAGTAGTCCAAGCTCGCTCGCTACACTCAGCCAGTGTTTCTCGTAGCAGAAATCTTTGTTATGAATATCCAGCAGAAGCTGGCGATCGTACACATATTCCCCCACTCCACTCGTTGACACAGACGTAGACACGGACAACATAGACAAAGGTACTGCATAGTCGCTGGGAGAGGTCGCTGCAGGCAACAGCCGCGCCGCCATTGTTGTTTCCAAAGCAAATCTGAGTTATAATTCCTCCCAAAGGTGTTCAATGGGGTTGAGGTCAGGGCTATGTGCGAGCCAATCGAGTTCCTCCACACCAAACTTGTCTAACCATGTCTTTATGGACATCGCTTTGTGCACAGCGGAACAGTCATGCTGGAACAGCAAAGGGCCTTCCCCAAACTGTTGCCACAAAGTTGGAAGCGCCCAATAGGCTAAGATGTCTTCGTATCCTGTAGCATTAAGAATACCCTTCACTGGAACTAAGGGGCCTATCCCAAACCCTGAGAAACAGCCCCAGACCATTATCCCTCCTCCACCAAACTTTACAGTAGGCACTATGCATTCCGGAAGGTAGCGTTCTCCTGGCATCCGCCAAACCCAGATTCATCCATCAGACTACCAGATAGTGAAGCGTGATTCATCACTCCAAAGAACATGTTTCCACTGCTCCAGAGTCCAGTTGCGGCGTGCTTTACACCACTCCAGCCGACTCTTGGCATTGCGCATGGTGATGTGAGGCTTGTGTGCAGCTGCTCGGCCATGGAAACCCTTTCCATGAAGCTCCTGACGCACAGTTCTTGTGCTGATGGTGCTTCCAGAGGCAGTTTGGAACTCTGTAGTGAGTGATACAGTAGATGATAGGCAAATTTTACGCGCTATGCGCTTCAGCACTCGTCGGCCCCGCTCTGTGAATTTCCGTGGTCTACCACTTCGTGGCCTAGCTGTTGTTGCTCCTAGGTGCTTCCACTTCACAATAATAGCATTTACATTTGACCGGGCACATCTAGTAGGGCAGAAATGTCACAAACTGACTTGTGGCAAAGGTGGCATCCTATGACAGTGCCGCGTTTAAAGTCACTGAGCTCTTTACGAACCATTCTGAATTCTAAATGTTTGTCTGTGGAGATTGCATGGCTATGTGCTGGATTTTATGCATCTGTTGGCAATGAGTGTGGCTGAAACACCTGAACAAAACATTTGTAGGGGTGTCCATGTGGAATGTTTGATGTTGAATGTTGGATGTTTAATGTTTGTGGAGTTTTGTGTGCGTTTGTCGAAAGTGACTGAGTAGAGTGCTTCCTGTGTGAGTCAGGAAGAGGGAGAGGGGGTGCGCTTTAGGTGTCCGCCTCTCTCCCTCGGTGTGATTATGGAGGAGCGGGAGGGTGCCCTGGAAGAGGGTCCGCCTCCGCCCTCGGTTTTAGTAAAAGAGCTCGCACTCGACAGTGGAGAGTGTCTGAGCAAGCCCAAGAACTCACCGGAAGAGTGGAGTGTCTTGAGAGCCGGTTGCCAGCACTCTCACATCCTGGGAGTGGCGAGTGTCTCTGGAATTAATGAGTAAGAGAACTCGAACTGAAAAGTTTGAGTGTCTCAGTATGAATGGGTGGGAAGCACTTGAAAGGTCACTGGATATGTGTGTGCCTGAGGAGGTTCCAGGGGAACTCTGGAGGAGGCGCGGTGTCCCGTAAGTTTGGTTATTTTAACTTGTTCTTTTCGTTTGTTGTTTTTACCCGAAAGCTTCGCGGCGAGTAGGGTGAAGATTTTGTGTCTGTTTGTGTTAGTCTTTGTTATATGTTAACCTGCTACTCCCACTGTCTCTCTCCCATGTCTGGGGGGAGAGACAGAAAAATTTATAAAATCCGGTCCGTAGACCGACAAACTCCACTCCGTGTCTCCTGGCTGTTCTGTTCCCATTCAGGGTTTGTCACGCGGCGTGTGACAGTTTCAAATAGCTTGTGGGTGGCCATGTGAGATTTTAGCAAGAAACGGTAGATTGGAAATGGGCTCATGGGATCAAATCCTGGCTTTTTTAGAATGGGAGTGACCGAAGCTTGGTGGGTACAGTGTCAGTTGTAAGGGACACATTGATGATGTCAGCCATTAAGGGGCAGAGAGCAGGCAGACCAGCTTTGACTGGGTTGAGTACACACGGGGTAAATTGAGCAGGTAGAGGAAGAGACCAGCCTTGACTAGGTGAGCACACACGGGGTTAAGTGAGAAGGTGGAAGAACTAGATTTGTTGACCGTCTTACAGATGAGAGAAGCATCAACAGAGGAGAAGGCACTGAGCACACAATCACATGGAGCAAGAAAGATAGTAGTCAGCAGGGGAGTGGGACTGTTGGAGCTTCTCATAGACAGACTGAACTTTTTGCTGAAGTCAAGGCATTGTAAAACATGCTTTTTGTTTGTCTGTGTTTATTGACCATAGTTGAGAGAGTTGTCGACAGTTTGCTGACAGGTTGTGTTACATTGGCTAGCTATGGACCTGTGATAACTGCCAGCTGAAGGTACAATTATTACCGGCAAAACCCTAATAATATTTGCAAAAAACAATAGGATTCCACCACCTTTGGTGCTTGGCCCCCTAATAATAATACAACTTTTTTTTTTAAAGTTTGTCCTCAAATGCTAAGCACTGTAGTAAAAAAAACTCCAAGCACTGTAGTAGTAATAGTAGTAGTTTTAGAAGTTATAAAATAATTGTAGTAGTTATAATCTTAGTTGTGGCCAGTAGTGGTGGTAGTAACAGCATTAGCAGAGTTAGTATCTGTAGTGGTTGATGTTGTAGTAGTAGTAGTAGTATCAGTGTTAGAAGTAATTGTTGTTCTGGTGGAAGTAAGCTAATAGTAGTAGTAGTAGTAGTGCCAGTTATTGGTAGTATTAGTATTAGTATTAGAAAATAAAAATAAATAAAAAGTTAAATAATTAAATAAAATAATTAAAGGTTATCACAGACAAACGTGAATTTGGTTTAATGGTCAATGGTCTGACAGGGATTTAAAAAAATCCTCAAAGTCATAATTAGACTTGATACAGTATTTACAAATAAACTATTTGGGGGTTGCAGGAATGTCACAATCCAGGCTTTTGTATTGTATAGGTGCTGGACCCTTTATTCCAGCATGCATGCCTTTACACATATTTTCCAGTAGACAGACAAGACATTCAACAAACAAAACAAGGTTTTTAAAATGTGCATTGTTTCACCTGTTGTTCTATCGGTGTTAATATTCTATTCTAACATCATCCTATACTGTTTGTTTTGTTATGCTTAATTAATAATTTTTTTGTGATGTCACTCCAAATGTTTCTCCTCTCTGTTGGTGTTGTATATCTATGCTGTAATACAGCATTGTGACACTGTACCTTGTTGACCATTACTTCTAGTTCCTAATCTGTAAATGTAAGTTATATTTTTCTCATGTTTCCCTCTACTTGTGCCTGGTTGCTCCGAAGCATATCCATTTATTGGCACATTGTGATCTGGACGTGTTAGCCTCCCATATTGTTTTGGACCCTTTTTTATGCATGTCTCCTACTGCAAAATTGCAAATGAGGGTGTTTAATTTCTTTGATTGTGTAATTATAACATGTCTTAGTAAATTAGTCATTAATGTGTTAGTATCTGCGACTGCAAAAGAGCTGCATTGTAGAGACTGTTTTCGCACTACGCCTACTGTATTTCCTTAGTAAATCTGGCCCTCAGTACTCTCCTCCTGGTTTTCAATTTTTTTTCTCTACCTACATTTAAGATACTCTCTCAAAGCATATTGTGTGCCATGGAATGTTATGTTATTATGACACGAAATAGCTCATGATGCCCCAAAACCCCCCTCTAGAGGTATGGTTTTGCATACGGTATTTATAGAAATCGAATAATGGATGATTGCAACATTCATGTAATATCCAAGGTTTGGCAGAGGGAACTTGAGTCATGCAGTGTTGAGGTAGACTGGGATTCAGGGCTAACGTATTCACTTCCTCAACTGATCCTCCACCTAGCCCATCAGCTTATACACTGTAAACTCATACTCTAAGATACTTTCCGATGAAGCTGATTCCATCTCCCATCTGTACCAGATGCAATGGGGATGTATGCGCCTATATGCGCATGTTGTGGGAATGTCCTGACATTGAAGCTTTTTGGTCCTCTATATCAGCCAGTCTATCAGAAGTAATAAACATTGAATTCCCCCATGTCCCAAACTTGTATTTACTTAATGACATGTCTTCCTTTTCCTTTACCATACATGAAAATAAACTATTTCAAGCAGCCCTTACAGCTGCCAAAAAGACTATTCTGTCTTTGTGGGTGTCCCCTGATATACTTAGATACTAACCAGAGGGTTTGGTTTCATCATTTTAAAAACATTATTTTGTCTTAACGCTCTGTTGCATGTATTAATAAGGCCTGTTCTACTACTATGGGATGCAATCAGATGTTATCCCAATAAGTGTATTGTATTATTAAGCTGCTACCAATGTGGTTAATGTTTGTTTTTATATTTATTTTCATTCCCATAACCCTTCTGTATATCTTTGCTGTAACTTAATACTTAATACTGTCGGTTGTACGGTGCTGTTATTGTCTGTTAATTTGTTTGACCTCCTTCCCTCCTTTTCTGTTATCTCCCTTCTTATTACAAAATAAAAAAATAACAAAAAAAGAATAAAGTTAACTTGTTCTCCAGTTCTACAGGTGTTGCATTGCTCACAGGGAAAGGTTGGTGCATTAAAGTTGCTAATGTATGTTGTTTAATGTAGAACTAGCTATGGTAAGATGATAAATCTCCCTTTTAAAACTCCTTTTTAAAGCAAATCACATTGTCTTTTGTATCTAGATAGCTGGTTAATTGATTGGTCCACTGTTTAACTTAAAATGCACCTTAACAGCACAATCTACATTCACTTAAATTAGCTTCTGATGACAAATCAGCATGACAAATCAGCATACATGTTGCGAAAGAATGTAAATGATAAAGCCCAGAAACTCTCACTATCTCTGTCTTTCAATGCATATTTTTTCAGTGCATTTTTGGTGAAAATGTGCACATTCACTCATTCTTAATGTAGGGAGCAGAGTTAGGGTAAATTACATTTCAATTGAAATTCAATGACATAATTTTACCATTAAGGGTAACATTTTTAAAGGGTAAATTTTTCATTAATTGAATTTCAATTCATTTCCTGAATTGACTGAATTTAAATTGAAATCACCCCAACCCTGATAGGGAGGTGAGAGTAAAGGAGGTAAGTAATACTATGTAAATTAAGCTACAAATTATACATTTAAATATCCCTAAACACTATTAACAGCTCATTTGTGGTGAAGATCTGAACTGGTGTCTAAAAGTATAAGGGTTAGGCAGTGTCACCTTTAAAATTAAGAACAGTTATATATGGCCATTGCTAACAAGATTTGGTCTGAAAAAGGCCAGCTTTCTCCATAGTCCCATCTTCACTAATAAACGACTATTCAATGCAATTAAAGAGTAGTATACAGTACTCCCTCCTAATTACATATTATGCATGCTGCAGTGTACCGTAATGTCACTAATGTACAAGGGCAGTTTCTCAAAATGTGTTGGCAAATGTTTTGTTGCTTTCAATTAGTCTCTGTCTTATCTGCCTCTTCCTGCCTCCTCTTTGTTCTTTCTAACAGCACTGCCAGCCATGGCAGACAATGTTGCCCTGCACACAGTGTCTGGAGACGTCCAGGCCCACAGTCTCAACCAGCTTCCTGTGGTGAGGGAAGAGGACGAGGTGATTGGTCCCACCCCTTAGATCACCTATAACATTCTCTTCTGCATTGTTGTACTTTAACTCCTCTGCAATGCATGTCTATAGTATTTTATTCTTTAGTTTAGATTATATTATCCATTTAGTATTACAGTAGATAGAATCAGTGGTGGCTGCTCAGAGGAGGCAAGGGAGGCTAAGCCTCCTCTAAAAATGTGTCAAATTAGTTTAGTTTTTTTTCTTGTTACATAATTAAAAATGCATACATTTATTGCGCTGCTGTCATTTTGACTTAAAGTATCTGGCGAACGAGCACCATCAATGAAATATCTTAAAATCCCATCTTTTTAAGTTCAAGTCCTCCTGTGGAAGGCTTTCCATTGAAGTCTATTAGAAAAATGTATTTCATTAGAAGTCAATGGGATGCTGTTTGGACAATAGCGACTTTGTGACCAGAATTAAGCCATGCTCGGAAGCCCAGCTTCACATGTACTTGTACAGAGCTTAGAGAGAAGGGGCGGTATCAAAGGACCTTATGATGCCCAATGTCATTGTAGCCCAAGTTCAGATGCCAATCACCAGTTCTCCCCCTTTGATGAATAATACTTCCATAATTGAACTGATGGAGTAAGCTATGTAGTTGAGGAGTCCATTGGATGCTGATAAACAATATGAGAATAACTTATCTGGATAGTTGAGTTTAAATCTTTTAGTCTTGATCAATTGGAGTGGGATGCCCCTAGTAACCCTCAGTGGACCCTTTACCTTGAGAGGAATACTATAATTTATTTCTATGGATGTTGATTCCATTTTTGGAAATATCTTCCACAAGGCATCCAAGGTGGTCTATGGTCGCTATGCTGGTCTTCCAAGTACACATTTTTTTAAATCCAGTTTCCTTTAATATCATAGATACATAGTTTTTTACTTGTTCTAATTTATGTCCAACCTATGCCATATAGCACAATGAACAAACATGACAGCATTTATTTTGACATTGCTATGGATATGTATTGTCGTTATTGATAACTACATTGTTTTGTTTGTATGGCATAAAATAGAATATATTCACCTAATGGGACCTATACTCTGGGAAAGGAATGTATTGAGTATTCATGTGTATGCCCTCCCATTGCCATTATCATAGAGCAAAGCAGGGGAATGAGAATGATTGCCCAGCAGCCAATTTCTCTCATAAGAACTGTGCAAGAAATTGTGCTTTCTTTGTGAAACGCTTTAAAAAGAGAGAAACAAAATGATAGCCTCTTGCAGATATAAACTGGCATAAACTCTCATCTGGCCTCAATCTGGTTTACAGCCCACCAGCTGCCACTGGATGTTTTGTTGACAAATGAAAGAACAGAGATTATATTTACATACAGTTTTTTCCCCATTGTACCTCATTCTATAAAGACACATTTGCAAAACAGGTACAGACATTATTTATGCCGGATAATATCCTCTTGAAGGATGTCCTCTTGAATGTGGACCATTTGGAAAATATTTTGTGCAGAAGAATGACAGTTGTGGATAAATCAAATGTCAGAGAATGACAATGCTCCTGGACAAAATGTTATTGTATTATTATTATTATATAGTTTATTTGATTTTATTGGTATATTTGCTTGTACCACAAAAATGCAAGCCTTTTTATAGACATTTTAATAACCTTTAGATTTTCCTCTGATTACAACAAATATGCTTAATGCTGAAACAGTGTGTTTATTTTAACATTTTATATACATTTATATCAATTTTATTTTCTTTATACCTGTCCAATTTGTTGATTGTTGATTGTCATTCTAAAAGGGATGACCTGAAGACCAGGCTTTGATTGAGTGGCCATTGAATAGTTCAAAAAGGCGGTAAAGCCTTGCATGGGATGTACCAACTAAGTGTAACAAACTCATTTAATTTGGGAAATGGCCTGAACATACTGCTTTCATCTGTATGTATATGTACTATATATATAAATGTATTGCTAGGGATGATTGTATGAAGCTGAAAAGGATGTTGGCTGTTAACACCATAAAATTGAATTTGGTAAAACAAAAAACATGATATGACTTTTACCTTATATGTCTCACTTCAATAAAGACATATCTTTCTATATTTCTTGGGCTCATCCTGCTTGATCTGTTAACTATCAGTTACAAATTTAAAAGACTAGGTTTGTCTGTGTCATTTATGACCAGTTAAGAAGGAAGAGTCTTCTGTCAATTTGGGAGAGTGCATGCGCTGTCCTCAGAAACATTAGGAGCTAAATTTTGGTGAGAACCAGTGTTCATTTCATCAATTAAAATTATGACGAAAAAGTATGAAACAATTATTAGTCAACGACCCTTTTGCCATTACATAAATGTGACTATAGCAAGACAAAAATGCACATTAAAAACGATAACTATGGCTAAAATTCTTTTAATTTTCTGTGTGATGGACAAATAGACATCCAATTTTGCATTAAAACTTTTGTCCAATCATAAATGCTTCATGCCAAATATAAACAAATCCACCATGCCGGGTCCTCAGCCACCCCACCCACCACGCACTCGCGCTGACCTCCGACAAGGACAGTATGTGTAGCTAAACAATCAATCAATCAATTAATGATCATTATATTTTCACTTTACATGCTACCCCTGGGCCATATTATCCGTAGCTTTAACATCTCTTACCACTGTTATGCAGACAACACCCAACTTTATGTCTTTATAGGTTTGTCAGTAAAACCTAATGATTTTAATAGATTTAATGGCTGTGTTAAAAGATTGTCTCGTTGCTATTAAGGACTGGATGTCACAAAGCTTCCTCCAGCTTAACACAGACAAAATGGAAGTTCTTGTTTTTGGCCCTAAGAACTCAATAAAACCTTTTCAGCAGTTCTTGGGCCCATTGGCTTCAAATGTGAACTCTGCCATCAGGAATTTAGGTGCTATTATTATTATGTATATGGTTAGGTGATATTGGGCCATTCTTCAAGAAGGAAAGCCTCCACTTCTTTGAGAGATCAGTCAGTGGAAATCTACTCAGCAGTCTATGTTCCATAACTTGCCAAAAAAGGCTGAATGATGTTTAGATCTGGTGATCGAGAAGGCCATGGAAAGTGGAAAGGCTTCATGCTGGTGTTCATGAAACCACTCTTGAATCCGTTCAGCTGTGTATATGGGGCATTATTGTCTTAACCCTCTGAGGTCCGTGCTAAGCTTTTAGATGTTTTTTGATTTTGGCATGGTCTGATATTTATCTCAATTTCATCAATTGAACACACACTTACTCCAAAGTGTTTGATATTTTTATTTGAAGGACAATCACAGCTACATTTGTATGCCATCAATAGTTTGGTCAGTATCATATGCAGCTTGTAAATAGATCTACAAACACACAAGTTAAAAATAGTAAATTTTTCTGCTGCCACTAAAGTTGTGAAAGCACACACTAAACTATAGTGACGAATTGTTTTGCCAATGTGCGTTTGTTCATCAAGGTCTTGGTTATGTAAGGGTGTGAAAACAGTTTAGCACATCTGAGATCTAAATAGCTAAAAACCTGTTTTTATCAGAACTGGTCACATTTATTTCAGGCTGTGGGAGGGCTAAATGCTAAATACCTGAATATTCATTATTCATTGTCCACACCTCTAAGATCTGTCAGATGGGCCATCTCACTGGGCCATCAGTGTTATATTCTGAGTTCCTGTTCTGTTGTTTTTTGGTCTTTGTTTATTTTTCATTCAGTCCTTATTCATTATTCTTTATCCAGTATTGCATTTTCCCTGTTCTGTCACGTTCTGCTCCCTGTCTGTCCTTGTTCCGTTTATTT
The DNA here is from genome assembly GCA_029706075.1 of Aldrovandia affinis. NCBI lineage: Eukaryota > Metazoa > Chordata > Actinopteri > Notacanthiformes > Halosauridae > Aldrovandia > Aldrovandia affinis. Next base: position 2,394,738 of record JAINUG010000059.1, read on the forward strand.
CGAGATCCACTCCTTGTCGTGTCATGCACTTCGGGAGTTTATACTTTTCGGGGTTTTTTCCGCTTCGCTTATTATCTCGTTTTCTTCCTTCTTACTTTCTAGATTGCACTTTGTATATATTAGGTAGATGTGTATAGTACTAACCAACTAATCTACTAACGTTAGGGGTTTAGATTAAGTTACTAACACGCGGAATATGTTTGGCGTCACAAGACGCGAATTCATATATTTTCACGAGTATTTGAAAACAAGCGAAATAAATAACATTTTAGGCTGTTCTTCTTTAGAAAAGTATTCTTCCATAGATCTTGTGTGCATATTGCAATTTGTTACGTTGCAACACGCGGAATATGTAGTCACAAGACGCGAATTCATATATTGAATATATATACGAGTATTTGATAACATGGCAAATCAAATATAGTTACTTACTGTTCGTCAGTTATTTTCTTCGTCGCTTTTCATCAATACTCTCAAACACTGCAGCGCAGAAAATCTTTCCATCTTGAATAAAATTGTATGTCTGTATAAAATCTTGCTTCAAATTGTCGGGACAGTTTATGTGTTTACGCCGGCGTTTTCACACATGGCCCCACGCCCCTCCCCCACACCTCCCTCCCGAAACTCGCACCTAGTTACCATGTCAATAGAAGGGGGACGTTACTACCAGGTAAAGAGAGTAAAAGGCAAGGTTTACTTTTGGTCTAATTAACCTAATTTAAAAATCCCATTTGATTTGCCAGTGCTCAAATCGGAAAGTCGCGATTCTAAGGTTTCTGTCAATGTTTTTGTCGCGTGTGTATGATAAAATATCGCGAAGTTAGAAATAGTAATATACTTGTATTGCTGCTTGGATCGGCGCCGATCCAGCCGACCTCAGGGGGTTAATATTGAATATGGGAACATCTTGAGGATACAATGTTTGCACCTAGGCGCCAAAAATGGCTTCATATTCCTTGGCTATAATTGTATCATGCAGAGTATTAATCAGACCCAATGACTGCCCATACCATAAGCGATCCACCACAGTTGGGAACAAGCAATGTGGTTTGAAGGCTTACTTTGGCTTTCTCCAAACATAAACCCATCCAGAAGTAGGAAAAATAAAAAAAATAAACTTATCAGACAACTTTCTTTCTTCACTGCTCAGAAATACAGGTTTTAGGCCTCTTGCATGGTCTAACGTCGCAATGTCCGACGCTGGCCACGGCGACCGGGGTTCGATTCCCGAGTCCGCGCCAGAGTCGGCTCTGGCCAGGAGTTCCACCGGGGGCGGCAATTGGCTGTCTGCCCCAGGGAGGGGGGAGGGAAGCCGACACTGTTCGCTGCACACAGGAGTGGCTCTAGGGTGCCGGAGATGCCGTCGACGAGTGCCGTCTCGGAGGAGACGATGCTTTGCCTTTGTCACTGCCGGTCACAGGGCTACGGCAGCAAACTATGAGGGAGGGATTGACCTAAGAATAGCGGGAGTAATTGGCTACCAAATTGGGAGAAAACGGAATAAAATCAGAAAACAAATTTAGAAGAGAAGTACAGGTTTTATGCTCATTACTTCAGGTTTTTACATTGTTATGCATTGGCCTTGGTTACATGCGGTTACTGAATGGCAGCCCTACCATAAATATCAGCTTTGTGAATCTCACAATGTATGTTTTTTGTTGAGCCTGGGTCATGGAGGTGTAGATTCAGTTCTACTATAATAATGACATAACTACATTACATTCTACTATAATAATTACATTAATAATAATTCATGTCCCTTTCACAATAGAAACCAAAGAAAATAATAAACTGCTCTTAGTAATAACATACATGTGTGTGTGTGACCCAAAGAGTCAATGTTCATCTACCCGGGTGTGTTTTGCTGTAACTGAGCTTTGTTGAATTGTTGAGAAGTTGAGTTTGCTCCACTCCACCACTCCACAAGATGCTCTGTTACTGAGGCTTGCTATCTTATCTCAGTAGACTATCATAGGTTATAAAAAATAACCTGCACAGAGCAGTTGAATTTTAATTCAAATGTACAAAAGTCTTAGGCCACTCTGAATGTATCTGAGCAGTAAGTGTTTATTTTGTTGAGAAAAAACTACATAACATTGAAGTAAAGACAAAGCAACATTCCATTCTGCCGCCAGAGACCGGGCCCCGGCCCGCCGCACTTAATTTCAATCTTCTGGGGAACAAAACAGAACAATCAAATTCGTCCAGCTCCTCCCAACATGTTTTAAAAGACCAACATGTTTTGGGGGAATTATCAAATGACCATGAGAGGGAAATTGAATGTTTAATTACTGGAAATTTTAAGGTGAAATCACACATATTAGCACATACAACACACAGATCATTAACTAACTCAAATCCACACAAATGCTCTCAATAAAATTTGTAAATTGGAACATTCGTGGTACTGGTTTACAGGCAAAGAAAAAAAAAATGTAATCACCTAATCAAGTTAAAGGCTGACATATGTCTATTACAAGAAACCCACTTATCAGAATCAAAACATCAGAAATTAAAAACTTCACAATTTAATCAAATATATTCAGCAACCTACAATTCAGAGAATAGAGGCATCTCAATTTTCATACACAAAAGAATACCACTAATCCACAAAACTACCATTGCTGACCCTAAAGGGCGGTACATTATTATCAACGCCTCCATCAATAACAATATCATTGCAAACATATACGGCCCCAATAATGATGATCCCTCCTTCTTCCACACATTTTTCTCATCATTAACTGATCTCACAAATTCAACAATCATCATTGGAGGTGACTGTTGTGTCCGTACATACATTCATTTATTATTACATTGCATTACATTATTTCATTCATTCTTGCATTATTGACTTTAATTAGAATGTGTTAGTGTGGTTTGCCTGTAATTACATCTAGCATTGGTCATGTAATTGATCTGCATGTAAACTACGCAAAGTGCATTGTGGGAGAGATTAAATGGATGCTTAGTAAAGTACACGCTCCTCTGTTCCTGCTTCCGTGTCTGATGTTTAATACACTACACTAGCACCAACGTACGCAACAAAGTGGCGACGAGAGTAGTAGAATAGAAAGTGAATCTGAAGAGATGGCTCTGCTTTCCTTACAACCTCCTGCCGTTTTCCTGGACTGCCCGGGTGAGCCGAAGATCGCATTTGATGCGTGGAAAGAGTTGTTTGAAAATTACCTGCTTGCTATTGGGGGAAATAACTTTCCTGCCGAGAGAAAGAGAGCCATGCTAATTCACCGTTTAGGGACAGAAGGACATTGAATCTACAGCACCTTGCCACTCACTGCTGACACCTATGAGGGAACTGTGCTTGCTTGGAAACGTTTTTCACCCCAAAACTGAATGTTGTCGCTGAGAGGTACCAATTTAGGCAACGAGCCCAAGCTGTGGGTGAGTCTACGGATCACTATGCCGCAGCGCTGCGCGAGTTCGTGAAACAATGTACGTTTGGAAACATGGAAAATGAAATGGTGCGCGATCAGATAGTCGAGAAAACATATTTGCCTCAGATACGTGAAAGACTGTTAATGGAGGATTTCCTTGGCTTCCCTCCCCCCTCCCTGGGGCGGACAGCCAATCGCCGCCCCTGGTGGCACTCCCGGGCAGAGCCGACTCTGGCGAGACAGGGAATTGAACCCCGGTCGTTCTCCGTGGCCAGCGTCAGACGTTGTAACCACTGGACCACACGGGAGGCATAATGTGCTTTAAAAAAAACTTGCTGGCATGTTATTAGTATCTTACACAAGTAATGTTTGTCTTGCATTTGATGAGGGACAGATTTGGCACAATAACATCCATGACCTAGAACTCACATCAATGGATTGACAGATTACAATGAATCAGAGGATGATTCATTGTAGTCCGAATACTCTTAGACAGTGATAATGACAGCAAAATAGAGGAGGAAGTGTCTGGAACTGAGGACAATGTTGAACATACACTACTGGTCAAAAGTTTTATAACACCCCCTTTTTCCAGTTTTTACTGAAATTTAAGTCCAATGAATAACCTGAAATGGTACAAAGGTAAGCTGTAAACTACCAGAGGTTACAAAAAAAAGTTTAGGTTACCAAAATGTTATGGCAGTGAGTAGTTTCCTACACCATCAAAAGCCACTTGGAAACTGACAGGAAGAGGTCTGGCAGACCCAAAGCCACAACAAAATCAGAAGACACGTTTCTGAGAGTCAACAGCTTGCGTGATAGGCGGCTCACAGGACAACAGCTTCAACCATAGCTTAACACTGGTCGAAGTAAGGAAGTCTCAGATTCAACTGTAAAAAGAAGACTTCGAGCTGCAGGTTTAACAGGTCGAGTCGCAGTAAAAAAGCCATTGCTAAGATGGCAAAATAAGAAAAAGAGGCTTGCTTGGGGCATGAAGCACCACCAACGGACTACTGAAGACTGGAAGAAGGTCTTATGGACCGATAAATCCAAATTTGAAATCTTCGGTTCATCATGCAGGGTTTTTGTACGCCGTCGAGTAGGCGAAAGGATGGTTCCTCAGTGTGTGACACCAACTGTCAAACATGGAGGAAACGTGATGGTCTGGGGCTCTTTTGCTGGATCCAGAGTTGGCGACTTGCACAGAGTGACTGTTAACCCACGTTAATCCACGTTAACCCATTACTTGTTCCCTGAAAAGGGCCTTTTTTTTAATAACTCTGAAATGTACATTGTTTTTCGTAACCTAAACTTTTTTTTATTTTTTACCTCTGGCAGTTAACTGCTTACCTTTGTACCATTTCAGGTTATTCACTGGACTTGAACTGCTTACATTTCTGTAAAAACTGGAAAATGGGGCTGTTTTCTCCGGTAGTGTATGTTCAACATTGTCCTCAGTTTCAGACACTTCCTCCTCTATTTCGCTGTCATTATCACTGTCTAAGAGTACAGCAAGGGCTTCACTGGCTGTACGCGAGTCTTCGGCTCAGGTTCCTCTTCTGGCAATTGCTTCTGAGTGATTGAGTGAGTAAATGGTGAGTGGGACCTTTTTTATATCAGTGTTGCTCCTCTCAGACAGAAACAGAGTGGATTCCCACAACTTAGATCTGCATCTGTCTCATGTTATGTCTATGAGGCATTGGTAAGCTTTTTGAATATAAAATATATTTATAAACATGCCTTTAGTTCAAATAAAAGTAAGAAAGAATATTTGCATCTATTTGAGATGCAAATCCTGTCTTTATATTTGTGGTGAGAGCAGTGTGTGTGTGTGTGTGTGTGTTTGAGTGTGTGTGTGTGTGTGTGTGTGTGTGTGTGTGTGTGTGTGTGTGTGTGTGTGTGTGTGTGAGAGAGAGAGTGAGAGAAAAACAATGTGTCCCTCTTATTTATACTAGCTGCTAGTTCATAAAGGCCTATTTTCCTTTGTGGCCAAAACTGGCTGAAGCATCAAAATGGGATGCAAAGTGTTTATAGAAATAAACAAAAACATCAAGATGTCAATATTCTGTATAGAGGTTCATGACCCCAAATTAGGCAAAGTCACCTGGCCTCAGGGTAAAACAAGAATGTTAACCAGCCTTTTTGTGATGATAAACACCTAAATTCGGGTCAAATCTGTCCTACATAATACAAGGGTTTAAAGCTGACATTACCTACCATGATAAAAGTGCCTCCACAGACTTTTACATAGTGAAAACAGGGACACTGTCACACGCCACGTGACAATCCCTGGACGGGAACAGAGCAGTCTGGAGATGGAATGGATTTTCCAGGTCCACGGATCGGATTTTTATTTTAATCAGGGAAGCTCTCTGATCCCAGACAGGGGCAGAGAACGAGACCGGGAGCTTCAACTAAAACAAAAACGAATTTGTCCGTCGCCCTCACAGGTTCGGGACACAAAATAATAAACTCGAAAACAAAAACAAAACTATTATAAACTAATTGGAAACTTTTCAGTTCCCGTTTAGTTTCACTTTTCTTTCTTTCTTTCTTTCGTTCTTTCTTTCTTGTTTCGCTCTCACTCCATGGTCTCTCACGCCTTCTCCTTCCTGGTTCCAGCCACCTACTGAAGAGAGCAGAGCAGTTTTAAGCACACAGGTGTAATTGCCAAACCTTGGACTGGTGTGTGTGCCGGCTGCTCTGCCAGTAGGCGTGGCCGCTAATCACCCTGATTAGCTGCCAAGACCGACGCCTTCCACACCTCTACATCGCCAGAATGTGGCCAGGGCCCATTCGGTTCGACAGACACCCCCCCCTCCCTGGAGAGGAAGTCTGCGCACCCATTCGCGGACCCTGGCCGATGGATCACTCGGAAGCAAAATGGCTGTAACGCAAGATACCACTGAGTGATCCTGGAGTTGGTGTCTTTCATTTTATGTAACCACTGGAGGGGTGCATGGTCGGTATAGAGGGTAAAGGCTTTGCCCAGGAGGTAGTAACGGAGGGTGAGAGAGGCCCACTTGATCGCCAAACACTATTTTTTTTTTTGCACTGTAGCGGGCCTCTCTCGGAGAAAGCTTCCGACTGATATAACATACTGGGCGCTCCTCCGCCCCACGCTCCTGGGACAGGACTGCAGCCACCCCCCTATCCGAGGCGTCGGTCTGTAAAATGAAAGGCAGAGAGAAATCAGGGCTGATTAGCAGAGGGCCGCCACATAGAGTCGCTTTTATACTCACGAACGCCGCCTGGCACTGCTCCGTCCACTGGACCGGATCTGAGGCTTCCTTTCGGGTGAGATCAGTTAGGGGACTGGCTAGTGCCGAAAAGCCAGGAATAAACCTGCGATAATAATTTGCCAGTCCCAAAAATGATCTTACCTGTTTTTTAGACTTGGGCTGTGGGCAGGCAGAAATGGCCGCGGTTTTATCAATCAATGGTCTGACCTGACCCCTGCCCAAGAGGAACCCCAGATACCGTACCTCTCCACCTAATAGCACACTTGCCTGGGTTAGCAGTGAGCCCTGCTCCCCTCAGTGTCTGTAGGACGGCCGGCAAATGCTGCATATGCCGCTCCCAATCATTGCTATAGATGACAATGTCATCCAAGTATGCCGTGGCATATGCAGCATGCAGTCGAAGTAGCCTATCCATTAGCTGCTGAAACGTGGGGCATTGGATAGGCATTAAACTTCGATACTGCGTTAACTTTTCTGTAGTCCGCACAGAATCGAACAGACTCATCAGGCTTAGGTACAAGCACAATTTGGCTGCACCAGTCACTATTAGACTTCTCTGTTACACCCATGTCTAGCATTTTTGACAATTCTTCCTGAACCACTTTTTTTTGTGTTCAAGCAAGCGATATGGCCGGCTCCTAATCACGGTGCCTGGCAGGGTCTGAATGTGATGTTCAATCAAGTCGGTTTGCCCGGGTAAGGGAGAAAACACGTCAGAAAAACATAGCTGTAAATGACTTACCTCTGCCCGCTGGCCCGGCGTAAGATGGCTACCAACGGGGACCGGAAGTCTCGTACTTTCAATTGGAATTTCTGGTCCCAGCTCATCTTGTGTATTTTCTGGCATGGCGAGCGAAACAGGGTCTACCACCTCCCACCGTTTTAATAAATTTAGGTGCTTTATCTGATGTGATCCACCTCTATCCGAGCAAATTACTTTATAATCAACATCCCCCACTCGCCGTGTAACCTCAAAGGGTCCTTGCCGGGAAAACCCGGTGGAGGCTTGGGGAACCTCCCTGATGGCAAACATCAGCGGGTCAATTAGTTTCTAATTCTTTAAATCGGTTTGAATGAAACTCCGCATCATGGATTTCATTGTCTGATTGAACCGCTCTACCAGCCTATCAGTTTGTGGGTGGTATACGCTGGTTCGAATCGACTTGATATCCAATAATGCGTACAGTTCCTTCAGTGTTTGTGACATGAATGAAGTGCCCTGATCAGTGAGAATCTCTTTTGGGATTCCCACCCTGGAGAAAAAGTGGAACAACTCCTCCACAATAGTCTTTGCAGGTATATTGCGGAGGGGTACAGCCTCAGGGTATTGCGTTGCATAGTCTATGATAACTAATACAAAGCGGTACCCTTTGGCACTCTGATCAAATGGCCCGATAAGGTCCATTCCAATTCTTTAGAACGGGACCCTTATTAAAGGCAATGGAGCTTTTGGAATTGCCATTGGGTTTACTTTTTGGCATTTGGGGCATGCCATACACCAGAGGTCCCCAACCTTTTTTGCACCACGGACCAGTTTCATGCAAGAAAATTTTTCCACGGACCGGGGGGGGGGTCAGTCTTCTGCTGTCTCATCATTGGGTCTTTCCCCCTTTTCAAAGAAGCTCTCCTGCAATGTTAGTTTTTTACTCATTTTTGCTAGGGTTAGCTTCTGGGCTTAATTTATTGGTGCATGGAAAAAAAACTGCGACTGAGAAAAGTGCGGAAAAGAGGCACTGACGGAAGTGGTCATTTTTCTAAATAAGGTCCGCGGCCCGGTGGTTGGGGACCCCTGCCGTACACCACCGATGGACATTACCTCGAATGCCTGGCCAATAGAATCGAGCCATTATCCGGAATAGTGTCTTATCCTGTCCTAAATGACCCGCCATGGGATTGTTATGAGCCGCCTGGAAAACCATTTCCCGACGGCCTTTGGGCAGTAATAACTGTGTATTTTCCTCTCCTGTATAGGTGTCCCGACACACAGTCTATCTACAGTGTGCATTTTACTGTGTAGGTAACCATTTTGTTGCGTGCTAGAATCTGTTCGTTAACCCGGTGTTAGATTTTCAGCTTAGTGGTTGTGCTCTGTACCCATTTCACTGGGGTGTTAGTTGATACTGCATGATCATTATAATTATAACTATTAAGCTGTTTGGTGTTCCTGTCTTAGTGGTAATCACTGCTTAGAAGTTTGTCTGTCAGAAGTTGATTAGCAGTTAGCTAAGAATCTGTCTAATTTCTTAGAATCTGTCTAATTGTTTCAGGCGTAAACGTTTGTCTCTGTAGTGGAGCATTCCCTGAGTAGTGGGTGGTGCCTGTTAGCCAGTTAATTGTTGTCTATTGTTATCAGCTGGCATTCGCCACTTAGTGCCTAGCACCACTCAGCTTTATAAGTAACCATAGTTGTGGAAAGCGGCAGCTTTTCACGACCCCGTCCTAGCCTCCCCTTACGAAGACTCAGCGGACAAAGACAAAGGAGTCTACCTGCAGGAGTACAAAGACTCAGTGGACAAAGACAAAGGAGTCAACCGCAGGAGGACAAAGACTCAGCGGACACAAAGGAGTCTACCTGCAGGAGTCCACCGAGGGAGGCCAGCTAGAGAGTGCTCGCCGCACGGTAAGTATCATAGTTTTGCATCTCCCTGTTCTTACTCTGCATCTAACAAAACATGCTACCTCACTATTCAAGTCCATGTCTCCTCTTCTAGATTTCCTATAAGGAGAGATTCTACTCACACCCGAAACCTCTCCAATCTCATCCACCCTCCTAGATCTTCCGGTGTCGACGTTGTGGTAGCAGGCAGACTATGGAACTTCCTGTCTGCTGTCCAAAAGGGCGCATCTCGGCCCAGGCCTCCCTACTCTCCCTGCAGTTCCTGGCGCTCACGGAGACGTGGATCACTCTGCAGAACACGGCCACCCCTGCTGCCCTCTCCACTGCCTACACCTTCTCACACACTCCACGACCCACAGGTAGAGGTGGAGGGACAGGTATACTGATCTCCCCCCTGTGGAGATTTGGTATTGTGCCTCTTCCTCACTTCTCACCCTCCTCCTTTGAATTTCATGCTATCACGGTCACTGTTCCATGTAAACTGCACATCATTGTTCTTTATCGCCCACCAGGTCCACTGGGGAGTTTCCTAGATGAGATGGATGCCCTACTCAGCGCCTTCCCTGAGGATGGCACTCCCGTCGTACTCCTCGGTGACTTCAACTTGCTGCTGGACACCCCTCAGTCCTCTGCATTTCTCCCCCTGCTTCAGTCCTTCGACTTCACCGTGGCTGAATCCCCATCCACCCACAAGGCTGGTAACCAACTGGACCTGGTCTTCACTAGGAACTGCACCTCACCCAACATTATGGTATATCCTCTACATGTGTCTGACCACTGCTTTCTGTCTTTTTCCCTCCCCCTCCCCTCTGTGCCTAAACCATCTTCACCTGCTCCCACTGTCCTTGTCCGTTCCAACCTCCATTCTCTCTCCCCCTCTGCCCTGTCAGCTACTGTTCTATCTTCCCTTCCCCCTACTGATGCCTTCTCTCAGCTACCTGCTGAGGAAGCATCATCCAACCTACTTTCCTCTCTCTCCTCCTCCTTTGACTCACTCTGTCCTCTATCCACTAAACCTCCTCGTCTCCGACCCCCCACCCCCTGGCTAACTGACTCCATTCGAGCGGACCGACTGAAATTGCGAGCAGCAGAAAGGAAATGGAGAAAATCCAAATACCCTGTGGCTCTGACTGATTTCCACACACTCCTGGCTACCTTTTCCTCTAACCTCTCCTCTGCTAAGTCTGCATTTTTCCTTTCCAAGATTCAATCTTCTGTTTCTAACCCTCAAAAACTCTACTCTACGTTTTCCTCTCTCCTCACCCCTCCTCCTCCCCCACCCCCCTCCTCTCTAACCACGGATGACTTTGCATCCTTCTTTCGCAAGAAGGTCAATAACATTGACAACTCCTTCTCCCCATCCTCTCCCTCACCTAATTCTCCCTCACCCATCTCGCTACCTAAACCTCTCACCCCTCTGTCCTCCTTCTCGCCCCTCCCTGACTCAGACATCCTTCAACTTGTTCACTCCCACCGTCCCACCACCTGCCCTCTTGATCCCATTCCTTCCCCCCTCTTCCAGTCCATTGCTATGGACATCATCCCCTTTGTCTCCAATGTTATTAACTCCTTTCTTTCCTCTGGCTCTGTCCCCTCCTCCCTCAAACGCGCTCATGTTGTCCCCCTTCTCAAAAAACCCTCCCTGAATCCTGCTGTCATTTCAAACTACTGACTTGTCTCTCCTCCAATTCCTCTCCAAAACACTTGAGCGGGCTGTCTATAACCAACTGTCTGCTCATCTCCTACAGAATGGCCTGCTTCATCCTAACCAGTCTGGGTTCTGGGTCTGGGTTTCCTTCCTGGGGAAGGAAATTCCTGCTATGCACTGATCATCAAGCACTGACAACGCTCCTGACTACCAAGGGTAATAACCATACTTGTCTACGGATAGCCTGATGGTCTGCTCGCCTGATAGAGTTTGACTATGATGTTCAATACAGAACTGGATCTTTGAACTATGTCGCTGACTGTCTATCAAGACTTCCACTTCCTGAGACAGACACTGCATTTGCAGAGACTGTGGAATCTGTTGCAACCATTCTAACTGATCTGAGTGCTGTTTCTAAGAAGAGTGCCATGCCTGCCCTGTGCTCACAAAGCTCTGTGCTCAGATACAGAAAGGCTGGCCGTCACAAAAGAAAGCACTTTCTGATTCGCCATGAGCTTGCAGTCGTGGACGATTGTATCGTCAGAGGGACCCATTGTTTACTCGTGCCTGAGTCACTGCAGAAAAGACTCATTGATATTGCTCACGAAATCCACCAAGGCCTTGTTCGCACAAAACAACGCCTCAGAGAACTGTACTGGTGGCCCAAAATAGACTCTCAGACAGAGATATTGATAAAGAACTGTACAACCTGCAGACAAAATGATAAGTCGACTGTTACCCATGATGCTCCCCTTCAACCTGTGCCTTTTCCTCTTGCTGCTGCCTGGGAGAAGGTTTCTGTGGACATTGTAGGCCCGTTTGAGATAGCACCTGCTGACTGTAGATTTGCCATTACGTTTGGTAGACTACTATAGTAAATGGCCTGAAGTAGCCTTTACTCCTCATGTGGACACAGCTACTGTCATTCTGTTTCTGACTGCTGTTTTCTCTCGGGAAGGAAACCCAAAGGAATTAGTCAGTGATAATGGACCTCAGCTTGTATCTGCTGAGTTTGCAGATTTTCTCAAAAAGAGGGAAATTATACACCTGGGGCCGTATTCACAAATAATTTTATTTTACCACTAGGAGTACTCCTAAATCGCACTAAAACCTTTTAGTTAGGAGTCCCACCTTAAAACCTATTCACAAAGCTGCAAAGACAAACTCATACTAAGGAAGTCCTAGAATTTTCAAGCTAAGAGTGAGGGCGGGGTTGACGTCGTTGCTATGGATGACATTGTGTCTCATGAACGAGCTTACTCAGAATTCCCACAGCGATTGGCTGATATAGGGGATGGGTCTCTGCCTGCGATTTCAACCTAGAAAATAAATTATATGCTACTGTAAAAGTGTATGTAGGCCTACCTGTTCCTGTTATATTCTAGTGGTGTAACGGATCGCAGTTGATCCGTGATCCGTACGGATCAACCCCCGCGGTTCGGCACGCAGGATGAATCCGCGGATGAATAGCTAAATTGAACCATCATAGAGAAATACAGTTTTTCTGCCGCTGTTACCTTTTTTAAGTAACAATTCCCTAAATCTCGATGCAGAGTTACAGCGAAGAGATAGACAACCATGTATGTTTTGGTTTGCTTTGTTTTTCATACTAAATGCCTTTCTGGGAGGCAGGTTTTTAGAAACGCGACCGAATTAAATAAAATTTAAACATTAGCGATCTTTTAATTTTTTATTAAATTAATTCAGGCATAAGACCACCCTAGTTAAATCGCCTAAGGCGTACTGAATCTAAAAATTTATTTTGTGAAATTTTCGAATAAAGATTGAGTGAATCTAGTGAAAAAACTGAAATTATCATTCATTCAATTCCTTGAGAATAGTTCCTGGTAATTTTTGGTGGAAACGCACCATTGGTCCCCGTTATTTTTTTTTTGCTGATCTGAAAAATGAACTACTCCACGGCCGACGAATGAGAACGAAGCTACAGATAATGGGCATGCCTGTACCTCCCACGGATGAACACGCCGTGCGTGAAAGAGTGAGACAAAAACAAGCGAAAACAAAGGAATACACAGATGCTCACAGACATGCCAAAGCAACCGACTTCCAGTCCGGTGACAGGATACGGATTAGGAAGCCATGGAAAGTGAAGAAAGGAGACATGACATGATTGGAAAGGCACACACCTGTCTATATAAGGTCCCACAGTTGACAGTGCATGTCAGAGTAAAAACCAAGCCATGAAGTCCTAGGAACTCTCCATAGACCTCCGAGATAGAATTGTGTTGAGGCATAGATCTGGGGAAAGGTATAAAAACATTGCTAAAGCATTGAAAGCACCCAGGAGAACAGTGGGCTCCATCATTGTGAAATAGAAGAAGTTTGGAACCACCACAACTCTTCTTAGAGCTGGCCGTCTGGCCAAACTCAGTAACCGGGCAAGAAGGGCCATGGCTTGGTTTTTACTCTGACATGCACTGTCAACTGTGGGACCTGATATAGACAGGTGTGGGCCTTTCCAAATCATGTCCAATCAATTGTATTTACCACAGGTGGACTCCAATGAAGTTCTAGAAACATCTCAAGGATGATCAGTGGAAACAGGATGCACCTGAGCTCAATTTTGAGTGTCATAGTAAACGGCGTGAATACTTATGTACATGTGATATTTTATTTTTTATTTTTTTATACATTTGCAAAAATTTCTAAAAACCTTTTTCACTTTGTCATTATGGGGTATTGTGTGTAGAATTCTGAGAAAAAAATGAATTTAATCCATTTTGGAATAAGGCTATAACATAACAAAATGTGGAAAAAGTGAAGCGATGTGAATGCACTGTATATGTATATATGTGTGTATAAAAAAGAGTTGTCCCCCAAAGAGGGGGAGGTGGTGATGGGCCCAGAAAAAAAATTCAGCCTGTCAGTAAGGAATGCTAAATCCAGGAGCCACTGCTCATCTTCTAGCTGTGCGTATTCTGCATGTTTAAAGAGCTTGAGAAACTCAGATTTCAAGCAATAGCTCCCTTTCACCTTACTGGTGAAATACCCATGGTTTGGAAAGCAGCAACTGTGCATCCTTTATTTAAAGGCGGTGATCAGGCTGGCCCTAACTATTATAGGCTCATCTCTATACTACCATGTATATGCAAAGTCTTGGAGAAACTCATAAACAAACAACAGATGACAGTTCTTGATGTCTGTGCTATCCTGTCTAAAAACAGAACACCTGGGGCCTCATTTATAAAACGTACTTACGCACAGATTTGATCATAGAACGTGCGTACGCTCAAATCCAGTTCAGATTTATAAAAACGGTCTTTGACGTGGAAAAGTACTCAGCTCCACGTCAGGTTTCAACTTGGCGTACGCACGTTTCCTTGTGGCAATGTTGGAGTACTGCAGGTATTCGCGGTCTCTTCTCTGTCCTGACCCCTCGCTGGTGGAACTACCTTCCGCAATCGGCCAGGACCGCGGAATCACTTGCGATCTTCCGCAAGAGACTCAAAACCCACCTTTTCAGACTCCACTACCACTGAATTCTGTACATCTAGCCAATTGTTATCACCACTGTGTCACGGTTCCACGTGTTCTTGCCATGTTTTATGTTTCATTTATGTCACGTTTAATTTCATGTCATGTCTTGATTCTGTTTTCATGTTACGTTTCTGTTCATAGTTTAGTCATACACTTTTCCATGTTCTTTCTGCAGATCTTGCGTTCATGCTTTCTCTCTCTCTCTCTCTCTCTCTCGCTGTCACTCACGTTTCCTTATTGTTTCCCCTCCTTGTCTGATTACTAATTTACTAACGATTAGATAGGTTTATTGTTTCTGCTAGCACGATTGGCAATTTAGTAACTCTAATTGCCAATGTGCTGAGATTTACTAACTCACTAACCATGTGTGTTCATGTCTATTTACTAATCTACTAACGCTAGGTCAGGATAGGATAATTACTAACAACGACTAATTATCTTGTTACCTTGTCATGCTCTCCTCAGCTGTTTTCTGTTTCGCTCTGTTCTCAAGCTAAGTGTCTGCACCTGTCTACACCTGCATATAAGCTCAGTGTTTTTGTCACGTCTTTGCGAAATTGTTGCCTAGTTTACTATTGCACTCTTGAGCGTTTTCTTTATCTGATTCATTGTTACGACCCAAGCCTGTTTACTGACCATTGTTACTGCCTGCCATTTTTGTTACCACTGCCTGTTTAGACCACGAGTTTTTGCCTGCTGTCTTTTGTGCCTTTGCCCCTTGCTGGAGCAGACTTCGGGTCTCGACTCTTGCACTGTCCCTGACTACGAGCCTGCCTACCGTCCTCCTGTACCTCTGCCCCGCTGACAGCTACTCTGGTTTGATTTGATTCTTTGCATGGTTTACCGAGTTCGAGACTGCCTTCTCCCTCGGTACTTTACTTTGGTTATTGGCTTGATTTTTTGGTTATCGGACTTTGCTTTTGTTTTGACTACGTCTCCTGAACATTCCTCGAATAAAGCCCTTGCGGGACTTTATTTTACGTCTTTGTTTCTGAGTCGTGCATTTCGGGTCCAACCCTCACGCATCCGTCACAGAACAATTTCGCCAACATGGACCCTGCTGACTCAACCGCCATGTTCCACGCTCTACAGCAACAAGGCGCCATCGTTCAGCAGCACGCCCAGGGGATCTCCGACCTTCGCCAGGAGATGAGGGAGCTGTGCGCTGAGATGAGGAGACTCGCCATCGCGGTTCAGCCTCGCCTCATGGAACAACCTGCTAAGCCGCCTGCACCTCCACCTTCCAACCCCACGGGAATCTGGCAATTCCGGGAGCCACAACAACCCCCCCCGGAGAGATTCGGTGGAGAACCAGAGAGATGCAAGGCGTTCCTCCTTCAGTGTGACTTCGTGTTCCGGCAGCAACCGCAGACCTATCACGATGACGAGCGCCGGATCGGCTACGTGATGGGGATACTCAAGGGGAGAGCCTTGGACTGGGCTACTGCTGTGTGGTCCGGGGGTTCACTCCCTTCTCGTTATGCGGCCTTCGCCGAGGAGATCCGTAAAGTCTTCCAGCACGCATCCAGTGACCAAGAACCATCCAAGTGTCTGATCGCCCTTCGCCAAGGCAAGAAAAGCGCCGCGGACCATTCGATTGACTTCCGCACCATCGCTGCTGCTACCCACTGGAATGATGCGGCTCTAGCGGATCTGTTCCTGGCCAGTCTTAACGAGGTACTCCAGGACGAGTTGGCGCATCAGGAACCTATTACTCAGCTCGACCCACTCGTCCGTGCCGCTATTCGTTTGGACAACCGTTCCAGACAACGCCGGACCGAGAGACGGGATCCTCCCGGTCAGCCGTACCCCAGGCGATGGTCAAGTTCGCGACCTGAGGAGAAAAGCTTGGGAGTCGAGCCCATGGATTTATCTCGTGCTGGCATGAAGGTCTCACCTGAGGAACGGAAACGTCGGAGAGAGACCGGTTCATGTTTCTACTGCGGGAGGCTGGGACATTCTCTAAAGCTGTGTACCTACCGGCCCAAGAAACCTGACTCATCGGTGGATGTGAGGTCCTTAGCCAAACAGGTGAGGACTGCCAGGAATGACCCTCGTCCCACCCTTCCTGCCTTGATCATACTTCCAGGGAGAGAGATCCAGGTGAACGCGTTGGTGGACTCCGGAGCTGACGCCAACCTCATGGACGAAGTGATGGTCAAGGAACTGAACATTTCCATCCTTCCACTGCCTCATCCCGAGAGTGCTCGATCTTTGGATGGCAAGACGTTCTGCCACATGACCCACATCACGGAACCTATCAAAGTAATCACGTCAGGTAACCATCACGAAAGTATTCAGTTTCGCATCATCCGCGCTCCCAACGATCCATTCATTCTTGGATTACCCTGGCTACGGAAACACAATCCCATCATTGATTGGAGTTCTGGTCTGATTCAAGGCTGGAGCCGTGAGTGTCACCAGTCCTGCCTGCGATCCGCACCTGCACCAGCTGAGGGCGCACCCACTCCACCCCAAGTCCCCAAGACCTCCCTCGAGAATGTGCCCACCCCTTACCACGATCTGGGCACAGTCTTTTCCAAGACGCAGGCACAGACGCTTCCTCCTCACAGACCCTATGACTGCGCGATTGAGCTGCTTTCCGGTTCCACACTTCCCTCAAGCCGCCTGTACAACGTTTCCAGACCAGAGAGAGAGGCCATGGAGAAATACATTCGGGACTGCTTAGCTAATGGTCTTATTCGTCCCTCCTCTTCACCCGTGGGTGCTGGATTTTTTTTTGTCCAAAAGAAAGACGGTTCGTTGCGTCCCTGCATTGATTACAGGGAACTCAACAACATCACGGTCAAGAACAAGTACCCACTGCCATTGATTGACTCTGCTTTTCAACCTCTGCACAATGCCACCATCTTTACAAAATTGGATTTACGCAATGCTTATCATCTGGTCCGCATTCGAGAGGGGGACGAATGGAAGACAGCATTCAACACTCCTCTGGGACACTTTGAATATCTCGTCATGCCTTTCGGTCTAACTAACGCGCCTGCTGTCTTCCAGGCATTAGTCAATGACGTCCTACGGGATTTACTGGGCCGACACGTGTTTGTGTACCTTGATGACATTTTGATTTACTCTACCAATGTCAAGGAACACGAGTCCCATGTACAGCAGGTTCTCCAAAGACTTTTGGAGAACAAACTGTTTGTCAAAGCTGAGAAATGTGTTTTCCACACTGACACTGTCGAGTTTCTTGGCTTCATCTTGGAGAAAGGACAGATCAGGGCGGATCCCAAGAAGATTCAGGCGGTCACTGACTGGCCCACACCTACCACTCGTAAACATCTTCAACGCTTCTTGGGATTTGCCAACTTTTATCGGAGGTTCATCAGGAACTACAGCCAAGTTGTCTCTCCTCTCACAAGGCTCACGTCCACTGCCATGCCCTTCCGATGGAGTCCCGAAGCAGAAGGGGCGTTTTCTAGGATTAAGACTATGTTCTCCTCCGCACCTATCCTGGTGCACCCCGACCCCACCCGCCAGTTTGTTGTGGAGACTGATGCTTCCGACTCTGGGGTGGGAGCTGTTCTCTCTCAGGTTTCCTCCTCCGACAATCGTCTTCACCCATGCGCCTTTTTCTCTCGGAAGCTTTCACCGGCTGAGAGAAATTATGACGTGGGTAACCGAGAACTCCTTGCAGTTAAATTAGCACTGGAGGAGTGGAGGCATTGGCTGGAGGGGTCCGAAAAACCGTTTGTTGTATGGACCGATCACAAGAACTTAGCTTACCTCCAGACTGCTAAGAGACTGAATTCTCGCCAAGCTAGGTGGGCGTTGTTCTTTGGCAGATTTAACTTTTCACTCACCTACCGCCCCGGTTCGAAGAATGTCAAGCCGGATGCCCTGTCCCGGCAGTTTGACACCATCTCCGAGCGAGAGGCGCCCGAGAACATCCTCCCTCTGTCCTGCAATGTAGCGTCAGTAACATGGAGAATCGAGTCTGTGATCCAGAGGGCTCTGCGAGGGGAGCCAGATCCCAGGTCCATTCCCGGCAGACGCCTTTACGTCCCCTCAGCTGCTCGGACACAGGTTCTCCAATGGGCTCATTCATCCCTCATGTCTTGCCATCCCGGCTTCACCCGCACCCTGGCAGTCCTTAAGAGAAAGTTCTGGTGGAACTCCATGGTTTCAGACTCCAGACGCTTCATCAAGGCATGTACTACCTGCGCCAGGAGCAAGGCCTCCCACCAGGCCCCAGCTGGCCTGCTCCAACCTCTGCCTGTGCCCAGCCGACCTTGGAGCCACATTGGGGTGGATTTCGTCACCGGACTTCCCCCTTCTGAGGGTAACACCACCATCCTCACGGTCGTGGATCGGTTCAGCAAGGCGGCACATTTCATCCCCCTGCCCGGATTACCCACTGCCCAAGAGACCGCAGACGTCTTGGTCAAAGAGGTTTTCCGCATCCACGGCATCCCTCGGACATCGTCTCTGACCGAGGTCCCCAGTTTATCTCTCAAGTCTGGAAAGCTTTTTGCTTGGCCCTCGGAGCCACCGCTAGCCTCTCTTCAGGATACCACCCTCAGTCTAACGGTCAGACCGAGAGGGCCAACCAGGACCTAGGAGCGGCGCTACGTTGTGTTTCCGCCAAGAACCCCGCTTCATGGAGCAAGATGCTCACCTGGGTGGAATACGCACACAACGCCCTGCCCTGCGCCGCCACCGGTAAATCCCCATTTGAGATCTCCTCGGCTACCAACCACCTCTGTTTCCCGACCAAGAGGCCGAGATTGCTGTTCCCTCCCTCGCCACCCACATGAGGCGTTGTCTCAAGATCTGGAAGGACGCCAGGGCTGCGCTGTTACGCACGGCAGACCGAAATCGTCGCGTCGCAGATCGCCACCGCACACCAGCCCCAGTTTATAAGCCTGGCGACTCCGTCTGGCTTTCCACTAAGGACATCCCCCTACAATCCACTTCCCACAAACTACAACCCCGATTCATTGGACCCTTCAAGATTCACAGCATCATCAACCCGTCCTCTGTTAAATTGTCACTACCTGCTTCCCTTAAGATTCATCCTACGTTCCATGTTTCATGTATTAAGCCTGTTTCCACTCACCCCCTTTGTCCCCCCGATCCCCCACCCCCTCCTCCCCGTATCATTGATAACCACCCTGCATACACAGTCAGGAAACTTTTGGACATTCGCAAGAGGGGTCGTGGTGTCCAATACCTGGTTGATTGGGAGGGTTATGGCCCTGAGGAGCGTTCCTGGGTCGCCCCCAGTCTCATTTTGGACCCCAGTTTGATCAAGGACTTTCACCGTGACCACCCAGATAAGCTCGCTAGACCGCCAGGAGTCGGTCGTTAGGGGGGGGTACTGTCACGGTTCCACGTGTTCTTGCCATGTTTTATGTTTCATTTATGTCACGTTTAATTTCATGTCATGTCTTGATTCTGTTTTCATGTTACGTTTCTGTTCATAGTTTAGTCATACACTTTTCCATGTTCTTTCTGCAGATCTTGCGTTCATGCTTTCTCTCTCTCTCTCTCTCTCTCGCTGTCACTCACGTTTCCTTATTGTTTCCCCTCCTTGTCTGATTACTAATTTACTAACGATTAGATAGGTTTATTGTTTCTGCTAGCACGATTGGCAATTTAGTAACTCTAATTGCCAATGTGCTGGAGATTTACTAACTCACTAACCATGTGTGTTCATGTCTATTTACTAATCTACTAACGCTAGGTCAGGATAGGATAATTACTAACAACGACTAATTATCTTGTTACCTTGTCATGCTCTCCTCAGCTGTTTTCTGTTTCGCTCTGTTCTCAAGCTAAGTGTCTGCACCTGTCTACACCTGCATATAAGCTCAGTGTTTTTCTCACGTCTTTGCGAAATTGTTGCCTAGTTTACTATTGCACTCTTGAGCGTTTTCTTTATCTGATTCATTGTTACGACCTAAGCCTGTTTACTGACCATTGTTACTGCCTGCCATTTTTGTTACCACTGCCTGTTTAGACCACGAGTTTTTGCCTGCTGTCTTTTGTGCCTTTGCCCCGCGGAGCAGACTTCGGTCTCGACTCTTGCACTGTCCCTGACTACGAGCCTGCCTACCGTCCTCCTGTACCTCTGCCCCGCTGACAGCTACTCTGGTTTGATTTGATTCTTTGCATGGTTTACCGAGTTCGAGACTGCCTTCTCCCTCGGTACTTTACTTTGGTTATTGGCTTGATTTTTTGGTTATCAGACTTTGCTTTTGTTTTGACTACGTCTCCTGAACATTCCTCGAATAAAGCCCTTGCGGGACTTTATTTTACGTCTTTGTTTCTGAGTCGTGCATTTCGGGTCCAACCCTCACGCATCCGTCACACACTGCCTACTTGCTCAACACTATATACCCCTGCTTACTCCATAAAAAAAAAAATGGATCTCTTGCGCGTACTATGATTGTTCCTACCATGTATTAATGTACATATTGTAAGTCGCTCTGGATAAGAGCGTCTGCTAAATGCTTAAAATGTAAATGTAATGTAAAATGTATTCGGAAATCGAACAGCGCCAACATGTCGTCTGCTGCCTAATTGTTTCCTCATTATTATTATTATTATTATTATTATTAGTAGTAGTAGTAGTAGTAGTAGTAGCCTAGTAGTAGTAGTATTACCAGATTGAACACATTGCTTAGGCTATACGTAATGGTTTGCACAATAAATGTATTAATAAATTAAAACAACATAAGCTAGGCTACTTGTGGAAAACAAAACAAAAACACACATTGGTTTTTCCAAAACTACCCATATTAGCATAATTGACACATCCTTGAAATGTATTTAAATGCTTTGATCTTGTTGTCAAATAGTATAGATACGAGCAGTAATGTTTCACCCGCCACCTGCTATTGTATCTGCTCTACTCCCTATTACTATAGACTACTATGTCCCATTTCTCCCAATATTCTGATATTGTTGTAACAATGCAATTGATAGAATCATTGCATCATTTAGGCATTACTTTTGGGAGTATAATTAGTCCATAGCACCATAGCCAAAATTAATGGGTGGATAGGGAACCACTCCAAGAAGCAAAATGGCAACAAACTCGAACACAGCCCATATAGCAACATTTTTTGTTAGTCTTTGTTGGGAATCTTCACCCTTTGTGGAACATATTATAGTTCCACGCGTGTAAAACATTTCGGTCAATCTGTAGGCTATAAAATGTCCAATAATGCAGTGGTTTTCAAGAGGAAGAATGGCAGCATTGTCACTTCTCGAAGATATCGCCAACCGCGCAATAAGAAGGGAACGCGTTATTAGAGATTTTGACCTCAGTTTTAAATCAGACCTTTTTCTTTACGTCCTTCAGGGACCTTTGCTGCCCCCGCACCTCGTTCACAGCCTGGGCTACAGACTAACATGCCACGTACTTGGTTTTACTGGTAAAGCTACTGGAAAGGCTCCCAAACAGCGTCCCTGCACGCATCTGCACCTCCGCCAACAGGACCTCGATTTCGGCCTCGCTAAAATTATTTTTCTGTGTTTGGATTCGAGCTCCTTTATATGCTAATGATATTAATTAGGGGGCGTTTACAAGGCGGAGATCTAAAATCATTCACCTGCGCACAATTTCAAGATCATTTGCGATTTATAGATTTCACATCTGGGGGACTGGCGTACGCACGTTTTTTTGTGCGTACGTTCAGTTTCTCTGAATCACACTTACACACATTTCAGAAATGATCTTAGATCAAATATAGGATGGTTTCTACACAACTTTTTATAAATGAGGCCCCTGGTGTCTCAACCCCTGCCTGTCACCAAGGGTGTTCCCCAAGGCTCAATCTCAAGCCCCCACTCTCTTCTCAATCTACATCAATAACACACCCTACGCTGTCAGCAATACTTATATGCAATACTTATATACCACTTATATGCAGATGACACAGTTACTGTATATATTCAGTTGGCCCCTCATCGGATTCTTTCTGGAGCTCTTTTCAGGAAAGCTTTCAGAACATTCAACATGCCTTCTCTGCTCTAAACCTTGTCCTGAATAATACCTCACTTGGCCACTCTGCACTTTGTTGCACCCAATGATTGGAATTAGTTACAAAAATCTCTAAAACTGGACATTTGTATCTCTCTAACAGCTTTCAAGGACTCTATAATGGACATTCTCACAGACACATGCAACTGCTTTCCATCCTCACAATAATATGCCTGCCCCAACTCTTGTCTTGATTGTGCTTATGTCCTGTCTCTTATGATGTTGCTGTTATGCATGTTTTTGTTCCTTTAAAAAAAAAAATATCCTTACTGTTATTTATTGCCTTATGCCTATGCATTGCATTGTTTTTGCCTCCTACTGTCCCTGTTATTCCTGCTATCTTGTCGGTCTTGTGTTTTTGCTATTTGCTGTTAACTATTTGTTATTGTCTGACCTGTCCCTCAGCACTGAATGTTCTGCTTGTCTAATTCAGTGTTGAATGTTCTGTCTGTCTAATTAAAAAATATATATTTTTTATCCCCTCCCATCTCCCTTCAAGAGGCTAATTACCTCTTGCCAGGCTGTCCTTGTAAATAGGAATTTGTTCTTAAGTGACCTGCCTGGTTATATAAAGGTTAAATGAAAAAAAAATAAGAATAGCATTAATACAATGAAAAGTAACTTAGTGAAAAACAAAAAACTTTGGCTCCTTTTTGTTCTTTTCCCTGTCCAAGTGACTCCACACAGCTTCAATTATGTTGAGGTCAGGGCTCTGAGGTGGCAAATCTAATACTGTGAGTGTTCCATCTGCACACTTCCTCTCCAAGTAGGTCTTAATTGTGTTTGCAGTGTGTTTTTGGGGTCGTTATCGTGCTGAAAGATAAAGTTGTTGCCAATCAGTCATTTTCCTGAAGGTACAGCGTGATGAATCAAGATCTGTTTATATTTCTCAGCATTGATAATTCCATCAATTTTCACCAGATCCCCTACACCGTTGGCTGAAATGACAGAGCCACCATCGTGCTTCACAGAAGGCTGCAAAAAGGCATCAATGTACTTCTCGCCAACAATTCTTCTGACATACTGACGTCTATGTGAACCAAAAATGTCAAATTTGGACTCATGACTCCATAATACTTGCTACTGCCTACCGCTCCATGTTTTATGGTCTTTCGCGTATTTCAATCTCTTCTGCTTGTTGCCTCTCCGCAAGAATGGTCTCTTAGCTGAAACAAGACCACTTCTTGCAAGACATCTTTTCACAGTCGAGGCATGTACTTTGGTGCCAGGTGACTTTGCCAGATGCTGAGCAAGCACCTCACTGAATTTCCTTCTGTCCCTCAAGGAAGTGACCTTTGGGTACTGTTCATCAGATGCTGACAGCTTTTTGGGTCTTCCGCTACATTTTCTGTCTTCAACTTTCCCAGTTTCTTCAACTTTCTTTATGACAGTTTGAACACCACATCTTGAAAATCTGGTTAGGTGGGAAATTAGTCACTGAGAATTGCCTTGTTGATGCAAAACTATGATTGTATGTCTGTCAAACTAAACAAAATACATGTAATGGCTGGTGTGCCTCAAGGAGAGATTTGGGAACCAAACCTGTGTTCTTCTAGCCATCTCACAAGATATCAATAATGTTTTGGAAAACACAGGAGATTCTTGTTACTTTTTATTGTATTAATGTTTATTTGTATTTATTCTTATGTTATATAGTGTTTTTCCAAGTAAATAAACACTTACTGCCCAGATAAATACCTTTAAACATAATTTTCTCAGGTGGTCTAAGACATTTGCACAGTACTGTAGATCTCTAACTAGCAATGTAGCTCTACTAGCATAAAGTGGCTATACATTCAACCAGAAATAAGCAGAAACACAGTAATAACTCTTTCTCTGATTCGATTTAAATATGTATCTGTCTTGCATGCAAAAATGAAATACAAGCTTACTCAAACTACTGCAGCAATATAACACTCTAATTAGCTACAGAGCTAATCAATGGCTAAAGGCCAATTTACACCACACAGTGCAGCGAAGCAAGCCACACTAATTAAAACAGCATTGGATGGGGTAATCTACACCAGAACTGGAGCCGCACCAGTACTGGAGCACTACAACCTGGATGAGGAACTGACATTACAATGTGATGCCTCAGAGACAGAGCTAGGCACATCCATTATGCAAGGTGCCATGGAAATATTCCGTCAGTACACGTGCGGCCAGAGAGTTGAAGTACACCTTCTCCCACCCACATACTGGACAGCGCTTATGTATTAAATATTTTATGAAATGTAATTCTGCTCAGGTAGTGTATTTCTTAATTTGTCCTTTTACGTAGGGAAGACGCTATGACCGCTACATCAGATAATTTCAGAACATACAGGCACAATCAGACAAAAAGACCCGAAGTACCTAGTGGTGACCCATTTTGTAGCTCTCAGCCATCCAGCCTCCTCCCTTCAATTATTTGCCATTGAGCAGGTATCCCTTTCTGAAAGAGCAGGGGATCTCGATGTGTTGTGCGTTCAGAGATGCTCTTCTGCATGCCACTGTTGTAACCCATGGTTATTTGAGTTACTGTCGCCTTCCTGTCAGCTTGAACCAGTCTGCCCATTCTCCTCTGAACTCTTTCATTAACAAGGTGTTTTTGCTCACAGAACTGCCGCTCACTTGATGTTTTTTGTTTTTTGCATAATTCTCTGTAAACTCTAGAGCAGGGGTGTCAAACTCACTCCATCGTGGGCTGAGTGTATGCAGGTTTTTGTTGCAACCAGTGCACAACACCAGGTGATTTCAATTAGTTCCCCTCCTTGGTTGAGGAAGGAAGCTAATTAGTGAAATCACCTGGTGTAGTGCACTGGTTGCAACAAAAACCTGCATACACTTGGCCCACGATGGAATGAGTTTGACACCCCTGCTCTAGAGACTGCTGTGCGTGAAAATCCCATGAGATCAGCAGTTTCTGAGATACTCACACCACCCTGTCTGGCACCAACAATCATTCCTTGGTCAAAGTCACTTTGATCACATTTCTTTCTCATTATGATTTTTGGTCTGAACAACAACTGAACCTCTGCATGCTTTTATGCATTGAGTTGCTGCCACATTATTAGATAATTGCATTAATGAGCAGGTGTACCTAATAGAGTGGCCACTGGGTGTATATATATACTGTACATATACTGTATATATTGCGGCAGCCCAATGGGCTGCACAAGAAAATGGCTGCCTGGCCTCCAACACATGGCAGCCAAAACACTACATTTCCCAGCAGGCCACAGTCACACCTGAGCAAAGTAAAGGCAATGGGACTAACGAACAGCTGAAGGCCATTTCAAGGCCTATTTAAAGGGCTGAATCCCATCATACTGGGAGAGGAGTAGGAACGTGTTTGGGAAGGAGTTGCTGTGTTTGTTTGGAGAGTGAATACCTGTGAAGTCTTTTGACCAGCCAGGATTTGGAAAGAGTGATGGAGTGTGTTTTTGTGTGTGTTTGGAATTGGATTGCTTTGGGATTTTGACTACGGACTGGATTGCGGAACTGACTTGGATAACGGAATTGGATTGGACATTGACAACGATAAGGATTGCGGACTTTGTGTGTGTTTGTATTCCCCTGAAGACCCCACCCTTTGTTTTGTGTTTGTCAGTATTAGAAATAAATCATTGTTTTGTGTTTGAATACTGCCTCCTCTGGGTTCTTGAACTTGCCTACGCCCTCTGCAAGGTCCGTGAGTGTCGCCCAACCCCTGGGGACACCACAATATATATACTATATATGTTGTGGCTAATAAACAATTAAATATTCCCTTGGTGGGACGCCCTTCATCCACCATTTTTATAATACCTTTGTAGTCCACATATATACCTGTGTTTTAATGATTCTGTTACTCCGTCTTGAAAAAGGCAATTTTAGGCCGAAACCTCGTCACCTCTGTCCAAACTTTTGTTTGGTTATGGAACAAAGAGTCCGAATATACTTTTTGCTTTCCATCTTCTTTATTTTGCATTTAGTTTTACCCACACAGAAAGCAGCACCTGAGATGTGCTACCTTTACCTTTTTGATTTATGGTAATAAATAGCACCTTAAATTAATATTTTTATGTGCTTATTATTTTGTGATATTTCACAATTTTAGCAACATGTACTTGAACTGTTTGTCTTAATTTTGTAAGCTGTCATGCAATTAATTACAATAAAAGTACATATGCATGAAGTGCTTTAATTGATCTTTAATGGATACACAAACTCCAGAAGAACTTTATTTCTCACACTGTCAGAAACACACTTGTTTCACTGGTGAAAACAGCTTAAGTGAAAACCATCAAAACCAAACACATGCTGACATCTTAAAATAATCACTCCATTATTATTACAGAAAAAGTAGGGGCTTGATTCATCAAACCAATCTGTGTCCAAATTTCAAAATGTCTAAAAAATAATTGCCCATGTTTCCCTGTGTTAAGTATTTGTAACACAACTTAGTCTTCTTAGTCATTGAGTTACTCCCTCATTCATAATTGGCATCTACTAATTCAGTTTTAAATTCAAACTACAAAATATTAAGTTATCACATAAATACCATGACGTACTGTACGTACGTACATATTTCAGAGTAGAAATATGAATGCAGTTAATGGTAATTATCATCTTGGCACCTTTTGAAAAACATGCATGATTACATTCATAAAATCAAAACTATGATACACACTTCAATTCATTTAGGGCCCTATTTTGGTGAATTAGGACGGTGTCGGTAATGCAGACGCAAAGCGAAGACGGTGGCGCTTTAGGGCGTGTCTAACACAATTTCGGTAATTTCGTGATTTAGGACGATAGCGCACCTCCGGCACAGTTGTAAAAGAGGTTGGATGAACTTTTAAAAAATACATGTGGGTGTGGTGGGGGTTTGGTTCATTATTGCTAATCAGATCATCAGCTTTTTTTAAGTAAAAAAAAGAAAAGAAATTCATTGCAAACTGGTAATTTTGTCTTGTCTGATGAAGAGCAAGCGCCATGGCTTGCTAAGAGCAGGTTATGAGACTTAATGTCACTACAATAAAATGGAGTACATAATATTTCTCAGTAGGAAACTGATATAGCTGTCAAGGAGGAGGAAGATGGGCTTGTTTAAGAGTATTAACTCTGTTCCTTTGATGCACTTGTGATTCTCCGCATAGGGTGACCAGATGATGGACATTTTCCAGCATTTTAATAAAATAAGAACATATTTTACATAAACATAAGATATTATTTATTAAATAATAGATATTATTTTATTAACAATATCATCATCCCTTAAACGCCAATAAATATTGTTTCAGATTTATCTCGCTTGAAATAAAGTATAAACTTTTTATGGATATAAAATAGTGTCCTGCAAATTGTGCTGCTTGTCCTGCATTTGAACTGTTTAAATCTGGTCACTTAGCGCCACAGCCAAAAGGTCCCTCCTCTCCTGTGTGCTCATATCAAACCTCTGCAGTCGCTCAGACATTGCCACATGATATACCACCCAATTATGTACTCCATGATATTGTACTGAACGTTTGTACTGAACGTTTAATATTTAATGTAACAAAACTTGTGCACCTCACTCCTTAAATGTGCAAAGCTCAACTTTGAACTGCTCACTTGAATACGGATTGAACAATTTGCCTCAGAGTAAGGTGAAATATAGAACATCCACAAAACAAACAAGTCTTTTGTGATGGGGAATTTATCTGGGATTTATCTAGGGTGGCCAGATTTAAACAGTCCAAATGCAGGACGGGGCAGGATGAATTCTCGGGACACATCCATATTTTATATTCGTAAAAAGTTTGTACTTAATTTTAAACGTGGTAATAATCAAAATAGAGAGGAATCAGAAATGGCATATATTGAAACAGGGGCGATGGTATTGTTGAACAAGGTTCATATCCGTTGTTATCTTATTAAAATGTGGGACTGTCCTGCACAATGCGGGAAATCTGGTCACTCACCACCCTGCTTATCTGCGCATCTACACATCCGTTTTTATGTGTGCATTAATAACATCAGCCAACTAGCACATAATGACTGCGTTACAGTTAAGAGGTGGTCTGAGTGGATGAAAATGCAAATGAATTATTACACACAAAATGTACACAGTGCCGAATCTTTTCTTGACACCCCCCACTGTGCTGGCCAGCCAAGGTGATTATAGTTTTGGGGGTTTTAATTAGTTATTATTTATATTCTATTTTCAACTAGTTTTTGTTTCATTTTTATTTTGGAGACCTATATCTAGTTTCAATAATATTTAGTTTTAATTAGTTTTTCATTTTACTTTCAGTTACAGAAAGTATGTTTTATATTTGTCTTCTCCTAACATTAACCTAAAACAAACTACTGCTTAGCTAGCTACTGTTAGCACGTTGATTGTTAGATTCATTTTAGCCAACTGTTTTTATTATCACCACTACGAGTGCATTTGTTCAAACTCGATGTGGCCCACAATTGCTTCACATCAGTACTAGCTAGCTAGCTCAGCTGATTTGACAACTGAAGCTGGGTGCTAGTAGTTTGTCTTTCCGTTACTGAAAAGTTTGCTAGCTTGTTTTTTGTGAATGTTAGCCCAATCTCTCTTTCTCTCTCTCCATATATATATTTGTATAAGCTTATATTAGCTAGCTAGCTATGGTTAGCAACATGCAGCTATATAGCTTCACATAATGTTAGCTAGCTACTGTTAGCTGCCTTGTCCTTGTTTACATGGAGACACACTGGCACGTTTGACAGCTGGGTGCAAGTATTCTATCTTTAATTAGTTAGCAAGCTAGATTGCTAGCAACATCAGATAGTTGGCTAATATTAGCTACAAGTTGTCTCTACCTAGTCAGTTAATAATAATGATGGTGTCGGGGCTAGCTACCAAACTTTAGACACAACCATGGTTTTCTAAATTGCTTTCGAGAAGGTTTCCTAACAAAATTGCACTGACGCTTTGTAAATCAACTTGCTAGCTACTTAACTAGCTAGCTTGCTATTATTTGATTTGTATGTAGCTACTGCTAGCAACCGATCTCTACCAAAATAATATTGCAACGGCTCATTTGTGGGTTTGTTTATCAAAGTCTGTATGACGGAGGTTTGTCTGTCTCTTACTTTGACACCAACTCTAAATGATTAGTTGCACAAAGTAGGCCTACTCTGTGATGTGAAACATCACCATCTCGTGGCCGGAGTTATCCGCCAGAAAACCTGAAAACCCCACTCGCTTTCATTTCATTTTAGAGCTTTTGTGCATCAAAAAAACTGGTAATTAATGTTAATTTTTATTTTATATTATTTTGTTTTAGAACCAAAGTTTATATTTTTTGTCTAGTTCATGTATCTCAGAAGCTGTTGTTTCTTAGATTTATTTCAGTTTAAAACAGTTTTTTCATTGCTATGTTTAGTTTGTTTTATTTTACGATAATCACCTTGTGCCTAACCCATGTTGACACAAATGCCTTTATTGCAGACCAAGAAACTACCAACCTGGGTGGAGGCGACAAATATTCAATTTGCGACGTAGGAAACTAGTAATTACATTAACGATATATTGGTTAGATTTTAGGTGTTCATATTTATTCAAATTCAGCCTGGTACAGTTGTACATCGGGTCTAACTAAATGTTCTTTACTCAACAGCATGGTTTGCTGTCATGTTCTAGTATCAACTTTCAACTCTGTAGTACAGTAGGTAATGGTTGGCATGCTAGTCAAACACCAAATAGCACATAAACTTCACTAACTAAAATCACAAAAATCTGTAATCTAAATGTCTAATTTCCTGCAGCATTTTGAAAACGTTAGATCAAACTGTAGACTGGAAATTCATCCATTAATATCTGATCTTATGATCCTTTAGCTATTATTGGTTGTACAGCATTCCCACAATGACATTTTTTACCCCTGAAAATTCAACAGAATTATATCATACCTAATGATATCTGTTTGTCTTTTTATTTCCCTGTTGCCCTCATAAAGTTGGCTTCGGCCAATGTGGGGCAGTCATTGTTAGCTGGACCTCAGTTTAATCAAAGAGTGGCACGTCCACCTTGGTCCGGACTTGCTCTCGCTTAATCTCCCGCTTCCCAAGATATGCCTGTAGTTTGTCTGTGGAGAAACACACGATGGAGTCGCGGTGCCTGGAGGACTGGTTCATCCCCTGAATCCATGGAATCTGCAGGCACTCTGCAGCCGAGGGTCTTCCCCTGTCAACGTGGAGGGGTTAATCAACAAACAGGATTAATAAGGCAATCTTTTTTATCAAATAATGCATTTGTACATATGTACTGAAAAATGTATGCATTCACTAATGTAATTCGCTTTGGATAAAAGCATCTGCTAAATGGCATATACTATTATTATATCTCACCAGGGCTTGTTGTTGAGAGTCCTCTTTATAAAGTTTACAGAACCATCAGACAGTCCAGGATAGCACCTCCAAAACTGGATCTTTCCATTTCTGATGTTGCGTTCACTTTCCCAGTGGAGGTTAGAGTGGAAGGGATTGTCTGCACTCAGCCTGGGGGTGGAAGATTTACAAAAGAGCTGAGCAAAGATAGACAGTAGCTGATATGATAGGATCAAAAGCCATGCCCACTACAGCCGCAAACTACCCATTTTTGGAAACATTTTAGGCTAAACAAGCGTCCTTAAGCCAGCTATGGCAGAATGTTATAATTAGGTTGCCATTAGTCCTTAGCAAGTATAGTATGTAAATTGTGAAGGAATAAGCATTCACACATACACTTTGGTGGCCACACCCCCAATTGAGGCGTTTTGCATACCTCGCTTTGATGCATATACATAAGTGGCAACTGTTCCAGATGTTTGATGTTCCAGATTATTGGTACGTTTAACCATATTTTTTTAGGTCAACAACAATCTGTCTTTTGATTTGACAGTGGCTTTCCCCATGATAATGGATCACAAAGGGATTTAAATGTGTGTTATCTCAACTTTAAACCCTAGTGAAACAGGAAGTGATAGAAGGCCACAATACAGTTTTGGATTAATTAGGTAGAATTGTATTGCAGATTTAACTTTGTTTGGTTTTATTTGAAAGAATCTTTAGAGGTTCCAATAATTTAAAAACCTATGTTTTTTTATACAAAAATTTGAATGATTGTATTAGAATAAAATTATCTCGTTTTCGTCTGGCGGGTGGTGTAGTGGTCTAACGCATCGCGCTTCGGAGTGGTGTGCGCTGCCCGTCAGGGACGCGGATCGAAACCCACGTCTCTACCAGACCGGCCCTGGTCGTCAGCCCGATCGGAGGCGGCATTTGGCTGTCCGCCTCCCGGGGAGGGGGGAGGGAGAGCCGGCACGAGTCCGTCGAGGAGAAGGTTAAGGTGTCCGTGGAAGAATTACCGTCTCAGAAGAGGCAGGAACAATCAGCCAGGAATGTGTGTCTCGCTCCCGGAGGACGGGCGACAGACTCGTGGGGGTTGGGAATTGAAATAAATAGAGGGTTTAATTGGCAACCAAATTGGGAGAAAAACTGGAAAAAAATCTGAAATATATATATATTTTTTAACTAAATTATATAGTTTTCCCATATGTTTGAGCATTAAATATTGCTCATTATCTATGTTGTTTGGTACAACCTTTTTTGCTAATTTTCATTAAGGGTGTCAATAATTCTGGGCCTCGTGTACACGTGTAGCCTCAAGAGAAATAATAATGGACTACAATGGTATATAACACTTTCACAGAATTTGTTTTACTGGATCGCTCAGGGGCTGACCACAATTGCTAAAGACCACAATTGCTGATGCTAGTCGGTATAAAGGGTTAGTACAGTGTGCTACATAAAAGTCGCACATGCAGACTGTTTGTTAACACATTTTGAATCCATCTAATTTCTCTCATTTATGGTGTGATTTCATACTTTATTGAATACTTTATCACTTATTCTTTTACATTTTATATGATGTACAGGTAACTGCCAAAATGAAGGCAAGATTTTGGTAACCCGACGGGGGGATGCTCAAATGGCCTTGGCCTGGGCTAGAAGAGTCCTAGCTGGGTGGGGTTGTGCTCGTTGGAAAGGGCTGGGCATATCTGCCAGTTCCGGCTGTGGTATGTCCTGACAGACACTCATGGTAATGCACCCGTTTAAAGGATCCCTCATTTACTCAAGTGTTGCCTTTATTTTGGAAGTTACCTGTACTTCATGGCTGACTGATTTGTTTAAGTTTTTCTTCCATTTACAAGCACTGTACTTTAAATTTTTTTATCAATATTCGGGTCTGTACATACTATACTCACATTATAAAGGCCAAAACACCAATGGCCCAGATGTCTGTCTCAGGTCCCACCCCTTGCCCGTCCAAAATTTCAGGAGCTTTGGGAAGGACGATATAAACTGGCAAGCATAACAGACAAATAAAGCACATTCTTCATAACACTCATCACCAGTTTGTTTGGCAGGTGTCATAATGATTCATCCTAGGCAACAACAAAAACATATACATCTAAGCATCTGAAAGTATCTGAGTACATTTCTTTCGTGCTTTTTTGGCAAAACTACACCTATTATAGAAAAGCATAACACTTAGCAACTCCAGTTTCATGAATGTAATTTGGGTCAATAGGTGTTGAACATCAAAAGTATTTTCAGATCATCATCAACATCAGTGTTATCATAAGATTTGATTTATGGGAGTAAATATACAAAAAAAACATGTACAAACACACAATCCAAGTATGAACTTCCACAGACCTCTCTGATTCATCCAACAGCATTCAAGTCCAACAGCATATTTTTCTTCTGTGTGATTGTAAACACCAGATATGTCTCCACAAAATATCTGAATTTGGCTCGAAAAATAAAAGTCTGAAATAGGAGCATCAAGTTCCTGCTCTGTACGTAACCCACGGAGTCCAACAATATTAGAGAAATAAAGTAAATGAATAAGTCTGAAATGAATGCAACATTGTATTTACTCAAACATGATTTCTCAACAACAAAATTGAATTAATCTGTAGTAAGTATCTCTGTAAATTAGAAATGCTTATAGTGTGCTGTTGATTAGACACAGCACAAAGTGTTATGTTATATTCCTCAATTTATCAGCCAATTTACATTGAACCATCTTTTTCATTTATTTGTTTAGCTATGTAATTTATTTAGCTTTGTCCATTTTTGGGACATATGTAGGGGTTTAATTAGAAACGTTTTCCGTTTCTGGACAATTTTTGTGTGCATGTCACACTTTTACTTTTATGCAGTACCATATTTATGCTCATATATGTACACTACCGGTCAAAAGTTTTAGAGTACCCTAGGGCTCGATCTTAGGCCCCACACTCTTTTCTATATATATAAACAATATTGCTTCCTCTGCTGTAGACTCATCCATCCACCTTTATGCTGACGACACAGTCCTTTATGCCATTGGTCCCTCTCCAGATGCAGTACTTGCATTACTTCAGGATAGCTTCCTTAAGGTCCAACAGGCTTTCTCCACCCTAAGCCTCCTGCTAAACACCACCAAGACCAAGGTCATGTGGTTCGGTAGGAAGGGTTCTGTACCCCTTCCAGCCCAAGATATCACTACCCTCGATGGGGCTATCCTAGACCAGGTCACTGAATACAAATACCTGGGTATCTGGCTAGACAGCACTCTATCCTTCTCACATCATATCAGCAGGTTACAGTCTAAGGTCAAATCCAAACTTGGTTTCTTGTACCGAATGCGCTCCACTTTCACTCCCTCTGCTAAACTAACTCTTGTTCAAATGACCATCCTTCCCATGTTAGATTATGGCGACGTTGTTTATAGGTCGGCATGTAAGGGCGCACTCCAAAAGCTTGATGTCCTCTATCACTCTGCTATCCGTTTTGCTACAAATGCCCCTTTCAAAACACACCACTGCACTCTTTATTCCTCTGTCAACTGGCCATCCTTACACACCCGTCGTAATATTCACTGGTTCATGCTCATCTACAAATCCCTCCTTGGTCTGTCTCCCCCCTATCTGTGTCACTTGCTGCAAACTACAGCTGCTGTATACAACACCCGTTCTGCTCACCATATTCTGCTCAGAATCCCCCAAACATATACTGCACTTGGTCTGTCGTCATTCCGGGCTGCTGCAGCCAGAGATTGGAACAATTTGCAACAAACACTAAAACTGGACAATTTTATCCCAAAGTCAGTTTTCAAAAACTCTATTATGGACATTTTCACTGATACATGCTGCTGTTTCCCAACCCTCTAATATTCCCTAACCCCTGTCTGTTGCCTGCCTACTGTTGTCCCATGCATGCTTATGCGCTCCTGCTGCTGCTGTTTGTTTTGCCTGTCTGTCTTAATGCCTGTCCTGTGTATGCTACTCTTGTTCTGTTGCTGTTCTTTGTTCTTTTATTATTTTGCCTGATCATGTTTGTAAGTAGAGTAGTTGGAAATGTTTGGATGTGTGCTGCTGTCTTTTAACTTAACTTTTAACATTCCCTTTTAGCCCCTTTTCCCTTCCCTCAAGAGGCTTTGCCTTTTGCCAGGCCGCCATTGTAAATAAGAATTTGTTCTTAATGGCTTGCCTGGTTAAATAAAGGTTAAATAAATAAAAAATAAAAAATAAAAATTTTCCAGATTTGACTGAAATTTAGGTTTAGGTTACCAAAATGGTAAATTTCAGAGTTATAAAAAAAGGCCCTTTTCAGGGAACAAGTAATGGGTTAACAACTTACAGCTGTTCTGCAGCAATGAAAGTAAATTAAGACTTGAAAATTGATGCAAACAATTCCTACAGGTGTCCCAACTTTTGTTGATTACTTACAAACCCTCTGTATAAAAGCAGTGTTGGAACAGACTGCATTACTACACCCACCATTATTTGGACAATATTGCACTGCAGGAAGTAGTATATTGCTATCATAATGGCAAGAAAAAGGCAATTAACAAAGGAAGACAGACCATTATAAGCCTTAAAAGTGTAGGTCTTTCCTTGCAAAGAAATTGCAAAGAAGGCCAAGGTGTCAGCGAATACAGTTTCCTACACCATCAAAAGGCACTTGGAAACTGGAGGAAACTCTTGACAGGAAGAGGTCTGGCAGACCCAAAGCCACAACAAACTCAGAAGATACGTTTCTGAAAGTCAACTGCTTGCGTGATAGGTGGCTCACAGGACAACAGCTTAAAGCACAGCTTAACACTGGTCGAAGTAAGGAAGTCTCAGTTTCAACTGTGAAGAGAAGATTTCGAGCTGCAGGTTTGACAGGTCCGAGTGGCATTAAGAAAGCCATTGCTAAGATGGCAAAATAAGAAAAAGAGGACTACTGAAGACTGGAAGAAGGTCTTATGGACGGATGAATCAAAAATTGAAATCTTCGATTAATCACGCAGGATTTTTGTATGCCGTCAAGTAGGCGAGATGGTTCCTCAGTGTGTGACACCAACTACCAAACATGGAGGACGAAGCGTGATGGTCTGGGGCTCTTTTTGCTGGTAGCACCCTGAACCAAAAGGGCTACCACAGCATTTAGCAGCGCCATGCAATACCCTCTGGTCTATGCCTAGTTGGTCAGGGGTTCATCCTACACCAAGATAATGACCCAAAACATACCTCCAGGCTATGTCAGAACTACCTTAGAAGAAAAGAACAAGACAGTAGGCTTCAAATTATGGAATAGCCAGCAGTCTCCAGACTTAAACCCCATCGAGTTGGTTTGGGACGAACTGGACAGAACGGTGAAAGCAAAGCAACCTACAAGTGCAACACATTTGTGGGAATTTCTGCAATGGTGTTGGGAAGAACTTTACAAACAATATTTGATTTCCATTGTAGAAAGAATGCCACGAGTGTGTTCGGCTGTTATATCTGCAAAAGGTTGCTACTTTAATGAGTAAAAAATGTAGATTAAATTTTGTTAAACAAAACCATTCTATGATTTATTTTTTATCTCCAATTGTTTATTTGTTCTATGCTTTAATTTCAGAGTACATTGAAACATTAAACTGCATAAATTTCAATAAAAACTGGAAAAATTGAGGTGTTCTTTTGACTGACAGTGTACATTTTTTATCAAAATAACATGTTCAAATTATTGTTATTAAGAGGTTATTTGCTTTATATTAGAGGTTATATCCTTTAACACAGGGGTACTCAAACCTTTTTATTAAAGGTCTACTTATGAATTTTAAACAAAGTCAGAGGTCCAGAACAATGCCAGCTAAACGCACTGACATCAATCAAAGCCAAGCCACTCTAAGTGAGGCTTCAGTCGCTCTCTCTTGCAGTTTCATAGATTTGACAAAGATTCTGTTTGTGGCTTGATATGATGATTTCAATTGAGTGAGTTTTGCAGTCATCACCTCTGTGTTCTGGGGATACTGCTGCTCAAAATTACTATGCTTCACTTCATAGTGGCGTTTCACATTACCACTCTTTATGATGGCCACGGTCTCAGTACAAATCAAGCACATCTGTTTGACGCTGGATTGTGGGAGAATGAACGTATATTTCTCTGTCCATTCCTCTTTTAATTCTCGGTTATCTTGGTTATCTCGGTTCCTTTTCTTTGAGAACAACATTTTGCTGCTAGCATGTGCAATAACGTTAGCAGGTCACTGACAACTCGTTGTCAATGGCAATGACATTACCAGAGTGAATGCACACACAGAAACAGAGGCACTGACGACAAGCGTGCACACACATAAGCGGCTTTGTGAAAGTGAAAGTCTACGATGGTTAATGCTTTGACTCGTGGTCTGCAATGCGTTTCAGCTGCAAATATCTGAATGTTCAATCACACTAGCAACGCGTTGCGTGCTTTTGAATATGAGAAGGAAAAATATTCCAACATAAAGTCTAATTTGACACTGGGTCCGGATTGATTTGGAGTTTGGTATGGATCTGGACCTTGGTCCGGACTTTGAGAAGCCCTGCTTTAACATGCTACTTAAGCTGTGTTACTTTAAATTCTAAAACTTTTGCCAACTTTGGATCATGGAACCCCTCCCACTTACCAGTCACATCAAGGCTCATTGGGGGTTTCATCATTGTCATGGTAAAATGGCGTAGTTCAGGCTTTCATGTTACACAATTGCAGTCATAGCTCTCTGCTAGTCAAAGAGGTCACCATGACAACAGAGGAGATTAGACTATGGTTGTCAAGTAACTGCCAAAATAAAGGAAACACAAGTAAATTAAGGGTTCTGATGTCTCTGTTATGGTATGGGGTGCATTTTCCTGGCATGGTTTAGATACACTCAACCCCCACTCAACAAGGGAAAGGTAAATACCAACAGTGGTGGCCCGTCAGGGCCTGCAAGGCCTTCTCTGCTGGCCTAAAAAATATCTGAATCACAGACTGATGTTAATTATATTTTGTCCATGAATAATTATTAAATAATTCCAAATGGTCTGTTCGCTTCCTTTCATAGCTGTTCCCCTGGTTGCGCTGCATCCAGACGTGTATTTTCATATTAAAGCATTTAACCAATCACATTTCAGCCATCATTTGTTGCCAGGGTCAAATAAATCTGCCTGGAGGCCTTCACAATCAGTTCTGCAGGCCCTGTAGCATAAAATAAGTGTTGATCAAACTGTTGCTTCAACCAATCAGATTTTGAGTTGGGGACATGAAGGCCTTCTAGAAGGCCTAGGTAACGTCAGTGTATTCACACCCTTTGATTGGATAGTCAGAGAATGTCTGACTATGATGTAATGTGATTGGTTAAATGCTTTAATATGAAAATACACGTCTGGAAGCAGCGCAACCAGGGGAACAGCTATGAAAGGAAGCGAACAGACCATTTGGAATTATTTAATAAGTATTCATGGACAAAATATAATTAACATCAGTCTGTGATTCAGACATTTGAGCGGACATTTTCAGCCCTAAAGCGAATTAAAACTTATGCCAGAAATACGACAGGGCAGGCTTGACTTTCAGCATTAGCTTCGATGGCGATAGAAAAGGACTTCTTGATGGAACTGAAACACACGGATAATCTGTACGACAGATTAATTGAACTCTTTTTGAGGAAAGAAAGGGGGATGGATTTTGTGTACAAATAATAAGGATTTTTGGTGAGTAAAATGTTGCTATTTTCCTAAATAATATTGCAATTTTATGAGGTTATTATTATTGATGCTTTTTTATGTGTGTCGCAGCTGTAGCACCCCGGGTTTGTTTCTTCAGTAAAGGCATTTATTCTGGATACACGAGTTATCTATCTGTGATGCAACGGCAACGGGTGTCTGTTCGGTTTGTTTTTGCACTTTGTTTATTTATCTTTCTTCAGTCATGTGTCATGAGAGAGAATGACAGCGATAGAGACGAGAGAGAATGACAGCGATAGTTAGAAGCGTGAGATAATTAGTGATTAGTAGCCTAGTGTTAGTAACTTAATCTAAATCCCTAATGTTAGTAGATTAGTTGGTTAGTACTATATACATCTAACTAATATATACAAAGTGTAATTAGAAAGTAAGAAGGAAGTAAAACGAGATTAGAAACGAAGACGGAAAAACCGAAACATAGAATTTCCCGAAGTGCATGACAGAACGGCAATGAAACATGACTGAAGAAAGATAAATAAACAAAGTGCAAAAACAAACCGAACAGACACTCAAAACATAACAATAAGATGGCTTTTATAGCCATAAAATAGTTATTGAGGGGTGGATTGATTCAGACGGAGCACTACTGAAGGCCTAGGTGTGAAATGCACGGCCCGCCACTGAATACCAATAAATACATAGCAAGTCACAAGTAACCAAATATTCTAGATATTGGAGCTAATGTTATGCATCCTTTACCTAAAACTTGGCTAGCTGTAATGAGCTGTAATTATGGTTTATATATGCTTGGTTGTTCACCTAGAAGCTAGTGAATTTAAGAGATGGCAGTTCGTCCAATTTGCGCAGCACAAGTTAATTCCAACCCTGCCCCCACCTTGTGGCTGTCTACTGGCTGTCCCCAAAGCTTTTTCCTCATTGAATTATAAACAGTATAAACATATTTACCTGTGTTATGAAAGTAAAATGAATACCTATTCCTACAGTATATTACAGCATTTTTTCTATTGCAAATGATGAAGAAATACAAAACAATAGTGGTGTTACAAAATCTAGCCTAGGTAAGAAAACATGATGAAATCAGAAAAAGAGCAAAAGTAGACAATGTTTTTGTTTTTGTTTTTGCCATATACAGTATCCTGTGCGTAATTTCCAATGTACTTTGCATGTTTCTGTGTGATGTGCATAATGAATATAAGGAAATCGAAAAGCAAATAAGAGTAATTTGTTGATTATATTGGCATGTTAGTTGTGGTCATGTTGTGCTGGAAAATGTGCCTTTGTGCAAATGTGCAGTTCCATTTTTCATTTGTGAAATACTCCCCCGTTTCCTACACACAGTCAGCACAAACAGAAATCTTTGTCATCATCTGTTTGTTGACTGTTATATTGCATTGTATTCTCTCCTCCCCTTGCCCATCAGACTAATAGTCATGTTTAGCAGAACACAATACGTTTATTTGTTTCTGATTTTCTCCTGTTTTTTCTCCCAGTTTGGTAGCCAATTACTCCTGCTAATCTCTGGTCAATCCCTCCCTTGTAGTTCGCTGCCGTAGCCCTGTGACTGGCAGTGATAAAGGCGAAGTATGATCTCCTCTCAGATGGCACATGCTGTCGACTGTATCTCCGGCACCCCAGAGCCACTCCTGTGCTCAGTGAACATCTTGTCGACTTCCCTCCCCCCTCCCTGGGGCGGACAGCTAATTGCCGCCCCCGGGGGCACTCCCGGCCAGAGCCGACCCTGGTCGCCGTGGCCAGCGTTGGACTTTGAAACCACTAGGCCACGTGGGAGGCCCTACAATACCCATTTATGAACAGTGAGTAGCTACCGGTCAGCTATTAGGCGGGAGTGCCGGCTCTGCCACAAGAAGACACCTATCAAGTTCATGTCCTGTGACGGAGACTGCTTTAATGGCTGGCACAACCAAAATAACCTATAGCTTTCCTGTGTTGCCTGACTAAAGAACACTAACTCACACTGTAAATAGTTTTGTGCAATGATGGCAGACAATTGCAAGAAGTGCAATTTTGTCTTGACTAAACAAATGTATTATATTATTTATATATTATTGTGACACTGGGAGAGGTGGAGGGAGGAGTAGAGAGGGCTGCGCCTCCCTTTTGGCTGCTGCCAGGTGTTCCTGTTCCCTCCCACAGCCTGGAGAGGACTATAGGGCCTTGGACAGCAGCGGCCTCACTTACAGGCAGGCTCACCTGAGGCTAATGAGCAATCAACTCAGCTGTGAGCCATTGCCTTCATTAGGCCATTATAAAAGCACAGCCTGCCATGCTTGATGAGAGAGTTTTTGGGGCATGGAGGCAGAAGTGCTGGTTTTTGTTGCTGTTTCCATCGATTGCATAGTTTTTGGATTTACTGCTTTATCTTCCTGTTTTGTTTTAATTGTTTTGTAAAAAGGTAATAAATTGGCCTATTGGAACTCAATTTTTGTTAGGTCTTTCATCCACTCACAACCTGGCATAGTGGCCACTCCTGCCACCTTGCTACAATTATATATTATAATAATTATACATTATATTGGTGCAATATTTTGATATATATTATTTAACTAATTTTGAAAACTGATGCATTTAAAAAAAAGTTGATAATAATAAATGCTTGTTGGTTACTTTTTTGCCATTGTGTTATGCAGGGTGTCATGGAGGACAAGCAGGTGCTGTTTGTTGTCTTGAATTGCAGCCCTTTTCATACATTGTCCCCCCATTTTAAGGGACCAAAAGTAATTGGACAGTTGGCTGCTCAGCTGTTTCTTGGACAGGTGTGTTTAGTTTCTTGGACAGGTGTGTTTTAGCTAACAAAACATCTAGAGTTGATTCTAGGTGTGACATTTCCATTTGTCTGTTGTTGTCTCTCAACATGAGGACCAAAGAAGTGTCAATGCCAGTAAAGCAGGCTATCATGAGGCTGAAAAATCTGAATAAATCAATCAGAGACACAGCCAAAACATGTGTCAAAACCAACTGTTTGGCACATTGTTAAGATGCAGGAACACACTGGTGAGCTCAGAAATTGCAAACAACCTAGTAGACCACGGAAGACCAGTGTAGTGGATGAAGGAAGAATACTTGGAATGGTGAAGAAAAACCCCTTTTCAACTGTTGAACAGATCAAGAACACTCTCCAGGATGTAGGTGTTGATGTGTCGAAGACTACCATCAAGAGAAGACTACACCAGCATAACCTCAGAGGGTTCACCACAAGATGCAAACCCCTGGCAAGCCTTGTGACTAGAACGACCATGTTGCAGTTTGCAAAAAAGCACACAAAAAAACCTGTTCTGGAACAAAGTGCTATGGACAGATGAGACAAAGATCAAAGACCAAAAAGTGGCTCTTGACTGGCCAAGTCAATCACCCGACCTCAATCCAATTGAGCATGTGCTTCACACAGACCAGATTGAAGGCAAAAAGCCCCTGAAAAAAGCAAGAACTGAAGATGGCTGCAGTACAGGTCTGGCAGAGCATCACCAGGGAAGATACCAAGCATCTGGTGATGTCTATGGGTTGCAGACTTCAGGCAGTCATCGATGGCAAAAGATTTGCAACTAAATATGAAATATGATAACTTTATTTAAGTTTATGTTAATTTATGCAATTACTTTTGGTGCCCTAAAATGGGGGGACTAGGTATTATTAATATTAATGGCTGCAATTCCTACACGGTTCATCCGATATGGATGTAAATACCCTTAAATTAAAGGTGACGGTCTGCTCTTTAACCTCATAGTTTGTTTCATGTCCAAATACTTATGGACTGCACTGTATTATTTACATTGTCAGGCATGGAATTTGGCAGTGATTACCTCTTTTAGTTTCTTTTACAGAGCATTAATTATTATAAAGTAACACATAATTAATCAATTTTAAGTACATATAGTCTTATTGTTTAATAGAAATGAATCAACTCTAAGTCCTGCTTTCCTCTGAAAATAACCTATTTGGTTGTTGATTTAAAAAAAAAAGATTGATTAAATCCTCAGCAGACTGCCAAGTGGTAAGTACATTGTTTGAAGTGAAGACCAAAATAGTTACAGTACCGTAGCAGGTATCAAAGCATTGTGTGTTGGAAGACTTGTCAGTACATAGGTCAGGATAATGGTCGAGGTGCTCGTGTGATTTTTTCCGTTCTTCCGCCACCTCCTTCCAGTATATGAAGGAAGAAATTGCAGTGACAGTCCTATCCAAAGTCTCAAAGAAAGTTAAATTTCTATATCGATACACACGTGATCTAAACCTAAAAGTTAAAAAATTATTAGTTGCATCTCTAATCCAGTGTCATTTTGATTATGCTTGTTCTGCATGGTATAGCGGTCTTTCCCAAAAACTCAAAAATAAACTGCAGGTTGCACAGAACAATGTGTGTAGATACGTGTTAAACGCCCCTCTCAGGACACATATAGGACCGATAGAAAGAGAAGAAGTAGGATTATTACCAGTAGATAAAAGAGTAAAACAACTAAAGCTAAACCACATGTATAACATTGTTAACGACAGGGCCCCTGAATATATGAAAGGTCATGTGGTTATGGTAAGATTGAAGCTACACGATCATAACACCAGGGCTAGCATTATGTCTTGCAGTGTTCCTAAAGTTAGGAGTAAGATAGCAAGAAGCTCATTTTTCTACACTTTGGAATGAACTACCTCTGGTCAAACTAAAAGCATTTTTAAATCTAGGTAAAGGCTCAACTATGGGAAGAGCAAATGGCTCAGCAGCCATAGGGCAGGAAATCAGATTCCAGAGCTAAAGTTAGGAGTAAGATAGCAAGAAGCTCATTTTTCTACACAGGTTTTGTACTTTGGAATGAACTACCTCTGCCTACCAAGCAAAGTCAAACTAAAAGCATTTTTAAATCTAAAGGCTCAACTATGGGAAGAGCAAATGGCTCAGCAGTAGGGCAGGAAATCAGATTCCAGAGCTAGAGTAGACAGGGGGGACTAAAATTCTAGTTCTTCCTAGTAGGCTATATGTGTTGTGTTTTTATGCTTTTATGCTTTTATGTTATTTATGTTTTTTATGTGTGTTATGTCTTCCATCGAGGACCACCTTGGAAATAAGTGTTTTAATTAATGCTTTTAGGTGATATCCTCAGGAATACGAATGGGTCATGATTATTGTTTTTATGATGTGTTTTGTAATTTCCAAATCAAAATCAAAATCAAAATCAAAATCAAAATGGACTTCATTCGGCTACTCCACAAACAGGACGCCAAGACAATCTGCTGCTCTGATCTCCTGGGTTTCGGCACCACTTTGTCACACATAGTTTTTGGGGTTTAATATGTATGAAGGCTGAAGGCAGAACTACGCCGCATGCCAAAAGTGAATGTGGCACAGACTGAGTGTGGACCTGGTGTAACACAGGCTAATTAAAGCATAGTTTTATGTTTTTTGTCTATTTTCTCAGATTTCTATATGGATACATTTCCTCTAAAATGCTGGATATATAGCTTT
This sequence comes from Aldrovandia affinis, assembly GCA_029706075.1. NCBI lineage: Eukaryota > Metazoa > Chordata > Actinopteri > Notacanthiformes > Halosauridae > Aldrovandia > Aldrovandia affinis. Next base: position 2,438,608 of record JAINUG010000059.1, read on the forward strand.
ATTTTAAATTGTATCATTATATTACTGTGTGTGCCTATTTCATAGGATAGTGCCTGGGATATATTCACCTTGTTTACATCCTTTTAAATATCATGTTTGTAAGTCAAAGTTTGTAAATGTAAAAATAAATGTGGTAAATTTAACAATGTATTATTAACAACCTCTCATAACCAGAACAACAAAAAGGTATGGAAGTGGGAAAAATAAGTCCTGTCCTAACCTTTGCTGTCTTTTGTTTCCTGTATGTGCTCCACAGAGAGGGTCTGGCCAGGGGTGAAGGTCTGCGCTGAGCCCAGGTCCACTATCTTCAGCAGGTTGTGGTCTGTCACAAGCATGTTGTCAGACTTCAGGTCCAAGTGCACAATGCTGTTGCAGTGCAGGTAGTCCACAGCACTCAAAATCTGTTGCAGCAGCTCGCTCACATGGATCTCTGCATATAGGTCCCTGCAGAGCCAAGAGGGAGTAGCCAATCAAATTAGGAATTCGTTTTCCACATTTCACAGTGAAATCAATTTACATTTGGGTGATCTGTAATCTGAGGAATCAAATTCTTCATATTTACAGTTTTGTGCAGTCTATATTTCAAACTTCATCCAGTTTATTTCGGGTGGTAAGATACAAGCTTGTCAGTTAATGGCATAAATATAGACATATTTGGAATTTGCAATATTCCGAATGAGCTCTGCACCTAAACATAGTCTCTGTGTATACAACATTGCTTTAAAGAAGCACAGACTTCCTTGGCAGCTGTAATGACCAGTGTACAAAGGACAAGGAGATATCTAGCAGGCATATATATATACACCCCGGGTGATCCCTTCATGGTGGCACCATTTTACCGACTGGCCCTGTATCTGTCACTCTTGTCCACCATGTCATTTTCCATGACATATTGTGGCGTCTCTTGGGGCTGGGCGACATGCATGGACCTTTGCAGAGGACGTAGGCAGTTACATAACCCAGAGGAGGCAGTAATACAAACAACACAATAATTTTGACAAACACAAAAAGGGTGAGGTCTTCGGGGGAATTCAAACACAAAGTCCACAATCCTTACTCCTTATCAATGTCCGTAATCCAAGTCCAAGTCCAGTTCAATTGGACTTTTATTTTGGACTTTCAATTGGACAAATTATCTTCCAAACAATTCTCTCCAACACTCTCCACAGCCACCAACCCACTCCTTCCCAGTGTAACACAAACAAGTCCCTTAAATAAGCCTCCAAATGGCCTTCTGCTGTCCGTAGTCCAAATCGCTTGACTTTGTTCAGGTGCAGGACTGCGGGGTGTTGGGAACCATAGTTCTTTTGTTTCCTCCAGTGGCTCCCAAGAATTAAAGGGCCAGGCAGACATTTTCTCATCCTGCCCCTTGAGATACCACAATATGTTAATGTATTACTTTATTGGAAGAAAAATTCAGCTGCTGTCACTAATCCACACAAGCAGTTCTCTACCTTCTTCTCCTTTCTGATCCCCCTCCTCTTCCTTTCGCAAGCAGATGAGTTTGTGGTGTTTATCAAGGATAAACGTTGCTGACATTCATTCTATTCAATCCCTTCATTGCAATACTCCCTCATCTCCCTCTTATCCCCCCTGCCCTGGATTTAGCTTCTCCCTTCAAATTTTTTAGGTCTTTTTGTTTTAGGTTTGATTTATAAAACATTTGTAAAAAACAGACCTGACTACATGTTCAAACCATTCTTTGGGGCTGTGCAGCTGTATTGCAGGTATGAGACACACATTTTACTGATCTCTCAAGAAGTGTTTTATTTGATTAGCATAAAGCCTGGGATTCAATGAAATGCGCTTAGTCAGGGCATATGCAATCAAATTAAACCAAAATAAACCTTTTATAATAAATTCAGTTTTTCTCACCGTAGTGAGATAGGAAAGAAGTTCAGAGGTTCTAGGCAATGAAAATTAGTTTTCATTGAGTGATTGACACCATAGGTTTTATTTGATGGATCAGGCAGTAATAAACATAAATGACATGCGGAAAGTGCCTGGGTTGCGCATTTCAGCATGCTAAATCCAAATGACTTCAGGTGTTGCGTGGAACTTTTTCCTAATAATTTAATTTCTTATCCTTCTGCACCTGAGGTCATTACACATTTTGGATGTGCGAATGGTCCTACATTTTGGAGCATGCTAATTCCATCCAGGTTTTTTTTAAACATTTTTATTCTAGTGTTATAAATGCGTAAATTTTTGTCCAACACCGGTCTTCTGAAGAGAGCGAGTCTCTTCCTATCCTAGTTAAAAACCCATGAGAACATAAATCTTAGCTGTCGTTCCACCAATTACAGCCTTCCTTTTCCCTCCTCTTTGATAAAGGATGACAGTGACCAGAAATCTTTGGTCCCCCGTGAGTGGCGATCCCGCTATACATGTGTGCAGCACCGGCAGAAAGCAAAGTAACATCACGTATGCTGTTGTATTAATGATCTGCCGATTATTACCAACAATGCAGTGAACACTAAATAGCCAGCGACAAACAACATGAAAAAAACATGTTTACTAACTTATGCTACCTAGCTATACACTCGTTGTAGTCCTAGCTAGCATGGCTGCGGCACTGAAGTGCTCCATCGAATATGGTACTCTCACAGAATAACACAGCTGGCTTACGATACACACTAGTCATACCCAGACGACCAACTACTCCTAAACTGATAGTAAACACAGGCAATATTGCTACTTGTTGTGGATGACATTGACATTGATTCCATTAATTTCCCCCCCAAAATAATGTTCCATAGGGGACTTGTTATGTTCAAGAACAAGGAGACTGAAGCTAGCTTTTAGACGAGAGCCGTGTTTTCTCAGTCTTTCACATTTTCCCAATTGCAACACTTCCACATTTCACTACGGTTGCTCTCCAAGCCCACAAACTACTATGTCACAGAGTAACAACATAACAGAATAACAACCAACAGTGAACACAACAGGGCTGTTCAAAAGTTTCCCTTAGTTGACAGGTGCACTTGTTTACATGTTCACTATCGAACAGCCTGCAACTTGAACGCAATTTGAACCGATTAAAAATGTTTCAATTGTTGCTACATGTGGATTTTGTGTGTGTTTTCTGTTTACACTGTTAACATGAGGGTACATCAAACCACCTCAGTATGCCTATAATATTACACATTTGTGCAGGATCACTGTGTATTCAACCCCCCCGCCAAGCTGTCAACTGTAACTCCGGTACACACAGAGCTCCTGCTGGCTTCCCTCCCCCCTCCCTTGGGGCAGACAGCCAATCGCCGCCCCAGAACGGGACTCCTGGCGGGCGACTCCACTGGGCAATTTGCACTCCTGGCGAGTGCCTTTACCGTTACATCAACTGAGGACCTGTGTGTATTAACCTTGACAGATTTTTTTGCAACAAGCTTCTGTTCCTCAATGTTTTTGACAGGCATTTTGAACTCTATATTAAAATCTGCATTTTTTATTTGCCATTTTAATGAGATGAGATGTTGTATGACAGTGATATATATGGGTTTTTTTCTGAAGGTTGTCCGTTGGTGCTTATGCTTAAGAAGAAGGAGTCCATACATCCATCCATCCATCCATCTTCTACCGCTTCTCCGTTTCGGGTCGCGGGGGCAGCGTCCTAAGCAGGGAGACCCAGACTTCCCTCTCCCCGGCCACTTCGTCCAGCTCTTCCGGGGGAATCCCGAGGCGTTCCCAGGCCAGCCGAGAGACATAGTCTCTCCAGCGTGTCCTGGGTCTTCCCCGGGGCCTCCTCCCGGTGGGACGTGCCCGGAACACCTCACCAGGGAGGCGTCCAGGAGGCATCCTAACCAGATGCCCGAGCCACCTCATCTGGCTCCTCTCGAGGCGGAGGAGCAGCGGCTCTACTCTGAGCCCCTCCCGGATGACCGAGCTCCTCACCCTATCTCTAAGGGAGAGCCCAGACACCCTGCGGAGGAAACTCATTTCAGCCGCTTGTATTCGCGATCTCGTTCTTTCGGTCACTACCCACAACTCGTGACCATAGGTGAGGGTAGGAACATATTGTACTCTAATCAACTGGCTCAGGGTCTGTTTTGTTGTTTTCTTCATTGGTTAAAAATCATTAACAGGGCAATGATTTTTGATCTTGGACAAGTTGTTGAGAGCAGAATTTAATCTAGTTTTGGGAACTCAAAAAAATATATACTGTATATTTTTGGGGTAAGCTGGAAACCGGGACATTTCGGCATTTTTCACAATTTTGTCAGGACAGGGGATGTCATTGCCTAAAACTGGGACTGTCCCAGTAAAACCAGGATGTCATCCTACAGGGATGTCATCCTACAGAACTTTAAAAAGCAAAGGAATGCCTGCACACTATTCAATTTCTCCCACTGTGATTTAATGTGCTAGTCCAGACAACGTTTTCCACCAGAGTATGGTATCCGTCACCCTACAGAACTTGCCACCTGTCCTGTTTTTTGCTTCTGTGTCCAGGTGAAATTTTAAATTTGCAAAAATCTGGCATCTACAATGCAGTGTGAGTGTTGTAGAATGATTGGTTTCTGGAGGGAGACTTCCAGGAGGCTTTCATCTGCAACCGGTGTCAGCTTGTGAAGCATCTCAAGAGCAAGATTCTTGATCTCGAAGCCTAACTTTTACTGCACTGATCTTGTACGCTAACTTTGATTGTTCTCACCTTGTATTAATGCACATCTTGTAAGTCGCTCTGGATAAGAGCGTCTGCTAAATGCTTAAAATGTAAATGTAATGTAACTTGCTAGTCTCGACTGCCCTGCAGAATTTGTAGAGTTCCAGGAACTTATTAGCAGCATGCATATTAGTAGCCCTTTAGAAAGTTAGCATGCACGCCAAAGCATAATGTGAGTAGCGGTGGCTCGGCACAGTTATGCGTGGAGGGAAAGGACAATATAAGTGTGAGTAAGGCTCTGAAGTTCCTGTGTTTGAATGCTAGAAGCATTTTTTTAAAAAAATTGGAACTGGAGGCTGTCATGTTGAATGGGGGTTATGACATCGTTGGGATTATAGAAACATGGCTTGGTACAGCGGATGGGTATGAATATAATGTGGTGGGGTACTAATTGTTTAGGAAGGATAGAACTAATATAAGAGGAGGGGGAGTGGCCCTTTATGTGGAGACGATTTTAATGTGCAGGAAATTCCGGGTATTAACTCATTCATTCCTTGTGAGGACATCTGTATTAGATTACTGGGAGATCATGAAAAGGGTCTTTATATAGGAGTATGCTATAGATCACCAGCTTCAGACAGCAACATGAATACTATGTTCTATGGTAACATAAAACAAGCCTGTCAGGAGGGAGAGATATTAATAATGGGCAACTTCAGTTACCCCCCTATTAATTGGGAAGTAGTATCAGGTCAGGGGAAATATGAAGAGGAGTTTTTAGATGTGGTTAATGACTTGTTTTTGGTACAGTCTGTTACTTAGCCTACAAGAGGGAAATCAATACTGGATCTCATTTTGTGTAATAATCCTGATAGCATTTGTAGCACAGAGGTAGTAGAACCACTAGGGACAAGTGATCACAATGCAGTTACTTTTGATATTTTTAAGCCAGTTAAAAAGTTTAAGCCTCCTCTGACTCTTTTAACTTCAGACGAGCTGACTTTAATAAAATAAGAGAATTTAAGTCATGTAGATTTGGTAAAACTTCTAGATTGCATAACTGTGAATGAAAAATGTACTACATTTAAAAGGGTTATTGTAGATGTACAGTGTAAGTTCATCCCAAAAGTAAGGAAAAATAGGATGAAAAAAACAGTCAAACTGTCTCCACAGTGGATGACTAAATCTTTACGAGAGATCTTGAGGCAAAAGAAGCAACTATACAGAGTATATAAAAAGGAAAGCGCAAACAGAAACAAGGTAGATTATTCAGTTGTTTCAGAGTGGGTTCATAATTGGCTGCAAGGGGAAATACAAAGAGTCACAGTAGGTGTGGTCATATTTGACCTAGGTGCTGTGGGCTGTGGACTCCCGCAGGGATCGGTGCTGGGACCTTTGCTCTTCCTTATTTACATAAATGATCTTGATAGGTATGTTAGTAACAAAATAGTTAAATTTGCAGATGATACTAAACTTGGGGGTTTAGCAAACAGTTTGGAATCGACTAAAGTAATCCAAGATGATTTAAACAAAATCCAACAATGGGCAGAAACATGGCCGATGACATTAAATATTGCTTACATTTCTTTACATACAATCCATTTATACAGCTGGATATTTTACTGAAGCAATTCAGGTTAAGTACCTTGCTCAAGGGTACAACAGCAGTGCCCCACCTGGAAATTGAATCTGCAACCATTGAGTTACAAGCCCAGCTCCCTAACCATTACACTACACTCCCAGCCCAGTACTGGCAGTGTAGTGTAATGATGTATTTGATGCTTCAATCACTGTGGAAGGCTCCATAGTGTCTCTGTCCCAGTCTGCCAGGAGTCTTGGAGTGGCCCTGGACAACCAGCTGTGCTTCTCGGGCCACATTGTAGCGATCACTGGGACCTGCCGATTCTCCCTCCACAACATCCGAAGGATCCGACCGTTCCTCACCCAACAGGTCACACAACTCCTGGTCCAGGCTCTGGTGATCTCACATCTGGACTACTGAATCTCGGCTACTGGCCTGTGCCATCAAGCCACTGCAATTAGTCTGGTGGCTAGAGGTACTGCTCCCCCATACCTCCAGTCACTCATCACTCCCTACACCCCAGCCAGACCCCTCCGCCTCCTCTGGCAAACTGACTGTCCCATCCCTCCGGGTGCCTGGCAGCTGTTCCTCGCGGTCTCGTCTCTTCTCTGTCCTGACCCCTCGGTGGTGGAACGAAATTCCGCAATCGGTCAGGACCGCGGAATCACTTGCGATGTTCCGCAAGGGACTCAAAACCCACTTTTTCAGTCTCCACTACCACTGAATTCTGTACATCTAGCTAATTGCCATCACCACTGCCTACTTGCTCAACACCATGTATCCCTGCTTACTCCATTTATAAAAAATAATAAATAAATAAATTACTAACCTTTTCCTTCCCAGTGTTACAGGTATGGTACGCAGCTGCCTGCAATGATGTCTATTGCTGTATTACTGCACTGATCTCTTGCGCGAACTATGATTGTTCCTACCATGTATTTATGCACATCTTGTAAGTTGCTCTGGATAAGAGCATCTGCTAAATGATTAAAATGTAAAATGTAAAAATGTAGTGCATTTCAGAGTAAAGAATCCACCATGAGCAACAAGGAGCTTTCAAAAGAACTCCATGATAAAGCTGTGGAAAGGTACATATCAGTAAATTGATATAGAAAGATTACAAAGGCCTTAAATGTCCCTTGGAGCATGAGCAAGACCATAATTAAGAAGTGGAAGGTGCATGGTACAACCAGGACCTTACCTAGATCAGGCTGTCCGTCCAAGCTGGATGACCAAGCAAGAAGGAGACTGATCAGAGATCAGACTAATGTATCAAATGCTTTCTGTCTAATATTACCATCGCACAGAGATTTCCATACTAATTGTATTTTTTAATAAAACCTTTCAAGTACAGTAAGCAGGTTTAGGGTCAGATGGCCTAAAGCCTGCTTGAAATTCATAAAGCACTCATAAATAACTTTCTAAAACCTTTGATCTATTGAAAGATTTATGATGTGAGTAGCACATAATATTAGTAATAATAATAAAAATAATAATGTGCAATAATAATATGATAGCACAGTACACTGGAGAACAGACGGTTTGCACTTCCTATGGTGTTGATTTGTCTCTTACCTCTCAGCCAAGTTATGTAGAAGTTCATGGCCAGCACACAGCTCCTCAATCAACACTAGATAGCAGGGGGTGATGAAGGCAGCATGTAGCTGGACAATGTGGGGGTGGTCCAACCTTTTCAGTAGCTGGTATTCATGTAGCACCAACTGCTTTTGCTCTTGTTTGTAGGGGGTAATCTTTGCTGCAAACAGCTGCTTGCTCTGGTCATCCTGGCACTGCCTCACCACACTAAAACGTCCTCTGTAAGAATACAGTGTTAACCAGCCACATTCTCACATACAGTAGCAATTATGGTAATATTGACAAAATTACACATTTATAAAACATTTTCTTGTTTTGTGCATCAGCAAACTTCCTTAATTGAATCAATAAAAGGTACAATTGGCCACCAAAGTGGGATAAAAATGGGGGAAAAAATCTGAAATAAATTTGAAAATAGGGAAATAGTAGCTTAAAAGAGCTTTTCAGTGTTTTCTGTTTTCATCTTGCTGGAACTAGTCAGTCATGAAGCACAGCAGCTCAGCTAACTACATTCTAGCTAGCTAGCATAGCCACAGACACTGGCAATGAACAGCCATACTATGACAACTGCAAAGTGCAATAGTGGCAGTGGCTTAGCTGGCAGATTTCAATTACTTACAGTAGCTAGCTAGCCAAGGAATTGAACAATGCCGGAATCAAGCTAGCTTGTCTAGGTACATGTGTTAAAATCTTCTGTCACTGACAGATTTTCATCCTTTTATATTCACTGTTCATGCATTCATTTATATAGCTAGCAACTCTTGCTATCTAGTGAATGTTACTTTCAGAGATGGACAGTATTTCTGTTACATGTATTTCAAATACATATTTCAATACATTTTGGGTATTTTGTCATTTGCATTTGACAGACCAGAAAAAAATCATTATGTATTTTATAACAACGTACTTTAGAGAACAGTATTTTTGTATTTTCAAAAGGCTCAAAATACTATCAGCAATGAGTTAACTTCACCATACTTCCTCAAAGAAAGAAATGGTCATTCATTTCCTCCAAATAGGTATTTTAAAATAGAGAAACAGCAACTGAATAGAATGAAAAACAAAGAATGATAGGCTTACTACTTTCAATGATTCTTATATGTAGGCATAGTCCATTGCATTGGACGTGTCTGTGTCATGCATCTTCCCTGAAAAAGTTTGCCCCAAATTCAAGCAAGCCAGTAGCTACATGCCTGTCGTTAGCTTGACTGCCTCCCTCTAAGGTAATTGTTTTATTTGAGCTGCAATTCAGCTACACAGTTGATTGTGTAGTTAGCTAGCTCTGGGGAGAGGGAAATCAGGAGTTCATGCATAAATTATGTTGTTGTTTGTTGAATTGCTAAGCAAGGCTCCTCTGAAACTGAATAAATGAATAAAACTGAACTGAAGCTACCAACAGGTCACACTAAGTGTTTGGAAGGGGGGTTGGCTCACTCCCTCCTTAGTCCATGTATGATTAATTTATGATTTGGGGGAAGGTCCAGCACAAGCTAGGTTCAGACTAGAGGTATGATGGTATACCACGGTATTAAAATATGAAATCATAAACTTAACATAATACCATGATAGTAAATCACATGGCAAAATATATTTTCATGCAGGAAAAATATATTTCACCGTTACCCTACTAAAATGTCTAAATAACCCATATTAAATACTATAATGCTGGACCTGGGGTATCTGCTAATGTAATTTAATCCTACCACTTCTTTGGCTGTTCTTGCATTTTGTTTTGTTTACAACACAGTTTTTACTTTGAATTCAGAAAAAAAGATGGTGTTGTTGTTAAGAATGGATCTCCCATCTGTATAGAATATGGGGAACATGTAATGGCCAGAGGAGGGAACACATCAAACATTGCATTCCACCTGTGTTAGCATCATCCTTCACATTATGCCACAATGGAAACAACTGAATTTATTTGTACTTCATCAGGTGAACATGTGGCATTCTAATGGTTTATGTCCTTACTGTGGATGCTTGCCACTGCCATATTTTTATTGAATTTTTTTTTTGTATTTCATTTATGTTTTATATTGCATTCATGGCAATCTACTGAGTTAGTCATTAATTCAAGTTAAACAGCATTATGTCTACTCTGGAAAACCAGATGATATATTTGTATTTTTTTTCTCATCTTTTTGATGGAATGTTGAACATGAGGTGAGTCAGTGATTTCATTTAAGAGTTTTAACAGTTCTTACATGCTAGAAACCAGTCTGCTAATGATCAGTTAGACTTTGTCATGTCTCTTTTAAGAGGGACAGCTTTAGAAGAGGTACACCTGTGTGGTGATATAGAAACAGCCCAGATAAGTGACCTGTTCTACTACCTCAGAGAAGCATTCAGTGATAAGTGCTGTGCTCCTGTTACATCGTTTTTAACCCCCTGAAGTCCGTGCTAAGCTTAGAGGAGGTTTGTGATTTTGGCGTGGTCTGATATTTATCTCAATTTCATCAACTTAACACACACTTACTCCAAAGTGTTTGATATTTTTATTTGAAGGACAATCACAGCTACATTTATATGCCATCAATTGGTCAGTATCATATGCAGCTTGTAAATAGATCTACAAACACACAAGTTATAAAGAGTAAATTTTTCTGCCGTCACAAAAGTTGTGAAAGCACATACTAAACTATTGTGACGAATTGTTTTGCCAATGTGCGTTTGTTCCTCAAGGTCTTGGTTATGTAAGGATGTGAAAATAGTTTAGCACATATGAGATCTAAATAGCTAAAAACCTGTTTTTATCAGAACTGGTCACATTTATTTCAGGCTGTGGGAGGGCTATATGCTAATTTACTGAATATTCATGATCCACACCTGAAAGATCTGTCAGATGGGCCATCTCTCTCTCAAAGGCCATCAGACAAAGACATCTTGCAGAGTACGCATTTCTTGCGACCAACAGAAGCCAGTTTGCCAACATCCAGACATTGGCATTGGGCACAGGCACATGATCAAAAGTAGCCCGTTTTCTGGGTTTAAGATATTTATCTTTAAACGTCTGTAGGAAAACGAAAGCAAAATCAGTGTCTGCGAAGACACGGAAAGACATAAACAAAACAAAACAAAATAACCAACGATCAGGAACAAACAAAACGTATCCAAAATCTCGGAATAAACTAAACGCTGGGAATCTAAACAACAATAAGCACACAAACAAACAAGTTCTCGAGAGGCAAGAAACATTAATCACAATAGGTATTATCAAGCTAAGCTAGATAATGTCCAAGCGCCGAAACAGAATGCCAGCTGGTTAAATATCCTCCCGTTAATTATTTGCAGCAGTCCGCAATGATTCTCGTTGTTTCCGTATAGCGTCACAAGACGCGGAATTTATATATTTTCACAAGTATTTGAAAACATGGTAAATAAAATAAATATTAGCATACACCGTCTGTTGCTGGCAGATCGCAACCGTAAACACAGACAAGATGCGATATAATGTCGGGACATTGTTTACGTTGCGATTTCACACATGGCCCCACGCCCCTCTCCGAGACTAGCACCTAGTTACCATGTCAATAGAAGGGGACGGCAGTTCCAGGTAAAAAAGAGAGTAAAAGGCAAGGTTTACTTTTGGTCTAATTAACCTAATTTAAAAAATCTCATATTATTTGCCAGTGCTCAAATCTGAAAGTCACGATTCTAAGGTTTCTGTCAATGTTTTTGCCGCGTGTGTATGATAAAATCTAAGCGACGTTAGAAATAGTAATATACTTTTATTGCTGCTGGAAGCGTCGACCATCCCGTCGACTTCAGGGGGTTAAAGCCGTAAAAACAAGGAGAAGGGGAAGATATAAACAATATTTCACATGCCTTGTGACACGTCTTTAGTTCCGTATTGAAACAAACCCCTGATGCTGTTGGTAATGTTTGGTACTGCAAGATCTGTTCATAGTGGAAGTTAGAGACTTCTCTTTGGAGAAAACTCTATAAATATGTCAGAGACAAACCTGAATCTACCCTGATAGAAGTATTTATGTGAAGAAGCTTACATGTGGTCTTTGGAGGATTCTGCAGCCAATATGAAGATTGCAAAGAGTAAAAATGAATTTCTGAACATGTTGTGGGAGCAGAGCAGAGTGTACTGCTGTTAAATCTGGTGAGCAGAAGTCCGTCACTCTAGCAGATGTTCTTAGGGTATTTGCAGAGCAAGGTAAAGCCATCATTGATTTAACCCATGTAGTAAACGACCTTGCTACTCAGAGAGTGCGTTTTAGCAGTGTTACTGGACATAAGCCAAGGGGTCAGCTAAAGTTCAGAGATGACAGGACACCAATATGTTAAGTTTCAGACTAGATATTGCCCAATATTTGCACGTAGAAGTGATATATACCTGCCATAGATTCCTCCAACTCTAGTTCTCAGGGAAACAAGACACCCCAATTACGGTGAGTTGGGCAATTTGGGGCCGAATGTAGACTCAAACAAAGATGGCTCAATCAAGCTGTTATGACAAGTTATTGGAACATACTGTAGGAGTGTGGTGCCTGCAGTAACTCGTGTCTGATTTGACATTACACCATGAGGAATATTGATACAGATTGGTGAGAAACTTTCCAACATATGCAGAAGTGTAATGTTGTCAAGAAAGCAGCCACAGCCAGAGCAGCTGGTAAAGATATTGTGTATACCGGCAGGATCAGTAGTCGCTGATCAGATGTTGCAGATGTCACTGAGCATAGTTTTGACATGGTTAACATGTTCGACATACATGTTAATAATGATAGTGTTACGGGTGACCAAAGTTTGTATTTTATAGATTTTTAGTATATCCCTCCAATGTCATGTGTGTATGTTCATTATCTGTTGTCTGTCTTAAAGAAATCCTGTATTCTCAAAGGAATATTTGTTGTTGCGTCCCATCTTGGTTCACCATCCGGCTATTGAAGTGCGGGCGGTTTTTATGGGTTCGTAACAATAGTGACTCTAGGATTAGCTTTTGCAACTATTATTGACTGTTGGTTTTAGTAAAAATGTGTCTGAACCAATACACTGCCACAACCATACCTTAGATTTAGTGTTATCCAATGGTATCCGATGGTATCCGATGGTCGAGAATATAATTGTGTCTCCCCATAATCCTGTGATCGGATCACTTTTTGATTACTTTTGAAATTCAGGTAAATATTCCTAATAAATCGTAACCTAGATACTATTCCAGCCACTCTATTAATTAGTTGATGGCTTCAAAATGTATAATCATATTTCCCGAGTCGTTATTATCAAGTCAGGATCCAAACAGAGTTTTGTCAATTGATCATCTAACAGATGGGGTAAATCATATTTTACGGAATACACTTGATGCTGTTCCACCCCTCAAGAGGAAAAAACGCAGTCAGAAGAAACTTGCACTCTGGTTTACTGACCATACCCGTGCCCTTAAACAAGTTTCCCGGAAATTAGAATGCAGATGGAGATGGTGCTCTACAAATGTAGAGGTCTTTCGCTCTTCTTGGAAGGACAGCCTAATAGAATACAAACACGCTCTTACTACAGCTAGGTCATCCTACTTCTCAAAATTAATTGACCAGAATAAAAACAACCCAAGATTTCTATTTAACACGATAGTTAAACTGACAAAAAATCTGTACTCAGATTACAGCAGTTATCCTCCTAACTAATTGCAATGACTTCATGAAGTCGTTTACTGATAAGATTAAGACAATTGGGGCCTCCTGCCTGGTCTAGTTATTAAAGAGCTTTTGCCTGTGCTAGGCCAGCTAATGCTATATATTATAAATACATCCCTATTATTGGGTTGTGTACCTAAGTCTTTAAAAGTGGCAGTAACCAAGCCTCTTCTAAAGAAACCAAATCTTGATCCTGATAATCTGAAGAAGTATAGGCCCATTTCAAATCTTCCCTTTTTGTATTTTTTTTTTGAGAAGTCTGTAGCTCAACAATTAACTGCTTTCCTAAAAACAAATAATCTGTATGAAACACTATACAAAACCATAGCACTGAGATGGCACTTGTTAAAGTTGTGACTGATTTACAGTTAGCATCTGATTCTGGTTGTGTTTCTATTCTAGTGCTCCTTGGCCTAAGTGCTGATTTTGACACTACTGACCACCAAATTTACCTTTACATACTAGAAAACCTGGTTGATTTGCATGGACGGGCACTCTCATGGTTTAAATCAGGCTTGTATCTCTGATATAAAGAATTGGATGACAGTAAACTTCCTGCTTTTGAATTCAGATAAAACAGATATGATGGTCTTAGGCCCCAAAAAATTTAGGAATAAGTTGGATCCGCAGTTAAATGCAGGTGATTGCCTGGTTGCATCAAATCTAACTGTCAAGAACCTTGGTTTTATTATTGATCAGGATCTTGACGCTCATATTAAAAACACTTCCAGAGTGGCTTTCTTTCACGTAAGAAACATATCTAAAATTAGGCACTTTCCGTCATTAGAGGATGCAAAAACATTGATGCATGCTTTTGTCGCATCCAGGCTAGACTATCTGGCTGCTCTAGTAGCTCTCTTAAGAGTCTTCAACTAGTACAGAATACAGTGGCACATATTTTGACCAGATGTAAGAAATATGAGCACATTACTCCTGTGTTAGCATCACTACATTGGCTTCCTGTTAAATATTGGGCTGATTATAAATTACTGCTGCTAACTTTTGAAGCAGTGCATGGACTTATAGGGATTGTTCCCTATAAGCCGACACGACTGCTTTGTTCACAAGAAGCCGGCTATCTATTACTCCCTAGAATTTTGAAAAGCACAGCTGGTGGTAGAACCTTCTCTTATAGAGCTCCTTTGTTGTGGAACGGTTTACCAAAGCCTGTTAGGGATTCGGACACAGTTTACATTTTTAAGTCTTGATTAAAAACATATCTTTTCAGCCTAGCCTACTGCCAAACATAGTCTAGGTGTAGAGATGGAGAAGACCATGCCCTAGTGTAGGGGTCGGCAACCTGCGGCTCCGGAGCCGCATGCGGCTCTTTCAGCCTTATGTTGCGGCTCCGCGAGGTTTTGGAAAATAAATAATAAGTATCCAATTGAATCGGGCGCAAAATTGGGTGCAAACTTTTTTGGCGTAGCCCCCGGTCGACAGAAAATGCGGCTCCCAGTGTTTTCTTTTCCGTGGAAACCGGGTCCAAATGGCTCTTTGAGTGTTACGGGTTGCCGACCCCTGCCCTAGTGTCTTATGGACATCCTTGATCGGTTGTGGTTGGTTTGGAACTCCCTAATGGCTGCGTGTGCTCTCTGTCCCTCTCCTAATAGGTATGCTGCCATAACTTACACCTATTGGGGCTATATATATATTTCCTATGCTTGTGCTCCCCTCCACTCACATAATGCTACTGGATATAGCACTGCTTTTTTTCTGACTCCATGTTCTCTTCTCTGCCTCGGCCTCTGACTCAGGGGCACCCGCCCCTGAACCCTAGATCCTGTGAGTGTGAGCTGCCCCCATCAACCCTCGACCCCATGCCTACCCCAGTGCCTGCATCTGGAACCCCTTCACGTGGTTTAGCCTCCCCCACACCAACGACCTAACTCCGAGGCGCAAAGTCAGCCAGCCCTGAGTCACCTTTGGACTAGCCATGCTACGGTCTTTTTTGGACACACCCTGTGCTGGCCAGAAGAGAATGGGCTCCCCCCCTGGTCTGGTTCCTCCAAAGGTTTCTCCCTATCAAGAGAGTTTTTCCTTGCCACTATCGTGTTAGGCTTGCTTTTGGGGGGGTCTAGGCCTGGGCCTGCCTTTATTAAGCATTTTGTGACAATGCATTTGTGAAAGCACTATACAAATAAATTTGGTTTGATTTGATTTGATGTTGCTGGAACCGGTAAACAAGCCCGGTAAACAAGCCTGGTGGGCTTGTTGCCATTCCATCCATCCATCTTCTACCGCTGATCTGGGTCGGGTCGCGGGGGCAGCAGCCTAAGCAGGGAGACCCAGACTTCCCTCTCCCCGGCCACCTCGTCCAGCTCTTCTGGGGGAATCCCGAGGCGTTCCCAGGCCAGCCGACATAGTCTCTCCAGCGTGTCCTGGGTCTTCCCCGCGGCCTCCTCCCGGTGGGACGTGCCCGGAACACCTCACCAGGGAGGCGTCCAGGAGGCATCCTAACCAGGTGCCCGAGCCACCTCATCTGGCTCCTCTCGACGCGGAGGAGTAGCGGCTCTACTCTGAGTCCCTCCCGGATGACCGAGCTCCTCCCCTATCTCTAAGGGAGAGCCCAGACACCCTGCGGAGGAAACTCATTTCGGCCGCTTGTATTCGCGATCTCGTTCTTTCGGTCACTACCCACAACTCGTGACCATAGGTGAGGGTAGGAACATAGATCGACCGGTAAATCGAGAGCTTTGCCTTTAGGCTCAGCTCCCTCTTCACCACGACAGACCGATGCAGCGTCCGCATCACTGCCGACGCCGCACCAATCCGCCTGTCGATCTCCCGCTCCATCCTTCCATCACTCGTGAACAAGACCCCGAGATATTCAAACTCCTCCACTTGGGGCAGGATCTCCTCCCCGACCCGGAGAGTGCACTCCACCCTTTTCCGGCTGAGAACCATGGTCTTGGATTTGGAGGTGCTGATTCTCATCCCAGCCGCTTCACACTCGGCTGCGAACCGCTCCAGCGAGAGCTGAAGGTCACGGCCCGATGAAGCCAACAGGACCACATCATCTGCAAAGAGCAGTGACCCAATCCTCAGGTCACCGAACCGGACCCCCTCAACGCCCCAGCTGCGCCTAGATATTCTGTCCATAAAGGTTATGAACAGAACCGGTGACAAAGGGCAGCCCTGGCGGAGTCCAACCCTCACCGGGAACAAGTCCGACTTACTGCCGGCAATGCGGACCAAGCTCTGGCACCGGTCGTACAGGGACCGAATGGCCCGTATCAAGGGGCCCGGTACCCCATACTCCCGGAGCACCCCCCACAGGACTCCCCGAGGGACACGGTCGAAAGCCTTCTCCAAGTCCACAAAGCATGTGTAGACTGGTTGGGCAAACTCCCATGCACCCTCCAGGACCCCGCGGAGGGTGTAGAGCTGGTCCACAGTTCCACGACCAGGACGAAAACCACATTGCTCCTCCTGAATCCAAGGTTCAACCATCCGACGGACCCTCCTCTCCAGAACCCTTGAATAGACCTTACCAGGGAGGCTAAGGAGTGTGATCCCCCTGTAGTTGGAACACACCTTCCGGTCCCCCTTCTTGAAGAGGGGGACCACCACCCTGGTCTGCCAGTCCAGAGGCACTGCCCCCGATGTCCACGCGATGCTGCAGAGTCGTGTCAACCAAGACAGCCCCACAACATCCAGAGCCTTAAGGGACTCCGGGCGGATCTCATCCACCCCCGAGGCCCTGCCACCATGGAGCTTTTTAACCACCGCGGCGACCTCAGCCCCAGAGATAGGAGAGCCCACCCCCGAGTCCCCAGACCCTACTTCCTCACTGGAAGGCGTGTCGGTGGGATTGAGGAGGTCTTCGAAGTATTCCCTCCACCGACCCACAACGTCCCGAGTCGAGGTCAGCAGCGCCCCATCCCCACTGTACACAGTGTTGACAGTGTACTGCTTCCCCCTCCTGAGATGCCGGATGGTGGCCCAGAACCTCCTCGAAGCCGTTCGGAAGTCGTTCTCCATGACCTCACCGAGCTCCTCCCATGCCCAAGTTTTTGCCTCAGCGACCGCCGAAGCCGCGCTCCGCTTGGCCCGCCGATACCTATCAGCTGCCTCCGAAGTCCCACAGGCCAAAAAGGTCCGATAGGACTCCTTCTTCAGCTTGACGGCATCCCTCACCGCCGGTGTCCACCAGCGGGTTCGGGGATTACTGCCGCGACAGGCACCGACGACCTTGCGGCCACAGCTCCGGTCAGCCGCCTTGACAATGGAGGCACGGAACATGGCCCACTCGGACTCAATGTCCCCCGCCTCCCCCGGGACATGGTTGAAGCTCTCCCGGAGGTGGGAGTTAAAGCTCCTTCTGACAGGAGACTCTGCCAGACATTCCCAGCAGACCCTCACAATACGTTTGGGCCTGCCAGGCCTGACCGGCATCCTCCCCCACCATCGGAGCCAACTCACCACCAGGTGGTGATCAGTTGACAGCTCCGCCCCTCTCTTCACCCGAGTGTCCAAGACATGCGGCCGCAAGTCCGACGACACGACCACAAAGTCGATCATCGAACTGCGGCCCAGGGTGTCCTGGTGCCAGGTGCACATATGGACACCCTTATGCTTGAACATGGTGTTCGTTATGGACAATCCGTGACAAGCACAGAAGTCCAACAACAAAGCACCATTCTGGTTCAGATCGGGGGGGCCGTTCCTCCCAATCACGCCCCTCCAGGTCTCACTATCGTTGCCCACATGAGCATTGAAGTCCCCCAGCAAAACGAGGGAGTCCCCAGAAGGAGTGTTCTCAAACACCCCCTCCAAGGACTCCAAAAAGGGTGGGTATTCTGAGCTGCTGTTTGGAGCATAAGTACAAGGTTGTGGCACAGTTGGCAGTGAGGGTGAGTGGCACAGTTGGCAGTCTTTGATTTTGATCATCCAGAATGGCCCAGGCCAGTGTAATGCAGCCGCAGATCTCCTTTCCATTAGCAGCAGAGCCCAAAGAGCCCACTGAAGATTTTGAGTTTGAGCATTGGGTGGCCATTGCAATGCGATTTGCAAAGGAAAAGCCTTTGAATTGGAGTTGCGTGCAGTGCCTGAGAGATTACATTCAGACCAGGAAATAAGTTTTGATAGTGAGGTTGTAGCTGAGTTGTGCAGATTGTACAGAGTGAAGAAAAGCCATACTACGCCCAATCATCCTACTAAAATTGTCCAGTGTGAGCGCTTCAGTGGGACACTACATGATCTCCTGCAAACCTTTCCCTCTGAGAACAAGTGGCACTGGTCTGAGCACCTACCTAATTTAGTGTGTGCTTATAATGTGACAAACCTCTCAACCATAGGGTATTCTCTGTATTACCTGCTCTTTGGTGTGGATCCTCATGTGCCTGTTGATGCTGTACTTAGGCATGAGCAAGGTGTGGATAAGAAATATGACTGGTTGGCCAGGTACCAGAAATGGTTGAAAGATGCATGCCAAGGCTAAGGAATACTCAGAGAACAAAGATACTGAACGTATAGCTTTCCACAAAGGAAAAGTTTACTGCCAGCATATGTACCATATGTAGGAACAGACCTTTCAGAATAAACAAAATTAAAGATGCATGGAGGTCAATAATTTACAGGGTTGTGGGGATACCGGGCACCATGTACACTGTTGAACCTGTAGAAGGTCCTGTCAAGAGGGTTAATATCAGGCCATGCGTGAATCCTCTGGTCCCTACCTTTTGGAGGAAAGACAAAAGCCAGACTAAAACTATATTGACTGTGGTTTGTGCCTGCTGCAGTTCAAGAGTCTGAATCCGAGAAATCAGATGATGATGTGTTGGTGGAAGAGGTTACAATGCAATGCATGGGTTGGAACCTGAATGTATCACTGAGCTCAACTTATCATACCAGTCGACCACTTAGATCTGATAAGGCATTGTTGTTGTTGTTCCGGAGTGAAAGTTGAAAACCAAAGGAGATCGTTTTCTCTATCAAAGCTCTCAGACTCTTATATATTTTTAAACTATATTTTTATTTTATTTGTATTTATCATAATTTTAATCTCCGGTTTTTGTTTTTTAATTTTGTGAAGCACTTTGGGCTGTAATTCTGGAGAGGTGCTATACAAATAAATATATTATTATTATTATTACATGCGGTCACACGCCACGTGACAAACCCTGAACGGGAACATAGCAGTCCAGACACGGAGTGGAGTTTGTCGGTCTACGGATCTGATTTTTATTTATTTATTTTTCTGTCTCTCCCCCCAGACATGGGAGAGAGACAGTGGGAGTAGCAGGTTAACATATAACAAAGACAAACAGGAACACAACCACAAAATCTTCACCCTACTTGCCACGAAGCTTTCGGGTAAAAACAATGAACTAAAATAACAAACTAAAACTAAAACAAACTTACGGGACACCGCACCTCTTCCTCCGGAGTTCCCCTGGAACCTCTCCAGACACACACATATCTGGTGACCTTTCAAGTGCTTCCCCCAAGCATACTGAGACACTCAAACTTTGCAGTTCGAGTTCTCTTTTCCATTCATACAGAGACACTCGTCACTCCCCACAGTGAGAGTTCTGAAACACTCTCCACTGCCGAGTGCGAGCTCTCTTGCACACGCACACGCACACGCACACGCACACGCACACGCACACGCACACGCACACGCACACGCACACGCACACGCACACGCACACGCACACGCACACGCACACCAAGAGACTAACTCTCATGACGCAACATCAATGACAAGACAAGACTAACTGACTAACTGATCACCCCACCTGCTCTTAAATAGGCTTAGTTTCTGCCTGGCTCAGGTGGGACTCGTGAGGCAATCACTCAATCACAATCACTCACTCACATTCTCACACAGACACCCAATCAGCCAATTGACTTTTCCATCAATTAACTGATTGACACCAATTAAATAATTAAATAATAATTAAACCAATTATAGCCTTTGGAGCAACCTTCCGGGCCACGGTTTACTCTCACACCTCCACAACATGTAAAGACACAGACAACCATGCCACTCCCACGTGGCCGAGACCGACATCCTCCACACATGCATTTTCCTCTTTGCTTAAAAAATATAATTTTGCCTGTTCATTACCTGTTGATTTCAGAGAGGAAGCTGTAACTGTGGTGTGCAGCTTGCCCTGCTGACACAGTGTCTGCTACCCCTGGTGATTCCATAGGGATGAGGGGAATGTGGAAGTCTGAAGAAAGAAATATACAAGGAGTGTATCAGATGAGATTTAGCCAGACTAAAACTATATTGGCTGTAGACAGATTGGTAAATTACAACAAGTGGCAATATTTATGCTTAAACACTATTTCTGTCAGGAATCTGAAATCTGACATCATGTACTGTCAGCTCTATCAGCAGGTTGTCATTGTATACTCGTATACTTGTATATTCGTCGGGTTAACTAAGTAACCTCAGAGTGAAAGAAAGTCAATGGGCTTTATAACGATGTAAAGACACTAGGATTACATAAGATTGGGGGAGCTGCTAGGAAATCTTGGCCCCATGATAAAATATCACACTGACCCCCCCCCCCCTCCATGCCATGGCACGCCACCCCACCCCACCACCTACCCCCAACCGACCCCATGCCGAGATTTAGATAACTCTACCCCCATCTTGTAGGCCAACACTATCTTAGGTCTTACTGATTTCGAGCTTAAGAAGGTGCCTGTCAGTAAACTATGGATGAATATAGCAATGAAATGAAAAGTTTCCAACTTATTAAGACATACTTTTACCGTAATTAACATTTTTATGCAATTAAAACATATGTATGTATTATTTTAAAACACTATATTAAAAATCACAGAAATTAAGACACAATATTTGCCTCCTGTGCAATTTTCTGCATTAATATCTGACCAAATTTAAATGTGAAAACTGCAGAAAATCTAAGAGGGGGAAAATATTTTCTCACGGCACTGTATGTCATCAATGTTATGGACAATAGGTGGTCAACACCATTTGAAGAAAACACCATATTCTTCTTGAAGAAATCAGCCACAAGCCATATTTAAATTTTAAATATTTAATTTAAATATAATTGCAAGATGCAAGATGAAAAGCTACTGAACTACAAATCAAGAGAGCATTATGTGCTCTTCAGATATAAACCAGGCAAAAACAATATCCAAGATCCGTTAACTGCATGAGCAGGACAGGCTCATGTTTATCAAGCTATATGTGTGTGAATGGTAACATAATGCGGTCAAAAAAATGTGTCACTGCACCTGAGGGGCTTATTTAGTCTCTGAGGAGAACCCCTGTTTTCAATGTATAGCATTATAACATTAAATAAAAACACAACACTCACCTCCTTCACTTGTTGTTGCAGCGTGTTTGTCAGGTGAGGTGTGGGGGGGTGGTGCTGCTGGAGCTGCTGGGACATTTTTGACTTTGTAAGAATGAAGCCCTACTTGTAGATACAATTTAACTGAAACAACAAAATGTCAACATTTGCTATAGCAAATAGCTTTATCTTAGCTGATCATCTTAGCTAGGTAGTGCTAGCTAACAGCAGCTAAGTACCACACATATTAATGTGTAGCCTAAATAACATGGACTGTAACTCACCTTTATTTGTGAAAAATTGGGTCAGTAACTGTCTCCCCTTTCTTTCCTTTTCAGCAATTTTTTTCAGCTGTCTTCCTTTTTTATTTTCCTAAACTCTGATTTAGATTTAGCTGGTGGCAAGCAGTGTTGCAAGAGCAGCAGTACTAAACCATTTTGTACATTGGAAGAGTACAGGGTGGTGGATATTTTGGGCTCATGCAATTAATCATTTCATTGCAGATAGTATTAATAGTTATTTATATGAAAAAACTTATATTTTTTCACATTCAGTATAAATTACTAAACAATAAAAGGTATAAACCATGGCATTTCTTAGGGGCATTTCCTATCTTCCTAACTTTTCACCACTTTACGGCGCCCCTGTATAAGATAGCTTGCTAGCTAGCATGATAGAATAGTGTAGTGGTCTCACTAAGAATAAACTTACTGGAACTGATGTCTACTTGTTTGATTTTATTGTCAGGCTACTGTTTAAACCGCCGCTACTGACTCTTTTACACACTTATTTCTATGTACCACTAGCATCCGAAACCACATTGCACATTGCTCGAATCTTGGGTAGGGAGCCAAATCTGTCCTAGTAGAAACAGGCAAAGAGGCCTCCATCAGTGATTAGCCTAGAGCTGGTGTTGGACAGAATCCTGCTGCAGGGATGACCGCACCTGTCTCCAGATCCTGTGACAGTGAGCAATGAAGGCCGCTGGAACCTCCACCTCGTAGTCTTGCTCAGGACACAAAGGTGGTTGGTAATCGAACTGGCTCTCAAAAGGGGAAAGATCTGTGGTGGAGCTCTGAAGGGTGTTGTGTGCATATTCACCTAACATGAGGTACTTGCTCCAGATTGGCAGCTCAGACTGGTTTACAAATTCTGGTTGACTCTTTGCATTTAGCCATTGGACTGGGAATGAAAGCTAGAACAGAGGCTGACGGAGACACCGATCAGGGAACAGAAGGCCCTCCAGAACTGGGAGATTTGGGGGCCACAGTCTAACACAATGTTCTGGGGAAAGTTATGGATTTGGAAAACATGCTGGACTTTAAGTTCCGTTGAAGTGGCAGCCTTTGGAGAAACAATTGACAATAACAAAAATGACAGAAAAACCGTTGGGCCAGTGACAGAGAGTCCAAGTCCACAGAGAGGTGAGACTATGTGCGTGTGGGTATGGGCAATGGGTGCAGAAGACCAAAGGGACACTGCCTGGAGCTTTTGGCACAGGTGGTGGAGGTCCGTTCCCTGGGTTGGGCTCCTGTTGTTGCGCCATCTTCACCTGTGAGTCTTCAATTCCCCTTCTCACTGGCGCCACTAATCGGGAGTTCGGAATAATGGGTTTCGGGCCTCATCTTGCTCAGAAACATCAAAACGTTGTGAGAGAGCATCAGGTTTCTGGTTCTTGTATCCCGGGCGATAATCAATCAATCAATCAATCTTTATTTTTGTATAGCGCCATTTACAAACAGGTTGTCACACAGCACTTCATAATTGGCATTTTCCAGAGGGAATTAAAAAAACAGAAAACCATTGGAACCAATGTGGGAGAATGGAAAATTATTCCCTGCCCCCTTAAAAGGCGGTCGAGATGAACTCCTGTGGGAAATTGTGGGTTACAGAGAAAAACAAAACAAATAGTCCTTGAGGCTCATGAGGCTTAACAGACCACCGGAAGGGCATTCTAAGTGTAGGGGTGGGGTGGACCTCATCCCTCCAGATACCAGGGCAGGGGATGGAACCAGCAGCTAGGGTCCGGGCCAGCGGCATCCGGCTAACACATGGCAGGGGTGAGGGGCTGACTCTGGGGCAGGTGAGCTCCAGGCAGGTGCCACGAAGCCGGGGAGAAAAGAGGAAAGGTGCAATTATGACTATTATAAATATCACACCGGATCAGGGGAAAGAGTAGAGTGATAAAACTTTTGCACCAGCAGAAGTAATCTAGGGCAGCATAACTAATTAGGTGAGTGGCACAGGGAGCACGCAGCCATGAAGGCACTCAGAGACCATCCCACCACATCATCAGCAGTCCTGATAGGGGCGGATCATCACTTATGATTGGTGACAGTAAGGATAGCTCATTGCACCAGAAGGCTCTATTGCTACACCCCTATTGCTTGAAAATTGAGACCGTGTCTGACTCCTTCACAGAGACGGGTAGACTGTTCCACAGTAAAGGAGCTCTATAGGAGAAAGCTCTGCCACCTGCTGTATTTTTTGATATTTTAGGGACTACCAAATTGCCTGCATCTTGTGAACAAAGTGAACGTGGGGGATTGTAGGGATGAAGTAGATCCATCAAATAAGAGGGTGCAAGTCCATGCAACACCTTATAAGTTAAGAGAAGTACCTTATAGTCTAGGTTTATAGGAAGCCAGTGAAGTGACACTAACACAGGACTAATGTGCTCATACTTCTTTGTTCTAGTCAGGATCCTTGCAGCAGCATTCTGTCTTACCAATACCAATCTTTCTGCATCTATTAATGACAGGAAGCCCCTAATTTGGCAATATTCCTCAAGTGAAAAAAGGCTACTCTGGAAATGTTTTTGATGTGACTATCAAAGAGAGACCAGGATCTATAGTGACACCAAGGTCTTTTACCACCAAACTTGCAGCAACAGAGCAACCATCCAGATTAAGAGATAAATCAGATAACCCTCTTCTGAGGTTTTTGGGCCCCAAGACTAACATCTCTGTTTTATCAGTACTCAACAATAGAAAATTATCTGACATCCAGTCTTTTATGTCTTTAAAACAGGCCTCCAACTGTCCTTCGCCAGGTTTCATTGATAAGTATAATTGTGTGTCATCTGCGTAGCAATGAAAATGTACGCCATGTTTACGAATGACATCACCAAGTGGCAACATGTAAAGGGAGAACAATAATGGCCCCAAAACAGAACCTTGAGGGACACCATATTCCACCTTGATGAGAGCAGAGGGCTCATCATTTAACTGCACAAATTGATACCTATCTGACAGGTAGGATTTAAACCAGGAGAGTGCCTGTCCACGCAGTCCAACTAGGCTTTCAAATCTGCTCAGAAGAGTTTGGTGGTCTATTGTGTCAAACACAGCACTTAAGTCCAAAAGCACAAGAATAGAGACACATCCACGGTCAGCTGATATCAGTAACTCATTGACAACTTTAATAAGAACAGTCTCAGTGCTATGGTGTTGCCTAAATCCTGACTGAAAAGTTTCATAGATGTCATTTGATATCAGGAATGAAGTCAGTCTCTGAGCTACAGCTTTCTCTAAAATTTTTGAAAGAAAAGAAAGATTAGAAATTGGCCTGTAGTTACTGAGAATTTCTGGGTCAAGGTTTGGTTTCTTTAAAAGTGGCTTAATTACTGCCACTTTTTGAGAATTTGGCATATAGCCTGATGAAAGAGACAGATTAATAATGTCTAGCATGGATTGCCTCATAAAAGGAAAAAGTTCTTTAACACGTTTTGTGGGATTGGGTCTAATTGGCAAGTAGATGGTTTGGAGGACATAACCAATTTAGAAAATTCAGTCCACTCCAGAGCACTAAAAAAAGAAATAGATAAAGAAAAAGAAAGAAAGAATAGCCATAGGACCCCTGTCCTGGAAAGCCTGTGCTTTCTTATCAGTGTCCACTACAGCAGAAGGTGCCATTTTAGTAATTTCATCTCAAATTTTCTCAATCTTCTCAGAGAAAAAGTTCATGAAATCATTACTATTATAGGCTGCCGGAGGCTTAGCATTGGTTTCAATCTGGCTCTTTGTCAGTTTGGCCACTGTATCAAAAATAAATGTTGGATTATTCTTATTATGCTCAATCAGATCAAACAAATAGGTTGACCTTGCGGAGGAGAGAGCATATTTGTACTGTACCAGACTATCTTTCCAGGCAGAATAAAATACTTCTAATGTAGTGGATCGCCACTTCTGTTCCAACTTGCGAGAAGCTTGTTTAAGAGCACGTGTGTGGTCAGTATACCATGGTGCAAGCTTCTTTTGGCTAGTTTTTTCTTTTTGAGAGGTGCAACAACATCAAGAGTGTTGCGCAGGGTGTAATTTAGATTGTCCGTCAGCTGATCAATAGATTGTAGACTAGTGGGATCCTGATTAACAGTAAATGACTCTTGGAACAGGCTGACAAAGTTAGGTATCGTAGAGGAATTTCGGGAGCGACTAAAGTAGAACACTGGTTTTGATCTAATAGCAGTGGTAGCATGAATTTCAAACGTAATAAGGAAATAGTCAGAGAGCACAGGATTATGAGGAGAGACAACTAGATTGCTAATGCTAATACCATAGGATAAAGCTAAGTCCAGTGTATGTTGATGACAATGAGTCGGCCCAGACACATTTTGGACAAAACCAACGGAGTCAAGGATAGAAGCAAAAACCTTCACTAGAGAATCGTTTCCATTATCAACATCAATATTAAAGTTGCCTATAATCACAACTTTATCTGCCATAACTGCTAGGTTTGATAAAAAGTCAGAAAACTCTGAGAGGAAAGCAGCATAGGGTCCAGGGGGTCTGTAGATAGTAACTAGTATAAAAGATGAAGTAAATATAGATCTATTATCTACATTAGTCTGTATGGAGCCCAGGGAAAGCACTTCAAATTAAGAGAATATGTGTGGAGGATGTCGGTCTCGGCCACATGGGAGTGGCATGGTTGCCTGTCTTGTTCCATGTGGTAGAGGCCTTTGGAGCAGTGAAACTTTCCGGGGGCAGGTTTGGCACTCTCCCAGGGTGTGAGAGTGAACTGTCACCCGGAAGGGAGCTCCAAAGGCCTTAATTAGTTTAATTATTATTTAATTATTTAATTGGTGTCAATCAGTCAATTGATATAGAAGTCAATTGGCTGATTGGGTGTCTGGGTGAGAATGTGAGTTGTGATTGTGATTGGGTGATTAACTCACGAGTCCCACCTGAGCCAGGTAGAAATTAAGCCTATTTAAGAGCAGGTGGGGCGAGTGGGCGATCAGTCAGTCTTGTCTTGATGTGTGTGTGAGTGCGCGTGCATGTTTGATGTGGAATGTTTGATGTTGAATGTTGGATGTTTAATGTTTGTGGAGTTTTGTGTGCGTTTGTTGAAAGTGACTGAGTAGAGTGCTTCCTGTGTGAGTGGGGAAGAGGGAGAGGGGGTGCGCTTTAGGTGTCCGCCTCTCTCCCTCGGTGTGATTATGGAGGAGCGGGATGGTGCCCTGGAAGAGGGTCCGCGTTTCGCCCCTGTTTTAGTAAAAGAGAGCTCGCACTCGACAGTGGAGAGTGTCTGAGCAAGCCCAAGAACTCACTGGAAGAGTGGAGTGTCTTGAGAGCCGGTTGCCAGAACTCTCACTGTGGGGAGTGGCGAGTGTCTCTGGATGAATGAGTAAGAGAACTCGAACTGAAAAGTTTGAGTGTCTCAGTATGAATGGGTGGGAAGCACTTGAAAGGTCACTGGATATGTGTGTGCCTGAGGAGGTTCCAGGGGAACTCCGGAGGAAGAGGTGCAGTGTCCTGTAAGTTTGGTTAATTTAACTTGTTATTTTCGTTTGTTGTTTTTACCCGAAAGCTTCGTGGCGAGTAGGGTGAAGATTTCGTGTCTGTGTTTGTGTTGGTCTTTGTTATATGTTAACCTGCTACTCCCACTGTCTCTCCCCCATGTCTGGGGGGACAGACAGAAAAACGAATAAATAAAATCCGGTCCGTAGACCGACAAACTCCACTCCGTGTCTCCTGGCTGTTCTGTTCCCATTCAGGGTTTGTCACGTGGCGTGTGACAATATGTTTATAGATTTCTTAGTAAGGCGTAGTCTAGTGTCAAAGATAACAGCCACGCCACCACCTCTGCCTGACTGTCGAGGATTGTGACAACCAGAGTATCCAACCGGGGTAGATTCATTTAATGCTATGTACTCATCAGGTCTAAGCCAAGTCTCCGTCAAACTTAAAATGTCAAGTTTATAATCCGTGATCAGTTCGTTCACAAGGGCAGCTTTAGGAGCTAGTGATCTTATATTTAGCAACCCAATTTTAAGGAGAGTTCTATCGAAATTAGGTTTAGCATTTGCATTCGGATGGTTCATCTTGATCCTTATCAGATTATTAGAAAAAATCCCACGAGACGGTTTGAGTTTCAATAGACTACGGTTTTCTCTACGTGGAACAGACACAGTCTCAGTTATGTGGGAACTGGGGTGGAAACTAGTCACGAGCTCAGGGAAACTTGCAGACAATTGTTTAAGACCATCTGTCTGCTGCCTGGCTGTAGCTCTTGAATGTCTATTTCGCTGATTCAGACTATGGGCTATGTTATTAGATAAAAGAAGAGCACCCCTCCAGCTCGGGTGAAGTCCGTCTCTCTTCAGTAAACCAGGCTCTCCCCAAAATGTTGGCCAATTATTAACAAACCCTATGCTATTTGATGTACACCACTCAGTCAGCCAGCGATTTAGCGACGTTAATCTACTGTAGATTTCGTCACTTCTCCTAGCTGGGAGGGGACCAGAGACTATTACTTCCCGACACATCTCAAAATTTGTTTTAGTGATCTCTGATTGCCTCAACCAGACATCATTAGCGTCGATGTGGATAACAATTTTGGAAAATCTACGTTTACTTTTAGCCTGCGCTTTTAAATTTGAATCAATGTCGGTAGCTCTAGCCCCCGGAATACAATTGACTATGGTCGCCGGAGATGCTATTCTCACGTTTCGAAGTATGGAATCGCCAATTATAAGAGCTTTCTCTTTTTCCTCAATAGGTGTGAGTGGGGAGAATCTATTTGAAATGTGAGTTGGGTGGTGTACGGCCGGCTTAGGCCGACAACTATGTCCCCGCCGAACCGTGACAAACTGGCCGTGCTGTGTCAGCTCTTCTGCTGGTGCGATGGGAGAAGCGCTCACAGGTGCATCCGGCGTAGCTACACACGACTGAATAAAACTCTCATGATCTTTAATCTCTCTGAGAGTCCGGATGCGGGCCTCTAACTCAACTATCCTCTCCGCCAATGCTAAATTAAGCTCACACTTATGGCATGTAAAATTAACATTATCAGTAACATCGGCAGGAGAGCTAAGACTATACATGCTACAACGAGAGCAAAAGAGGGGAGAGGAAGCAGCCATCGTTTGTGCTTACCGTATAGGTTGATTAGTCAGGAGTAACCGAAAAAGATTATAAAAAAGAAAAGAGTTTTGTGTTTAAACCAGTATAAAAACCAGTATAAAAATGCAGAAAATGCGGGCAGTGAAACAGCAGGGAAAAGTACGATTTGGAGCAGCAGTGACTACAGCGCGCGTCGCGTTCAAATGGCAAACAGGAAGTCAGCAAAACAGGAAGTCAGCCGTCAGCGTTAAACAGGGATCGGTTGAAGAGTGCCCACCAAGCCTGGCGAGAATTGAGGTGCTTGGCATCCTGAATGTAGGCCAGATTCTTGTAGTAGGTCCATACCACGAATGGATGTTTGACCCCCTCAAGCCAGTGCCTCCACTCCTCAAGAGCTAGCTTTACTGCTAAGAGCTCCCAGTTTTCTATGTCATAGTTCCTTTCCGCAGGAGAGAGTTGATGAGAGAAGACACAAGGGTGAAACTTTCTGTCCCTAGGGGCTCGCTAGGACAGGACAGCTTACACCCCTGACATCAAAGGCATCCACCTCTATGATAAAAAGGCAAAGTAGGATTAGGATGGACTAGGACTGGAGGAGAGGTGAATCATTGCTTGAAGTCCCGGAATGCTCTCCCCACCTCCAGAGTCCAGCAGAAATGGGTAACAGTCCCGCTAGTCAGGGCAGTGAGAGGCGCAGCAAGGAAACTGAAGTTGCGGATGAACCTGGGTTAGAGGTTTACAAAGCTAAGGAACCATTGGACTTGCTTGATGGAGGTGGACTGAGGCCAGTCTGTGAAAGCCTTGGCGTGGCAAAGATCCATTTGGACATAGGCTCGAGCAATGATATAACCTAAGAAAGATACTGGAGATGTGGAACTCACATTTTTCAGGCTTCACATAAAGATGTTAATGGAGAATCAGCTGCAGGACCTACCTGACATGCAGGACATAATCTTGAGGGGAGCTTGAGAAGATGAGGATGTCATCCAGGTAAACAAAGACAAAATGGTTGAACAGGTCCCAGAGAACATTATTAATCAGAGCCTGTAATACAGCAGGAGCATTAGTAAGACTGAAAGCCATCACAAGGTATTCGTAGTGGCCGTTAGGGGTGTTGAAGGCAGTCTTCCACTCTTCTCCTTCTCGGATGTGGACCAGGTTGTATGCATTGCGAAGGTCCAGCTTGGTGAAGACGGTGGCACTGCTCAGCTGCTCAAGAGCGGAGGACATCAAGCGTAGTATGTAGCGGTTCCTCACCGTTATCCTGTTGAAACCACGGAAATCAATGCAAGGTATAAGGCTTCCGTCCTTCTTTCCCACAAACTATAATGCTTCTGTCCTTCTTTCCCACAAAGAAGAATCCTGCGCCAGCCAGCGAAGTGGAGGGGCAAATAAAACCAGCGGCGAGTGCATTTCGGATGTACTCCTCCATGCTGGCAGTCTCAGGGAAAGAGAGAGAGTACAGTCACCTTTC
Source organism: Aldrovandia affinis (assembly GCA_029706075.1). NCBI lineage: Eukaryota > Metazoa > Chordata > Actinopteri > Notacanthiformes > Halosauridae > Aldrovandia > Aldrovandia affinis. Next base: position 2,469,133 of record JAINUG010000059.1, read on the forward strand.
AAGGAGGGCTGGTACTGGGCAGGGGGTCAATGGCACAGTCATAGGGTCAGTGAGAAGGAAGAGTAATTGCCCACTGTTTACTGAACACCTCGCTCAACGCAGTGTATGCAGAGGGTACTTGACAGAGATCAGGGGGAACAATTGACAATTGACTTGCTTGAGGTCCCGGAACATTCCGGGACCTCAAGCAATGAAAAAACAGGCAGCTTATATAAGGAACAAATGAGACGCATGTGAAATCACTATGACAATAATCAGGAAATACACTCAGACAATCAAGTGAAACAAGTGGGTGGGAAAATTCAAGAAACACACAGGTGGGAAAACTCAAGAAAATCAGAAGCCAAAATTTGTCCAAATGATTGGGGCTAACGACCAGGGCCGGTCCGGTAGAGACGAGTTTTGAACCACGTCCCTGACAGGCAGCGCAAACAGTATTGGCCCAGCCAAAATACGGTGGGTTAGACCGCTACACTATCCACCATCCAAAGATTATTCCACCAGAATGCTCTGCCAAATTTGGTGATTTAATTGATAATTTGTATCCTATGTAGTAATTATTATTATATTAAATCAAATAAATATATTTTACTTGTAGGATAAGTGAGGAGTTTTAACACAATAATACCACTTGTTTTCAGCATTCAGAGTGCTGAACCTTAAACGAGGGCATTTGACTGTTAAGATTCCTGGATTCAGGAAATAGATATTTTCATTAAATTCTTCGCTTGCCCAACACACCTGACATTGACGATTGCGTTCAGCCAATAAGGTTTGCCAGATTGCCATGGAAGTCTGGGTTTTTCAGCTGGCTAAATGCCAAAATAAAAATCATAGTAAATTTTATTCTGTTTTCTGGTTGTTTTGTGTATGCTGATGTCAATGCTTAATGTTGCTATGTTGTTGTTAAAATCTTCTAATAAGAATAATTAAAGAAATATACTGCTTCAAGCAGCAAAACAAGGGTCCAATCAGTTTATATATTTATAAATATATGGGATAGTATGCATAAATGGTGATGTTATGTTGGATGGTGCAAAATGAAGGAGAATAAGTCTGGATACCAACAACTATTTTACTTGAAATAGTTTTTATTTGAAAGTTGGTCATATTATTTTTTTGTTAAGTGGGTCATGCATTCAGGGCCACCTTAAACTATAGTAACTGAGCAAAACTGCCATCTAGCAGTTCAAGGCAATATGCAGTAATGAAAGAAATAGTTTGGCTTGTCAATAGGCTGCACTTTACAATTTAGCTAAAGACATGCCTGAAAAAAATACAGGTACACTACCGGTCAAAAGTTTTAGAACACACCCATTTTCCAGTTTTTACTGAAATGTAAGCAGTTCAAGTCCAGTGAATAACCTGAAATGGTACAAAAGGTAGGCAGTAAACTGCCAGAGGTTAAAAAAAAAGTTTAGGTTACCAAAATCTATAAAAAATAATATACATTTCAGAGTTATAAAAAAAACTCTGGATAACTCTGGATCCAGCAAAAGAGCCCCAGACTATCACGCTTCCTCCTCCATGTTTGACAGTCAGTTGGTGTCACACACTGAGGAATCATCCTTTCGCCTACTCGACAGCCTACAAAAACCTTTCAAAATTTCAAGATTTCAAATTTCGATTAATCGGTCCATAAGACCTTCCAGTCTTCAGTAGTCCACTGGCAGTGCTTCATGGCCCAGGCAAGCCTCTTTTTCTTATTTTGCCATCTTAGCAATGGCTTTCCTACTGCCACTCGACCTGTCATACCTGCAGCTCGAAATCTTCTCTTCACAGCTGAAACTGAGACTTCCTTACTTTGACCAGTGTTAAGCTGTGCTTGAAGCTGTTGTCCTGTGAGCCGCTTATCACGCAGGCTGTTGACTCTCAGAAACTTGTCTTCTGATTTTGTTGTGGCTTTGGGACTGCCAGACCTCTTCCTGTGATGGTGGTGTTCTAAAACTTTTGCCTGGTAGTGTATGTCATTCAGATTCACTGGGACAATTTTTAAAAATGGTTCATATATTGCACAAAAAACACTTTTTTCTGGCAAAGGCATATTGAGGGTTGGACATGTCTTTTTTTAAAACCAATTTCCATTCATTTGTAATACAGAGGCATGCTATAAGATCTCATATAATTTGAGCAACTTTCAAGTTAATAAGAGAATATTGTGGTATATGCAATGTTTGAGTAAATATGTGAATATTGAAAGCTCAATTTGGGGGCCAAAGGTCAAAGGTCACTATACCTGCCAAGTTATCTGAGTTTCTGTTATACTGCCTAGAATTTTCATTGAAAAATAATTACAATAATCACAAATTGGGTTCACATTTGCACATTTACTGTCTGAGGAACCTGTGTTCTCAGGCACCTGATGATAAGGAGATTGTAGTTGCTGGGGGATTCAGAGAGGAACTTGCAGTTAGGTCGTCAAAGACAACCACTGATTTGACTCAAATGAGAGCCACACATGAAGAAGCTGACACGAGGTTGGTGTTACATGCTGTGCACAGCCAGTTCAATACAGTTGTTGTGTCATCAGGGGACACTGATGTTCTCGTGCTTTTGGTTTCCCACTTCCCACGTTTACAATGTGAACACCTCTGGATGATGTCTGGTGCCACCAAGAAACGGGAATATATACCCATTAATGTGGTTTTCGACAACCTACCAAGAGATTCAGTAACAGCTCTGTTACCATTTCATGCATTAACCGGGTGCGACACCACATCCTACATCGCAAACCACACCAATTGGTGATTGGTGATTCAGGTGATTCAGGACTTCAGCCTATTCTGATGTCATTGAGTCCAATCCGAGAAGGTTGCCTGGAAATGATTTTGTGTGCATGCCAGAAGCAATGCAAGATGTGTCATTGCAAATGCCGCAAATCCAGGTTACGATGCACAGCGATGTGTGCATGTCAGAAACAGTGATGATCAAACTCCTTGCATGAATATGTTCTAGTCCAACAAAGTTTATTCTACCAGACATCAGGATGAGGCATTTTGTGAGTGAGACTTTTTTTTAAATTCGAAGTCATAATTTCAGTTCTGAGTCAGTAAGACTCGTTTTGAACTCACAGTTCTGCTTATTTGTATTCATTGAACTGTTTACCATTACAAATGTGTCTCAAACTATAAACCGCATATAGACTACAAACAACTCTCTTTCATGGTACTGTTTATTTTTTTATCCATGAATTAAAAAATCCTTCCTTCAAAACCATGACCTCAATAGTCCTTGTGTGGTTCAATGACCATTGGGAGGGATTGACATAACTTATTGCTCTGTCATGCCTGAATAAGCATCAAGGAGTATTTTGGGGTAAAGTTGGGAACCTGTGCATTGAGCATTGTTACATGGATTGTTGTGTAATTCATTGGTAGCTAATTTGCATAATTAAGCATCTGGCTTATCACTGATCACATTCTCAGACCCTCAAAACATAGGTATAGACACAAATGTATCTTGTTTGATTGCCTAGTTACAGAGATATTGGATAAAAATGATTTTTCTGTAATGGCGGCCGCTAATTTGCATATTTTAAGAGTAGGATTACCACTGATTACTTTAAAAATGTCTTAATCACATTATCTGACCCTCAAAACATAGGTATAGACACTTTCTTTGTCATTTTTGCTTTCCTGGTTACAGAGTTATTGGAGAAAATTGGAAATTTGGCAGCCATTTTGTTATGCAAATTAGAAGGTCAAAAACTCAAAATGTTGTTTGGGAATTATGCTAACTTTTACCCAAAAATGCTCGTAGAAGTCACATTTTTCGGGAATCCCACTAGACTATGATGTGATGCTGTGTTTTTAGAGTTTAAAGAGAAAGCCATCATAAATAGTCAATATGTTTTGTTACACATGACACCACATGATTTCTCTAATCACCTCAAGGTAAACGAATTAGTGAAATCTGGTGGTGTAGTGCATGGTTGGAGCTAATACTTGCAGACACTGCAGCCTTTGAGGCCTAGAGTTGAATATCCCTGATGTATTGGGAAGGCAGGTATGCCATCTGCAAAGTTAAGGAGTGGCGGGACATACCCCATACCTATACAGCACTGAGAGTTTGACACTTTTCCTGGTCTCCCACAAAAATAATTACAATGGCCACAGACTCTCAGTCCTTACAGCCATTCACTACTGTACACTCTGACCACATCTAAACACACAGAATTCAGATACAACATCACACAGCCCCTAACTTTGGTCATTTTGTGTTTCTTCCTTATCTTCTGCTTCTTCCAACACCAGCGACCAGCACAAAACCGAAATATGCCTTGTCCTCACCCTGAGCTGCCACTATGAATGCACATTTTTATGTTACATTACCATATCCATATACAGTATTATAAACATTTGTTAATTTGCCACAGATGTCACCAATATCTGCTAAAACAACCGGTTAACTACCTAGCTAGCTTCAGCATGTTTTGCATTAACAAATTAACACTATATGAAATACACATATAGCACATACTAAAGTGAATAGAATCACCAGCTTTTGTAGCATTAAATTGATACATTCAAGTTAGACTAAATGTAGCCTACCACTTGTAAGACATGTACATATACACTTAGACATTTTGAAATACGACAACATTTGAAGAAACCTAATGTGAAATGAAACTATCTGGTGGAAGTTTAGTTGTAACTTGGCATCATTTTGATATCAGTAATTTCGTACGCAGACCAATTGTAAAAATTTAAAATGTTACAATTTAAAACACAAAAAAATTGTTTTACAGATGTATTATGTTTGTATATGTGAGTAACCTTTTTTTACATTGAAAATGTTTTTGTTGAGATTTTATATACACTTAATACAGTTGTGTCTGTTTAGTAAATACATGTAACTGCCAAAATAAAGGAAACACTTGGAAAAAAAGGGTTCTGATGGCTCTGTTATGGTGTGTGGTGCATTTTCCTGACATTGTTTACGTCCACTCAACCCCTTAGAGGACAAGATAAACACCAATAATTACAAAGCCATTCTGTGATTACCTTCATCCTATGGTGAAGCATTTCTATCCTGATGAGAGAGGTCCAGGATGCAATTCCCCCATCACAGGGCACGAGTGGTCACTGAATGGTTTGATGAGCATGAAAACTATGTAAACCATATGCCATGGCCATCTTAGTCACCAGATCTCAACCCAATTGAACAATTAGGGAGACTGAGTGGTACCAGCATTTCCATCACCATCAACAAAAAAACAAATGATGGAAATTCTATTGGAAGAATGGTGTTGTATCCCTCTAATAGAGTTCCAGACCATTGTAGAATGTATGCCAAGGTGCTTTGGTAACTCGTAGTGGCCCAACGCCCTATTAAGACACTTTATGTTGGTGTTTCCTTTATGTTTGCAGTTACCTGTATGCACACATGCATTATTATGCATAACAATAATTTTGTGTATATATAACCCCGCAAATAGTGAAAAAACTGGCCCTATGTGCGCCGCCTTACCTGAAAAAATGAGGTTACAGGACGTAGAAGCGTGGCCTACAGTATTGTTGGCTATGCAATGATAAATGCCAAGGTCCTCCTGTTTTACAGAGGAGATAGTCAGAGACAGGATCTCCTTGTCAGTCACCCCCAGCTTCATTTGGTCAGTGAACTTCAGTTTCTGATCCTCTGGGAATGGGAGAGTTAGTTATAAGGAGGCATTAGATTGACTAAAAACCTTTAGGGCTGGAAAATAAAATTGATTAAATAAACAAATGATGTACAAATTAAGTCCAAGTGCATTAAAAACATATCTGCAGTATGTCTTCAGACTGTAGTAGATAACATTACATTTGTAACAAACACAAACAGTGGGGTTTACCTGGCTCTGGCAAAATGTATTACATAAAGTGGCCAACTGATTGCACTGATGTGAAATGACCATTGTTATGCGCCTTTCTTTTTTAAATCAAGCACAGAAATAATGCCATACACCACTCATTAGGAACAGATTTGCAAAGTTTTTTGAAATAAGAAAAAACAATTAACAGTACAACCAAAATATTACATATAATTGACAGTATTACATATAATTGACATTTATTTAATTTCTTTATTTTTTGGCAGATATAATTCATATATTGTTTTTTCAAATGTTAATTTTAATTATTTTTTTAATTATTATTATGTATTTAATTTATTTATTCATTCATTCAACCTTTACTTGTATTTTATTTAGTTTTTACATCACTAGGACAGTTGAAAATCATTTTCAATCAATTTTCCCATGTTGTAATATCTTCCTAATGCTATCCTACAAGATGTGAACATTAATGTGGTTATGAACTCCAACCCAAAAACAAAGAAACACAAACAGACATATTTAGCATGAAAAAAACAAGAATGTACTCTGTAAGTACAAATATTAATTGGTTACAATCTCTTACGGCGCTGGATTAATGGGATAAGGTTTAGTTTCTATTCCATAAAATTATCATATAAATTGCAGTTTCACAGCAAGCAAACATATTCCGCTTGCAAGCCAGCATTGACATTATACTGTGATTAGCTAGGTAGCTACCAGATACAGATGAATGCTCAATCTCATTTTGTAGCCTAAAAATATTTTTATGTGAATTCATATGACACCCTTGCCATAGTAAGTCTTCTACACAGGTTATGTCAGTTGTGTCATGACACAAACTGTAAACTATAACTGTAACTGTAAAAAATATGCTAAATAAAATTGAGACTGCTGGTGGCCACATTGTACAACTCTTCATGTTTAAACTGTTCGTGTTGGCCTGTTTATGAAGGCAGAAAGACAATATGTGTAATGGGATCATATATGTATATGGTCACCGACCAATCAGGTGATAATAAAAGTTTTAAAATGCTAATTTGTGCTACTAATTCTAATTGTATTTTATTACTAGAATAGGTCACAGTTAGCTAGTTTGCTAACTAATTAGCAGCAATAGCCTTGCTAGGTATTTTTATAGGCTAGCTAGATAGTTACTCCATGAGGTAAATTCAGTAGTAATTGGATTTAGCTTTAATGGTACCAGCATCAAACAAATTTTATAAATACTAAAACTCTTAACAATTGGCGATAAATCAGGTAATCCAACTAGCTTGTCCCCAAGCTAACTCTATTGGTACTGCTAGTCAATGATGAAAATTCATTTATTTTGTGTCTTAAACACCATTATATTTGTAGATGGCTTGACATGTATGTGTTCTAGGAGATAACAGGAATTCTACAGTGTGTGTAGACAAGGATACATTTTTCAATTAAAATAAATAAATATATTAATTCCTTTTTTATTTTAAACCATAAATATGTCTGAGAAAGCAATTGTATTACTTAACTAGTGTTTTAAAAATCTTTGAACTTCATAATCACCTTTACAATTTTGGTCCATCCCTCTGCCCTTGATAAACTTCAGCAAAGTTTCCATAACATACACCACACCTTCTCTGCCCTCAACCTTGTCCTAAACCCCAGTAAAACAAAAGCCATGTTCTTTGTCAGGAAGACCTGCCCCTGCAGGATTACCACACAAGAAAGGGAAAAGCTTGAGATTATTACCTCCTATAAATATCTTGGTATCTGGCTAGACTCTTCAGCTAGCTTCAGACCAAAATCAAATCAAGGCTGAGTTTTCTCTATAGGAATAAGTCCTCTTTCAACCCGGCTGCCAAACTCACTCTGGTTCAGATGACCATCCTCGCAACACTGGACTATGGTGACATCATCTACAGAATAGTATCTAAGGGTGGCCTTGAAAAGCTAAACATCCTTTACCAAGCTGCCATCAGATTCGCCACCAATGACCCCGTACAAAACATACCACTCCACTATACACTCCTCTGTCAACTGGCCATCTTTACACACTAGACGCACAATACACTGGTCTATCCTCATTTACAAATCCCTTCTCGGTCTGACCCCCTCATAACTATCTATTCTCCTGCAAACTGGAACGAGCTGCAGAAAGCCCTGAAAATGGACACTCTTTTCTCAATTTCTGTTTTTGTACATATTCAAAGACTCGTGCAGTTGTTACATATGATACCCTATGTCTATGTTGTCTCTAATGTCAATACCATGTTTTAATCCCCTTGTTTTCTGTATGTCTGTTTTATTGACCCCATCACCATGTTGGGGTTTGGATAAGACAGTTTGGTTTATACAGAGATGCTGGCTGAGATACTATGTGGGAACATTGGCTCAGGTGATATCGCTACCATTTGACATGGCCAACCGTCACGTTAAAAAATAAAAAAATGCAATTGTGAGATGTAGAAACATATGTAATATGTGTCTGAGTTTGGTTTAAGCTTGACCCTATCATCAGATACACGCACACACACACACATGCAAACATGAATTGCCATTAAGACAAGCATTCATGGTATACACATAATATACATTAAATGTAAAATAAAAACATAAATCACTTTATACTGTACTATTTATTTTGGCCAATTGTTTTGGCAAGTCAGCCACGGGATAAATTATTGTATACAGCTCATCCCCGTTATGTATATCACCTGTGCAACAAATTTGGTGAAGATCTAAAAGCAATAATTTCCACAAGGGTTTTTCAAACTGGTCCACTGTTTGGCCATTCTCACCAAATTAGAGCTCAATGTATTTATTCTTTAAAAAAGTTTTTTTTAATATGCCAGTTAAAGATGGATAGTGAAAGACGTGGATAAAGTACAAGGAGTTGTGAACTTCAATTATTTTTTTACATCAACAAGTCTCTTGCAAAACCTGGTCAGCAGCAGTTGATACAACTTCAGTATCCTGACGGTGGTGTTTAGAGCACACTGCAATCAGGATCAACAAAAGACTAGACTAACAAGCTGACGAGCACACTGTCAGGACTAAGCCAGTATGGGCTTCATTTTTCTACATCTGGGAAATACAGAAAGTCTTGAGTAAAATCTGTGCTAGTCTCCAACTAATGGTGCATGGCAATCAATCCTATAAATCTAAATTTGGGATGCTTAAAATGCCTCTCCATCTGAAATTGTGTGTGGGAGAGGAATTAAAAATAAATATTGCTGAGCAGGATTAATATCCAGAAGTTTGTCACATCCTACATGCACTTGTAATAGTAATGTGTGGTCAAATAGAGCCCATAGGGTAAGCAAAGTCTGTTGGTAAGGATTCCTTTAGTCTCAACCACAAAAAGGTAAATATGAATGTCCTCACTGAGGGTTTTTGAACCATACTAAACATTGTGAGAGATATTATTGTTTTTTCTTACGTTAAAATAACCGGAAGAACTGAAATACCTGCAGGTTTTTGTTTTTACCCCTCAATATTTTGCTCTTTGATTTTCTTGGATGAATTTTCCGATTTTCAAACTATTGGGTTTCTTGTGAATTTATTCACAATTGAATTTAATTCAAACTCATTGTCCAATCCAATATCACAAGTTCAATTATTATTTTTTTAATGTAACTGTGACCCAAAAAGTTTTGAGAGATCCGTAAACTTACTGAACTCCTACACCTACATCTACACCTAAAATACTGTTTTAAAGCTCCACAAAGTTTTAATATCTACACTAGACATCATTAAGTTGTTTTCTTTATTGGACTGAATTTGAGTCAGAAATGTAAAAAACAAGATTTGGCTCACCTTTATACCACTGTATCTCTGGAGTAGGGTGTCCATCGAGTCTACACCATAACGTGACCCCCTGACCAAATGACACGGCCTGGTCTGCAAGTTCCTCCAAGAAGACTGGCTCTAAAACATCAGTAGAGATACATTGCACCAGTGAGGTTCTACTCTCTACAGTCCACATTTACATTGCTAAAAAAAGTTTTACCAGCAATACAGATGTTTAAAGTCATAATCATGATAAACAGTCCACAAACACTTTATCACTATATTGATATAACTATGTATAATGTTATTTAATTTGGGGATGTATTTTGTATGTAGATAATGACCATGACATTACCCATTACTGATCCATTAACCTTCTCTGTAAACTTGTGATTTCGCAGGATTTGGTGTAGAAAACAAGTTTTTCAATAATAAATTAACTCCTGTGTGCTCTAGAATCCGTTTTTGGAAAAGTATCATAATTTGAAGACTTTTTCTTCTTAGTTTATCTATGATATATGTGGACTGGTAGGAATGTCCCCATGGATTGCAGACAGGCGTGGGAAACCAGGATTCCATCTACTGTATGTATTTTATTATGTAATAAGTGTGAGAACCTTGCATCATAACATTTAGCCAATGTAAGACAATTGTTTCATTCTGCCACCTTAGCACCTGCCTGAAATATTTCCTGCAGCTAATAATACCAATTGTACATGTTTTCACATTTTTAAACAATAGGTCTTTAAGGAGTATGACTGCCATGTTAAAAAAATATAACACAATTGTACCTATCCTGTCAGTAGTCTAGCCCACAACAAAAAAATCATTGTATTTTTCAATACAGCAACAGAATCAAACAAACCAGAAAAACTCTCCAGAATAATCAGATAGCGTACCTTAAAACAAATGTTTTTAACAGCAGATTAGTTTTATGTCTTGTTCTTCGGCTTTCTTTCATTTTTATTTCTCCATGCCAGAATCATCACTGACTTTTCACCCTTTCAACTTTAGAATAGATATAAATTAAATGTTTGCAAATGAGTACAATTATTGCAGGAGCTGGACACAGCTGCGACCACTTGGCTTGCATGCTCAACAGCACTGTCCTTTTAGAGTAGATTTCAGGGCCTTCAACCAAAACGTATTGTCAATTGTATTAGATAATACCTGGCTGGCTAGCTAACTAGCAACATATTAACACGGAACACCAGAAGGTATGCAGCAAGCCAGCAAGCAAGCTAGCTAGCTAGACTATCTATAAATCAATTTTCCTGGTATGGTTAGAGTGCACTCATATCCTGAGAAGGCAAGGTCGATGTCAATCATTGCTTAATGGTACCGAGTTATCATCTTCATCTGATGTTAAATATGTTTTTCCTGCAGAGATGGGTGTCTTTCAAGATGACAATGTCCCCACCCACAGAGCATGAGTAGTCACCCAATGGCTTGAGAATCTGATGCTGATGAGAACACTGATGCTATCCTTATGTCGTGGCCTCTTTAGTCACCAGGTCTTAACCCAATCGAACATTTATAGGATATACTGGAACAATGCCTGAGACTGATTTTTCAATTTCCATATGAGCTGATTGATTTTATCGTATAAGAGTGGTGTCAAATTCCTCCTGTTATATTTCAGATGCTGGTAGACTGTATGCCACGGTACATAGAGGCTGTACTGGCCACACGCAGTGGGCAAAAAAATTAAGTAACTTTACATTGGTGTTGTACATTTTCCAAAGTTAAAGCTGTCATAACTCGTTCAGCTAACAGGCATTTCCCCCAAGCGCCAATCAGACGAAGTGAAAGACACGCCAGGAATTCACAAAGCCAATTAGGTAATTCACGGAAACAGTCAGGATCATTGCTAACAGCTGCGAATAATTAACGGAAGGATATTTAACCAGCTGGCATTCTCTATTTCGGTGCTTGGACATTATCTAGCCTAGTTTGGTAGTGCCTACTGTGATTGATGTTTCTTGTCTCTCGAGAAATTGTTTGTTCGTGTGCTTTTTGTTGTTTAGCTTCCTAGTGTTTAGTTTATTCCGTGTTTTTGGAATACATTTTGGATTTACCGTTTTCCTGATCATTGGTTATTTTGGTTTGTTTTGTTTGTCTTTTGCTTTCGTTTTCTACAGATGTTTAAGGATACTAAATATCTTAAATGCATTTCCGCGTTTTGGGTTTCTCTCTCTATCTGGTTCTACACCTACAACACAGCGTGACAAAAGCTTTTTCAGAACTTGAGGACTCTTCGATAGGACAAGGGGGTTTCAATAGTTTCAAAGGGACCAATGGCAATCCCTTTCCACTTATAATTAGAAATGTTTTTGCAATAACATTTACAAAGATCTTAAACCGTTTTATTTTTTGTTATACAGTAAGTTGTGTCCTCTCTTCTTTTAATCATTCTTCTAATCATAAAAGAATGATGTCATCACCTTTGATTTTCTTACAAACAGGCAATTTGAAGGAGTGACTGGATGTTTTCTTGTGTGAGCTTGCTTCCCCAGCACCTAACAGTGTTTTTTTCTTGGGGATGGTTACACCAGCTTTTCCATGAGAGAGAGTAGATGCTCCTTTCAACCTGTCCTCTAGAACAACAAGTAAGCATACAGGCTAGTACAACATTTAAAACAATGAATGTAGGATCATATGGTTTTTTTCTTCTTAATATTTCAGTCTAGCAAATTCTACATAAAACGTATTGATATATAATGCCTTGAATTAAACTCACTGGCTATAATGTCAAATGGTTGGGCTGACAGCAAGTAAACATACATAGATACATTAGAAAACTTACAACTGATTGCATATGTTTTTATTTGGAACAAAATGATATCCCTGTAATGAAATGTAGCAACTGTGAGGGCATACCTTCCTTTTTCTCTTCTTTACTAGATTGCCTACTTAACACCTTGGTAAAAGAAGAGACTGATTCCTTCAACTTCTTTGAGATGGACAGATCTTCGGTTTTTTGTTGCTGTTGCAATGAATAGGAAAGGTCTCCTTCAATCAGTCTCTTCTCCCTCTCTGTTGGTGAGGAAGACTGACCTTTCTGCCTGCAGAAAAACTGCTTCACTGCAGACCTGCAAGATTTACCAGTGGGGTGTTTGGTATCAAGTGCTGGTTTTGAAGCATGACACTGGGGAAAATTGCTGGTTTCCATGTTAGATATTTGAAGTACACTCAATGGTGCAGACGTTTTTGAGAAGCCATTGTTTTTATGAAGGACTTTGTGATTACTTTGTGATTTGTCCACTACTGACAGTTTCTCATCCTCAGAATTTTTTACCTCCCCAAGAAGATAATTTGTCTCAGCCTCCAATTCAACCTTCTCATCTTTTGAGCCCTGAAGGACAGAGTAAGGCAATGTGTTTCCTGAGTTCTTCAGCAGGGGCACATCAAGGTTCACATATTCATAGTCAGAGTCAATATGGCTACTTTTACCATGGCAGAGGGAGACCTCAGAGGGCTCACTTCTAGTAAAGGCCTCATGTGCACCCGAATCATGTATCAAAGATTCTTCAGTGCAATATTGGGAACCAGTATCTTCAATCTCTAGGTGGCCAGTATTTTCCACTATAGCTGACACCGCCATCTGATTACCCTTTTCTGACCCTTTATACTCCACATCAGCTACATTGATGGGATTCTGTGAAGTGGCAAGACAACAACATAGTTCATCATCTTGAGGATGAAATGAAATAATCTCTTGGGATGTCTCTGGAACCTTAATGGATATATCCATGCTTGGGAACTTCTCAAATTGCTCCAGGCCATAAGAGGGAATCAACCGCTTGGACTGTGTAAATAAAGGCTTCTGCTGCACTGGATCCCTTTTGACTGACTGGTTGATGCTCACTGTGAATATGTCCTTGTCTTTCCTGGTATCTGGAATGGAAGTGTGTTCTCCTTCATCAAGCATTCCTGGAGCGATAAAATCTGTCATTGGTTTAATCTCTTTAGAAACGGGTTGCACCATCTTTTTTTGTGCCAAAGACGGAGTCACCTCAATCATAAGAGTCTTGCCAGCAAGAAGTGAATGAGCATCCTTGCTCTCTTTCCTTGCATCCACAGCTGACTCTGCTAGTCTTTCATTAAATATATCAAAAGCTTTATCAGAAGCCTGATTGTAATCATCATCCATGAAAATGTCCTTGATGGTAAAAACATCCATCTCTTTGTTTTGCTCCACTGATTTTCTCAGTTCAGATGAATGTTTGAGAATGACCCCAAGCTCATCTAAGGATCTGCTCCTACGTTGCTGCTGTTGCTTGGGTATGTTGGAATGAGGACCTCTGACTCCACTGTCAAAAGAGAAAGATTTAGCCATGTTTATGGAGTGTGATGAACTCCATCTCTGGCTTCTGATCATTTCTGTATCAGCACTGTCCTCCCTGTACACAAGAAGGGGCTCACCCAGCTTACTGGACCTGGGATACTGACAACATTGTTCATGCACATTGGTATGCTTTTTTTCATTCAGCATCATGTGACGTGCTGACATAGGGGAAAGTTCCTGGAAGTGGTTATAGAAGGTGCTCTTAATGAGACTCCTCCTAGGGAAGCGATCCCGTCCAACAGTAGAGTCTTCTGCCTCGGAGTGGTGTGAAGACAGTGTGTTTTCCCACTGTTCCCCACACACCAGCTCTCTGGATTGTTCTGGAGGTACACAACAGAGGTCAGTCTTTTCTGTCATTTGCAATTTACATGGAGATAATTTGCTGCTGACACAACCTTCCAAACGAATAACTTTCGCTGAAATCATTGTGCTCTCTGAGAGCCTTGAGTATAATTCAATCTGTTCCTCCTCCATACTGTCCTCTTCCTGGCTGTGTTGGTAGAGCTTATGCCAGGCACCTGTCTCATCATACTCAGAAGAGGATCCACTACTTAATGTAGTGGTGGTGTGGCCATGCTGGTCCCTGGGGACTGCCAATGAGGTATCCAGTGGTGGTGCCTCTAACAGCTCTGAAATAGGCCGCATCATCACTGAGCCATAGCAAGTGAGGGAGTGCTGCGGGGACAAAGAGTGCTAAATTTAATATCAGAATTAGATCTGGTATTAGGCTCATTATCACATTAGTGATTAATGTGATCATGGACTGAATTAAGATTGCCTTCCTCTCATTTACATTTTAAAAATAACCCACAGTTGAAACTACATATGATTTAACATTGTTCATCAACTTCCATTTGCTCCTTCAAACAAAGAATTCCAGATTATTTGCATTTATTTCAACAGGCTCCCAATCCCCATGTTGGTATGAGAGAAATAAGAAAGATATTGCATATCAATATCAGACATACAGATGATAAAATAAGTGTGTGCTCCCATTGAAGTAGATACGGTATCAGGTATGTCTTTATTTCTCTTATATTTTGTATGCAATTTTGACAAATTCTATAAAACACTTTACCTGAAACCATTCATGCTGCAAACATTCAGCTGCACTGTGGTGAATCCTGAGGTGAGAGAAAATAATTTCAAGAACCTGTCAATATCATCTCAGTTAAATAATTATTTTAAAAGAGAGAGAATAGTTTGTGAGCACATTTTTTTATTATCTTTTTGTTTTACGTTTGTAAATGTAACATACAAATTGCATACATATATTTCTACATATTCATATATGTACATACATACATATATACAGTGCCTCTTTAAAGTCTACACCCGGTTAAATGGAACCGCGTCTATGCTGATTGGACATAAAATGTCTTATTAAATAATAAAATAAGAGAGGTATCCTTCAAACTACTGCATTTTTGCTACCCAGTAAAACATCATCTGAATACATTGTTGGACCCCTGCTGTACCTTCTGCAATACTGAAGAAGAGACCATAGATCACTTATTCTGGCCCTGCCATTATTCCACTTTTTTCTGGTCTCAACTCAACAATTTTCTGTCTTGTAAGTTAGGAATAAACTAAAATATTAACTTTAAATCAGTCATTTTCAGCCACTTTGACCACGGTTTGTTTGACATTAACTTCATGATGAATGTACTATTATTTTAAGGCAAATACTCCATATCTCCAGACATTGTCTGACCAAAGCTAATTTATCAATATTCTTTAACTGCACAAGACAATATTTTGAAACTTTAAAGCTTTTCAAGAACAGGAAGGTTCTCAAAACTCGCTTTTATTTCCTTTTGCCCCCACTCTCATGCTTCCTTCTCTTCTCTTCTCTTATTCTCATTCCCTTCTCCCTCCTTCTCTTTCCACTGTTTTTTCTTTCCTTTTGTTTGTTGTTTTGTGGCATCTTTGCATAAAAAATTACCCTGTACTTCTCAATCCATTCTCAAGAGAATGTTGTCTTTATGTGTGTTGATCAATGTGTGCAAACACAGCAGAAAGTCTGTGACTCATGTGCTTTTGGACTTTAGGGAAGTTACTCAAAGTAAGTTACACTAAATATACAAAATAAAATAAAAACCTCTTGAGAACAAAGCCCCGTTCATGAATCATGTACAAAATGATTACATATACAAGGCAAGAAAGGTAACAGTTAGAATTGAGACAAACAACATAAAAAATGCAATGGTTTTAATAGGGACAATTGCTTGAATATTAAATTAAGTCCTTTTTTCTATTTGTTTCTTGGTTAAATGAGGTGTGTCTGCATTCAGCTGGCCTTTGTTGCCTCTCATCTGGCACAGTGAAATGAAAATTTAAAGATACATTTTTGGTTTAAATGTGTATTATGTTTGAACAACTATGGCAGTGTTCAAAAAGTAATTAAACAATGCTACGGAAAATAGTATATTCAAAGTAGTAAGAAATCCCAATTAAATCATACTTTTTATACCAACTGTATGTGATATGACATATCACATCTATAGGTGCCTCGAGGGGCCGACCAGTCTGCTCTGATCATTTGGTTTTCTTATGTTCTTATATAAAATGGAAAGATGTATACTACATTTAAAAATTAAATGGGCTAATCTGCATAGGAAGATTATACTCACCACAAATACATCAAGATTCCGAGAGACCTGACAAGACAAAATACGCATGTTATTGCACTATATTATAACATTATTCTCCTACAAAAAAGGCATAATTTCTTTCCACAAAACTTTACATCTTGTGATAAACATGAACTGCATTACAGATACATACATTATATATAGCATTAATTACTATTGCGGGTGTATAGCATGCTTATTATTGAATCAATGAGGCCAAAATTACCAGATATCAGTTGCCTTCTGGACTGGTGATTGGCAGACAAATTCTGGAGCCCCAGCCTTATTAAAGTGTTCACTGGATGGGTCTGCCTCCTGACAGAACCCACAGATTTTGACCTCCCCTCTGTGTGAAAGTGCTATGATGATATTGGCTGGCTGAGGTATCGTTAAACAGACACACACACACACACACACACACACACAAAAGAAGCAGATGTGTTAACGATGTCAACAATTACTTTTTAAGAAAGAAGAACAAATAGTAATAACACTAACAGTAGGCTGTAGAAATGGCCTATGGTTTAGAGTATGCTAAAATTAAGTTTGTTTTCTCTGGCCTATAGTCTAAACAATAATACTGCAGCTTAAAATGTTATATAATATTCGGTAGGCTAGCTCTTTGCTCAGCCATCGAAAAATAAAGTAAACCTAATTACATAACGTAAAATAAAATAGACTAATTTTTCTGAAATCATATACCTACACTTTGAAAAAAAGGAGTATTGTTCAGAAGCATTTTTATAGTTCAGAAGAAACTTTTTATTGTGTTACAAATATGAACTGCCCCACTGAGTAATTAGAAAATGCCTGACCTCAATACAGCTGAAATAGTTGTTTACATTTATAAACGATGTGCCTCATAGGAAATATTATGTAATGTGTAACTAGGTGTTCATTGTAAGCTGTTTTAAATACTGAATATTCATTTTGGCTCTTTGTGTGCCGGAATGTTTGTCACAACCGATGGTGCTAGTATTTGAAAACAAGAATGTGGAGGAGTCCAGTAGAAGGTCAGAGAGACAGGTAGGAGCTAGATCGATGAGTTTTGTAAGTAAGGATTTTGAATTATCTAAACACAGAATCGATATATTTTATAACAACTGTTTGGAGCCATTGGAGCTTGTGGGGAACGAGTATTTGAAAACAAGCGAAATAAAATAAATATCAGTAATGTGGTCAGATGATTTTGTATGTGCTTGGATTCTAGCAGCAGAGATTTGGATTAATTGGAGTTTGTCAAGACCTCTGTGAGGAGTGAATTACAGTAATAGTGATGCTCTGTGTTTCAAATCAAAGTGTCAAGAATAACACCAAAGCTCATGACTCAAACAGAAATGTGGTAACGAGGAAACAAGGAAGTTCTGGGACACAGCCCTAAAGTAGCGTGGTAGATGCACAGCGATATTCACCAGCGGTCCCTTGTCCTAGAAGAAGCCAGTAATAGTCCTGTTCTAACTACAGTGTAGCTATGGATGCATTGAAAATAGGTTGCATAGTTGAGCTAGTGCAACATGACACATAGGAGAATGCTTTATAGGCTGAAAGCAGATGCCTGCTCTAACTGTAAACTATAAATAAGAGGCTAGGGAATCTTTTGAGATTTAAGCTGGTCAGCTATGGAAAGAGTGTCTGGGGTCTTGCAAATCGAGACAATACCAAATTGCTCGCATTGCTGAAAACAATGCGGAACCACAATATAAGGCAAGTGCAAGTTTTGATGTGGGTCAGCAGAAAACACTTATAGGAGGATTGTTGGATGGTGTACTCACTATTCATCCATGTCTCCAAAAATGTAACCCCTCTACAGATGGTTGTGAGTGAAATCATAAACAAAGTCCAATACTTGGGTTACACCATGAAACAGCACCAGCAAAACCCATACTTAAAGCATCAAAGCATTGTGCGTTGGAAGCCCAGTTGGAAGTCAAGATGATGGTTGAGATGCTCATATGAATTTTCTGTATTTTTGGGCTTTTGCTAACAATTATCTCTCACTTAAAACACTTTTTGGGTTTTAATTTCCAGACTATTATATTTCCTTCACCAGCAAATCTAATCATACATAAAGATGATGTGTTGTGTGATGATGTGTACATAACCAGTAAATGCAGTGTCTAACATTTAATTTATTCATGGAAACATGTTGTAAAACAAAAATGGTAGACAAATACTGCACTCATAGTAGATACAGTATATACCATATTGCTTGAAAATAAGGCAGGGTTTTTCCCCCAAAAAATAGCTGGGGAAACAACACTCAACTTATATTCACAGACTAGTAAAAATGTGTTTCTACAATACTAATACCATGATGGTAGGTGGTGCTGGTTATTTAGTTAGGTTAGTTGTGTACAGCAGAGTGACATAAAAATGGAGAAACATGTTGGTGAATGTGGATCCAAAGTTGGTCAAGTAACCAAACCACTGGCTTGCTTGTCCATAATAGAAACGCTAGATTGTTGATGAACAGCTGTTGGAGACATCAAAGTGCGTTCGCCATCTGTTTATATTGCTTATTCAGCTGGCTAATGGGGGCAGAAAGCTGAGCGATATGTCTAACCCAGTTTTCATAACAGTGCTTCACAGGGGGCTGCTGGTTGCTGCTATTTTGGCTCTAAACAATGGCTTTAAATAATGGCTTTTTGTATTGCTATGGTGTCCAGTTTCCAGCATTGTTGAACTAAAAGTGTACTTTGCTAACACACAAGCTAACTTTTCACCATT
Organism: Aldrovandia affinis; assembly: GCA_029706075.1. Taxonomy (NCBI): domain Eukaryota; kingdom Metazoa; phylum Chordata; class Actinopteri; order Notacanthiformes; family Halosauridae; genus Aldrovandia; species Aldrovandia affinis. Next base: position 2,488,421 of record JAINUG010000059.1, read on the forward strand.
CATTTTGAATAGAGACTCAGTTTGAATAAAACCTGTGGCACAAGAAACTCCGCTTTTTCATCAGTGCACTGGTCCATTTACAAGTCTGACGTGTTTTAATTTTGTGAGAAACTGTATGACGCTGTAATGTAGTACATTTCTACAACTGTACAGTACCTAGTAGTACCCTAAGAGCACAAAAATATGTCTTACAAATGCAAATACTTGTCTTTTTAATAAAAATTTACAAACAGATTTGTATGAAATTGTGAGGATTAATTAAATAGTATATGTCCTTTGCCAAAAAAATCTACTTGGTGCTGGAATGGCATAAGGAGGACACTGGGGATTTTCGTATTTTGAATATAAACTCTGCAAGCATTATCTGTGGTCGGACAGTGCAGTGTTTAATGTATTTTCTTTCTTTTTTACACTAAACTTATTTGGGTAGCACCCCCAGGTGGACATACACACATACACGACATACACAGGAGCTGACAGAAATTGGACAAAAATGATTTAAATAAATTGAAATCACTAACGTGTACATAGAGTCAACTATCAACACAATTTCTAAATAAATAATAACAATTTTCCCCCTGGTTGAATCGAATCATTTTATTTTTAGCCATATAATGCTAACCAACGGTCCAAAAATGTGCCACTGTACACTGACTGTCCACACTTGTGCGATTGTTTCAATCATGTTGCACGTGAGTAAAAGTGTGTAAGGAGATTCACAAAGCATTTTATCTTACCACTAGGAGTATTTCTAAATCGCACTAAAACCTTTTAGTTAGAAGTCCCACCTTAAAACCTATTCACAAAGCTGCAAAGACAAACTCATACTAAGGAATTCCTAGAATTGTCAAGCTAAGAGTGAGGGCGGGGTTGACGTCGTTGCTAAGGATGACGTTGTTTCTCATGAACGAGCTTACTCAGAATGCCCACAGCGATTGGCTAATATAGGGGATGGGTCTCTGCCCGCGATTTCAACCTAGAGAAATACAGTTTTTCTGTAGTATATCAATTCCCCAAATCTCGATGCAGAGTTACAGCGAAGAGATAGACAACCATGTATGTTTTGGTTTGCTTTGTTTTTCATACTAAATGCCTTTCTGGGAGGCATGTTTTTAGAAACGCGACCGAATTAAATAGAATTGAAACATTAGCGATCTTTTATTTTTTTATTACATTAATTCAGGCATAAGACCACCCTAGTTAAATCACCTAAGGCGTACTGAATCTAAAAATGTATTTTGTGAAATTTTCGAATAAAGATTTAGTGAAATAACTTAAATTGAAAAACTGAAATTATCATTCATTCAATTCCTTGAGAATAGTTACTGGTAATTTGGGGTGGAAACGCGCCTTTGGTGCCGTTTTTTTTTTTTTTGCTGATCCGAAAAATTATCCGATGCACCCATATTATATTCTAATAAAGATTCTAAAATACAAATGTAGGCTACGTGTCACTGATTTAACAATACTGACTAGTCAATTGGTTACATGTCTGCATCTCGTAAACAATCAGCGGGTATCTATATATAATATATATAATATTATATATATAATACCCTCGCGATTGAGGCGGTACCTTTTTATGAGCTCTGTATCATTCAATATCTCCAGTGTTGACGCGATTGCGACAACGATTGCCGCCAGCAGCAGATTTTCGGATCGCCGTGAGTAGGTCTTTAGCGACTTAGAAGTCCTCTTGACTGCTTCTAACTTTTCCTGGACTTAGGAGCTGTTTTTAGCTCTCAAACCCTTTGTGAAATACTCTTATCCCAAAAATTTAGGAGTCCTAAATTTATGAGTGACACGCCCATTATTTTTCGGACTTGCTCCTAAATTACGGAGTTAGAACCAACTTTTACCCTTAAAATGCTTTGTGAATACGGGCCCAGGACATGGCAGGAGACATTTTTCAGATTTGAGCTAACCTTAACTTTAATGTGTATTATCAAAATAGTACTTGTATCTGTTATCTGTTCATTTTTGGTCGTAGAAGCATAAAGCAATCGTTCACTATTTTTAGAAAGCAAAATTTATGACCAGTGAGGAATAAATTTGGCTGTCATTATAGAGTTAACTAGATGCATCCTTTTGTTAAATGTTTGTTGATTATTCTTTAGTTATACAGTTATCTCTTTTACTTTTAGTTTAACTAACCTGGCTATTTAACATTAGCCAAGTTAGCCACTGCTATTCAAATTGATGATGGACATACCTAATTAGATTCATGAATGCATTCCTAGTGGATGCTCTAGACTGCTCATAGCCAGATCCAAATTGGTGCTCCCGATGCAGCAGATCAGTAGTAGATAAGCATCACCAGTGATCTAACAACATACCACTACATTGCAAGACTGCAGTAGAGAAATGTGGCAAAGCTCAGCTAGATAGTGTGCTCCATAAATACAGCTAGTTTAGTTAACAGCTATCATGAAAGTAGCTAATGCTAGTTATCAGATGCTACCATGTTCTTGACTTGTAAGTTGCTTAGTTGTCTTCCTGTGGACCTACTCTGTAGTTAGCTAGCTATGGAAAGGTAACTTGTGTTTTAATATTTAAAACTTGTATTCCCAAAGTGTAAGATTCAAGCCGAGTGTGGGCTTGAATCGAGTTCTTTCATTGATTGAAGTTGTCGTGTGAAAACCTGCCCTATACCCTGATTGTATATTAAGTCACATCCCTAGTGCTGAATGCCAAGCAATGACTGATCTCACAGTGCCTATAGGGACACCTGGAGCCCCAACCCTACAGCCCAGATGGTCATGAGATAAACTCCAGGCTAGAGTTCTATTTTATAGAACATTTTACCAGTCACGCATCCGCAGCTTTTTATTTACCACTTCCTTACGCTCCAACAGGAGTTTCTGACCGTTCCTGTCTGCACCATGTTTTCTATTCATGTCTTGCCTGTTCCTGCTATTTTTTCCTTGTATAAGTTCACTTTTAATAAGATGAAATGTTGAGAAAACACATACATTTGTAGAAGTTTTCTGTCATTTTGATATAGAGGAAAATTAATATAGACCAATGACAACACTTCTGCATGTCAGTAAATATGTGGCATATGCATGCAAAAGTGAAGCCCGTTTATAAAAGAGATGGAATGTTGAGGAGAAACTGTTAGCTGAAATGCTACGTCTTTTAGGTAAAAACTTTTCCGAAAATAAATGGAAGTCAATAGGCGCATTGGTTTCAGAATTAGTCCAAATGAAAGGCACCTTTAATAGAGAAAACATTGGTAACTCTTAATAAACTAGTATAAGCATACAACCATGACTAAAACCCTGATGGAAAAAGATGATGAAGACGGATCATTTTTAACCCTGTCCGTCAGTTTGACTGATGTAAAAATGTATGGAAGCTGAAATTTTGGGTTTCTGATAAATGCTGTTCTAAAGCTGACAAGTTCCATCTTTCTGTGCATGAATAAGACCATTGAAATTGGCAGATAATTGTAATGAGATATACTGATAAACGTGATTTGGAATGGAATTATCCCACACATCCCATGCTCTTGATCTTTGAGCCACACCCGACCGCAAAAGAATGAAAATGTCCTACTCCGACAACAATTGTGCTTTGTCCCACAGAATCCCAATCCCATTGCAGAAGTCTACCCAGGCCCTAGGCATGGGGTATGCCCCGCCAAGCCATGACTAATGGCAAGAAAATCAGACTACTGGCTATTTAGAAGAAGATAGAAGTGATGGTGTGGCAGAATTGAAAACGTGCTAAAATTTGATGAAATGTGGTGGCCATGTTTTTCCAAGATAGAAAATTTAGAGAGATCATAGAAAGTATGTGGCATGTGTACACAGAATTTCACACAGATAACACATTTCTGGTACATTTGATACATATATGCAAATGTAATGTGCTTTGACTTGTTTGCCTTTTGAAGGTTGTTACTAACACGTAGTGGCCAAAAAGGTGGGAATGCTTGGGTAAATAAGGGTCACAAAGTATATTGAAATCAGGTGCTTCCAGACAGGTGTTGTTCCTGAGTTAACTAGGCAATTAACATCCCAGCATGCTCAGGGTTGTGTAAAACAATTCTGGGAAGGCTTGGTTGCCTATAATTATGGCTAGCATGGCTAGAAGACAAGACCTCAGTGACTTTGAAAGAGGGGTGATTGTTGGCGCCTGTTTGGCAGGAGCTTTAGTGATGAAGACAGCTTAATTTGTTGATGTTTCAAAAACACTGTCTAAGGTGATGGTGGTATGGAACCCTGGGGGAATTACATCAACATCAAAGGGCAACTGTGGTCGGAAGCACACACTCCTGGATCGTGAGGTCCATGTATTTATCTGAGGTGCAAGGATAAACCAGCGAGCAATGTAATCAATTTACTTCAAATTTTGATCTAGTGTGTAAGCAGGCAGTTTCATCAAGAACGATCTGTTGAGAAGTCTAAAGAGCAAGATACCATAGTTGTATCATATTGGTTGTTCCACCTTTTTGGCCACTAGCTGTATCAAAAGAACATTGCTTACCTTGGTATCCAGATTGAGAATGTTCATACTGTGAATACGAGCAATGCCTTCCAGTATTTGTTTAATGTTCATCTGGACCTGATAAACGAACAAATATACTTTTTTTATCATAATGCATCCCATTGAGAATAATCTTTATTTGGTACATCTATATACTGTATGTCTTTATAAACTGTATAATCTTACCTCTCTCTCAGAGACTAAATGCTTTAAACACATATGATCAAGCAGTCCACAACTTGAGCAGCTAGAAGAAATGTTAAGGAAAGGGGGTGTGATCACTCAGTTAAACAAACCCCAAAGCTGAAACAGCCTTATACAGTGCCGTGAAACACATCAATAAATTAAATGATCATTTTAAACCTGTATTTTGTATTTACTCAGGTTCTCCTTGTCTTATATTACACTTTGAAGATCTGAAACCATTCAGTTTGACAAATTTGCAAAAATAGAGGAAATCAGGAGGGGGGCAAATACTTTTTCACGGCACTGTATTTGTCATTAATGCTATTTTAAGCGATTAGCCTCAGCTCTGTTACTATCCAAGAATGGCTGGGAGTCCGTACCAATTGGTCTTGCACCACCAGGGACAGAGTGGATGTAAGTCCAGCAGTGTTTCTCTGGTTACTGCTGCATTAGCTATGTGTCAGACACCCACAGGTGGTTTTCAGTGAGAAATAAAAACATCAGAAGGACATAAGAATACATAGTGATGAGAACAGGCCATTCAACCCACCTGGGGACAGGATTGTCATTTATCTACAGTCTGGAGCGTATCCAGCACTGCGTCAAGCCTGGACACCCCAAGCCTTTTTGCATCGACTACATTACCTGGCAAGCTGTTCCATGTAATGACAACACCCTGATATCAGTGTGGAATTTCCACCTATACCACCTGCTAGTAGAGCTCAACCTGAAAATGTTTAATTATGTTTTTACCCCCCTTTTACTTTTACCTTTATACTTTTTCAAGAAGGGAGTAGAGAGTGTGGGAGAAAAAACAAGAGAAGTTTTGCACTTAGGAACTCCATGCTCTGTCCCTATATTGTCCAATAGATCACTTAGATAACATAATATCTGCACACGGCTAATTCCTGTATATTTTGTTAACCGGGCCAGTAACAGTCCGCTTTATACATAAATATAACCACTGTGAATATATTATCAGAATGTCAAGCAAAACAGAAATATTGCCTACATGCTATGCTTAGGTATGACACGCTTAGGACTTGAAATGAAGCAGACACATTAGGTATTTAGGTTGTGCAGGGTACAGAACTCGTAATACAAAGAACACAAGGATTGAGTCAAACATAAATTCAAATCGAAGGTCCAAGTGTTCATTTGTGCAGCAGTAAATCTAGCCCTGTTCAATGAAGTAATGGTCACGTGTAGGGGAGGAATTCGGACTTCACAATCTGAAACCCAAGGCCCAGATGCTGCAATCTGGGGTTTAAATCAACAGTGGTCCTCCCCTCACAAGATAATGACCACGAAGGACGTTGAGCATGGCTCACCTGTCACTGGAATTTACGAGCCCAGTTCAGGCGAGTCTCTGACGGCACGAGGAGGAAAGGACGTGGATTAAAAGTTAAATAAATGAATCTCACCACGTTTAATTCTGTTACCTTCGTATCAGGGCTTCTGCTTAAATTTACCGCCAGCATTCCTGAGTCGCACGGCGGATAGATTATAAACCCCTGAAATTAGACTATCTGCATAAATTGTGTGGGAATGATGTAGCCATTTATCAAATAAAATTATCAGTACATGATACATGTAAATATATAGTACACAGTTAGGTCAGCTGAAGTGTCTGTTTATGTCTGTTTATTTATTTTCATGAAAGAGTGAAGAACAACAAACTAAATGATGGAAAATGTAAACAAATGAGAGTAGAAGTGGTCACAAGGGAGAATGGAATATGATGAGATCATGGGGAGGGGTTGAGTCAGGTGAGTGTGGTGATGACGTTAAGCTCCAAGGCAGGAGGGGTTATGGCATGTTAAAAAGTGGATGCACGGAAAGGGGGGCCAGAGCTGTGTTCGCGAACCAGCTTGGTTTCTTGTATGTGATTTCGCATTATGTACAATAAACCCTATTACATCAGACTCTGAAGAACATGCTGTTTTTTTAAGAAGTATTAAGTGTTGCTGGGATCACTCAGTCTAACTGGCCCTGGCTGAGATCTGATTCTCCCAAAAGAGGACTGCTCCTCCTCTTTGGCTGCTGCCAGGTGCTGATCCCTCCCTTGATTAAGCACAGCCTGCCATGCCTACAGGAGGCTTTTGTTTGGGGTACATGGTTTTGGTACAATGCTTATTTTGGCTTTATTTTCTGACATTTTATTTGTTTAACTACCCCCCGGAAAGGGAAAATTGGCCCACCATAAACTTTATTTCATTGTGTTTTATCCTCCCACTAATCACCTAGGAAGGTGACCACCCCTGCCACCTTGCTACAATCCCCAAGTCTCACTTCTTTATATATGTACAAGTAAATGCGTGGGCTAGCTAAATTAATAGTTAATTTACATTGACTCCAACAATTATCTTCTTTTTTTTTTTTAAGATTTCGTTTTCAGATTTTTCCCTATTTAGTAATCAATTACACCCTCCTTTTATATTAAACCTCCCTTGTATTATGAGCTTGTTGCTGTAGTCCTGAGACTGGCAGTGACAATGGCGGTGCCACCTCCTCAGAGCCGGAACTCGCCAAGCCGTCAACTGTAACTCTGGTACATATAGAGCCACTCTTATATGCTGCCAGCTCATATCGGCTTCTCTCCCCTCCTCCCTGGGGCAGACAGCCAATTGCCGTTTTAAATTTAGTTTTAAATTTAAAACTAACCACACATCTAATTACTTATTATCAACCATTTACACCACACTTCACTCCTGCACTAACAGCAGCAAAAGATGCTCTGGTTCTGTTTAAGGTTATATATAGTGTTCATTGCACCTGTTCCTGTTACACGAGTTGTTTGAAATGCCAGCGCACTCCTACTCGCTTCTGCTCTTTTAAAATAACTTTAAAACTCTACAATCACGTAAAATACCTTTTTATATAAAAATAGACTTTATTTTTATTCCTAACCTACATTTAATCAGATTTGGGTGGGTTTCATAATTTAAGAGACTCTTACCCTGTGTTTTTCTTTTTCTCCTCCTATCAAGGAAACAAACTTACTGTAAGGAATTTGATCATGGCTTCCTCTCGTATTTCCTGCTTGCAATATGCTTACCATTAGTTCTGACGCCAAGTTTAACATAACTGGTATTTGTAGGAAGTGTCAGCTTAATTTATAACTGGCACAGAAAATAACTTGAGACCGTTATTTTATGAGACCGTGAGACGCTTCGCCAGATACAGGAGGGAGAAAGTTACATAGAGTCTTTTCTACAAGTACCGGGCCCACCAGCAAGTTTAAATGGTCCAGACATTAGTGCTATTCCCCCGGCAGAGCCTTCGCAGCAAGGCATTTTTTTCACGGTTCGAGGGAGGCATAGTCGCCTCCCCAAAGAGGTCATACACCAAACTCACGTTTCGAATAGTTTCTCCCCACTCAGTAATACACCTACTGTTTGCCTGGGGCCAGAGCTACTGACGTTGAGGCAAACCTAAAAGTGCAAGGTAAAAATGATCGTAAATATTCTAAAATTATTATCCACGCTGGCACCAATGATGTTCGACTTAGGCAGTCAGAGATCACTAAAAGTTATTTTGTTTCGGTGTGTAAGCTTGCAAAAACACTCAGTCGCAAAGTATTTATCTCTGGCCCTATCCCAGCCCGTAGAAGTAACGAAGTCTACAGTAGACTTACGTCGCTAAATTAGTGGCAGGCTAACTGGTGTACTGACGACTTGAGCTTCAGACAATTGGCCTACTTTCTGGGGAAAGCGTGGCTTACTGAAGAGAGATGGACTCCACCCGAGCTGGAGAGGTGCTCTTCTACTATCTAGAAACTTTTCCCATCTAAACTCTCAAAATGTGTGACCTTTCAGATCGCTAGCTAGGCAGCAGACATTTGGTCCTAAACTACTATCTGCTAGCTTCCAAAAACCTGTAACTAGCTTAGCTATTGAGACTGTGTCTGTCACTCCTTTTGGAAATGGTTTTCGAAATAGAAAGCTAGCTGAGCCCACTGCCCGTCGTGGCATTTGTGTACATAATCTTATTTATATTAAAACCTCTCAGCCTGCTGTAAGTGTTGCCTGTAATAAGACATCTCTTAAATGTGGATTGTTAAATGTTAGATCATTTTCCCCCAAGGCGGTTCTTGTGAACAAACTAATCACTGACCATAGTTTTGACCTGATTAGTTTGACTGAAACCTGGCTTAGGCCTGATGAATACAGTCCACTTAATGAGGCATCTCCTGATGGTGATGCTAGTTGTCAAGCGCCGTGTCTTTTGAAGCACTTGTTATGCTTTCTGGACGGTCGAAAGACAGTTACCCCACTGCAATCCTTCCTCTTAGTAACTATTTATAGACTACCTGGACCGTAAACTGTTTTTCTTTGTGAGGTTCTATCAAGCTTGGCAACTATGGCAGATAAAGTTGTGCTCGTTGGAGATTTCAACATACATGTTGATAATGATAGTGACTCTCTAGGATTGGCTTTTGCAGCTATTATTGACTTTGTTGGTTTTATTCAAAATGTGTCTGAACCAATCATAACTCCCACTGCCACAACCATACCTTCCATTTATTGTTATCCTGTGGTATCGATGTCGAGAATATTACTGAATATTCAGGTAAATATTCTTATTAAATCAGAACCTAGATACTATTCCAGCCGGCTTTAAAGTTTATAAACATACTTCCCGAGTCATTACTATCAAGTCAGGATTCCAACAGCATTTTGTTCATTGATGATCTAACAGATGGGATAAATCATATTTTACGGAATATGCTTGATGTTGTTGCACCCCTCAAGAGCAAAAGACGCAGTCAGAAGAAACTTGCACCCTGGTTTACTGACAATACCCGTGCCCTTAAACAAGTTTCCCAGAAATTAGAATGCAAATGGCGCTCTACCAATTGAGTGATCAGAATAAAAACAGCCTGTGCTAGGCCAGCTCATGTCATATATTATAAATACATCCCTATTATTGGGTTGCATACCTAAGTCTTTAAAAGTGGCAGTAATCAAGTCTCTTCTAATCACCCCTCTGTCCTCCTTCTCGCCCCTCCCTGACTCGAACATCCTTCAACTTGTTCACTCCCACCATACTACCTGCCCTCTAAACCCCATTCCTCCCCCCCTCTTCCAGTCCATTGCTATGGACATCCTCCCCTTTGTCTCCAATGTTATCAACTCCTCTCTTTCCTCTGGCTCTGTCCCCTCTCCCCTCAAAAACGCCCATGTCGTCCCCCTGCTCAAAAAACCCTCTCTGAATCCTGCTGTCATTTCCAACTACCGACCTGTCTCTCTCCTCCAATTCCTCTCCAAAACATTAGAGCAGACTCTCTATAGCCAACTGTCTGCTCATCTCTTACAGAATGACCTGCTTGATCCTCACCAATCTGGGTTCAAGGCAGGCCACTCCACAGAGACTGCTCTCCTTGCGGTCACTGAGGCTCTTCAAATAGCTTGTCCCAATCCCTTAGCTCCGTCCTCCTCCTCCTCGACCTGTCAGCTGCATTTGATACCATGGACCACCAGATCCTGCTCTCATCTCTCGTTGAGATGGGAATCTCTGGATCTGCACTGACATGGTTCAAGTCCTACCTGGCTGACCGGTCCTACTAGATTGCCTGGAGAGGATCCCTCTCCTCTCCCCACACCCTCTCTACTGGAGTCCCGCAGGGCTAGGCCCCGTCCTATTCTCCCTGTTCACCAAGTCACTTGGTTCCGTTATCTCTGCTCATGGTTTTTCTTACCACTGTTATGCCGATGACACTCAATTCTTTCTCTCCTTCTCTCCATCTGAGACCCAGGTCCTGCACAGATCTCTGCATGCCTGGCTGGCATCTCTGCCTGGATGTCCACACACCACCTGAAGCTGAACCTGGGGAAGACTGAGCTGCTCTTCCTCCCTGTGAAGGGCTCCCCAATGATTGATGCTTCAATCACTGTGGAAGGCTCCATAGTGTCTCCATCCCAGTCTGCCAGGAGTCTTGGAGTGACCCTGGACAACCAGCTGTGCTTCTCGGGCTATATCGCAGCAATCACCCGGACCTGCCAATTCTCCCTCCTCAACATCCAGAGGATCCAACCGTTCCTCACCCAAGAGGCCACACAACTCCTGGTCCAGGCCCTGGTGATCTCACGTCTGGACTACTGCAACTCCTTGCTGGCACACCTACCGGCCTGGACCCAAGCCACTGCAACTAGTCCAGAAAGCTGCCGCACGTCTGGTGTTCAATCAACCGAAGTTCACCTATGTCACCCCACTACTCTCCTCTCTGCACTGGTTCCCCATCGCAGCACGCATCAGATTCAAATCACTGGTGCTTGCTTTTCAAGTGGCTAGAGGAACCGCTCCACCTTACCTCCAGTGTTTCATCTCTATGAAGTTGTGAATGACTTACTGTTAGCATCTGATTCTGGTTGTGTTTCTATTCAAGTGCTCTTTGACCTAAGTGCTGGTTTTTACACTATTGACCACCAAATTCTTCTTTACAGGCTAGAAAACCTGGTTGGTTTGCGTGGACAGACACTCTCATGGTTTAAATCATACCTATCAGACAGGTTTTTAATTTGTGCAATTAGATCAAGAGTTCTCTGACTACTCTAAGGTTAAATATAGTATTCCACAAGGCTCAGTGCTGGGACCATTACTGTTCTCATTATACTTGCTACCACTTGGTAATGTTATCCGTAAACATGGTGTGAATTTCCATTGGTATGCAGATGATACACAGCTGTACATATCAATGAAACCAGGTGAAATACTTCAACTCACTCAGTTGGAGGTTTGTATCTCTGATATAAAGAATTGGATGACAGTAAACTTCCTGCTTTTGAATTCAGATAAAACAGAAATGATGGTCTTAGGCCCCCAAAAATTAAGGAATAAGTTAGATCTGCAGTTAAATGCAGGTGATTGCTTGGTTGCATCAAATCTGATGGTCATTATTGATCAGGATCTTACATGTGATGCTCATATTAAAAACAGCAGTGCTCAATAAGTTAATTTTACTGAGCAAGATAGCTAAGCTAGCTAGCTAATAATATAGGCCTACCATACCATGATTGCTGCTCCTTGCATTTGAATTTGAGTACACATAAGTTAGCTACAATTGCATGTTTCCCATTTCTAATAGCTAATTCGCTAGCTGTCATCTTTTCCCAAAGTTCTCCTCCCTCTAGTTCAATACTTGTAGGCAGTACTAGGTAGAGTAGCCTAGTAGGGAAAGAATAGTGGTTTGTGAGGCTTAAACCAACCAGTGTCACCCCAATGTATATTGGTTGGATATCTGTCTACAGTTTGATAAATGACTCCACATTTAAGGCAATTGCTGTGGCTTTTTTGTAACAGTTAGATTTACCACATCGCCTCAATGTCAATGTTATTCTGAATGAAGAGTGCTCAAATCAGAAACAGGTAGCCCATTGAGTGTGGCATTGAGTGATACAGTGCATCCGGAAAGTATTCACAGCGCTTCACTTTTTCCACATTTTGTTATGTTACAGCCTTATTCCAAAATTGATTAAATTCATTTTTTTCTCAGAATTCTATACACAATACCCCATAATGACAATGTGAAAAAAGTTTTTTAGAAATTTTTGCAAATGTATTCAAAATAAAAAAATAAAATATCACATGTACATAAGTATTCACGCCGTTTGCTGTGACACTCAAAATTGAGCTCAGGTGCATCCTGTTTCCACTGATCATCCTTGAGATGTGTCTAGAACTTCATTGGAGTCCAGCTGTGGTAAATTAAATTGATTGGACATGATGTGGAAAGGCACACACCTGTCTATATAAAGTTCCACGATTGACAGTGCATGTCAGAGTAAAAACCAAGCCATGAAGTCCTAGGAACTCTCCATAGACCTCCGAGATAGAATTGTGTTGAGGCATAGATCTGGGGAAGGGTATAAAAACATTGCTAAAGCATTGAAAGCACCCAGGAGAACAGTGGGCTCCATCATTGTGAAACAGAATAAGTTTAGAACCACCACAACTCTTCTTAGAGCTGGCCGTCTGGCCAAACTCAGTAACCGGGCAAGAAGGGCCATGGTCAGGGAGGTGACCAAGAACCCAATGGCCACTCTAAGAGAGCTTCAGAGTTCCTCTGCAGTGATGGGAGAACCTGGTAGAAGGACAAACATCTCTGCAGCACTCCATCAATCACGGACCCTTCTTGCCCGGTTACTTAGTTTATTTTTTTATTTTTAATACATTTGCAAAAATTTCTAAAAAACTTTTTTCACATTGTCATTATGGGGTGTTGTGTGTAGAATTCTTTGAAAAAATAAGAATTTAATCCATTTTGGAATAAGGCTGTAACAGAACAAAATGTGGAAAAAGTGAAGCGCTGTGAATACTTTCCGGATGCACTGTATGGGTATAAGCAGGGTCCTTTTCCCCATCAATGTTGAGACAGCTTTGAATTTATTGTCAGGAATTGTCAAAGTATCTGGGGTGGGATAAGTTGCCACATTAACAATGGTGCCTACTCAAATATGCTCTTGTTTATGGGACAGGTGAACATAGGCAGTGATCAATACTAATTCAATATATAAAATTTGATTCAAAATCATGCAAAAAATTCATTAATTTCAAAATGTTAAATTAGCTACATGACCAGAAAGCTAATGTTATTCACTGGTGATTTACTAGCTAGCAAATGATCAAACTTATCAAAGGCAAACTTATTTGATTCCACCAGGACGCACCAGGACGCGCTCTGGCAGGGAGTGCCACTAGGGGACAGCAATTGGTTGTCCGCCCCAGGGTGGGGGGAGGGAAGCTGATACGAGCTCGCTGCACATATGAGCTGTGTGTTATCAGTGACGTCTTGGTGGGTGTCGGCTGGGAGAAGGTGCTGCAGCGCTCATTATCGGTCGACGGCAGAATTTACCTTGAACTAATTTCCACCTGTGCCCTCTTGTTCTGCTAACAATCTTTGTAGTTCACTTTGTTAATCCTTTTCATGAATTTGGAAACCTCAATTAAATCCCCCTTCAGACCCCTTTTGCTAAGCTTGAATAGATTGAGCGCCTTAAGTCTAACCTCATAGCTTAATTAAGATTGTCTTAAGTTCTCATAATTTTTACCCAAGATTGACTTAAGTTCTTATAACTTTGACCCTTTATACCAGGTTTAGTTGCCCTTCTTTGAATTTTTTCAAGAGCTTCTATATCTTTCATGTTGTTTGGTGCCCAGAACTGCATATACAGTAGTACTCTAAATTAGTTCTGACAAAGGCATTATATAACATTAATATAACCTTTTTATTGATTTATACTCAATACTTTTTGTTATGTATCCAGTTGGCCCTTTTCACTGCTACAGCACAGTGCTTAGATCCTAATACACTTTGATCAACAACTACTCCTACATTCCACATTTTGATTTCCCTCTTGTAACCACATCTAACCACAATATGAGCCACATCTAAAAACTCCTATTCACACTCACACTGTTCTGACCCTTCCCAATTAATTGAGAGATAAATGAAGTAACCCATTATTAATGAGTGGATTATTAATGAGAGCCCACCCCCCCCCTCTACTGTCTATGAGCAGTTGAACTTTACCAGTTGTCCTGTTGCCATTAATCAATCAAAATCCATACATATATCTGAGAATGTTGATGGTGCCTGGCATTTATGGGGGTGTAGTTACTATGCCCTTAATGGCTCACATCAAGAGAGTGGTGAGATCTCCGCTGATAATACCCATTAGCTGACTGGTACAGTCCAGATAATGCTTCAGAATTGACTAACAGTGATGAGGAAGGATACAACTCTGTCAGCAATACCAAGGTCCGGTGAGTGCAGAAGGAGTCCAGTAAATGAGCCACCCTGGGGTGGGCAAGGTGAGTTTGGAGGTCCCTTTCCTGAAAAGCCCTTGTCCTCACACTGCTCCTTAGGGGGAAGAACTTGGCTGTAAAGCTCTCCTTGCTGTCCCTACGGGACACCCGCTTTACCACTCCAAATGTGCCCCTGGAGAGAAGGGGAGAAAGGGCTGACACTGTTGAACATGCAACTATGTCTTTTTATAACAAAACATTGCATTCAGGTTGTGATGTACAAATACATAGTAAAAGAGACTTTCATTGTCATAATTTCTTATTACAATTGTATTGATAAAACCTGTAAAACACACCTCTGAAACCTGGGAATTTGTATCAAAACATATATCATAATATATGATATATGAAATTCCTGACTATGTGACTTGAGAGGCATGTGACTGGTGTCAACCCTTATCCTGTGCTGACAAGCTTTTAGTAAAAGCTTCTGAGCACAAGTCAATATTATGATGCAGCATAAAGGGAAGTGTCAACAAAGTGAAGTGCAACAATATCCACCTGGTTCACTGCACAGCAATGGATATCATTTGTTTTGCACAATATCACAACATGAAATTTATCATTTAAAAACACGTAGACCAGAATTTCAAATCTCAAAAATATCATATGCAAAAACTGACAAACAAAAGGCATTCTAAGACAGCTTAGAGAGGCATTTGTCAGTGCTAATATTTCCTTGCACAAGGAATAAAAAAACTACATTTTTAAAGGAAGTACTACTATTAAGACTACTTTATCCTTTTACTTACTGATGCATTGTTGTCTATATTTACAAAACACAGTCACACAATACCCAATCATTATCTCTTGGTCATAGCTAGGTCTTGTATTTTTATCACAACTATAAAATTGGCCAGTTAATTTGGCCAGTAAGAAATCTGAAGGCAAATGTCTCCATTGATCATTGACATTTACAATTCCATTTGCATGGTATAAAATGTATTGCATTAACTACCATAATTCAAAACGTAATATTTTTAAATCTTCATCAGAATGCTCAAACTGCACTTATTGTGACAAAAAGTAGCAATAAGTCCTCTTTTTGGTTAAAATACATTAACTGTAAGTGTCTTCCATGCAGATAATTTATTTTAGTAGTGTAACAAGGACAGGTTTTTTTGGCCAATTTCTCAAAGTGATATGTTTTGAACCCAAGCAAGTATCCATGGCTGGCCTTGGGCATAGCCGTTATAAACAATTACCTAAGGCCCCACCCATGTCTAGGGGGCCCTACATGTCATTGCTCATTGTGCGAAGTAAGATAATAAAATGTGAAAAATGAAAAAAGGGGGTGAATTATACCCACTGTGTATTAGCTATATTGAATGTCCTCAGTCAGGTTTCTGTTCACTTCTTTCAGTGGTTTATAAATAATCTCCCCAAATTCTCTTAAATTTTATTAAAGTCTTCTGGTCTGATGTTACAATTTCTAGAATAAGAGGAGGCGTCCTTAACTTGCCAAATGACAGCACTATGATCACGTCTCAAGTGGCACCACTACCTCTGAGCTGGAAATTCTGTCAGGATTATTACACAAAACCAGATCCAGAATAGATTTTCCTCTTGTAGATGGAGTTACACACTACACCAACAAACAGTAAAACATCTAGAAACCTTTTTTCCTAGAAAACTATTTTCCCCTTTACCCTGTCCTTACACAACTGCTCAATTAATAGAAGTCACCCATTAGTAATGTCTTCTCCCTTACAAGCTTATTTTATGTTTCCATAGAACATAGTATTTACATTGCTGTCCGAAACTTGTGGCCTATAGCATACTCCTATTAAAGTTCTTATATTTACAGTACCAGTCAAAAGTTTGAGTACACCTGTTGGAAACTAGGTTTATCTCATAATTGACAATGTTTTACACCGTATACGTTTCTGTAAATACATGAAAATGCCAAAAAATACATGTACCAATAAGAAAAAGGAACATCAAAACAAAGTTCAAGAAATTTTAATTAAAAATGTCATCTTGGATTCCTCAAAATAGTCACCCTTTGCCGTGATAACAGCCACACCAACACAGGCCATTTGGCTATTACGTTTCAGCAGGAAATCACCCTACATGTCTTCCCAGCTCTCCTGCAGCAATTCCCAGAGACACTTGTGTGTTGCTTTGCTTTGACTCTTCTGTCCAGTTATTCCCATAAAAATTATATGGGATTGAGTTCTGGACACTGGGCAGGTCAGATCATTAGTTTGAGTTGTCCTTCATGTTCCTCCTTCACCAGATAGTTCTGGCACAACTTCAAGGTGTGTTTCGAGTTGTTATCTTGCTAAAGAATGAAGGAGTGCCCGATTAGCCGTAATCCAGATGGAAGGTGTACTCAAACTTTTGACTGGTACTGTAAATTCTTATTGTATATTGTTATTATATAAAGTACTCATATTCTCCCAATAGTCTAATCCAGATATCCTCACTAGGCATGACAGGGTCAATTCCCGAAATTTCCTGCACATTAAGATTGTCTTTCACATAAAGGGCCACTCCCCCACCTTATTTATTTGTTCTATCCTTCCTGAGAAGTCCATGCCTCACTACATTGTACCCATCTACTGCACTAAACCATATCTCTTTAATCCCAATCCCAATGTCATAACCCCCATTAATCACACAGCCTCAAATGACCAAAAAAACTTTTTTTCAAAAGGTGGTTGTGTTCCTTAAATATTATGTATTTCTGAACTAGTCATCAAATTTGAATAATAATAGGTGTGCAGTATGCTTCAGTAATCTTCAAAAAGACTGCTGCAGTTGAGATTTACTTTCAAAGAGGTTGACTTGGCTCGGCGGAACTAAAATAATCTTATAACTAAATATTTTTATCTTGTTAGCTCCCTTAGGACATGGGTAGGGCACACCTGTTTATGCTCCTTTTTGAATGATTTCCTCTCCCATGCCATTGGCTGTGAGGGGCCTTTAACCCCTGCCTCTACTGATCAGAGAGTTATGATAGAACCTACAATAGAGACATGGTGAAGGTAATGATAAAACAGACAATAGACATGGCAGTCGCTGCAATGTCTTAAGATCACCAGATGTCTCTGAATGTTTTCTCACTTCCGACTCAACTTTCTTATTTGTCTGCAACCTCCTCAGCAACCAAAAAAGCCCCATTGGTCCTCTTGTCTCCCATGTATGTATCATGCCTGCTTCACGCTCCCTGTGTCTCTGAATTTATGTGATTTATGCTCATGGGTAGTGTAAATAGTACGCCATGCAACTAAGAAATATTGAAGGTTTGGATCAATTTTTTTAAGCTTGACGAGGATAATGTGATAACAAAGGTGCATTAAAAAGTATGCATGTGCATTAGCCTCGAATGACATCAATGTTTAACAAAAGTGAACTTTTGTTATATTGCTTAAGGCTATTGTGGTAAATTCATATATTAAATAAAAGTAATATTAGTAATGCTAGCAAATATACACACATATATGTGTGTATACATACAGTACATATAAAAGGGAGAGGAAAGTTTGTTGTTTGGAAGTTTACCTTCCTATGTCCTCATGGATTTTGCATAGTGTCCAAAGCTTCCGCTTTTTCCCCAATTCAATCCTTCTTTCCTGTGCTGCGTCTTCTGAGCCTGTCAGAACGAGTGGACATTCTGTATCATATCCACAAGCATGGTGTTTAGTCACTGCTAATCATAGTTGTAAGAGCCAATAATACAATTATTTATGTTTAGAAAAGCTTTCCTAAATGTATTTCTTCAAGTTATCATCAGCATACTCTATTTTCACCAAGAATCTCTTTCTTGGTGTTAGGCACTCCACACAACAAACAGTTGAGAGCCCCAGCTGAGTACTTTAGCTAATATGGTGATTCCTAACTGAGAATGGAGTAACTGGGGAGAAGAATGTCAGACCTAATGTAGAAAGCAGTGCATTTTTGCTTATTCTCACCACCCTCCAAAGTGAGCTCAGCTCTGCAGGGCACCTCTCCACTTGAGTTCTGGGCCAGAACCATATCGATCCCGTGGTCCACAGTGACAGCACTGATCAGAGTGGGGGAGCAGCAGGCATCGTGCTGGGCCAGCTCTATGTGCTCATTGTCTGAAACTGGTTCTCTATCCTCCAGTCACATAAACATGATATAGTCAATAACAGTAGATTGGCAATGAGAATTTTAAAATTAACACACTCCTTTAAACTGTAAACTAATAGAATAACTTACCCTGCTAACCAAAATACGTCTTACAAGTTTAACAGACTGGTCACCAAACTACTTTCATGGCATTTTCAGAAAAAACATCTGGTCATGTCAAATTCACCAGCACAATGTGCAAGATCTTGATAGACCTCTACCTTTATGTGGTAGCTAACCTGAACCTGTTGGAAACCTAAATATTGAATAAAAGTAAATATGGGAATTACATATCTTTCTGACACATTTGTTTTAGTTTTCATTTTTAGGTGCATCAGTATTATTGACAGTTAATATCACCCAGGCTCAGTGACATTGACTACTGGTATTTATGTCCAATGAAAGTGAACAAAAATATGTTAGATGTCATATATAAAAATTTTCAGAATGTACGATGCATTCACCACTTGAAAAGATGGACATTAGGTTGAGTGGGACATAAAGGTTTGGGTGTTGTGCTAGGCCAGTACTGCATAAACCATGTCTGGATTGTAGATCTTCTTGGTGGTCCTTTTACATATTGTCTCCTGCCTTCTTCAGTCTTGGCAGTAAAACTGCACAAAATAATTTTCTTCATACCGTGAAATGGCAGACTGAAAATCAAAAGAAGGTCTAAAACTCTTGTTTGCTACACATTATACATTGTTTGCTCTCATTGTGTCTGAGTGTATGAGTCCAGCATGAAAGGTCTCGGTTTCAAGAGTGACCGCTATGAATGAATTTGATATGGCTGTACAATCAACCACAGTGTTTTTGTCCCAGTGACACAGTTCATTAAAAAATGTAATACTAAAATGCATGGAAATGATGTGTTACATTATGACTGATGCCATGATATAAGCAGTATAGTATAACGGTTTGGGTTGTACTATACTGCTTATATCAAAATCAGGTGGTTGTTGTACCTTGAGCAAGGTTCTTAACCTGAATTGCTTTAGTACATACCCCAAAATAAAAATAAACACATAAAACCCAAACACATAAAAATGGTCAGTCTAAATCTGTCATGGAGAGATTACCAGGACTTGAGAAAATGACAATCCAGACTGTATTTTAATACCAGGTTACCACTGGAGCAGGACGCACTTTGATTAAGGTGGTGAAGGAGGTAGCAATGTGACCACACTGTCTGAAAAGATCCTTTATTGGCTCTTGGATGGAGAGATGACCTAGAGAAAGGGGAAGTCAATAAAAAACATTTCTGATTGTCCAGCAGACAACCTAATTATGCATTTTATAACAACAAATTAAGGGTGTCCAAAAGACATGACAGTAGATCACAATCAACATTATTTTAGAAAAATTCGATATTAACATTATACTTCCATGAATTGGATGATCTTATTTATACAGTATAATGCATACTGTATAATGCATTAGAACAAAAACGAATGCATACCAAAAGTCAATGAACACCATCAAATAATTCAGAATTGTACACTGATCTGAACAAAAAAATAGGTCGTTTACAGTCACGTAGCACGCGGGCACGCGCTCCCTCAGTTGGTGGTTAAGAAGTGAAGTCATGCAAGGAGGCAACGAGCAGTACAAGCTTTATGGTAACAGTTTAAAAGTCAATGTTAGAGAGAGATATAAACTAAAGATCCCAAATGTGATGGAAGACATATGTACGTATTTCTCACAATAAATGAAAGATTTGCCCGCTGTCGAGTCTGTGTGACGTCGTTTTTCACAATCCACCACCAAATATCGAAGCACCGTTTCGTTTTTTTGGTTTATTGTGTTTATGTTAGGTATTGATCACAGTTACGGATGCAAAGCCTAAAGTGGCCATACATGGGAGCCTCGCCGTGACAGGAACTGTCATGGAACTGGGATTTGTGAAATTTAGGTAACGTTGATTTAAGTTAAATACAAATTATGAGCAGTGTCTAATATGTCTAATATGTAGACCATATGCTACCACCTATATATGTTCAGTTTATAAGTTCCCGTTAATGTTCTAGCGACATAGAAAGCAATGCTAGCATATGAAACATGAGTATCACAGGCTAATCATATGAAATGCTTAAAAAAAAACAAGTCTGAGCTGACTGAAAAGCAAATGAGACAACACAACATTGCTTAGGCCTACATAGAAATAAAAATAACAAATCTATCAAGAGAGTAAATGAAAATGCATTTAGCCATAGGGATCGCAAAACGCTTTGTGAGATTAGTAAAATATCAACGTCTTTGAGCATATCAATAACTAGCAACATTACATTTTTTTCATTACTAACATTAGCAATAACTAACAACACAACATAACACGTCAACTCATCACCGCCGTTTTGTACTGTTGTTCAGTTCCTGGGAAACAAAGCTACCACCAAAAACTGATAATATTACAGAATAAAGGAAAATTGAATACAAGCTGAATACTTTCCAGAGTTTATTTAAGTTTATTTAAAGAATAACTTTATTTATGAAGACTATGTGGGAGAAAAAAAGAGGGGCTTGCGTTCATGAACTCTGTGTTCATGTCCCTATGTTTCCAATAGATCATTTTACGTAACTTAATATCTGCACAAGGTCTAATTCCTGTATGGTTGGCTAACCGGGCCAATAACATTCCACTAGACACATAAATAAAGCCACTGTTAGTCTATTATCAGTATGTCAATTAAAACAGAAAAATCACCGACATGCAGCGCCTGGAAGTGAGACACCAAGAACTTTAAATTAAACAGATGTGTTAGGCATATAAATTATGCAGCGGCACAAAACTCATTATACAAAAAGATACAATAATTATGTCTAACATGAATTTAAATCAAAGGCCCGAGTGTCCGTTTGTGCAGTCGTAAAACTATCTCTGTCCGAGTGAGGTAATGATTATGTGTACGGGAGAGATCCGGGCCGTGCGGTCTGGAACTCAAGGTTCTGGCGCTATAGTCTGCAGTTCAAAGTAACCAATAGCCCTCCCTCACTAGATAAATGACCATGGAAGAAGTCCACTAAGACTCACCCGTCACTGGGATTTATGAGTCCAGCTCGAGAAAACTTTGAGGGCACAAAGAGGAGAACATGGATAAAGTTAAAGAAATGCACCTCGCCACGTTTAAGCATTTTAAGCACCTTTGTATCACAGATTTAGCTAAATTCACTGCCAGCGTTCCTGAGATGCGCGGCGGACAGATTATAAACCCATGGAATAGGACTATCTGCATACATCTGTGGGAACGATGCAACTATTTATCAAATAAGTTGTTGACACAATATATATGTCTATATAACCATACAGTGCACAGTTAGGTCAACTGGAGTGCCTGTTTATCTCTGTTTATTTTGTTTCATTAAAGAGTGAAGAACAAAATAATTAAAGAATGAAAATGTAAGCAATATGAGAAATAAAGTGATCACGGGGAACAATGGAATGCCATGAGATCATGGGAAGGAGCTGAGTCAGGGGGCGTAACGATAACGTCGAGCTCTGAGGCAGGAGGGGTGTGACATGTTTAAAACTGTGGATGCAGGAAATGGTTGGAGATCTTTTGCACAAACCAGCCACGGCTTTTCTTGTAGATGATTTTGCTTTGTGTAGAATAAAACCCAGTTATATCAGACTCTGAAGAACGTGTTGTTTATTAAGAAGTATTGAATGTGGTTTAGGGTCTCTCAGTCTAACTGGCCCTGGCTGAGATTTGATTCTCCACAAATAACCTTTGATACTCTATAAAAATGTATGTTTCTTTCTCGGTTAGATTGATTCGAAGAACCATAAACAACGCAAGCATACATTTTTTTTATGTGTGTGACTATGCCTCGACTCCACTACTCTTGTGTTCACTTGACCACCATATGGATTTCGTGCCACTGCAGCGAAGAGATGTGATATCATCTGTAAATGACCTATTGTCAACCTATTTGAGCTTAATTATATGACCAATAAATTATCGCTATATAAATAGTGCTACTGCTTTGACTGACAGGATTGCTCTTGCCTAAGGAGCTCATTCGTACAGAGAATTTGCTGAGACAGTTTGCTACTATTTTCGGTTGTTGAGATTATTGGGATTGCATTTCAGCGTTAAACATCAAGAAGGGTAAGCGGGTTAGATGTCATTAGGAGACAGAAGAATTTTCAATTTCTTCCCCGTCTAGCTTCGACAAGTTTGTTAAAGCAAATTTGGCATTTCACTTAGTTGGCACTTAGTTCCTGCACCTGTCTGTTCGGAACCACCTTGGTGCTGGTTGTAATTTTATTGACTTGGTGTCTCTGTTTTGGCAGTAATTTGTTCAGTTGCAGGGAGAGTCAGGTTAATATACTTAGGGGTTCAAATGTGGTCATTTCAGACTCAGACTCAACCATGAGGCTGCAGTTCACATCCAAGACCTTGGCTGCATTTTGGATTGGAGTGGAGAAGGACTACCCACTCATTGGTCAGAGAGCTGTGGGCATACCCGCTGCCTTTTGCCACATCCTATCTATGTGAAATAGGCTTTTCTGCTGTTGCCTGCATCAAATCAAAACACAGGTCAAAGCTGAATATTGAGAATGAACCGAGAGTGGCCATCTCCAAACAGCAACCCCGCTTTGAGAAAATGTGCAGTGCAAAGCAGGCCCACATTAGTCATTGATAGACTATATTTAAAACTGCCATAATGATCTTCAGTGAGGGGACATGGTATCCTTGGCATTTTGAGTCTGTGTAATTTTCCCATTTTGTCATAGGATAGAATGCTTTTCTAATACATATCACACAAAAAAATTTTTTTAAGCAGTACATAAATGTTATTAATAGTTTTCCCGTTCATTCTTTCACTGTGGCAGGGGATCATTTGCCATAAAATACAATAAAATGGTATGAACTATAGTTGCATCATTCCTTTTAGACAGAAATGCTATGTTTTTGCAAATATGTATAGATTACAATTCATTCTACCAAGCTAGGTGGGGAGCGGGGTGTAGGGGGGGCCCCAAAATATTTCCATTTACCCAAGGGGGGCCTGACTGAAAAAGTTTGGGAATCACTGTATTAATACAAGGAGTGACACTGATATTTTTCTAAGAACTAGCCGGTAATAATAATAATTTTCTTAATATAAAATTCATTGGAAATTAAAGTAACAATGTTTATATTATTAGGTTCATTATTTGTGCTAAATGTTATCAACCACAACAATTTCTCATGGTCTCTGTCCACTGTGATTTCCTTTGATGGAATATCTGCCGCTGGGTGTATTTGGATATTGGTACTTAGGTCTCTCCATTTATGACTTCTTGCCAGTGTTGACCCACTGACCCCATTGTGTTTGCAATCTTGGCTGTTCAGTGCCTATTCTAGCACCAATACTTCCAGCTCCACTGTGAATTTTGCTCTTTCCCCTCTCTGTCACCATTATTTTGCTTACTACAGAAATAACCAAGTGTTTTTGTGGGGATATATTACAATTTAATTGGTGCAGGGTGTGCTTAATTGTTCTACCAGCATCTAACATGCAGACTGTTAAATGATAAGTTTTTTGAATTTTTTAAATAGCCTATGTATGCTATCCATGAACTAATTGAGGCTGAAGTTTGGTTCTGTGTGGCTCAGTAGGCAGAGCATGGCGTTGGCAATGCTTAGGTTGTGGGTTCAATTCCCACTGGGACCACATATACTGAAAAGTGTATGCATTCACTATTGTAAGTCGCTTTGGATAAAAGCGTCTGCTAAATGGCATATATTATTATATTATTAAGTTCTCAAACATTTTATACATTTTTTGCTTACCAAAGTAACAACAGGAATTACCTGTTGTGATTGGCAGGTAGCTTCATTTTCGTTCTCTTTGTTTTTAAGTCAGATATACCATCCATTTTAAATGGAATTGAATATGATCAATGTCATTGATGCCATTTTAAATGGAATTGAATAATATCAATGTCATCATTAGGAATACAGTACTTAACTTGAAGAGGTAAATCACGTTGTTAATCGCACAAACTTGTAGCTGGAAGTGCAATAAACATTTCAACCTCTTCTATTTTCAGCTAATGAGCCAATGCTGATTTGAGTAATATCTTATTATGATTTTGTGTGTGTTTGTGCATACATGTGCATGTATGCAAGCTGCATTTATAAAAAACTAAAATAGTCTCGACACAACCATGTAGAGAAGAATACTGGAATGACTTCTTAGCACGTTGCTGGCTCCTGAATATGTGTTGCTGGTATTATTACTGGTTGACTGTAGGAATAAATGTGCTTCTAAGACAATGGTTCTCAAAGTGTGAGGCATGCCACCCTAGGGAGTTGCAAGAGACTTACAGGGGGTATATGAAGAGAGTTTGTAAAATTTGCATAAAATGTAAATTGGCTATTGAGGCATGATGCATAAAAAGTATGTAACTGATAATGTACAATACCATAGAACTGGTTAACTAACTATTTTATATCTAAGTCATTTTAATTTTTAAAGTGGTGCAGAAGGGACCACATGGAAAAACGCAGTGAAATCCTACATTCTGCCACCTCAGCAATGTTTGTGCCTGTGTTTTATATTATTAAACCAAACAAAAACTGGAAAAGATTGGAAATTCACACAAGCACCTCGACCATTAGGCCCTCTGCTAGACAGCTGAAGATGGGCAGGTGGTTCACCTTCCAGCACAACAACGACCCAAAACACACCGCCAAAAAAACAACGCTGGGGCTAAAGGACAGGAAGGTGAATGTCCTTGAGTGGCCTAGTCAGAGCCCTGACCTAAATCCGATAGAACATCTGTGTGTTGGCCGCTCAGCATGGAATTTGACTGAACTGGAACAGTTCTGCAAGGAAGAATGGGCAAATATTGCCCAATCTAGGTGGTCAAAGCTGGTAGAGACATATCCAAACAGACTGATGGCTGTAATTAAAGCAAAAGGTGCCTCTACAAAGTATTAAATCAGGGGACTGATCACGTTTCCAACCCTGTTATTCTAGTTTTTCATTTTTTATTAATTATCAGAAGTTTTGCCCTTTTTTTTCACTTGAATGTTGTAAGGCAAAATGTGTAAATAAAGCTGGAAAAATATGGATTTTATGTACTTTAATTTCAGGCTGTAAGACAAAAAAAAGTGACTATTTCAAAAGGGTATCATGACTTTCTATAGGCACTGTACATCAGGATGTGTGTGCTTCTCTGGACTCTGCTCTGCTTTTTTTACTTAGACTTTTTAGGCATTTAGCAGATGCTCTTATCCAGAAACGACTTACAAAAAGTGCATTTATACATGGTAAGACGAATCATGGTTAGTGCAAGAGATCAGTGTAGTAACACTGCAATAGACATCATTGTTGGCAGCTGCACACTGTACCTGTAACACAGGGAAAGAAAGGTTAGTCCCGGTCCCGGTCCTGACCGGGTGCAGAAGATCATTCCACCAACAGAGAAGAAGCGAGACCACAAGGAACTGCCGGGCACCCGAAAGGATGGGACAGTCAGTTTGCCCAAGGAGGTAGAGTGGAGGGGTCTGGCTGGGGTGTAGGGTGTGATGAGTGTCTGGAGGTAGGAGGGAGCGGTTCCCCTAGTGGCCTGATATGCCAGATATGCTCTGCCCCTGACATCTTAAGTTCGATCAGTTATCAATCATACAGAAAACTGTATGTTGTGGTAAGTATTTCATTGTGTCTGAGATTTCTCTGATAATTTAATTTCTCAGTAAACTAAGTATGTCATTGTGAATTTTGGCACAAATGCAAATGACATCAAAACACAATGACATCACAGGGCTTTTCTACAAAAGTTTAACATGAGCTATTTCTACCTCAGCAATTGCTGCCTCAGTGTTCCCTGAATAAGCTGTTGCCTCATCAGCGCTCCTTGCCACCTTGCTTGTTTTGTGAGCCACAGTGATTTCACAGAGGAAGACACGGACTCCTCACCACCAATCAAACCAGTCAAACCGACTGAAACTAGCTAGCTAGCTAATGTTACGTAGCCAGACTAGCATGCCAAGGTGTATTATTGTGTGTAGGCAAATGGACAAGCTAACCAAGTGGCAAGCTTGAGCACCGATAATGTTTATAGATCTCTTATAGACTACGAGTGAATTAGTTTGTCTAGAAAATGATGTCGCCAACAACAGTTGCTTTATGAACAAAATGAAACACAGAACACTATTATAAAGAAGGAGTAGAAATATTTACCCTTTACAAGAACTAACCTAAGATGTTATTGAGCCACTGCTGTTCTAGAAGCTGTGTGTAATGCGGTTGGCATAACAGTGATTCAGGGGGCTGCTGGTCTCTGGTCTCCATAAAATGGCTTTTGTGTTGCGATGGCTTCCAGTTCCCAGAATTGTTTCATCATTCATTTTGAATTTGGCCTCATTTCCAACTGCTGAGCCATCAGTGCTCTGGTTTGTTTAATATTCTGATGTTCTAATTTGGTGAGAGACTTTATAACGCTGTAAAAAATATCATTTTATGAAATGCTAACAATTTTCACTTGTCTTTTTAATAAAAACGAGCAAACAGATTTGTATGAACTTTTGAGAATTCGTTTTAATAGTCTCAGTCTCATGAAACAAATGTCATCTACATAGGTGCAGGAACAAGAAGAGACTCTTGATTTTCATGTTTTGAATGTAAATGCTATGCAACCATTTGCGCAGTGTTAATAAAAGGTTATGTGATGATATGAGGAAAAATATGAGCATATACAGACCATCGAGGCCATGAAATTATGTGAATATGCACTTCAGTGGAGCTGAAATAGTGCCAGAAGGGCAGGAAGCTGCCCACAGTATGCTTTGTCCATTAATATGTATATATAAAAACCTTTTCAGCAGCTTGTTTAACCAAAGCCTGGTGTCAAGACAGGGTGTGGGGGAAGAAAGAATTTTGGTAAGGATTTTGTGAGGGGGAAAAAGGGTCCATCTGTCTTGGGCCCTGAAACCATTTCATCCATCCATAGAGTTGCAATGCAGCATAGTATCGGGAAAGATACATTACAACTTTAGTTTCAAGCAACAAATTAACAGTTCCCTGCTAACACATTGACTGCTCAGGGTTATGAGTAGTTTCATTGTTCTGACCTAAAAAATCTACTAAGCCATAGATACTGCAAATCACTGTACATTGGACAAATGGAAAACAGATGCGAGTGGAGTTTCTGTCTATAATAAAAATTATAGAGCTCAATGGCTTTGGAAGGTGATGCTTTCCTGTTGTTCTGTGACATATTGCCTGATGGTATGAAATTTCACTGTATGGGAGAATTTTTATAGGAATGGTACAGTTCTTATAAAATGGCATGCATGTTGGTTTAAAACTGAATCTCATATCTTGACCATACACAATTTGCTCTAGGAATCTCACTTTCTTCCAAAGTAAGAAAAAGGTTTGAGTGTTTTATAATAATATTTTGGTGGTTGGCGGCACGGTGGTGCAGTGGATAGCGCTGTCGCCTCACAGCAAGAAGGTCTCGGGTTCGAATCCAGGCCAGGGGCCTTTCTGTGCGGAGTTTGCATGTTCTCCCCGTGTCCGCGTGGGTTTCCTCCGGGTACTCCGGTTTCTTCCCACAGTCCAAAGACATGCACGTTAGGCTAATTGGAGAGTCTAAATTGCCCGTAGGTATGAGTGTGTGAGTGAATGGTGTGTGTGCCCTGCGATGGATTGGCGACCTGTCCAGGGTGTATTCCTGCCTCTCGCCCGGAACGCATGCTGGCATAGGCTCCAGCCCCCGCGACCCTGACCAGGAATAAGCGGCTTAGATAATGGATGGATGGATGGATGGATGGATTTTGGTGGTTTTGTTTCCACTAGCTTTGGAAGTCAACTGTGATCAGTAAAGTCAAATGAAAAGGACCTGAACTGACATTGAAATGGGATAAAAACACACATACACAAGCTCACCATGAACACATATTAATGCTTTCTTTCCATTAATATGTAGTATTTCAAAGTTATTTTGTATGAGATGGCAAGGAGTGGCATGAAGGCTGGAGGGATTCAGGCTTCCTGGGATCAGCGATTTCATGCCACACTTCAGAATGGAATAGGAAAATGAACCCTGGAAATAAAAAAAAATGTATTTGAGCTGAACATAGAATGGTGATGATTCATTGTGGCCCCCATAAGAAATTAAACCATGGTAGGATTATGGTATGTGCTCCCTCTCTGTGATCCACATACGCTCTTGGGTTAAAATATACTACATGACCATTTGCAACCCGAGAAATGTTTTCATGAAAAATCTATTAAATGAAGGTCTGCTTTATGCACAATTAACTTTGTCAGCTAACTATTTTATTATGCACTGCTTTATGCAAAGGAGACTGCCAAGACTTAAATAATTATCCAATAAATGCTCAAATTAAATCTTACATTTTACTCATAATTGCAGCCATTTTTGTGCAAGAATTGTCAAACCTGTGAATATTTACCTCAACTTCCATATGTAAAAGCAATGAGTAATTTTTATCAGAATTTTCTTTTTTAACCAATTTCCATCCCCAATGTTTTCTATTCTCCCACTTTGGGATTCACAATCCTATTTGTAGGCCCACCACTGCAACATCCTCAGTCAGTTTGGGAGAGCACAAACAAGTACACAGTCTCCTTTGAAGAATGTGCTGCCAGCCACAGGCTGCCGTCCAACAGCCTACTGAAACCTTCCCTCCCTGGGCAAGAGCCAATTGTACACCTAACAGTTACCACTGACATGGTAAATATTCCATATGGGAATATTGGAAAACAGTACTTACATTACATATGCTTGAGAAAGATTATTTCAGAACATACTGTAAAAGTCTTGTATGTCGCTCTGCTTAAGAGCGTCTGCTAAATGCTTAAAATGTAAAATGCATATACACTGAAGGAAATATTCAGAATTTAAGTAAAGGCATTCTATTCATTCTAAATTAAGATTTATTGTGTAGTTCCTTGGTATGTCCCCTCTGCCGATTGCTTTTGTCGAGGAGGGTATCATCAATCTGTGCATTTCAAATATTTTTTAATTAAAATATTGCTAAATTAACATGATAAATCGATAGTGATCAGAGAAAGAGTTTCTGTGAGAGAAATTCAGTGCTCCCAACCGTGTTCATGGTCTCCAATTCCGCATTGTAAATTCGTAATATTGGTCCAAATTACAGAATGCTTTGAGCGGGGAGCGGAAATTCCTGCCGCTCCATCCCGCTCACATACTCTGCATAGAATATAAGCACATTCTTACTTATTTAGGTCATCGTACTTCTCTAAATTAATTGACCAGAATAAAAACAACCCAAGATTTCTATTTAACACGCTAGCTAACTGACAAAAAAGCAGTCCTCAGATTACAGCAGTTAGCCTCCTAACTATAATTGTAATGACTTCATGAACTCGTTTACTGATAAGATTGAGACGATCAGAGAACAAATTATGAAAATGACTCCAATGTCTAGCATTACAACTCCCGAGATGACTCCCGAGATGGCGCAGGGCTATCAGGAGCAGGGTTGCGTAGAGACCCTTGAGTTTTTCACTCCCTTGGATCTGGACAAATTTAGTAAACTGGTTATGTCCTTCAAATCATCTACATGTCTGTTAGACACCATTCCAACAAAGTATTATTTTTAAAGAGCTTTTGCCTGTGCTAGGCCAGCCCATGTTAGATATTATAAATACATCTCTATTATTGGGTTGTGTACCTAGGTCTTTAAATGTGGCAGTAATCAAGCCTCTTCTAAAGAAACCAAATCTTGATCCTGATAATCTTAAGAACTATAGGCCCATTTCAAATCTTCCCTTTTCATCAAACATTTTTGAGAAATCTGTAGCTCAACAATGAACTGCTTTCCTGTTTGAAGCACTACAATCAGGTTTTAGACCAAACCATAGCACTGAGACGGCACTTATTAAATTTACAAATGACTTACTGTTAGCATCGGATACTGGTTGTGTTTCTATTCTAGTGCTCCTTGACTGCTTTTTTAAGTGCTGCTTTTGATGCTATTGACCACCAGATTCTCCTTTACAATCTAGAAAACCTGGTTGGTTTGTGTGGATGGGCACTCTCATGGTTTAAATCATACCTATCAGACAGGTTTCAATTTGTGCAATTCGATCAAGAGTTCTCTGACTACTCTCAGGTTAAACATAGTATTCCACAAGGCTCAGTGCTGGGACCATTACTGTTCTCATTATACTTGCTACCACTGGGTAATGTTATTCATAAACATGGTGTGAATTTCCATTGCTATGCAGATGATACACAGCTGTACATATCAATGAAACCAGGTGAATTACTTCAACTCACTCAGTTAGAGGCTTGTATGGACACCTTTTTTGGACACCCTGTGCCGGCCAGAAGAGAATAGGCTCCCTCCCTTTCAGTCTGGTTCCTCCCAAGGTTTCTTCCTGTCAAGGGAGTTTTTCCTTGCCACTGTCGCCTTAGGCTTGCTTTTGGGGGGGTCTAGTCCTGAGTTCCCTTCTGTTAATTGTTTTGTGACAATGCATTTGTGAAAAGCGCTATACAAATAAATTTGATTCGATTTTTTAATTTATTCTTCTGGAAACAACCTTTTACAACTGCATCACAGATGCGCTACCATCCCTCCATCATGAGATTAACAGAATTTAGTTGGATACGCCTTAATGCACCACCATGTTCAATGAAAATCTTGACATCAAAAATATAGCCCTAACATGTTGTTGAGTCATCATTGCACAGGTACTGTCATTTGAGCTGTTATTCTGTAGTTGACAGAACACATTGACATCCAAACGTTTGATAATATGGTATTTCGGATGTACCAAGGTGGAATATGTGGAGTTATACTGCCCTTAAAAATGATGCCCTTAGTTTTACATTGGATTGCCACAATCAGACATAGGGTAAACAGTGGTCAAACTTCAGAGAGCAGTAGAAAATGCCCTGCCAGCCTAATTTTCCACAACAAGGCCCATACCAAGGAACTCCACTGTAGGATACAGGCTTGCGCCAAAGTAGGGCAAGGAAGCATCCATGGCCAATGACAAACAGAATTGTTGTTGTTCAATATACAAATCCATTATATTCCCTTGAATTATTACATAGTATTTCTAAATATGATATACACAAATGGCAAGATACAAAATCTTCTGCTTTAAAACTATCATGGCTCTGAAAAATGAAATTGGTTTAGTGGAACATGTCTTCAGCAGAATAGAACAAAAATTGAAGTTGGCTCGACTTCAGAGGGCCTCAGCCTGCCAATGAAACACTTCCCCTGATAGCAGCAGTATTCCCTGCAAACAGCTTGAACTACTGAATTTGGTCACAGGACCCTCCTACCTCCTGCCTCCTCCCCTCTGGGCTCACTTATTATCATTGCAGTTGGCTGTGGGCAACTGGGTGTGAGTTCAGCTTCATACCTGGCACAGCCCAGGCAGTTGACCAGCTAGAAAACAATAAAGAAGAGCAATCATCAGAAACATTAAAAAAGACTGACGGTTTACCAAGAAGGGTTCAGACAATGCCCACTGAGTCTACCATGAGAAAATGAAAAGGCTTCTTCTTCAGTATTTTAACTGTTTAATAAAATATATGATGTTGATGCATAGTTCTTCACTAGTGCCAGAGGAAACTGCCCCCCTGTGCATTTAGCAATAATGTATTTGCATTATCACATTGTTGAAATGTCATAACAATATTGAGAAAATGATAGGTTACATGTATACCTCGCCCATATAATGACCCAGGTCTCTCGCTCCAGGGTTCTTTACGACAAGGCCCATCTCCCCACTGCATGCCTCACAGTATGTCCAGTACTTTTCCCCATCCATCAGCAGCTTTCCCTCCTTGAACCACCTACCCAAAATACACACATGAGGCACTGTTCTGCTATAATTCACTGTACAACATATATTTGTAAATAGTGTGTTACTGTGTTTATTCACACTCAGGTTATTGTATAAATATGGTTTGCTCAATTTGTTTACTTAACAATAAAACATAATTAAAAAATGCACTACCCCTCTTTATATTGTGAGTGTTGGGGCTCATCAATAAAATGTCACATTACAAAGGACTTTTTAGAAGTTGGGAGAGGGGGTGATAAGGCCCAATAAAGTCATGAATGTTATTTTGAAACTCCTTTTGTATTGTGGTGTATACAATTTTTATAAAATAATATATATATAAAAATAATAAACACTGGATTCAGAGGTTGGTTGATATCCACATGCTAGCTTTGCAAACCAAATAAAATTGTATTAGTCTGCTTGCAAATCTATAGCCAGAATTCAATCAAATTAACTTAGTATAAATAAGGGCATATGCTATTCAATCTGACTTTGATTTCATCCAGATTCAATCAAACCAACTGTCATATGCCACGTGACAAACCCTGAACGGGAACAGAGCAGCCTGGAGACACGGAGTGGAGTTTGTCGGTCTACGGACCAGATTTTATTTATTTGTTTTTCTGTCTCTCCCCCCAGACATGGGAGAGAGACAGTGGGAGTAGCAGGTTAACATATAACAAAGACCAACACAAACACAGACACAAAATCTTCACCCTACTCGCCGCAAAGCTTTCGGGTAAAAACAACAAACTAAAATAACAAGTTAAAATAACCAAACTTACGGGACACCACGCCTCTTCCTCTGGAGTTCCCCTGGAACCTCCTCAGGCACACACATATCCAGTGACCTTTCAAGTGCTTCCCACCCATTCATACTAAGACACTCAAACTTTTCAGTTCGAGTTCTTACTCATTCATACAGTGACACTCCCCACTCCCCACAGTGAGAGTTCTGGCAACCAGCCCCATGACACTCCACTCTTTCAGTGAGTTCTTGGGCTGTTGCTCAGAAACACTCTCCACTGTCGAGTGCGAGCTCTATTTTACTAAAACCGAGGGCGAGAGGCGGACCCTCTTCCAGGGCACCCTCTCGCTCCTCCATAATCACACCGAGGGAGAGAGGCAGACACTCTTAGTGCACCCCCTCTCCCTCTTCCCCACTCACACAGGAAGCACTCTACTCAGTCACCTTCGACAAACGCACACAAAACTCCACAAACATTAAACATCCAACATTCAACATTCAACATTCAACATTCAACATTCAACATTCAACATTCAACATTCAACATTCAACATTCAACATTCAACATTCAACATCAAACATTCCACAACATACGTGCATGCGCACTCACACACACATCAAGACAAGACTGACTGATTCCCCACTCACCCCACCTGCTCTTAAATAGGCTTAGTTTCTGCCTGGCTCAGGTGGGACTCATGAGGCAATCACCCAATCACAATCACTCAACTCACATTCTCACCCAGACACCCAATCAGCCAATTGACTTTCCTATCAATTGACTGATTGACACCAATTAAATAATTAAATAATAATTAAACCAATTATGGCCTTTGGAGCTCCCTTCCGGGCGACAGTTCACTCTCACACCCTGTGAGTGCCAAACCTGCCCCCGGAAAGTCTCACTGCTCCAAAGGCCTCTACCACATGAAACAAGACAGGCGACCATGCCACTCCCACGTGGCCGAGACCGACGTCCTCCACATCAACTTTATGCTCATAAGGATTGAAAATCCAAGAAACAGGAAAAGGTGTGGCCTGAAATCAGTCATGTCTTAGCTACATTGTATTAATATTTCAGATACTTGGTGGAACTATAGATTATAACATGTTTAATGATTAACGTGTGTCAATTGATCTGGTCTTGTTCAGAGAGTTACTGTAAATGCCAATTGTTTTTACCAAGTGCAAGCTACAGTACATGTATGTATTACATCTGCTAATATTGAGTTTAATCATCAAAATATATGTTTCTACCAAATACCTGAAATATCAATACAATTAATGGTGTGGAATACTCCAACCCATAACATACTGTATTTAATGATATAATCTATTGTTAACAGTTGACAGTTACAGTTACAGGTACTTTGAAAATCAGATTTTGAACTACCAGTATTTATTCTCATACTATTCATTTTTAGATATAAATTATTTCCGATATATCATTGTGTAGACATCTCGGGAATCGGGGTGATTAGCGGCCACGCCTACTGGCAGAGCAGCCAGCGCACACACCTGTCTTACTTCTTCTAATCCTAACTGTGTACTTAAAACTGCTCTGATCTCTTAGTAGGTGGCTGGAACATCGAAGCTGAATTCATGACGAGAGAGACAACCATGAGACACTGACTAATACGAAACTGAAAAGTCCCAATTATCTGTGCGTACTGTGAATGTATACTGTTTTGCCAAAAGGCACTTTTATTTAGTTTATTACTTTCGATTATTGTTGTTTGTCCCGAACCCGTGAGGGCTACAGCGGAAGGTCCTTCCGAAGGCCGAAGGTCTTTTGTTTATTTATATTACATGTGCGTGCTCTCTCTCTCTACTGATCTCTCTCACTGAGGGGTAAAAGAATAAAAACCCGGTTCCCAAACCAACAACTTTCCCTGTGCCCTGCTGTTCTGTCCTCCACCGGGGTGTGTCAATCATATACCACAGATATTAGAAGCAAAAGTGGGAAACAACTACATTAGCTAATTGCTTTATCCCTAAAATGCTGAATAAATCAAGTGTAGTTTTTCCTTGGAGAATGTCATATTTCATTTATTTTATTAAAACAGTGGGGATTGTAAGGTTGGAGGCAGGGTAACATATTATTTGGACAGAAGCTCTCTTGCCCAAGGGTGGATCTATAAGCGGGCACGTGTGGCTCCAGGGCCCCCTCTCTCATTAGAGGCCCCATGAGAGGCCCTCCCAACATGCCAACTTTTTAAATGACTATGAGCCTACTAACCATGATTTAAAAAAAATGTAAACCATCTACTGAATAATAAAACAATATCCATTGAATAATATACAACTTGCATTTCAGAGAAGTGACTTTATTGCCAAGTAGTTCTCCAGAAAACATTGCTCCATTATTAACAATCTACATACAGTACCAGTCAAAAGTTTGGACACACCTTCCATCTGGATTACAGCCAATTGGGCACGCCTTCATTCTTCAGCAAGATAACGACCCGAAACACATCTTGAAGTTGTGCAAGAACTATCTGGTGAAGGAGGAACGTGAACGACAACTCAAACTAAATACATGTGTCCAGACCTCAATCCCATAGAATTTGTATGGGACAAACTGGAAAGGAGGAGTCAAAGCAAAGCAACCCACAAGTTTCTCTGGGAATTGCTGCAGGATAGCTGGGAAAACATGTCGGGTGATTTCCTGCTAAAACTTATTAAGCGAATGGCCCCTGTTTGTGAGGCTATTCTCATGCCAAAGGGTGACTATTTTGAGGAATCCAAGATTCAATTTTCAATTAAAGTTTCTTGAACTTTGCTTTGATGTTCCTTTTGTTTATTGTCACATGCGTTTTTTGTCATCTTCAAGTATTTACAGAAACGTATACGGTGTAAAACAATGTAAATTATGAGATAAACCTAGTTTCCAGCAGGTGTGTCCAAACTTTTGACTGGTACTGTAGTCTGTTGGCTTACTAACATTAACTACATTGTTATTTTTTCAGATATTAGATATTGCAGCTAGTGCTGGGTTGTATTAAACGAACAATGAATTAATGCATAGCTATGCAATTGTATCAACTCAATGAAAAAAGAATGTAACTTATTAAGCTAATGTTAGTTTGCTAATGTACCTCACAAGTGAAGCAACCTAAATAAATGAAATAGGCCTAAACATTCCTAGACATACATTAAATGATCATATTTTATCCACTAAAACCTCACTGTCACAAACATTTAGTTAACTTTATTAACAGTTTGATATAATCCAGCCTACTAGTAGAATTGTCCTGACATTGTCATGGACATGTGCATGCATGCTTTAACCACGTGAGCATCGAGAACAAAGAGACAAGATGGAGGGAAGTTTAAACCTAGATTGTAACCAAGGCAAAATAAAAGATGGCGCTTACTGTGCACACCAGAATAGCTGTGGAGCTATTGCATGTGTTGCAATGTTGAGATCCAGGTTAGTAGATAAGATTACATGCAAGACCTGGGTCTAGGTGTGGTGTATTCTACTACTAACGCGGGCAGTGAATTGGCAGCTATGCTAGCTACAAAAACAATGGTAAAAATGATGGTAAACACAGTCATGAACTATGATACATTTTACAGTCAGTACAGAACAAACAGTTCATTGCTAACTATGCTATGCCCAGATGCTACAGCCTTACTATGTTGTTTGCTCCACAGTTCAATGCGTTTCGGGTTCGGAAGAGAACGTGGGAAGTCCAGTTACGGCGTCTTCGGCGAGTCCGAGGTTTCCTTGCTGTGGCTCGCAACTGTTCAAGGGTGTAGTGAAGTTTCTGGTTGGTTTTCCAGGACGTGAAGTTAATAATCAAAGATAAGTTTTGAAAAACGGAGATAGCTGCTTCTGTGTTCACTCAAATGTTTGATATTGCTAGCTGTATCCTTTCACAGCTCTTCATGAATTAGTGTTGTTGGCAACTAAATTAGTGGATTTGCTACTGCACGTGCAAATGGAATCTTACGAGGCGGGGCTGGATGATATCATTGGGATTCCATGTTACTTCCTTTGTGGGAACTGTAGTACTGTTTGTCAGGAAGTTGGATGCGTGTTGGAGGATCGTTAAGCACTCAAAATTATATGAATTGAAATTGCACTTCAGACATATAATTGTATGTGGATTGTGCAGTTCCTACAGTGTGTTGCGTTATTTGGGTTATTAGATTACTACATGTGTGCTGAAATTGTTGCGCTGTGGTTGATGCACTGTGCACGTAAACCAATTATGTGATTATATTTCCTACTTCTTGTAT
Organism: Aldrovandia affinis; assembly: GCA_029706075.1. NCBI lineage: Eukaryota > Metazoa > Chordata > Actinopteri > Notacanthiformes > Halosauridae > Aldrovandia > Aldrovandia affinis. The sequence continues at coordinate 2,525,799 of JAINUG010000059.1, forward strand.
TCATGTTTAGATCTCTTATATTTGCCCTTGTGGTTGTCCTTTTAAAAAGCTCCCACCTTCTGCCCAGACACTACCAATTTCAGGCCACATCTTTTCCTGTTTCCCCAGGTTCACCAAAATCACTTGGGTGAAATGTACCTGATATCTGGCCAGGGAGTGCATCGGGTGGTACAGGTGAACTTGGCATCCTGACCCTCAATGAGAGTAACATTCTGCAGTTTGTAAATGAAGTGGGGATGTGCTGCAGTGCAGGAGAAACACAGAAACATGAATCATTTTCACGAAGAAGGGTGAATGCACGGTTAATTACAAATAATTTGAATTGTGAATGTAATTCAAGAATGCTAAACTTTGATACTGATTAGCCTAAATCTAAACGAAAACTAATCAATGAGTTGTGAAAATAAGAATCACAGTGCTCTATTTTGACAGTACAAAAAATGTATCGGCAACATAAATACAGTATCTGGAGCCAAAAATGCCAAATCTGGTGACAGGAAGCGATTCATAATCTCAAGAAAATCTACAGTCCAACATTTAAACAAAATTTGGGGATTTTGGATTTGCTTAACATCATATACAGTACAAAGCTGCAAAACATTTTGGGGAACATCTGCAGCTCTACCTGTTGAGGAAAATCATATTCAGCAAATTAACATGAACATGATCAATAAGTCTTGGGTGCAAAGATGATTGACCCTAGGGCCAATACACAGAAATAAATAAATAGAACATTATAATGGACATTATCACAATTATTTAACCTTGTGGGGTAAAAGTTATCCAAATATATTTAATATAAAGTAGCAACATAATTTAGTAAGGTAGCTTGATAATCTATGCTTGCTCATATTTTACAGTTAACTGGCTAGCCACAATACCAAATTTAGAGTGCCTTTTCCATGGACAGGTTACTAGACATAGGTGAGATCTGGTGTGAGTATGGGAAGTGCTCTTGTTGTGGCCCAAAAAAAAGTGGAAAAAAATATAGATATTGTTCTGAAACTTTGGCACAGGGCTAGTAGCCTTCAGTCTTTGCTGGGGTTGACAGTGAAAAGGCATCTATTGACACTCACCCTCTCCCTCAATCTTGGCCACAGTTCTGGAGTTGCCTGTGGAGCTTGCAGTGGAACACATGCATTGTCCTGAGTCATCTGCCATGGGGGTGTAGGAGCCATCAGGGTCCTCGATGATTTGGGGGGCATCATCCTCCACTGCGTGCCCATCTGACAAACACACAAAGTGGTTTTCCATTAGACCTGAAATATTATACTGCTTTCATTCAAGAAACACATTACCAATGTGAACCGGTTACAATGGAACATTGTGTATAATAAGTGTTCACCCACTTTGGCATTTTTAACTTTTTTTTTCTTACTTCATGGAATCAAAGTGTATTTAATTTGGATTTCTTGCCACCGATCAACACAAAATACTCTATATGTCTATGTCAAATAAAAAAAACAGCTCAATACCTGACAATAATTGATTACATAAGTAGTCACTCTTGACTTAATACTTGGTAGAAGCGCCTTTAGCTGCAATTACAATTGTGAGTCTGTTTCAGTAAGTCTTTTTGTACATTCAGCATCTGCACATTGCAATTTTCTCCCATAACTTATTTACAAAATTGCTTGAGCAATTACATACAGAGTTGCAAAGACCCAAGGCTCTAAGCTTCACAGCAAGTTTGGGGGGAAGGATTGTATTAAAAGCCATATATGGACATATTTGTTCTGCACCAGAGTTTATTTACGTGTGTCTTAGCAGAAGGGGTGAATACTTGTGGAATCAATTATTGTCTGTTTTTATTTGTAATTAATTAAGAAAATGCTTTAGATATGTTTTTATTTGACATTATTGAGTATTCTGTGTTGATCAGTGGTATGAAATGCCAATTGAACCCATTTAGATTCCTCATCTCATCTCATCTCATCTCATTGTCTAAGCCGCTTATTCCTGGTCAGGGTCGCGGGGGGGCTGGAGCCTATCCCAGCATGCATAGGGGTGAGAGGCAGGAATAAACCCTGGACAGGTCGCCAATCCATCGCAGGGCACACACACACCATTCACTCACACACTCATACCTACGGGCAATTTAGACTCTCCAATTAGGCTAACGTGCATGTCTTTGGACTGTGGGAGGAAACCGGAGTACCCGGAGGAAACCCACGCAGACACGGGGAGAACATGCAAACTCCACACAGAAAGGCCCCCGGCCTGGATTCGATCCCGAGACCTTCTTGCTGTGAGGCGACAGTGCTATCCACTGCACCACCGTGCCGCCCATTTAGATTCCATGAAGCAAAAAAATAAAATGTGAAAAATGCCAAAAGGGATGAATACTATATATACCCACTGTAAATGAACAGTCTCAACTTGTTCAATTGAATAGTGGCACTGTGGTGAGGTCCGTGCTAAGCTTTTAGATGTTTTTTGATTTTGGCATGGTCTGATATTTATCTCAATTTCATCAATTTAACACACACTTACTCCAAAGTGTTTGATATTTTTATTTGAAGGACAATCACAGCTACATTTGTATGCCATCAATAGTTTGGTCAGTATCATATGCAGCTTGTAAATAGATCTACAAACACACAAGTTAAAAATAGTAAATTTTTCTGCTGTCACAAAAGTTGTGAAAGCACACACTAAACTATAGTGACGAATTGTTTTGCCAATGTGCGTTTGTTCATCAAGGTCTTGGTTATGTAAGGGTGTGAAAACAGTTTAGCACATCTGAGATCTAAATAGCTAAAAACCTGTTTTTATCAGAACTGGTCACATTTATTTTAGGCTGTGGGAGGGCTAAATGCCAAAAACCTGAATATTCATTATTCATTGTCCACACCTCTAAGATCTGTCAGATGGGCCATCTCACTGGGCCATCAGTGTTATATTCGGAGTTCCTGTTCTGTTGTTTTTTGGTCTTTGTTTATTTTTCATTCAGTCCTTATTCATTATTCTTTATCCAGTATTGCATTTTCCCTGTTCTGTCACGTTCTGCTCCCTGTCTGTGCTTGTTCAGTTTATTTCGAGATCCACTCCTTGTCTTGTCATGCACTTCGGGAGTTTATACTTTTCGGGGTTTTTCCGCCTTCGCTTATTATCTCGTTTTCTTCCTTCTTACTTTCTAGATTGCACTTTGTATATATTAGGTAGATGTGTATAGTACTAACCAACTAATCTACTAACGTTAGGGATTTAGATTAAGTTACTAACACGCGGAATATGTTTGGCGTCACAAGACGCGGAATTCATATATTTTCACGAGTATTTGAAAACAAGCGAAATAAATAACATTTTAGGCTGTTTGAAAAGTATTCTTCCATAGATCTTGTGTGCATATTGCAATTTGTTACGTTGCAACACGCGGAATATGTAGTCACAAGACGCGGAATTCATATATTGAATATCTATACGAGTATTTGATAACATGGCAAATCAAATATAGTTACTTACTCTTCGTCAGTTATTGTCTTCGCTGCCATCAATACTCTCAAACACTGCAGCGCAGAAAATCTTTCCATCTTGAATAAAATTGTATGTCTGTATAAAATCTTGCTTCAAATTGTCGGGACAGTTTATGTGTTTACGCCGGCGTTTTCACACATGGCCCCACGCCCTCCCCACATCGCCGAAACTCGCCCCTAGTTACCATGTCAATAGAAGGGGGACGTTACTACCAGGTAAAAAAAGAGAGTAAAAGGCAAGGTTTACTTTTGGTCTAATTAACCTAATTTAAAATCCCATTTGATTTGCCAGTGCTCAAATCGGAAAGTCGCGATTCTAAGGTTTCTGTCAATGTTTTTGTCGCGTGTGTATGATAAAATATCGCGAAGTTAGAAATAGTAATATACTTTTATTGCTGCTGGGAGCGGCGCCGCTCCCGTCGACCTCAGGGGGTTAAAGGGACAATTTGAGGGTATGGAAACCACAATTTAATATGGAGAGTAAGAGGAAATAAAAGATTATTATATACTCTGTCAAGTAATTTATTCTTGAAGATGATCACTGAAATTGAGATGTATTGTTCAGAAAGCAAATGCAGAAAAATAAACAACTGGTTTGATTACTGGTATAAGAACATAAGAATACATAATGGCGAGAATGGGCCATTCAGCCCATCTAGGCTCACCATGTCCTAATCTAAAGAGTATCTAGTACTGTATCTAGCCTGGACTTGAAGTGCCCAAGTTGGCAAGTTGTTCCAGGCATTGACAACTCTCTGTGTAAAGAAAAACTTCCTAATATCCATGTGGAATTTGCTTTCAACTAATTTCCATTTGTGGCCTCTTGTTCTGCTAACCGAATTTATCTTAGAAAATCTTTGGTAGTTCACTTTTCATTCCTAAAAGGTAATCCCTTTTAGGAATGAAAAAAACCTCAATCAAATCCCCCTTAAGTCTATCCTCATAACTTTTACTTTTCATACCAGGTACCAATTTTCAAGAACTTCTATATCTTTCTTGTAGTGTGGTGCCCACAACTGCACACAGTACTCTAAGTGTGGTCTGACAAAGGAATTATGTAACTGTGGCACAGGAGCAGGCGGCCCTCCAGGAAGAAGGACAGCTCCCCAGAATAAGCGGCGCCACACAAAATAAATAGTTCACGATAAATCGGGGCCGGGGAAATTTTCACATTTCTCCAGTAAATAGAAGCAGAGATTTACGGATTCAAAGTGGGGTGGGGCTTACCATAAATCTACCAATAAAACGTGAAAATGAAAAGGCACTCCTTCCATTCCTTAGTCCTTAACTTTGAACCAATCTGAAGGCCGAGAATCTATTGCGCATTATTGAAAACGCTTCCTTCCAGTCGTAGAAACAATTGGAGAGTTGCAATGGAAAGGGACAGCTTTTAGCTTCAAATTATTATTATATATGATCCGTGTTCCTACGCCAATAGGTGATAAACAGTGATACTGGCCACAGGAACTCAATGCAAGCCCACAGGAACTCTAACTGTAAGGCTAGGGGTACAAGCAAACATCTTGGATTTGCTAAGTGTCAGTCAGCCTCTTTGTTTAGTCCTGGACAGAGACTGTTTTGCATCCTGTCATAGTTAGGCTAGATGTACATGATATGTAGTAATTTGTTTGAATATATATAAATAAATAAAAAAAGGAAAGAAAACGTTTTTACTTGTTTAATTACATTTTTTATTTTATTGATAGATTGCTCTGATGCCTGGCACATATGCTAGGCATTAAATACATATTTTATATTTTGTATGAAGTGTGATGACTTTTAAATCATGTTCTCATGCCAAGACTTTGGTGTGACAGAAACATAAATAAAATATCTTGGTACACATTGTGTGTAATAAGATACAAGAATTTCATTTCCGTTTTTTCTTTTGTGGGGTTTGCATTTCAGTTCACACACATATAATACAATGGAGTCTGTTCTAAAAAAATGAGGTATAGGACTTGATGGTAAGAGGTAAAGGTTGAAAACTATTTATGAAAAAGCAAGAGGAGGGGAAATCGGCCAAGATAAGCTTAGGTCTTTAAGGGTTAAACGTCACATGCCCCTCCCCGGCGATTGTGACAATAACATTACTATAACCTCCTTGATTTATACTCAATACTTTTTGCTATGTATTCCAGCATCCTGTAGGCCTTTTTTACTGCTGTAGCACACTGCTTTGGTTGTCTGTGTTTGTTGTGTGTTTCCCAGAAGGGGATTCCCCCCTTGGAGGAGGTGGGCTTTAATATAGTTTTGTTTATTTTAGTTTATTAATTTAGTTAATTGTTTTTGCTCGAAACCTTTGCGACGAGTAGGGTGAAGACTTTGTGTTTGTGTTTGTTTTATTTAACCTGCTCTCCCGCTGTTTCTCTCTCCCGCGTCTGGTAGAGAGATGGAAAAAAAGATCCGGTCCGGTCTGGAGACTGGCAAACCCCTCTGCCACTTCTTACCATCGGCTGCTCTGCTCCAGTCCAGGGATTGTCACGTGGCGTATGACAAACACCTAGTATTTTTTCTCCTCATATAACATACTCCTGTCTTATGTTTTTATTTCCCACATGCATAACTTTACATTTAGCAATATCGAATGTCATCTGCCACGTTTCTGCCAATTGTTGGATTTTGTTTAAATCACCTTGGATTACTTTAGTTGATTCCAAACTGTTTGTCGAAGCCCCAAGTTTAGTATCATCTGCAAATTTAACTATTTTGCTACTAACGTCCCTATCAAGATCATTCATGTAAATAAGGAAGATCAGAGGTCCCAGCACCGATCCCTGCGGGACTTCACTGTCCACAGCACCTAGGTCAGATATGGCCCCACCTACTGTTACTCTTTGTATTCGCACTTGCAGCCAATTATGAACCCGCTCTGAAACATCTACTGTAATTCCTATTGAATTCATTTTAACAATGAGCCTCTCATTGGTACCTTGTCAAATCTTTTTTCAAAGTCCAAATATATAATATCATAGGTCTGGTTCAGGTCAAACCACTTTGTAGCCTCTTCAGAAAAGTCCAGAAAGTTTGTTAGGCATGACTGCCCCTTGAGAAAACCATGTTGGCCCTCCCTTAAAATACTATTATTTTTCAAGAATGATTCCAAATTGTCTCTAATAATACATGAGATGCAAGTTAAACTGACAGGCTTGTAGTTCCCTGGGTCAGTATGGTCTCTGTTCATATATATTGGAATTATACTACCCTGCTTCCACTCATCTGGCATTTTTCCAGTGTTTATGGATTGCATACTGACGTGATTTATATATAATTTCCACAAGTTCTTTTAGTACTCTGGGATATGTGCCATCAGGGTCTGCTGCCTTATTTGTATTACGTTTTTGTAGTACTTCATATCCCTTATCTCAAAGTCCTCCAAAACATTGGCCCTCATGCAAGAACCACTTTTACGCACAAATTCGTTTGTAAGTCACGCGAGTGATTTGCAAGAATTTGACGCATTCACCAATTTTCTCTTAGGTATGAACAAGATTTATGAGTGGTCCAGAGCTGTCATACAAGTCATATGTACAATTTGCCTGCCATTCTCCAAAGCAAAACAACTTTGACTAATGGATTGTGTCTATTTCGTTACTTAGGATAACTGTTGAGTTTGAATATATAAATTACACGATAAATGGTAGAATTCATCATGTATAATAATTTTGAGAGTATCCTGTTTGACAATTATAGACCTATATTCATTAATATCATTATATCATTATAATTAATTTCAATTGTGGCTATTGAGGCTATGGTATAATACTACAATATCAATATAAACATCTCAAACTGCAAAACAACTTAAATGGCGCACTAATTGCGTTATCATGCGCAACATCATGGCTTACCTATTTCTTTTGGATGCCCTAGAGCGTCAGGCCCTTGGAAGAGAGCGCGTCTTTAGAGAGCGCACTGATCTATTTGCAGAGACAGACTAATGGCTAGTGTCGCGTTTTCGGTTACCATGGACTGTGCTTCTACATATATGTACATTGTTGGAGCCACAACTCAGCAGACAGACACGCCGATCCAACCCTATTCCACCACATCTCCAAGTACTAACCACCCTCGGATTCCTGGCCACAGGAACGTTCCAAAGGGAGATAGGGGACAGATCCAGTCTTCTGTGAGTCGTGCGCTCCCCCCGGTCATCAAAGCCCTCATCAGACTATCACCCAGGTACATCAAATTCCCATACACCGCCATCCAAGTACAGATCAAGAGGGACTTTCATGCCATCGCTGGACTACCCAACATCATCGGAGCAATAGACTGCACACACGTACGCATTAAGGCGCCGTCCCCTGACCCATTCCCCTTCCTCAATCGCAAGCAGTATCACTCCATTAACGTCCAACTTATATCAGATGCTAAATACAACCTGCTGAATGTCGTTTCTCTATGGCCTGGGGGAGCGCACGACTCCTTTGTGGTGCAAAACAGTGTAATTAGGACGCGTCTTGCACAAGGTGCTCATGGAGATGGGTGGCTTATTGGTAAGTGACAGATCAACTGTTTTCCGCCATGCAAACAAACTATTTTCATTGAATTTTGTGTATTTCTGTGATGCTACGGGCAACAGATGATACTGCGTTAACTGCACAAGTAATTTTTTCCCACTCCTTGGTTTTAACGGGTCCCTTAAATCCACTGTTGACGCTCTTATATAGTATGTGCTTTCGGTTACTTATTTCAGATTTAAGTACTACTATCTCCGAGCTTGTAAAGTTTTTCTTCTTGGTTTTTTTCGGTGCCATTGTTATGAATTACTTTTCTATGAAAATGGAGTGGGACACCTAACCTTATATAGCACTATTGGGGCGTTAATTATGCTAATTCACAAATCACATGAACGCGCACTCATTTAAGAAAATGTGGCATTCAGCATGTTTATATTGTCATTTATGACAGTCTTCTGAAGTTACGAGCGTTTGCTGAATCTAACGTGGAACACTCGTAGAAGCCACCTCACGACAAGAAAATACGAGAAAGATACGATAAAAATACGAAAATGTTCTTGCATGAGGGCCATTCTGTGCATTGGCTATGCATTTCAGCATATGTATAACTTCTTCTCTGGTAAAACTCTCAACAAAATAACTGTTTAGTGTGGTAGCAATATCCTTATTATTATAAAGTTCCTTCCTTATTCTTAGTGCACTTGACCTCATCATTAGCTTTCCTTTTTGTACTATGATATTGAAAAAACTGCTTAGGATTACTTTTTGCCTCTTGGGAAATTTTAATTTCAAACTGCCTTTTAGCTGCTCTTATTTCCCTTTTAGCCTTAGACCACATATTACAATAATCTACCTTGTTTCTGTCTGAGTTTTCCTTTTTATAGACTCTGTATAGTCGCTTCTTTTGCCTCAAAATCTCCCATAAAGATTTAGTCATCCAGTGTTGAGACAGTTTTTTCATCCTGTTTTTCCTTACTTTTGGAATGAATTTACACTGTGCATCTGCAATAACCCTTTTAAATTTAGTCAATTTTTCATTCACAGTTCTGCAATCTAGAAGTTTTACCCAATCTAGATTACTTAATATCTCTCTCATTTTATTAAAGTCAGCTCATCTGAAGTTAAAAATTCTAGAGTTAGAGGAGGCTGTCTTAACTTGCCAAAAAATATGAAAGGTAACTGCACAATATTCACTTGTGTCTAGTGGTTCTACTACCTCTGTGATGCAAATTCTGTCAGGATTATTACACAAAATCAGATACAGTATTGATTTCCCTTTCGTAGACTGAGTAACAGACTGTACCAAAAAGCAGTCATTAACCACATCTAAAAACTCCTCTTCACATTTACTCTGACCTGACACTACTTCCCAATTAATACAGGGGTAATTGAAGTCACCCATTATTAACGTCTCTCCTTCTGCACAGGCTTGTTTTATGTTACGATAGAGCTTAGTATTCATGTTGCTATCTGAAGTTGGTGGTCTATAGCATACTCCTATATTAACCCCCTGAGGTCCGTGCTAAGCTTTTAGATGTTTTTTTGATTTTGGCATGGTCTGATATTTATCTCAATTTCATCAATTTAACACACACTTACTCCAAAGTGTTTGATATTTTTATTTGAAGGACAATCACAGCTACATTTGTATGCCATCAATAGTTTGGTCAGTATCATATGCAGCTTGTAAATAGATCTACAAACACACAAGTTAAAAATAGTAAATTTTTCTGCTGTCACAAAAGATGTGAAAGCACACACTAAACTATAGTGACGAATTGTTTTGCCAATGTGCGTTTGTTCACCAAGGTCTTGGTTATGTAAGGGTGTGAAAATAGTTTAGCACATCTGAGATCTAAATAGCTAAAAACCTGTTTTTATCAGAACTGGTCACATTTATTTCAGGCTGTGGGAGGGCTAAATGCTAAATACCTGAATATTCATTTTGGCTCTTTGTTACGTTGCAACACGCGGAATGTTTGGCGTCACAACACGCGATATTCATAGGCTATATTTTCACGAGTATTTGAAAACAAGCGAAATAAAATTAATATCAGCATAGACTGTTGCTGGCAGATTGCAAGCGTAAACACAGACAAGATGTAAAAAAAAATAAAAAACAAGCGAAATAAAATCAATAGCATAGACTGTTGCTGGCAGATTGCAAGCGTAAACACAGACATACGATATATTTTATAACATTTTACGCTGTTTGAAAAGTATTTTCTGTGCCTATTGCAATTTGTTACATTGCGACATGCGGAATATGTAGTCACAAGGCGCGGAATTCATATATTTTCACGAGTATTTGAAAATATACTCGTGAATATACTGTTGCTGGCAGATTGCAAGCGTAAACACAGACATACGATATATTTTATAACATTTTAGGCTGTTTGAAAAGTATTTTCTGTGCCTATTGCAATTTGTTACATTGCGACATGCGGAATATGTAGTCACAAGACGCGGAATTTATATATAAGTATTTGAAAACAAGCGAAATAAAATAAATATCAGCATAGACTGTCCTCTTCAGTTTGTGTTGTTTATGCCGGCGTTTTCACACATGGCCCGACGCACTCCCCGAAATTAGCACCTCGTTAACATGTCAATAGAAGGGGACGTTACTAAAAGGTAAAAAACAGAGTAAAAAGCAAGGTTTACTTTTGGTCTAATTAAGCTAATTTTAAAAATCCCATTTGATTTGCCAGTGCTCAAATCGGAAAGTCGCGATTCTAAGGTTTCTGTCAATGTTTTTGCCGCGTGTGTATGATAAAATATCGCGAAGTTAGAAATAGTAATATACTTGTATTGCTGCTTGGATCGGCGCCGATCCAGCCGACCTCAGGGGGTTAAGGGACCTTTGCTGCACCCCCCCACCTCGTTCACAGCCTGGGCTACAGACTGCCAGGCCACGTACTTGGTTTTACTGGTAAAGCCACTGGAAAGGCTCCCAAACAGCGTCCCTGCACGCATCTGCACCTCCGCCAACAGGACCTCGATTTCGGCCTCGCTAAAATTATTTTTCTTGCAGCTCGCCATTATCAAGTAGAGGATTTGTGTTTTGATTTGAGCTCCTTTATATGCTAATGATATTAATTAGGGGGCGTTTACAAGGCGGAGATATAAAACCATTCAGCTATGCACAATTTCAAGATCATTTGTGATTTACAGATTTCACATCTGGGGGACTGGCGTACGCACGCATTGTAATTTTCCACCTTTTTATAATGTGGAAAATATTGTACTTAATTAATGATTGAATGGGGTCAAAATAAAAATGTCTTTCCAAAACAATTATTGCCATCCTTGTTTTTAGTACTTGGCACAGCCTCCCCTGGCAAGGATAACAGTACTGAATCTATTTCTATAATGTTTAATAAGGTTGGAGAACAAATTTGGAGGGATCTTGGACCATTACTCCATGCAGAACCTTTCAAGATCCTTGATATCCGTAGGTTTGCACTTATTGACTGCCCTCTTCAATTCAGAGCACATGTTTTTGATAGGGTTTAAGTCCGGAGACTGAGATGGCCATTGCAAAACGTTATTTTGTTTTCAAGGAACCATTTCTGTGTTAATTTTGAGGGTTGTTTAGGGTCATTGTCTTGTTGGAAGGTCCACCTGTATAAATATGACAGACATGATTGTTCCTCATAAGCCGACACAACTGTTTCATTCACAACATACCGGCCATCTAGTACTTCCTAAAATGTTAAAACGCACCAATTTACCAAATGTTAGGGATTCAGACATTCCATTTTTGATTAAAAATATACCTTTTCAGCCTGGCCTACTGCCAAACATAGTCCAGGTGTAGAAATAGAGAAGACTGTGCTCTAGTGTCTTCTGGAGTGAGAAACTTCATTCTGGCATCTCCTCAGTGTGTCACCACCACTGTTGGGTTGGTTATCGTTGATTGGATGATTTGGAATTCCCTCATGGCTGCGTGTGTTCTCTGTCCCTTTCCTAGTATGTATGCTGCACATCGCTTACGTCTGTTGGGGCTAAATGTTTGTATATTTCTTATGCTTGTGCTCCCATTGCTCCTGGAAACAGCACTGCTTTGTTTCTAACCCTGTGTTCTCTTCTCTACCTGTGTGAGCACTGGGGTTGCCAACTGTCCCGTATTAGCCGGGACATCCCGTTTTGGGCCAAAATGGACTCATCCCGTACAGGACGTTCCTTGTCCATGTTACAATATACAATATACAGTATGTGTTGACTTACATCCATACCCACTTCGCCCCAGTGCCCCGCCTTCCAACCCATATTTGGATGATAGAAAGTTGGCAAGCCTAGTGGGCACCCACCCTGAGCTTTAGATCCTGCGAGAAATGTGAGCTGCACCTACCTCCACCTCCAGTTTATTATTCAGATAATATACATACTTTGTTAACCTAACAATCTTACAACAAGATTTTACTTTCTTCACATCACATTACTGAATGCAAATTTGATTTAATAAATGAAAGAGGAAATCCTCTGCTTAAATGTATATCGCAGCAATGTGCCAATAAAGGCTAGCAACCTTCAGAAACATCAAGTTGTCTCAAGTTGTAACATTCTTTCTTCACGTCATGTTAGAGAAAGTAAATGAAAATGAAAGGCTTAATTGAGTAAAAATCTACTGAAACAGAGAATATGCTACACTTAACCTTAAATCCCTCCGTTAACTGTATATTTCAATAGCTTTGAAAAATGTGCACTAAACCATAGCAAGCAAACATCAGTTCAGTGACAACTATAACATGTTCAGATAATCTGTAGATATAATCAAATGCTAAAAACAGAAACAGGTTGAGAGTAATCAGTGATTTAAAGGTATGTGGTTCGTCATCCTCTATTTTATGAATGAATCGCTACTGCTCAAAAAGTATTCACTTACCCATAATAAACAATCATCTACAAACGTGAAATTGTCTTTTCCACTACAGATTGTGAGGGCTACTAGAAACACAGAGCTTTAACCAATCTTTACTCTACACAGACTGGTGTAGACACAGGAGCAGTTTGCTGCACTGCATCACTGTGCTGTTGCTGTTCAAATATTATAGGTTTTCTGCCTGGCCATACAAATATCTCTAGTTTCAACTATTTTTAACTTATCAACACTTTTTGTTTCGTTTTGTTTTGTTCAGACAAATGTGGCCTAGATGTCAATATAAGCTTACTCAAACCGCTAAGTCTGGAATTCATTACAGTAACTTGAGTGAGTACGAAAACAAATTGCATACTGCATACTGCAAATTTTTGCATAGAAACTTTCAAAATAATAACTTTTTCAAGGAAAGACCAGAGAACAAATTGGTGGGAGTTGCATGTCAATACGTCAAACACATATGAGGAAATCTGAAATCTTTTTCAAATAAATCAAAATAGCACAAAAATCTAATTTTGTATTTTATAGGTCCAAGAGAAAAAAATGTTCTTTGTAAGGAGGGGAATCTAGTGACCTTGGTATCACTACATCATTACACATTACATTTACATTTAGCCATTTAGCAGATGTTCTTATCCAGAGCAACTTACACAGTTTACATTTATTTTACATACAATCCATTTATATAACTATCTGGTCACAAGTTATGACCTTTCAAATGTTCAAAATTGAATGGTGCTCTATAGCATGCTTGGCCCCCTAATAAAAGCCTTTTTTTTTGTGGCTTGAAATGCTAGGTGAGCTAGCATCTGCCACTGGTGGTGACCCATATTCTCCAATATGTTTGTTTTTATTGAGCTATTCTTTTCTGCATCCTACCATTTTCCAGTTCAGCTTGATTGCTTTATAAAGGAATACATTTTTCAGTTTTCCGAAATTGTCTCAGTTAGTTTTTTTTTAATTCTCTCTGGAAAATGTCCATAAATGGTCCAAAAATAGAGATTTATTGATTGATTGAAAGAGTTGCAATGCTGACAAACCTTTGACTGTCAGGATGGCAGTGGTTTTCTTGCCCCTTGTGATGCAAATGTACTCGCCATTGTCCTCCAGCCTCAGTTTGTGGATGGCCAGGATCTGGGTGCAGCCTCTCTGCTCTATCGTGTACCTTTCACCCTGGCTGATCCGCAAGGAGTCTTTCTTCCAGGTAACGGGGACATTGGGGCTGGAGAGCTCACAACTCAGGACAGCATCATCCCCCTCTTTCAACTCCTGGCTCACCAGTTCCTTTTTGAACACCACAGACAAAGCAGCTGCCAGGAAAGAGAATAAGTAGATCCACATCACAAAAGGCTACAATTAAATTAAAGGAAAAATATTGACATTAACTGCTTGCGGTTATATTTATGAATTCAAGACACATATCAGATGATATGATTCTTCCTAGTCACTATGCTTTTAGGAAATATTCATGTGTATTTTTACACACATTCAATTATGTGGGACTTAATCATAAGAACATGAGAATGCATAATGACTAGAACAGGCTGTTCAGCCCATCTAGGCTTGTCATTTCCTAGTCTAAAGAACTGGATAGTGCTGTATTGCGCCTGTATTTGAATGCCCCATTTGTTTCTGCCTCTACTACATGACCTGGCAACATTTCCACGTATTGACAACTCTCTGTTGCACTCCGTGACACATTTAACTCATTTCCATTGTACTCTCATGTTCTGCGAACTGAACTCAACAGGAAAGGTTGTTCACTTTGTTAATCCTTTTAAAATCAAATTTAAAACCTCAATCAGATCCCCCCTTTGTCTCTTTTTGTAAAACTTTAAAAAAGTTTTAAGTAGTCTTATGTCTTAAGTAAGTCTTTCCTTGTAACAGCTACATCATATAACACACTCTTCTTTAAAGATCATGGTTAAATTAACCGAAAATATGACCATCTTGTAGTTGTTGTTTATTAACTGATTTCTTACAAAACACAAAAAAGATGGGGTAATCAGGGAATCCAAACACATACAGTCCACAATCCTTCTCTCATTGTTCGTAATCCAAGTTGTTAATCCAAAATCCTCTTACAATCCAGTCAGTACACAAACAGGGTTCTCAAAACAATCCAATTCAATCCAAGTAAACAATCCAAACCAATTATCCACATTTTACATTTTACATTTTAAGCATTTAGCAGATGCTCTTATCCAGAGCGACTTACAAGATGTGCACTAATACATGGTAGGAACAATCATAGTTCGCGCAAGAGATCAGTGTAGAAATACAGGGATAGACATCATTGCAGGCAGCTGCGTACCATACCTGTAACACCGGGAATTAAAAGGTTAGTCATTTTCATTTATTTAAAAAAAAAAATTAAATGAGGAGTAAGCAGGGATACATAGTGTTGAGCAAGTAGGCAGTG
The DNA here is from genome assembly GCA_029706075.1 of Aldrovandia affinis. Taxonomy (NCBI): domain Eukaryota; kingdom Metazoa; phylum Chordata; class Actinopteri; order Notacanthiformes; family Halosauridae; genus Aldrovandia; species Aldrovandia affinis. The sequence continues at coordinate 2,541,042 of JAINUG010000059.1, forward strand.
GTGATGATAATTAGCTAGTCTGAAATTGTCTGAAAAGGTGGGTTTTGAGTCTCTTGCGGAAGATCGCAAGTAATTCCGCGGTCCTGACCGACTGCGGAAGGTCATTCCACCACCGAGTGGTCAGGACAGAGAAGAGACGAGACCGCGAGGAGCGGCTCCAGATGCCCGGAGGGATGGGACAGTCAGTTCTCTATCCTCTATCCAGTACCTCTATCCGCTTGAAAAGCCAAAACCAAGAAGCCATTTGTGGTATATTTAATATTCTCGGGGGGTTTTTGTTTTGTTCCCTATATGCATATTGCCCAATTGTATTTGCCCATAATTTCTCAAATATGAGAGGCAGGCCCATGATCTTGGTATGAAATGAAAGGGTACAACTGGGAGATGTATGTGCATCTATGTGATGGCATTCTAGTCTGAGTAGTAGTTAGGTACACCATGTTATTGTTGACTGAAGTACAGGAAACAACAGGTGTTTTTACTAAATGTATTGAAATATATGTATTTTTCACAGCATATGTCAATAACTGTATGACTGAGTACCATATAAATACCTCAGATTGTATATTTGTGATGTTCATAAACCCTGGGGGAAAGAATGGAGAATACTGAACATATTACTCCAAGGCCAAATAGGTATTTGTAATCATAGTGTCAGGCATAGTAGTGTCAATGCAGCTGAAGGAATGTGTGATGTCCAGTTGAATCCAGGTGCACGGTTCACCTGTGTTGGTTGTGCTGGACGTTTGGTCTAATCTCATGAAATAGACCAAAACAGAATCATTCGCATTATTATATGTATAATCACACTGCATAAAAAATACATATAAAACATATATGTATGTAAATAACATGTGCTATTGTTCATAGCTGTAAGCCCGGAAGTAGTGGTAAAAGGATGTTTTTTATTACCATCGTTTAGAACGAATGCAATCCAAGGGGACTAGCTAGCAATCACTGCTTGCTAGCAATGAAACTATATTAGCATTGAAAATAAAACCAAAAAACAGCAAACATACTTTGCTATGTAGCTAGCTAGCACAAGACATAATAGGAGTGAATATAAACATGGATTTACCATAAACGTGTTCGTACCCGAAATGAAAGCGCCTCTGGCTTCACTCCGTAAATTCTGTAAACGATTTTAGATTCGGTAAACGAACCTCCATGTCTTGTCATTGTCAACTTCTGGGGATGTATTTCCCAACTTTACAAAGCAATGTACATGTCCTAACAAAACTTAGTAATACATATATCGAATTGGTGTGTGTTTGATTCACAAGCACTGAAAGCTTACGTGTATTTCACACAAACACCGAACGATTTCGCTTCACAACCACAAATGGCTTCTTGGTTTCGCTTTTCTTCCACAAAAGGTCACGGAAATTGATTGGTTATAAGATACTTGTCTCCTATTTGAAATAAAAGCTGTCAATCAGTGATAATCAGGTTTCTGTGTGACAAATGAAAACCACGAAGAGTTAGGGCAAAGACAAACCCTTTTTTTTTTTTTTTCTTGTTCCGGTTTTTAGCAATGTTTAGTTTGACGAATCTTGAATTGCGGGTGAGGACAAAAGATGAAAATAGTGCTATAATACTTATGACAATGTATATGTGTTTATACTGATTTTCACGTGAACAAGTTTGTATTTTACAATATATCAGTGTTTTGATTACTTTATCAGTATTTGGTGTATTACAAGTGAAATTACATTCGGTTTTTTCTAACTAACAGGAGTTCGCGTTATTGAAAGTCGATGGGAAATGCATATAAAACTCGTCGTAACTTTGGTCATTTGTATGTAAAATAGGCAACTTTGGTCTTTTTTGAATCCTTAGAATATTTTGTATTTAGCTATATCCAATATGACCGTGTATTATATATGATTTTATATGAAAACATGTCAACATTGTCGACACGCCGTAACCCAAAACGGCCGTTGGCCGTGGTGCAGCCTGTAAGTTAATTAAAATGTGTTAATATACTTAAAAACAACGTATGGGGTTGGATTCGGGACAAAAATCCCCATCGTTTGATATATTATATGTAGGTATTGCGTGACATGTGGAGAAGTATATACTTATTAATATCCATATTTGTATGATTTTATGACAGGGGGCATGGCAGAGTGTCTCAGAATGTCCCACCAGTGGGAGTTAATTTATTTTTGAAAGAAAATGTAAAAAAATAACGATTCGATTGTTTGAAAACTACCACCTGTTCTTCGTCTCTGCTCATGGTTCTGCTCACCATCAGCCCTGACAGCTACTGGCTATAGCACTGCTTTTTTCTGATTGCATGTTCTCTTCTCTGCCTCAGCCTCTGACTCGGGAGCACCTGCCCCCAAGCCCTAGATCCTCCGAGAAGTGTGAGCTGCCCCCATCAACCCTCACCCCCACGCCTACCCCAGTCCCTGGATCTGGACCCCCTTCATGTGGTTTAGCCCCCCCACTGACTACCTAACTCAGGAGGCACAAAGTCATTCAACCCTGAGTCATCTTGGACTGACCATGATATGGTCTTTTTTTGACACACCCTGTGCCGGCCAGAAGAGGATGGCCCTTTTAGTCTGGTTCCGCCCAAGGTTTCTTCCTATCAAGGGAGTTTTTCCTTGCCACTGTTGCCTTTAGGCTTGCTTTTGGGGGGGTCTAGGCCTGGGTTCCCACTCTGTTAAGCGTTTTGTGACAATTCAATTGTGAAAAGCGCTATACAAATACATTTGATTTGATTTGATTTTAAACGTTTTTACATGATATACGGAGGTGAAATTAAGATTTTTTTTACAGAATTTATGGATGGTTGGCAACCCTGGGAAGAACCAATCTGCTTTTGGAAAATATGTATTCTTTGATGGTCAACACAAACTTGGAATAAAGTTAAACAGACCCTCATTATAAAAGATGCCTTCTTGGCTAATGTTAGGCTTAGCAAAATGGATTTAAAAAGAAAACCGAATTGGACTGTAGAGGAGGTAGACTCGAAAAAGGAAATAATTAAGTGAAAATTTAGCCCCACACAACACAACGACACAAGTCGTCATAAAAATGCCACTAGATGTCGTTATTTGTTACCTTTTTAGTTGCTTTGCTCTGTTTTAGTCTCATGTATTGAGTTAATTGTTTCATTGTATTTATTGTCCCGTGATTTGTTAACTGTTTATTGATTCATTCTTTTAGTGTTTCCATCTGTGCCTCGTTGTCCCTGATTGATTTGGTTATTCGTTTCAGTAATGTCACCTGTGTCTGGTTAGTTTCCCCCTATTTAAGTTGTGTGTTTCCTTGTTTCAGTGCTCAGTCTTGAGATTGTTCTCACCTAGTTTTCCTGAATTGTTATGCTCAAGTATTTCTCTAGTCTCATCATTCCTTGTTTTGTTTGGTTTCTTTGTGCTATATTTTCTAGTTTGTTTTCGAGTTTGTACTTATGTAGTTTTATTAGTTCGTTTTTTGGAGCCTTGTCTCTGTTATTTTCTCTGTGTTCCATTTGTTCTTCAGTGTTTTGTTGTTTTATTGTTCTCTTCACTAGTAAAGATCTATCATTGTTACCAAACCATCTTTGCCTCCATCTCGTTCTCTGCACTTGGGTTCACTCAGTCCACCTCCTAACAGGCATGGAGGCAGATCGCAGACAACAATTGCAAGCTTCGCCCGGAGGAAAGCTTAAAAAATGGTACAATGTTCTATCCAAAGCGTGTCAGGAAAATCTCAGCTTTCAAGAAGGCAACATCTGGCACTGGTTCGTAGTGTTATTTATTTATGAGACACATTTGTTTCATATTGCAATATTGCTGATGGACAAGAACAGTTAATACAATTATTTTGACCTTCAAGCACAGTGTTAAAATAATTTGCATCTCTTGCGTAACTGCGCTACTTCTCAAAGTTGCTAGCAATATTACATCCCGCACAAGATCAGTGACAAAGATGATTCCCTGACGATCTAGGCGATAAAGTTTGATTAGCTGTGCATCATCAAACATTTCGAAAACATTCTTCCTGTCTTGGAAGTTGCACGCACGTATCTGTTTCTGCAACTCTCGCCTACTCCTAGCTGAGTTAAGAGAGCTCCAGAGGTCTCTTAAATATCTGACAGTTTAAGAGTACTTTTAAGTCCAGAGACATTTGATAAATCACTTTTATTCTTAAATATGAGTGTAGGAGTAAAAGTACATTACACTTGAGAGCATTTTTTGTACTCTGAGTGGCTTGATACATACAGCCCCTGGTTCACTGAACATTTGAATTAGATCCAACAGGAGAGCAATGATCTATGTCTGTGAGCAAAACGAGGTCAGCAGCCTCGACTCAGTTGATTAAAAGATGTTTATAGATGGCCAGTGTTAAGACCCACCAAAACCACCCGCACTATATTAGCCGGGTAGCTAACCAAAAGGGATGCAACAACAAATATTCCTCAATTGTCTCAATTCTCCCGGTGCAAAAGAATATAGGTGAGTCTTCCGCAGTCTGTCTATCCCTACTCTACGCTTTCCTAACTACCCAAAAGTGCTCAAAAGGATAATTAAAGAAAACGGACAAACAAGCAGGGTCAAAAAGCATTTACAAAAGTTTTTCAGAAAGGCAAAAGTGCAGCTAGTCGGCATGACGTAAGAAAAAACAAGACTGAAAAATTGTAGCTCCACTCGCTTTTATTCTCCAGACGGGGCGTGGCCAGACAAGGTCAAGGAGAAGCCAACTGAAAAAACCCCCCTGAAAAACCATTTGTTGGTTTACAACCATTGAGCAGCTACCAGACAGCTGGTAGGCGGAAGTGCCAGCTCTGCTACCAGAAGACACCTACCAAGCACAGGTCCTATGACATGCCCTTGTGCTTTATAGCAAAGAGGGACTGCTTCAATGATTCGCCCAACCACAATAACCTAGCTTGTGTTGCCTGACTAAAGCACTAACAGACACTGAAAATTGTTTTGTGCAATGAGGGCAAACAATTTCCAAAAGTGCAATTTGTCTTGGCTAAAAAACATTTGTTATATCATTTATATATTATACGTATATTATTATATATTATTAGAATATACTGTATATTTTATTTATTTTTATGTTGGTGCAAGATGTTGATATATTCAATTTATTTAGCTGTTGCTGGGGTTTTTTGAAAAGTTGATAATGGTTAATGCCTGTTGGTTACCCTTTTTACCATAGGGAAGAAAAAACTTCTGTTTTTGCTATCCAATTCTTTGGTTTGACTTTGGTGTGTGTGTCTCATAGGCCACAACATGTTGTAGTGTGATTGTCAGTGTCACAAACGTGAATTGGGCCAATTGGAGACATTACGAAACACTTTAGCCATCACATTAGTATCTGTTTTGAAATAAAAATAATGATCCATAATGGTTTGGGTGATAGAAACAGGTTTTATAGTCATCAAAACATTTTGGTATGTTTTCCATTGTCACAGAGGTGAATAGAAATAATTGGGCCAAATCATTTGTAAAACCACTCTGTGGAGGGCGTCGGTCTCGGCAACATGGGAGTGGCAGGGTATCTGTGTGTTTGGGGTAAAAGAGAACTCGGACTGAAAAGTTTGAGTGTCTCTGTGTGCATGGGTTTGGGAAGCACTTGAAATGTCACTGGATATGTGTGTGCCTGGGGAGGTTATAGGGGAACTCCGGTCTGAGGAGGCACGGTGTCTTGTTCAGATGTGTGTCGAGTGTGTGTTGGGACAGTGTGTAGAGTTCTACCCTGTCCCGTAAGTGTTGATGTGTGTTAAATGTGGATGTATGAAGGCAGTGTGGAAAGCCTCTGATTGTTCCCCGAAAGGGGATTCCCCCTTCAGAGGAGGCAGGTATTCGTTAAGTTTTTGATTATTTTAGTTTGTTATTTTAGTTTGTTGTTTTAGTTTGTTTTATTTTAACCTGCTCTATCACAGTCTCTCTCCCTTGTCTGGGGGGAGAGACAGAAATTCGGAGCCAAAGGGTAGAGTGCTTCGTAACCCAGAGGCATGCAGGAGAGGGTGTTTATGACTAGGGCTGACCCCATTTAGTCGACTAGTCGATTGTTTGGTTGATAGGCCGTTGATCGATCGAGATTTGTTTTGATCGAGCAGTCGGCAAAATAAAAAATAAAAAATAAATTCTCCACGCAGCATGAGACACCTCGATTCGTGCCACAGTTTGGCGCACTTGTCAGTAGAATAATCCATTCTGGATGCTGCGGGTATGGCAGTGACAGTCCTTCACTATTATCATAGCTAGGCCTATATATGTTCTCTTTAAATTATATTTGGCAGTTAAGGTAATAGTAATGTTGTGAATAATTCTGCAAAACTAATAAAAGTAACATTTTATAATAAATGTGTTTTGCTAATTGTATGGTTTATATATTTATAACTAACATGTGTAACACCCCCTTTCATGTAGCCTATATTGTATCCTTCTTGTCTTAGGCACGTGAATGTGCATTTTAATTGTAACCTAAGATTTGCCTACAGTTAAGATTAGTGATATAGGCATACTTTAATTACTCATTTCGATATAACCTAAGAACATAATGTTAAAGAAAAAATCTGGAGTATGGCAACATTTCATTTTAGTCGCGGACGATCAAAAAAAGTGGAATGTAAACTTTGCAAGCGTGTTTTCCAAAGCAGGGTTTATCGTTAATAAAACGAGGAGCAGCCTTTTGCCAAAAAATGTGGTTCCTGTGCCATAACATGAAACGACTGGGGAAGTAGGCCATTGGATGTCTCCGACTCGAGTAAGTTATTTTCGATAGGCTATAGCCACTTTATGTTCAGCTTTAGGCTACAATTTAAGACATTAGGCTATGTGTGATCATTCGTTTGTTAGTCTATTATTTTGCAAAAGAGATTTTAAACCCCAATGAGACCAACCTGGTTAATTAAATAAAACATAGCCTACGCATTAGAATGTGTTATGGTTGTGGTCAAATAAAAGCATCAGCCTATTATGTGGCCATACCGCAACTTCACAAGTGCAACGGCAGAATCTGCAACATGAAGAGGAGACTCGGAACAGAGAGTTTTTTTTTTCTTTCAGGTAATCTCGAACATGGCTGCATAAAGTCATTAGCCTATTGTGACTCATTTGTGTCATTCACTTAAGAAAGTGATAAAACATGAGACAAGCGCAGTTTGAATATAGTTGTATTTATTCAAACAAATTCGACCAGTTTCAACCAATCTGAAAAAACGGATGACTGTTGGTCGACCAAGATTTGTTTTAGTCGGGGACAGCCCTACTGCATACGGTCTCGGCAACATGGGAGTGGCGGGGTATCTGTGTGTTTGGGGTTAAAGAGAACTCGGACTGAAAAGTTTGAGTGTCTCTGTGTGCATGGGTTTGGAAAGCACTTGAAAAGTCACTGGATATGTGTGTCCCTGGGCCTGATTGATGGAGGGCTGCAGAGATGGTTGTTCTTCTGCAAGGTTCTCCCATTGCTACAGAGGAACTCTGAAGCTCTCTTAGAGTGGCCATTGGCTTCTTGGTCACCTCCCTGACCAAGGCCCTTCTTGCCCGGTTACTGAGTTTGGCCGGACGGCCAGCTCTAAGAAGAGTCGTAGTGGTTCCAAACTTCTTCCATTTCACAATGATGGAGCCCACTGTGCTCCTGGGGACTTTCAATGTTTTAGCAATGTTTTTATACCCTTCCCCAGATCTATACCTCAACACAATTCTATTTCAGAGGTCTATAGATAGTTCCTAGGACTTCATGACTTGGTTTGTACTCTGACATGCACTGTGAACTGTGGGACCTTATATAGACAGGTGTGTGCCTTTCTAAACCATGTACAATCAATTGAATTTGCCACAGGTGGACTAAAATGAAGTTCTAGAGACATCACAAGGATGATTAAAGGGAACAGGATGTATCTGAGCTCAATTTCGAGAGTCATAGCAAAGGGTCTGAATACTTATGTAAATGTGATATTTCAGTTTTTAATTTTTTATACATTTTTAAAATTACTAAAAACGTGTTTTTGCTTTGTCATTATGGGGTATTGTGTGTAGTTTGATGAGAGAAAAAATGAATTCAATCCATTTTAGAATAAGGCTATAACATAACAAAATGTGGAAAAAGTGAAAAGGTCTGAATACTGAATATGTTATGACACAACCTTTTGTAATATGAAAGCAACATTGATGGGAAACAGGAATACCCATTATGGAAAGTTTGGAATGGAAATCTCATGCTTAACTTTTCAGCATGAAACCTACCCTTCACATTCACTTCTGCTGTGGTCTTTTGGTCTCCAGTGACACAGCTGTACAGTCCAGCATCCTGAGGCTGCAAATTCGTAATGCATAATTCAGCAGTCTTCTCATTCTCCCTTATCAGGAACTTGTCTCCAGACTTCAGCACCTCTGTTCCTTTCTGCCACTCCACCAGAGCTCCAGGTTTAGATAGCTCACAGCGCAATGTGACATTGCCTCCTTCTGCTGCCTCCTGCTTCATTAATTTTTGTTTGAATATGGCAGGCAGGGCTAAAGAATCATGGAAAGATGTAAAACTAGCAACATAATTGCAGTTCATACTGTGATATACCAGGCATTTGTTTTTGCATATACACCACACAGATACTTTTGATAAGCAAGATATGCTACTGTAGCATCTATGGCACAAACATACCAACTATTTCACATTAACCCATTTAGACCTAAAATACTAAAACGCCTATTAAAACCTAAGCAATTATTCTACACAACCTCTTAAAACCTGAGGGTTTTCTGGAAAAAATGGCGACAAACACTTCACCAACGAATATTTCATTAACAAAATTAAGTCCAGGATGGGTTATATATAATAAAGAGACCATTTTTTCTTACCATTGACTTTTAGATTTGCCTTTGTCTTCTGAACTCCACACACACAGCTGTAGACTCCACTGTCCTCTGGCTGTACATTCCTGACTAGAAGTTCACTTAGAGTTGCCTTCTGCTTCATCTGATACTTTTCTCCACACTTCAGCACCATGCCTGCTTTCTTCCATTCCACAAGGACTCCAGGTTTGGAGAGTTCACAGTGCAGGGTAACACTGCCTCCCTCTACAGCATCCTGGGTCTTTAACTCTTGTTTGAAAGTGACAGGAACAGCTGAGAAACCATAATGAAAGGTCAAACATTGAACACACTGTATGAAAATTACAAAAATACAGGTATTTGGATAAACACCCCCTTTCAACATCATAATCAGTCATCATACCCCTATCTCCTTTCAGTTAAATAGTAAACATTTCAAACAACCTCCCACCAGATGGTGATTCAATGTATCTCTGCTTAAAGATGCTGATGTTGACACATTCTTTCAAAGAGAGTGGGCATCCTTCTTGGAAATAAACAATTCTCTGGAAATCTCATCCACATTACTCTGGGAAACAGCCAAAGTAGTACTGAGGGGGAAAATCATTTCATACTCATCACATAAGGAAAAAAAAGGAACGGAATTTATAATATATAATAAAAAATAATCTGGAACAGAAAATGAACAACTGAATGACTCCTATGCTAATAATCCGACAGAACAAATTCAGATTGAACTCAGAGAAGCCACATTTAAATTAAATGATATCATAAATATAAAAACACAATTTCTGATACAGAGACTAAGGCATGACAATTTTTAACATAATAACAAATCTGGAAAACATCTCGCAAACCAGCTCAAATGAAATAAATACAAATCAATTATTCCTGTGATAAAGAATTCAGCAGGGAGGGCCATGCAGTCACCTCAAGACATAAACAACACCTTCCAGGCATTCTATAGCAAGTTATACACCTTTGTCAATGAACCAAATTCAACAGACATTGACTCCTTCCTGAATAATATAGACCTCCCACAACTTAGCAAAGAACAAGCAGATGAATTGAATACACCATTAGCACCCAATGAATTTCAAAAAGCACTTTATCAGATGCAAAACAACAAAGCTCCAGGACCTGATGGCTTCCCTGCTGAATTCTTTAAACACTTCTGGCAAACAATATCACCACTGTTTATCAAAATGACACTTGAAATAAAACACAACTCAAAAATCCCACCACACATGAACACAGCCCTCATCTCAGTATTACTGAAACCTGACAAAGACCCAACCCTATGCTCCAGCAACCGCCCCCTATCACTCATCAACACAGGCATAAAAATTATCAGCAAAGCACTAGCTACCAGAATGGAAGCCGTAAACCCACTCCTAATCCATCCAGATCAAACAAGATTAATTAAAGGAAGACACTCATTAAACAATATGCGCTGCCTATTCAATCTAATGAACATATCAAAACAAAATAATATGAAAACAATAATTGCATCATCGGATGCAGCATTTGATAGGGTAAACTGGAAATATTTATTTGCAACCTTACACAAATTTGGTTTCGGATAATTGTTTATTCATTGGATAAGGGTACTATACAACCAGGGTTGGGAGGGTTACTTTGTAAATGTAATTAGTGCCTGATTACTGATTACACGGCTCTGAAAGTAATCCGATACGAATACAGTTACATGTCTCAAAAAAGTAACGTAATCAGATTACTTTTAGAATACTTTTGGATTACTTACTTTTTCCATCACAGATGGGTATGTTTTGGGGTACAGGAGACATTGGGAAGCTGTTATATAGCCAAAGGTGGTGCTACTTAGTACTAAAAGGGTGCTCAAACTTTTGCACACGCCATGTTCACTTTTTTATTTGATCAGTAATACATTTAAATAGTTATTATGCATTACACTTTGAAAAAGGATGTCATGTTCAACTTTCCACTGTGTTGAGGTCAGGTCAGCTTCTGTTCATTTAATAATAAATACTAATAAATTTGAGATGTCAATTTAGCTAAATATATGCAACATTGTATCTGCATTTTTTGTTGTAATCGTCGTCATTAACATGTTATGGAATTAGAATGGACAGATTCAAAATTAATCATAATAAAAAGCAAAGGGATATTGAAAGGCAAGTTATTTTACTGTTTTGATGGCTCATCATGAGCATAACTCAAACACAGCATCTGAAACAATGTAATAACTTTTGAAACTTTTTTGGCACTGGAATAACAGCGACTTGTAAGGGATATGGCTTAGAAAAGTGCCAGTGTTGGCGGGCTGTGTAGCGGCGAATGCTCGGCAGTGCATAACGTAATTGACGTATAGTAGAGTACAATTGTCTACCAAATTGGGAGAAAACTGGGAAAATAAAAAGAATAAAATAAAATGTCATCGTTTCAACAATAAAGAAAGCAGTATAAAATTAGCAGAGCAGTTAATGCGATGCCTCAAACCGTAGGCTAAGGTCAGGTAACTGCAGAACTGTGTTCATTAAACTGAAGGTTAGCTAACGTCGACTTACTCCAAGTGCTTTTTAAGATTCGAAGTCGAGTCCTTTGATGCCGACAGTATCTTTATTCCTGGAAGACACAAGGTACACTGGACCGACAGATTTTTCCCATGTTCTTCTTTAAACTGGAAATTGTGTCGATAACGCCACAAACTAAAAGCTGAATTTTCTTCCATCTTGTCCCTATCAATGTTTGTCTGAGTGTGGGCGTGCGCTTTTTTTTTTAAACGCTTTTTTTTTAACGCAGTTTTTTGGTTCTGTGCAGCGGCTGTAGTTTTCGTGAGCTGTGTGATGATAATCATGTAGGCGTGATAATTTCATGCTGTAACTTTAGTAATGAATATCAGCTCATTAATGTTTGTAAGGAAAACTTTCCACCAAGAATTCCAAGAAGTAATCCAAAATGTATTCACTTCAGGTTTATTAAAGTAACTGTATTCAGATTACTCGTTTTTCAGATGTAACGCGAGCTGAATACAGTTACTTGATTTTTGTATTCTGATTACGTAACGCCGTTACATGTATTCCGTTACAACCCAACCCTGTATACAACTCACCAATGGCTACAGTCACTACTAACGGTTTGACATCACAGAGCTTCACTTTGCACAGGGGAACCAGGCAAGGATGCCCACTATCTCCATCACTATTTGCCCTATTTATTGAACCTCTTGCCGCAGCGATAGGTCAAAACAAGAACATCATGGGAATCCTACCCCATGGGGCCATGTGTGAAAACGCCGGCGTAAACAACACAAACTGTCCCGACAATTTGAAGCAAGATTTTATACAGACATACAATTTTATTCAAGATGGAAAATTTTCTGCGCTGCAGTGTTTGAGACATTGATGTTTTCAAAACTGTCTTGTGAGATATTAAACATATTCTAACATAAATTTGAGAGCAAGATTCGTGAAAGGAGAAATTAACTCAAATATTGCTTAGCCATTTAAAACTAAATTGTGAGTTGTTGTTTTAACTCTAAAGAGCATGAAATCACAAAAAAGTTTAATTGTAAGACCCTTTTTTTTTCTCTGCATTATTGTTAGGCTGACAATTTGAAGCAAGATTTTATACAGACATACAATTTTATTCAAGATGGAAAGATTTTCTGCGCTGCAGTGTTTGAGAGCATTGATGGAAAGCGACGAGGACAAAATATCAAATGCTCATATATATATATTCAATATATGAATTCCGCGTCTTGTGACTACATATTCCGCGTGTTGCAACGTAACAAATTGAGAGCCGAAATGGCTGTTGCCACAAGAAGCGCTTGTCATGAAAGGAGAAATGGTAACTCAAATATTGCTTAGCCATTTAAAATTTAAATTGTGAGTTGTTGTTTTAACTCTAAAGAGGCATGAAATCACAAAAAAAGTTTAATTGGAAGACCCTTTTTTTCCTTGGGTCTCAGGAGGATATTATGTGCATTATTGTTAGGCTGTATGACTTGTAATATGTGGCATTCCCCTGTATATCCTACTGTAGTTTGTGTTCTGTTTTAAATAAATCTTCCAAAATGAAAAAGCATATTTTTTTCTGTCTTCTGCATGGCTCACTGACTTGCTTACTCTGATGGCCTTTTTGAGAGAGAGATGGCCCATCTGACAGATCTTAGAGGTGTGGACAATGAATAATGAATATTCAGGTATTTAGCATTTAGCCCTCCCACAGCCTGAAATAAATGTGACCAGTTCTGATAAAAACAGGTTTTTAGCTATTTAGATCTCAGATGTGCTAAACTATTTTCACACCCTTACATAACCAAGACCTTGATGAACAAACGCACATTGGCAAAACAATTCGTCACTATAGTTTAGTGTGTGCTTTCACAACTTTTGTGACAGCAGAAAAATTTACTATTTTTAACTTGTGTGTTTGTAGATCTATTTACAAGCTGCATATGATACTGACCAAACTATTGATGGCATACAAATGTAGCTGTGATTGTCCTTCAAATAAAAATATCAAACACTTTGGAGTAAGTGTGTGTTAAGTTGATGAAATTGAGATAAATATCAGACCATGCCAAAATCAAAAACCATCTCAAAGTTTAGCACGGACCTCAGAGGGTTAAACTCATAAATACATTTCCGGACATATCTGACCAGTCAATAAACTGGACTAAATCCACAGTTCTACCACTATGTGGAGATGGAATGCCGCGTCCCAAAAACCACCCCTCCATTTCGCCAATGGTAACATTAGGTATCTGGGTATTAACATTTCCGCCAAGCTGTCAGAGTTGTTTCACCTCAATTTCAATCCACTCATAAAAACAATCGAAGATGACCTAAACCGCTGGATGAATCTGCCTGTCTCTATTATTGGCAGAATAGCAACCATAAAAATGATCGTTCTACCTAAAATCAACTATCTTTTCACAATGATCCCGACCCAACCCACCACCAACTGGTTTCAAACATTAGATTCCATAACAAGCAAATTCTATTGGAAAAATAGAAAAACAAAATTCAAGGAGGTCTAGAAGCTCCAAATGTCCACCACTACTATCTAGCAAACCAGCTTCAATACATCAAAAATTGTATACACCCTAACCAACAGAACAACCCATGGATAGAAATATAACAATCAGAGTGATTTCAATCACAGATTTACCATTTCTTAGTACAGCCATAAAACACCATGACTGTTTTAGGAATACCATAATCTCAACGACTTTGACAGCTTGGTGGAAAATCAACAAAATCAGTCCACACTAACACCCTGTAAATACACCCCAATATGGCATAACCCTGACTTTCAACTCAACAAAACACCACTTATCTTTAACACATGGAAACAAAAAGGTATCACATTTTTCTAAACAGCACATTCATATCATTTGAAGAAGTACGATGTTGGGAAAGAACAGTATCTACATTATCTCCAATTAAAATCTGTCATCAAATCAAGGATCAATATAATAAATAATAACCTCCAGCCACCCTCACTAATAGAATAAATTAATAAAATAGCAAATCCTAAGAAAACTCTATCCAAACTATATAAACTACTATCCACAATCGACTTGACACCATATCTACCAATTAAAGAATGGGAAAAAGACCTCTCAATCAGCACCAACACCGACTTCTGGACACAAATCTGTATGAACACCTTTTCAATGACTAACAATACTAATGCACAATTAATTCAATATAAAGTCATTCATAGAGCTCATATCACTCAGCACAAGATGTTTAAGATGGGATTCATATGCTCACACTGTACGCTGAACACCATGGATAGCTACTTCCATGCCACCTGGCTCTGCCCTCCCACTCAACATTTCTGGCAAGCAGTCATTGATAGAACGTCCCTGCTTTTGGGCTGCGACATTCCACTCTCTCCATCTCTTTGTCTACTGGGAGACCTTTCAACACTCAACCCCCCTGTCAAAAACATCAAACCGATACTCATCGTCCTATCGCCAAGAAAACTATCCTCTTGAACTGGAAGAGCAAATACATTTATACATCACACAATGGTTAAACCTTCTCACAGAATACATATCAATGGAAAAAATGACAGCCTCTCTCCGAAACCAAATCATACATTTTGAAGAAACTTGGAACCCATTCATCAGTTCCTTAAATTTGCCTGTTAACTGTTAACTATAACCCCACACACAAACAAAACACACACACACATGCATAACAAGTCCATATACCAACATTATAATAGAAACACCCACCATACACTACCATATTTTACACTCCCTAACATTCTAACACCCCACCCAAATATAAATATAAAATTTCTTTATTATTATTGCTTCATTGTATTATTATTTTTTTTTTTTTTCTGCCCATTTTCTTTTATTTTGCATTATATTGTACATTTCACTCTGTGCAACGTCCTGTCCTCCATCTCCTTGTTTGTGTATCTATATGTAGGTTTGTTAGTCTGGATTTATCTCAGTCTATTTGTTTATCTGTCTGTCTGTCCGTCTGTCTAGTTACTTAGATAACACAACGGTATTGGGGTGGGAGGGGGTGGTGGTAGGATCAAGAGGGGGGGGAAGAGGGGGAAGTGTAGTGTGGGAGGAGGAGGGCTCCTGGGGGGGCAGACCACATTTGCATCTAGAACTGCACATCTGTAAATACACTTAAAATGTATATGCATGTATATAGGTATATGTGTGTGTATGTAAATATATATATATATATATACTGTATATATATATATATATATATATATATATATATATATATATATATATATATATGTATGTATGTACAGTGCATCCGGAAAGTATTCACATCGCTTCACTTTTTCCACATTTTGTTATGTTACAGCCTTATTCCAAAATGGATTAAATTCATTTTTTTCTCAGAATTCTACACACAATACCCCATGACAAAGGGAAAAAAGTTTTTTATAAATTTTTGCAAATGTATGAAATTTTTTTTTACAAAAAATATCACATGTACATAAGTATTCACGCCGTTTGCTGTGACACTCAAAATTGAGCTCAGGTGCATCTTGTTTCCACTGATCATCCTTGAGATGTGTCTAGAACTTCATTGGAGTCCAGCTGTGGTAAATTCAATTGATTGGACATCTGAAGGTCTGATTGATGGAGTGCTGCAGAGATGTTTGTCCTTCTATCAGGTTCTCCCATCGCTGCAGAGGAACTCTGAAGCTCTCTTAGAGTGGCCATTGGGTTCTTGGTCACCTCCCTGACCATGTCCCTTCTTGCCCGGTTACTTAGTTTGGCCAGACGGCCAGCTCTAAGAAGAGTTGTGGTGGTTCCAAACTTATTCCATTTCACAATGATGGAGCCCACTGTTCTCCTGGGTGCTTTCAATGCTTTAGCAATGTTTTTATACCCTTCCCCAGATCTATGCCTCAACACAATTCTATCTCGGAGGTCTATGGAGAGTTCCTAGGACTTCATGGCTTGGTTTTTACTCTGACATGCACTGTCAACTGTGGGACCTTACATAGACAGGTGTGTGCCTTTCCAAATCATGTCCAATAAATTGAATTTACCACAGGTGGACTCCAATGAAGTTCTAGAAACATCTCAAGGATGATCAGTGGAAACAGGATGCACCTGAGCTCAATTTTGAGTGTCATAGCAAACGGCGTGAATACTTATGTACATGTGATATTTTCATTTTTTATTTTGAATACATTTGCAAAAATGTCTAAAAAACTTTGTTCACTTTGTCATTATGGGGTATTGTGTGTAGAATTCTGAGAAAAAAAATGAATTTAATCCATTTTGGAATAAAGCTGTAACATAACAAAATGTGGAAAAAGTGAAGCGATGTGAATACTTTCCGGATGCACTGTATATGTGTATGTATAAGTGTGTATAAAAAAAGAGTTGTCCCCCTAGTGCTTAAGTGAAAGACATGGGCACGTGACGCCCTATCATCACTTAACTCTCTCCCTGCCTGCTCTGTCGTTTTTTACCTCCCCCACGTTGCCATGCACACTATCTCTCTAAAGAGCTGTGTTTCTTCTTTAATTCCATAACTGTCACCGGCCTCCTGCCGGGCCATCTACATCACATATCATGGTTAAATGTACTGAAAACATGTGTTATATGCACAGATACGGTGGAATCTTATCTTTTCAACAATGCATTGTAATTCACTTCAACTGTGATGTCGCAAAATAAATCCCATCCCGATTCAAGGCAGGGTACTCTAGGACAATAGCTGCTCCTTACCTATGGTGAAGTCTATAAGTCCCAAAGTATGACAGATTGTTAATAATGTGGGCATCCTGATCACCGTAAGGGTCTAACGAACAAAAGTAGTGACCCAAAAGTAGTGTTTTGTCACATGAGCAAGGCAATTAGAGAGAGTTCCAATGTTTTCTATGCATTTCGTGTTAACTAATAAGACTGATGACGTGCATAACTTTACTTTCTTTACTATGTTTTAGCAACATAGAGAGGCCATCACATGGCCCAGCAGAAACAACAACGAACAACCATACTGCGCATGCACCCATTACTAGGAGAGAGAGCACCATAATAACATATGTAGAGTGCTACTTATAGTATTTAACTTCGTATCGCCAACAACAGCAAAGGTGTCATTCTCCTGGGTCTACGAGATACATGAGTATGTTTCACATCGGAAAGTTTTGTATCCTCACGATGGTAAAAGTTTGCTACAAAATAAGCCCACACCCTTAATTCTCCGATAAGTATTGACCAATTAGACCACCCTGAATGGCAACCAGCGCCACCAGTAATATGATAATGTGGCATGATGCAGGCCAATAATTGATACGACTTCTTTCCATATATGCTGTGTGTCTATAGTTCTAGCTATTGGGTTATTCTTCACAATGATATAAGGTTTCCTTTGATTTGCATTTACTATCATGAATGTGCTATGCGCACATTGTGATGCTAATGAAGACGCACGCAATTGAAGAGAGTGCACAGACTTCAGAGTTTAGAAAAACCATTTCGACGGCCAGGATCCCATTTACTATCATGAATGTGCTATGCGCACATTGTGATGCTAATGAAGACGCACGCAATTGAAGAGAGTGCACAGACTTCAGAGTTTAGAAAAACCATTTTGATGGCCAGGATCCCGTTTACGACCGGTGAGTGGCTACCGGTCAGCTAGTCGACTCTGCCACCAGAAGACACCTATCAAGTTCATGTCCTGTAACAGAGACTACTTCAATGACTGGGACAACCAAAATAACATATAGCTTCCCTGTATTGCCTGACTAATGAACACTAACTGACACTGTAAATTGTTTTGTGCATTGATGGCAGACAATTGCCAGAATTGTGTCTTGGCTAAACAAATTTGCTATATTATTTATATATTATATGTTATTATTTTAATTAGATATTATTTATATTGGTGCATTATTTTGATATATATTATTTATTTAGCTAATTTTGACAGTTCTTGCCTTTTTTCAGTTGTTAATGGTAAATGCTTGTTGGTAACTTTTTATCATTGAGAAAAAACTTTCGTTCTTGCTATGCAATTGTTTGGTTTGACTTTGGTGTGTCTCATAGGCAACAACATGTTGTAGTGTCATTCTCAGTGTCAGGAGTGAATTCTGCTACTTCTCCTGAGACAGGAGTCAATTTGGTATGGGTGATAGAAACATGTTTTATAGTCATAAAAACGTTTTAGTATTTTTTACAGTGTCACAGAAGTGAATAGAAATCATTGGGCCAATTTGGACACCTTGGATAGGTTTTGAGACACTTGGAGACCACCAGTGACACCACTCACTAAAAGGCCTCTAGTTCATGGTCTAGAAGTCTGTTGTTTTGCATAGACTTAGTGGACATATTGTACAACGCATGCACAAAAATCAACAGGTCTCATCTTGAAAATCATGAAATGTGACTAATTTGTTGCTTTTCAAACATGAGATTCTACACAAGAAAACTTTAAAAGCCTACTTTATTGTGTGTTTGGTCTTCGGTCCTTTGGGATGTGATTTAAGTCCTTCATTTCTTTAAGCGATTTAAGATTTATACCCATATACATTACAATGTGTTTCATTTGAAATTATACCAAATGTAGGCATGTGGCCATCATAGTTATTGAGCTATGAACTGTTATATTTGGGTATGTCCAAATAGGCGTGAATGCAAAAAATAGGGGGAGACGGTTAATTAAAAAGCAAATTGCAGACATAATATTGAGAAAAGGTGTATGGTATATGTTATGATTTTGTTTCACACACATATATTGTGAGATGGTGAACAAAATTCTAAATTTCGATTTTTGGACAAACTTGCCCTTTAATGCATGGAAAATGTCAACACATTCAATACAGAGCCAGTCAGTATTTACTCAAATAAGGCACCTGCATTTAACACGCATGAAATGTAATACAACCAGGGGCCACTGATTTATTGTGGATTAGCCTAAATGCATGATGTATTTCTACATGTTATGACACAACCTTTTGTAATATGAAAGCAAGATGGATGGGAAACAGGAATACCCATAATGGAAATAAGTTTGAATGGAAATCTCATGCTTAACTTTTCAGCATGAAACCTACCCTTCACATTCACTTCTGCTGTGGTCTTTTGGTCTCCAGTGACACAGCTGTACAGTCCAGTATCCTGAGGCTGCAAATTCGTAATGCATAATTCAGCAGTCTTCTCATATTCCCTTATCAGGAACTTCTCTCCAGACTTCAGCACCTCTGTTCCTTTCTGCCACTCCACCAAAGCTCCAGGTTTAGACAGCTCACAGCACAATGTGACACTGCCTCCTTCTGTGGCCTCCTGCTTCATTAATTTTTGTTTGAATTTGACAGGCAGGGCTAAATAATCATGGAAAGATGTCAAACTAGAAACATAATTGCATTTCACACTGTGATATACCAAGCATTTGTTTTTGCATATACACAACACAGATACTTTTGATACTGTAGCACCTATGGCACAAACATATCAACTATTTCGCTCTAAGTAGATATAATAAAGAGACCATTTTTTCCTACCATTGACTTTTAGATTTGCCTTTGTCTTCTGAACTCCACACACACAGCTATAGACTCCACTGTCATCTGGCTGTACATTCCTGATGAAAAGTTCACTTATAGTTGCCTTCTGCTTCATCTGATACTTTTCTCCAGACTTCAGCGCTATGCCTCCTTTCTTCCATTCCACAAGGGCTCCAGGTTTGGACAGTTCACAGCACAGGGTAACATTGCCTCCCTCTTCAGCATCCTGGCCCTTTAGCTCTTGTTTGAAATTGACAGGAACAGCTGAGAAAACATAATGAAAGGTCAAACATTGAACACACTGTATGAAAACTACAAAAATAGAGAAAACTGATCTCCTCACCAGCCACACATAACAAATAATCAATCCAAAGAGACGTTCTGTCAATGACTGCTTGCCAGAAATGTTGAGTGGGTGGGCAGAGCCAAGTGGCATGGAAGTAGCTATCTGGGGTGTTCAGCATACAGTGTGAGCATGTGTCAGAGTCTATGAATCCCATCTTAAACATCTTGTGCAGAGTGATATGAGCTCTGTGAATTACTTTATATTCAATTAGTTGTGCATTAATATTGTTAGTCATTGAAAAGGTGTTCATACAGATTTGTGTCCAGAAGTCAGTGTTGGTGATGATTGAGAGGTCTTTTTTCACATTCTTTAAGTGGTAGATATATTGTCAAGTTGATTGTGGATAGTAGTTTATATAATTTGGAAAGAGTTATTTTAGGATTTGTTATTTTATTAATTTATTCTATTAGTGAGGGTGGCTCGACATTAATATTTATTGTATTGATCCTCGATTTGATGACAGATTTTAATTGGAGATGATATAGATACTGTTGTTTCCCAACATCGTACTTCTGGAACAAGTCTTTGATTGTTATGAATGTGCTATTTAGAAAAATGTGGTGGAGGTGTGTGATACCTTTTTGTTTCCATGTGTTAAAGATAAGTGGTGTTTTGTTGAGTTGAAAGTCAAGGTTATGCCATATCAGGGTGTATTTATAGGGTGTCAGTGTGGACTTTGTGATTTTGTTGATTTTCCACCAAGCTGTCAGGGTCGTTGAGATTCCGGTGTTCCTAAAACAGTTATGGTGTTTTATGGCTGTACTGAGAAATGGTAAATCTTTTGAAATTTCCTTACACTCGGATTGTTCTATTTCTATCCATGGGTTGTTCTGTTGGTTAGGATGTATCCAATTTCTGATGTATTGAATTTGGTTTGCTATGATAGTAGTGGTGGAAATGTGGTGCTTCTAGACCTACTTGAATTATGGTCTTCTGCAGAATGGCCAGTTTAATCTGAGGTTTCTTATTTTCCCCATAGAATTAGCTTGTTATGGAGTCTAATGTTTGAAACCAGTTTGTAGTGGGTTAGGTTGGGATAATTTTGAAAAGATAGTTGATTTTGGGTAGAACGACCATTTTGACGGTTGATATTCTGCTAATAATAGAGAAAGGTAGATTTTCCAGCAGTTTAGGTCATCTTCGATTGTTGTTATGAGTGGGTTCAAATTGAGGTGGAACAGGTGTGACAGCTTGATTTTTGGGATGCGGCATTCCAGCTATCTCCACATAGTGACAGAACTGTCAATTTGATCAAGTTTATTGAGTAGTCAGATATGTCTGAGAATGTATTTATGAGTTTAATGGCTTCTTGTAGTGAGTTTGATGGGTTTTGTAGGTAGAACAATATATAATCTGCATAAAGGCTGATCTTGTGATTTGTGTTGGGGGTTTGGATTCCCATGATGTTGTTGTTTTGACGTATTGCTGCGGCGAGAGGTTCAATAAATAGGGCGAACAGTGATGGAGATAGGGGGCATCCTTGCCTGGTTCCCCTGTGGAAAGTGAAGCTCTGTGATGTTAAACCGTTAGTAGTGACTGTAGCCATGGGTGAGTTGTATAGTACCCTTATCCAATGAATAAACAATTCACAATTCAAATATTGTGCCTATTTGTATTTATTTCTTGCTTATAATTGGCTATAGCGGAATGAGCAAAGATGACAACACATGGTGGGGAAAGGAGTCATCTTGTTGTTTTATCCATATTGCCCTGGCAGAGGTACAAACCAATAGCTGCTAAGACAAACTGCAGCAGTTGCCACTTTTCTCTTGAAAGAAATGAAGATGCCACAAGCATCGTCCTACACAAACCATAGAGTCGACTTGTAGAGTCCTTTTCAGACTCCACTCCCATTGAATTCTGTACATCTAGCCAATTGTCATCACCACTGCCTACATGTTTAATACTTTTTGTATGTGTATACTTGTTTACTCCTGAAAAAAAAATATACTAACCTTTTCCTTCCCGGTGAGACAGGTATGGTATGCAGCCGCCAACAATGATGTATATCGCTGTATTACTGCTCTGATCTCTTGCGCGAACAATGATTGTTCTTCCCATGTATTAATGCACTCTGGATAAGAGCATCTGCTAAATGCTTAAAATGTAAATGTAAAAATGTAGAGGACTTTAAACGGGCAAATAAGATAAGATCGACCCAGATGATGCAAAGATGAGCAATGAAAGGATGGTAAGTCGACTAATTGGGGTGATTTCAGTGATGAGGTTTCAAGTCAGCGTTGAGGTGATGGGGAGATTGCATGTGGATTTTAAGAATGTATTTGTCCTTACCCTTCACAGTGACCTGGGCCTTGGTGCTGACTGGTCCGGCCTCACACTCATACAGTCCCGTGTCCTTCTCATTCACTTCGTGGATTGTCAGGGTAGCCTCATTGTTCAAGCGATTTGCCCAGTACTTTGAGGAGTTCCATATCAAGCACCCATCCTTGTACCACAGAATATGGCAGCTTTTAGAGGTCTTGCATGACAGCACCAATTTTTCTCCTTCTGTCGCCTCACAGTCCTCTAATGCTTTTGTGATGGTGGGATGCCGTTCTACAGATGACAGAATGTAATTCTCATAAATAAACAAGGTATTGTATACTCAGCTGTGTGTGAAAGGCCTACATTTTACCCAGATTTTATCATTATAAAGCATATCATTGTTGTGTAAATAGAATAATTATTATTCACTTCAGTGTTTCCTCTAAGTCAATGTACATACAAAATAGAAATACGGTTGTGTAAGAATATTAACTTTTATTTGTTTAAACGGTACATTGTTTGCATGTTTTTCTACAGGTTCTTTGCTTAAAACCATTGTGCAACATGCTGTGATCTGAAATTTTCTATATCTCAAACAATTTAATAGTAAGCCTCTCTTTAGTGGCCTTAGGAGGAGCATCACAAGATTTGATAAAGTATGGCAAAACAAATGCCCTTCAGCAAGTAAACATTGGTTTCAGTGGCTCAGATAGAGGAAGCAAAGTCTTTAAACTCTAAAGTAGCAATGTACTTACGATTATTATCATTAAAGAGTCCAACTGTTCAATTTTTAGCGATTATTAACGAGAATGACACACTATAGCAGAAAAAGAAATGTATCAATAAAATAGACATACAAAATGGAAACGTAATCCACTCTGACCAAGCTTTTTGCACTATACAGTGCCCTCCAGAATTATTGGCACCCTTGGTGAAGATTAGCAAATAAGGCTATGAAATAATGTCTTTGTTGTTCATCAGCTTGATCTTACACTCAAAATACAGTATGAGAGAAATCAAACCTTTAATTGACGTTAAATGAATCCTTAAAAAAAATCCTTATCAAACAATAAAAAATGTTCTCATCCTCAATGGGAATATTGTTATGTTCCGAGTGTCTGTTCTGTTGGTTTTTGTACTTTGTTTATTTTTTCTTCAGTCATTATTCATTATTCTTTATTCAGTATTGCTTTTTCATTGTTCTGTCACGTTCTGGTCCCTGTCTGTCTTTGTCCGTTTATTTCGAGATCCACTCCTTGTCTTGTCATGCACTTCGGGAAGTTCTACATTTCGGGTTTTCTCCGTCTTCGCTTATTATCTCGTTTTCTTCCTTCTTACTTTCTAGATAGCACTTTGTATATATTAGTTAGATGTATATAGTACTAACCAACTAATCTACTAACATTAGGGATTTAGATTTAGTTACTAACACTACTAATCACTAATTATCTCACGCTTCTGACTATCGCTGTCATTCTCTCTCATTATCGTATCCCTGTTAGCTTTTCACTTTCCCTTTCATTCGCACGCAGCTTCTCTCTTTGCGTTCCTCCCCTTCTAGCTATGCACGTGTCTGCCTGATCTCCCAGGTCGTTTATTGTCTATGTTTGTATGTTTCCCAGTCCGTGTCTTGCGTTGTCCCTCGTTATTGGATTAACGATTCCCAATGTTTACACCTGTGTTCCTACCTCTCTCTCCTCCCAGTCACACCTGATTCCTATTGTTTTACCCTTTCCGTTTTGTATATCTGTTCCGCGTTTATGTTCCTTACCCGTCAGAACGTTGATCCTTATTCCCCGAGCCTACTCTTCTTCAGCCAGTGTTTATTGATTTATCCGAGACATCCCTTCTGTTTACTACTCCGAGCCTGCCTAGCGATTCTGTTTGTTTGCCTATCTGCCTACCTGTTTTTGGACTGCCTTTTTGTGACTACTCTCTGCTTTGTGATTCTGTACCTTCGCTATATCTGACTCCTGGTTTTGACCCCTGCTTCCCAATAAACGACTCTTTTGCCTAAGTCCTGATCTGCGTCTGGGTCCTTATCCCGATCGTCACAAATATACTGTACTTCATTCAGATTAGCACATTGGTATAGCTATAGACTTAGTGTAGCCTGAAATACATAGTAAAGTTTTAGGATATATTCTAATGCAATCCAAGTAACAAGAGATCAAGTTTTCACTCAAAAACTGTCTTGCTAGCAATAGCAAGTTAGAGAGTATTTGCTCAAAATGTATATTGTGCAGTCCTTATGAACATAAGTCGAATCCTTATGAGGATATGGTTGTTTTGATTGATTGATTACATTTAAATCTTGTCAGATTTAATTGCAGCTAATTGCAGCTATCCACAGCATGTAAATAAAAATGTGGGCAGCAGTGAATGTTACACATTTTAGTAAAGGGCTATACATTTTCCAAGGCTATAATTTTTTTGTAAAATGAAATTGTCATTTCGTATATAGTCTCTTTTTTCATGGATTGACGATGATGTATGAAACCCTGCCCATAAGAAGGTACACTGCATCAACAGATTTCTTCACATCTGACAACTAACGTTTAGCCTGGAAATGTTAGACTAGAATTTTCTGCTGTATCTCAGAATTGATTCAAAGATATTTGGCCATTCTCCTTAGTGTGCTGTTTTTAAGAAAGTCATCCTCAATGCCTGGATAAGAATCAAGTGGGACATTTTCTACATCCAACTACATGGGTTTAGGGTCAAATATCCTGACAGTCTTCAGAAATTTGTGAGCTGGTTGATTGAACCTTGTTTTCTTTTTCAGTTGATTGGGGTTGTAATTCCCTGTGAGCTTTTCTGTTACTTTGTTGAATGTTTTAATATATTGATGGATTATTGTTCTGTATATATTGGGAACCCTTTGTGCCAATATTTGATGTGCATTCATCAGCTGCTCAGATTTATTGGAGGTGCTGGCTTCCCGACTCTCAAACCATTGGATGAAGTCAATCAGATTCATGTTGCACAACCAGAGATGTCAATGCCTCTGTTAACCTCTTAACTGTCACCGGTGGTGAACCATCTACCAGCCATTTACCAGCCATACATAATTTAGTGCGTTCCTCTTTAAATATTACAGTTAAATGTACCGAAAGTATGAACATGTGTTATGCACAAATCAGGTGGAATCTCATCTTTTTAGCAGTGGAGGCCAGTCAACTGGGATGTGGCAAAAACAAATCCTGTCCCGAGTCAAGGCAGGGTTTTCAAGAAGAATAGCTGCTCTTTACCTTTTCTCTGGGCTATAACTATATGACTTAGGGATGCCAGGGTTCTCCGCAGTAACCATAGTAATAATGGAGAGTTTGGATTTTTGAAGTACGCTGAGAATTCCACTGAGAAGCTAATGGAGATCAGGGACGTGCGGTCAGGGGAGGCAGGGGAGGCAGAGCCTCACCTGTCATACTCCAATGAAAATAGCTGTTAAGAAAAGTAAAAAAACGAATATATAAATACAAATAAATATTAAGATTTCTCCACTGATCTGTGTTATAAATGTAATTTCTGTATGATTCCAATCATTTTTTATAGTCAAAATCGCCAAATTTGCGGAGCTCAGCTGCAAATACAGGGAGATACGAGAGGTGCGGCAGCGATGAGCTCTGCCTCCCCTCTGATTGCGCAATCCCTTAGAAACTGGCTGGAGCACGGGCAATAAGCGCGTGCCTGTTACCATTTCTCTGTATGTCATCAACAGAATGTTTGTAGACCCCTTCATTACATGTCCTCGCCTTCCATAGTCTAGGTAACTTATTTCACGTATGTGTATAAGATATTTAAGCTCGCTAGTCTCGCCATAAAACTGCAATGAAAAAGCACCAGGTGAGGCAGCAATTACATCTGCCGCACTGAGGGGGGCGATCTTGAGCCCATGTAATTGGTTACGCTTGCTATCCCTCTACGTTAGCTAGAAAAATTACAACTGCTGCAAAAAATGCACTGCGGCTACAACTCCCTTTAGTTTTATTACTCTCGTTTCGTTCATCCTGAATATCTCTACATCATATGGGCTGCAAAAATGGAAAACGTTATATCTAACCTTAAAAATGTCTCAAAATTGGACTTTCAATCAAAACAGAGTGATAAACAATGGAAGACCAATGCCTGAGTTTAAGGACCTACTTCAAACTAACAGACAGAAAATCACACGGTCGTTTAAAATAGAGTGGTACCAACGAAAAGACTGGCTGTGCTACGAAGAATCGCCTTTACTGCTTTCCCTGACTTTTGTTCTCCTACCGACAACGTTTGGACTAAAGCGGGATTTTGTGACTTGAAAAATCTACCAAGGAGCCTCAACAAACATGAAAGATCGACAACTCACATTCAAAGCCAAATTGCTTTAAAAACTTTTGGAACTTCAAGGATAGATCTGGCTTTGAATGAACAGCAGAGATTAAATATCAGCATCCACAATGCTAAGGTAAAAGAAAACCGTGAGATTTTAAAAGACCTTATTAATGCAACCTGTTTCCTAGCCAAACAGGAATTAGCATTTCGTGGTAATGATGAGAGTGCAAGCTCTTCTAATCGTGGCAACTATGTGGAGCTATTGCATGCTTTTGCTGACAAAGATGAAAAGTTATCTAGACATTTGGAGACATCCACTGTGTTTTCTGGCTTATCAAACAGAATACAGAACGATTTCATCGAAGCAGTCGGCGATGTAATTAGAAATCATATCAGAGAGGAGATGAATGCAGCCCCATTTGTTGCAGTCGAAGTAGACGAGACAACGGATGTCACAAACAAAATCTCTGCGTTATTTGGCGTTATTTGGCTAAAACTGAGGTGATTTGTGAGGTGAGGGAGGCGTTCTTGGGATTTGGTGATGTGAGTGATGACAGACAAGCACCGGCTATTGCTGATTATGTTTTGGTAGTGTTGGGGAAACTGGTAGCTCAGCTAAATAAAGCTGGCAAATAAAACGTGAATCAAATAGGCCTACATAACTTTCCTGTATGCGTGTGTTGTAAAGAACGCTGATATGAAATATGAAACATACGGTGCCTAACCAATAGTCATTGCGCAACCTGCCAATGAATGGTGAATTTAAGATACCTCTATCGGGTTAATGTGTGTAGACCTAAATCTGGCTCTGGTACTATCCAGTGCCTCCCCAACCATTGACCTCACCGCATGTCACTGATGGAGATATTATTACAATCTTTATAGCTTAAGTAAAAAACATATAGCTTTAAAAGATAGAAGCAAACTCACAGGAGTAGGGCATTTTAAGGTAGCTTGATGTGACTAGCTGAAAATTGCAGGAGGAAATACATCCAAAAGAACTCGAATAATAATAAGTCCTATAGATGAACAGGAGTTTTCCACCTTCGGCAAGCAATCTAAAACTGATAGAAACATTAAACAGGGACACTGGATCCTGGGTCTGAGAAAATTGATAATTACCTTTGACATGCAGCGAGGCATATGTTCTCTTGCCTCCAGCCTCAAAGGAGATGGTGCCAGAGTCCTTACGAGCCAGCTTCATGATGGTGAGTGTATGGTAGCCCTCAGGGAGGATTTTGATTTTATTCAGATGATCAGTATGCAACAAGGTTCTGTCGACATACCACCTCACATTGCAGTAATCGCTAGGACAGATATGACACTTAAACATGATGGTGTCTCCCTCAAAACACTCAATGTCTTCCAGCTCTTCAATAATATGAACTTTTTGACCTGCAGTGCAACACAAAGACATTCCAAACACACATATGTATATATACTATATATGTGTAGTATATGCATATTAAGTAACACAAAAGAGTTGACTAAGCAGAATAAGCAGGGAAATAAAAATAAGAGACCTATGTCTTCACTAGGGGTGGGGAGAATGGTTCTCCTCAAAAGATTTAAAAACATATTTTAAAATACAGTATTTTATTTTAAAAATACAAATAAAAACAAATGTATAAAAAGCCTATTTATATAAATATAATGCACTGAAATCACCTATTGCCTATCAGAAAAATAATTAGCTAAACACTCATCTATTAAAAGGGATAACATTTTCCATTTGCATTTTATTCCCCTCTGTATCTCAATAGCTGTCCTCCCTAATCATATCACCTATTGTCTAAAGCACGCTGAGAGGAGGATGTACCCCTGACTATAGACTTTTCTTGCATACTGATTTCAAGACTGCTTTTGTTGTATAGCTTGAGTTAAGGACTAGTAGGCATAACTAATCATGGAGTTCTTAAGGACATCAAGTAATTGTCACCAATTGCATGCTGGAAATGAAAAAATATATATATGTTGTTGTGGCAGGGTATGGTGATTTTTGGTCAAGACACATGCAATTGATTGTGGTGGATAAAATAGGTTGTGTTGGTAAATTATCTTTTCTACCAACTTTGCACACTATTCTTCCTTGTGGAATTGCTCCAGCTCCCTGAAGTTGCTTGGGCATTGCTTATGGACAACAATTTTCAAGTTGTGCCAAAGATTCAGGTCATGTACAGGTCAGGACTTTGACCTGAACTGGGCCAGTCAAGGACATTCACCTTCGTATTCTTGAGCCACTCAAATGTAGCTTTGGCCCTGTGCTTTGGATCATTGTCCTGCTGAAAGGTGAATTTTCCCCCCAGCTTCAGGTTTTTGGGAGACTGCAATAGCATTAACTTAAAACTACCATAGCACAAGGTTTGAATACTTTTGCAATCAACATTTTTCAATTTTTATTTCATTTGAAGTATCTATATACTTTATTTCACTATATCAGTATATCAGTATATAACCTATATTGCTAATTAGCTAATACAGTGAGCACCATAATTAATTGGACAGTAACACATTTTTTGTTATTTTGGTTCTGTACTCTAGCACTTTCAGATTGAAAGGATACACTGACACCGATGTTGAAGTGCAGGCTGTCAGCTTTAATTTGAGGGTATTTTCATCCATATTGGATGAACCGTTTAGAAATTATAGAACCTTTTGTACATAGTCCCCCCCATTTTCGGGTACCATAATTCATTGGACAGTTTAACATAATGTAGAATAAAGTAATAATTTTTAATATTTGGTCGCATATCCTTTGCATGCAATGACTGCTTGAAGTCTGCAATGCATAGACATCTGTAAGGGTTGGTGGTGATAGGCGCCACTCGCAGAACCCTAGGGGATCAAAAAGTTAGACGGAACCCGTCTAACCACTAGCTCTGCAAAACAGAGAATAGGGAAGATAATTAGGATGAACGTAAACACACCCCACCGGGTGGTAACTCCAAGTGTCTGAAAACGAAAAGGCACTGATAGCCAAACGAACAAGTTAGTAACCTGACTCAAAGCCCCGCCTAGCGGGCAAGGTTCTTTATAATAGTTACAACTAAAAGTTTGTAAAATAAAGACACGAGTATCCCAAAATAAAGGCTAGGAGAGCCGAGAGAACATGAATGAAACTCCAAAACAGCCCAACAGGCTGAACAACATGAACCCGAACGAAAAAACGCTAATAGCGAGCAGGGTTCTTATAATGGTTACATTAAACATGTTCATTATTTTACATAATCCCAAAAGTTCGAACGTCCGAAAAACGCGAAGGCCAGGAGAGCCACAGAACCACATTGCAACCCGAAACAGTCAAAGTGACTGATCAAACGGAACCCAACATAAAGCCCATAACAAATGAGCTAGGATTCTAATGAAGGTGCAATTTAAATAAGTATAAGTAAATACCTGAATCAAATATTCTGAACCTCCCAAAATGTGACAGGCTAGGGAAGCCAACAGAACCAGGTATCACCTGAAAACAGTCTAAACGACTGAACCCACGAAAACAAAATGAAAACGCTTAATAGCGAGCAAAGGGTTTTTTTAGTAAGACACAAGTAAGAAAATATTATGACTGGACATAACCAAAAGTACTGCGCGTCCGTAAACGGAAGAGCTAGGAGAGCCCACAAGATCAAATGGTAAAACCTGACCCATTAGTTCTGAACGTCCGAAAACTCGAAACGGTAGGGAGGACCGTCAGACAGCAGAGCCCAAAAGTTAACCTGCTATCTGGCATCCGCAAAAACTGCAAAGCCACCAAAACAACATTGAAACCCGAAGACAACCTCAGCGACCAGGAGGGTACAATTTACACACGAGAGAAGTACAATAGTGGGTACAATTAAATGGAGGCGAAAAGGTCTTAGCGTAATAACGTAAGAGCCTAAGAGACAGTTAGGTGGGGATGACAGACAGCGGGGAACAACAAGACCCACATCTGACGTCCGCCAAAACTCGAAACGGTTAAGGGGAACCGACAGAACCACAGAGTAAAACCTATACCAGGAGATCTGCTGACAAGAATGAAACCAAAATAAAGCGCATTTTTAGCGCACACGGTTTCTAATACATAAGTGATACAGAATTTGGTTAACAAAAGTTCTGAGCGTATGTAAACGCAGGAGGGCTAGGAGAACCGCCAGAACAATAAGTAACCAGTAAACAGCCTATCAGACTGAACAAAAGAAACTGTGAAACACTCCTAACCACGAGTGAGTTTCAATGTAAGAAATAAGGTTAGGAAATAGAACCCATAAACAGCCTAGACGACTGAACAAAAGAAACTAGAGGAACACTCCTAACCCCGAGTGAGTTTCAATTGTAGGAACTATAGGTTATTAAATGGCACAGAGCGTAAGAAAACGCAGGAGGCTAGCAAAGCCGCCATAACAAAATTGAAACCCGGAAACAACCTCAGCGACCCAGAGGGTACAATTTACACACGAGAGAAGTTCCATAAGTGGGTACAATTAAATGGTGAATGAACCGACCTTAACTCAAAACTCTTTATGTCCAAAACGAGAAAGGCAGTTAGCCAAAAGAACCAGTAGTAACCCACGAACCAGTCGACCCGGCTGGATAAAACGAAACCAAAAGAAAAGCGCATTTTAGCGAACAAGGTTTCTTAAAGCAGGAAACTAAAATGAGTTCTTTCGTTAGGACCAGAGTACTCCCCAAAAACGTAAACGGCTAGAAGAGCCAAAAGAACAAGTTAGAACCCCAAAGCAGTCGAACCGACTGACGAACGGAAACCAACCGAAAACCCCCATTTAGAGAGATAAGGTTTCCTTAAAAGGGACAACTAACTAAGTTCTTGCGTCTTTAGAAGGGGTTGAAATGGAGATAGTCGTTTCTAAAGAAAAGTCTTTGTGAAGTCTTTGTGAACGTCTTGAAAAAGACATTCTTACCTTACCGGCTAAAAATCGTAAAGATGGCTTACGATTTCGCCCTGATTGAAGATAGGTGCGGGTATTTATAGGGAAGAGATAATTGGTCATTCAAGCCAGCTGAGCGCGTTAAGGAAAAAAGGCGCACACCGCCATCTGGTGGTGAATCTGGGGAACAACCGTGACAGGACCCCCCCCTTAAGGGCGACTCTTGACGACCCTACGAACCCACACGGGTGTTTAGGAAGAGAAAAAAAAATTTTTTTTTTTGTTTAAACAGATAAGCTAGTTAGCGAAACCGTAGGGACCCGCTGACGCCAAGATATGGCGAAATCGTACTGTAAGGGTTGGTGGTGATAGGCGCCACTCGCAGAACCCTAGGGGATCAAAAAGTTAGACGGAACCCGTCTAACCACTAGCTCTGCAAAACAGAGAATAGGGAAGATAATTAGGGATGAACGTAAACACACCCACCGGGTGGTAACTCCAAGTGTCTGAAAACGAAAAGGCACTGATAGCCAAACGAACAAGTTAGTAACCTGACTCAAAGCCCCGCCTAGCGGGCAAGGTTCTTTATAATAGTTACAACTAAAAGTTTGTAAAATAAAGACACGAGTATCCCAAAATAAAGGCTAGGAGAGCCGAGAGAACATGAATGAAACCCAAAAACAGCCCAACAGGCTGAACAACATGAACCCGAACGAAAAACGCTTAATAGCGAGCAGGGTTCTTATAATGGTTACATTAAACATGTTCATTATTTTACATAATCCCAAAAGTTCCGAACGTCCGAAAACGCGAAGGCCAGGAGAGCCACAGAACCACATTGCAACCCGAAACAGTCAAAGTGACTGATCAAACGGAACCCAACATAAAGCCCATAACAAATGAGCTAGGATTCTAATGAAGGTGCAATTTAAATAAGTATAAGTAAATACCTGAATCAAATATTCTGAACCTCCCAAAATGTGACAGGCTAGGGAAGCCAACAGAACCAGGTATCACCTGAAAACAGTCTAAACGACTGAACCCACGAAAACAAAATGAAAACGCTTAATAGCGAGCAAAGGGTTTTTTTTAGTAAGACACAAGTAAGAAAATATTATGACTGGACATAACCAAAAGTACTGCGCGTCCGTAAACGCGGAAGAGCTAGGAGAGCCCACAAGATCAAATGGTAAAACCTGACCCATTAGTTCTGAACGTCCGAAAACTCGAAACGGTAGGGAGGACCGTCAGACAGCAGAGCCCAAAAGTTAACCTGCTATCTGGCATCCGCAAAAACTGCAAAGCCACCAAAACAACATTGAAACCCGAAGACAACCTCAGCGACCAGGAGGGTACAATTTACACACGAGAGAAGTACAATAGTGGGTACAATTAAATGGAGGCGAAAAGGTCTTAGCGTAATAACGTAAGAGCCTAAGAGACAGTTAGGTGGGGATGACAGACAGCGGGGAACAACAAGACCCACATCTGACGTCCGCCAAAACTCGAAACGGTTAAGGGGAACCGACAGAACCACAGAGTAAAACCTATACCAGGAGATCTGCTGACAAGAATGAAACCAAAATAAAAGCGCATTTTTAGCGCACACGGTTTCTAATACATAAGTGATACAGAATTTGGTTAACAAAAGTTCTGAGCGTATGTAAACGCAGGAGGGCTAGGAGAACCGCCAGAACAATAAGTAACCAGTAAACAGCCTATCAGACTGAACAAAAGAAACTGTGAAACACTCCTAACCACGAGTGAGTTTCAATGTAAGAAATAAGGTTAGGAAATAGAACCCATAAACAGCCTAGACGACTGAACAAAAGAAACTAGAGGAACACTCCTAACCCCGAGTGAGTTTCAATTGTAGGAACTATAGGTTATTAAATGGCACAGAGCGTAAGAAAACGCAGGAGGCTAGCAAAGCCGCCATAACAAAATTGAAACCCGGAAACAACCTCAGCGACCCAGAGGGTACAATTTACACACGAGAGAAGTTCCATAAGTGGGTACAATTAAATGGTGAATGAACCGACCTTAACTCAAAACTCTTTATGTCCAAAACGAGAAAGGCAGTTAGCCAAAAGAACCAGTAGTAACCCACGAACCAGTCGACCCGGCTGGATAAAACGAAACCAAAAGAAAAGCGCATTTTAGCGAACAAGGTTTCTTAAAGCAGGAAACTAAAATGAGTTCTTTCGTTAGGACCAGAGTACTCCCAAAAACGTAAACGGCTAGAAGAGCCAAAAGAACAAGTTAGAACCCCAAAGCAGTCGAACCGACTGACGAACGGAAACCAACCGAAAACCCCCATTTAGAGAGATAAGGTTTCCTTAAAAGGGACAACTAACTAAGTTCTTGCGTCTTTAGAAGGGGTTGAAATGGAGATAGTCGTTTCTAAAGAAAAGTCTTTGTGAAGTCTTTGTGAACGTCTTGAAAAAGACATTCTTACCTTACCGGCTAAAAATCGTAAAGATGGCTTACGATTTCGCCCTGATTGAAGATAGGTGCGGGTATTTATAGGGAAGAGATAATTGGTCATTCAAGCCAGCTGAGCGCGTTAAGGAAAAAAGGCGCACACCGCCATCTGGTGGTGAATCTGGGGAACAACCGTGACAGACATCACAAGGTGAGCCCGTTCCACTGGCAGCCATACAGGCCCAAGCCATAACACCCCCTCCACCATGTTTCACGGATGAGGTGGTATGCTTTGGATCATGGGCATTTCCTTTTTTTCTCCACACTTTCCTCTTTTCATCCCTCTGGTACATGTTAATCGTTGTCTCATCTGTCCACAAGACTTTGTTCCAGAACTGTAATCTCGCCTTTCTGTTCTTCAGGCTTATCAGTGGTTTGCATCTTGTAGTGTACCCTCTGTAGTCCTGCTGGTGTAGTCGTCTACGTATGGTAAACTTTGAAACATCTACACCTGCATCCAGGAGAGTGTTTTTGATCTGTTGGGCTGTTGTCAGGGGGGTGCTAGAGTGCTAGAGTACAAGTGCTAGAGTACAGAACCAAAATAACAAAAAAAATGTCACTGTCCAATGAATTATGGTGCTCACTGTATGTATAGGCAAGATTACACTTTCTTTCCCCGCGGTTGAAACCATAGATATAAAAACGTAGATATCGCATTGGCTGCTGTTGTATGTTGCAGCAATACATCTGCACAACCGCCATAGATCCGCTATCTAAACAAACATGTGTATTGAGAGATGCATAATTCCCCTGATAAAACCTAAACCAATTTGGTTTGTTATAAATGTGAGAAATTCCTCATAAATTAATGATTTCTGTCAGATAGACATGTAGGAAATTCAGTTGATTTGTGAGAGGAGCTGGCTAGCTTCTGAACGTACTGAAACTCCACTGCTAGCTAGCTTTCATTTAGCCACCTTACGCTTATAAGCTTAAAAACGATATTTTCACTTTTAATTTGGCATTATGCCTTACAGATCATGAAAGCCAAGATATTGTTTTATTCAAAACAGCTAAAAACCCAAAACAGCCAAAGAATTGACTTTTTGGCATGAAACACAACTTGTATGCAAAATAGTAATTGAGCCTTCCAACTGATTTTGTGAAAGCACGTCACATATGAAGAATGTGTTCATTTGTGATGGTGCTCATGTTATATAATGTAACTGCCAGTAAAAATTATGAGATACAACCACAAAAGAGATGAGTGAATAAAAAAATATCAAACCACTGCTTGTTTCTCCTATGATGCATCCAACACAAGCAGCCTGAGAACAAAGCAAAACGAGTGCCAGAGGGTGAACCAGGACAAGATCCCAACAATTAGTGGTCTGTCATTCGTGAACAATTCGTTCTTTTTGAACGAATCCTTTTGGAGAACGAAAGGAACTGACTCCTCTCCATGTCGGATTTGTTCCTTTGGTTAATCTAAAGTTGGGAACTGCCATTCGTTGAAATTGCAGCAACTCTTCCTATTTAACTATTTCCACCATTGGGCTCTAGTGTGTAGTAGCCATTGGCCAATGACAGCACTGAACCTCTTGAGCGGGGCATGCTCTCTGAGCCCCTCCCGTCGGACTGACCGAAAGCAACAGTAACTCCAGTTCCTGAACTGGAACTGACTGAGGACCAAATCCGTGAAGGAACTGGAACTGGACATGCTGTTGCTCTCGTGCCTTGTTCCATGAGGCAGGTCCAGATCTGGAACGAGACACTAGACTACGTAGTTGCTGCAGCTCTACATCTCTCCCTCCCCATAATGTCTTCATATTGCAATGACAAACTTGCTTGAGACTGAATATAAAATTAAAAGCAACTAGTTTACACTAGTTGCTTAGCCCAGCAGTTAAATCTGAGAAACCCTTAGCCTATAGCCTACTCCCAATTAGTAAATAAATAAACTGTGAACTAAAGAGGCTATATACCAACGGAGATGTTGCAAAAATGTTTAAGGCAGAGTCGCAAACTTGGTCTAGTCTCAACTCGAGAAACCATATCATATTCCTTTATTAAAACATAATATGCTAGGCTATATGAATGTATCACAACTTTGTTGATAATTCTAGAGGTCAACATTGTTTTAACATTGGTGCAGATAACTTGGGGAACAATGTAGGCTATGATGCAGGAAATCAACACAATCACACCTTAAGTTAGCCAACATAAATACCTAGGTGGCACATAGGCTAAATTTATCAATGGACATTTTAGTCCATATGAATTATCACTCAGTAATATGTAGCCTACTTAGAAAGTGAAATTAACCGTGAAAGGCTTTTATTTTTAGGCTGTTTGTTTCATGTTATGCTTTTATTGTTTTTAGTTATCCTATTATTGGTCCCTTAAAATTAATCATAATTTAAATTGATGACTGATTGACTCAGTTGAACAATATATATTGATGGAGTCGGACCCAGTCACTGCATAACTCTCGTTCTCAGTCGCGGGAGTCTGAACGATAGCAGCGTAGGAACTGGTGAACGAATCCGTGAACGAATCCGTTTAGGGAACTGAGTCAAAGGATCCGTGTCCCTGAAAGGAACCGTAAAGCCCATCACTACCAACAATGCCAGAACTCCACTGTGCAATTATGCAAGGCACTGTATGTATATTCTACACTCAGTGGCCACTTTATTAGGTACAACTTTCTAGTACTGGGTAGGACCCCTCATTGCCCCCAGAATAGCCTGAATTCTTCATGGGATGGATTCAATAAGGTGCTGGAAACATTCCTCAGAGATTCTGGTCCATGTTGACATCATAACATCATGCATTTGCTGCAGATTTGTTGGCTTGACATATTGCCTGCTCAGCAGGCTAGCACGCAACTGAAATTATAGGGGAATTGGTCAGATTAAGATAAAATATACAGCTAGCGAGCTGGCTAACTACGAACAAAATAAATGCATAGCCTGCTCAGCTTTGGTCTTCTGATTTGCTGTCAAACTAGCTATTGAAACAGCCATGATCACCAGCGAGGTTACAGCAGAGATAGCTAACAGAGAAAAAGGATTATAGACTGAGAACAATGACCAAGGCTTGTTAAAAAATGTACATTATTGCTTTATGGGTATGCATAATCTGACCAATTCCCCTATAATTTCAGTTGCGTGCTAGCCTGCTTAGCAGGCAATATGTTCATAGCTTGACTGCACCTTTCACTACCTGGCAGAGCCAAAAGCTACCTAAAATTACACAGTGACACAAAATTCTAGCCATCTAAGCAGGCGATCCATATATTATATTCGTAGCTAGGCAGCTAACTTAGCTGTACAGCTGAACAGACAATGCATATTATTATCTCCGTAGCTAGCTGGCTATATAATTATAATATAATTATATTTTATAATTCATATATTATGTTCATAGCTAGCCAGCCAGCTGTAGCTACATTTCAGAAATACTAGCCAGCTACAGGCAATTTATATATTATGTTCGTAGCTAGCCAGCTAGATAGTTGTACAGCTGAGTAAGCAATGCTTATTCGTAGCTAGCCACCTAGTGGTAATGTAATGACGTTTAATTATTCTGACAACAGTTGTAGTTTGAATGTAGCAACTTGTTAGCAGCTTACTTTTAAAAAACACATAACAGCTTCAAAATTCACGGTTGAGATATGAACGTGTGTAATTTATGTCATAGAATAAAACGTGAAACTCTCTTAGGCTTACTTCCGGGTTTTAGGAATGCTAGCTCGTCATGTTGGTATAGCAACTACATTCCAAGAATTCCAATGACGTCACCCGGACACATTTTGGCACCCGGACACATTTTGGCGTGACAGTACAAAGGTGACAGTACATTTATAACATTAAAGGTCACTGTTTGAAAAGCGTGATCATTAAGGCTGATTGGTTTATCTCATAATTTTGTAATTGATTCATTGTTTAACTAGTAAGCTACATAGGCTCCAAATATGTCTTGCAAAACATAGTAATCAAAACAGGCATTGTTGTGTCTGGGGCTAAGATGTTAAATTATACAGGTGAATATACCGGACTAGGGCTTTAGAAAAGAGAGTGTCTCAACCGTTGAGTTGTATTGTCAGAAAATGTCATTATTCTGGATTGCAGAAAAAATAACACCTGTGTCTTATCATCATCAGCTAATGTTTTTATTTTCAAATCAGCATCACAGTTGTTGTAAATGTATCCATGCTAGTGTTTTTACAACAATAGTTTGTTTATATCACTAACGGATATTGGCATGGTATTGTCCCACATGGTTTGTTTCTGTGGTTTTTAATTTGCCCACAGTTACCCAATTATTTAGTAGAATTGTTACGTTCTGAGTGTCTGTTCGGTTTGTTTTGTACTTTGTTTATTTATCATTCTTCGAGTACTGTTATGTTCTGAGTGTCTGTGCGGTTTGTTTTTGTACTTTGTTTATTTATCTTCGAGTCATGTTTCGTTCACGTTCTGTTCTCCGTCTGTTATTGTTCCTGATCCACTCCTTGTCTTGTCATTCACTTCGGGAGTTTACATTTCGGGATTTCAATCTTCGCTTAGTTTCTCGTTTTCTTCCTTCCTACTTTCTTGATCGCACTTTGTATATATTAGTTAGGTGTGTACAGTACTAACTAACTAATCTACTAACGTTAGGGATTTAGATTAGGTTACTAACACTACTAATCACTAATTATCTCACGCTTCTGACTTTCGTTCATTCTCTCTCATTATCCTATCCCTGATTAGCTTTTCACTTTCCCTTTCATACGCACGCACTTTCTCTCTTTGCGTTCCTCCCCTTCTAGCTATGCACGTGTCTGCCTGATCTCCCAGGTCGTTTATTGTCTATGTGTCTGTCATTCCCAGTCCGTGTCTTTCGTTTCCCCTCGTTATTCTATTAGTGAATTCCCTCGTTATTAGATTAACGATTCCCATTGTTTTCACCTGTGTTCCTCCCCTCTCTCCTCCCAGTCACACCTGAGCCCTATTGTGTTTTCCTTCCCTGCCTGTATATTAGTTCAGTGTTCATGTTCATTCCTTGTGTATCGGTTCTGTGTTCTTGTTCTTTCCCGGGTCAGTATGATTCTTATTCCCTGAGCCTACTTTTCCGAAGCCAGTGTTTATAGATTTTTCCGAGACTACTCTTCTGATTACGACCCCGAGTTTGCCTAGCGATTTTGTTTGTTTGCCTTTCTGCCTTTCTGATTACCGACCTTTTGACTTCCTGATTATCGACTTCTCTCTGCCTCGCGTTTTTGTACCTCCGATCCTCTGATTCCTGGTTGTGATCCCTGCCTTCTAATAAACGACTCTTCTGCCTAATCCCTGATCTGCGTCTGGGTCCTTATCACGGTCGTCACAAGAATAGAAGCAAGCAAACAGTAACTACCTGCTAACATTGGGTAGTAGTATCCCAAAACACAGAACTATTATTAAGAGTACACAGTTCTATCTGACTGACTACCCTAGCTAAGTTAGCTGGTAACAATGCTATTAAACTGTTTATTTTGCTGCGTCAATCAAAAATGCCATTGGGACTGGCAGGAGGATTAATGTGGTTGTCATAACAACGCTTCAGGGGAACTGCTTGTCACTGTCATTTTGGCTCTAAATAATGGCTCTGAACTATGGCTTTGTGTGTTGCGATGGTTTCCAGTTTCCAGCATGAGTTAACGCAAGTGACGAAGGCTAAATTACTTGCTAACCATTCATTTTGAATGGAGCCTCGTTTCCAAAAAATTCAATTTGAATAAAAACTGGCACACAAAAACTTTTTTGACAGTGTACTGGCCCATTTTAAAGTCTGGCATGTTCTAATTTGTGTTCATTATTCAGAATGCTGAACTTTAAACAAGGGCATTTGACTATTAAGGCTACTGGATTCAGGAAATAGACATTCTTTATTCAAACCTTCGCACAGAATGTTTTTGCAATGAAAACTGGGCCCATATATATAAAATTACATTTTACTTGTAGGTGTTATTTTACAGCTGGGTTTCTACTTCACAGTCCACTTTAGGTGTCATGCAGTGTCCTCAATTCTATACCACCAAACTGACTTGATCCATCTCTAGTATCTATACCTACTCAGGTCTTACCTTGCACTGTAAGTATAGCCCTGCTCTGGGCTGATCCCACATCACAGGAGTAAATGTCACTGTCATTCTT
The DNA here is from genome assembly GCA_029706075.1 of Aldrovandia affinis. Classification (NCBI taxonomy): domain Eukaryota; kingdom Metazoa; phylum Chordata; class Actinopteri; order Notacanthiformes; family Halosauridae; genus Aldrovandia; species Aldrovandia affinis. Next base: position 2,581,219 of record JAINUG010000059.1, read on the forward strand.
CTCCAGGCACTTGACAGTGAGAGAGAAGACAGTCCCCCGCTGCTTCATCGTGTATTTACTTCCAGCTCTCAGTATGGTTATGCCTTTCAGCCAGGTCACACTGATGGCTGGCTGCCTAGTCTCACACTCCAGCATTACCACACCATTCTCTTCTGCCTTAATGTCCCTCAGCTCCCTGGAAAAAATGTGGTCCAGGTCTAGAACAGGAGAAGCAAAGTGGCCCTTTTATTATTGTATTTTAATTGAAACTTTATTGAACAAGAAAGTGCTCTGAGTGTAAATTATAGAGAAATATAGGGAAATATATTTTCTCAAAATCACAGTGGTAGCAATAACTTGAATGTCCTCATACCCATTAAAATAGTAGGCAGGCAGATTAGAGTTGCTGTAGATCACATACTATAAAACCTGGACAATCAGTTAGTGGAGAAATGCTTACTTCATGAACTAACTCGGTAGCACTATATTTATTGAATTGACAATATAACACCACAGAGTGCAATTTACGAGCAAAGATTTATATCTTATAATAATTTGAACCTTTGAAGGGAAGGTTGTTGTGGAAACAACTTGCCTTTGACATCCAATCTGGCCCTTGTGGCAATTCCATCAATCTCACAGCAGTATTCTCCACAGTCTTTGATGGTGGCATTGTGGATTACCAGCTTCACAAGGTTCTCTACCTGGCTGAACTCATACTTTGAGCTCTTCCTGATTTTTTCCCCATTTTTGAGCCACTTGATGTTGGCCTCACGCTTAGTGACCTCACAGCTGAGCTCGGCATCCTCCCCTGGGGTTACCTTCACGCTCTGCATATCTCTGTACACCAAGACAGGCTTTTCTAAGAAGACAAAAAAGATAGTCTCAGTAGGTAAAGGTTCTCACCACAAGTACAGGCTTGGCCCCATAGCCTAAATATCACAATATCAAATGTTCAGTGATGGGACATAATTGGCTCTGTCCTGCCAGTGGTATAGAGGGTGACAAGGTTCCTTGGACTACTGCTGCATGATCTCCTTCCCAACAATGTGGCAGGCATGTCACCAGTCACCAGCGTGTCACCAAAAGGCAAAAAGGTGTGCCTCTCCTCTGACTGGTGCTAACTCACTCGCTCGTGGATGAGTGCATCGAAGGGGTGCACACACTTAGCCGCAGTGCCTCTCGCATGGATACAGGTGGCACAGTGGTGACTCAAGCACAATGGCTGATTCAAAATTGGGGAGAAATTGGAGGAAAAGAGCTTAAAAAATGAATGCAAAAGTATTTTTGACTGGCTGTGCCAATGTCATAGAGTTGGACTGCTTGGTATATACAATATTGAAAATAAATTTCAATAATTATGAAAGAATCCAATTACACAAAAGTATTTTCACCTTTCACAAACAGTAATGTCTTGGAACTAAGGTTCCTTATGGTGAAAACCACATCTCCAGAATCAGATACAGTCACTTCCTTGATGCTCATCATGTATTTGCATTCCTTGTTGGAGATCTGGAAACGGCCACCACTGACCACCGGTTTACCATTCAATGTCCATAAGTGTTCATCTTTGATATCTTGGGACAGAACACATTCAAAGTTGCAGGTTTCACCTTCCTTTACTTCAATTGTCTTCAGACGTTTGGTGAAGTGAATGGTGATATCTGTATGTATACCAGAGAAAAAATAAATAAATTAGAAGTCAAAATCTGAAGGATATTCAGCATGCTCTACTGACTCAAGTCAAATTTTAAAATGTTCTTTGGGTTCTGAAGCAAAAATAGCCAGCATTCACAAAAAATATTCAATTCTTTGTTAATATTTTCATATTTTCTTTCCAAGATGCACTAGTCTCCTTAATAAATGGTCACATTTCAGATATGAAATATGATTCGCATAATCATAATAAACAGGTTTAACAGATATTTAAAACAGTTATTGATACCTTATAATCAATCAACATCAAATATCATTAGTGTTAGTATATTTCTAACCTTCTTGCCTATTCAAATAGACATTTTACAATTCAAAATTGTATTTCAGCAAAGAAAAATCATTTTTCAAAAGATAAACAGTATGAAACCCATTTATATTTTTATTAATTCTATACACTATATCATATGCTCAAAAATGTGAAAATGATATTATTTTTTATTATTACAATTGCTCAGAGAAAAAGATTTTAGTAATATTTTTTCTACAAAAAGATGTCACAATTATTTTCATCCCAGTTTTCAGTAGTTTGTGCACTACTAAAAGTTTGTCCCTTATAACACTACACTCCCCCTTAAAGATCCCCCCAGTATGTTCACTAATTTCGTAATAACACTATAGAAGATGACGATAGTGTAGTAGAGTAGGATTTTACTTTCAAGAGGAGGGTGCACAAAGCACTGAAAACAGGGTGGGAATAATTGTGACATATTTTTTGGGAAAAATATATTACTTGTTAAACAAAATATCTTTCTTTGACCAATTGTATTCATAAAAAAGAATATAATTTCTCAATTTTTGAGCATAAAATACATAGCTCAATACATGTATTTATTATCTTATGCAGCCTTTATTGCTCATCTTTATCAAAGGTGTGAATAATTTTGGAGGGTACTGTAAACCTTCCTGTGCAAGACTCCTGCTAGGAGGAAGCCTCTTTAATGCTTCTAATTTCAGGTCAAATTGTGACCTGAAAAAAGGCCAGGAAGGGAAGAGCACAGTGATGTGTCATGGATAACAGGTATTATAGACACAATTATAAAAAGCTAAAGCCTATGTATCATTAAAAAAAACATTTCTGCAAAACTATAAGCACACTTCGCTTGTTTTCACACAAATCTCATTATCAAATTACCTTTTTACAGAACCCTAAACACAATTCTCCTCATTAAGCACAATCTTCATGAATACATTTGTGTTCACATGGTAAGCACTGCCATTTAGAATGCTAAACCATTTATAAATTGGCCACACTCAATCCTCACAGGTACAAACACTACTTAATTGTTCAATCAGTAATCAGAGATTTAGCACAAATAAAAAGGCCATGGGTAAACTCCCCTTAAAAATGAATTTTGGACAACTTTGGTTGACCATGAGGCCAGGCAGAGTGCAGCCAAACCTCGTATTTAAAGATCCTGTCTGGAAGTGTTAGCTTTTCTGGAAATTTGAACCTGAATTGTTTATAGAAACGTATTTGCTAGACTGTGGACCATTGCCTGGACTGGCTTGTTTCACCGCATTTTGTGTCTCTGCCTTTGGTATTATTGTATTCTACAACTATTACTGTTAATTTTAAAATGTTTTTATTTTTAAACATCTCATAATTAAAATCTATTACTTTGACTGGTGCTGTACTGGAAGCCATTCATTTCCACTGAGATGCAAACTTTCTGTAGTGATATCTACATATTGGTATGCATTTTATGGCCCTGTCCAGGGAGACAGCATTTAGCCTTTTCTGGGCTCAGGGGTCTTGAGGACTTCAAAATTGATAAGCTATAAGATAAACACAGAGGAACAGACCACAGAATAACTTGAGGGAAAACACTAGGGGAGCTCATTAGGGCAATTATTGTGTGTGTATGTGGTGTTATCAAGGGGTCAGGAAAGGCTTAAACCCAACTCTAGCCCACTACACCCCTCCTACACCTCACATTACATTCATTGTGATTTCATCTCTGAGCACTATGTTGGAAATTATGGGTCAGGCTAGCAGATAAGAGCAGAGTTACTACTGGTCTTGTTACCTGATAAATGTATTGCCCAAGACAGTTTCCGAGCATAGTAGCACAGCATTTTCTGTACTAAAATTGTCACTACAACATTCATGAGAGGGTCATTTCAATGATAACCTCGAAAATATGTGTTGTGTTGTTAAGTGCCCCAAAATAAAAATATAGAAAGGGGTATAGACCAGAATTATTGTGGTCCTCCCATAACTCCCCCTTCAAACTCTTAAAGTGTGCCTTGTTGATGGCTAAATAATTTTGTTATTTTCTATTCTCTGGAATGGAGTTCTGGCATTCTTAAGATCTTGTCATGGTTCACACTCTGGCACTTGTTTTGCTTTGTTCTCTGGCTGCTTGTGTTGGGTGCATCTTGAGAGAAACAAGCGGTGTTTTGGTCTTTTTTTATTCACTCATCTCTTTTGTGGTTGTATGTCATCATTTTTACAGACAGTTACAATATATAACATGAGCACCATCACAAATGAACACATTCTTCATATGTGACATGCTTTCACAAAATCAGTTGGGAATCTGAATGGCTTTTTTGCATACAAGTTGTGTTTCATGTCAAAAATTTAATTTTGGGTTGTTTTGGGTTTTTAGCGGTTTCTAGTAAAATAATATCTTGGTTTTCACAATCAGTGTGGCATAATGCCAAATTCAAAGTGAAAATGTAGACTTGAAGCATATAAATGTAAGGTGGCAAAATGAAAGCTAGCTAGCAGTGGAGTTTCAGTATGTTCGGGAGCTAGCCAGCTGATCACAAATCAGTTGAAGCTTCGTAGCTTCTGTCTTGTCATCAAAACCCTCTTCCTACTTGTGTATCTGACAGAAATCATGAATTTATGAATGACAATACTGTCAGCAGTAATGTTAATCATAAACTACTATAGGCTGTTCATTTGAGCCTTTGCTAGATTGTCCAAAGTAGTGTTTTAACCGAGGGAAAAAACACATATTAGCTAATTAGTATACTGAGATATACTGATATACATACAGTGCCATGCTTTTAAGATTTTTTTATATTTTTTAATTTAGTAACTAGTATCGGTTTTATATACAACCTACTCCATACATTAGTGGGTAAAAAAACAAGTGAAAAAAGTCTATACATACTGTGGCATCATAAGGGGCAGTCTGGGGAAATGGCTGCCTGCCCCTTTACCTCTTGCCCCACTAGAGCCATCAAAACTATAGCTCCCAGCAGCCTGGAGTCCCACACGTGGCAGATGCATCGAATCAAGCAATTGGGACTACTGGCAGCTGAATCCAATATTGGACAGAATAAAAGGACTGATTGTGCCACATTGAGGGGAGAGAGTAGAAGAGGGCAGCAAGCTGTGCTGCAGGCCTCATGACCTGAGATTTTGATGTTTGAGTTGTGGTTGTTTTTGAGAAGATTCTTTAAGTTGTAAAATGATTGTTGAAGACATTATTTTGTGTTTTGGAGAAAGCATTTATTAAAATTAGTATTTTGTTTTGGAATCCTGCCTCCTCTCTGCATCTCTGTGCTTGCCTATGCCATCTGAAAAGGTTCTTGTTTGTCACCCACCCCCACTGACACTACAATACTTAAAATGAAATAAAAATAGAAAAATGTTGATTGAAAAAGTATTCTCTGTCAGCTGTAAGTTAATGCAACTGCAAAACATGACCTTAACAAGCCACACAATGAGTTGATTGGCCTCCGTTTATGTGCCATAACAGTGATTGTCATGATTTTAGGGTTAAAAACATCTGTCTTTGTGAGGATCATTAGTCGGGTAGTGAATTTGAAGGAAAGACACAAATTAAGACCAAAGATCTTTCTCAGGAAGCCAGGGGTATGGTTACCAAAAGGCATACATTAGGAGAAGGATACAAAAAAATGTCTAAGGGTTTGGATATCCCAGTGATCACTGCTGGCTCAATAATCAAGAAGTTGAAGCTGCATCATACCACCCAGACCCTGCACATAGAAGGCTGTCCCTCCAAACTCAGTAACCAAACAAGGAGGAGACTTGTAAGAGAAGCCACTGTGAGGTCTGTATCGCAGGGTGGCAAGAAAAAATCCATTACTTAAAACAAAACATCTCAAAGCCCACCTGGAGTTTGCTAGAGAGTGCGTGAGTGATCCAGCTAAGATGTGGTAAAGGTTTTGTTGTCAGATGAGAAAAAAATAGAGCAAAATTGGGCAAAATGTAAAGCGTTATATATGGCGCAAACCCAACCTGCCCATGCCCCACGTAACACCATCCCTACAGTGAAGCATGGTGGTGGCAGTATCATGCTCTGGGGATTCTTCTGTTCAGCAGGGACTGGGAAACTTGGCAGAATATATGGAATAAAGGACTGAACAAAGTATTGGCAAGAAACTGCACGAAAACCTGCAAGAAATACTGCAATTTAAGTCTCCCAAAAACCTGAAGCTGGGTCAAAAATTCACCTTTCAGCAGGACAACGATCCAAAGCACAGGGCCAAAGCTTCATTGGAGTGGCTCCAGAATAAAAAGGTGAATCTCCTTGAGTGGCCCAGTCAAAGTCCTGACCTGAACATGACCTGAATCTGTGGCACAGCTTGAAAATTGTTGTCCATAAGCAATATCCAAGCAACTTGAGAGAGCGGGAGCAATTCCAGCAGGAAAAATGGGTGAAAATCACTACTGTGAAAAGTTGGTAGAAACTTATCCAAAAATACTTAAATATGTTATTGCAGCAAACGGTGCCTCCATCAAATATTCATGCAAGGGGTCTGAATACTAATGCAAGTGGCATATTTCTGTTTTTGTTTTTTTTCTTAAAAATATTTGCTGGCATAACTAATTTATTCTTTAGAAAAATCCAGTTTGAGCATGCACATTTTGAATAGAAAATATTAAATGGAAAAAAATGTGAATATATCATTTGTAATCTAGCAGCATTTTAAAACTGAAAAAAGGGTACTTTTTCAAGGCACTGTATATGCAATGGGGGAAATACGTTTTGAACACATCAACATTTTGTCCAGTAAATGTATTTCCAATGAGCCTATTCAAGTGAAATTTGCACCAGACTTTGGTATTAACTCAAAAAATCCAGACAAAAAATCTAAACATTAAAGTCCATATGTAAATAAAGTTATGTGTAATAAAGTGGAATGAAACAGGAAAAAAGTATTGAACACACTAAGAAAAAGCAGTACACCACAGCAAGGAAAGGCAAGGAACCAGCTGAAAACCATAACTAATTAGGAGGCAACTCTACCTCCAATCTGTGCTAATTAATGTCAGCTGGGTTAGAATATATTGATGGGCTATAAAAGTTTTTTTTTGTTACCAAGGTGCCACACAAGAAACATCTAATGATGGGTAAAAGCAAAGAGCTCTCTCAAGACCTTCGCAACCAGATTGTTGTAAAACATGAAAATGGAATTGGCTACAGACGTGTTTCACAACTTCTGAATCTTCCAGAAAGCACCATTGGGGGCATTATCCTTAAGTGGAAGCAACATCACTCCATCATCAACCGGCCACGCACAGGAGCTCCTCGCAAGATTTCTGATCAGGGAGTCAGAAGGATACTTAGAAGTGTAGCCAAAGAGCCAAGGACCACTAAGAAAGAGCTCCAGAAAGACTTGGAGGCAGCAGGTACAACTGTGACAGAAAGGACAGTAGGCAATGCACTCCACCGCCATGGCTTCTGTGCACGCTCAGCCTGCAAGATTCCACTACTGAAAAAAAGACATGTTGAAGCTCGTTTAATGTTTGCCAAACAACATTTGGACAAGCCAGTGAACTACTGGGAGCATGTACTCTGGTCAGATGAGACCAAAATTGAACTTTTTGGCTGTCACACAACACAACATGTTTGGAGGAGAAATGGCACTGCACATCACCCGAATAACACTATACCAACAGTGAAGTTTGGAGGTGGAAGTATCATGATGTGGGGCTGTTTCTCCTCTCGTGGTGCTGGCAGACTTCATATCATTGAAGGAACAATGAATGGAGCCATGTACAGAGAGATTCTTGAGATGAGACGTGGGTGGACCTTCCAGCAGGACAACGATCCAAAGCATACAGCAAAGGAAACTCGCAATTGGTTTCAGAGAAAGAAAATCAACTTGTTGGAATGGCCCAGTCAATCACCTGACTTAAACCCAATTGAACATTTGTGGAAGCATGTGAAGATCCAGATTCACAAGAGGACCCCCCGCAATCTTCAAGATTTAAAGACAATCTGTGTACAGGAATGGGCCAAAATCACACCTGAATACTGCGGGCGATTAGTTACTTCATACAGAAAGCGCCTTGAAGCTGTCATTACAAACAAAGGCTTCTCCACTAAGTATTGAATTAAATTCAGTTAGTGTGTTCAATACTTTTTTTCCTATGTCATTCCACTTTATTACACATAACTTTATTTACATATGGACTTTAATGTTTCGATTTTTTGTCTGGTTAATACCAAAGTCTGGTGCAAATTTCAGTTGAATGGCCTCATTGGAAATAAATGTACTGGGAAAAATGTTGATGTGTTCAATACTTATCCCCCATTGTATATCTTTACATCGATAGCTTCCAGTGAAGAGAGAGCTAAGCTTTTAAATAGCAACATAGTTCAGGCAGCAGGATCACATGGGCGGTGGTTCCAGCTGATCGATGAATACTTTTTGACACTGAGTCATGACGAGGAAGACGATTCAGGCAGCGACTCATTTACCTATTACCTCAGACACTGAGAGTCCCAAGCTATCGGATAACAAGGGGAATGATCCTATCAATAAGGAGAAAATCTGGCACTTTTTATGTTTGACCTGATGGTTGCTGGACTCCAGTCAGTCAAACAGGATTGTCAGTGAAAGTGGCGGTGATTTAGACAAGGCTTAAGAATACAGGTGCAACTGTAAGCTTAATCAAGGAGGACCCTGCTACTCACTTTTCACCCCCGAGGAGATGGTCAAGAAAGGAGACCAGATGCAAGAAACGAGTGCTGGTAGGCAGTAATACTTTGGGGGATGTATTAATCAATCAATTTCTTTAATGACCACACAACCAAGATTGGTGGAATTTGTTTTCAGTACAGCATGGTGGACAGAGACCTGTAGCGCCTCCCAGAGGGCATCAGCTGGAAGAAGTGGTGAGCAGGGTGAGAGGGGTCAGAGATGATTTTATTTGCCCTTTTGATTATGTGTTTGTGATCTAGAGATTCTACTGATGGGAGGGGGGTGGCAATAATCTTGGATGATTTATTAACAATGCGCTGCAATTTTTGACTGCCCGTGCTGCCGTACCAGGCTGTTATCGATGAGGTGAGGTTGCTTTCAATGATGGCCGTCTAGGAGGATCATTTTTACTTAGAATTTATTAAGCTGTCTTTAGTGGTGATATGTTCAGTATTGATTTGAGTGTGTTGCTGATGTGGGTATCGAGGAATTTGAATGAGTCAGTGATGGTTACGGGCTCTTCTGAAATGTGTATGGGGGCCTTTGGGGTTGGGAGGCTGTGCCTGAAGTCTATGATGAGTTCTTGTGTTTTGGAAGTGTTGAGCTGGAGGTTGTTGTCAAGGCAAGGCATGTTGTTATTGGTTATGTGTCCTATTACGGTTGTGTCTTCTGCATATTTGAGGATGGTGACGGAGCCTATTTGAGGATGGTGATGGGATGTGAAGTAGTTTGTGTAGAGGGAGAAGAGCCAGGGTGAGAGGACACAGGGGTCAGAGGGCGAGATGAAACGTTATTCACCTTGACCCTCTGTTGCCTTCTCCTCAGGAGATACAGTGGCATATGTAGGGGTCGGTATTCATGCCCAGAAGTTTATTGAAGAGTTTGATCGGGTTTATGGTATTGAAGGCCGAGCTAAAGTCAATGACCAGGATGCGGGCGTAGGTATTTGGTGTCTTCAGTTGTTGTAGTGTGTGGTGGAGGGCTAGATTAACAGTATTCTCAACAGACCTGTTGGCTTGGTAGGCAAACTGGTATGAATCCATCAATGGGGTGGTGCTGGTTTTCAAGTAGGAGATGATGATGCGCTCAAACAAATTTGTGACCACAGATGTTGGGAAATTGGTCAAGAATCGTTGAGGCAGGAGATCTTGGTAGATGTTGGCATGGGGATAATGGTTGAGTCCTTGAAGCACTGTGGTACTGTACATTGGCAGAGGGACGTGTTAAAAATGTTGATAAACACTGGAGCCAGTTGAGCCACACAGTGGTTGAGCACAGCTGGACCAGTCCTGTCTGGGTCTGCTGCTGTCCTCTTTTTCAGTTTCCTGAATGTGTGCAATATTAGTGCACTCGAAACAGCCTTTCAACATTTCAATGGCGTCTGTGGACCAGTACTTGATGGATTTGGATTTTGTATTAGTGGACTTAAGTTTCTGTCTGTACCTAAAAAACCTTTTTTAACCTGTGGCAGTTTACCGCTTACCTTTGTACCATTTCAGGTTATTCACTGGACTTGAACTGCTTACATTTCAGTAAAAACTGTAAAATGGGGGTGTTCTAAAAATTTTGACCGGTAGTGTATATTACTATTTTTTGTGATTAACAATTCTTATTTGCCTTTAAAACAACTGTTTTGAGACAATGTAGCATTGTGGCATTAATCACACCCCCCACACCACCCCACCCCACCCCACAGAAACAGTCACATGGACCTTCTTCCAGGAATCAATTGCTAAGGGTGAAGCGTGATTAATCCTGGCTGTGGACATATCTAATATAATGTATGAGAAAGACCATAAACAATATTTCCAGGATAGCATGTGTGGAGTCCAGCGTTGCACAAGTAGTGCAGTAATACCAGCTAAGAAATTTATTTTATGTGAGATGGAAAGTGGGAGTGTAGACACATTTAGAAGAAACATTTGTAGCTCCATCTGGAACGTATTTTTGAGCATCTTACACAAAGTGGGAGTAACTTTTGGACATGTCCAAAACGTGTATACATGTACAGATTCACAGGAAAGACCCATTTTAATCTCCTGTAAGGAGTTAAATAGGCCTTGTGGCACATTTTGAAGTGTATTTACCGGTGGTCAGGATTTCTTAGGGCTATAGAAACATTAAGCCAGACATCATTCCTTGATGCTTGTTTGTTGAGAGCTTGCATATCATTATCCCATGATTGAAGTATACCAGGGGATTTGTAATTCTTTTCAAATAAGTGATTATAAGTAATGGATATCCATCCCTTTCTTTGGATATTACCAATACCCTGCCCTCTTAAGGGATGAGTCATCAAGATCTTATCCCTGGGAACTCCACAGGCACAGACAGCAGATTGCAATATGAGATATCAAAAGAAAGAGGAGCCTGAAAGATCATAAAATGACAAATCCTGGAAACTAAGCAGGCCATCAGCACCAAACCAAACCACCCATCAGGTGAATCCCTTTGTTGGACCAAGATGATGTGGAGGAAGACATTTTGTATCAAGTTGGGATGCTAGACCACATCCACAGGGGATGTAGACACTAATTAACCCTCTGAGGTCCGTGCTAAGCTTTTAGATGTTTTTTGATTTTGGCATGGTCTGATATTTACTCCAAAGTGTTTGATATTTTTATTTGAAGGACAATCACAGCTACATTTGTATGCCATCAATAGTTTGGTCAGTATCATATGCAGCTTGTAAATAGATCTACAAACACACAAGTTAAAAATAGTAAATTTTTCTGCTGTCACAAAAGTTGTGAAAGCACACACTAAACTATAGTGACGAATTGTTTTGCCAATGTGCATTTGTTCATCAAGGTCTTGGTTATGTAAGGGTGTGAAAACAGTTTAGCACATCTGAGATCTAAATAGCTAAAAACCTGTTTTTATCAGAACTGGTCACATTTATTTCAGGCTGTGGGAGGGCTAAATGCTAAATACCTGAATATTCATTATTCATTGTCCACACCTCTAAGATCTGTCAGATGGGCCATCTCACTGGGCCATCAGTGTTATATTCTGAGTTCCTGTTCTGTTGTTTTTTGGTCTTTGTTTATTTTTCATTCAGTCCTTATTAATTCTTCTTTATCCAGTATTGCATTTTCCCTGTTCTGTCACGTTCTGCTCCCTGTCTGTCCTTGTTCCGTTTATTTCGAGATCCACTCCTTGTCTTGTCATGCACTTCGGGAGTTTATACTTTTCGGGTTTTTTACGCCTTCGCTTATTATCTCGTTTTCTTCCTTCTTACTTTCTAGATTGCACTTTGTATATATTAGGTAGATGTGTATAGTACTAACCAACTAATCTACTAACGTTAGGGATTTAGATTAAGTTACTAACACGCGGAATATGTTTGGCGTCACAAGACGCGGAATTCATATATTTTCACGAGTATTTGAAAACAAGCGAAATAAATAACATTTTAGGCTGTTTGAAAAGTATTCTTCCATAGATCTTGTGTGCATATTGCAATTTGTTACGTTGCAACACGCGGAATATGTAGTCACAAGACGCGAATTCATATATTGAATATATATACGAGTATTTGATAACATGGCAAATCAAATATAGTTACTTACTCTTCGTCAGTTATTGTCTTCGTCGCTTTTCATCAATACTCTCAAACACTGCAGCGCAGAAAATCTTTCCATCTTGAATAAAATTGTATGTCTGTATAAAATCTTGCTTCAAATTGTCGGGACAGTTTATGTGTTTACGCCGGCGTTTTCACACATGGCCCCACGCCCTCCCCACAAACCTCCCACACCTCCCGAAACTCGCACCTAGTTACCATGTCAATAGAAGGGGACGTTACTACCAGGTAAAAAAGAGAGTAAAAGGCAAGGTTTACTTTTGGTCTAATTAACCTAATTTAAAAAATCCCATTTGATTTGCCAGTGCTCAAATCGGAAAGTCGCGATTCTAAGGTTTCTGTCAATGTTTTTGTCGCGTGTGTATGATAAAATATCGCGATGTTAGAAATAGTAATATACTTGTATTGCTGCTGGGAGCGGCGCCGCTCCCGTCGACCTCAGGGGGTTAACTCAGTGTGACGCTGCAGTTCGGAGTGGTCCGGTCAGAGACAAAAGGCTTTTCGCGCCACAACTTCAAAGGAACATTTGTTCTTTTGTAACGTTTCCCCCACGGCAGGAAACCTCCTTCCCATTGGTTTAAGACCCTTGGAGGGCTGTTCTAACAACCTGTTATATCTTCATGTTAGCCCATAGCTCCATTTACCTGTAAGTTAATGCCCTGTTACTTACCCCTTGTGATTGTTCCCTCCCCTTCCGTTGTGTTGGATATAAATATCCATTTGAATTTGAAGGCGGGAGATTCGCTGTCCTGTGTGACAAGGGTCTCCGTGCAGCTGTTTGTAATTAAAGCTTTAATACTATTTAAAGAAATTCTCTCTGATCCTGCTGAGTTTTAATTTCCACGACAGCGTATACTGTGACTCCAGTAGCTTTAGCTTTAGCTACGCCTTAGTTACGCATATATAGGGCCATCAAGTTATTGTCTAGGGCAATGGACTATTGTCGGTGCGGTGGGTCCATTATTGGATAGGATATATTAGATAAAATATTTCACTGATAATACGCAGAAAAGGACCAAAGAGTAGACCGTATAATTAGTGTGGCAAGACGCAGCCGATAACTTGAATGGGTCGCTATTTTGATACCCGGGATGGAGGATGAACAATTTGGTGTTTGTCTTGTCTTGTCGCGCATATGCACTGTAAAACAACAGGGCACATTCTGTGAAACAACAGGGCACATATACATTCTGACTATTGTCGGTGCGGTGGGTCAATTATTGGATTAGATATTTAAAATATCTAGCTGGTAATATGCAGAAAAGGACCAAAGAGTAGACCGTATAATTACGTGTGGCAAGAAGAAAAGCGATTCACAGAATTGTGTGCTTGTGTGTACCCGGGAATGTTGTTAGTTCGCATATGCTAATAAGATGGGCCTATAGATACGAAACACAGGACGCTGTGAGGTGGACACGTGGTGTTGAGCACTTGTCCAGCTGTTAGAGGGGAAAAAAACCCTAAGTAATTTGTCTAAGAGGGACATCTCCTCGACTCACCCATAAAGTAATTCCAGACAAAGGACGTGCAGGCCATTTGCAAATGTTTACTCAAACATTCTACGTGGGCCAGTTGCAGTTCTTGGAATACGTTTGTCGAACAATGGGACGGGAGTGAGAATCCGTTCGCAGAAAGTTCGCATATCGGAGTGGCGGAATCAGGACTCGTAGCTGAGTCACAGTTAGCTATTGTATACTGTAGAGTAATAATAATAATAACTATAATAATTATAATAAATAAGGATTGGCGGAAAGCAGTCCATTCTCGTACTACCGCTAAGAGGCACCCTGGCATTTTATATGTATACGCACTATGATCCGCAAACATGCTATCATTTAAAGAGCTGGAATAAATATACACACAAGGATCCTGATCTCCGATTCCCGGATAATGGATCTCTTGACTTGGCTAAAAATAGTATATTTGAGGAGTGCGTTAGGAAAGCGGGGCAGATGTACTAGCCAAGAGGAATGGGATGCATTCTTTTGTTGGCATAATGAAGCCTTAAAGCGCTTGAATGAATCGCGCATGCGCAGTTATAAAGATACAGAGGGGAAATTAAAGCAGCAACTCAATCGAGAAAGAGTGAGGGCAAAGGACAGTCAGACGGAGCCATCCGCTGTTTCACCTCCCCCATATAGGCAATTGTTGAGTGAAGCAAACCAAACTGTTTCTCAATTTAACCAAGCTGACTCCTCTATCCTAACAGAAGAGGACTTGGTAATTTCAATAGCAGCAGGACATTTGAATTCCAGCAGTGAGGCCATAGGTGGTGCGGCAGGCCGAGTTCCAGCCAGGCCAGCTGCTAGGCCGGAACTTCAAAAGCCGGCCAGAGGTGACACCCCCCAGAGAGCAGCTGCAGACTCAAGTAATGCAATTCAATTCCCCTCCCCCGATCAACCAGATCAGTCGCTTTATGACCCGGCAGGCCAATCAGGTTACGAGCAGGCTGCTTCCTCTACCAGGTCCTTTCACCGACCCCTTTGTGATCAGAGCCAACTGACCCCTCACCAGGTCAGGGGCACGCTGGGGCAGGACAACCCGACAAAAGAGATTCAAGAGAAGCGCAGGCAATGGCATCACAGTATCCTCAGCGCAGGATCTCTGTTGTGATGCCGGCTCACGCTGGTGATGGTCCGGAAGTGCAGCATGTACGCATGCATTCTCCTTTTTCCCCTTCAGATATGTTAGCCCACAAGGGAAAAATACCTGATTACAGGAAGGAGCAGGGACGCTGGGAGGAGTTGATAAGAAGCATAGTCCAGTGCTATGATTGCAACATTCCGGATATGCGTGACCTCTTAAGAGCATGTATGTCACGACCAGATAGCAGGGATCTAATGTTGCCGGCTGCAGATGGTGGAACCACTATAGATTGGCGGGACGCACAGGGTAACGTAGATGCGGCTTTAACTACCATATTAGACTGGTTGAGGACAAAGTGGCCATGTTACATAGACTGGTCCAAGATATATGAATGCAAACAAAAGAAGGATGAACCAGTCCTAGATTACTGCCGGCGATTCTCAGAGTGCTTTAGGGTGAATTCAGGGTTCGACCCTGACAATGCCCCACCTGGCCAGCAGGCCGCACTATTGAATGCATGCTTAGCCGGAATGAACCCTCCCCTGGCCACCCTTGCACAAACGATTACCCCAGGTTGGCAGGCAAAAACAATGAGGGAGATGACCCCTATCTTTATTCATTGTGAGGAAACCCAGAACAAAAAGAAGGAGAAAAATAGTCATCTGCATATTATAAGGTATAGGCCTAAAGTAATAATGAATATAGGCTACCTAGGAAATAGAAATA
Source organism: Aldrovandia affinis (assembly GCA_029706075.1). Taxonomy (NCBI): domain Eukaryota; kingdom Metazoa; phylum Chordata; class Actinopteri; order Notacanthiformes; family Halosauridae; genus Aldrovandia; species Aldrovandia affinis. Next base: position 2,596,724 of record JAINUG010000059.1, read on the forward strand.
GGAGAAAATAGTAAATTCCCAGGATAGATTTAACACATGCTGTGGGGTGAACACGTGGTGTTCAATTAGACAGAATATGTTATTTTAGCTTACACCTACATTTCAAAGGCAAATGGGGTTAAATGTAGGACCTCTTTATCATCTACTGGAGTGAGCATCGGTATTTTATTCAAACCAAGGATTTGTGTAAAATATCAGATTATTAGCGTTGTATTGGCGATCGGAAAGATGTCCATTATATGGCTTTTGGCGGAGCTTCAAAGGAAACTCAGACAAAAGGGATTCCCTTCCCCTAGATTGGCCAGGGCAATCAGTTTATGACTCGCCAATAAACCTGGTTTTGCGACATACCACCCCCCAGGCACCCCTGTCTTCCTGTAAGCAGAGCCGTAAGAACCCCCGGAGGCTTTATTGTCTCCCAAAGGTAGTCTACTAGGACAGAACACGTTGGAGGGGGAGGGGGTCGCTGGGGAGGAAAAGAGGGGGGAGTGGAAAGTGGGCACAATCCAGTTTGGGTTGGGGACATAATTAAGATTTGGTGTAAGCATGGTTGCGGGTTGCTAAGCATGCTAAATGTACCTCTATAGCAAAGGTTATCAGGCTAACGGTGATTTAAATGGGAAGCTAGTCTGAGCGGTATTTTTTTGTATCAATACATTTATATGTGGCTAAGGTCGCAATAAATCAGTAGCACAATTACCTCCATTTGGTGTTACAAATGGGGTTGGAATAACTTTTGTGGCAATGCCGTGTCATTGTCACTTTTAGAAGTATTTGAATGGAAAGAGGAACTAAGCAAAGAAGGGTCACGGACAGCTCAGGTAAATGTCGGCCTGGAGCAGTCCTGAAAGCCGCGCATGCGCATTGTGAACCCGAATGGCGGAAGTGTCCTATTCAAAGTTTGTGCTACTGATCAGTAAAGATATAAACAATATTGATCATTCTCGCTAACCTGTAGCTAGCTAACCTAATATTCGCTGAGGTAAAACATATTTCCGTAAGTAGATTTAACTGTGTGCTCCAAGTGAACTCTCATAGTACCATCCATCGTGATTTAAGATGCGTACAATGGATGATGACGGAAGTGCGGTTTTGACGCATACGCTATGGTAAAGCAGAACTCGAGTATCAGCTTCAATCTACAAACCATGCTGTGTTTAATAATGGTTAGTTCAGCTAGCAGTAATATTTTGAAGCATCATTATAGTAACTGCGAAGCTGATTTAATATGGAAGGTATAATTGACAGATCACGTAGTAGTATCCTGGATTATGTATATATTATGTACCCGATTTTATTGTTGATTAAAGATAGAAATCATAGGCATTTAATGAAAAAAATATTTACAAAATTTTTTAAACTACAACGAAAAATTTGGGTAAATAATGGTATTCATAAAGGAGGCTATATCCCATTAGAATTGGGTCTATGTCCTGTCGGAAACTCCTGGGAAACGAATAATAATAATGTGTATATACAGTGCACCCGGAAAGTATTCACATCGCTTCACTTTTTCCACATTTTGTTGTTACAGCCTTATTCCAAAATTGATTAAATTATATTTTTTCTCAGAATTCTACACACAATACCCCATAATGACAAAGTGAAAAAAGTTTTTTAGAAATTTTTGCAAATGTATTAAAAATAAAAAAATAAAATATCACATTTACATAAGTATTCACGCCGTTTGCTATGACACTCAAAATTGAGCTCAGGTGCATCCTGTTTCCACTGATCATCCTTGAGATGTTTCTAGAACTTCATTGGAGTCCACCTGTGGTAAATTCAATTGATTGGACATGATTTGGAAAGGCACACACCTGTCTATATAAGGTCCCACAGTTGACAGTGCATGTCAGAGTAAAAACAAAGCCATGGCCCTTCTTGCCCGGTTACTGAGTTTGGCCAGACGGCCAGCTCTAAGAAGAGTTGTGGTGGTTCCAAACTTATTCCATTTCACAATGATGGAGCCCACTGTTCTCCTGGGTGCTTTCAATGCTTTAGCAATGTTTTTATACCTTTCCCCAGATCTATGCCTCAACACAATTCTATCTCGGAGGTCTATGGAGAGTTCCTAGGACTTCATGGCTTGGTTTTTACTCTGACATGCACTGTCAACTGTGGGACCTTATATAGACAGGTGTGTGCCTTTCCAATCATGTCATGTCTCCTTTCTTCACTTTCCATGGCTTCCTAATCCGTACCCTGTCACCGGACTGGAAGTCGGTTGCTTTGGCATGTCTGTGAGCATCTGTGTATTCCTTTGTTTTCGCTTGTTTTTGTCTCACTCTTTCACGCACGGCGTGGTACAGGCATGCCCATTATCTGTAGCTTTGTTTTCATTCGTCGGCCGTGGAGTAGTTCATTTTTCGGATCAGCCCAAAAAAAAATAACAGGGACCAAAGGCGCGTTTCCACCAAAAATTACCAGGAACTACCGGTATTCTCAAGGAATTGAATGAATGATAATTTCAGTTGTTCAATTTAAGTTATTTCACTAAATCTTTATTCGAAAATTTCACAAAATACATTTTTAGATTCAGATTAGATTTTTATTTTTAATACATTTGCAAAAATGTATAAAAAACATTTTTCACTTTGCCATTATGGGGTATTGTGTGTAGAATTCTGAGAAAAAAAATGAATTTAATCCATTTTGGAATAAGGCTGTAACCTAACAAAATGTGGAAAAAGTGAAGCGCTGTGAATACTTTCCGGATGCACTGTATATATATACAAACAAGTGACTCCAACATGAAATAAATCTTGGAAATTTGTAGGATTGACCCCATTTAGTTGACTGGTCGATTGTTTGATCGATGGGCTGTTGGTCGACCGGGATTTGTTTCGGTCGCGCAGAAAAAAATAAAATAATCATATAAGCGAAAAAAGTTTCGACCAATCGGAAAAAACGGACGACTGTTGGTCGACCGAAATGCGGTTTAGTCAGGACAGCCCTAGAAATGAGGGTATGCATACCAGTGTAAATAGGACTGAGTGAGTGTCCGCATTTGTATGTCTATGTATGTATATGTGTATGTACATGTGCGTGTCCGTCCAGTTAGATGGGGAGATCTTGATGATTAAAGATTGCACATCTGACTCTGTTAAGCCACTAACTCACTTTTGCAGTAACCCCTGTTGACCCTGTTGTTTTCCAGATGGTAGAGCATTCCATAACGGTGTACCGTTTACGGAGAAGGGATGACTGACAAAGAGTGTTTTACGTTGTGCTATTCCACGCAATATGTTGTACCATGTGTTCATACTGATTTGTATGTTTTGGGTTTTATTCCGAAGGTTTCCATCATTGCCAATGCTCGTCTCACAAGTAGACGTAGCAAGCCCAAATATATATATATATATATTAGACGCAATCGACAATTGGAAATGGGCTGGCAATGATTGCTACCTTCACTTAGATGGCTTGTGGCGCTGCCGGACTGGCCATCCGGTTGCGCCAATCAGCCTATTGCTGGTACCATGCTCGCATGTATCACAGTGTGACACATGTGAGCAAAGGGGGAATGATGGCAGCCTGTAACAAAGACTGGGACTGGGAACATTTTTAAAACAAAATTACCGTGCTAGCACAGCAGACATGGGAAAATTGTATCACATGTCAACAATTCGATGTGGAAAACCCAGCATCAGCAAAACAGGCCTCATATCCTCCCCCCTTAAGGTATAAATAAACTAAAAGATTGTATTACAAACTGCCGCCTAACCAGGTTCCACCACCAGAATTCCACTCGGCACCCAAGGCACCAGCACGCATCACCACCTTTATCCGGTCAGAGACATCTGATGGTAGATGCAAGGATAAAGTATTGTGTGATGCTAACAAAATGCATAAGGGTTCTACAGTAACAGGTGGAGGAGACCCAGACAGCCAGGATGACTTCACCCGGCACTCCCCGAAGCCAGGCGACTGGGGCCCAGCAGTAAAGTGCAAAAGCCAGCCCACCTGGAACCACTACACGACGAAGGGAAACCCCCTCCAGATGCATCACCTTTTTGTTCCTGTTTCTTGGCCTGCGTGGCCCATCCCCTTCCCAGACAAAAGGGAAGTTGAGTACTGAGGAGGTCATGTGCTAGACAAACCTCTCGCCTCCCAGGAAAAAAGTATGAATCCGCTGAATCTGGACCGAGAGGTTCCAGTGAAGATCGCAAGAAAAGTAACAAAGAATACACACACCTTAACACATTGTTAATGTTATATATATATAATTTATATCTCCTGGTCCAAGCAATCGGACGCGGCAGTAAAAACTGCCCAAAAGCGCCTGTACTCAGAAGACTCAAGAAGTTTGGCATGTCTGTCAAAACTCTCACCAATTTCTACAGGTGCACTATTGAGAGCATTCTCACTGGCTGCATTACTACCTGGTACGGCAGCTGTTCCGCTGCTGATCGCAAGGCCCTCCAAAGGGTGGTGAAGACAGCGGAGCGCATCAGTGGCTGCCACCTCCCCTCCGTGCAAGGCATCTACCACACACGATGCCTTAGGAAAGCACGGAAAATCACAAAAGACTACAGCCACCCAGGCTATGGACTGTTCTCGCTGCTGCCGTCTGGTAGACGTTACCGGAGCATCCGGGCACGGACTACCAGACTCACTAACAGTTTTTTCCCCCAGGCCATCAGGCTTCTCAACCAGCAACACTAATCTCAGTGTTCACATTGATCACATCATCACCCCAATGTGTACTCTAATCACTTTGTATGTACATTAAATGTACATCACCTCAATTTTAGTGCACATATCCATCGGCACTTCTCACTTTATATTTACATATTTAAAACTCCTATTCTTAATTACTGCTACAAATGTTTAATGTTTACTGTTTTTCTGTTTTGTATATTTATGTATAATTCTGCTTAATACTTAGTTGTTGCTTGCCATGACCTTTACGTGGGTTTTAAAACGTAAATAAGAGTCTAAAATTACACCTATACTTGTTACTTCTGATTTATTCTGATGAGCCAAATTTCCTAACCTATTAGCAAGTGCATCCCTTTTGGCTTTGGCGCCAACTAATAGTATTTCTGTCTTATCTTCATTTAGTTTTCAAAAATGATTGCTCATCCATTGATTAATTGCAGACAAACAGGTAGTCAGGGAGCATAGTGCATCATTCGGCTCAACAGAAACATATAATTGTGTACATAACTATGAAAATTAACATTGTGTTCTCTGATGATATTACCTAGGGGTAGCATGTATAGTGATAAAAGAAGGGGACCAAGATTGTAATAAATGTTCGGAAACCAGTTAAGAGCACATTCAGAGAGGCCAAACCAGTTTTCTAGACAATTGATTAGAATGCTGTGGTCAATTGTGTCGAATGCAGCGCTCAAATCTAAGAGATTAAGAACTGAAACCGTGTTTGCAGCAACACTGAATCTAAGTTCATTGACTATTTTAATTGGAGCAGTCTCTCTACTGTGATTAGATCTGAAACCTGACTGGAACTTCTCTAGAATGTTGTTTTCATTTATAAAGTTGTTAAGTTGATTAAAGACTACTTTTTTAAGTATCTTGCTCATGAAGGGTAAATTGGATACAGGCCTGTAATTACTAAATTTGATTTCTTCAATAGTGGTTTCACAACAGCAGTTTGGGAAAATTCCAGTCAAGAGATGTGTTAATTATTTTTAGAACAGATGTAGAGACTTTTTGGAGAGGTTTACCCTGTGTTACTCTGAGTTCTGCATCAGAGATGCTACTAAAGCTCCTCATAGTTGTCGGCCTGTTACAGGGCAGATCATATGGGTTACTAGTGCTTCTAACAATACCAACTGGCTGTTATTTTGTTAAAATAAATGTGCAATATCCTCACATTTTGAGACAGAAGCCAGGCTAAGAATGTCGGAGGCTGGTGCGGGATTTAATAATCGGTCAACAATTGAAAATAGTACCCTAGAATTGCTGCCATTCTCTGCAATGATCTTTGAAAAGTGGATTATTCTCTCATTGAGGATTGCATTATTATAGGTAGCAATTTGCTCCTTCAAAATGCTACGGTGGATCTCTAGTTTTTCTCCATGTCCGTTCAGCTATTCTACATAGTCTCTTATGTGTATACATAGATAGTGCTATTTATCCATGGTGACACTTTATCATGTGACTCATTTTTAATCTTAATTGGTGCAACGCTGTTTAAAGCATTACTTCAATTAAAGGGATCAACCATTTTGTGTATCAAACAGTGTACATTACATGTATCAAACGAGTTTGCAAGTTAAGAAAATGATCATTCTGCTGTCGCTTCGAAGTACCGTTTTTGAATAGTAAATTCTCTTTTGCTACTATATGTATTTAACAGAGCATCCAATAACACACAGTAATGATGAAACAGGAATGTCAGACACTGAAACGTTATCGATCCTTATCCCTTGTTCTATTACCAAGTTAAGTATATTACCGTATCGATGGGTGGTTTCAGTAACATGTAGCGTTAATCCTAGGCTGTCTAAGAGATGAATAAATTCCATAGCCTTCGTGTCAGTACTATTATTAATATGAATATTCATATCTCCATTTAGAATTATTCGGTCATAACTAGTAAGAATAATGGACATAAGCTTGGACAATGGACAAATTCAGAAATAAATACTGAGGATTGCAATAAGCACATCTGATTCAGCCTTCAGCACAATGGCAAGATATTCGAAAGATGAAAATGTATCTAAATCAATCTCAGTACAACTAAACTGATTAGAGAAAATAGCAGCTATACCACCCCCTCGTTTGTCATGTCTTACTGATTGAAATAACTTCGATTCGATAAGAGTTGGAGTGCAATCATTCTTAAACGAGGTTTCAACCAGAAATATAAAATGCTATTTCTTATCAGAGATAGTATCATTGATTAACAAAAATCTTATTTGTGAGTGATCTTACATTAAAAAGTTCCATATTGATATTTATGTCTAACTTTGTATGGATCAAGGGTTTTGCCAAGATATTAACTAATTACTTTAGTTTGCAACCAGCATTTAGCCTAAGCCTACATTGTCTGCTAAATCGCTCTCTTGTTGTGTCGAGATCCCTCGGTTCGAAACTCGCTGCGGGCAGAACCAACTCCGTTACATTGGTGCCGTGACCCGGATCATACAACTGATGGTAATCGGTTGGGCCGTGGTTGCTGCCGCTGGAGTTTCAAGGGGGAGCATGTAGCGGGTGTGCTCTGGTACATGAGTATCCGCTACAGAATGTGACATGGATAAGAATGTGATTAGTTCCCGGAGTTAGAGACTTGAGTCTTTAGCTCAGCGAGCTAAATCGCTTTCTTGTCGTGTTGAGATCCCTCGGTTCGAAACTCGCTGCAGGCAGAACCAACCCTGTTACACGCAGTAATAATAGATGGAATGGGAGATTCCCCAATAACTAAATGACTTACTGATACATCACAAGGTGACCTCATCTTGCTCGCCTTTTAAGGGGTCAGGGAATAATTTTCCACTTTCCCACATTTGCTGTAATGGTTTTCAGTTTTTTTGATTCCCTCTGGAAAAAGTAAATTGTGAAGCGCTGTGTGACAACCTGTTTGTAAATGGCGCTATACAAAAATAAAGATTGAAATTGAAATCTGCTGTTTCATGTCTGTTTCATTGCGTTATCCGATACAAAGTCTTGCGTATTTTTGCAATGCGTGTTAAATATTCCCTTCTCAAATGACCAGCAGTTGGAATTACACCACCATTCACTCCATGCTTGTTTAAAAAAGCATGTATTTTGGGGTTGTCCATTTTCTCAAGGGGAATATTTGCGCTGAAATCAAATCGTAAATGACGTCATGCCTCCTCTCCAGACTGCCATTTCTTTTTTCTTTTTTGACAGCGGATGTACCCTCACCCCTGCCAAATGTAACTTTCGTGTTTCGATGACTTCAAATGCCTGTGTATTGTTGCTTTTTTAGTGTGTTGTAATGAAACATTGCAGGTTGTGGAAAATAAATTGCGGCTATGTGCCAGGCGGATATTGTTCTACTCTTTCAGCTAGTTTTCCTCAGATTTCTTTTCGATCTGGTTGTGGTCTCTGTAACGGAGTTGGCAGTGAGTTTCGAACCAAAGATCCCAACGCCACAAGAGACGCAATTAGTTAGCTGAGGTAAAGACCCAAGTCCCCAGCCAAGGGAACCAATCATACTCTTATCGACGTCACTTTCTACAGCGGAAGCTCATATGCTTAACTCGCGTCTTCCGAGCTCTGCTACACTCTCCCCCTCAACTCCTGCAGCAGCAACCATGGCCCAACTGATAGACATCAGTCGTATGATCCGAGTCATGGCACCAATGTAACAGAGTTGGTTCTGCCTGCAGTAAGTTTCAAACCGAGGATCCCAACACCACAAGAGACACAATTAGCCCACCAAGCTAAAGACCCAAAGTCCTCAGCCAAGGGAACTGATCGTTCTCTTATCAACGTCACTTTCACGTGCTTAACTCGTATCTTCCGAGCTCCATTACACCTCCATGATTAGTTTTATGGAAACTCCCCTCTCTGAAACAACATAAATTTGTAGACTTGCCCCCTTGTACCAAAACTCAGATTGGCACTTACTTGTATAATTGGTCATATTTATATAAGTAATTACCACTAATTACTGGAAATACAGTACTTACAGCAATGCCTTGAGGATCAGAAAGGAGTCGAGGCTTCTTGAGAGATGTGGTGAAAAACGCATGCCCTTAATTATTAATAGAATACATTTTTTTCCCTTGTAGTACACTTGTAGTAAGCTGTGTGTGCTGTAGCTATCTACATACCTTTCATAGTGACCCTGGTTTTGGCCTGGTCTGTGCCGAGGTCACAGCAGTACTCCCCTGCATCCTCCTTGTTGAGGTCATGGATGATCAGGCTAATGAACTTGCAGAACTGTAGCAGCTCATACTTGTCACTCGTGGCCAATACCACACCATCCTTCTTCCAGATGGGGGAAACCGTAGACTTGGAGACCTCACACTGCAAGATAATTGTATCTTTCTCCTCTCCCACCACTTCATCCAAAGACTTCACAAACAGGGCCGGCTTCTCTGGAAAATGAAAAAAGAGGGTAAAGCCAGGACTTTATTTTTTAAACAACAGTTTTTCCCCTTTTTCTTTTCACCTTCCCCACAAGGACAGAGAAATAATAAAAAAATATATTTGGCATATAAAATATAAAACATTTTAAGGCAATCTATGGAAGCCCATTTCCACCAAAGTGATGAAAAAAAATCCTGTAAGTCATTATAATGAGTTACTATCTCAATATTTCGACTTACTATCTCAAAATAATGAGAAACGTTCTTGAAATTTGCATAGGGCTATGCGTTGTTTCCTCATATGCGCCAAAGCAACAGAAGCAAGTGGGTGAGACAAAGCTTAGCAGACCCAAATGGATACCGTCATTGAAGACTACTTTAGACGTTTTGTGCATTTGGAGGAATCGCATAAAATCAAACTAAGCCTCCGGACCCTAGAGAGAAAGCTACAAAAGAACCAGCTTTGGCGGAAACTAAATAAAACAGATGAAGCTGAAGTGGCATCCTTCATTGACCAACAGCTACAAACATCTGGCAAACAGCACGGCTACAGATGGATGCACCAGAAATGTTGGATGGCTGGGATAATTATGGACAGAGAAACTGTGCATCAATTGATGCAACTGATGGATGGGAATGGGGTAGATCTGCGTGCGCGCAACCGTTTGAGACAGCGTATGTATGTCAGTCTAGGGATGTTAATGGTTAACCGACTAACCGTTAACCGATAATAGGAATTTTGACCGATTAATCTTATCGGTTAAACAGTTCATTTTAAACAAATCACAGCATAATGTTGGCAATTAGAATTTCCATGCATATCAACTGGGGTGTGGGGGAAAACAATTCTTAAATCCAACACAAGAGGGTGCCACCATAACCTGATATCGGCTAGGTTAGGTTTCATTTCGTTAACCTTCAGATGCCTACGTTTCTTTAACTTTCAGATGCCTAAGTTTCGTTTCCTTAGCTTTCACATGGCTATGTTACTTGTAGGCAACATTAGCTCTCACAGAATCAGAGAACAATATGAAGCGAGCAAAACGGAGTTCGGTTTGGGACCATTTCCTTAAAAACGATGATGAAGTGCGCTGCAGAATGTGCGATGCTGTCTTAAAATTTAGCAGCAGCACTACTACAATGCAGTACCAAATATGCAGTAAAAATCCACAAGCCATGTCCAATTTATAATTTATTACAAAGGCTTGTGTGTGTTGATCTATTTTGTTCATTTTTGAGGAGAGGGGAAGTGGACAGTTTAATTTGATAATAAAGTTCACATTTCATTTTGTTTCAGACAGTGTATTTTTTAAAGTTAATGTTTTTAGTGCCGGAGCGCAGTCTTTCAAATGCGGTCTTTCAAATTTAGGTTAATGATTAATGCACATTATAGCCTATCTACTTGCTCATATATCAAAGACGAACAACGGTCTAAACGAACTGGCAAGAAGCAGTAAGTGTATTCCAAATAGCCTTTAGTTCAAGCGTGCTATTTTATGCATTAGGCATTTGCAGTGAATATAAGTTGGATAGACATATTGACATCTCACTTTCCGCTAATTCAACCTATACCTGAGCAATCAATTTCCCCTAAAACAAAGTGCAGACATGTTTAATCAAAAAAACTGTTTTCACCCACTGCCCTTGTTATAATGTTAGCCTAGTGTTAAAAGTTAAAAAAGAGGACAATAACTAAATTTGGGGGACAACAGAGCAGGAGGTGTAACTCCGAACAATAGCAGAATCTACGCACGTTGCACGAGTGGTGATTTTAAAACATTTTTTCTAGCCTAAACTATAGCGGTCTTATCGTATTAGCGCAGCAGGGTAGACAGCCTATGTTTGAATATGCGGCTGTATTTTTAATGGTTCATGGATTTACGTCCATTTGTTTATAGCCTATTTAGGCTTATCGGTTAACCAATAAAAAACGATTAATGATGGTCGACTATCGGTTAGAAAAAATAGCCCAACTTTGCATCCCTATGTCAGTCATGAGCCAAACTATGTATGGCATATAGATGGGTATGACAAATTAAAGCCTTATGGCATATGTGTCAGTGGTTGCATAGGTTGTTTCTCAAGAAAAATGATATGGCTAGAAGCATACAAAACCAACAATGACCCTCGTATTATCGCAGGTTATTTTATAGATGCTGTGACCGAAAACAATGGATGTCCACAAAAAGTCAGGTTAGATCACGGTACTGAGAATACCCCATGTTGCAGTGATGCAACCGTTTCTGCACAACAGTGAGGATGAGAATGGTATGGGGTGTGTCACTTTAGGCCCAAGTACTGGCAATAAAAGGATTGAACGTTGGTGGTGTACCTTGCAAAGTGAATGCACCCAGTTTTGGATGGACCATTTCAACCAGCTGAAAGCAGATGGCTATTTTGTTGACAGCTTCATTGACAAATCACTGATCCAGTTTTGCTTCCAAAATACCATACAGGTACAGTATCCCAAAAACTTGTTGCTTATAGTAACTATGAGAGATAACGGTATAAAACATGGATTATTTTCTAACAGATGTTTTCACTCTTTTTCTGTCCATTATATAGGAGGAGCTTGATGAAGTTGTCTGTCTGGAATGACCATCGCATAAGAACAACCAATAATTTGCGGGCTCCAAATGGTCGCCCTTCCATAATATATGCAGTTCCCAACCTTAATGGGGCTCAGAATTACTTGCAGCCAGCTGATCAAATGAAGATAGAAATATGTCGAGAGGACTGTTGTTTTAAGGACTATCCTTGTGATGAGCATGTGTTTCACTTATGTATGGAACTTATGACTGAGCACAACCTGGCAATGTCTGATGATGTGTATGAAATTACTGACCTTTATCTAAGACTTCGTCAAATGATTCTTGATGGGCTGGGGGAATAAAGTATGTACTTTGAGAAAAAGCGTCAGCTAAATAGGCCTATCATTGTATACAAATATGCCCTTAACTGTTTATTGTACATGCCATCTGAAATACAGGCACGCAGGGTTGATACATTAGTGACAGTCTTTAAATTAAATGAAAAACACATAGGCGAAAGTGACACTATGAAAACCGCTTAAAGCGGTCACAGGTTGCACTTACAAATGTACGTTGTTTGCCTAACTAAATATTTGCGAGATTTTAGACTGCCAAAGTGTCTAGTTTTAGTTTTGGGCTCTGCATTCTAGCCAACACATGCTTTATCAATTTACACTGTAACCAATTAAGAGTTTAGTTCCAAAATGCGAGAAACGCCACATTTTAATAATCGCGTTTTGTTATCAGAAATGGCTGTTTATATGAACCTTTATCTGTGTACTATTTCTGGAATCAGTTTCTGAAATATAGCCAGATTATGTTCAAAAATGTATCTCTGTGTTGCATCTCTCCGAGTGCCATTATAGTTATTATTATTACTATGAACTGTTATTACTATTATTATTTTGCTGATAAAGCTATTTTGTAAAATTGGCGTTTTATTATCTTTGTGCTTGGTGAAGTGCACATATTGGGGCGCACTTTCATTATCTTGCCCGGAGCACCGGATTGCCTTGCACATGCCCTGTATGTATAGATGCATCTGTAAAAGTGTGCACCATATACATGGTAACAGTACAGTACTACATTTGTCAAAATGTTATCAATAAAATAACACGACTACACAGTACATGGTAACAGCTGTAATGGTAACAGGTACAACAACAACATGGCATTTCTCATAAACAAAACAAAACAAACAAAAAAATAAGAAATACAGTCAGCAATTTCAGTCAGAAATACAGACAGCTTCCAACAATTTTTGAAAAACATATTCCTATCTTCCCTTTATGCCTTTATATGTCAACAAACAAGATTATTTTGTATCTAAACTGTAAGAACAAATGTACTGTATTAGCTAATGAGAAAATGATACACACATCTAGTTTGGTGTCCAGAGCACAATATCTACAGGTAGCTTGCTCTACATCAGTGCTCCAAAACCATGACAGCAATGACAGAAAGCTAGCTGGTACACGTGACTTCGTGATTGTAGGCCTAGGTGAAAATATTGAGATAGTAAGTCATTATTTTGAGATAGTAAGTTGAAATATTGAGATAGTAAGTTGAAATATTGAGATAGTAAGTTGAAATATTGAGATAGTAAGTCAAAATATTGAGATAGTAACTCATTATTTTGAGATAGTAACTCATTATAATGACTTACAGGATCTTTTTTTTTCATCACATTGGCGGAAATGGGCTTCGATAGCAATCATTATCAGGTACACAACATGTGTTTCTGGATGTATTAAAGAAACAAATAAAAATAAATAACTATGCTCCTGAAATAACTGCTTAGCTTCCGAACACAACAGCTCAAACCCTTATTCTCACCCAGTGGTCGGACACAAGCAACAGCTTTATCACATGGGTTTAATTCAATGCTGTTGACCATATATTAAACACTGTGTGGTCGTGCAGTGTTTATATCATGGTTGCATGGTGTTTACATTCAAATCTCCTCCTGGCGCCCTTCTAGCATCGATGTACTGTAGATTCATTTTTTAACAAAGGACAAATATTATTCAAACGAATTCTCGTATTTTCATACAAATCTGTTTGCTTTTGCAAACTGTTCCACAGTTTATTCAAATAGAGATTTTTGGAAAAAAGGCTCCATTTAAAATGAATGGTGAAATGTTATCACATCTGTTAGCCAAGGACGCTTTAGTTTAACCTAGCTATAGCAACACACAAAGCCATTATTTAGAGACATTATTGAGAGCCAAAATGGCAGCAATCAGCAGTCCCCAAAGCATTGTTATGGCAATTGTGTTTCATGCATCTTCCTCCTAACGATATTGACTGATATGGTGAAAAGGACAGAGTTGCTCATTTACATTGTTAGCAGCTAGCTAGGTCAGATAGTTGATCAGATTATTTTAGGTTAATTCTTGTAAATTATATAACTTTTTATAGTAGTTTTCTGTGTTCATATAGCAATGGTTGTGGGCAACATTGTTCGCTAGACAAACTAATTCACTCATAGTAGTGACAGAGTATCAGTAAATATCAGTGCTTGCTACTTAGCCACTTTCTTAGCTGGCTACCTTTGGTCCTTTTGCATGGACACAATAATACAACTTGGCATGTTAGTCTGGCTAAGTAATGTTTTTTCTTTTACTAAATTGAATGCTTTGCAATAACGGACTTCTCTAGGCTGAAAATTAACATTAATATGACCAATCAACCCTTAAAAAAAGGTTTTGCTAGCTTACTATTCTTACATCTTCAAGATGTTTGCCTTAGTGATTGGTTTAGTGTAATTTACCAACACATTTGTGGAAATCAACAGAGCACCAGGACATAACCATAGGCGATTTCCATACACAAAGTGTAATTTGCGCTTTAAAAAGAAATAGGGCCTCCCGCGTGGTCCAGTGGTTACAACGTCCGATGCTGGCCACCGAGACCGGGGTTCAATTCCCCGTCTCGCCAGAGTCAGCTCTGGCCGGGAGTGCCACCAGGGGCGGCAATTGGCTGTCCGCCCCAGGGAGGGGGGAGGGAAGCTGACATGACATTTGCTGCACATAAGAGTGGCCCTGTAGTACCGGGTTACGGTTGACGGCTTGGCAAGTGCCGTCTCGGAGGAGGTGTTACTTCGCCTTCGTCACTACCGGTCGCAGGACTACGGCAGGAACTTACATTACTAGGGGGGGATTGACATAAAAATAGTGGGTCTAATTAGCTACCAAATTGGGAGAAAATGGGAGAAAATCTGAAACAAAAGAAAAAAGAAAAAGAAATAGCCACAGCTACAGGAAGAAAATCTGAACTGAAATACAAATCGTTTGAAAAAATGCACTTCCAGTGGCAACATAGTTTTTTACAACTTATGCATCAAAGGGCTATACAGTAAACATAATCATTTGTTAGCTAGCCATGGTAACATGTTAAACTCTTTATGGATTACAGAGATGGACAATGTTACAACAAAATCATAGTTGAGTAATTTCACTAGCAATCATATTTAATTTGTAACATTGTCTGTGAATTGAACTAAAGTATTGTAGCTATACACTTAAGAAAATTACCTGGCTAGAAAACATTAGCCAATTGCAGCCAACACATTTACCTGCAAAACGAGAACCATGAGAGTGCAATCGGAAACTTAAGCCCAAAAACTGAGAAATAATGGTTTATTTCACAAAGCATTAATTACGAGAGTAACAAGACACAATCATTCAATTTTAAGTACATATAGCAACCAAATACTTACCTAAATACGCTTGCATTCCTCTGAAAATAATCTATTTGGTTGCTGATTCAAAGAGAAAGAGAATCCCCAACGATGAGTGCATTGTTTGAAGTAGACCAACATAGTTACAGTACCGCTGCAGGTATCAAAGACTACCAATAGGTATCCAAACTTAGCCTGTTCAGGCTAATGGGTGACATCACCTTCACAATCTGGATTACATTTTTGAGCAATTTGTTTGTTTTGAATTGAATTGTAATGCATTTGCTTTAATACTACACACATACTACACAACGATCTGAGACTGCCTCTTACAGTGGACAGAGTTAAATTGCCATAATTTGCACCCAATCAGAGATTTCACATATTCTAGCAAACAACCATATTTATATAAGATTTTGTTTCTGATTTTTATCCCATTTTTCTACCAATTTAGTAGCCAATTACACCCTCTCTTTTTCATGTCAATCCCCGCCTTCGTATTGTGAGTTTGCTGCCGTAGCCCTCAGACCAGCAGTGACGAAGGCAAAGCCATTGACCATAACTCCGGTACTACAGAGTCACTCCTATATGCAGCAAACTCATGTTAGCTTCCCTTCCCCCTCCCTGGGGCAGAAAATTGCCGCCCCTAGTGGCACTCCCGGAAACAACCATATTTATAACTGAATACAATTATCAAACAAACTAGGCAAATTTCTGCCCTTGCATTCAGTATAAAAATTCTCAGATTATCAGCAAAATGTGCCACTACTATAGCTAGAACTGCGATGTAGTGCAAAGCACTGCTGACATAGTTCAGGGCAAGAAGGCCTGCCTGTTCCCAGCAGTTCTGGATACAGGAGCAGCCATGAGACTGCTGAAAACCACATTTTTTTTAGGTACAGAAAATCTTATCAAATAATAGAAGCATGTAAAAAAACTGAATGACTGTACATTCTGTACCCTTAGATATACCTCAGTCTATCCTTACCTTTGATTTTGAGGGAGGCATACTCGTGGATATTTTCAGCCTGGACTGTTATCACACCGTCTTTGGGTGGGAGCCGCTTAAGAGTAAGACTGTGAGTCTTACCCACATGCTTGATCTCGTTTATGTCACTGAAGCAGAGTGGGTTTTTGTTGAGGAACCACTGTACCTCCACGTCTGCATAGTTCAGCTCACAAGTGAACATAGCACTGCTGTCCTCTTCAGCTTCAACATCTTTCAGGTGCTTTGTGATCTTAACTCTCCGCACTGCAGCCAAATACACACCAGGAATATACACTCCCTGTTACAACCTCAAAGTTTTGTGCTGGTTTAAACATTTGGCCTAATACAGTTACAAATATGTTGAACAAATATGTTTTAAAATCCAGAGTGTATATTAGATCATCACAAAACTTGTCAGGCTTATAGGCAGCTGTAAGAGTAGTCTACACAACCAATATAGCCTTGATTTGTCGGATATCTAGTTTTTAGAATATGGTATATGAGAGTTGAGTTATTGACATTGAGTTATTGGTTCAGGTCCTTGCAGTTCATTGGGAAGTGGCCTGCTCTATCTGCCTTAAAACTCCAACTTGTCTCTCTACCCCCCTCCTCACACATCAAAGGGAATTCCTTGGGCAACAAAAAGACAGGCTAATAGCCATAATTTACAAATGTAGACTGTTCTGGTTCTTCCTATCACTACCAGGTTTTATAGTTCCTCTGAAGGAGGATCAGAGCACCGAATTATATTGATTATCAGAGCTAGCTTAGTCAGCATGACCCAGAGGGTTAAAACTTTGAGGTTCCCTAAATGTGAATGCCATAGATCTCCCTATTGTTGAATGTATAATCTGTGATGTTTAATTGACAATACCAACTGAGCATTTAAAACCCACATAAGTAATGGTTGTTGAGGCTTCACAGGTTGGAAATTACATTTTCCAGGCTGCACCAAAAAAAAAGGCCTCTGTGTCACGATTGGCCTTGTCACATGGTAGTGATGTTCTTTGCCTGAATTCTTTCGATTCAACAATTATTATTTACAAACATGACCTCTATTTTTGAAAGCAGGAGTATGTTTCCCATTTTTATTAGAGGTATTCAACAACCTAGAGTGACTTTTTATAAAAGGTAACTTTATCAAACCTTAGATAAGCCGGTCTTTGCCATAAATGAACCCAACCCCTTCAGTGCTTTAACTTCATCTAATCAGGGTTAGTATCTTCCACCCTAGTGAGAGAGGTAAATGTATCATAGGAGAGGAAGGCTACAGTTCAGTTAGTTTTAAGTTTGGATTAAGAGAAGAGTTTCCTTTGTTTTTTTGGTGGTTCCTTGGTTGTGCGTGTTCCATCTTTTATTTATCCCTGCATCATTGTGTTTCTTTGTGTGGATCTGGAAGTGGGTAATATTTTGTCAAGGTCTGGTTTTCTCTGGTCTCTCTCTCTGCTGGTAATTTTTCATTATCATTTCTTGTTTAATGTATTATTTTTACTTAATTATAAGTATGGAGCCTACACTCACAAATGAGTATTTGAGCTTTGCATTTTTAGTGTGGTTTTTGACATAATAACATTTTAATTCATCAAATGATCTGGCCTGTGATAATTAATTAACAATTTTACTGTGTCTTTGTCATTATACATTAAAAATACTGTATATTTTTGGTGTTGTTTTATGTCATGCACCATGTCATATGGGAGTGTGATTCACTTGAGCTGGTGGTGAACAGAGAGACTCGCATCAGATAATTATGTGACCTCTGAAGACAATTGATTTAGTTTATTTAGGTGTCTTAGCTAAAGGAATACAGTCCCGGCCAAAAGTTTTGTCGCATGAGTGGACAAAAGTGACAATTGCTAATTACCCAACTCTTAATTAGCTAATAAAGTTAGGAAACAACACAAATTAATCATAAGTGTCTAAAGTTTATTTAGATACCATCAAAACAAAAATTTAATAGATGCTTATAAGGTTTATTGCTTGATAATGATGAACAAGCCAGTTTCTACCTGGACAAAAGTCTTGTCGCAAATCAAATTATAATCAAGAAATTGTATCTTTCTCAAAAAAGTAAATAAAATAACAAATGAAAAATCAGTCTAGTATTTCATCATGGACTATAAGTTAAGAAATTAATATCTTGTATGGGTTCCTTTGGCCTGCAGAACAGTTGCCATCCGGTTTGGCAGAGAGTCGTAGAGCTTGTTGATGAAGTCGTCGGGGGATGGCATGGAAGGCCATCCCAAAGCTCCTCCATGTTCTTGGCTTGATCCTCCAAGCTTCCTCCTTCATTCTTCGACAGATATGCTCAATAATATTCATATCTGGAGACTGTGCTGGCCATCGCTGAAGGACATTGATCTTCTTCCCCCTGAGAAACTTCATAGTGGAACCTGAGGTATGGCAAGGAGCTCCATCCTGTTGAAAAATCTGACCCCTTTTGTAGTTGGGAATGTACTGGGAGGCAGAATCTGTTGATATTTGGCACTGTCAATGTTACCATCCACCTTCAGATCTCCCTGGCACCTCCGTATTGGACGTAACCCCAAACCATAATCTTTCCACCTCCAAATTTGACTGTCTTCTGGGTGAACCGTGGGTCCAGACGGGCCCCAGAGGGTCGTCGACAATATTAGCGGTGCTTGGGCTCCATGCTCAACTGACGATTCATCTGAAAAATCTATTTTTCGCCACTTTCTGCTGCCCACCCTTCCGTCAGGCTATGGGCCTTGGCGTGCAACACGATTTCTTAGCTGTCTCTTGTTTAGTGCTGGTTTCTGGGCAGCAATACGACCCGTGGAGACCATTGCGAGCAAGAAACCGACGTACAGTTCTTGACGAAACAGGCATTGCTGGCGTCCACTCCTCCTGGAGCTGTGAGGCGGTTGACATGGGCTGGCTTTTGACAGTCGGACAAGCAAGCTGTCATCAGATATGAATATTATTGAGCATATCTGGGGAAGAATGAAGGAGGAAGCTTGGAGGACCAAGCCGAAGAACTTGGAGGAGCTTTGGGATGCCTGCAAGGTGGTCTTCCATGCCATCCCCGACGACTTCATCAACAAGCTCTCGACTCTCTGCCAAACCGGATGGCAACTGTTCTGCAGGCCAAAGGAACCCATACAAGATATTAATTTCTTAACTTATAGTCCATGATGAAATACTAGACTGATTTTTCATTTGTTATTTTATTTACTTTTTGAGAAAGATACAATTTCTTGATTAAAATTTGATTTGCGTCAAGACTTTTGTCCAGGTAGAAACTGGCTTGTTCATCATTATCAAGCAATAAACCTTACAAGCATCTATGAAATTTTTGTTTTGATGGTATCTAAATAAACTTTAGACACTTATGATTAATTTGTGTTGTTTCCTAACTTTATTAACTAATTAAGAGTTGGGTAATTAGCAATTGTCACCTTTGTCCACTCATGCGACAAAACTTTTGGCCAGGACTGTACTTATGGGATCAATTATTGTCTTTATTCGTAATTAATTTAGAAGTTAGTTTTTATAGTTGTTGTTTTTTTACTTGACATTATAAAGTATTTTGTATTAATCAGTGGCAAGAAATTTCAACTAAATCCATTTTGATTCCATAAAGTCAAGAAAATAAAATGTGAAAAATGCCAAAGGGGATGAATATTTTTTATACCCAGTGTATATATAGATTAAACAGTAGGGGGCCCATAACAAATCCTATGAAATGCTTGTCACAGATCTAAGAAATTGGCATCACCAACTGCCCCTTTGTCAAGTGTAGATTTCATCTTCTCCAAAAAATAACAACTTGTTGTTTCAGTGGAGTGGTATGCACTAAAGCCAACTTGCATGCAACGTGCCAGGATTTAAATGGGCAGTTAATTGCTGAACAACCTTTGGGCCATTTTCCACTGCACAAAAAAAGAATAAGAACCAGAACCTTTGGTACTTTTTGGCACTAGAACTTTGGCTTTAGAATTGGCTACGGTTCCAGTTCTGCATAGTTCTCGTTGTTGATTTTTGGTGCCTGTTTAAGATTGTTACTCACTG
The DNA here is from genome assembly GCA_029706075.1 of Aldrovandia affinis. Classification (NCBI taxonomy): domain Eukaryota; kingdom Metazoa; phylum Chordata; class Actinopteri; order Notacanthiformes; family Halosauridae; genus Aldrovandia; species Aldrovandia affinis. The sequence goes on from JAINUG010000059.1 coordinate 2,616,989, forward strand.
GACCAAACAGACCTTGGGGGCAGGACTAACAGCACTGTTTCTCGTTGATTGGTTACGCACTTGGCATCACTCAAGCGACTGACCATGAGGGGGAAGAAGCATTGTTGTTAGCATTTGTTGAAGATGGAATATCAGTATAATGGAGAAAACCATGGAGAAAACCACGGAACCATTAAACAAGTGCAGTCTAATGTTACAGAAGCGCAGTGTCTGTTTTTATGAGATTATGTTCCAGTTAAACTACGTCATATGAGGGCAGATCTGGCAAGTAGATTTCTGGGCGGACAAGAGAGGAAAAAACTTTAACATTTAATCCTATTATAGCTTGCTATCAAGTGATACGTTTTTTCATATGGCAGCTTAACCAAAATGAAGCGAAAAATCATTCCTTTGCGTTGCTGATGTTTGCTCTGAATTAGCGCTTTCCATTTTGGCAAGTGGTCAGGCAAGAGGAAAAAATGTTAACATTTAATTCCACTATAGCTTGCTATCAAGTGCTACGTTTTTCATATGGCAGCTTAATGTACAGTACCAGTCAAAAGTTTGAGTACACCTGCTGGAAACTAGGTTTATCTCATAATTGACAATGCTTTACACTGTATACGTTTCTGTAAATACTTTCTATGGGATTGAGGTCTGGACACTGGGCAGGCCAGGTCATCAGTTTGAGTTGTCCTTCATGTTCCTCCTTCACCAGGTAGTTCTTGCACAACTTCAAGGTGTGTTTCGGGTCGTTATCTTGCTGAAGAATGAAGGAGTGCCCGATTAGCCGTAGTCCAGATGGAAGGTGTACTCAAACTTTTGACTTGTACTGTATATGATACGATAAAAACACTTTATTTGGGAAACTTTCTCAGTAGCGGTTTCATAGTAATTACACAAAACAAAAATAGAAAAATAGTGTCTCAAAAGAGCAGCATCAATCAAATAACAGATTCTGTACAACAACACAGTATACACATTCTCATCAACATGATAGTTTTTTTATTTTTATGGCAGCTTAACCAAAATTATGTTTGACTGATGTTTGCTCTGAATTAGCGCAAAACGGTAACCGGCCTGAAGTCGGTGGAAACAAGAACTGTAACTAGAACCGGAACCAGCACTAGTTCTTGTTAGTTCCCGTTAGGTCTAGTTCTTGGTTTTTTTTGTGCAATGGAAAAGGGCCCTTTGAAATGAATGGTAATATGCAAATTAGTCTATAGTTTCTGAATATAAAGGATGTGCTTTTAGCTCAAATTTGCAGTCAGTGGGGCCAATTCTTATTGATTAACCGTTAAAATTATAACATTTGATCCTTAAATTTGGACCACATACAAAGTCAATTAAGAGGGTTTTGAATATCATTACAGTGGACGCATGATTCATACTAATTTAGGGTAATGAGCTTTTAGCTTTATAATCCTTTTATCAAAAGCATAATTTTCTTTCTATTAAAACCAGACAATTGAGGTGTAACATTTAGTTTCAGGACATCACCTGTTCGATGAGCTAATTAGCCATGTCACATTTTTGGAGCTTAAAGAGCCCTCACCTAAGGTGTTTTTGGGTACGAGAAAGGAGGGATGAGTTGTCATCCAGCAAAACCTTTTTGTTGAGTTGTTGTGGAGCACTTTAAAATATCAAGCCGTAACAAAGTCTGCCATTCGAACCCTGTTACAACATCATATATTTTTGCAGACGACACACATCTCTCATTATTTTAAACTCCATTTAAAGTGCCAAGAAGTCTGCACATATTTTTACGCTTTTCGTGTAGACATAACTAAATAAACTGCTCCAGCACCAAAATGGAGATTGTAAAACAGTGCCAGATCCTGTATGGGTGGCCTGAAGACTGAACTGGCGTGGGCAAAAGAACAGCTTCCTACAGCTGGGTAGTCGACCTGTTTTCCTGTCTGGATTATGGAAGTTGCTTTGCCTATGTTTTGCCTGTGTATGTTTAACACATCTTTGTTAGACCTTAACCTTTTGGTAACAGACTGGTATTGCACACATCTTGGGGTCTAAGGGGAGGGTCATAACATTATATACCGTTAGCGAATTATATTCTTTGCTCTGCACCTCTTCCTCTGTTCCTTATTAGAACAGAAGCGAATGACCTGGGAAATTAAGCCCTTGTGATGAGACTTGCATCATAAGAGACATTGTCTAGTAGGCTGGGACTCACTTAACTTCAATACTCGTGACTTAAATTTCCAAGCTTTTGCCGGAGAGAATCCAGGAAAGACTGATCAAAACTATCAAGTGTTGTATTTCTTGCTGCCCTACTTACAGCAATGCATTGTGACAGAAGCATTGTACTTATGCTGTGTAGTCTCCCATCTCTCCTTGCTTAAATGGAAGGGTAAACTTTGGGATCTTGTGATCCAGAGATTGATTAACAGAAGAGAAAGAGGGCATTTTCATGCAGAATAGCAGTTCATGAAAATATTTTTTAGTGTTTGGCAAAAATGTGAACATTTAGAGTGAAACAACTTTATAAAGTAGATATATGCTGCAGAGCAAAAATGTTTCATTGTGATGTTTCAGTGGATCATCTGTTGCAAATATCAAACCTCTATGGTATAGTTGAGTTTTATTGTTTATTTTTAATATAGAATTTCAACTGACATTGAAACTCCACCAAGTGTCTGATAGGTGCCATGTGGCTGTGGTGGGGTATTGGCATAAGCCTCTACTTTACATGCCAAGTCTTCAAGAAATGAAGGAGCAGGTTTTATTGCAGTTTTGTTCAATGTGGTGGAAAGTGGAAACAATCTAAATCAATGTAATGTCTAAATCTGAATAATAGGGTGCCGTGCACCTTGAGTGTGCAATAGGGGTTTACAACACATCATGCTTAGACCTCTAACAATAACAATAAGGTTCAAAAACTACTACCACTACCATTGCTACTACCACCTTAATTAATAATCTTATTTGATTTATCGGCTGTGAGTGTTGTCAAATTCCTACATATTCAAGCTGGATGTCACACTTTAAGAGCATGAAGAGTGTCTCACCCTCCACTGTGAGTGTAGCCCTGCTCTCACAGCCTCCCGCCTGGCAGCAGTACTGCCCAGCATCACTCTCCTTCAGGTCCTGGATGGTGAGCGCCACACCATTAATTTCTTGCTTCAAGCTGTACTTACTGCAGGTCTCTAGTAGAGTTTCACCCTTGAACCAACGCACCACTCTGGGGGAGGGGGCAAACTTGCAGCTTAGCGTAACTGATCCATTCTCTTTGGCCTCCGTGTCTTTTATTGGCTGGGCAATTTTCAGGGGACGCTCTGTAAAATCAAACAAATAACCATATTATTAAATTGAAAAAATAAATAATAATTCAAATGTTTTCTGATGAAACAGCCTTATTGTCTCCTACATGGAACACAGTAGTAGAGGTCTATACATTCTATGCAATAGCTAATAGCTAATACAACTATACATTGGTTAAAACAAAACTTTTTTTTAAATAATACGACAAAGCCAGTAATGATCCATGAGCTTTAACAATCATGCCAGTTATTTACTGGCAAGGAGTAACAAAGCTTCTCATGGTGTAGCATTCTTTCTTGATATTATGTTAGGGAATGCAAAGTTAATTGACAATACGTGGTTTAATTGAGTAAAACTCAACTGAACTATTTCAAAGAATAGGTTACACTTTTAACTGAAATCTCTTTGTTAATTGTATAGCATACTTTCTTTGAGTGCAATGTGCATAAAAGCCTAGCCATCTAATGTCAGTTTGGTTTAAACAAAGATTTTCCATGATCACTACACTACCTGATCTGCACAGATCAAATTAACAAATATTTACTGAGTCAGTATTCCTTGAACTCGGGCACAGAGAATGAAGAGTACATTCATCCACAAATTCAGATCTGTAGATATGAGAAAATGCTACACAATTTTGTGGTGTAAAGAAAAACGCAATCACAAAATAAAATTATATAGGAAGCCATAGCTGTTGGTATTGATTATTAGGCAAAGTAATTTTTTTATTGATAATGAAGGAAGGTAAATTGATACAGATTGAGAGTAATCATCTATTTAAATGTATGGGTTTCAGCCCTATTTTATTTCAAGCCAGTGAAATGCTACTGAATAAGACTTATCATTCCAGCCAGAGAAAATTGTGGGTTTTTCTCTTTCATGTATATCAGTCCTCAACCACCAAAGGGTTGATGGAGCCTCTATTTTAAGCCACGTGTCAAACTATCAATCATCAGTTAATCATTCAATAAATACTTAAGAATGACAGCACAAAATTGACACTTGTCTATTGACACTTATCATGTGTCGGATTCAGTGTAGTGTATTAGACAATGCTGCAATAGATTACTTAAAATGTCAAATATTCGGACTTCCGGTTTGGTGATATGGGGGGCGGGGGGCAGGTGGGTCAGACAACTCCTTCTTTTATTCTCAGGAGAATTGTCCTCAATGAATTTCAAAGCCAGTGCTTATCGTTCGACCCTCACAGCTCTCTTACTCCAAACCAGCCCTGCATTGAAACCTTTCGCTCAGCTGTAGATGCTGTCAGAAAGCATGTGACCAGCAACATCTGAAAATACGGACAGGATCAATGCAGTCTAAGCTTCAGTCATGCCTCTAAGAACAGAGAATGTCTCCCTTTCTGCAAAACTTGATGAATAGGACAAGAGAAGCCAGAATGTACAAATAATAACGGTTGACAAGGACAGTGAGGCAGGGATGACCCCAATAGAATTTGTTTCAAAGATGCTTTTTGAGGTCATGGGCACTGATGTCTTTGACAAGCCGCCGGAGCTCGATGTGGTGCAACAAGTTGAATCAGTCTGATTATGAGACATCTTATGTATTGAACACCAAACTCTAATGATCATTTTGACTAAAGCAACAACACCTGGAATGCAGCCTATACAGATAGGCTACGTGCTCAATAGTGATGTGCAGTTCGCAAACAATTCGTTCGAATTGAACAAATCTTTTTACTGACTCGGGAGTAATGATTTGTTTTCTCAGTTGAGTCGTTCATTTTACTCGTTCAATTGACTGAGCAGCTCCGCCTACATTGCACTCAGTTTTCAACCACCAGGTTTTTAAATATGATAATGTAGTGGTGGACACCACAGAATCAAGAGTCGAGAGATTCTGCTTTTCCATTTCAGCACTACTTCTTTATTTAAAATAAAACGTGTAGTACAGGGGAAGTACAACATGCATTGGAATCACACAGGGGTCGTTCTCAGCGCATACACACCCAGTGACGGTGATAACGTCACATACACTTAAACACATCATTCGTACGAGGGGAAAAAGGGGCTTTCACTCAAACAACATCTTGGTTTTCATACTTGAATATTTATGAACATAACTAGCCAAAAACTCTAAGTTTAGCTGACCACAAGGGCCCCTGGGACATGTTATGACCTCGTAGCCCGTGGCCTATGAATATGTAGCCACCTAGCATGCTATACACAAACTAAATGGAGGGCAGCTAGCATTCCTGTGGCTAAGCTAGCTGCTCATCGTTACAATAATTTATCGCATTGTGCTAAAGCATTTAAATGAAGCTATGTTGCAGGACATAACAGTATAAAACCAAAAGTAAACCCATTAGCTGCTGACTGTCTAAACTCATGTTTTATGAGTGAATGAATGGGCATTACCCTAGGCTACTGAACTAAATGAAGGACAATCACAACTCTTTCGGGGCTCGAGAATAACAACACTTGAGTTCTTCTAATCGAGTACATTATCTAGTTGTGTTTGCTATCATCACACCAAAGAACGGCTATCTCCACTCCACTGAATGAACAAGACGTGTCTGAATGAATCATTCGCAAACCTTTAACCCGGCTCTGAACGAGAATCACAACATTTTCAAGTCTTCGTTCGCCAGTAGGGGGGTTCCTATGTGCTCTGGGGAAGTGATGATTACTGAATGAAGTGAACAAATCAAAAGATTTGTTCTTTTCACTGAACCAATCGTTCGCGAAAGAGTTAGGAAAAATAATCAAATTTCCCATCACTATCCTAACGTGGATAGAGGCCAGAGCCGGGCTGGCACAGCAAGAGATCGAACCCAAGTTATAGTTAGCATGTGGGCACAATAGCACACCATTCAATCTTCAAATAATGTCTTTACTTATTTTCCCTTTATAATTCTCAATTTACGCCACACACACATATAAATACGTATAGTGGGGTCCAAAATTCTGAGTCCTACCAAGATCTGTTTCTTTTCATCATTCATCAAAAACTAACACAAAGGGCCCTAATTTGGTGAATCCAGACGGTGTCAGTAACGCAGATACAAAGTGAGGACGGTGGTGCTTTAGGGCGTGTCTAACGCAATTTAGGTAATTTCGTGACTTAGGACGATTGCGCACCTCCGGCATAGTTGTAAAAGAGGTTGGATTAACTTTAAAAAAAATACATGTGTGTGTGGTGGGGGTTTGGTTTCATAATGGCCAATTAGAACACCTATTTTCTCACTTTAAATACCAGTGCGCTAACGCTATAGCAAATTGGCGATTTCCTGACATGGATGACAGTTTTGCACAGCTGCGCCAGGAGTGCTTCTCAAAAGAAGAGAGCGATTTGCTTGTGCGGGAGGTGCGGAAAAGTTGGCGTGCGAATCAGAGGGGGAAAACAAGGTGCACATTAATTTGTTATTTTCATGATTTTAGTTTATATTTTGAGAGCTACATTGTTAAAAGAAAGTGTTTTATTTTACCATCTCTTTTTTTCCTTATTTGTAGGCTTTCCAACTTAAAAAACAAAGTTTATTTTCTTCTAACTTAATGGAATTGTTCAATGGAAAGCAATAAATAACAAACTCACAATTACAACTAGGCCTGTTTCATTTATGTTCGTCATGCAGTAGGCCTACTCACTAAGGAACCAGCTCCGCAGCCCCCCAACTAGCGTTGTCCCCTAGTAGCCACCCATCCTGGGGGGCATCCCCCTGAAAGGCTGTAGGAATGATGGAGTTGGCCAAGATTCATGAGTAGACCCAGGATAATTGGCAAACACATGCGTCACCCTAGAGTGTGCATCACAAACCACCTGGATATTAATGGAGTGGACCCCCTTCCGATTCACATAAATTATACTGTGATCAGATGGTGCGCGCAACTGCACATGTGTGCAGTCAATGGCACCCAAGACCCCAGGGAATCCACATTGTGTATAAAAATCCAGTTTAGTTCTCTGCTGGCTGTCGGGTGTAGGAAAAGTAATAAACTCATTTGCATGTTGGACAAGAAACTGTAACTGGAAGAAACTACATGTACAGCCGAACTGATAGCCGTCTGGCCAACACCGGCTGCCAAACCCAGGGTGTGTTGGAAGGAGCCGGTGGCGAAAAAGGTGAGGGCTGCTGTCACTTTAACAGCGACAGGGAGTGCACAGGGACCAGGTGGATTTCCCTCGATGTCTGGAGCCACGAGCCGGCAGATCCGAGCGACAACCTGTCGGGAGAAGTGCAGGTTGATAAATGATACCCGTTGGCGGGATATGCGCTCACGGTATCGCCTTCGGCATCCAATTACGTACTCATTTTCTGTAGTGCAAATGGAAAGAATAAAACCCTTTCACATATGAAAAACAATGTGCATACAAACATATATTTATTTAACAGGTGTATCTTACTGAACGATAGCGATGGATGGCCTGCTGGCTTCAGTCTTTCATGTCCGTGAATTGAATAACCACAAGCTTTTAGCTTATAGTTATTCGTTTTTAGCTTAATTGATTACAGCTTGCAAGTTACCTATGGATTGGAAGATTTGCCTCAACGTGGGGAGAAATTCACAATATTCACAAAACATTCTCATGTGATTTCAGATAACCCTATGTTCATATGTGTGCATCAATAAAGTCACCAAATTGCACAGAGTGCCAGCGTTTGCGTTAAGGGAACGCAAAAAGGGAACAAAAAGCCCGCCAAAATTTGGCCGCAAACTGAGGGCCCCGATCGGACACCACGTCTTGCGGCAAACCATGAAGACGGAAGAATGGTCCACCATCAGGCGAGCTGTCTCGGGCGCGAATGGCAGCTTGGGAAGCGGAATGAAGTGGGCTGCCTTAGAAAACCTGTCCACCACTACCAGAATGACAGTATGTCCGTTCGAACTGGGTAGGCCGGTAACAAAGTCCAAGGCGATATGGCTCCATGGACGATGAGGAACGTGCAAAGGCCGAAGTAACCCTGACGGTGCCAGGTGCGAACGGTGTTGCGGGCACAAACAGTACAGGCTGCCACAAACTCCCGCACATCCTTCTCCATCCCGGGCCACCAGAACTGTCTACCCAGGAAATCGTGCGTACGGTGTATGCCCAGGTGACCCGTGAGCCGGGAGGAGTGACCCCACTGAAGTACGAACGGTACAAAGAGGCACCCCCGAGGACCCCCACCAGGATCCGGCTCAAGGCGCTGAGCCTCGTGCACCACCTTTTCTATCTCCCATGAAACCGGAATCTGCGCTACTGGGATAATGGGTGTGGGCGGACGGTCCTGCTCTGACCCATCGTACAAGCGGAAAGAGCGTCTGGTCTTATTTTTTATTTTTAACGCCCCGGACGGTAGCCCCCTGGGTCAAAAGAAAATTAAACCAGTGGCCATTCTTCCAAAAAAGGTCGGCAACGCCCGATCCGCAGCAATACAAGCCGCGATATTTTATCATGCAAAAACATTGACAGAAACCTGAAGACTTTCCCCTGGATGTACTTAATTAGACCAAAAGTAAACCTTGCTTTTTATTTTTATGATCTGTCCAGACAGTAAAGGGATGCTAAACAACACAAACTGAAGAGGACAGTCTATGCTTTTAACCAGTGACGTCTTGTGACTACATTCTTCCAATTGCAATAGGCACAGTTTCAAACAGCCTAAAATGTTATAAAATATAATTCCCAGTCCCCAACATCGTAATTTATCTCGCATGTCGCAATGTAACAAATTGCAATAGGCACACAAAATACTTTTCAAACAGGGAAAGGCTGCCAGCAACAGTCGAGAAAAATACGCAACAGGGATGTACCTTCTGATCCAAGGCCGCCAAACACCGCTGGAATATTAATATAGCCCCCCACACCGAGCTCAGAGGCGATCTCAACCTCTACAATGAAGGGCAGCGAGTTTAGGGTTGTGACAGGGAAATTAAAATGGGCTCTGAACAGAATCTCCTCTTTAGTTCGGACCTCAGGGGGTTAACGCCAATAATTCCCAGTCCCCAACCGTAATTTATCTCCGCTTTAGGGGAGTCCATTGGAACCGAGCTCAGAGGGAACCGGAAATTAAAAGCACAGTGATGGGGGCGACCACTGAACTAAAATTGCGGATAAACCGTCTATAAAAGTTAGCAAACCCCAAGAACCGCTGGACCTGCTTAACTGAACCCGGGGATGGCCAGTCCCTGACCGCAGTCACTTTTTTGGGGTCCATTTGGATCCTTCCCTAGGAATAAATCCTAGGAAGGAAACTGACGGTACATGAAACACACATTTTTCTGCCTTTACAAACAGCCTGGCTTTTAACAGGCATTTAAGCACCTGTCTGACGTGTTTGACGTACTCAGTGAGGGAAGTGGAGAAAATAAATATATCGTCCTGATAAACGAAGACGGATTTCTCCAACATCTGCCTGAGAACGTCATTCACTAGCGCCTGGAAGACTGCGGGAGCGCACGTGAGGCCAAATGGCATAACCAGATACTCATAGTGGCCACTGTGAGTATTAAAAGCAGTTTTCCACTCGTCCCCCTGTCGAATCCGAACCAAATTATAGGCGTTACGTGATCCAATTTGGTAAAAATGTACGCCCCTTGGAGACGTTCAAATGCTGAATTCATGAGGGGAAGGGGATATCGATTTTTTACGGTTATATTATTTAAGCCTCTATAATCGATACATGGTCGTAAACCCCCATCTTTTTTACTAACAAAAAAGAACCCCGCCCCAGCAGGAGACGGGGATGACCTGATAAACCCATTAGCTAACAATTCGGAAATGTACGCTTTCATAGCTGCACTCTCAGGGACCGACAATGAATATAAGGATCCGCGTGGAGGAACCGTGCCCGGCTGCAACTCAATGGCGCAATCATAAGGTCAATGGTCGCTTTCTGTTTATCAAGTTCGCTTCCTTGCAAAGCTACTAGCTGTTCGATACCGCGGGGATCCGCTGACGCCGTGTTCATCGTGAAATCGTACTGTGAGGGTGGATGGTGATAGGCACCACTCGCAGAACCCCAGGGGATCAATAAGTTAAACTGTACTGCCCTGCAGTCTAACCACTAGCTCTGATAAACAGAGAAATAGGGAAGGGACAAACAAAAGGGAGGAACGGAAAATATCACCCAATGGGTGGCTAAGTGTCACACTGACACAAACAAAAGAAATAAAGAAAACTCTGCAGAGTTAATAAGGTGAGGGTAACAAAACACCCGATAAACAAAATACCTTATTTAATTTCTTTTCAGAAAACAAAACACACGGTGGTGGAAATACGTCCACCGGATTACCAAATGATAATAGAAAACAATCAACTAAACCAAAGGCACAGAGTGTCCGAAAACGAGAAAAGGGCTAGGAGAGCCAAAAGAACAAGAATGTAACCCAAAACACAGTCGAACCGACTGAACAAAAGAAACCAAACGGAAGCTCCTAATAGAGAGCAAGGTTCTTATAGAAGGTACAATAAAGATGTTCTTATTTGGAGATGGTTTCGGACAGAAAGAGTATTTTCTAAAGTAAGTCTTTATGTTACGTATTTAAAAAGACACAACTACCTTACCGGCTAAATTGCAAAGATGGCTTACGATTTCGCCCAGATCACCTACAGGTGCGGGTTTAAATAGGAAGGTAATTACTAAATTAACCCCACCTGTGCGCCTCCCACAAGGAAGGCGCAACACCGCCACCAATGAGGAACTATATTTCTTGGCGGATTTACACATGCCAAAATATGATCATTTTTACATGATAACGGTTAGAATTGAATACTTTTTATATCTGCATTTGAATATTATTTGTGGCAAGTAGCCATGGTATAAGCGGTATAAACCACTCCAAGCCATGCTTTTTCAGGATATAAACGCACTTCTGGGGTGGGAACAAAATGAGGCTTAACAGCCCAGGCGTGCGTATATATGCTGAGAATGCACGGCTTGTCATGGTTTATTCATTTTTACATTTTATATTTACATTTTAAGCATATAGCAGACACTCTTATCCAGAGCAACTTACAAGACGTGCATTAATATATGGTAGGAACAATCTTAGTTCACGCAAGAGATCAGTGCAGTAATATAGTGATAGACATCGTTGTAGGCAGCTGCATACCATACCTGTAACACTGGGAAGGAAAAGGTTAGTAATGAAAAAAAAAAAAAACATTTAAATGAGGAGTAAGCAGGGATACATGTACAAAAAGTATTGAACAAGTAAGCAGTGGTGATGACAATTGGCTAGATGTACAGAATGCAGTGGTAGTGGAGTCTGAAAAGGTGGGTTTTGAGTCTCTTGCGGAAGATCGCAAGTGATTCCATGGTCCTGACCGATTGCGGAAGGTCGTTCCACCACCGAGGGAAGAGACGAGACTGTGAGGAGCAGCTGCCATTTAATAACATATGGCTTATAGCAGTGAATCACTCCAAACAAAATTGATAGTGGTCAGCAGTCTTTGGGTGTTAGCACAGCTTTTATTTGGCCTGGAATTGTTTGGGAATTTAAATTCAATGCTATATAACTAAGGCCATGTGTTTTTCACCACCTCCCACAAGAAGCTGAAGTTCCTTTCTGATCCTCCATTTTCAGTAATTAGTGGCAATTATTCAAATGAATATGACCAATTATACAATTAAGTGCCAATCTGTGTCGGTGCAAGGGTGCCAGGCTACAAGGGTGCAAGGCTACAAATTGATGTTGTTTCAGTGAGGGGAGTTTCCATAAAACTAAACATGGAAGCTACAACACCAGGTTTTTACACCTCTACAACAAGTAATGAAAGAGGAAACAACGAATTATCTGGCAATGATTCAATTCAACACCAAAATATAAAGTATTATGCTCTCTTCACCAAATTTTAAAAATCAAGGCATCCCATCAATATAAAATGTTTACTTTATATTTTTATTTTGCCTTTTTGTTAAAAAACATTTTTCTTTTGCTTTCAATAATTTCTTGTGTTTCAAAAGTTTGTGCTGTTTAAAAATATCCACCCACTCATTTCAACATGGGCTCCAGGAGGGGCATGATATGTCCTACAAAAGTGTCAACAGACATATTTTCACAATTGAAAGCAGTAGGCTACTTACAAATAAATCAGAATGATTACATGCGGTGTGTGCAGCGCCAACCGCTGACTAGTCCACTACACTGCCATACCTGCCAACCAGTTCTTTGCCAGGTTCGATGAACATGACTTCTCGGCAGAGCGTGAGGCAGTCTGCTTCACCCTTTCCCTGATGGTCCCCGTATAACTATTACAGTAAATGAGGTCCGCACCCAGCTAAGGAGGCTCAATGAAAACAAGTCACCAGGCCCGGATAGGGTCATGCCACATGCCCTCAAGGTGTGTGCAGACAAACTATGCGATATGCTTCAGTACATATTCTCTTTGTCTCTCATTCAGTCCAAAATCCTGTGAGGTGGAAAATATCATGCATAGTGTCTGTGCCCAAAAAACCATAAGACCTCAGGCCCATTGCTCTCACCTCACAAGTTATGAAATGCTTTGAAAGGATTGTCCCATGGCATTTAAGCAAGCAGGTCAGTGCCTACCAAGGCCCACTCCGATTTGCTTATAGAAAAGTAGTAGGAGTGGATGATGCCCTGCTCTATATGCTTTACAGAATCTGGAGTCAGCTGGTGCATCAGTGAGAATCATGTTTTTTTATTTCTCCTGTGCTTTTAATACAATACAACCTCATATTTTAGCCAACAAGCTTCTTAATTTTAACCTGAATAGCTCCTGTGGCATGGGCCATGGACTACCTCACCTCCAGACCTCAGTAAGAGCATACGAACATAAGAATACATAATGACGAGAACGGGCCGTTCAGCCTATCTAGGCTCGTCATGTCCTAATCTAAAGAGTATCTAGTACTGCATCTAGCCTAGACTTGAATAGCCCAAGTGTTGCTGCCTCTACTACCCGACATGGCAAGCTGTTCCAGGCATTGACAACTCTCTGTGTAAAGAAAAACTGCTTAATATCTGTGCAGAATTTAACTAATTTCCACCTATGGCCTCTTGTTCTGCTGACCCCACTTATCTTAAAAAATCTTTGGTATTTCACTTTGTTAATCCCTTTTAGGAATGTAAAAACCTCAATCAAATCCCCCATAAGTCTCCGTTTGCTAAGCTTAAATAGATTGAGTGCCTTAAGTCTATCCTCTTAACGTTCACGTTTCATACCAGGTATCAGTTTAGTTGCCCTTCTTTGAACTTTTTCAAGAGCTTCTATATCTTTCTTGTAGTGCAGTGCCCAGAACTGCAAGCAGTATTCTAAGTGAGGTCTGACAAAGGCATTATATAACATTAATATAACCTGCTTTGATTTATACTCAATACTTTTTCCTATGTATCTCAGCATCCTGTTGACTGTTTTCACTGCTGTAGCACACTGCTTTGATGCAGATAGGCTTTGATCAACTACAATTCCTAAGTCTTTTTCAAATTGAACATCTACTAACTTTTCTCCTCCCATAAAATACTCCTGTCTAATGTTTTTATTTCCCACATGCATAACTTTACATTTAGCAATATTGAATGTCATCTGCCACGTATCTGCCCATTATTGGATTTTGTTTAAATCATCTTGGATTACTTTAGTCGATTCCAAACTGTTTTTCAAACCCCCGAGTTTAGTATCATCTGCAAATGTAACTATTTTGCTACTAACATCCATATCTGTGTGGCTCAGTCGGTAGAGCACGGCGTTGGCAACGCTTAGGTTGTGGGTTCAATCCCCACTGGGGCCACATATACTGAAAATGTATGCATTCACTACTGTAAGTCGCTTTGGATAAAAGCGTCTGCTAAATGGCGTATATTATATCAAGATCATTCATGTAAATAAGGAAGAGCAGAGGTCCCAGCACCGATCCCTGCAGGACACCACTGCCCACAGCACCAAGGTCAGACACGGCCCCACCTACTGTTACACTTTGTATTCGCCCTTGCAGCCAATTGTGAACCCACTCTGAAACTACTCCTGCAATTCCTACTGAATTCATTTTAGCAATGAGCCTCTCATGTTGTACCTTGTCAAATGCTTTCTGAAAGTTCAAATATATAATATCCTAAGCCTGGTTAAGGTCAATACACTTTGTAACCTCTTCAAAAAAGTCCAGGTCATGTTTGTTAGGCATGACCTCCCTTTGAGAAAACCATGTTGGCTCTCCCTTAAAATACTATTATTTTTCAAGAATGATTATCCCTAATAATACATTCCAGCATTTTACATGCGATGCAAGTTAAACGGACAGGCCTATAGTTCCCTGGGTCAGTACGGTCCCCCTTCTTATATATTGGAATTATACTACCCTGCTTCCAGTCGTCTGGTATTTGTCCAGTGATTATGGATTTCATAAACATATCTGTCAATGGTGTATTTATAATTTCCCCAAGTTCTTTGAGTACTCTGGGATATATACCATCAGGGCCTGCTGCTTTATTTGTCTTTAAGTTTTTGTAGTACTTCTACGTCCCTTATCTCAAAGTCCTCCAAAACATTCTGTACCTTGGCTATGCATTTAGGCATATTTATCACCTCTTCTCTACTAAAGCTCTCAACAAAGTAAATGTTTTGTGTGTTAGCAATATCCTTATTATTATAAACCAAAGTTCCTTCCTTATTCTTAATGCACTTACAGTAACTTCATCATCAACTTTCCTTTTTCTACTACAATATTGAAAAAACTTCTTAGGATTACTTTTTAGTAAGTGAGGCTTCATGGTGTAGCCCTGTGAATAATTTAGTTTAATAAGCGCATGCATATAAATAGATTTAAAAGATTGTTAAAATAATCGATTTATATGTATAGAAAGGCTGTGGTAATAATTTGATTTGTATACACAGAGAAATATATTTGAATGTGTATTTTATATTATTTTATATTTGAATGTGTATTGTATTGCTGTAATTTGCTTCTTTTTTTTTGGTCCCGGTAAAATGATTGCCTGACGGATAATTATTCACTGTTGAGCTGATGTAATGTGGTGCGATGTGTATTGATCAATCAGAATTGAGCTGAATATGGTGCGATGTGTATTGACCAATCAGAACTGAGTTAAAGGTCAGGCGTTTGGGGAAGTTAAAAGGGAGTCGGGTTCAGATCCCCGGCTGATTGAGCCGGCGGGAGAGGGGCGATGGCCTCGGTCGCCCCGGCCGATTGAACCAGAACCAGAACCAGAGCCAGAGCCAGAGAGAAGGGGAGAGGGGCGATGGCCTCTATCGCCCCGGCTGATCGAAAGGGAGTTTTGAGGAGAACGCTGAGAAGTAGCCTAGCTAAGGTGCTAGAAGTTTTTAGTTAAAAGAAAATGCGTTAGCCACGTATTTTTAGGATGCTGGAGTGATATAATACTGTTTAGTGCTCAACCCGAGGACTTTATAAGATATTGTATCTGACTATGAACAATTTCTTCGGCAAGAAGTCAACGTTCTGTCAACCAGTTATTGGAGTTAGCCTGAGTGTAGCACAAGTGAGTGAGCTTGCTAGCTAGCTGATTTTTTCTGGAATGTTCGGAAGATTTTTCGGTTCGCCAACACGGGGAATTCGGAGTGTCTAAGCAACGCGGAGGAGTTCGTGGCCAGAGAAACTGCATGGTGCTTCCCCAAACTTTTCTCCTAGCTACAGCACGGGACTTCGGAGAAAGCAGCCGTGAGCGCTGTTACTTTGTGAAACTGTGAGTGCATTGTTTTATCTTTCTGCTCAGTGGAGTGAAGGAGTCGCATTAGTGTGGCTACAACGTACACTAGCAACGCGCCAGGCCTGCAACGAGAGTGTTGGGGTATTTGATTTTGCCGGCTTTTCTTTTTAATAAAAGTGTTGAGACCTTTTCTTTTTTTTACTTAACCGTCTGGGTTTTGGAAAGTGTGAGAAACATGTGAAGTGTAATTTGAGTTGAATCCACAAAGTGTTGTGAATTACCCTGTCAGAGGACAGATGTTTTGTTTGGTTGTTTGAAACGTGAAACCGAGTGATTTATGTTTGCATTATTACTTTTTTTTTTTTGTAAATGGTGTAACTAATTTTAAGGTGACCTTTGTATTTGGATTATTTCCATTGCACGCACACACGTAAATCGGCACCAAGCGAGTAGTAGTAATTATTAATGTAATTTTAAAGACGATAATATATCGTCCTCATAAATAGAACTCAGGGTAGTTCCCTCGTTAAGCATAAATAGCAAGGGGGCGCTACAATGGCAATATGTCTGATACCATCATCACTATTACAGGTGCACCCCAGGGCACAGTTGTATCCCTGTTTTTATTTACTCTGTATGCATCTGACTGTAGGCATAGCCAAGAATCCTTCCACCTACAAAAATTGTCTGATGATTCTGCTCTACTCGGTCACATTTTAAAAGACAATGACTTAGCCTACCAACAGGAGGTGGACAGCTTTGTCAAGTGTTGTGAATGCCAGCTCATCCTAAATGTAGGAGCTTATTATAGATTATAGAAGAAAGAAGTCTGTGGTGTCCCCTGTCCTGATCAAAGGACAGGCAGTCGAGATCATCCCCTCATACAAACACCTGAGTGTTCATGTAGATAACAAGCTGAACTGGAAGGACAACACCTGTGCCATCTTTAAGAGGGCCCAGTCCAGGTTGTTCTTCCTCAGGAAGCTCATATCATTCGAAGTCTGCAGGAAAATTCTATATGTGTTTTATCTAAGTATTTTAGCTAGTGTTCTGTGTTATGCTGTTGTCTGTTGGGGGAGCGGCCTAACAGTCGAGGACAGGAGTAGGATTAATAAGCTGGTAAGGAAGGCAGAATCCATTATTGGACAGACCCCAGACTCGCTGGATGTGATCACAGAGCGGAGAACAAGAAGGAAGCTCAAGTGTGTCCTGCAAAGTGAGGATCATCCTCTCTACAGTGTTTTTAATGACTTAAGAAGCATCTTTAGTCACAGGCTAGTTATGCCTGTTCTTGTTATTGTTCTGCCTGTTGTCATGTCCTATATGTTTGGTGACAATCCAGTTTCCCCTTGTATGGTATTGCCCCGGATGCCTTACAACCCCCACACTAATAAAAGCAGTCCTGCTGTCTCAGCAAAACAGGACACGGAAGGGGCTGTTCTCAGGACTGATGACCACATCACTGAGTTGAATGTGGTATACTGTAATGTCATCATTTACATGTACAGTATAATCATGTTTGGTGTTGTTGGAAAGCTGATGTCATGAGCAATGGGTTGGTGTAATTGATGATGTGGTACAGGTGGTGCTTACTAAAGATCTCAGAACACTGTTCAAAAGTGAACGGTGCAAATTCAAATGATCTACACGTGTGATACGCGTACAGAACAGTTTTTCAGTGATTGTGTCCTTATTTGGTGTTTTATGGTTTCCTTTGATGTGTGAGGATATAGGGGGAAAAGTGGTATGCTTCGAGGAGATTCGCTACTACGAGCTCCTGTGCAACATTCGCGTATAGCCGTTTTTGTATGCTTACATTACTCAAATTCTGTTTGATGTTTCTGTAACAATTTCTGCAAGTCCAGCTAATAAACATTTTCATACCTCAGCATTTCTCATGAATCAAAACAACTGCAGTTACACATTGTGGTTTTAAGGTTACCGTTAACACACACACACAGAACATTGCACTCCGCAGTCACTTGCTTATACATTATGCCGTTGGAAGATACGCAATAGTGTCATTGGTAGGCTTTACACAGGCTAAAGGCACGTCTGCATCTCATATAGAGATAGCAATACGTATGGAGCCACAATATGCGAGCTGAGAGACTATAGTCTCTCATTTGCATATACAATTCTAGAAGTAACGGTTAACAGAGAGAAAGCTAACATTCATTGCAGTCAGATAGAGTAGTTGGAGTTAGATAACCTCCATTTAATCCCGTTCCGGTATCACAAAGGTAAGACTACACGCTATCCTTCACCACTCGGACACTTCCGCCATTTTGTGTGTTCGAGTGGGATCCTACAGGATCCTACACCCTCTGGGGATTAATAAAGTGTATCGTATCGTACTGCAATACGCACCTCTTTTGTGGTAATTGAATGATTACCTGAGATCATAATGTGTTCATTGCTTAACAAGTAGCTTCAGAAAGCATCTACCTTTTGATGTTTGAGGACAGAACTGCAGGTGGTGAAAAACGCATGCCCCTATATATAACACACTGTATTAATAGTTAGAGGCCATCTGAAAAGGTAAGAATTTCATTTTTTTCACTCAAATGAACTGATCCTTGGACAATGGGGATGCAGACATACTGCTTGAATTTTACATTTAACACAGGATTGATTTCTGACAAATATTTACATTATTTTATAACAATTTTAATAACGTAGAATTTGTGTGATCTACATGGTCCAAAACTGTGAGTCATTTTTTAGCATGTGGTTTCACAGACTTGGAGTGATTTATTCCTTATATTATCGCAGACGTTCAAACATTCATTACATTATTATTATTCATTACATATTCATTAAATATTCAAAACAACTAACTACACCTCAGTGTTTATTCAAAAGAAGATAATACTATAGGTCCAAGTACATTTTGCGGCAAGAGAAAGCTGTCAGTTGCTTCATGTAGCAATTTCGAAATGACGTGTTTTCGCTTCTGGTCTGGCCACTGATGGCATTATACAGCAGCACAGGTTACGGAATCTGCAGCAAATATTTAAGTGATCATTTAAAGTTATAAAATAATGTTTCTCCAGTTTATCACATGAATGTCTGTGGTAATTCTTCAAAAAGATAAAAAATATATAAACTGAGGTCGCACAGAATTGTAGCACCAATTGTAGTTCAGATGTTGTTTAACGAATTCAAGATGCCTTTTTCGGTGAATTGTCTGCAAAAGAGGCTTCCTTCTTGCAACTCTGCCATGAGGCCATTGTCATGTAGGCGTCGTGGAATGGTAGCTTTAGACACCTTGTAACCCCAAGATACCAGGTTGTTTTGGAGATCTTGAACTGTGCCCCTTGGACTTCTTTTTACCTCTCGAACCATCCGTCTCACTACACGTGGGGGCAAGATAGACTTGCGTCCTTTACCTGGCAGGTTAGCCACTGTTCCAATGGCCTTAAACTTCCTAATAATTGACACAACAGTGAAAAGCGGTATCTTTTCACTTTTTAGTTTAGTTATTAAGGTCAATAACCTTTTGTCTGATGCTTTCAGGGCATTCTTTGCCTTTCACCATGATGATGGCTGACCACAGTATTTCAAACGTGTGTTCCCTCCTTTTTATACCCTAGGGAAACAGGATACCATTGTAGGCCACTGTATAGTTCCACAACCTTCCAATGAGCTTCAAATAAGTTGTACATTTATGAAGAGATTTGTTTTTGTTGGATTACATTTAAAATAATAGTTAGGGGTATGAATAATTGTGATCCAGATGTTTTCTGGAAATAAATATTATTAATAAAACAAAACGTGTTTTTCTGAACAATTGTATTAGTAATGTAGGTTTGTAATTTTCATTTTCTCTCTTTCTTTTTTGAGCATAAAATATATGTGAATAAAAACAGAGCCTACTGTATATATAGCAGCTACACCTTTGCTGTTCTGTATGCTACATAGCATTGTAGTGTGGATCGAAGGTGGAAGAGCCATACGCAGATCTCACGAGTATCTAAAAGCTGAACGCAAGCGATCAGCCACTAAATCTGTGAACAGACTAGGGAGCGGGGAAAACAGATAGAAAACGAAAAGAAATAAGGAAACCCCGGGACAAAACTCCACGGGAATAAAACCAACAGAAACAACCCTAATAGGGCGAACACACTCCTCACCGAGGAGCGAAGGAAAAAGAAAACAAATGTCTACAGAGGCTTTAGCTCTGGGGTAATTTAGCCCCGACAAACAAGGAATAATATCTCAAAGGAAACCACCGAAGTGGTGAGCTTAAAACCCTTCGTTTGGAGATGATTAATCTCCCTAAAAGGCTACCACAGAGTGGTGACGCTAAACCTCTATTTTGAGATGAATAAGTTAGTTCCTTCTCTTTTTAACTGAGAGAAAACCACAGGGTGGTCAAACTAAACATTAGTTCAGAATACCGGCTAGAGCGTAATAATTAGTTTACACAGAAGCGTTTGCATGAGGGAAAAAGACACCTTAAGTAGGACACAGGATTAATACTGATTGCTCTCAGCTGGAAGCGATCAGAGCACCCACCGACACAAGACCATATAAGGGCGGCAGAATGACAACGATTCCTCTCAGCAGAAAGAGAAAAAGACCATCAAATGACCATGTGCCCTCCAGAGGCCGAACGAGGTAAAACCGTGACAGGCATAGGCTGTGACAACCAGCCTCATTTATTGCACTTGACAAACAAACAGCTGATCTGAAAATAATTTGGTATAAATGATCAAATTAAGTGATCTGCATGATCAATCTCATAGTGTCATCCCATAACATTATTACAGACATGACAATCAACCTAGACACTCTGCTAGCAATTGCCACTTAGCATACACATCCATACAGTAGCTGCACTTGTGTCTTACCAAAGTTAGCCACATTGGCAGCCTCTAATAGCTATAGCAAGCCTGCTTGGTTTTCAACCTCACACGGTTCGCATTTGTATTCACATTTTAATTTATAAAATTGCTTGCCATAGTTTGCAGCTATATTTTATTAATTGTATTTGAGAATCAGTTTTGGAATTGGGAATTCCATCCAGGAATTCTATGGTCGGCATTGCTATTTTTGGAACTGGAAAACCTTTCAAGCCACAGGTGTTAGTAATGGAATCCTTTGGTTGTATGGGTTGAATGGCTTGCATGGCATAGGAAAGCAAACTATGATTAATTTCAGCTTACCATCTAGTAGAAAAACTAAAACAACTTACCTAAAACTATGAGTTGTGCAACAGATTTGCTCTTCCCAGCCATGAACGTCAGAGGACCTGACATGGTAGTCTTGGTTTTTTTAAAGGTGAGGTGATAAATATTGCCTGTTGTCTCCATCACCATATCATGGTTGGCCTTCAGTGGCTCTCCTCTTAGCATCCACTTCGGTGGTTTCTCTGACTTAATGCTGATCTCGGTCTCAAAGTGTGCTGGGCAAGGTTCCATCACCACCACATCACTCAGCTCCCGCACAATGTTAATGGCTTGTTCTACAAAAGTAGAAAAAGTGAGAGTAATTACCTAGCACACAGCTTTCCCACATTGTTTCTGGAATACTGAAGTGAGGCCTGGAGGCCACTGACATTATACAGACATAAATTACATTACATATATCACTCATCATTTTATTAACTTTGATGTGCACATTAACTTCTAAAGAATACGTTTTTATTGTTGACTGTGGGGCTTGAGTGTCAGCCAAAGAATTTGGCACTCTAATATAAAGAGTATAAGTCAGCTTATACCATGGTTTGGATGAATACTTGATTCTGATTGGCTAACAGCTGTACACATATATCATGTATATTCACAAATAAATCCTTTTCATTTAAAAAAAAAAGTTCCATATTAATTTACTCAAAGGCACACACTGCATAAACAAGAATCAACATTAGTTCAGCACTGGAACTTCTCATTTTTACGATCAGGATTCCAAATTAAAACGGACACACACAGCTCATTGGCAGATCTGTCAAGTTACAAAATTAATGTCCAGACAATTGATCAGAAAACCTGTGTGGGAGTTTACTAAGGAAACAGGACTCGTTGCTTAGATCAAAAGATTGCAATAGCTTAGTGGAATTGTTTTCTAACATACCCAGAAATGTATATTGCTAGTTAGCCTGCCAGCTTCTACCTTCTTCAGTGAACTTGGCTACAGTGACTCCCACACCCACAACTTGGCTTGGCATAACGTTACTGTAGAGGTAGAACACGTTTGGAGTAGGTAGTGCTAGCTAGCTAAGTACTTTAACACTTGTCTGACATGTAGGCATGTATATCCTGAGAACACATGGCTTGTCGTGGTTTATTCCTCACATAACAGACTGGACATAAGAATACATATGCTGCTGCTGCCTATCTTGGCCAGGACGCTCTTGTAAAATAGATTTTTTATCTCAATGAGACTATTCTTGTTAAATAAAGGTTAAATAAAATAAAATAAAACATAACGACGAGAACAGGCCAACAGGCCATTCAAACCTGAAGTGTCTCTGCCTCTACATAACCTGGCAAGCTGTTCCAGGCATTGAAAACTGTATTAAAAAATACTTCCTCATATCAGTTTGAATGTTTAACTAATTTCCACCTGTGCCCTCTTGTTCTGCTAACTAAATATTTTTGGTAGTTCATGTTTAAATACCTTTTACGAATTGAAGAACCTCAATCAGATCTCCCCGTTGTCTCCTTTTGTCTCCTTTTGCTAAACTTAAATAGACAAAGAGGTCTGACAAAGGCATTATATAATATCAATATAACCTGCTTTAATTTAGATTCAATACGTTTTGCTATATGTGGTTCTCTGTGGCTCAATAGGTAGAGCACAGCATTGGCAATGCTCAGGTTGTGGTTCAATTCCCACTGGGACCACATATACTGCAAAATGTATGCATTCATGACTGTAAGTCGCATCCTGTTGGCCCTTTTTACTGCTATAGCACAGTACTTAGATCCTGATAGACTTTTCTCAACTACTCCCAAGTCTTTTTCAAATTGAACACTCCCATAAAATACTCCTGTCTTAAATTTCCCAAATGCATGACTTTACATTTAGCTATACTGAATGTAATTTTCCAGGTTTCTGCCCACTTCTGGAATTTGTTGAAATCATTTTCGATAACCTTAGTAGATTCTAAACCCACACGTTTTTTTATCAACTGCAAATGTAACTATTTTGCTACTAACATCCCTATCATGGTCATATATGTAAATAAGGAAAAGCAGAGGTCCCAGCATTGATCCTTGTGGGACTCCACTGCCCACAGCACCGAGATATGATGCCTCCTACAGTTACTCTTTGTATTCAACATTGCAGCCAATTTCTGACCCACTCTAAAATATCTCCTGTAATTCCTACTGAATTCATTTTAAATGTGATCGTCTCATGTAGTACTTTATGAAGTGCTTTTGAAAAAATCCAGATGTATAATATCATAAGCCTGGTTAAAACACTTTGTAGCTTCCTCAAAGACGTTCAGCAGGCTTGTTAGACCTCCCCCTGAAAAAAACATGTTGCCCTTTAAGATCCTACTCTTTTCAATGAATAATTCCAGTTTATCCCTAATAATACAATCCAGTATTTTACATGATTCAATTCAATCTGACAGGCATATAGTTCCCTGGGTCAGTACTGTCCCCCTTCTTCTGACCCACAGCTTACCTTCAACAAGCAGTTGACAAGAGGTCTTCTCATCAATGGCATCACAAGTGTAGGTGTCTTCATCTGAAAATCCTACGTCTTTGATGGCAAGCTGCCTATAGACATCCGTGCTGATGACATCATACTTTTTGTCGGGCTTGATTTCCTTTTTGTTCTTGTACCACTTAACTTTTGCATTGGCCCGGGAAAGCTGGCACTCCAGGAGGACATGATGCTTGTACATGGCAATTTTGACCCTGAGTGGCTTCACTATTTGTATTGGCAGCTCTGCAATGACAGGTAGATGAGCAATAGAAATGAGAGATGTTGGAAAATATAACATAAGGTTTGGAATTATATGGTATTTACCCAGCAAATAAGGAATGTTTCAAGAACATTCCAGTAAGATTCCCATTTGGTTATGAGATAACACTATGATGAGAATGTTCCCAAAATAATCTTCGAACGTTTTTATTGTTCTAAAACGTTATTTCAAGGTCAGAGAAAAACATTCCATATGTACACATATTGATAACATCCACTGAATATATTTGTGAAAAACATCTTAAAGGGTAAATTTTTGTGCTTGCCTTTGTGTTTGCTGTTCTTGCTGATCCTTGCCTGTCTAAGTTTAGTTGTGTTTTGCAATCCTTATTATTGTGATATATATATATATATATATACATATATATTTATATATATTTATTTTTTATTTCTTGTTTCTTGTTTTCCCCTTCTCTCAATTTGGTAGCCAATTGTACCCTCTATTAATTAGATCCCGCCCTGCATGCAACTACGGGACCAGACACAACACGGGCAAACTGCCTCCTTTGAGATAGACTCCATCGAGCCATCGACTGTGATTCCAATACCCACTGGGAAGCCTTCTGTACACACGGCGAGCCTGAACCAGCTTCCCTCCCCCCTCCCTGGGGTGAGTGCTGCAGAATGCTTGTGTCTCTGGAGGGAGATTTCCAGGAGTCATCTGCAACGGTTGTCGGCTAGTTGAGCACCTCGAGAGCAAGACACTTGATCCCGTAGCCCAACTCTACTCCAGTGCGGAATTGGTGGAGTTCCAGGAATTGATTTGTACACATTATTTTGTTTTTAACTGAAGCCTCATTTTTGCATCATTTAAAGTAATACATGCTGTAGGAGTGCTGTGACCAATCTGATAATCTTTCCCATGGTAGACCTTATTTCTGCTAAGTGCAAAATATGAAGACAATGGAACATAATGGAAATTAACATATCGAAACATAAAACAAGCTTGTCAGAGAGGAGAGACTAATAGAGAGATTGATTCAGTTACCCCTCTATTAGTTGTGTCAGGACCGGGTAAATGTATTTCATGTTTTTTATTCAGCATACAACAGGGGTATCCATTCTGAATCTGGTTTTGTCTAGTAATCCTGACAAAATTTGCAACTCAGAGGTAGTGGAGCCACTTAGGACAAGTGATCATATTGCAGCTAATTGTGATACATTTTCTCACCCTGATTCAAGTCAGCTTGCCTGAAGTTAAAAATTCTAAGTATAGATTGAGTACAACTTTTTGATTGATGGTTAAGAATAAGGAAGAAACTTATAATAATAAGGATATTGCTGATTCAACAAAGTAACAGTTTTGGGTAAGTTTGCTTTACCAAAGAGGACTTTGTAATTATGCCTACAAGTGCATCCAATGTACAGAATATTTTAGATGACATTGAGATATGGAATGGAGAAGTACTAGAATTCTGCTATAAGAACATAAAAATACAGAATGATGAGAACAGGCTGTTTGGCCCATCTAGTTTGGCTAAATATGGGGGTAAATCTTTCTTTAAAAACCTTATACCACTCAGACGAGAAGCCATCCCAGCCAGCAGACTTCCCACTTTTCATCAAGGTAATTGCTTCTGAAATGTATTCTTCCTGATGGCCTCCCGGAGCGAGTTTTGTGGTGCATCTGCCAGTGTAGGCAGATTAAGTCTAGAATAAAACTCCTCATCTCTGCTCTGGTGTTGACACTTACTCCCTTTGACGGTCGAGGTGGAGGCCTCGGACAAGGAAGTTGGCGCTGTCCTTTCTCAACAGTCCTCCCAGGATGAGAAACTCCACCCCTGTGCCTTTTTTTCTCATTGCCTCTCTCCAGCAGAACAACGTGGTCACACATCTCTCTGTATTTCATCACTGGCCTGCCTCTGTCCCACGGTCACACCGCCATTCTGGTGGTCATGGATCTCCAAGGCGTGTCACCTCATTCCCCTGCCTAAACTCCCGTCTGCCCAAAAGACAGCTGAACTGCTGGTGCAGCACATCTTCTGCCCTCATGGTCTCCCCCTGGATGTCGTCTCCGTCAGTGGTCCCCAATTCTCCTCCAGGTTCTGGAAGCATTCCCTAATCTGCTAGGTGCCAAGGTCAGCCTCTCATCTGGCTACCATCCCCAGTCTACCGAGTGAGTAAACCAGGATATGGAGGCTACCCTTCGCTGCGTCACCTCTGCTAACCCCTCTTCCTGGATTGCCCAGCTGGCATGGGTAGAATACGCCCGCAACACTCTCCGTAGCTCCTTCATCGCCGGCCTGCCGGCCTACACTGTTCAAAGTTTTTTCGTAATTTTGCGGTCCCGGCGGGTGGGGCGTTCGGAGCAGTTCCTGGTGGACTGGGAGGGCTATGGGCTATATAGCTCCCTTTTTGTTTTTTCCTTTTTTTCTGGTTTCTCTATTTCTTTTTCCCCAGTCGCCCCAGCATTCCATTATGAAAGTTTCAAGTCTTCCCCTGTGATTTTCCACTCACACCTGTCTCTAATTTACCTTATCACACTCAGTATATAACCCAGTCTCTTCCATTCTCCTGTGCTCAGTTTTGAGTTAATGTGCTGTGTTTTCTTACCTACCATTTTCACATTCTCTGTCTCTCAAAGTTTTCATAGTTAGTTTAGTGTTTTGTCTTTGTTTTATGCTCCTCCTGGTTTCTCTTATTTGTGTTTGTTATTTTGTTAGTTTGTTTTTATCTCTCGTGGTTTGTCCCTCCCAGTTTAGTTAGTCCAGTGTATTTTTGATTCTCTCCCTGTTTTCAAACCCCCTCCTCATTCCATCTCTGTGATTGGTTCCTTCCCCCTCTCACCATTGTTCCCCCCCTAACAAAAATGTCCTGATAAATCTACACTCCTTGACATTATTCTTACAAACAGACTGCCTAACTTCCAATCTAGTGGTGTCTTTGCACTTGATGCCAGCGACCATTGCCCTATTGTGTGCGTAAGAGATACAAAATTACCTAAATCCATTCCTAGGGTAATATACAAAATAAGTTTTAAATTTAGGGAGGTTTTTTGCATAACCTATAATTTGGAGGAAGTGGGCACTTTTCAGAATCCAGAATTTGCATTGCAATATTTTTCTTCTGTTTTTAATTCAGTAGTGAATCACCATGCTCCCTTAGGATAAACTTAGGATAAAAGACAAATTTAATCCATGGTTTATGTCTGAGCTGACAGATTTAATTAACCAAAGAAATGCTTCATGGGCCACTGCTAGATCTACAGGCTCTGACATGGACTGGCTGTCTTTTAGGCAGCTAAGAAATAAGTGTACATCATGGGTCAAGAAAGCGAAATCTGCATACTATTTTAATTCTTTACAAGACAGTGCTGGACCCAACTAAATCTTGGATAATGTTTAACTTCATAAATAAGAGCCGAATTCCCTCTCTACCTCAGTAAATATGCCTAGGCTCTGATCTTATCACTGTAAAACTTGAGATCTGTGATGCTTTTAACTCCCATTTTATCTCAGCAGGTATTATTTTTGAGAACCAGGGAATTTGTGGCCCTCCTCAACTTGGAGTTGAAATGAGTCTTAATCCACCCTTGTCTACCCTTGTTTTACTTTTAATCATTTTTTTAAAGTGAAAATTTACAAGGCACTGCTTTCTTTAAATCCTAAAACATCCACTGGTACTGATCTATTAGATCCTGGTCTTCCATTATTAGCAGCTCCGATAGTAGCGAAACCCCTAACTCGCATATTTAACTTAACTCTTTCTACTGGGGTCATTCCTAAAGTATGGAAAATGGCATTTGTGCTTCCTATGCATAAAGGAGGAGATAGTAGTGGTTAACTTTTGCCCAATTTCCAAATGATCTTGTCTAGCTAAATTATTGGAATCTTTGGTTAGCTCTCAAATTTGCATTGCATGCATTGTATGGTCTTGTTTATTGATCTGTCAAAAGCAGTTGATACTGTTGGCCATGCATGTTTGTTGCTAAGACTCTCCGCAATAGGATTAGATCATAATGCCTGTAAATGGTTTAGGAACTGCCTAACTGATAGATCTCAATGTATTGCTGTTGATGGTATCAAATAAAAAAGTTGTTCCTCAAGGATCTGTGTTAGGCCCATTATTGTTCACCTTGTATATAAATAGCATTGGCTCTTCAATTAGAAATTGTAAGATTAATCTGTTTGTGGATGATACTGTCTTGTATTCTTGTGCCCGATCTGTCAATCAGGCCTTATGTGATCTACAGACTGCTTTTAATGTCATTCAATAAGCTTTTTTATATCTTAAATTGGTTTTGAATGCAAACAAAACAAAGTGAATGTTTTTCTCTAGGGTGCAAAACATTTTTACTGATGGTTTTATTAACACTCTTGATGGAACTCAGATTGAGCTAGTTTCTTCTCATACATATTTGGAGATTTGGATAGACAATAAATTGTCCTTCAAAACTTATATTGATAAACTTATTAAGAATCTAAGAGTAAGGTTTGGATTTTTATATAGAAACAGGTCTTGTTTCTCTTTTGACAATTTGTTCAAGCAACATTTTTGTCTGTTCTAGACTATGGTGATATTGTTTACATGAATGCACCTGCCTACTTGTTAAAATCATTAGACACTGTTTATCATAGTGCCCTGCGCTTCATTACTGGTGACAGATTTCACACACATCACTGTCAGTTATATCAAAAAGTAGGTTGGCCATCACTTTCTATGAGCTGAAACCAACATCTTTTTATTTTTCATATACAAAGTGCAGAAACTGCCTTAATATCTCTGCTCTCTGCTGAAAAATAAGTGTTATAGTTCCACTCGTAGTCAAGAATGTATCACACTTAGGGCCTTAATTTGGTGAATCAGGATGGTGTCGGTAACGTAGACACAAAGTGAGGACAGGGACGCTTTAGGTCGTGTCTAACGCAATTTCGTGACTTAGGACGATAGCGCACCTCTGTTTTCACTGCTGTAGCACACTGCTTTGATGCAGATAGGCTTTGATCAACTACAATTCCTAATTCCTTCTTTTTCAAATTGAACACCTACTAACGTCCATATCAAGATCATTTATGTAAATAAGGAAGAGCAGAGGTCCCAGCACCGATCCCTGTGGGACACCACTGCACACAGCACTGAGGTCAGATACGGCCCCACCTACTATTACACTTTGTACTCGCCCTTGCAGCCAATTGTGAACCCACTCTGAAACTACTCCTGCAATTCCTACTGAATTCATTTTAGCAATGAGCCTCTCATGTGGTACCTTGTCAAATGCTTTCTGAAAGTCCAAATATATAATATCATAAGCCTGGTTCAGGTTAACACACTTAGGTTAACACACTGTAGCCTCTTCAAAAAAATCCAGGTCATGTTTGTTAGGCATGACCTCCCTCTGAGAAAACCATGTTGGCTCTCCCTTAAAATACTATTATTTTTCAAGAATGATTCCAACTTATCCATAATAATACATTCCAGCATTTTACATGCGATGCAAGTTAAACTGACAGGCCTATAGTTCCTTGGGTCAGTACGGTCCCCCTTCTTATATACTGGAAATATACTACCCTGCTTCCAGTCATATGGTATTTGTCCAGTGATTATGGATTGCATAAAAATATCTGTCGATGGTTTATATATAATTTCCCCAAGTTCTTTGAGTACTCTGGGATATATGCCATCAGGGCCTGCTGCTTTATTTGTCTTTAAGTTTTTGAAGTTTTTGTAGTACTTCTATGTCCCTTATCTCAAAGTCCTCCAAAACATTCTGTACCTTGGCTATACATTTAGGCATATGTATCTCATATAGAATGAGATTACTCTCAACAAAGTAAGTGTTTAGTGTGTTAGCAATATCCTTTTATTATAAACCAAAGTTCCTTCCTTATGCACTTAACTTCATCCTTAACTTTCCTTTTTCGACTATAATATTGAAAAAACTTCTTAGGATTACTTATTACATTTTGGGACATTTTGATTTCAAACCACCTTTTAGCTGATCTTATTTCCTTTTTAGGCTTAGCCCGCATAATACAATAATCTAACTTGTTTCTATCTGAGTTATCCTTTTTACATACTACATTTCATCCTATTTTCCTTACTTTTGAGATGAATTTACACTGTACATTTACAATAACCCTTTTAAATATAGTAAATTTTTCATTCACAGTTTTGCAATCTAGTTTTACCCAATCTATATTACTTAAATTCTCTCTCATTTTGTTAAAGTCAGCTCGTCTGAAAGTAAAAATTCTAGAGTTAGAGGAGGCTGTCATAACTTGCCAAAATATATAAAAAATAACTGCACTGTGGTCACTTGCCCCTAGTGGTTCTCCTACCTCTGTGCTGCAAATTCTATCAGGATTGTTACACAAAACCAGATCCAGTACTGATTTCCCTCCCATAGGCTGAGTAACAGACTGTACCAAAAAGCAGTCATTGACCATATCTAAAAACTCCTCTTCACTTTTACCCTGACCTGTCACTACCTCCCAATTAACAGAGGGGTAATTGAAGTCACCCTTTATTATCACCTCTCCTTCAGCACAGGTTTGTTTCATGTTACCAAAGAGCATACTATTTATGTTACTGTCTGAAGCTGGAGGTCTATAGCATACTCCTATATTAAGGCCCTTCTCATGATCTCCCAGTAATCTAATCCAGATGTCCTCACAAGAAACTAATGAGTTAATACCTGGAATTTCCTGCACATTAAGATTGTCTTTCACATAAAGGGCCACTCCCCCTTCTCTTTTATTAGTTCTATCCTTCCTCAACAATTTGTACCCCTCTACATTATATTCATCCCCATCCGTTGTGCCAAGCTATGTTTCAGTAATCCCAACAATGTCATAGCCCCCATTCAACATGACAGCCTCCAGTTCCAAAAGTTTATTTTTTATGTTTCTCGCATTTAAACACATAAACTTCAAAACCTTACTCGCACCTACATTGTCCTTCCCCTCCACACATAACTGTGCCGAACCACCTCTATTCACATTATGATCTAAAAAATCTTTATTAATTATATCCTCAGATTTATTATAATCCACCCTGGTATCTTCCATCTGGGCAGTCTGTACCTCCCTATCTATACTACTACTACTACTACTAATTTCCCTCCCTGGCCCCCCAGTCCCTAGTTTAAATATTCCTCCGCTACCCTAAGCATACGCTAGCCCAATGCAGCTGTACCCCTCCGGTTAAAGTGTAGCCCGTCCCACTTGTACAGGTCACCCCTGTTCTAAAAGGAGTCCCAGTGCCCCATAAACCTGTAACCCTCTTTCCTGCACCAGGTTTGTAGCCATGTGTTAAATCTCCATATTAAATTCTGCGTGCCTTGGTAGCACATGGTACTGGCAGAATTCCAGAGAAGACCACCATAGAGGTTCTGCTCCTTAACTTTGATCCTAATTCTATAAATGTATAGAATTTATAGAAATAGTGGTTTATAATGTGCATTAATAGATATTCCAAACACACCTGCGAGTCCGTCCTTGCCATCGGTAATGATAGAATTAATACACAGGTGTGAACCTTTTTCTTCTGCCCCATCTTTATATCAAACATTGTTGATTTTTGACATATTCTTTAGCAATAGTGTTAATATTGATACACTACCGGTCAAAAGTTTTAGAACACCCACATTTTTCCAGTTTTTACTGAAATTTAAGCAGTTCAAGTCCAGTCAATAATCTGTAATGGTACAAAGGTAAGCGGTAAACTGCCAGAGGTAAAAAATTAAAAATAAACTTTAGGTTAGCAATAACTGAAAAAGAATGTAAATTTCAGCAATGGAAGTAAATTAGGCCTTGAAAATTGATGCAAACAATTCAGTTTCAGTTTCAAGTTTGTTGTCATATGCTCGATAACAATGCAACATCATTACCAGCAATGAAATTCTTGGTCTCAGAGCCAACTCAACTTTACATATCAATAACAATAAAATAAGGTCATAGTAGGTAATTAAATAAACAGTATTTACATAATAATTGTAGAAATAAAATATAATAGTGTATTATACATATTTGTGGTATATGTATGCCATTGTGTTACTGTAGTAAGTGTGTATGGTGTGTGTGCAAGTGTTAGTGTCAGCAGTTCAGTAGCCTGATGGCTTGCGAGTAAAAACTGTCTCTGAACCTGTTGGTTGGGGTCCGGATGCTCCTGTACCGCCTACCAGATGGTAGGAGCGTGAAAAGTTTGTGGCTGGGATTAGAAATGACCCGCTGCAGCGCTGACTGTAGGTCCTGGATGGCTGGCAGCTCAGTCCTGGTAATGCATTGTGCTGATCTAACCACCCTCTGCAGAGCTTTGGGTTTGAGGGCAGTGCAGCTGCCGTACCAGGCCGTGATGCTGCCAGTCAGGATACTCGCATTGCCCCCCTCCCTGCAGCCTCCTGTAGTCCACAATCAGCTTCTTGGTCTTGCTGACGTTGAGCAGGAGGTTGTTGTCTTGACACTATGATGTCAGGGCTCTCACCTCTGTTCTGTAGGCCAATTCGTCACCATCTGTGATACAGCCGATGATAGTGGTGTCGTCAGCAAACTTGATAACAGTATTGGAGCTGAGTGGCCGTGCAGTCATGGGTAAACAGGGAGTACAGCAGGGGGCTGAGCACACATCCTTGGGGGGCACTGGTGCTGAGTGTCAGTGTGGAGGAGGTGACATTGCCAATCCGAACCGCCTGTGGTCTGCCCGTCAGGAAGTCCAGTATCCAGCTGCACAGAGAGGAACTGATGCGCAGGTCTCGGAGCTTCATGATGAGTCTGGACGGCACTATGGTGTTAAAAGCTGAGCTATAGTCGATGAACAGCATCCGCACGTAAGTATTTCTCTGGTCCAGATGGGAGAGGGCAGTGTGCAATGCGAGTGCTATCGCATCGTCTGTGGACCTGTTTGGCCTGTAGGCAAACTGGAATGGGTCTAGTGTGGTGGGCAGGGAGGATGAAATGTGAGCTTTGATTGTCTGCTCAAAGCACTTCATGACGATGGAGGCGAGTGCTATTGGGCGGCAGTCATTCAGGCAACTCACATTTGGTTTCTTTGGGACTGGGATGATGGTAGTTTTCTTAAAACATGTGTGGACTACAGACTGGAGCAGGGAAAGGTTAAAAATGTCTGTGAAGACATCTGCCAGTTTCTTTAATAGCACGGCCCGGGATATTGTCCGGTCCAGGAGCTTTGTGTGCGTTTACCTTTTTAAAGGATTTATACATGTCTGCCCGAGATATTTGAAGTCGGCAGTTGTCCTGTTCTAATAGAAACTCCGCCTTGGTGTAATTCTCAAAGCAAGCATAGAAGGAGTTCAGCTCCTCTGGAAGAGAAGCAGGCACATCCCCCACGTTGCAACCCTTTCCATTATAGTCTGAGATGGTCCTTAGCCCTCTCCACATGTGTCTGGTGTTAGAGCCACTGTACCATGACTCCAGCTTTTCCCTATATTGACCCTTGGCCGTTTTTATTGACTCTCTGAGCGCTTACTGGGCTTTCCTGTACTCGCCTGGGTCTCCGGAGTGGAAGGCTGCTGTCCGTGCTCTGAGCGCCGAGCAGACCTCTCCGTTAACCCACAGCTTTTGGTTAGGATAAGTCCATACAGTCACTCGTGATACAACGTCGTCGATACATTTGCTTATGTATCCCATTACGTATTCAGTGTAATCATTGATGTTGTTGTTAGCAGCGACCTGGAAAACATCCCAGTCCGTAATACGGAAACA
Organism: Aldrovandia affinis; assembly: GCA_029706075.1. Taxonomy (NCBI): domain Eukaryota; kingdom Metazoa; phylum Chordata; class Actinopteri; order Notacanthiformes; family Halosauridae; genus Aldrovandia; species Aldrovandia affinis. The sequence goes on from JAINUG010000059.1 coordinate 2,650,440, forward strand.
ATGGCACAGGGCGGCGTCTGATTTGTCCGTCCAGTGCTGTACTGTGCGTGTCACAGACTGCTCTCACTTCAGTCTCTGCCTAGAAATTGCAAAGAAGGCCAAGGTGTCAGTGAGTACTGGTCTACGCCTAGTTGGTCAGGGGTTCATCCTACAGCAAGATAATGACCCAAAACATACCTCCAGGCTATGTCAGAACTACCTTCGAAGAAAATAACAAGACGGTAGGCTTCAAATCATGGAATGGCCAGCACAGTCTCCAGACTTAAAACCCATCGAGCTGGTTTGGGATGAACTGAACAGAAGGGTGAAAGCAAAGCATCCTACAAGTGAAACACATTTGTGGGAACTTCTGCAACGGTGTTGGGAAGAACTTTCCGAACAATATTTGATTTCCATTGTAGAAAGTGTGTTCGGCTGTTATATCTGCAAAAGGTGGCTACTTTGATGAGAAAACAAAAACAAAACGAATCCATGATTTCTTTTTTTTTATCTCCAAAGGTTTATTTGTTCTATGCCTTAATTTCAGAGCACATTAAAACATTAAACTGTGTAAATTTCAATAAAAACTGGAAAAATTGAGGTGTTCTAAAACTTTGACTGGTAGTGTACATGACTAGAGTTTGTCAACAGAACATTGGTTTCCTTATTGTCGATTGTAAATAGTATACAGCTTCCCCTATGCATGGAAAAAAAATGTGGCCCGATGAACCTCCCATGTGACATCATTTATGCGTGTTACATTGTAACAGCAAGCAAGCAAGCATGCAAGCCATGACTTTGTCAAGAAAGTCAGCTGTGTGGAAACATTATTTAATCCCCAGATACTTAAAAAAGTATCTGGACTGCCAAGTGCAGCTACAGAAATGAACAACAAATTTAGCCAGCCATTTGTAAATGTAAGTACAGTATAATTCTTCATATCTGACCCTGTTGGGAATGGCATTATGGCAGATAATTGAATAAAATGAAAAATAGGCGTGACAGCCAAAGCAGTTTGACATATTGAATGTCAGAGTTATTAAATATTTTAAAGGTTGATTTAGAGTAAGCATGACTTAACTTTCTCCATTTATCCTTCTCAACTGGGCCAGTGATGATACAGTATTTCATAAGTGTGCAGTTTAGCCTTCAGAAGGCTCTTCTTCAAAAGAGCTTGATTTTCTCCCAATGGACAGCATAACCTATTTTTCAACAACATTTTCAGTGTTCAGTGTACCCCCATCACTTGCCGCTTTTTGTTTCGTCTATGAATTATCATTATTAAGACTGGCCTTAGCCTAATAGCTTATGATATAACCTATTAAAGGGAGGCTAAGATTTCATGAACCACACAATGGATGGAGCTACAATGAGCTGTCAATCACTGGCTTGTTTGACCCAATAAAAACATGTGCTCTCTATAGAAGAAAGCAATGGTTGGTTCAAATCAGTGTGTCACTGATAACCTGAGGTTGCTTGGCCCATTTGACATCACTAATATAACATACTCTGCTAGATCTTTCAAATGTGAAAAAACGTGATTTCCTTGCACACAACATGAACTGCAAGATGACAGCTTTAAGTAGGCATGAGAGAGACATTCCCTTATAATTCCCTAAAATGATCTTTTAGAGTACATTATATTTTACCAAGTGTCTTTAAAATCAATATTTACTAGTTTAAATAGAAACCTTTTTGATGATCTATAACTATTAAAAGCTGTTGTAGTGTTAAGCAGTGTATTACTTCATTTTACCTTTCACCATCAATTTAGCTGATGAAGAGGCCCTTTCTGCTTTGAATATAATCTCTGTAGCATCTTCTGGCTTCACAGACTTGAACAACAGCTCATGGGTTCTACCTGGGATCAAATAAGGACAGGTGAATGTGAACAGAGTGAATACATATTCAATGAATTATTGTGATCCAACATTACTTTAGTAGTATTTATACAATACAATACAATACAATCATTTAGCAGACACCTTTATCCAAAGCGACTTACAGAAAGATAGTGTAATGGTGGGCAGCTAGCCTAGCCAGCAGTAATGCTATCTGCCCACCATTTTGTTTATTGCTGTTGTTAGCCTCCATAGTGGCTAGGCTACCTCAAGAGGTAGCTGAGGCTAATGGTAGCATCGGTGACCCAGAGGCCCTTGCGACCACTAAAGGATGTGAATAACTAGCTAGTCACATAGTCATGTGAGTTTATTGTATTATTCCAACTATGGAAATGTTGTCCGAGTGAAAGTCCCTTTTCCCCTCGTACCAACGATGATTTCATGTATGTGGTCAAGTGTGTATATCGTCACCTTCTTAAAATAATGGCCTAAGTCATTTTTTGAGGAAAATGATTTTTTTGCCTAAAGTCATCTCTTCATGATGCTGGCCACCTCTGGTAAAATTGCCAAGACAATGTGACTTAGGCAATTTTACAAGCTTTCAAGATGGCGGCTGCTTGCTTAAGTCACTTACTCCAGAAGTAATTTGGCCTAAGTCAGGTTTAAAATGGCCTAAATCACAATGGCATGTTCGTAAATTAGCCTAAGTAATCTAATCCTCTTATGTTACATAATTGACAGACAGCGTTATTTGTATGTCAATAGTCATATATTGTCATAACCCTTTTGTGTGAAATGATTAATATCATATATTCTATATTTGGTTCAGTTTATTCTGTTTTTTGAAAAACTTGAAAATATGATTTTGATTATTTTAAGAAGGTGACGATATGTAAAGAATGACCTCCTTAAATTTGCCGTGTGTCCTGGTGTCTCACACGCAAGTAGCACTATAATGGAAAAGTACGCTCGCCCAGGTCTTGATTATGTGGGGTTCACTGCTACAATATAAATATCATCCAGGGAAGGGAGAGTCTTGACTGGCATCTCATTGCACAAGAGTGACTGCTCTTGTCAATCAGATGCCTGCAGTCTGCCTGCCAACCTGCCTTCCCAAGCTAGTGCAGAATGGGATGTCGCAGAGTGGTCTGCCACACATCCTCTCTGACTGGATGGGACCTGAGATTATAGACCTAACTTATGTCAACACATAAACTAGGTTCATGCAATCATGTACCTGTCCTAGATGTAGAAGTATTTTTAACCCATCTTTATCTCCTTTTTTTCTCTTACTTCCAGATTTGTAATGCCCAACCACAATCACAAGCACATCCCATTGCTGTAACATCCTCTATCAGTTTGGGAATGCACAGACTGCCATGCACATCTGAAAAGGGTGCTGTCTATAGACCACAAGCGCCCAAAACATCAAAGGAGTCAATCATTTCTTTTGTATTTTGTTTCAGATTTTTCCTGCTTTTCTCCCAATTTGGTTACCAATTACATCCTCTGTTTATTTCCATTCACCCTCCCCCACGAGTCCGCCGCCTGTTCTCTGGTTCTCTGGTTCGCCTCCTCCAAGACGGAACCTGCCCCTGATGAACTCGTGCCATGCCGACCCTCCCTTCTCACTCTGGGGTGGACAGCCAAATGCTGCCCCTGATGGGGGCTAATAGCCAGGGCCGGTCTGGCACAAACAGGTTCTGAACCGCGTCCATGATAGGCAGCTCACACTCGTACCAGGCCAGCTAAAGTATGCGTGCGCTAGACACCATCCCAACAGGAGTCAATCATTTCTGATGAGGTAGTGAATTCAACAAATGTAATCCTTCCCTAAATGACACTATGGTAAAACATACATTGCCCCTAGGGCTGCCGGCCAGTCTTCACTGGCACGGTCAGGATTTGATTATACATAAGCCACTACAGAACCCCCAATAAGTCATTTTTTTGTCAGGTGGATACAATTTTCTACGTCCAAAAATCTTGATAAGGTTAACTTGTAACTTGTGGAAATAAATCTAAATTTAACTTCTATGGGTAAACTAATTTCGTAGTTAGGCTCACCATCTTGTTTTATCTTGATATTGTCTCCAGCTTTAATCTTGGAATTGTTCTTGTACCAGTGCCCCTTCACTTCAACATGGGTAATCTCACACACAAAGGCTGCATTCTCTCTCTCTGTCACCTCCACATCCTGCAGATTCCTCACAATCTTGACGTCATGAGCTGGGAGATAAATATCAGTGTGTCAGTTAGAGTTGGGACAGTTATCGATAATACAGGCATGTTCAACGATAAACCTGATATGATGTTTTTTTGATATCTTACTTATTACCATTATCATCACCATTGTAGATACATTTATTTAATTGATTTATTTCCCCCTCCCCATTCTGCAGAAGCCCATCTAACAACAAAAATAACTCAATTAATGCAATTATGTTATTGTTCATTTCCAAGTGCATTTTTCACTTGCACTGCTAATTAGTTGCTATATCATCCACCTCCTCAAGACCTGACTCAATGGAGGCGCCATTCTGTGTCACTTTTCTTGCATGCAGATATATTCTAAATTTTGTACTGATTTTAACTAATCATCCACTTATTGACTCACTGACTCCTAGCTGGTGAGTCTTTGTATTGACTAATATGTCAGCGGAGGCTAATAATTACTTAGTTAGCTAGGGTAGATCATGCTAATGTACACAGTTGAGCAAGAGGAGAGGGGATAAGGTCCGGACGCATTCAAAGAACTGAACAAATTCCTTCGTATCCTTGTCATATCCCTTTGTCAAACCTCTTTGAACTTCAACCACAGCTAACCTGACCAAAATTGCTGCATGAATTTTATTGTAAGAATGTTATATATCATTGCAGTTGCACATGTGGCCACATCAACAGACAGCTGACAAAATATATATTCATAACACATGCAAGTCTATCTAGTCTGCCCTGTCGGATCAGTAATGATCGTGACAATATGCTCCTTAATGCTAATATTAAACTTAATAGTTACCCATCAAATTCAATAAACCCTTATTTATTGCCCATTTGAATCCAGACTCAATTATTTCAACTAGCATAATAATGGCCTAAGTACTCTGAATACTTAGACCTAGGAATAATTATAGAATAATTGTCATTACTTCCCAACCTTCTTAAATATGGTGTTTCTACTCAAATAACTAAAAACACCTTTCGACTTCAGTATATCACAAGGACTTCGTCCGTTGATCACTATTTCAATAGTATAAGAGAAAGAAACCATACATAATTATTTTATTAATCAATGAAATGGCTATTCAAGGGAAATTAGTTATTTACTCATGCCTGATTTTATTATCTTGAAACAATGAAAATGATGCCAAAAGACCATTACACAAGTACCATTCATTGAAGATATTTTGTGGAAGTCATGTTACATAGAGGATTATAACACGGAATAAACAGGATACATACTAGGGGAGGTAATATACTTAAAAACCAGGGAGAACCTAGCAAGAAAACTACAGTATTAACTACAAGAGGTCTGCTTGATCCGGTCATGAACCATTGTAGAGATAGGAATACTGTATAGGCCTACTCTGATTACTTACGGTTCACCGAATGAGGAAAGCAGGAAAGAAATAGGACAGAAAAGATCTCCGTCGGTCAGCTGAGTCACCGCGATTTGAATCACCAGAAGAGTAGCGAATCCCACGTAGGAAATTGCCATTACCGTCCGGATAAAAAATATATCGCGTTTCCAAAAAGGGGGAAAACTGCACTATGACCGCGGAAGAACCAAAAACAGAAAAGGGAAAAGGGAAAAAGTAGTCCTGTGTCATTCATGAACAAAAGGAACTGATTCACCTCCGTGTCGGATTCGTTCCTTTGGTTAATCTAAAGTTGGGAACTGCCATTCGTTGAAACTCCTCCTATTTACGTCGCTCTGGATAAGAGCGTCTGCCAAATGCCTGTAATGTAATTTAACAATTTCCACCATTGGGCTCAAGTGTGTAGTAGCCATTAGCCCATGAGAGCACTGAACCGCTTGAGTAGGGCGTGCTCTCTGAGCCCCTCACGTCGGGGTGACCGAAAGCAACAGTAACTCCAGTTCCTGAACTGGAACTGACTGAGGACCGAATCCATGAAGGAACTGGAACTGGACATGCTGCTGCTCTCGTTCCTCGTTCCATGAGGCAGGTCCGGATCCGGAATGTGACACTAGCCTACGTAGTCGCTGCAGCTCTACGTCTCTCCCTCCCCGTAATGTCCTCATATTGCAATGACAAACTTGCCTGAGACTCAGTATAAAATTAAAAGCAACTAGTTGCTTAGCCCAGCAGTTACATCTGAGAAACCCTTAGCCTATAGCCTACTCCCAATTAGTAAATAAATAAACCGTGAACGAAAGAAGCTATTTACCAACGGAGACGTATTTTTTTTATTTAAGGCAAATTCGCGAACTTGGTCTAGTCTCAACTCGAGAAATGAAACCACATCATTATATTCCTTTATTCAAACATAATATGCTAGGCTATATGAATGTATCACAACTTTGTTGATAATTCTAGAGGTCAACATTGTTTTAATATTGGTGCAGATAACTTGGGGAACAATGTAGTGTAAATGACCCCCTTTAAAGAAAGTACGTCAGATGTATAATTTGTATTTTTGATCTTTGTATTTGGGTTTTAAAATACGGTTTCTGCCGTGACTTTTATTTCGACAGCCTTCAATGGTTAAAATCTGTATTGCGCAAGGCATGTTGGGAAGCCTGCGGGGAGAAGGGAAAAATTGTTAACGGTGAAAGACATAAAACTAATTGATTGAGAAAAGGAAAGGGAAATTTTGTTTTCTAAGCTACTTTAAACTCATCCTAGCACCTAGCTGGACGTCGGACAAGGTATTTGTTCTTATGGTCTACTTTGATAATTGTTTGTAATTCGGTTGAATGTGTACCAAAGAATGTTTGTTTTAAGCTAATTGGTTAACTAGCCTCCGGACATTAGCAGCGTAATGCTATCTGTAACCTAACTAGCTCTCTCGTTTGTATTAGCTAATTTTGAGTTATATTATGCTTCATTAGTGAGTTGTCTACACAGAGATTTTAATATGTATATATTGTTTATAAGCTGTGCTGTGCAAAATGAGACAACGTATTTTTTCTTTTGCTTTGTTTAGCTCTTACGGTGTGTTTATGACGAAACCCACGTTGCGTTTGTGAAGGAAATGCATGGTGCGTTTGTGAAGGAAATGCATAAATAAAAACGGCATAAACCATCAGTTCTTGAGAGTGACCATCATTCTAGCTGGGAATGCTACAGTAAGAGCTTGACCTCATCAATCCTGCCGCCCTGCTGCGTCATTTAACGGCGTCCTCGACGAAAGATCACGGTGCCACATTGCTACTACGTCCGGTGTTGCTGCCGACATCGGACCCTTTATCGAGCAGTGTTGCGCCTCACCTTGGATCGTCGAGACAAGGACTTCAACGGGCATCTCCACGGGCAGTGGGCTAAGGGATTCCGTGTGATGGTCAGATACAGTCATAACTAGACAATCACATGCAGTGGAACTGTGAGTATTATCCCAAAGTTGGGAACTGATCAATTAAGACTGCCACGGAAGAAATTCCTTTTCATCAGCGAACATTAATGCTCACGCCTACACCTACGGTTTAAGAACATAACAACGATAACTTTCCATTGTTCTTTTGTGCATTTCAAGTTAGCACGTTCTTTTGTGCATTTAGGGTATTAAGGGCTGCTGTGTATTGTTATCTGTTTGAGTTAAAATATGGTTTGAATATATACTCCTTTGAAGGGTTTGATTTATACTGAAGGTTTGATACACCACTTTTGTAGATATTTTGCTGTTAAGCTGTCATATGTGTCAATGTATATTTCTTCCAATGTTATTGTAAATCAGATTTAAAAATGATAGAGTCAGTTACCTCCCTTTAGAATTAGGAGAGTTAGAGAAGCAAATTAATAGCTTTCAGCTCGAAATTCAAGAGCTTAAGGGTATTCTCCAATATGAAATGGAGACAACAGAGATACATCGTATAGAGAAAGAAATTCAAATTAAAGAGCGAGCTCTGAACAGCCTCCAATGTCAACTTCAGGAAGTTAGCAAGGAACCTCAAGGCAGTCGGCGCTCTGTGCGGCCAAAGAATCCGACATACAAAATGCTTGAATTACAAAGAGAAGAGGCACAGAAAAGGAAAGAAAGCTTATCTCCATGTATGAACAATGGAAGATTCAAGTCTGCAAAGCAAGAGAGCAGCTAAAGTCAGACATTACAGACAGCCAGCTAGTATCTCTGATTGACACACTGGAGAAAGGGAAAGAGGATGTAACCAGCATCTATCTTGAAATCCGAGATCACACCACACCGTCAACCGGGTTAAGGCGTTGTGTCGATGCATGTGAGGCAGTTACGGCAGATATTATCAAAATTGTCCACGAAAGGTTGTCATTCATTGATGGAGAGTTTGATGCAGAACAGGTAAAACGTCGCCTTCGAGAGTTACTGGACGGCAGCTACGCCGCTCCATTTATGGATCTACTGTCTCAAGAGTGAGCCACAAGTCTGTTGCTCACTCCAGCCATCACTCCTCGGCCCCATGTATAGCGGCCAAACGTGCGGACGCAGCAGCAGATCTGGCAGCAAAGGAAGTGGAATATGAAGTGTTGCTGGAGGAAGAGAAGCAAAAGGAAAGGATACAACAGCAAGAGAAGGATCTTGAAGCACAGAAACGTGAGTTGGAACGACTACAGGCAGAGAAAGAGGTAAGGGCAGCTCGGGCCAGGTTGGAGGTCTACAAACAGGAAGCTAGTGTCCATCCCTCCAACGTCAGCGGTGAAGATCTGCATTATACATTTCCAGCTACAATCCAACGACCCTCCAATGTCTTAGCATCTTCACCTCAGGTAGATGTGTCTTCCCTAGCCCAGGCCTTCCAAGATAGTATAGCCCTTAATAGACTTCCAGTGCCAGAGCCATCTGTGTTCAATGGTGATCCTATCCAATACATCGAATGGAAAGCCTCATTTATGTCACTTATTGACAGAAAAGGCATCTCTTCAGCTGATAAGCTTTATTATCTGAAGAAGTATGTAGGTGGCCCAGCTCGTAAGACCCTGGATGGAACTTTCTTCAGGAATGACGAAGAGGCCTACAAAGACGCTTGGAACAAACTGAACCATCGATATGGCCAGCCATTCATCATACAGAGAGCATTTAGAGACAGGCTTGCAAGTTGGCAAAAGGTTCAACCAAAGGATGCTGTAGGACTCAGAGACTTTTCAGATTTCTTGAATGCCTGCCAAGATGCTATGCCTCATGTTAAGGGTCTCCAAATATTAAATGACTGTGAAGAGAACCAGAAGCTAGTTCAAAAATTGCCTGACTGGGCAGTTTCTCGCTGGAACAGAAAAGTGACACTAACCTTGAATGAGAGCCAAGAGTTCCCCAGCTTCCGAGACTTTGCTGCCTTTATGTCAATGGAAGCAGAGATTGCCTGCAATCCAATAACTTCCTTCCATGCTCTCCGTCCATCAGAATCCAGCACTGAGAAACGAAATCTCAGGGACACCAAGAGGAACAAGGCAAGTGTTCTCAGTACTCAAACAGCAACAGACAGTGACAATGAAAGGTCAGTCAAGGGAAGTGCAAGGCCTCCGTGTATCTTCTGTCAAGACAATCAGCATCGGCTACATGGTTGTTCCAAATTCATGGCCAAGTCTCTGGAGGAGCGACGGAAATATGTGAAAGAAAACAAGCTCTGCTTTGGATGCACAAAGCCCGGTCATAACGCCAAAGACTGTCGCCATCGCCATTCCTGCAACACCTGCAAGGGAAAACATCCCACTTGTCTCCATGATGACAATTATGTAAGGAAAGAGAAACCTACACCTCTGGCAACTCCTTCTCAAGGTAAGGTGGAAGAGGCAGCGCCAGCGACTGCAATGTCCCTCAGTGTAGCTGGAGAAGGACAATCTACCAACACTTCGATGATCGTACCAGTGTGGGTGTCCTCGAAGAACGACTTAGGGACAGAAAAACTAGTCTATGCCCTACTCGACACCCAAAGTGATACCACATTCATTGACCAGGAGGTGAGCAAAACTCTGCAAGTAGACACGCATCCAGTGAAACTGAGATTAACCACTATGATTGGATGTGACACAATTGTGAAGAGTGAAAGAGTCTCAGGGCTTCGTGTGAGAGGTTACAGCTCCTCCATCCACATCGACCTCCCTCCTGCTTATACCAAGGATTGCATACCAGTAAACCGCACCCACATTCCGACCTGTGAAACGGCTAAGCAATGGAATCATCTCTCCACAGTAGTAGATGAGATTCCACCACTGAAGGATTGTGAAGTTGGTCTTCTGATAGGCTACAACTGTTCAAGGGCAATGGCACCAAGACAAGTAATATCGGGAGGAGATGATGAACCCTACGCGGTTCAAACTGACTTAGGATGGAGCATTGTGGGGCACTTACCACCATGCCTTGACTCACCAAGCGTCCCAGGTCTGTGTCACCGGGTTGCTGTTAAAGAGCTCCCCCCGGTAACCCCTGCGGATGCTATACGCATTCTGGAGTCCGACTTCAATGATGCCTGTGCAGATGGAAAGACAGTGTCTCAGGATGACATCCTTTTCCTGAACAAACTGAAAGACGGTATAAAGAAAAATAGTCATGGCCACTATGAAATGCCCTTACCGTTTAAGGAGAGACCCAATCTACCGGACAACAAACAACTCGCTATTGTCCGGCTCAGCCATCTCAAGAGGAAGCTGCCAATAGGAGACCCAGAAGTTAGGGCTCAGACACTAAACATGAGAACTACAGAGCAAGTTCATCTTGCAGAACGCCTGTCTAACCTCTCGTCTTGGTCCCGGGCTACTCAAGCTGTCGCGCGTATTCTTCGACGAATCAGCAAGGACAGATCAAATGGTCTCTCCACGGTAATCGAACGGGAGAACGAACAGAGCGTGTCATAATCAAAGATGTGCAAGGGCAGGTGTATCAAGAAGATCTAAAGCTACTAAGGAAAGGAACTCAGCTGCCACTTCGTAATGAGTTATACCGCCTCAATGCCTTCCTGGACGAAGATGGTGTGCTCAAGGTGGGAGGAAGACTCTGTGACTCAAATCTTCCTAACGCAGTCAAACACCCTGCAATCATTCCCAAGGAACACCGCCTCACGAAAATGATAATCGCTCACTACCATGAAAAGGTCAAACATCAAGGCAAAGGCCTCACCATAAACGAGATCAGGTCGAATGGCTACTGGATTCCAGGGATTGGTCGGGCCGTAGCTTCTCATATTCGCCAGTGTGTGACTTGCAGAAAGCTCAGGAGGCCCACAGAAGAGCAAAGGATGGCTGACCTCCTCCAGAGCGGGTGGATCCATCACCACCATTTACATACTGCGGTATGGACTGTTTTGGTCCATTTCTCACTAAACAAGGACGGAAGGTGCACAAACGATATGGTCTTCTCTTCACCTGCTTCTGCTCTCGGGCCATTCATGTTGAAATGTTGGATGACATGTCAACAGACGCCTTTATAAATGGTCTCCGCTGCTTCATTGCTATACGTGGTGCAGTTCGTCAGATTAAATCTGACCAAGGAAGCAACTTTGTGGGAGCCAAAAACGAACTGAAGGAAGCTCTCAAGGAAGCCGACATGGACAGATTAGTTGCCTTTCTTGCTGAGAAACAGTGCGACTTCAATATGAATGCCCCCTATTCAAGTCACGTTGGTGGCGTATGGGAGCGGCAGATCAGGACTGTGAGGGGTATCCTTAGCTCCACACTGTCGCTCTCTTCTAGTAGGCTAGACGATGCTTCTCTACGAGCCTTCTTCTACGAAGCAATGGCAATAGTAAACAGTCGCCCGCTCACTGTTGACAATCTCAATGATCCCAACAGTCTTGAGCCACTCACCCCTAATCATCTGCTTACGATGAAATCCACTACAGCTCTACCTCCACCAGGCAAGTTCATTAGGAAGACATGTACGCTAAGAAAAGGTGGCGGCATGTCCAATATCTGGCAGAGCAGTTTTGGAGCCGCTGGCGGAAGGAGTACCTAACCAACATTGCCATCAGGCAACGCTGGCACATCCCAAGGAGAAACTTGCAAGTCGGCGACATAGTGATGATGAGAGATGATGATCTGCCTAGGAACGAATGGCGATTGGGTAGAGTCTCAGAGACCACTGTTGATAAAGATGGACTGGTTAGGAGAGTCAAATTATGTCTCGGTGATAGGAAGCTAGGCAAGAAAGGCGAGCGTCTCATCAAGCCATCAGTGTTAGAACGCCCAGTTCAGAAGCTGGTCTTGTTGCTAGAGACTGATTAAGATGTTCTTACCCACACACACTTTGCATCCTACCTGTAAAATGTTTTCTGATACTGTTCATGAGGTGTTATGATTCATACTCTTCTGATACTCTATTTATGGCCATTGGTCATCTCAGGTTTAGAAATCATTCGTGCCATGTTTGCCATACATTGTTTATAAGCACTCATGATTTGGTGGGAGTGTAAATGACCCCCTTTAAAGAAAGTACGTCAGATGTATAATTTGTATTTTTGATCTTTGTATTTGGGTTTTAAAATACGGTTTCTGCCGTGACTTTTATTTCGACAGCCTTCAATGGTTAAAATCTGTATTGCGCAAGGCATGTTGGGAAGCCTGCGGGAGAAGGGAAAAATTGTTAACGGTGAAAGACATAAAACTAATTGATTGAGAAAAGGAAAGGGAAATTTTGTTTTCTAAGCTACTTTAAACTCATCCTAGCACCTAGCTGGACGTCGGACAAGGTATTTGTTCTTATGGTCTACTTTGATAATTGTTTGTAATTCGGTTGAATGTGTACCAAAGAATGTTTGTTTTAAGCTAATTGGTTAACTAGCCTCCGGACATTAGCAGCGTAATGCTATCTGTAACCTAACTAGCTCTCTCGTTTGTATTAGCTAATTTTGAGTTATATTATGCTTCATTAGTGAGTTGTCTACACAGAGATTTTAATATGTATATATTGTTTATAAGCTGTGCTGTGCAAAATGAGACAACGTATTTTTTCTTTTGCTTTGTTTAGCTCTTACGGTGTGTTTATGACGAAACCCACGTTGCGTTTGTGAAGGAAATGCACGGTGCGTTTGTGAAGGAAATGCATAAATAAAAACGGCATAAACCATCAGTTCTTGAGAGTGACCATCATTCTAGCTGGGAATGCTACATGTAGGCTATGATGCAGGAAACCGACACAATGCAAGTCACATCTTAAGTTAGCCAACATAAATACCTAGGTGGCACATGGACTAAATGTACATTAATAAATGTAGTCTATGTGAATGATCACTTGGTAATATGTAGCCTACTTAGAAAGGTTGTCCTTTCAAGTATTTGTTTATGATTTTTAAAATTTGGAGAAATTTGGTCTGATCTGAGAAATTAACCGTGAACTAATCCTTTTAGGGAACTGAGTCAAAGGATAATATAATATAATATAATATAATATAATATGCATTTAGCAGACGCTTTTATCCAAAGCGACATACAGTAGTGAATGCATACATTTTTCAGTGTATGTGGTCCCAGTGGGAATTGAACCCACAACCTAAGCGTTGCCAACGCCGTGCTCTACCAACTGAGCTACACAGAACTAATAAGAGCCTCTTGGGATGCCAGTATGACAATAGTGTCCGCGTTTATTTAGAAGTTTGATGATTTGCGCGCCAAGGGAGGTGTCTGGCGAGGAGGTGTTATGAAACAGATACCTACTTATCATTTTATCGCATCCTGGATGACAGCATGGGGCCAAGCTCACACCCCTGTTAGGTGGTTTCCCTGGAAACATGATGTCTGGCTTCCTACATTCTAAAGTGGCGACATTTATGACTCCAGGAGGGGAGAAGGGGAGAAAGCGGGTAGATTAGGAAAAGCCAGGATAAGAATGTATATGTATATATAACATGATAATACGTATAACTATAGTTATAATAGATCTAAATGCATACATACTGGAATAATATTGTCAACTGCCCGACAATCCCAAATCAGATAATAAACCAAACTGGTATCAAATCCTGATAGTGCCAGTGCCAACTATGGTCAGCAATCCCACAGAACAATAGTTATAATAGATCTATACACCTGCTGGTAGATTGGGTGTCCACAGTCTGCCGGTATAAGGCTACGCACAATGTGTTTTCTTGTAGACTGCGGTGTGAAAAGAACCGGTGACTGACATCACGTTTTCTATACTCTCTGGAATTGATAGTGGAGGTTGTAGCGAGCACAGCTTATAATACGATTAGGCATCCCAAATTGGGATAAAAAGGGGAAAAAGCATTCAAAAAGTGTAATATTTACTTTGGAGAGTGATGAAAAAAGCTTCTTACATTACAGGCATTCTACTGTGGGAGAGAGGTTGGACGTTGTCTCTGTTGAACGGACTACACTGTTAATAGTGAGTATTATGTTGCTGTAAATACTTTATTTCGTTACATGAAAAATAGATTTTGTTTTGCAATCTTTATTTTGATTCTTATGTTCTTCTTTTAGATTTTTTTGGCTGGCTTCAGCAAAAATCTTTTTTTTATTTTTTATGTGCAACCATCTTATCCTCTGTTCTTCCCGGTCCACCTCACATTCCACCTTATAACATTCAGTTTATAGAGATTTCAAGATACTAACATTTCCATTGGACACATTAAACCAGGTAACACCAGATAACAGCTCTGACAACAGCAAGAAATCATAGCACTTACATTCAACAGTGAGGGTCGCCTTGGTCTTTTCATCCATGGTCTCACAGGAGCAGTAGCGTGAAGGTTTCCTCAGCTCTGCCTCCAGCTTCACCCCCTCATCTTCCTGGATTGTATGGTTCTTTTTGATAGTGATAGGCACGCTAGAAAATATAACCACATCACTAATATTATTCCAGAACTGAATTCTTGCTTTGCTAATTATCTGTAGATGTTTTGCTGTAGTTAGCCAAAAGTACAAAATTTCCCATTAATCTTTTTTTCTTCATTAAACCATATTTTTGTCACTTAATATGCTTAGCAAATATAATGTATACACATATTATTTCAAAGTAATGCAGTGGCTTAGTCAATCATACACACTTAGCTGTTGTTACAACACATAGAATTGATGGAGGGCATGAAAGGGCTTTGGTGGACTACTCACAGATCTTAAATTAAAGATTTATATTTATAGAATGTTCTAGCTTGGTGAGGATGGTAACAAAAACACACCTGGGCAGTAGTGTAACTGCTAGTTTCATCCATTGCAAATGGAATATCTCTCGCCTCCACCTATCTATCACCGCTTGAAATATGTTGTCTCATTTTTTCTTACTCAGATATTCATCTTGTTTTCCAGTTATTGATTAATATAAAATGCAACACCTGATACCTTGTGACATGGATGCATCAAAAAGTAAAATAGTAAGAACAAGCTTTTGGATCACATGAAACATATCCTCAGATTTTGGAAGATCAGATCACCCTGTGCCAATAAAAAAAATGTCTTCGTTTTGATTATTTTGATTATTACTGCATTTAAGTTAAAGTACAATATAATATATGGATAAGTGTCTTGCAAATTCTTCCTGCTTGTCCTGTATTTGGACTGTTGCCATGGTAAACTGCTAACAATGTTTCTAAGCTAAATTGAAAAATGTGTCCAAACTAATGGTTTAGCACCTAGTTAGTGAGATAGAAACTAGTTAGCTAATGTTAGGAAACATATGTTTTACTAGTAGGAAACCTTAGCAATTTAACTCATTGGACTTTTACTTCATAAAATTACAAAGGTAATTTCTCAACCTGTGCAAGGTCAGGATCAGTTTAGCTTTGTTCAACAAAGCTCTAATTAAAAAAAAATTCAAAGGATGGAAATCCGTACATTACAGGTCTGCTAGCATTATTCCTAATTTTAGTGAAATACAAAAGTAGCCCTGCTTACAGACCATGTAATATCAGAAATGGAGGGACTCGTATATTTAAAGATACTCTATTAAACTTTTCACCCCAGTGGCAGCGAAGTGAATCACAAGACCCTGCTCTTCTCCCCCACCCCCACTTTACCTTGTGCATTAGCTAATGCTTGTGCTCGTCTGATACAGAAGCAAACTGCAAGACATGTTATATCTGTAATCCAGTCAATAAAATGCTTTCCACCACGGTAAACCTTATTCCTAGACTTGTTGTTTATAGCATAAGTCAGGAATTCCTATTCTGTTACCATAACGTTTTAGTTACATTAGGTCAAAATATCGATTGTTATTCTAGTTAGCAAGGTATGATGAGTGAGTTGCTTGAACGTAGCTAGTGAGACACCCAACGTGGTTGTGCTATAGGGTTTTTACATAGCTAACTATCTGTATTGTAGATTTGTGGATGTAGCTGGCAAGCCGTTTTGCATCACTGTATTTCCAATTCTTACAATCTGCCATTGTTGCACTGAGACACTGTAAAGCTGCGGCTTGACTGGCCAGTGGCCACACCCATAGTATACATCCAAAAACATCCAGAAAATTTCAGGCAGAAGGGTGGGTTCTGTGCATGTGTGTGTGCTAGGGATGTCACGGTACACCGGTTTTCCAGTATACCATGGCATCAGAAATGATGGTTATCATACCTTAGACATTTCCCCCCACCGTGATAACCGAATTGGTGGTATATCATGGTATTTTATATAAAATAATTCCACTGGTTTAATATGTGTTGAACTAAAAGTTGCATAAGCACTCTCCAAGGTGAGTGTTTTACGATGTTTGAGATTCAGCAGCTCACTTCATGCATTCTATTTTGCTGGGTTCAAGGCAATAATTGTCATTGGAAGAGAGTTTGGAGAGTGCATGATGGTTCTCTCTGAGGTGGGTGAACAGATTAACTAACAAGCTTATCTTGGAAAATGGACTTTGAACAAAATGTTACTCTAGAATTTGTTCTCTCGCTGTGACCACTATTTATTAATCTGTCGGTGACCTCGAATACAGTTCAGTGGTCACCAGTCATAGTAGGTAGCTTGCCAGAAATTCACTGAAGCCTTTAGTGTTCCACATGAATGCTCAACTTAGACCGGTCTAGCAATTTTATTAGAGCGATAAGGAATGATATATTATTAATATTGGCAGTGATAACCTACTTTGTATATTGAATATTATTGTTTTAGAATAAAGTGGTTATGGGGCCTTGCGGTGTATGAAGCATTTGTCTTCTTGTTGCACCCCACCATGCATGCTCGCTACAATATAAAATAATATTAATTCCAATGGCTATGTAGCTACATAGCATGTTTTTTTTTTTTCAAAACATGAGATCATTGCAAAATATTTGAGCTATATTATAGGCTACAGTTCCTGTAGACTTCATTCATACTCTTTGATTACTAGCTAACATTCGCAATTCGCTTAATCTAAAAATGTAAACATATAGCATATATCTTCAGGTTTTCTCAGGAGAATAATCTTTTGTTGCATATGTATCAGCAAGGCACGTAACGGCTGTGGCAACCTGGCAGGCAGAGCCATGTGCAGGGTGCCATCTACCGGTCACACCCCGACCTCGCAGGACCAAAACGACTGCCACCTGCAACTAATCTACCAATCAACACCCAATCAACCAATCAACACCCAATCAAGTTAATAAAAGGAGCCAGGTTTCCCTTGTGAGGAAAGCGAGTGGAGGGAGAGAAACAGAGAGAAGAGGAGACAAGTTGTTTGAAGTATTTTGAGCGTGGAAAGGAACCCTGTGATGTCTGTTGACCAGCCAGGATTTCGAGAGGCTTTGGGTAAGGGGTTAGGCAGGCAGTGTGGTATAATGGTTAGGGAGCTGGGCTTGTAATGTTAAGGTTGCAGGTTCAATCCCCAGGTGGGACACTGCCGTTGTACCCTTGAGCAAGGTACTTAACCTGAATTGCTTCAGTTAATATCCAGCTGTATAAATGGAGTGTAAAGAAATGTAAACTGTAAGTCGCTCTGGATAAGAGCGTCTGCTAAATGCCTGTAATGTAAATGTAATGTTCGCTCCCCAGAGCAGAAGAAACATTTTGTTTAAGTTTAGAGATTTTGAGTTCTGTTGGATTGTTTGTTTAAATGTTCGCACCATTTGAGTGGCTTCCCCATTGTTTGTGTTCGTGAGTGGATTTTTTCTTAAACTAAAACTTTTAAAATTAAATTAATTAAAACTATTTTTGTTACATTTGACCATGGATCTGTCTCTTGGGTTGCACTACACCACGTAACACTTACAACCAAACCCCGTAGGGTGTTACACGGCATAGTCAAGCTGCTTATATTACAGAAGATAGTTAACTTGCGATCGTTGAATCGTTAACATAAAACTAGCCAATTAATTTAAACCTCAGTGGACATTGTTACACCAATGAGTCAGATAACCAACTAGCAAGCTAAAACATTATGCTTACGAAATAAAGGTGTTTCTTTGTTTATATCATCTCAAAAAATCGGACTATACTTTTTCAATTTCTATAAATATATTTAGAAATCATTTAGCATTTAGCACTAACATTCATTTATTGAATAATAATCAGTAAACATTGAGGCACTTGAATGCACAGGAGTGGATGTATATTGTAACGGGGGTCAGCTAGCCTAGCTACGGAAATGCTAGCTGACCTCTTTTGTACCTAGAGATTAGCATGCTGGGTGGCTAATAGTAACCTAGGAAACTGTAACATGTCCCAGAGGCCCTTGCGGCCAGCTAAGCATAAGATTACTAGCTAGCTATGTTACACGTCCTGATGTAAAGTACCGCATATGTCTGGAATGAAAGCCCCTTTTACCCTGTTGAGAATGATGTGTGAATGTGTATATGTGCTGACCAACCATCATTGTATGCGAATAGGTTGTGAGTGTGCCCCATGTGAATCTGTGCTTGTGTTTAGTACTTCCCTGTGCTACATGCTTTATTGTAATAGAGAAGTGGTACTAAAATGGAAAAGCAAAGTCTCATGACTCTTGATTCTGTGGTGTCCACTGCTACATTGGTAGCAGAAGTGGAACGAATCGATGCCGAGATCAGGAGGATGGAGGAAGAGAGATTTCCAGATGGGAAGACTACGGCGCGGAGGAAGAAAACCCCATGCCACAGGTCGCTGAGGGAGTTTCTCCCACGCTCGCCTACACTGTTACATGCTGACGTCAGCTAGCAATCTCGTGGCAGACGTTCGCGTGAGTGCTAGTGCAAGCGAGGTGGCTGTGGGTAGAGAGGCTACTGCTTGCCCAACAGTCAGTATTTTTCCATTGGGCCCGATTTGACCCGATAGCATGGGCGGCCAAACGACTGCTTCCCCTGAGCAGCTTGGTGGAGCTCCCCAAGACCACCTCAGGTGGTTGGAGCGCATAAGCCGATATGATGGGAAAGGCGACTTGGAAGCATACAAGACCCAGTTCCGCTTCATAGCGTAAGCAGCGGAGTGGAGTGAAACGGGGAGGGGCGTAAGGTTAGTGGTGGCCCTGGAGGGAGGGCTACGTTCGGCATGCCTCCGAGAGCAGATCCGCATCACCAGCCCCGCTACCCTGAACGAGGCCCTGACGAAAGCAGAGGACCTTGAGGCAATCCTGGAAGACGAAATGCCCGCCCATCGCCTCGTCTGCGCAGCCAGCGGAGAAGACGAGAGTGATGGTGACACCACGCCGGCCTCTGCCTGTACATCACCAAGCCCCGCAGCATCGAGAGTGGCCACCTGGGAAGCAGCGGTCGTAGCATGTTCGTGCTATGCTACATCAAGGGGGAGCAAGTCGATGCGCTAATCGACATAAGCTCCACCATCAGCCTGATCTGGAAAGATGTCCTGCCCCGAGTAACGGACTGGGCACACTCCAGCACCAGGCTCGAGACAGTCACAGGACAAACAGCGGACATGATGGGCTGCAAAAAGTTGTTTTTACAGCTAGGCGGGACAACTTCTTGTCCTGGGCCTCGGTGCTCTCGCGGCTGCGGGAGCCATCATCAACACGGCCACTCATTGCGTTTTGGTCAACAGGCGATTATTACGCCAGCCAAACAAAGAAAACAGCCAATAAAATACTACAGCTAGTCAGCATGCGTGGTGTACCTAGGCGACATATTAGTGCACGCGTCTACCTACGCAGTTGCGCAGTTGCGCTAACCGAGCACATTACCCCTATTTTATTTACTCTGCATTGGCTTCCTATTGAGGCTAGAATTGATTATAACATTTTATTTTTAACTTTTAAGGCCCTACATGGACTGGCACCGGGGTATTTGTCTGATGCGCTTCGGCCATATATTCCGGCGCGTGCCCTCCGGTCGCAGGATGCGGGGTTATTAGTTGTCCCGCCCATGGCCAAAAAAATGGTTGGAGGTAGGGCATTCTATTTTAGAGCTCCTTTTCTATGGAATAGCCTCCCCATCTCTATTAGGGAGGCTGATTCCACTAATGTTTTTAAATCCAGACTCAAAACATACTTATTCACTAAATTTTATGGCTGAGTTTGGCGTACATATGCGCACACACACACATACATACACATACACAGTTTTTTAAATTATATTAATTTGAATACATTTTTGTTTTGCTTGTTTTTCAGTTTTTCTTTTCTTTTTCTTTTCTGTTAAGCACTTTGAGACCGCTCTGCGATGAAAAGTGCTATATAAATGAGGGTTATTATTAGTATTATAACCAACTTGCGCACTGTGTTTCAACTCATTCAGGCAAGGTGTGCAGCTTCCTGGGCCTAGCCTCGTACTATTGAAGGTTCATTGTGGGGTTTGCTAAAATCGCCCGTCCCCTGCACCAGAGAAAATACAAATCGCCTGTGGCTCTGACTGATTTCCACACACTCCTGGTTACCTTTTCCTCTAACCTCTCCTCTGCATTTTTCCTGATTCAATCTTCTGTTTCTAACCCTCAAAAACTCTACTCTACGTTTGCTTCTCTCCTCACCCCTTCTCCTCCCCCAACCCCCTCCTCTCGAACTGCGGATGACTTTGCATCTTTCTTTCGCGAGAAGGTCGATGACATTCACAAATCCTTCCCCCATCCTCTCCCTCACCTAATTCTCCCTCACCCATCTTGCTACCTAAACCTCTCACCCCTCTGTCCTCCTTCTCGCCCCTCCCTGACTCAGACATCCTTCAACTTGTTCACTCCCACCGTCCCACCACCTGCCCTCTCGATCCCATTCCTTCCCCCCTCTTCCAGTCCATTGCTATGGACATCCTCCCCTTTGTCTCCAATGTCATTAACTCCTCTCTTTCCTCTGTCTCTGTCCCCTCTTCCCTCAAACGCGCTCATGTTGTCCCCCATCTCAAAAAAACCCTCTGAATCCTGCTGTCATTTCAAACTACTGACCTGTCCCTCTCCTCCCATTCCTCTCCAAAACACTCAAGTGGGCTGTTTATAACCAACTGTCTGCTCATGTCCTACAGAATGGCCGGCTTGATCCTAACCAGTCTGGGTTCAAGGCAGGCCACTCCACAGAGACTGCTCTCCTTGCAGTCACTGAGGCTCTTCACATGGCTAAGTCCCAATCCCTCAGCTCCGTCCTCCTCCTCCTTGACTTGTCAGCTGCATTCAACACCGGGGACCACCAGATCCTGCTCACATCTCTCATCGAGACGGGAATCTCTGGATCTGCATTGACATGATTTGAGTCCTACCTGGCTGACCGGTCCTACCAGGTGGCCTGGAGAGGATCCCTCTCCTCTCCCCACACCCTCTCTACCGGAGTCCAGCAGGGCTCGGTGCTAGGCCCCGTCCTATTCTCCCTGTACACCAAGTCACTTGGTTCTGTTATCTCTGCTCATGGTTTTTCCTATCACTGTTATGCCGATGACACTCAACTCTTTCTCTCCTTCTCTCCATCTGAGACCTAGGTCCCGGCACGGATCTCTGCATGCCTGGCTGACATCTCCACCTGGATGTCCACCCACCACCTGAAGCTGAACCTGGGGAAAACAGAGCTGCTGTTCCTCCCAGCGAAGGGCTCCCCGATGATTGATGCATCAATCACCATTGAAGGCTCCATAGTGTCTCTGTCCCAGTCTGCCAGGAGTCTAGGTGTGACCCTGGACAACCAGCTGTGCTTCTCGGGCCACATCGCAGCGATCACTCGGACCTGCCGTTTCTCCCTCAACAACATCCGGAGGATCCGACCGTAACGTCAAGAGGCCACTCAACTTCTGGTCCAGGCCCTGGTGATCTCACGTCTGGACTACTGCAATTCCCTGCTGGCAGGCCTACTGGCCTGTGCCATCAAGCCACTGCTACTGGTCCAGAATGCTGCCGCTCGGCTGGTGTTCAATCAACCTAAGTTCACCCATGTCACCCCTCTACTCTCCTCTCTGCTCTGGCTCCCCATTGCAGCACGCATCAGATTCAAATCACTGGTGCTTGCTTTTCAAGTGGCTAGAGGTACTGCACCCCCATACCTCCAGTCACTCATCACTCCCTACACCCCAGCCAGACCCCTCCGCTCTGCCTCCTCCGGCAAACTGACTGCCCCATCCCTCCGGGCGCCTGGCAGCCACTCCTCGTGGTCTCGTCTCTTCTCTGTCCTGACCCCTCGCGGGTGGAATGACCTTCCGCAATCAGTCAGGACCGCGGAATCACTTGCGATCTTCCGCAAGAGACTCAAAACCCACCTTTTCAGACTCCACTACCACTGAACTCTGTACATCTAGCTAATTGTCATCACCACCGCCTACTTGCTCTACACTGTATACCCCTGCTTACTCCACTTAATAATAATTTTAAAAAAAAAACTTTTCTTTCCCAGTGTTACAGGTATGGTATGCAGCTACCTGCAACGATGTCTATCGCTATACTGCACTGATCTCTTGCGCGCACTATGATTGTTCCTACCATGTATTTATGCACATCTTGTAACTCTGGATAAGAGCGTCTGCTAAATGCTTAAAATGTAAATGTAATGTAAATGTACTACGCCTGGTCCATGGCACCGCCGGATCCGGGCACTACGATGTAAACAAAACGCTGCACCGCCTCCGAGAGCAGTTCTACTGGGGACGTTGCTGTTGCAATGTAGTCTCACACTGTCGGTACAATGCCTGCACCGTGAAGAAAGGTCCAATGGGCCACTCACATGCTCCCCTGCAACAAGCTGCATGCGGTGCCCCAATAAAGATGGTGGCAATTGACGTGCTCGGTCCATTTCCGGTTTCCGGGTCTGGAAACCGCTATGTCCTGACAACAATGGACTATTTCACAAAATGGCCGGAAGTGTACGCAATCCCATCGCAAGAGGCGTCCGTATACTTGAGGGGATGTTCTGTAGGTTCAGCATGCCAGCTGAGCTACACAGCGACCAAGGGAGAAACTTTGAAACCCAGGTATTCAGCAAGGTGTGTCGCAGGCTACTCGCACCACCCCGTACCACCCGCAAAGCAATGGACTGGTGGAGCGTTTTAATCGGACCCTCACCACGCAGCTAGCACTGCTCACTTCAAGACACCAGAAAGACTAGCCTCCATGCTCTTTCTGTGTAACACAGAGAAGATCAGACAGTAAGTGTTGCTGTGCCTTTTCTTTGGTGCCACTGCTGTAACAGTCGAAGACACTCTTTTGAGTTCATGCTATTAATATCTTGTTTTGTATGTGTGTGTCTTTCAGGTGGGTGAAGAGCAGGGTGGAAGCCAAAGTTATGGTGACCACGGTCAACATATACATGAAAAATTGCTGCCAGTTTATCAGGTTTATCAGTTTATCCGAACAGCTGGCTCAGCAGCAAGGCCCTAACAGGCATCATCAAGGAGCTGCAGTCCTCCCTCAAGTCCCTGGTGAGGGGTGTGGTCCTGCACCAGATCAAAGTTAAGGCTGCCAAAGACAAGACCCTGGTGAGCAAGGAGGCTCTGCGCCAGTGCACAGTGCTTGCCAAGGCAGCTGTAATTAGGAAGTAAGTCATTGGCGTCACGCTGTTACACTAATAGTACACTGTTGGGTATTATGACACTGTTGCACACTCGCAGAAAGAATTGTCGGAGAGGTCTAAGTTTTCTCTTTTGTCTTGCCACCGCAGAATGCTTGGAGTACAACCAAACGATGACTGCGCAGTGGAAGTTTTACAGGTATGTCTGCGCATACTTTGCATCAATCTACGGGCACAGGACAGGCATATTCCAGAATATAACTGTGGATGAGGTGCAGCGGGCCCAGCACAACGATAGCCAGGACACCTACCTCATTAATGTAAGCACTGCACTTTTCAAATGTTCTTTTCTTTTTCTTTTCTTTTTTTTCTTTTCACACAGTGTGTCAAAATGTCAATGAGCTAACCATGCACTTTTTATGTTCACTGTCTTCCTGTAGATTTCCCAGCCAGCACAAGACCAATGCAGCCTTCGGCATGGCCCAGCTGCTCCTCCGAGACGAGGAGTACGGCTGGTTCAAGCTGTTCCTTGTGCTGAAGGCGTTCCTCATTGGGGGGCTGAGGGAAAAGTTAAACCAGTATTTGCAGTAAGCATGGAAGGAGATGAGCCTCCCGTGGAGCCCCAACTGAAGTGTTTTCATGCAAATAGTCATAGGATAAACCGCCTCTCTGAAGTACTAATTGTAATCATATGCTCTGTTTCTTTGCTTGCTTGCAGGCCAAAAACACAGATACCCCCTCAGACCGAGCGAAGCTGGCCTTCTTCATGTGCCACCAGGAGTCTGGCACCTTCTATAGCTTGGTAAGAAAGCTTTTGTATTCCTGTGCTGTCCAAAATGAAATGTCCTGTGTTGATGCTAAAAAGTGTACTTGCGTACAGATATACATTTTGGTCTATGTTTGCTGTGCCCACAGAGTGAAACTGAAGAGGAGGAGGAGGAGACCGCTCTGTTAAAGCCCACCGCGAGTTAAATAACACTAAATATTATACACTTCTTCTCCACTCATTACAGTCGGAGACACAAGCGCCTAATACATCCGATACTGATGAAGTTATATGGCTTAGGTTATATCAATCATAAACTAAAATTGTATCTACTGGGATCATCCACACCCAGAATCTACTTCCAAAGATTCATAAGGACCCTCATACGTGAACTGTCCCCCTTCAGATTCCTACGGGTAAGCCCATTGTCTCCAATTGCGGAAGCGAATCATACAGAGTGGGGCCAATCAGACGCCTCCCTGATGGTATTGCATGATGGGTAAGTATCTGCCTGTATTTCTCAGCATTGAGGACACCATTAATCCTGACCAAATCCCCAACTCCATTTGCAGAAATGCAGCCCCAAACTTGCAAGGAACCTCCACCATGCTTCACTGTTGCCTGCAGACACTCATTATTGTACCGCTCTCCAGCCCTACGGCAAACAAACTGCCTTCTGCTACAGCCAAATATTTCACATTTTGACTCATCAGTCCAGAGCACCTGCTGCCATTTTTCTGCACCCCAGTTCCTATGTTTTCGTGCATAGTTGAGTCGCTTAGCCTTGTTTCCACGTCGGAGGTATGGCTTTTTGGCCGCAATTCTTCCATGAAGACCACTTCTGGCCAGACTTCTCTGGACAGTAGATGGGTGTACCTGGGTCCCACTGGTTTCTGCCAGTTCTGAGCTGATGGCACTGCTGGACATCTTCCGATTTCGAAGGGAAGTAAGCATGTGTCTTTCATCTGCTGCATTAAGTTTCCTTGGCCGACCACTGCGTCTACGGTCCTCAACGTTGCCCGTTTGTTTGTGCTTCTTCAAAAGAGCTTGAACAGCACATCTTGAAACCCAAGTCTGCTTTGAAATATTTGCCTGGGAGAGACCTTGCTGATGCAGTATAACAGTGATCCTCACTATTTCTTTCAGGAGAGCCACACTGGCAGGACAAAGTCAATAGGAGAGCCAATTTTACGGCAAAACCCCAAAAGCCACCACAACCAAGTATATATTCCTACCAATTGTCACCTCACAGCATACAATATATAATGCAGCCAAAACAATCCTGGGGCCTCATGCTTAAACGTTGCATAGAAAAAGTTCTAATTTCTATCGTACGAACAAAATGTAGAATGTCTCTACACACAGAAAAATCTGGATTTATCAAACATGCGCACACTCCGTGTTGATAAATACCAATTGTTCTACCCTCTTTGCTCGTGCACGATTCTAAGTATTTGCATACAGAACCGCCCCCAATTAACCATATATGTAAGAAAACAACCTTTTAAAGGCCGTTATCTCACTGGAATAATGGCGAAGAGAGCTAAAAAAAAGAAACTTCACTGAAAGTGAGATCGATGTTCTCGTCACGGAGGTAGAATCTAAACAAGATATATTGTTTGGTTCACTCAGTGTAGGGATAACAAATAAAAGAAAAACTGCTGCATGGGAGCAAGTGACGGATTCTGTTAATTCGGTATCTTCTGAACAGAGATCTGTATCAGAAGAGAAGAAAACATGGTTTGATGTCAAACTGTCAGCCAAAAAGCGAGTAATTGAGTACAAGAGGGACATTGGTGCGACTCGGGGAGGACAAAGTCGACCCTTTGGACGCACGGATTGCCAGCATTATTGGCGATACAGCGCTGTATGGCATTGTAGCGCATGAAGACAGCGACCGCAACATCTCCACCGCAGGACAAGCTGGGCCATCTAGCAAACAAATTGACAGTAGGCTACAAATGTAGTGTGGGTCGAGCATGGAAGAGCCACCCGCAGATGTCACGAATATCTAAAAGCTAACTACGAGTAGTCACCACTAATTCTGCGAACAGATAAGGGAGCAGGGGAAAAAATGGATGGACAAAGAAAAAGAAACTCTGGGCATAAAGTCCATGGAAAATAATAATAAAACAGAAAACAACCCAAAGGTCAAGAACTCTTCAACGAAGAGGTAAAAAACTCAAATGATTTTAGAGACTTTAGCTCTGGGAGTTTTAAACCCAAAAATAAAGAATGAATCTCGAAAAGGAAACGCCACCGGAGTGACGAGCAATAAACCTATAGCTAGGAAGGAAATAATCCTCCTAAAAAGAGTGGTAATGCAGACCCTTTTAAATGAGATGCTAAATAGTACCTTCTCTCTTTAACTGAGAGACCACAGGGTGGAAAACTAATACCTAGTTCTTAGTACCAGCTAGAGCGTAACAATGGTTTACACAGAAGCGTTTGTAAGAGGAAAACGAAGACCTTAAATAGTAGGCAGAATAAACACTGATAATCCACAGCTGGCCGAGATCGGAAAACACACCGACAAAAGACCATATAAGGAAAGTGGAAATGACAATGATTCCTCACACAAAACAAAAGAAAACAGACCATCACATGGTCAAGCGCCCTCCAGCGGCAGAACAAGGTAAAACCGTGACAACAAATAATTTCGTTGTGAACAATTTTATTTAGATAAAAAATGTAATTTATAATTACATGTATTGGCTGCGAGCCACAAATTAAAGCTTGGCGAGCCGCATGAGGCTCGCGAGTCGCGCAATGAGTAACCCCGCAGTATAACTACCTTGTGTCTTGTTGCTGTGCTCAGTCTTGCCATGGTGTATGACCTGTGACATAAAACTGTCTTCCACAACCTCACCTTAGTAGCAGAGTGTCACATGCCACGTGACACACCCTGGACGGGGACAGAGCAGTCCAGACACGGAGTGGAGTTTTTCGGTCTACGGAGCGGATTTTTATTTATTTTCTTGACGGCGCGTTCTCTGTTCCCACACTGGGCAGAGAACGAGCACCGGGAGCGTACAATAATAAACACTAATAAACACAAACAAACACATTACCCTAGTTGCCACGAAGCTTTCGAATAACTAAATGAAAATGCTAAAACCAAATTAAACAATATCGAACCGGCTCTTTTCAGTTCATTCGATATTCACTTTCACTTTTCTTTCGCTTTTCTTTCGTTTTTCTTTTCTCGCTCCTCGGTCTCAAATGCCTCTCCCTCCTGGTTCCAGCCACCTACTGAAGGGAGCAGAGCAGTCTTAAAGCACACAGATTATAATTATTATAGACAGGACCGGTGTGTGCGCTTACTGCTCTGCCAGTAGGCGTGGCCGCTAATCGTCCTGATTAGCTGCCGAGACCGGCGCCTTCCACACAGAGTTTGGCTGTTCCTCACCCAGTTTTAAGCCTCCTACACAGCTGTTTTTGTTTCAGTTAATGACTGTCTTTCAACCTACATATGAAATTGATGATCATTAGCACCTGTTTGGTATAATTGGTTAATCATACATCTGACTATAATCCTACAAAATCCCTCACTTTGTGCAAGTGTACCTATAAGAATTGATGCTTGTTTGAAGGCAAAGGGTAGTCACACCAAATATTGATTTGATTTAGATTTTTCTTCTGTTCGCTCACTTTGCATTTTGTAAATTGATAAAAATAAACAATTAAAATTTATATTTTTGAAAGCATTCTTACTTTACAGCATTTCTTCACACCTGCCTAAAACTTTTGCACAGTACTGTATATATGGCAGAAGAGTGCCCATTTTCCATTGCTGTACTTCAGGCATCTGGATGACATTTTTGGGCTCTGGCACCACTCTATGACCCTTTTCATCCAATTTATAAAAACCCTTAACAGCCATCATTCCACCATTATGGTCAAATATGATCTACCACCCCATAAAAATACATTTTATGGGGTTTATTTCACCTCAGTTCCAGGGAATCGGAAAACCGGCTATTAGGGTTTATTTTACTACATTTTTGTTTCTGATTTTCTCCCATTTTTCTGCCAATTTAGTAACCAATTACACCCTCTCTTTTTCATGTCAATCCCCCCCTCGTATTGTGAGTCACTGCCGTAACCCTGAGACCGGCAGTGACAAAGGCGAAGTATTGTCTCCTGCGAGCCAGCACTCGCCAAGCTGTCGACTGTAACTCAGGTACTCCAGAGCCACTCCTATACGCAACGAACTCATGCCGGCTTCCCTCCCCCCTCCCTAGGTCGGACAGCCAATTGCTGCCCCGTAGTGGCACTCCTGGCCAGAGCCGACACTGGCGTGGCTGGTGGAATTGAACCCCTGTCGCAGTGGCCAGCGTCAAACTTGTAACTGCTAGACCACCCGGGAGGCCATAGGGTTTATTTTAAACCTACAGATACCCATGCTCTACTACATAAATCCAGTTACCATCCAAAACATACTTTCAAAGGAATTGTCACAACTCATTAGATTCCATAGAATTTGCCCAGACATCGTAGATATGAATAATGCCACACACACCCTTTTTACAGCATTACAAACTAGAGGTTATTCCAAAACCTTTTTACATTCCATCAGAGCTGAGGTGAATAGGAGCTTTTCTCCAGGGGTCGTGGAGGTGGTGCCGGAGCCCCGGAAGGATGTTATTCCTTTCTTCACCACCTATTCACACACCACCATGAAACTTAACTTTGCGTTTAGGACCAGTTTTCGTAGGATCCAGGAGCTTTGTCACCCACTGCAGGATTATCTTAGCATACAGGAAGAACAAAAACATTTGGGACCTTCTGGTATATGCCTGCATAACATCTAAACCTGAAATCAACATTAATTTCATACAATTACCATACATCAGAAATAAACATTCTAATTTGGGTGTTACCATCTGGCAAACATTTAATCTATTCACAACCAACATAGTTTATGCAATTAGGTGCAAGACCTGTTGCAGGTTCTATGTGGGGGAAACCAAGCACAACATAGAAACTAGACTCAAACAACACTTACATAAGATGCAGGATGGTACCCCCACTAACCCCTTATATATTCATTTCCAGACATACTATAAAACAATTAAAGATTGCGGGGCTGGAGTCCAATCCTTATTGGACAACTAACCAGCAGAGGAGGGCAGAGGCCCTTTGGATGTACAAATTGAACACCTTCTTTCCTGTGGGCCTCAATGTCAGGGGAATGAGGGGTCTTGGTGATGCCTCTGAGCTCTGTGGGGCGCCATTGTGTGTTATAAAGATATGCCATTTGTTGTATCTATTTAATTTTCTCAAATGTATAATTATTTAAATATATATTTATTTATAGTAATACAAAATATTTATATGGATGGACACATTCATATTTTTATATCTTTTGAATATTCCTTCAATTATAATGGGTCACTTTATGACATTTTATGAAATATTGTGGGTGTTTTGCCTGTGGCTCACTTGTGGATTTGTATTGGGTGTGAATAAATATATAATATATAGATTATGCATGTATATAATAAGGTAAAAAATTACTTAAATATAACTAGTGTGTCTTTTGTATACTTCTTTTTTAAACAGACAAGTTTTATGCATGCTACCTTGCTGTAGATTGATGGGTGTTGCACATGTTTTTTTATGATAGAGGAGCATACAAGAAATATTATATGATATAAATGTTATGATCACTTGTTATACAGTGGGGAAAATAAGTATTTCACCCCCTGCTGATTTTGTGAGTTTGCCCCCTTACAAATAAAGGAACGGTCTATAATTTTCATGGTAGGTTCATCTTAACAGTGAGAGACAGAATATTTAAAAAAATCCCAGAAAATTACATTATATGAATTTTAAACATGTATTTGTGTTTTATTGAGGAAAATAAGTATTTCACCCCCTAGCAAAACATGACTCAGTACTTGGTGGAGAAACCCTTGTTGGCAAGCACAGCGGTCAGACGTTTCTTGTAGTTGGTCACCAAGTTTGCGCAGATCCCAGGATGGATTTTGGCCCACTCCTCTTTGCAGATCCTCTCCAAATCCTTAGAAGTCAATTTTCAGTGTCCTGGCTGAGGGAAGGAGGTTCTCACCCAAGATTTCCCGGTACATGTCCCCATTCATCCTCCCCTCGATCCGGTGAAGTCGTCCTGTGCCCTTAGCAGAGAAACAGCCCCAAAGCATAATGTTTCCACCGCCATGCTTGACGGTGGGGATGGTGTTCTTGGGGTCCAAGGCAGCTTTTTTCTTCCTCCAAACACGGCGAGTCGAGTTGATGCCAAAGAGCTCGATTTTAGTCTCATCTGACCACAGCACTTTCTCCCAAGCCTCCTCTGAATCATCCAGGTGCTCATTGGCAAACTTCAGACGGGCCTGTACATGTGCCTTCTTGAGCAGGGGGACCTTGCGGGCATTACAGGATTTCAATCCATTACGGCGTAGTGTGTTACCAATGGTCATCTTGGTGACTGTGGTCCCAGCTGCCTTGAGATCATCAACAAGCTCCAGCCGTGTAGTTATGGGTTGTTCCCTCACCTTTCTCATGATCAGGTTCACTCCACGAGGTGAGATCTTGCGTGGAGCCCCAGACCGAGGGAGATTGATGGTCAATTGGTGTTTCTTCCATTTTCTAATTATCGCACCAACAGTTGACTCCTTCTCACCAAGCTGCTTGCCAATGGTCTTGTAGCCCATTCCAGTCTTGTGCAGGTCTACAATTTTGTCCCTGATGTCCTTAGACAATTCTTTTGTCTTGCCCATTGTGGAGAGGTTGGAATCTGATTCATTGATTGATTTTGTGGACAGGTGTCTTTTATACAGGTAACGAGTACTTAATTAGGAGTACTAATTAAGTAAGAGGACTAATCTGTGTGCCTCCTGGTCACATAACCGGTCTGTGGGAGCCAGAATTCTTGCTGTTTTGCTAGGGGGCTGAAATACCTATTTTCCTCAATAAAACACAAATAAATGTTTAAAATTCATATAATGTGATTTTCTGGGATTTTTAAAAAATATTCTGTCTCTCACTGTTAAGATGAACCTACCATGAAATTTATAGACCGACCGTTCCGTTCCTTTCTTTGTAAGGGGGCAAGCTCACAAAATCAGCAGGGGGTGAAATACTTATTTTCCCCACTGTATATAGTTTATTATTTATTCGTTTATTTTTCGTTTTCTGTGTAGTTTTCCTTCTTTCTTTCGTCTCCCTTTCTCTATTTTATTTATTCTTCCCTACACATTAAGCACTCATATTTACCAGCACTTGTGATTAAGTCCTTTGATGAATTATTAATTATTAATAAATTTTTATATAGATATAGTTATGGATTTCTTATGGGAATCTTTTTTGTTGATACGTGTGGGGGATGGATGTGGGTAGACAGAGGTGTGTATGTATATGCTTGTAAGTTAGTGTCGGATACGGTGATGGCTCATTGGTTCCCTGTAGGGATTTCTGCCATGGACTTCCCCATGATAGGGGTGGTCACCTGGACCTCATATGGGTCACATTTTATGATTTTGGGGTTAAAATGCAACCACTACTGGCCCTAACCCTAACTCTAACCCTACCAAATGCATACAGTATCATAGTCAGAATTGTTTTTATGAGCCAATATCATTCTTTGAGTGTTTTAAAATTCCTTGAGAGCGGTTTTAAATCTAACTAAAGGACTATTAATAATTTAGCCAAACTTACAATACTAATAAACACCAATGTGAGGTGGCTATATAATTTAAAAAATGCTTCCTAACAACCAGGAAAGCCTATTATTGACTTATGTATGCTGACAAGTGCTATGCAAACCCTACAGGGTTTGAGGCATTCACAGTAGCAAATATTAACTAGCCATCTTATCTAGATATTAGCCAATATTTTGCTAGCATAGTGTATGAATGAGCACATATGTATTTGACATTGAGAACCCCTGCGACAAGTAAAATTGAAATTAATTCAGAATAGGTATAGCTAGCTAGCAGACTGCTTTCCAATCATTGCAGCTTTCACTGTTCAAATTAAAACTGGTTCTAAATTCTAAAAAGACCAAATATATGACCTTCACTCGCTCTCGTTCCAAAACAGCCGATTCCACCATCTTGACATTAGAAGGTATATGTATAGAAAGAGTCACCTCTTACAAATATCTAGGCATATGGCTTGATGAAAAGTTGGCTTTTAATGTGCATGTTGACAATCTGTTGAAAAAGCTTAGACCTAAACTAGGCTTTTTTTTTTCGTCTAAAAAAATGTTTTCCGTTTGAAGCCAGAAAGAAAATTGTGCAATGCTCATTTCTAACTGTTTTAGATTATGGTGATGTGATTTACATGCATGCAACGTCATCTTTACTCAAAAAACTTGATTCTGCATATCACGCTGCATTACGTTTTGTAACCAGTGCAGGCTCACGCACTCACCATTGTATTTTATATGAATCTTTAGGCTGGTCCTCTCTATACCAGAGGAGAAAAATTCACATGTTATTATTTATTTTTAAGACATTGTTAGGAAAACTACCTACTTATATCTCCAGCCTTTTATCCTATCATACCAGCAACTATAGCACCAGATCTTCTAACCGGCTTCCTCTAAACGTCCCCAGGGTGTACTCAGAGCTTGGTAAAACCGCCTTCTCCTTCCATGCACCTTGGGCATGGAATGAGCTGCAAAATACCCTTAACTTAGAAGCACTCACTTCCTTGTATTCCTTTAAAGGTCTTCTACAAACTGCTCTGAAGGAAAAATGTTGCTGTTTTATGTAACCTTGACTTGAGATGGACCGTGTTACGGATAACGACTCGCTGAGCAATTTTACCATCGCTGGTATTGTCTGTATTGCCTTTTCCCTTGTGCAACTTTTATGTATTGTATGTGTTCATGTGAAATTGTTTATGTGAAACTTTTTATTTTTTTCTATTTTTATGTGTTAACTGCTGCTGCCGTCTTGACCAGGACTCCCTGGAAGAAGAGATCTTGTATCTCAATGGGACCTTCCTGTATAAATAAAGGATAAATAAATAAATAAATAAAATAGTGAGTGATAATTTATTGTGTCAGCTTTGGGTGATGCATCACAGATTCAAAATGTTGAGATAGCCCCCTGCATCTTCTGGACCAGTTAGTTGTGAGCGCGAGTTTCTCCTGAGGCACGATGATTGACATTACATATGCCACCATGGCCAACAGAAAGCACATGGTGACACAGTGAACAGTTCACTCCATAAATGCCATCCAATGTTACGCCAGGGTTACTGGCTTTCCCAATCCCTACAATATTTTTGTGATCCACAGAGATGATGAAGACATTTTTTATGTTTGTGCCAGCTTGCAGTTTGTAACTAGGACAACTGTGACATGTACCTGAAAAGCGAATTACATCACCCAGTTATTGATAGCCTACACTACTTGATGAAGGAAAGTTTGCGTCCCATTGAAAATGAATGGCTTCAAAATGGAGATCCATCCTGCAAGTTTCTCACCTGCAGTTTCCACTTTCCCAGCATATTGTAGCAATAATGTATTTATCATTGCTGTTAATAATAAATGATGTATTATATTGAAAGAAAATTACAATACGTCAGATGGTACACTCAGGGAAAACTGAAGTGCTGCTTGTAGGTTACCAGCTTAAGATCAGGGAATATCATGGTTTCAGTATTAATGTTGATGGTGGTCCACTCTTCTGTCTCTGTAAGGAATCTCAGCATTGTATTTGAGTCATTGCTTACATTTAACATGTAAGACTTTGTTTGCAAGACTTCCTTTTTCCATTTTAGGAATATTGCCCGAATCACTGGGTTCATGTAGAATTTGGCGTAATCAATTGTCAGGTCATTTGTAATATGTCCAAAATTCAGCAGGTTGAATTTACCAATTTTTAACCAGTTTTTCCCCTATTACATACAGGTAACTGCCAAAATAAACAGAAACACTTGAGTAAATTAAGGGCTCTGGCGGCTCAGTTATGGTGTGGGGTGCCATGGTTTAAGTCCACTCAACCTCTTAGAGGGAAAGGTAAATGTCAATAAATACAAAGCTATTCTGAGTGATCACCATCATGTGATGAAGCATTTATATCCTGATGGGAGTGGTCTCTTTCGTTTTCCACCACCATCAACAAAACACCAAATTATGGAATTTCTTGTGGAAGAATCCCTCCAATAGAGTTCCAGGCACTTGTAGAAACTACGCCAAGGCGCACAGAAGCTGTTCTGGCAGCTCATGATTAATTTATTTTACAGATTTCCTCATTACCCCATCTAAAGCATAATATTCTTCTGCCTCTACAAGCTGAAGAGGCATTTCAACAAACAAGATGGATATATTTTCAACATATGACTACTCCCAAGGGGACTAGATCCTTTAACTTCAAGGTCATCAAATTAGGCATAGGATATGGATTCAGTTTCAGTGCCATTTAAATCCAACATGTCTTTGCCTTTTGCTATGGGTGACAATGATAATCTTTGTCACCTCATTCCTCTGTGATCCGTGGCCCAAAATAGCACCAGCTGTCCAACTCTGTCTAGCTGCATGGAAATCTGTGTGTGTGATCTATTAGTTAATTTCATCAACAAGAGCAGAGACAAGTTTTCAGCTAATTTTATCCAGCTTTTTAAAATGTACTACTTACAACTAAATGGAACTGGGTTTTAGTTTTAGTTTGAAATATCATTGTAATGTCTAAATATTCAAGATATTAGAATTCATAATAAATCAATATATACAGACAATTACATTTTTAAAAAGTCCTTAAGAAACAGTTCAGATGTTTCGATACTTTCTCAATAACCAAATTTAAAGTTTTTAAATTGCAATTTAGTCACGTTGCATATTAAGGCTTTGAGAATTTTGACATGGAAAAGCAACATTCATCTTCTTCTATTAATTTCTTTAAGAATACACAAGTATAGTTACATTACATTAGTGACTTATTTATATTCGTTTGTATCTAGGCTGTAGGACAATACAGTATTCTTACCTTCCTTAGGTTATCCTTTCAAGGATAAAACATTTATCATCAAAATATTTATCATCACTCAGAAAGAAGTTCGATGTTCATGAAAACATATCCAATGTTTGTCTTTTTTCACACAAATCCCCAAAAGATTCATATATCCAGAACAGTGCTGTAACTGCCAGTCCCTGGCAATGGGTGTGCTGTGTGTGTGCCTGTGTGTTTTTTTTTGCCTGCCTTGGTAAAGCTTTATGCTGAATTGCTGACGTTTTTCTTTCTGTGATACCTCTATTCTAAAATAGCACCAGGTCTTTACATGCATAAATAGTGACAGCTGAAATGACTGGGACAGCTCACACACACTACTGTAATGTACTAGTAGACCGAGTGGCTCAGTCAGTAAAAGCACTTGCCACAGGAAAACAGGCTGGGCCCTACAGTATAGACATAGATCTAAGCCTAGACTATGGCACTAGCTGATTATGGTTGGGTTTGCAGCAGCAACACAATTTGTCTTGCTCCAGTAGGGGTAGAGGTGGGTTGAGAGAGCTCCCAGGGTTAGCGCTGCATTAGCTCCTCCCAAACAATACACCCACAGGCTGTCATCAGCGAGAGAGACAGCTCTCCTACGAACAATGCTAGCACTCCTGTAGCACTGTGGGGATTGTCATGCGGGAAATAGTCACTGGCTTAGTGGTAAGTGCATCAGAGGAGCGTACATGATTTAGATGCAGTGTACCTTGCAGGGGTGTGGGACACAACAATAATTCACAACACAAAAATTGTGATTCCAAATTGGGGAGAGAAGACTATTTTTTTTCCCTTACATTATTACATAATTTGGAATCCAATCTTATAGTAAAATAACAAGACAGACATTAGACCCAAATCATTTATGATTCCAGCTGCAAATATAACCTTTTTCTCCCTATGGCCTATACCTCAATAAAGGTGCTGCATGTGTATTTTGTTATTTTACGATGGATCTCCTGCAAAATTATTTTTATTTCAGTAGGTTGTAGACATCAATTGATGCCTATGTGTAGTATACACAAGGAACCTTTTCAATATGATTACTAGAAATTAATGCTATCAATGGGCCAGTAGGTTCGACTGCTGGAGGTGTGAAATGTTCAAATGATGAGACACGGAGACTAGAAGTTGTATAACAAAATAACTGCCGGCTTGTATTGGAAGTAGTATGAAAGGTAAGTATAACAATTCAGTATGAACAAGTACACAAAATATCACATTGACATGGAATCATGAAATAAATCAAATCAAGATAATATCTCCTGTGGGGAGATTCAAACACATTTCCCGGGAAAGCTATTAAAGCTTTAATCAAATTTCAGTTCTGGGTGCACCCTTTTTATACTGTGAATAATGTTGTACATACATGTATTAATAAATGTATTGAAAATGTATTATATTCCAATTACACAGTATAATCTTGAATTAAATCTTTAAGCTATTACCTTTACTCAAAATAATAACCTTTCAATTCAAAATTCTAAGTATCAACGTTCAATGCATCATGAAAATGAATGGCAATGCAACCATCACAACATCATTAAAAAACAATGCCTATCATTTAGTTGAACATTCCTCTCTGGCTATTTTCCCTATAGCCAGAGAGGAAGTAGGCAGAGACGGGTGAAATCGCTAAAATAGAGTACTGGGATGAAATTGGTATCGATCTTCTCGTTTGACTACGGGTAAGATGGCAAATAATCTTATTTCCCAAAAATCTCGGCGTAAGTAATTGTGCTAATGCGCTAATTTGGTACTTGAAGAAAACATGCGTCAACTATGATTGACAAATACGTAATCAGTGGCTAAAGTCATAGAAACGCTTTTGAACGCTAGTGTATTTATTTTTATTATTGACTTTTGACTTTTATTTTTTCAATCTTATTTCAACTAGACAATAGTCTACTTATTACAGAGGTTACTCTTGCTTCAAGAGCTTACTCTTAAATTGAAATGAAGATAAGAAATGTAAAACAGTAAAGTAAGTAACCGTAAAGTACTTTTGAATGTTAAAGGCCCAGTCTGTAATTAACTCAAAAACGGAGTTTGGCACCCTCTTTTTTTTCTTCCTTTTCTGTGGACTGTACCCTCAACTAAACTCACTGAATCTATTCTCTTCAATGGGTGAAAGAGGTGGAGTACCCCCCTGTGACCATCATTTTTGTGTTATTCTATGTTGTACACTAAACCAGTGTATGTGACACATTAAACATTAATTATATTGGCTTCTGGAAGTTGCCCTAAATAAAGTTGGTTTAATGCCATTGTCTGACTTTATTCAAGTAGGTGATGGTCTTAAATCTATCTAGAACAGTATCCTTATTACAGAGCTTACAATAAGTTAAATACTCTTGAATTCAAATGAAATGGATGACAAGAACAGTAAAAACAATGCTACTTTTGAGAATTACAGGCTTAGTATGAGACAAAAGCACATCCTAATACTAGTAAAAAAATTGCTCAAAATGAGTTTTCCCAGCTAACTTCAAGATGACAAGAACAGTAAAAAATGCTACTTTTGAGAATTACAGGCTTAGTATGAGACAAAAGCACTTCCTAATACTAGTAAAAAATTGCTCAAAATGAGTTTTCCCAGCTAATCAAGATCTCTTTTATCTTGAAATGCTTAAATATCACATCTTATTTCAAGAAATCTTAGCAAGTGAATTTTCACTACTTCCATTGGCAGATTTTTTTACCTATTTCTAGCAAAAAAGACCCTGTATTTATTGTTATTTTTCTCATTTTTGAAGAGTCATTTTTTGCAGTGTAAGAAGGGAGTGAGCCACCTCACCCCCCTCAACACTTAAAGTCTGACCTGCTGGTGACACAATGTATTAGATTGGGGGAATTCTACTCTTGCTCTGTCCTGTTTTTCTCTTGGAAGATCTGTGCCAGCTAACACCTTGCCTGGGTGTGTTTGTTCTTGGATAGAGACAAGCTTGGTTTGGTATCATTTTCTTCCTTTTCATCTCTTTTGTGATTGCTACAAGTTAATGTTATGTGAAATGGTAGCAATAAATGCTCCATATGTGAGGAGACAGAACTAAACCCTACATATTCGATGTTCCGATTTAGTATTTGTTAAGGTAGTTGAACCTAAGTCTGTAGATTGGACGTTGAATATTTTGTCTAACTGTTGTAACTGAATAAACCAGCTCTTAATTTTAATTGAATTGTGAGTTGTATATTTTTATGAAGATTGATCCACCAGTTTGCTCTGCCTATTAATGAATTTGGAGATTTAATTGATAATTGGTATCCTGTGTAGCGATTATTAAATTA
This sequence comes from Aldrovandia affinis, assembly GCA_029706075.1. Classification (NCBI taxonomy): domain Eukaryota; kingdom Metazoa; phylum Chordata; class Actinopteri; order Notacanthiformes; family Halosauridae; genus Aldrovandia; species Aldrovandia affinis. The sequence continues at coordinate 2,689,181 of JAINUG010000059.1, forward strand.
AGTAAAATAAATATATTTTACATGTAGGATAAGTGAGGGGTTTTAACACGTAATACCACTTGTGTTCAGTATTGCTGAACTTTAAACACGGGGTTAAGGCTACTGGATTCAGAGAATAGACCATTTTTATTCTAACTTCACTGTTCCGACACTGCAATGATATCATCAGTTGGATGAAGGGACAAGGGCATAACCACATTAAATATTTGGGGAGGGGAACATAATGAAAGGGGAATGCTTTATATCTATAAATTATTGGGGGGGACAAATATGACTGTTTTGAATATTAGGGGGACATGTCCCCCCCACTCCCCACCTTCACTTATGCCTATGTGAAGGGATCATTAGATGAACAGAGAAGGAGAGCAAGGACTGAGGTAGCATTTCATATGTGTTTTAAACAGATTTACAGTATTTGTTTTGGTAAAAGTACTGTATTTTGGAGTATTATAATAGCTCTGCAGTTGTAAGACCTGGATGACATCAGCTGGATGGAGGGTTGAAGGAATGGATGGACAGATACAATCAGAACTCTGAACAGATAGGATATCAAGGGGAAAGCAGTGTTCAAATCTGAAAATGTGTCTTCTGGTTGAAGAAATTGTATTACATAAGCATTTAACTCACAGGTAACATGATGTGAAAAATGTAAAATTGAAAAATATAATGCCTGGATATTTTACACACATGCACTAAAGTTGTAAACAACATACTAAGCTTGACATATGCACAGTAAAATGATGTATCGGTCTGGGAACATACTCAATCAGTGAATTGCATCCACATTATCATGTCAAATGAAGCATGAAGCACATGTCAGCGCAAAAACCAGATGACGAGATTTACAGACTACCAAGACATGAAGTAGACTGGTGATTGGTTGGGTGATCTGTTGCCTAAAAACCAATAGGCCAAAAGTAGGTATTTAATGCATATGTAACCCACATTAAATACTGGGTTGCTAAAATGCTTTAGCGTATAGCTAGCTTTATTACATGAGACAATTGTGCAGTCCTACCTCCCAGAAATATACTGAACTCAGGATATTATTTCAGTTTTTAGAACGACGAATCAGTGACTAGAGCGGCCCAAAATGACAGTTTAGGTCTAGCCTATCACTGGGGAGGTGCTGTGACTTGGTACTGCCCCATCCGTCACTCTGATGGTGTACGAAAAAACGTTTACAGAGAGAAGAGATGGAGAGTGAGATGAAGTAGGCTACTAGCTAACAGCTCGACGAAAAAATACCATGACAATATAATTAGTTAAACACATTGTACTTAGATTAAAACATGAAATTAAAGTGAAATTGAGTATTGAGTGAAATATTAACTTTGTTAGCCACCGTATGTACATGAGACGTTGTTTGCATGAATGTTTTTTTTTTACAATTTTTGTAGTCTGTAAAGCTATAATGAATGCACATCGTTTTTAATGCTGTTACTTATATAATTTTTATGTATGACCTTGTTTTATTCAACAGGTCAGGTTTTTTGAGTTGGCTACAATTTATGGAAACCATAACATTGATGGCGAGCCTCCTGAAGACCCTAGAAGAAATTGCATGAGCAGATTTGTGTTTTTTGTTTAACTTGGAAGGACTAATTTGATCCCAAGTAAGATCCATCCGTACTGCACGTTCAGTGCACGTGATCACTACTCTCGCACCGTGCTGCTACAGACACAGTGCATGGATGACTTCGCCCATGTTCAACTAAATGATAGGCATTGTTTTTTAATGATGTTGTGATGGTTGCATTGCCATTCATTTTCATGATGCATTGAACGTTGATACTTAGAATTTTGAATTGAAAGGTTATTATTTTGAGTAAAGGTAATAGCTTAAAGATTTAATTCAAGATTATACTGTGTAATTGGAATATAATACATTTTCAATACATTTATTAATACATTTATGTACAACATTATTCACAGTATAAAAAGGGTGCACCCAGAACTGAAATTTGATTAAAGCTTTAATAGCTTTCCCGGGAAATGTGTTTGAATCTCCCCACAGGAGATATTATCTTGATTTGATTTATTTCATGATTCCATGTCAATGTGATATTTTGTGTACTTGTTCATACTGAATTGTTATACTTACCTTTCATACTACTTCCAATACAAGCCGGCAGTTATTTTGTTATACAACTTCTAGTCTCCGTGTCTCATCATTTGAACATTTCACACCTCCAGCAGCCGAACCTACTGGCCCATTGATAGCATTAATTTCTAGTAATCATATTGAAAAGGTTCCTTGTGTATACTACACATAGGCATCAATTGATGTCTACAACCTACTGAAATAAAAATAATTTTGCAGGAGATCCATCGTAAAATAACAAAATACACATGCAGCACCTTTATTGAGGTATAGGCCATAGGGAGAAAAGGGTTATATTTGCAGCTGGAATCATAAATGATTTGGGTCTAATGTCTGTCTTGTTATTTTACTATAAGATTGGATTCCAAATTATGTAATAATGTAAGGGAAAAAAATTTGTCATAAAGAGATGAGTGAAATCGCTAAAATAGTTTACCTTTGGATAAGCTGGACTGGTTTGTTTTACCCCCACTGCTATGATGCTAGCTGGTACCTATCTGAAGCCATTAAAAATGCTAACTCGGTTAGCCTGCCAGAAGCTAGCTCTGGCTCTACTCGGGAGTACCGGGATGAAATTGGTATCAATCTTCTCATCTGACTACGGGTAAGATGGCAAATAATCGTATTTCCCAAAATCTCGGCGTATTCCTTTAAAGTTGAGGTCACAGTGTGTTGTTAGTACAATGGAGTAATCCATCCATCCATCCATTATCTAAGCCGCTTATTCCTGGTCAGGGTCGCGGGGGGGTGCTGGAGCCTATCCCAGCATGCGTTCCGGGCGAGAGGCAGGAATACACCCTGGACAGTTCGCCAATCCATCGCAGGGCACACACACCATTCACTCACACACTCATACCTACGGGCAATTTAGACTCTCCAATTAGCCTAACGTGCATGTCTTTGGACTGTGGGAGGAAACCGGAGTACCCGGAGGAAACCCACGCGGACACGGGGAGAACATGCAAACTCCGCACAGAAAGGCCCCCGGCCTGGATTCGAACCCGAGACCTTCTTCCTGTGAGGCGACAGCGCTATCCACTGCACCACCGTGCCGCCACCAATGGAGTAATTGCTACTGAAAATGGGGCTATGCACTCATAAGTGAGGATTGAATTAAAAAGCAGTTTTCAAACAATAATAGTAATTTGTAATATTAATGTCTTGACTTTTGATCAATTTGACTTTCAAAAGCATGAAAATCTCTCGGTGATTCCAAATTTTAGTGTAAATAAAAATAAAAAGACAGAGGTAGTAGGTAAATCAACTGCCTGAAGCCATGACCACTAACATTAACAACTAGGCCTTCCAATCAGCCATGGCTTTTTTGTAGGAGCTTGTGAGGTCTTGGTCATGAATAGCATCCAAGAGGACCTCAGTTTGAATCATGGACAGCAGTGTTGATACACATTTTGGGTAAGTGAGATGGAGAGCATAGTAATATGCCATCAGGTATAAAGCACCCTCGTGGAGCATCTCTTTCAGGAGTGTTGCTACTGGCATATCTCCAAGACCCAGGAGGCAGTTTGAAGTACTCACAACCAACAGTGAACAGGAGAAAGGACGTTTCTGCAGGAAAGTATTGGGGTCTTCTTTGGCCTTAAGGAAAAAGGGAAATAGTGTTCACCCTTCTTTCAGGATAATGCACTTTTGGAAAATATGCACATTTTTACACATCTCACCTCAAGGACATAAACCAGAGCCTCACTTGAATTCCTCAGCCTCTTTGGAGGAACAGATGCAGAGGGGAACAGTGATGGCAGTGCACGCAGTACCTCGACGGCCTGTTCAACTGTTGAGGAGAAGGTCCATTACTTTGACCTTTTACACTTAGATAAAATGCATTTAAGAGGTCAAATCTGAACAACACTCCACACACAGGGCCCTAATTTGGTGAATCAGAATGGTGCGGTAACTCCGAGGACAGTGGCGCTTTAAGTCGTGTCTAACGCAATTTCTTAGGACAAGGACAATAGCGCACCTCCCACGCAGTTGTAAAAGAGGTTGGATTAACTAAAAGAATACACATGGGTGTGGTGGGGGTATTCACTATGGCCAATCAGAACACCTATTTTATATCCATTTAAATACCAGTGCGCCAACACTATAGCAAATTGACAATTTCCTGACATGGATGACAGTTTTGCGCGGCTGTGCCAGGAGCGCTTCTCAAAAGAGGAGAGCGATTTGCTTGTGCGTGAGGTGCAGAGTCGGATCTATGGCACCCCAAAGAAGCCCCCAAGCCACCTCATGCACAACATTTTTCATGTAAATAAAAATGAAAAGTCAGAGGTAGTAGGTAAATCAACTGCCTGAAGCCATGACCACTAACATTAACAACTAGGCCTAACTACTACTTGTCTTTACTGGCTAACAAAAGCCTTAAAATCAGCCATGGCACCCCAAAGAAGCCCTCAAGGTTGCCACCTCATGCACAAAAAAATAAGGAACACATCCGAAGTTTGCAGGGTCTTTCGCCAAGTGTATTTGCCACCCTCCCTCCCCCCTAGACAGTCTGGATACCCCAAATATAGCCAAGATACTTCCGAGCTGATCCTTGCCCAAACGGAGCATTTACATTAAAAAAAGAAGATTATAAATATTTGAAGGAATACTGTTAAAGTAGATTTTCTATTGCAATTTCATGTACCATTCATTATTTCATTACATTACATTACATTACAGGCATTTGGCAGACGCTCTTATCCAGAGCGACGCACAACAAAGTGTTAACCGTAGTCAAGAACAGTTTAGCTGAAAGCCACCATAGTGGGAAGTACAGTTCCTGGGTGCTAGGAGCAACCACATAGTTAAACTAGGACCCTGTAGGTAAATCTGTAGCCACAATTCAGAGGTAGCAATAAAGCAATCAATGCAGAAAATAATGCCTAAGCCTAATACAATACATAAACAAGTAGACGTGTAAAACTAAGCAACTATGTCCCTAAGTTAACAAAAACCGGACTACGGGGAGAGGTGCACCCTGAAGAGGTGAGTCTTCAGTCGTCGCTTGAAGGTGGCCAGGGTCTCAGCTGTTCTGACTTCCACAGGAAGGTCATTCCACCATCGTGGAGCCAGAACCGACAGGAGACGTGACCGGGAAGCGCAGGTGCGGAGGGGGGGAGGTGCTAGGCGTCCTGAGGTAGCAGAACGGAGTGGTCTGGCAGGTGTGTAGGGTTTGAAGATCTTAAGGAGGTATGTTGGGGCTGATCCCTTGACTGCCTGGTATGCTAGGACCAATGTCTTGAATTTGATGCAAGCTATAACAGGCAGCCAGTGGAGGGTCGTGAGCAGGGGGGTGACATGGGAGTGTCTAGGAAGGTTGTAGACCAGACGGGCTGCAGCATTCTGGATGAGTTGCAGGGGTCTGATGGCAGATGCGGGAAGGCCAGCCAGGAGTGAGTTGCAGTAGTCCAAGCGGGACAGTACCATTGCTTGGACCAGGAGCTGGGTAGAGTACGTGGTAAGGAAGGGACGGATCCTCCTGATGTTATACAGGAAGAATCTGCACGCCCGGCTTACCGCTGCAATGTTCATTGATAGGGACAGCCTGTTGTCCATCACCACACCGAGATTCTTCGCGCAGGGTGATGATGTCACCAAGGTGTCACCTAGAGAAATTAAGAAATCAAGGTGGGGAGAGTTTAGGGCAGGAATTAAGATGAGTTCTGTTTTACCTGGGTTGAGCTTTAGGTGGTGACTGTTCATCCAGCTCTGAATGTCCCTCAGGCAAGCAGAGATGCGGGTAGAGACCTGAGTGTCTGATGGGGAGAAGGAGAGAAAGAGTTGAGTGTCATCAGCATAACAATGGTAAGATAAGCCGTGGGCAGAGATTACAGAGCCAAGGGAGCAGGTGTACAGGGAGAAGAGAAGGGGACCGAGGAGTGAGCCCTGTGGAACCTCGGTGGGGAGGGAGCGAGGCGGTGATACTTTACCAGCCCAGCCAACCTGGAAGGAGCAACCGGAGAGGTAGGAATCGATCCAGGCGAGGGCTGTACCGCGGATCCCTGTTGCTGCCAGGGAGGACAGGAGGATGGAGTGCTCCACAGTGTCGAAGACCCTTCAAATCTCCCTACTAAAAAAACCAAACATGAAACACGTTAGTCATCATCTGGCTGCATTACTAAATGCTTAGACTACTCTACCAAACACTTACCCATGTATTCTTGTTCAAGCCTCTTTCTTGCAGCATGGGGTAGTACTGTACTACTCTCTTTGCCATAGCAGTGACTTCTGGCTTTGAAGGGTATCTCTCCGATTCTGCATCCCCCATTGCCCTCAGGATTGAAATCATACTTGTCATTGTGTTCCGGATCAGTCTGCATCGCAGATCTTTGGACATTTTGCAGTCTTGCTCTTTGCCTTCTATTGCCAACTCAAAGTAATGTTTGCGGACTTGCTGCAGCTCTGAGTCAGTGTAGAGAACATACTCTGGGCAGAATAACTTCAAGACCTTTTCAGGGTTGTGTTCTTCGCAGCACCACTTCTCACGGGGGTGGACGTCTGAGGCAGGGGTGACTCATTCATAGAAGAAGAACTGCTCGCAATAGGATCTAATATATGCCATTTAGCAGACACTTTTATCCAAAGCGACTTACAGTAGTGAATGCAAACATATTTCAGTATATGTGGCCCCAGTGGGGATTGAACCCACAACCTAAGCGTTGCTAACGCCATGCTCTACCAACTGAGCCACAGAGATCTCTTGGTTTTGAATCTTCTCGTAATTAACTTCTGGGGAAGCGACATTACATGTTAACTGTGTTAAAGGCACACTAATAGTTTCGCAATTTTTTGAGCATGCAGTGTTTCCCCTAGATTTTTTTTTGAGGCGGGGTGGTAGCCCCCGCCCCCGATACTACCCAGCCCCAGCTTTTTGGGGGCCCGGGTGGCCAGCAGATATGGGAGGGTAGGGGAAACACTGAGTATGTCAATTATAGTTAACTAATCCTATTTTCTTGAAGGCTAGGACTTCTAGATGGACAATATGCTTTTTCCATCATTTTCACCCCACTGTAACTCAAAATACAAGCCAGTTTTGGTCTTATGTTTGTAAACAATAAAATGTAAACAAACCTTTTTGGTTTCAATGTACATCTAAAACAAATTGTTAGCTCTGACAGCTCGAATAGCAGTTTGAAGGGGGTAAAATTAAATTTAAATGCACATTGAAGCCATAAAAGGTTTGTTTACATTTTTACTGTTTGCAAACATAAGACCAAAACTGGCTTATATTTTGAGTTGTGGTGGGGTGAAAATGATTCAAAAAGCATATTGTCCTAGTCTTCAAGAAAATAGGATTAGTTAACCATAATTGACACTCAAAAATAATTACACAGTGTGCCGTTAACACAAACTGTAATGCAGCATCAACCACACATTTCTGCACCTAACTATGGTTTGAAATCGGTTTCATTTTAGAGGTTAAATCTCTTCTTTCAACTAACTAAATGCCTATAAGTCTCTAAACCAGTATTTACAGTCAGTGCCTTGGGAAAGTTTTCAGACCCCTTTTCTTTTCCCACATTTTGTTATGTTACAGCCTTATTCTAAAATTGATTCAATTATTTTTTTTCCTCATCAATCTACACACAATACCCCATAATGACAAAGCAACAACAGGTTTTTAGACATTTTAGCAAATTAATAAAAAACAAAAAACTGAAATATCACATTTACACAAGTATTCAGACCCTTTACTCAGTACTTTGTTGAAGCACCTTTGGAAGTGATTAGAGCCGAGTCTGCTTGGGTATGACGCTACAAGCTTGGCACACCCGTCAACATCACCAGACTCTTTACATCTTATTTTCAGTTATGCTTACAAGCGATACTAAAACCTCTCTGCATTTGAATGGATCTCTATGAGAATGGGGTGGGGGACTAGATTCAGCTGTAAATTATGCTGGTACAGTATGGAGCACATGGTTGACCAAATGGCAGCAAGTCATCAAGGGTCTGAGGTATCAAATGAGCCTCAAACCATCGCTCTACTGCCAGATAACTTTATACAGTACAGCCGGAATTCAAACAACTTGCGATATGAATTGCGATATTTTACATATGATCACAATATGTTCTTGTGATCATTTTCTCAGAAATTTCGCGCTCCTCCACACTATGGAGAAATAGAGGAGCGCTATATTTCGGCAAGAATGATTGCAAGAGGTTATTGCGATCAGATTGCAATCATATCGCGAGTCGTTTGAATTCCGGCCTGAGTATACAGTTTATGCTTTAAACTGTATAAACTTGTCTGTAAACACTTCATTATATGATATGTGTAGTTATACATATAAGCAGATAATCATAAGTGAATTGAATTCAAAAGTTTCATTTTTTAAATGAAAATGGAAATCTTGTAAACTCATGGGGGGAGTGCATTGTTCTGTTATTTAAATATCTTGGTACGTACTGGTGTTCATGATGACATCTATCTTAACAGATGCTCCAGGGGCCTCATTTATAAAAAGTTGCGTAGAAACCATCCTATATTTGATCTAAGATCATTTCTGAAATGTGCGTAAGTGTGATTCAGAGAAACTGAACGTACGCCCAAAAAAACGTGCGTACGCCACTCGCCCAGATGTGAAATCTATAAATCGCAAATGATCTTGAAATTGTGCGTAGCTGAATGGTTTTAGATCTCCGCCTTGCAAACGCCCCCTAATTAATATCATTAGCATATAAAGGAGCACGAATCAAAACAGAAATTTTCTACTTGATAATGGCGAGCTGCAAGAAAAATAATTTTAGCGAGGCGGAAATCGAGGTCTTGTTGGCGGAGGTGCAGCTGCGTGCAGGGACGCTGTTTGGGAGCCTTTCCAATGGCTTTACCAGTACAACCAAGTACGTGGCCTGGCAGTCTGTAGCCCAGGCTGTGAACGGGGGGCAGCAAAGGTCCCTGAAGGACGTAAATAATTTTTTAACTGATTTAAAACTGAGGTCAAAATCTCTAATAACTCGTTCCCTTCTTATTATTGCGGTTGGCGATATCTTCGAGAAGCGAAGCCATTCTATTTATAGCCAACAGATTGACCAAAGTGTTTTACACGCGTGGAACCATAATATGTATTAAATACATTTCAAGGATGTGTCAATTATGCTAATTGGGGTAGTTTTGGAAAACCAATGTGTGTTTTTGTTTTGTTTTCCACAAGTAGCTTAGTTTATGTTGTTTTAATTTATTAATAAATGTATTGTGCAAACCAAGCAATGTGTTCAATCTGGTAATACTACTACTACTACTACTACTACTAATAATAATAATAATAATAATAGGCAGCAGACGACATGTTGGCGCTGTTAGATTTCCGAATACATTTTACATTACATTTACATTTTAAGCATTTAGCAGATGCTCTTATCCAGAGCGACTTACAAGATGTACATTAAAACATGGTAGGGACAATCATAGTACGCGCAAGAGATCAGTGCAGTAATACAGCAATAAACCATTGCAGGCAGCTGCGTACCATACCTGTAACACTGGGAAGGAAAAGGTTAGTCAATTATAATTTTTTAATGGAGTAAGCAGGGGTATATAGTGTTGAGCAAGTAGGCAGTGGTGATGACAATTAGCTAGATGTACAGAATTCAGTGGTAGTGGAGTCTGAAAAGGTGGGTTTTGAGTCTCTCGCGGAAGATCGCAAGTGATTCCGCGGTACTGACCGATTGCGGAAGATAATTTCACCAGCGAGGGGTCAGGACAGAGAAGAGACGAGACCGCGAATACCTGCAGTACTCCAACATTGCCACAAGGAAAAGTGCGTACGCCAGGTTGAAACCTGACGTGGGAGGTACTTTTCCACGTCAAAGACCGTTTTTATAAATCTGAACTTTGGCGTGGATTTGAGCGTACGCACGTTCTAAGATCAAATTTGTGCGTAAGTACGTTTTATAAATGAGGCCCCAGGACCTGTAGAATTTTTCATATTTAAAAAAAGATAAAGACCACCTGCCATATTTAAAAATGCATGCCATCTAATCCTACATCAGTTTTACCCTTCTTCCCTCCATTGGAATTACATGGTACTGCATGTGGTGAAACTTATGTAGGAATAGACCCCATGCATTTTGAAATATGGCAGGTGGTCTTTATCTTTTTTAATTATAGACCGTATTCTAATGTACATATACAAACACAAATAGCATTTCTCCTATAATTGTTGTATGGCTCACTCATACCAATGGGTCACGTTGTTAATCAACATCTATTGATAACTGGCAATATAAAAGTAACACAGTGAAGGAATGTGATTGAAGGAATGTGTATTCTGTCTGTAACTGTGCCATTTTGGGAGGTCATCTGTATAGGAATGAGTGAGTTGATTAGACAGTAAGTTCCTGTCTTTGATCACCAATGCTTTGTCAGCAAACAGTGTCTCTTCTATTCAATGAGCTTCCTGACTTCCTTGCTGGTGCTTTGTTAGCAACACAAAGGCTATGCATATATTCAGGTGAGAGACTCATTGAATGGGGGTGTGTCACTTCCTGACTTCCTTGCTGGTGCCTTGTTAGCAACACAAAGGCTCGGCTCAAACTCATCATCTGTCCCTATGTATATATTCAGGTGAGAGACTCATTCACTTTAGACTCTGTACCAACTCGCTGTGGACCGCTGTGTGTAATAAACTTGCATTTCAAGTCAGACTGCTGAGTCTCCTGGTCGTCTCTTCGGAAGTGTTACAATGTGAATGCAGACCTGGACCCAAACGCAGACTCGGAACGGAGTTAGATTGCGCTCCACACAGGAGGCGTTTAATAACAAGAAAAAAGGTGACTGGAAATAACAGTCAAAACGCAGGCAAAACAGAATTAGCAGGACAGCTACAAAACTAGTAACAAACTAACAAACAAACGAACAAACCAAAATATCAACTAGTAAACAAACTAACAAACAAACGAACAAACCAAAATATCACGGGCAGAAATCGAACAGGCAAGACGGATAGACAGGGGGAAACGAACGAGAGCCGTACGAGGAAAACAAGTACGGATTGGCACTAGAGTGAGTGCGTGCTGATCTTAAATAGAAAAGGTGAAATAACTAAATTGACACAGCGTGCAAAATGTGCAGGGGAGTGAGTGTGACAGGCTGAGACTAACGAGGGGAAACAGGGAACAGAATGCGGAAACGGAGAACCGCGCCCCGCAACAATGACGACACAGGGTGAAAGCAAAAACAAGACATGACACGTAAGGAACGGAATAGCAAGAAACACAAGGGAGGTGGACAAGACGGGACTGCGATGTTACAGTACCCCCCCCTCAACGGGAGCCTCCTGGCGACCCACCAGGTCTACTCTTCTCAGGGTGGGTCCGGTGGAAGTCCCAAATGAGGGAGGGGTCGAGGATGAGCTGGCGGGAAATCCAGCTCCTCTCCTCGGGACCATAGCCCTCCCAGTCCACCAAATATTGGTAGCCCCGACCCCTGCGACGAATGTCCATGATGCGCCGGACAGTGTAGGCTGGAGCGTTGTCGATGATCCGGGGGGGCGGAGGGGGAATGGCCGGAGGGCACAGAGGACTGGACGTGACGGGCTTGATTTTGGAGACGTGGAAGACGGGTGGATCTTGAGGGCTGTAGGGAGTTTGAGTCTGACAGCAGAGGGGTTGATGATGGATTCTACCTGGTAGGGACCGATGTAGCGTGGCTGGAGTTTCTTGGACGTGGACTGAAGGGGAATGTCCGAGGTGGAGAGCCAGACCTGCTGTCCCGGAGAGTACTGGGGGGCTGTGGTGCGGTGGCGGTCCGCCAGACGCTGAGTGCGAGCTGTGGAGCGGCGGAGTGCAGAGCAGGTGTCCTCCCAAATCCTCCTACAGCGCCGGATGTGGGCTTGCACCGACGGGACGGAAATCTCCACCTCCTGGGCCGGGAACAGGGGAGGCTGATACCCTAGGGAGCACTCAAAGGGAGAGAGACCCGTGGCAGAACTGGTTAGGGAATTGTGTGAATACTCAACCCAGGGTAGCAGTTTGCTCCAGGAGGAGGGATTCGGTCCGTGATGCAACGAAGTGCAGTCCCAAGGTCTTGGTTGGCCCTCTCGGTCTGGCCATTAGTCTGGGGATGGTAGCCGGAGGATAGGCTGGCAGAGGCCCCCAGGGCCTGGCAAAACGATCTCCAGACATGGGAGGAGAATTGAGGACCACGGTCAGACACCACGTCTACGGGAATCCCATGTAAACGCACCACGTGCTGGACCAGGAGCTTTGCGGTCTCCGAGGCTGAGGGAAGCTTGGGAAGGGGAAACAAAATGGACCGCCTTGGAGAACCGGTCGACAATGGTCAGAATAGTGTCGTTACCTTCCGAGGGGGGGAGTCCACAGACGAAGTCCAGTCCGATGTGACTCCAGGGACGACCCGGGACAGGCAGGGGGCGGAGGAGACCACTGGCGGGCTGGTGGGATGCTTTGCTCCTGGCACAAATGGTGCATGCCAGTACAAACGCCCGGGCGTCCGCGCCCATGGACGGCCACCAAAAACTGCGTTTAAGCAGCGACAGGGTGCGCTGGATCCCGGGTGGCAGGCCAGACGGGAGGAGTGCGTCCACTGCAGGACCTGGGAACGGACGGAATCTGGGACAAACAGGTGAGAACTGGGGTTGGGTCTGGGGTCTGGTTGAGTGGCCTGGGCATCCCTGATCAGACTCTCAATCTCCCAGGTCACCGCAGCCACCACACAGGGGGGGGACAGGATGGTGTCAGGGCTCGCCTGTCTGGCTTCGGAGGAGAATTGGCGGGAGAGGGCATCAGGTTTCAGATTGCGGGATCCGGGTCTGTAAGTGAGTGTAAAATTAAATCTGGCAAAAAAAAGTGCCCACCGGGCCTGGCGAGAGTTGAGTCGCTTGGCTGACTGAATATAAGCCAGATTCTTGTGGTCAGTCCAAACGATGAAGGGTTGTTCAGCTCCTTCCAACAGATGTCGCCACTCCTCCAGGGCGAGCTTGACTGCCAGCAACTCCCGATTCCCCACGTCATAGTTGCGCTCAGCGGGAGACAACCGACGGGAGTAAAAGGCACAAGGATGGAGTTTTTGATCCCCCCCCGAAAGCTGAGATAAGATGGCCCCTACACCAGAGTCCGAGGCATCCACCTCCAAAATAAACTGGCGGGAGAAGTCAGGGTGGACCAAGACAGGTGCAGACGTGAATCGGTCTTTGAGGTCGGTGAACGCGACGTCCGCTTCTGGAGTCCAGGAGAATGGGATGGAGGAAGAGGTGAGTCTGGTCAAGGGTGCGGCTACCCTACTGTAGTCCCGAATGAACCGCCGGTAGAAGTTTGCAAACCCCAGAAATCGTTGCAACCCCTTTACAGATGACGGCTGAGGCCACTCCACCACTGCCTGGATCTTGGACGGATCCGGCTTCACCTGCCCACACTCCACAATGTACCCTAAGAAGCTTACAGATGAGACATGAAACTCACACTTCTCTGCCTTGACGAATAACTGGTTCTCCCAGAGTCTCTCCAGAACCTGCCGGACATGGCGCGTGTGTTCCTCCAGATTGCGGGAGAAAATTAAAATATCGTCAAGGTAGACAAACACTGACCGGTTGAGTAGGTCCCGGAGAACATCGTTGACTAACGCCTGGAACACAGCTGGGGCGTTGGTAAGCCCAAACGGCATCACCTGGTACTCAAAGTGGCCCAGGGGGGTGTTGAATGCAGTCTTCCACTTGTCCCCCTCCCGGATCCGAACAAGGTGGTAGGCATTCCGGAGATCTAATTTCGAGAACACAGTGGCCTCGCGTAGAGGCTCGAACACAGAATTGATAAGGGGCAGAGGGTACTTGTTTTTTATGGTGATGGCGTTGAGACCACGGTAATCGATGCAAGGATGGAGTGTGTTATCCTTCTTGGAGACGAAGAAGAACCCTGCACCGACTGGGGAGGAGGAGGGTCGAATGAAACCTGCTGCTAGCGAGTCGTGAATGTACGTCTCCATTGCTGCTCTCTCCGGTCGCGAGATGTTGAAGAGGCGACTGGAAGGCAGGGGAGCCCCGGGAAGCAGGTCGATGCCGCAGTCATAGGGCCTATGAGGGGGCAACGAAGAGGCTCGGCTCTTGCTGAACACCTCCGCCAAGTCGTGATACACGGGGGGAACCAAGGACAGGTCTGGAGGGACCAACCTGGCGGGAGGTGAAGCACCCTCCGCGGGTGCTCGAGCCGACTGAAGGCAAGTGGCGTGGCAGTAGGGACTCCAGTTCTGGACCTTGCTGGTGATCCAGTTCAGATGAGGGTTGTGGAGTTGGAGCCAGGGTTGGCCGAGAACCAGAGGGGACTGGGGTGAGGAGATGACCAGGAGCTGAATGGTCTCTCGGTGGTTCCCGGACAAAATGAGCTGCAGGGGTTCAGTGGTGTGTGTGACCTGGGCCAGAAGGTTCCCATCCAGTCCGTGGGCCCGGAGAGGGACGGCAAGGGACCGGGTGGCGATACCAGCCTGCTGGACCAGCTTGGTATCTATAAAATTTCCATCCGCCCCGGAGTCCACCAGGGCGCACAACGGCAGGGACTGACGATTCCAGATGAGCGTGGCCTCCAACTGGAATCGAGACTGGGCGGCTGCGGGACACCCGATGTGGCTCACCAGTATGCCCAGTTCTGCTGGTGAGCCTTGGCTCTTAGCCGCGACGGACAGGTGACCGGTCTTCTCCCTCCGACGCTCCCGCAAGCGGTTATCAACCCTGATGGCGAGGGAAACCAGGGCGTCGAGGCAGTCAGGGTAGTCCCTCGTAGCCAGCTCGTCCTTCACCATCTCGCCAAGCCCGTCTTGGAAAGCCCCTTGAAGCGGCGCGTCGTTCCAGCCGGATTCCGCCGCCAGGGTCCTGAATTCCACTGCGTACTCCGCCACACTACGGTTCCCCTGGCGGAGATGGAACAGGCGTTGGGCGGCATCTCTTCCACCCACCGGGTGATCGAAGACCTTTCTCATCTCCGCGATGAACACAGAGTACTGGGAGCTGGCCGGGAGCTGGCTGTCCCAGATGGCAGTGGCCCAATCCAGCGCCTTACCCCCAAGGCAGCCCATGATGAAGGCGATCTTCGCCGGCTCAGAGCCGTATGAAGAGGGTTGTAGGCGGAAGATTAGGTCACATTGCAAGAGGAACCCCTTGCAGTTCCCCAAATTGCCATAATAGCGATCCGGGTGGGGAATGCGGGGTTCCCTGGGTTGCCCAACCGGCCGGCTGGCAGGTGGCGATGACGCAGGGGGGTTGGCAGAGGCCGTCTGCTCCGGAAGAGGGACCCCGGTGCGGAGTTGGGACATTTGTTCCCCCAACTGGGAGATATGGCAGTTCAGATCCCTCAGTGCCTCCATCGTCCCCCTTATGCGTTGCTCCTGCTGGTTTATGCGAGTCTCTTGGCAGGCAAGTAGATATTGGAGCGCAGCCGAGTCCGCTGGGTCCATAATGGCCAATCCGTTCTGTTACAATGTGAATGCAGACCTGGACCCAAACGCAGACTCGGAACGGAGTTAGATTGCGCTCCACACAGGAGGCGTTTAATAACAAGAAAAAAGGTGACTGGAAATAACAGTCAAAACGCAGGCAAAACAGAATTAGCAGGACAGCTACAAAACTAGTAACAAACTAACAAACAAACGAACAAACCAAAATATCAACTAGTAAACAAACTAACAAACAAACGAACAAACCAAAATATCACGGGCAGAAATCGAACAGGCAAGACGGATAGACAGGGGGAAACGAACGAGAGCCGCACGAGGAAAACAAGTACGGATTGGCACTAGAGTGAGTGCGTGCTGATCTTAAATAGAAAAGGTGAAATAACTAAATTGACACAGCGTGCAAAATGTGCAGGGGAGTGAGTGTGACAGGCTGAGACTAACGAGGGGAAACAGGGAACAGAATGCGGAAACGGAGAACCGCGCCCCGCAACAATGACGACACAGGGTGAAAGCAAAAACAAGACATGACACGTAAGGAACGGAATAGCAAGAAACACAAGGGAGGTGGACAAGACGGGACTGCGATGTTACAGGAAGAAGCTAACAGTTTGGTGCCGTGACCCGGATGGGACTAACCGTTTGAAGGAAACATTGGTAAGCTCCCATCTAAAATTGGGGATTGCTGTATTCTGTTGAGAGACCAGTAAGAAGTTAGGAAGCCTCCGATAGGGAGCCCCTTTGTTAAAGCAAGTTCTCTAACAAAGGCAGACTGGTATATTTGGTATCCTCTTGTTAAGTTGTAGTCTTAGCAAGGGAAGACGTATCCCTCTTGTTTTTGACACAAGGGACGACCAGTGTTAACCTCCATTTAAGATGGGGAAGCCTCTGTTTGGCGCAGGGAAGAGTGAACCAAAGAAGGGTGATCCAGGGATTCCGACCACTTTGAAAGGGGGTCAAGGTACACCGTTGTGGACAGATGAGCAGCTTATTCGGATTGTTGACATTGAACTGGGAAAGCTGACTAAAAAGGCTCATATATATTTTCAGGAAAAGTTGCCTGTTCACCCAGAAAAAGTATGGTGTACTGATGAATGTAAAAAAGCGTTAGGATATGCTTTGCGAAAGAAAGACACAGGAATGATACTTTGTGTTATGAGGCGATATTTTGAAAAAACTCAAATTGATTTAGAATCAGAGAATGAAAAATTGAAAGATGAGATAATTAAATGCAGACGTGCTACCACATTAGCACAGGGCACTTGCAAAAACTTACAGAAGAAAATTAATGATCTTGAAGAGAAGGTTAGTTGGTCTTACAGGCAGGCTAATACTAGCGCAGATAAGCATGAGCGATCCCCACCGATAAATCCTATTGTTTACCCTTTAGATGAGCTAAGAGAGGTAGCAGGGTATTGTGGCAATATTGGTGACAATATCAGACTTGATGCTGATGAGATTGCAATAGCCGTAGCTGCGCCCGTAACACTACATAGTAAAACTGAAATAGAGCGAGACCTCCAACAGGGAGGGGCTTCAGCTATGCCGCCAATCCATGTAGCATATCTTGATCAGAATGACTCTAAGCCCAAATTCAATAGAAGAGGATTCTCCAAAAGGGGGAATCAGACGCAGAGTACTAATAGTGCTTGCCACTACTGTGGTAAGAACGGCCATTGGGTAAGAGTCTGTAGGAAAAAGAAAAATGATATGCGGGGAGGAAGTGGTAGTGAGGGAAGAAAAACATGGACACATGTCCAGCACTGCAAGTTGATTCCCCCTCCTGCAAGGCAGGAAGGGACAGAACAGGGCCAGTAAAGGGAACGGCAGAGAACCGGAGCCCCGAGGAAGAACCAGAGGCTCTAGGCACTGGGGGCCAACCTACGGGGTGAAGACTCAAACTATTCACCGGTTCTCCTCCTTACACCACTCCCTGAGGGAGAGAACAGGGGAAGGTGGGGGGGAGAGAGAATGAATTAAAAAGAATAATAATAATAACAAAGACATGATGCTGCTGAAGAGAATGTTTTCTGTGTGTGTGTGTGTGTGTGCGCTAGCCTGAGTCTGTGAGCGCCAGCCTGAGTCTGTGAGCGCTAGGCTGAGTCTGTGAGCGCTAGGCTGAGTCTGTGAGCGCTAGGCTGAGTCTGTGAGCGCTAGGCTGGGTTTGTGAGCGCCTACACATTTTCTAAAACATTTCTTCAACAAGACTTGTATCTTTGCTTGTGTTGAATGTGGTATAGGTAACATGCTGCTGTGTGCGTGTGATATAGGTCACATGTGGTGTGTGTGTGTGTGGTCTGGATCACATGCTATGTGTGTGGGTGCATGCGTGTGTGTCTGTGGGTGGTATGAGTCAAATGCTGTGCGTGTCTATGTGCATGTGTGTGTGGTGTGGGTCACATGCGGTGCGTGCGTGCGTTGTCTGTGGTGTGTGTGTTTCTCCCACAGGTCCAGTGTCCAGTGTGCCTGCCGCAACTGCTGTTGGATGGGACTGGTGGAAGAAATGCCTCAGTAACCTGCCCCTCGCCAGACAACATCTGGGAAACCGGCTGGGTCTTTGCTACTATCCCTAAAGAGCACCTCATCGTGGACCATCCTCCTCTCACCATGAGCTTGTGGATGGTGTTGCTTTACATGTGCTGTCTGCCCCACACAGATGGCAGACGGACCCAGTGTTCTCCACCGGAAACACTGATGAGATCACCATCATCACCAACATTCACACGACTAGTGAATATCTCCCAGGCAGCAGGCCTGCCTTATGACCCAATTAATTGCTATATGTGCAAGGCTGACATTGTCTGCACAGTATGGCAAAGATCTGATGACAATCAACTAACACCAGTAGCAATGGCTTTTGGCAACGGGACCATAGTTCACTCGAAGAGAACTATGAACACTACTTTCAGCTGCTCAATGTCCTCAGGATGTAAGCTGGAAATTCTAAGGGCTGGCCTCTATGATGCAGGAGCTTATCATTGCCAGAAAATTAAGGCCAAACTAAACACTAATAGCAAGCTTCACATCACTTTTGAAATGTGTATGCCACAGATTACATGATGCTACAAATGCCAAACACTACAACTTATCGTATGTGTGATGAACTGTGACTTTCCTTTTTCTTTGTGATCCTCTCTTATGGGAGGATTCAATGACAAGGCCATCTCAATAGGCTATACCTTTGTACTGTAGTGCAGCAAGAGAAATATGAAACAAGTGATGGACTGTATACACATTTTCCAATTTCCAATTTCCAATACACATTTACAGGAATTATCTTAATAATTCTGGTAAGGTTCACACATATCAATGTCTCAGATAATTAATCAACATCAACTGATGATAACTGGCAATATAAAAGTATGCATTCAATGACAATCAAGGTTGTCTGAATAGGCTATGCCTAAGTGCAGCACCTTTTTTTAGTCCAGTCCGGTTTTAGACAGTAATTTAGGATCTGTCAATTTTTTCCTCATTGCATTGCATTAGAGATAACCGGATGGAGCCCATATTATTATTATTTGCTTATAACTGAATAGGGATCTAATGTTCAAAACATGAATTCTATTAACTGGATTATGTTTGGAAAGCAATACGGTAAAAAGAACATTGTAGTCACACTCTATTTTTGCAAAAATGCAAGTTTGTTGTTTGGACTTTATATCCCATCTGGATGTAGTCTAAAGCCGCCACACTATTGGTCGAGTGAGGTGGGCTTCCTGCTCTAACTTCCTGATAGCTAGCTAGCTTCGTGTTAGTATATATTCATGGTTTTATGGTTTCTGTTGTGGCGTCCCCAAGGGTTGGGCGACACTCACTGACCTTTCAGAGGGCGTAGGCAAGTGTAAGAACACTGAGGAGGCAGTAATATCAGCAGAAATTATGATTTATTAAACAAACAACACAAAACGCAGGGTGGGGTCTTTTGGGGAATACGAACACAAAGTCCACAATTCTTGTCTCTTTGTCGATGTCCGTTCCAAATCCGCAATCCAGGTCCAAGTTCCGTTGTCCAGTCCGTAATCCAATTCCAAGTAATCCAATCCAACACAAAAACAATTCCCCAACACTCTCTTTCAAAAACTCTCTCTCTCAAAAACTCTCTCAAAAAATACTCTCAAACTCTCTCAAAAACTCTCTCTCTCAAAAACACTGGCTGGTCATACGACTTCACAGTTTTCTCTTTTCCTTTCACTCACCAACTCCTCACAACCACGTTCCTACTCCTCTCTCAGAACAATGGGCATCAGCCCTTTAAATAGGCCTTTGAAATGGCTTTCAGCTGTTCATCATCTCCATTGCCTGACTTGGTTCAGGTGTTACTGTGGCATGCTGGGAAATGTAGTGAAAATGGCTGCCATGTGTTGGAGGCCAGGCAGCCATTTTGTGGTGCAACCCTTCGGGCTGCCACACTGTGTTAATCAAAACCCATTGTATCAGTTAATTATGTTGGTGTGTGTGAAACAGGGGAATTGCCAATCTTTCCGAGTGCATAGTAGGTATTTTGATAGCTATCTAGCAAGCTAGCTGGCTGTTATCCTCTGCGCACATGACTCCCCCGGAATTTTCTGATTCATCATAAGCACGTGTCACGTGGTCCGGGTGTCTGAAAACTGGACTCAGAGAGTTTATACATGCATCTTTGTTGGCACTGAAATATCATGTAACCATAACAACCAACAACGCACATGAATCAACCAATCAACCGAAAATGAAAAATACTAAATGTTAGCTACATGAGAAATATTTTGGTGAATAGCTAGTGAATTTTAAAAATGAGACCCACAAAATTCCCTGATATTCCATGACTTGGCCAACAAGTTGAATAAATTCCCTGACTTTCCCTGTCTGGAATAGACTTTAAAAAATTCCATGACATTCCAGAAATTCCATGACCCGTGGGAACCCTGTATTAAGTGTTTATAGACAAATGTTTTTGATGAATGATGAAAACAAACAGATCTTGGTAGTGGACTCAGACTTTTGGACCCCACTGTATTTCACATGGATTTTTCACACATAATATTTCACATGTCGCATTTTACAAGTTACTTTTTCACATATATTTCACATGTGGATTTTTCACACATATTTCATGTTTCACACAAGACCTTTTTCAATTTTAATACAACAATTTTAAACAATTTTAAAGCGAATTTTCACATGTGAGTTTCTTTAAAAATTACATCACATCACTGTTCAAATATTTTACTTAGATTTGATTAACTTACACATGTGGATTTCCATATTACTTTTCACATGTGGATTGTCGTGTGTATCTCATTTGTACATTTCATATCATAACCATGTATGAACTTTCTTGACATGAGAACACAAAATGGGTAACAAATACCATTTTATTCAAGATAAATTTAACAGTGTGTCATAAAATGGCGGTTCTAGAGCTAAAACCACACTAATAACTAGTAACTATCATTACTAGCTGACGTTAACGTTATGTCATGGGAAACTGACCTCGGGATAGATTATGTGCCAGATAGTTCTTCTCCGTATGAAGTTTTCTGGGCCTGGGAAAAGATCCCTCAAGTCATCACGTAACAGGGTGTCCAACATTATTTCACTGATGTTTGCAGCTGTGGTGGGAAACAAATTGTGAGACACACTGACATGGCAATTAATGAGTGTACTATAACAGTCAAACTGGATGAAACTTCATTCAACCTAGCTAGCTAGTGTGTTAGCTAATTTTAGTGCATCAGCTCACTATTGTTAGTTAATAAGAATATTTGCATACATTACCCCTTCAAATCCCCACAGTCATGTCATCCAATTTATCCATGCCGTTAGCTCGCTAGCAGCTAGCTAACGCTAGGTCTCTGTTCAGCTGCAAAAGTGTACAAAAAGCCACCTCACTATTCAAACATTAAAAACGTATGTGATTTCAACCACAAAAATAAAATATTGGCTAACGTTACAGTTAAACAGGTTCAGTTTTGAAACCAAGTCTTGTTCACGGTATACAGCTCCGACCAACGACTGCGAGTATGGAGAAAAAGACGAGCGTAATCAGAGACCGTGTAATTACTGACCCCCACACTGACCTATGGGTAGCTACCATTTCAATAAAAAGGGGTTGTGACATTAATGGTTTCATAAATTAAACCACCAACCAATTAAACCACCGGTTCTTATTTATGAGAGAATCTAATATATATAGTATGGAAAATATTCACTACATTATTGAGGATTGCAGTGAAGTTATTCCAATAATACAAGCCAATCCTAAAAGAGAGCTTTTATCGCTTACCCCCATATTTAAAAATGATGAGCTCACCTTGAGTAGCTGGATGAAAAGCTTGCTGCTCGTCTCTCAACTCAATAGTAGCGTTGATCTTTTCCAAGATGATTTGGCGTTGTTTTATATGCTATATTTTTGTGGCATTGACTCTGAAAAAACTTGATTGACACTTCATGGCTCACCAGGAACGTGTGAAAGGACCGCCATAAACAACCAAACTAATGTCAATCCTTCAGAAACTGAAGAAGGTTCGAGTGTCATCACTCAACCCGTGAGTCATTATTTTTGGCTATTCAGACAACTTTAGTCTAACCTTGGTTAGATGGCTAGCTAGCTTAATGTTAGCTGTATTAGCAGACATATTGAGATTCGATACGGCTGCATGTTGTTCTATATTAGCTATATTAAAAAGTTGTCGGTAATTCCAGCGAAGGCTCTACCTCTCGAACGCAGCAAAATTTCAATGATGGAACCTTTTGTTGAATCCGCTAGACCCTTGTTGCCATCGGCGCTAGGTGAATCCAGTGATTTTAATAGGCCATAGGTAAACCCAGGAATGGAATGACATTTTACTTCCATAATTGACATAACTTGTTGTGCAAACATATTTTGACAGCTTATATTTCTAAAGTGATTCATATTGCACGAGTGCATTTAGGCGGCGCGCAACTGCACCTTAGTTTAGGCAATTACAACTATTATTCTGGGTTAACCCATGGCCATTTTAACATCCGTATATTTTAGAAATATAGACTTTAAATATAGACAGAAAACTTTAAATAAAATATACGGATGTTAAATCACTGGATTCACCTAGCGCCGATGGCAAAAAGGGACTAACGTTAGCGGATTCAACAAAAATGAACCATCGTCTAACTTTTCCGGCATACGAGACGAGGTAGAGCCTTCGCTGGAATTACCATCAACTTTCTAACATAGAACAATATGCAGCCGTATCGAATCTCGATACGGCTGCTAATACAGCTAGCTTAACGTTTGCTAACGTTACCTAGCATTTTGTGAATTCAACCACACGTAACGTTCGCTGTTGAGGGTGTTAAAGTGCGAGGTAATGTTAGTGTCTCATTGCCTGGTGGTGCTAGCTAGGTATTTAATGTCAAATTTTACCCTGTCATAATAATGTTTGATGTT
This sequence comes from Aldrovandia affinis, assembly GCA_029706075.1. Classification (NCBI taxonomy): domain Eukaryota; kingdom Metazoa; phylum Chordata; class Actinopteri; order Notacanthiformes; family Halosauridae; genus Aldrovandia; species Aldrovandia affinis. Next base: position 2,712,098 of record JAINUG010000059.1, read on the forward strand.
AATCTGTTTCAGAGTGGATTTCAAAAAGGTGGAGCTAGTAATGATTAACTTTTCAAACATGCAACTGCATTTCTTCTTCAAGCCAGAGAAACTAATCGGATGACACAGGTATACCATTGTTTTTCAATGAAGAGTATTGCATTATCTCACTGCACTGGCAGATAAGGTTGCTTATTTTAAGTTTTCTCTTTATTTAGGTAAATCAAAGGGTTAGTTCACTTTAGAACACTTGATTTTCACACCTCCTTGGGCTGTTGTATGCACCCCAGACAGTTTTTACTAGAGGTCGACCGGATATATCGTATTGGCCGGTATATCGGGCCGATAGACTTCCTAGGCTGGGAATTCATGCCGATATGCCGATATATATATATAAACTGATGTAGGATTAGATGCCATGCATTTTAAAGCTGAATTTTTTTTAAAAATATGAACAATTTTATAGGTCCTGGAGCATTAGTGAAGATAGACTTCATCATGAACACCAGTACGTACCAAGGTATTTAAATAACAAAACAATGCACCCTCCCCTCGCAATGAGCTTACAAGATTTCCATTTTAATTGAAAAATTTAACTTTTGAATGCAATTCACTTATGATTATCTGCTTATATAAGTACACATATCATATAATGAAATATTAAGTGTTTATAGACAAGTTTATACAGTTTAAAGCATTTTTAATCATGAAAAAACCTTACTAAGACACGTACAACGTTATGTTGGTTTTTCCTTTAATTTGTCACCCGTCTGTGTATGTATATATATATATTATTTTTTATTATTATTGTTTTATTTTTTTTTTGCACGTACGCACGCACTCTAGTGTTTAAATAATTGCACTGCTTGCGCTGCTCACTACACTGGGGCCATGTGTCAATTCAGCAAATTCAGGCATCAGCAAACACGGTATGATAACATGTAGTGTGTTACGGCCACGGCCGCAACTTTGTTATTTTTTTATGTTTCCTCGTGTTTTTCCCTTCCCTTTTCCCTGTGTTCCTGTTCTCCCTGTTGTCCTTGCCTGCCTGCCTGCCCACTTCCTCGCCTGCCTGCCTGCCCGCTTCCTTGCTTGCCTGCCTGCCCGCTTCCTTGCCTGCCCGCTTCCTTGCCTGCCTGCCTGCCCACTTCCTTTCCTGCCTGCCTGCCTCCTTCGTCTGTCCTCACCATCGTTTTCCTACCCCAGTCCCTGTATATAATAAATACCCTCACCTTATCTCATCCTCTATGTCAGTGTCTGAGTTTGGGTCCAATCTGTGTATCAGTCATAACCTAATGTATGTTTTGTTTGTAATTTGATTGGATTTCTACACACCTGTAATCCGTGTATTATTATTCCATTCATTGTAACCATGATAAATGAAAGCATTAACAACAACATTATCGATATTCAAGCAAACAACCGTGATGCTATTAACTTAGCTTAGGCCCTGACTTCTCTGCACTTACTGATGATATACTGATGATCAAATATCTCAATATTGAAACAATCAATGTAAAAACTGTCTGGGGTTTATACAAAAGCCCAGGGAGGTGTGGAAATCAGCCTAGAAGTGTTCTAAAGCAAACTTCCCCTTTTCTAGATAATTTTACCTAAATCAGGAGACTTAAAATAAGCAAAATTATCTACAATAACAAGATTAATTTACCTAAATCAAGAGAACTTAAAGTAAGCAGTGCAGTGAGAAAACCCCCCCGAAATATTAGATTTATTGTATTAATACAAGATGTTTACTTCATATTTTATTTTTTGCAGTGTAGCAAGCAATAAGCTTAACCCTTTGATGCATAACATGGGTCAAAAATGACCCACATTAATTTCCTATGGACACACTTGAGTGTTTATTTGCTGTATCTTTGGAATAAATGTATTTTATCACTCAGCAATCCAGGTAACTTGTTTTTGATAAGGAACCTTTTGATCTTTGTGCTTTTGATGTTCTTCATCCAGAGGGCTGGCATGGCTGGTCCCAGTCGTCCCAGATTTTACCCCCCAAAGCATATTACAGAGACAATGGGAAGACTTTCAATCTGAAAATTGACAGTTATCAGATATGTGTATATGTGCTGAAAAGTGACAAAAAAACATATTTCAAATATCCATGGATTCTTGTGTAGACCAAATCACTGCTAAAATCATTATTTTAACAAAATTATTATAAAATTATTTTTATAGTATGTATTTATTGATGACGGGTCATTTTTGACCCATGTTATGCATTAGAGGGGGTGTGGAGGGCTTATGTATCAAAGGGTTAAGTAAAGTATGACTCATCAACTGACACATTTTTTTATTCATTCATGAGGTGTGTTCAAAGCAATCAAACGTTGTTTGTTTTAATATAGCAGCATAGGTCATTATTAATATGCGAAAACAGTTAACAGTCACACATGCAAAATTATATGTTTCTCCCATTGTTTATATATAAGCTAATGTTTGGCAAACCTGAAATAAATGTTGAAATAAACAATGAAATGAGCATTAAGATAAAGTCTGTTGGCCTCATTCATATTCCTCGCATTAGGTATTGTTGAAATGCATGTCCACTGCATTTTTGTATGAGGTACATAATGTAATCTTGTTTTTTGTTTTGTTTGTTTGTTTCCCCCCCAGAGAGCTGTTAACGATATGGTGAATAGAGTCCAGCAGTATCAGGCATCTTTGTTGGAGCACCTAAAACATGAAATGAGTAGCATGATTGAGAGACATTCAGGGGACCTGGATCAACTGAAGAGTGATGTAATGGGGGTATTTGGCCAGTTTATTGACCCTTTCAGTCAAATTGCAACAATCCATTTGCAGGATAAGACCATCAAATATCTATTACAACCAGTTGAACCAGAGATTGTCATCACAAAACATACGGCATGTTATGTGAAAAGTGGAGACTCAAGAGTCCTAAACATTAAAAACCACTGCTTTCATTACATACCGTTGGTCAAAAGTTTGGAGCAGCTACTGTTGCATCCAATAATTCATGCAATGATTTAAGAGGGGCCACAGCCTTGCAAGGACAGAATTTTTCATGATTTAGTTGATGGGGATATTTATAAGTCACACCCACTGTTTTAGAAAATACCCACAGCATTGCAAATAATTCTATATACAGATGAGATTGAATTATGCAATCCTCTTGGATCTCGGGCAAGCAAAAACAAATTGTTGTTGATATATTACACCTTAGGTAACATCAACCCTAAATACAGATCAAAACTTGCTGCTATTCATTTGCTTGCCATGGTAAAATCAAAAGATCTTTCCCATTGTGGTATTGATGAGTTATTAGAGAGGATTCACCTTGACTTAAATGAGCTGTATGATGGTGTGAGAGTTGTCACTGCAAATGGTGAGAAGACAATTTATGGGGCTCTTATGTCTGTGTATGGAGACACTTTAGCTCAACATGAAGTGACTGGATTTAAGGAAGGGGTAGGCTTTGCCTACAGTAAATGCAGGCATTGCGAATGCAACTTTAAAGACATGCAGAAACATTTTAATTAAGATTATTTTGTTAAAAGGACCATGGCAAGACATATCAGGCAATGTAGTGACATTGAAAAGGCAAGCACCGACTCTGAGAGCAAATCTAAAGAGTACATTTGGTATAAACAGGAGAAGTAAAATAACAGAATTTCCTGACTTTGACATAATCAATCAAATGCCACAAGACATCATGCATGTTATTCTTGAAGGTGTTGCCCCATATGAAATCAAATGTGTTTTAAAGCATTTTGTGCTTTCAGTGTGATGACAGGGCAAGGACCCAGACGCAGACCAGGATCAGGCAAAGAGGAACGTTTAATTCAAGCAAGGTTCAAAAGCTGATAGTCAGTTAGTGAAGATACAAAATCGAAATCCAAAAGAGTAGTCAAAAACAGTCAAAAATCTCAAAAACCAAATGATCAGAAAAGGTAAACAAACAAAATCGGAAGGCAAGCTCATAGTCAAAACAGAACGGAATCAGGAACCAAATAATCAGCGAAGGCAAACAAACAAAATCAGCAGGCAAACTCGTAGTAAAGCAGAAGGGGTGTCTTGGAATAATTTGACAAACTCTGGTTACAAGTAATCGGTACAGTGAATGAGGATCAACGTTCTGACAAAGACAGAAAGCAAACAAGGAACTTAAATACAAACGGGGAGAGTGCCCCAATAGGAATCAGGTGTGACTGGGAGGGGAAAAGGGCAAGAACTCAGGTTAGAACGATTAAGGATCACTAATACAATAACGAGGGGAAACGAAAGACACGGACTGGGAAGCACATCTATAGACACACTAAAAATACACGACCTGGAAGAGCAGGCAGACACGTGCACAGTTCGAAGGGGAGGAACGCATATAAAGAAAATGCGTGCAGATAAAGCGATAGAGAGAGAAGCGTGCAGGGATAGGACAACGAAAGAGAGAATGATAGCGATAAGTAGAAGCGTGAGATAATTAGTAATAAGTAATGTTAGTAACTTAATCTAAATCCCTAATGTTAGTAGATTAGTACTATATACATCTAACTAATATATACAGAGTGTTGTAGCGCAACCAAGGGTGTGGGGTTTCCACTCCACCAATAATCGATAACTTAATCAATGAACAATGGCAAAATGGAGACAGTTCAAAAGCAAAACGAGATTTATTCATTACAGCGAAGGTTTCCGCAGAAGGAAATGCCGCTCCCGTGGGAAATTTGGCTTGCAACAAATGTCACTGGCAATACAACAATGTCCACAAACTTTCGCTCTCGTTGTTGTGTTTTCCGTGATTCAATTCCGTTGTCTTTGTCCGTTCCAGGGTAAATCCTTTGTCGTCGTCGTCGCCCAATCCGTTGTCGTTTTATCCAAAAAGAATCCGTCGCAAATAATAATCCAAAACAAAACTATCTCTCTCTCTCTCTCTCTCTCTCTCTCTCTCTCTCTCTCTACACACACCCGGAGGGGGGAGCGGCCTGGCACCACAGGGCTTCTCTCCGTGAGAGGGCGTCCGCATTGCCATGGTTGACGCCGGACCTGTGGAGCACATCAAAATGAAAAGGTTGCAAGGACAGAAACCAGCGGGTCACTCTCGTGTTACTCTCGCGATTTCTTGACATCCAAACCAGCGGGGCATGATCTGTTACTAAGGTGAATGTCCTCCCTAATAGATAATAACGGAGTGTCTCCAGTGCCCATTTGATAGCGAGGCACTCTTTTTCCACCGTCAAGTACCTCGTCTCCCTCGGTAGAAGCTTACGGCTTAGGTACATCACGGGGTGTTCCTCACCCCCCTGTACTTGAGACAGGACCGCCCCGATTCCAGTCTCTGATGCATCCGTCTGGACCAGCAGGGGTTTTTGGAAGTTCGGAGTGGTGTTCAATGACGTCGGTCTCCCCCGGGGTCTACTGAGAAGACATCTCGATGGTGGCCCACCAGTTCCCCTAGTTCCTGTCATTGAGCCATGCTCAGTTGCTCCCCTAGCGGAACCTCGTCCGTCTGGCTGGCTGTAAAACACGGCTGCGGTCCACCCTCTGGGACCTGGTCACTGACATGCCACTGCAACAGATTAATGTGGTACAGCTGTGTTTTCTTGCGACGGTCTGGTTGACTTACCCTATAATTAACCTCGCCCACTTTCTCTAGGACCTCGTACGGTCCTTTCCAGCGGGCGAGGAACTTGCACTCGGATGTGGGGACCAGCACAAGTACCTGATCCCCGGGCTGAAACTCCCGGAGCTGCGCCCCGTGATTGTAGACGCGCTGCTGCGCCTCCTGTGCCTCCTTCATATGCTCGCGGACGATGGGCCACAGGGTTGCCATCCGCTCTCTCATCTCGGTCACGTGTTCCACTACAGTTCGGTGGGGGGACGGCTGGCCCTCCCAGGCTTCTTTAGCCAGGTCCAGCATGCCCCGTGGCCGTCGGCCGTATAGCAGCTCGAAGGGGTAGAAGCCTGTTGTACCTCTTGGACCGAGAACATCAGAAAGGGGAGGAGCTGGTCCCAATTTCAGCCATCTGCCTCCATCACCTTCCGCAATATACCCTTCAGGGTTCGGTTGAACCTTTCAACAAGACCATCAGTCTGGGGGTGGTACACGGACGTACGTATTTGTCTGATCTCTAGAAATTGGCATAGGTCGCGCATTACCTTGCTCATAAAGGGAGTGCCCTGGTCTGTCAGGATCTCGTCCAGTATGCCGACCCGGGAGAACAGCAGCATCAGTTCTGGTGCGATGCCCTTGGTGGCCATCGTGCACAGGGGAATGGCTTCGGGGTACCGTGTGGCATAGTCCAAGATGACCAGGATGTATTGGAACCCCTTGCTGCTTTTTGGGAGGGGCTCAACGAGATCCAACACGATCCGGCTAAAGGGAACAGAGATTATGGGCAAAGGGATTAAAGGGCTCTTGTATTTGGGCTTGGGTGCCACCCTCTGGCACTCTCGGCAGAATTTCTCGACCGCACATTTTATCCCGGGCCAATAGAAGCGTGCCTTGATCCTTTCGGAGGTCTTCTCAACCCCCAAGTGCACCCCCAGTACGTGCACATGCGCCAACTGTAAAACAGTGTTTACCATGGAGTGTGGTACTAACAGCTGCTCTATCTCACGCCCTTCACTCATGACTACCTGGTATAAGAGTCTCTTTTTAATGGCAAAATGAGGGTAAGTCTTGTTGCTTACCCCCTCCATAAGCGTCCCCGTCGACCATCGTGACATGTTGGAAGGCATGTCTCAGATTTTGGTCCTCCAGTTGGGCCGCGCCCTGAACTTCGCACAGGGGGGGCCTTGGGTTGCCCTTGCCACTTCCCCTTCTTTCGCCGCCTTGACTCTTCCCCCCGCATCCCTGTCCAGAGCTGGGGAAAGATTGGGCAATCCCGTCCCAGCAGCACCGGAACCGGCAGGTTTTCGACGACCCCAGCTTTTCCGATGTATTGCCCTTTTGTCGTTTGTAACTTCGAGGGTCACTGGATAATCTTTGTTCTCCCCGTGGATGCAGGAAATGGCCATCATCTCAGGTTGAAGTTCCATCCGCTTCGAACGGTAGGGAGCGCCAAAATTTGTCGATGACAAACCATTCCAATGGCATTAGGGCGGCCGGTTCCATGGTCATCCAGTTCTTGGCCAAGCGGATCAGGTCGTGCATCTGGGCTCGGGGCGGTAAGGTGGCGTCGAATGTCCAATTGTGGAATTTTTGTGCCTAGCCGATGAGGCTGTGCCCTGTGCGATGCAGAATTTCCCTCTTCAGGATGGTGTAGTCTGTGGCCTGGACCTCATCCAGATCCTGGTACGTGTGCTGGTCTGCTCATGAATGGAGCTATCAACCCAGCCCATTGCCCTGGAGCCCACCCTTCTCGGGTCGCCGTGCGCTCAAAAGTTTTGAGGTACACCTCAATGTCATCCTCCGCGGTCATCTACACAATGAACGCACTGGGGTTTGGTAGGGGGGTTGCGGTAGCTGACAGCCACGCTACTTCCTGTCGCTGAAGGGTTGTCTGCTGCCGCTGCTCGTCCAGCAGTGCTTGGTTGTGCGCCAGCTGCGCAGCATGACTTTTCTCCAGCTGTCTCATGAGTGGCTCCATTTCACGCTGTACAGAACAAGTTATTTATTAAATGGCGTAATAGTTGCCCGCATTCTCCACCATATGTAACGCATGGGTGAGGGGTTTCCACTCCGCCAATAATCGATAACTTAATCAATGAACAACGGCAAAATGGAGACAGTTCAAAAGCAAAACGAGATTTATTAATTACAGCGGAGGTTTCCGCGGAAGGAAATGCCACTCCCGTGGCAGGGAAATTCGGCTTGCAACAGATGTCACTGGCAATACAACAATGTCCACAAACTTTCGCTCTCGTTGTTGTGTTGTCCGTGATCCAATTCTGTTTGTCCGTTCCGGGGTAAATCCTTTGTTGTCGTCGTCGTCCAATCCGTTGTCGTTTTATCCAAAAAGAATCTGTCCGTTTGCCACAAATAATAATCCAAAACAAAACTATCTCTCTCTCTCTCTCTCTCTCTCTCTCTCTCTCTCTCTCTCTCACCAAACCCTCGCCCACACAATCTCGTACCTACTCCCAACAACGCACCTGAGGGAGAGCGCACCTTTTAATCATTCGTAATTGCGTTTATGCACTTCAGCTGGGGAATTAGTCCCGGGGTTCCCAACTCTGCATGGGGGTGGAGCCAGCAGGCGGAGAGGTATTTCCCCTCCACAATGACGCCATAGCACGCGCCTACTCGGGCGCTACAGTGTTTAGAAAGAAAGAAGGAAGTAAACGAGATAGAAAACAGAAAACTCGTAAAGTAGAAATATCCCGAATAGTGCAATAACAAAGACGAGGAGTGGAACTCGAACAACAAGGAACACAGACAGACGGGGAACAGAACGTGAATGATGAGTGATGTGAAAAATAATAAAATACAAAAATAAACATCTCAAAACATAACATTCAGGGCAAATGGAGTTAGACACCTTCAACAGTGCAATTATTGGTTTCCCATACTCTCCTGTGGATGTGAGGGATAGGCCTTGTCCCATATCTGTCAATACACTGTCATCAAATGACAATAAACTGAAACAGTCATCTGGGCAGATGCTGATTTTGTTAAAGATTCCTTCTCAGATTAAGGGACTTAGTCCAGCGGTGAGGCATATGTGTATGCGCTTTGAGTCAAAGCATTGCTTTTTCAAGCAGTGGGCTTTGAAAAGTAATTTCAAGAATATCTGTAAATCTCTTGTGAAGCACAACCAACTATATGAATGTAGTCATGTGCATGATAAACATCCAATTGTTTCAAAAGAGGTGGAAATGGGCCCAGTCTCTGAGGTGAATTTTTTTAACGATGTAAGCGGAAAGATGAAAGACTTCTTTGGAATAGAGCAAGTTAACCATGTAATTTCTGTACAGTGGATTATGCTACATGGAAATAAGTATACATGTGGAAAATCTTTGATTATTTCTAATGTCATCAATAATACTCCAGAGTTTGGACTTGTGAAAAACATATATATGTAAATGCATCAGTGTATTGTTTTGAATGCCAACCTCTCTCTAAAATTGAGTGGAAGGATGATTATTTAGCTTATGAGGTGGAAGTTCCCTACCTAGCTCAAGCCACCATTTTTGTGGATGCTGAAAAACTTGTTGATTATACAAACCCCAATTCCAAAGAAGTTGGTATGTTGTATAAAACATAAATAAAAACACAATACAATGATTTGCAAATCCTTTTCGACCTATATTCAATTGAATACACTACAAAGACAAGATATTTAATATTCAAACTGATAAACTTTATAATTTTTTTGCAAATATTCACTCATTTTGAATTTGATGCCTGCAACACGTTCCAAAAAAGCTGGGACAGGGGCATGTTTACCACTGTGTTACATCACCTTTCCTTTTAGATTAGATTAGATTCAAATGTATTGTCATTGTACAGTACAGGTACAGTACAGTACAGCGAAAATAAGTTTAGTATCTAACCAGAATGCAAACATGTCAGTAAGTGCTACAATACAGTACTATAAGCAGTAGGTATAATGCTAACAGGCACAGTATTGAATTATTACTATAAATAAGGTAGTGAAAAAGTATACTTGCTATAATGTATATACAGGCTAGTGCAGTTATGTACAGGTAAGTATATACAGGTATGTACATATGACAATAAGGGTACAGGTGAGTATAAATATATAAATATATGTATAGGTAAGTAGGTAAGTAACAGTGCTGGTGAATATAAGTATAATATACGGTATATTTTTTACAGGATATGAAGAGCAGGATATAAATATAAGTATGGGATAAATATAAGTATGGGATAATATAAGTAGGCTATAGGATGTGGACAGCAGTATTATACAGCAGTATAGTGCAGCAGTATTGTACAGCAAAATTATACAGAATTATACAAGGCTATATTACAGTATTGTACATGGGTATGTGCAGAATGTAGGTATGACAGAGCTAGTGCGGGTAGTCAGGGGGGTATCCAGAGTCAATGAACAGAGTTACTACATGAAGAGTAATCCATAGTAATCCAGAGTCAGAGTATCCGGAGTGATCCAGAGTCTAAGGTCAAGATACTACGGGGAGGTGGAGAGGGGCAGTCACTGGAGGGGGATGAGGAGGGGATGAGGAGTTCAGGGAGATGACAGCGGAGGGGAAGAAGCTGTTCCTGAGTCTGCTGGACTTGGAACGTAGATTCCTGTAGCGCCTCCCGGAGGGGAGGAGGGCAAACAGTCCGTGGTTAGGGTGAGAGGAGTCTCTGATGATGCTGTGAGCCTTCCTCAGGCACCGTCTGTCGTGGATGGACTTGATGGCAGGGAGAGATGAACCAGTGATGCGTTGGGCAGTTTTCACCACCCTCTGCAGTGTCTTCCAGTCAGAGGCAGTGCAGTTGCCATACCAGACCGTGATGGAGTTGGTGAGGATGCTCTCAATGGCACACCGGTAGAAGTTCACCAGGATCTGAGGAGATAGGTGGGCTTTCCTCAGTCTCCTCAGAAAGAAGAGACGCTAGTGAGCCTTCTTGACCAGTGATGAGGTGTTGAAGGTCCAGGAGAGGTCCTCGGAGATGTGGACACCCAGGAATTTGAAGCTGGAGACACGTTCGACCTCCGCCCCATTGATGTGGACGGGGGCGTGAGCGACAGCCCTAGTCTTCCTGAAGTCCACGATGAGCTCCTTAGTCTTCTTGGTGTTCAGTGCCAGTTTGTTGTCGGCGCACCACGTCGCCAGGTGCTGGATCTCCTCCCTGTAGGCCGTCTCATCGTTGTTTTTTTTAACAACACAGTAAGCGTTTGGGAACTGAGGACACTAATTGTTGAAGTTTTGTAGGCATTTTTCCCATTCTTGCTCGATGTACGACTTCAGTTGCTGAACAATCCGGGGTCTCCGTTGTCGTATTTTGCGCTTCATAATGCGCCACACATTTTCAATGGGAGACAGGTCTGGACTGCAGGCAGGCCAGTCTAATGCCCGCACACGTTTACTACGAAGCCACGCTGTTGTAACACGTGCAGAATGTGGCTTGGAATTGTTTCGCATTGTCTCGCTTGGATGGCAGCATATGTTGCTCCAAAACCTGTATGTACCTTTCAGCATTAATGGTGCCTTCACAGATGTGCAAGTTACCCATGCCATGGGCACTAACACACCCCCATATCATCACAGATGCTAGCTTTTGAACTTTGCGCTGATAACAATCTGGATGGTCCTTTTTCTCTTTAGCCCGGAGGACACGACATCCATGATTTCCAAAAACTATTTGAAACGTGGACTCGTCAGACCACAGCACACTTTTCCACTTTGCGTCAGTCCATCTCAGATGAGCTCGGGCCCAGAGAAGCCGGCGGCATTTCTGGGTGTTGTTGATATATGGCTTTCACTTTGCATGGTAGAGTTTTAACTTGCTGTAGATGTAGCAATACAAAAATGGTTTTCCGAAGTGTTCCCGAGCCCACGTGGTAATATCCTTTACAGAATGAGGTCGGTTTTTAATGCAGTGCCACCTGAGGGATCGAAGGTCACGGGCATTCAATGATGGTTTTCAGCCTTGCCGCTTATGTGCAGAGATTTCTTCGGATTCTCAGAATCTTTTGATGATATTATGGACTGTAGGTGGTGAAATCCCTAAATTCCTTGCAATTGTACGTTGAGCATTCCTCAACTTTCCCAGTCATTTGTTGCCTCTGTCCCAATTGTTTTTAAATGTGTTGTTGGCATCAAATTCAGAATAAGCATATATTTACAAAAATCAATTAAGTTGATAAGGTAAAACATTACATATATTGTCTTTGTACTGTTTTCAATTGAAAATATGTCAAAAAAGGATTAGCAAATTATCACATTCTGTTTTATTTACATTGGAATTGGAATTGGGGTTTGTACATCATACTACTATTTGACCTTCAATAATAGCAAGTATGTTCCAGTGAAGTATGATCTCACAGATATCATTGCATATCACTCGCTTAATACAAATGAGTCTGTATAGAATGTAAGTGAGCAATTCCATGATAATTTCACATCCATAACGTCTTCCGTAGAGCAAATCTATGATAAAATGTCCATATCTAACATTTTTGTGGATCGGTTTCTCTAAATAAATAGTTTGTACATACAACTGTAACAAAAGTTTTAATCACAAACATTATTATCCGTAGTATAAAAAGCTGCGTTCTGTCCGTCCGTCCGCAGCACTACCCACAGCAGCCAGCAGGTGGCACGCGATGCGTGCACACACACACATGATATACACACACGACACAGACACACACAATATATACACACACACACACACATGATATATACAGGTTGTACATATGTTATCATCGCTTGGACTGTTAGTCAATGGGGACAGGGAGGGACGTGCAAAGGGAGGGGCTAGAGGGAAAGAAAAATAGGGGCGCATAGCGCCCGAATTTCTAGTGGACATACATTTCTGCGTTATGGATGTAACATGGAATTGCCCAAGTCACACCTTTTTATTGTCATTGTGCCAGAACAAGACTGGGAAGTTGCACTGTGTATGTATCATGAGTTGGGTAGAGATTTTTGTTATTTGATGGAATGCATTCAGGCTTCAGTTTAATTTGTGCAGGGGCCCAGATTAACAAACGTCCGATTGATTCTTAATCATCACAGAGTGCTTCATCTTGAACAAGAACTATCGCTATTCATAAAAAAATATGCCATAAGAAAAAATGAAACGCCACTCTGATGATGAAGATAAACTTACTGGATTCCGTTTTGGTTTCTAAAGGAACCAGAATGACAACTGTAAAACATTTTAAATAATGAAGTTGTTACCATCTATCTTTATGAAAGATTTTATATGAATTCAGCAATTGGATATTTGAATTATTAATTTCCAACTTGGGTAATGTTTTTACCAGTCAATGTTTACAAAATGTTTATTCATGTAATGGTTTTTGTCACTCAATTAAATAGTGTAGCAAGACCAAGGGTGTGGGGTTTCCACTCGCTAATAAATGATAATTTATTCACTGTACCACGCAGATAATGGAGACACGGGAGACAGTTCCAAATAAACACACGTTTATTTTTAGGCACAGGCGGAAGGATTCCGCATACGGAAGTGTCTTTCCGTGGCAGGAAAACACAGCCGGCACAGAAGTCCCGGTAATGAACACAAACAAAGTCCACAAACTTCCCTTTATCAGGATTGTCCGTGATCCGATTGCGTGGTCGTGGGTCCGTTCCAGGGTAATCCGTTGCCGTCGCCGCGTCCAATTCCGTAGTTCGTTTCCAAAAATTATCCGTCCAAAAAAGTAATTCCATAAACAAAAACTAGCTAGCTATCTTCTCTCTCTCTCTCTCTCTCTCTCTCGCTCTCTCTCTCTCTCTCTCTCTCTGTATCTCGATCTATCTCTCTCTCTCTCTATCTCATTCCTACTCCCAACAGCGTCCTTGTGAGAGCGCTCTTTTAAAGACTGGTGATTTCATTACGCGCGTCAGCTGTGGAATCCGTCCCGGGTTCCCATCAGTGCGCGGGGGTGGAGCCAGCGTGCCGAAAGGTATCTCCCCTCTACGACGACGCCATAGGACGCGCCTACGCGGGCGCTACACACCCTCCCCCTCAGCTCCGACCCGGGCGGGGAGCGGCCTGGCACCACAGGGCTTCTCTCCGCGAGAGGGCGTCCGCATTGCCATGGTGGACGCGGACCTGTGGAGCACATTAAAATTAAACGGTTGCAATGATAGAAACCAACGGGTCACTCTCGGGTTAGTCTCGCGATTTCTGGACATCCAGACCAGCGGGGCATGATCCGTGACTAAGGTGAATGTCCTCCTAATAAATAATACCGGAGTGTCTCTAGTGCCCATTTGATCGCCAGGCACTCTTTTTCCACGGTCGAGTATCTTGTTTCCCTCGGTATCAGCTTACGGCTGATGTACATCACGGGTGTTCCTCACCCCCTGTACCTGAGACAGGACCGCCCGATTCCAGTCTCTGATGCGTCCGTCTGGACCAGCAGGGGTTTTTGGAAGTCGGGAGTGACTAGCACCGGTCCGGAACAGAGGCCTTGAGGTGTTGGAAGGCGGTTTCCTCCGCCTCGGTCCACTCCACCTGTCGCGGCAACTTTTTCCTGGTCAGGTCGGTCAACGGGCTAGCCAGGGATGCAAAATTGGGAATGAATCGCCTGTAATAACTGGCCAGCCCGATGAACGTACGCACCTGTTTCTGTGTTGTGGGGCGGGGCCAATTCCGTATAGATTCTATCTTAGCCGCTTGGGGCTTGACCAGCCTCGGCCGATGGTGTAGCCCAGGTACTCGGCCTCCTGTAGCCCCAGGTGGCACTTCCGGGGGTTGGCTGTCAGCCCCGCCCCTCTTAGTGCGTGCAGTACCTCTTGTATCTGTCTGAGATGGGTCCCCCAGTCCTCTCCATGGATGACAATGTCGTCCAGGTATGCGGCAGCATACTTTTGATGGGGACGCAGAACCTGATCCATCATCCGCTGGAAGGTGGGAGGCGCCCGTGCAAGCCGAATGGCAGTTTCCTGTATTGGTACAGGCCCTCCGGGGTAGCAAACGCGGTCTTCTCCTAGACTCCCGGGTCAGGGGCACCTGCCAGTGCCCTTCGTTAGGTCCAGTGTGCTGATGTACCTGGCAGTCCCGAGCCGGTCGATCAGCTCATCGATCCTAGGCATGGGGTAGGCATCAAACTTAGAGACCTCATTTAATTTTCTAAAATCATTACAGAACCTAATGGTTCCATCAGGCTTGGGGACCAGGACTATGGGGCTGCACCACTCACTACGGGACTCTTCTATGACCCCGGCCGCCAACATCTCCTGTGCTTCCCGCCGCGCCTCTGGGATGCGGTACGGCCGCTGGGTTACCTTGACTCCCGGGGGAGTGACGATGTGGTGTTTAATGACATCGGTTTCCCCAGGGTCTACTGAGAAGACATCCCGATGGCGGCCCACGAGTTCCTGTAGTTCCTGTCTTTGTGTTACGCTCAGTTGCTCCCCTAGCGGCACCTCTTCGGTCTGGCTGGCTGAAAAACACGGCTGTGGTCCCCCCTCTGGGACCGGGTCACTGGCATGCCACCTTTTTAAAAGATTAATGTGGTACAGCTGTGTTTTCTTGCGCCGGTCGGGTTGGCTTACCTTGTAATTCACCTCGCCCACTTTCTCTAGGACCTCGTACGGACCTTTCCAGCGGGCGAGGAACTTGCATTCGGACGTGGGGACCAGCACGTGTACCTGATCCCCGGGCTGGAACTCCCGGAGCTGCGCCCCACGATTGTAGACGCGCTGTTGCGCTTCCTGGGCCTCCAACATGTGTTCCCGAACGATGGGCCACAGCGTGGCCATCCGCTCTCTCATTTCCGTCACGTGCTCAACTATAGTTCGGTGGGGCGACGGCTGGGCCTCCCAAGTCTCTTTGGCCAGGTCCAGCATGCCTCGTGGCCGTCGGCCATACAGCAGCTCGAAGGGGAGAAGCCTGTCGAAGCCTGCGGTACCTCTCGTACCGAAAACATTAGAAAAGGGAGGAGCTGGTCCCAATTCCGTCCATCCGCCTCCATCACCTTTCTCAACATACTTTTCAGGGTGCGGTTAAACCTTTCCACCAGTCCGTCAGTCTGGGGTGGTACACCGACGACGTATCTGCCTGATGGTAAGGAACTGGCATAAGTCACGCATTACCTTACTCATGAAGGGCGTTCCCTGGTCCGTCAGGATCTCATCCGGGAAGCCGACCCGAGAACAGCAGCATCAGTTCTCGTGCGATGCCTTTGGTGGTCATCGTGCGAGCAGAGGAATGGCTTCGGGTACGGGTGGCATAGTCCAATATGACCAAGATATATTGGAACCCCCTGCTGCTTTTTGGGAGGGGCCCGACGAGATCCAGCGACCCTACTGAAAGGAACGGAGATTATCGGCAAAGGGATTAAAGGGCTCTTGTACTTGGGTTTTGGCGCCACCCTCTGGCACTCCCGGCACTCTCGGCAGAACTTCTCCACTGCACGTTTTATCCCTGGCCAATAAAAGCGTGCCTTGATCCGTCGGAGGTCTTTCGACCCCCAAGTGCGCCCCCAGCACGTGTGCATGCGCCAACTGTAAAACAGTGTTCACCATGGAGTGGGGCACTAACAGTTGCTCTATCTCACGCCCCTCACTCCTAACTACCTGGTATAGGAGGTGGTTTTTAATGGCAAAATGAGGGAAATAAATTTCGCTTACCCCCTCCATGAGAGTCCCATCGACCACGGTGACATGTTGGAATGCATGCCTCAGATTCTGGTCCTCCAGTTGGGCAGTCCCGAACCGACCAGTCAGGGGCGGGGATGCTGGCGCCTCCTCGTGTCCCATCGGGAACATCTCCTCCCATGTCGGTTCTTCCTCCATGGGGTTTGCCTCAGCAGCGCCGTCCTCTGATGGCCCCTCTGCTGATGGTTGTGGGTCAGCTCCCTGAAAACCGCACAATCTGGCGGCCTCGACCACCTCAGATTCGGACCCCACCTCCGATGAGAGCGGCAACTCCACCTCTTGACCTTCTCCACGGGAGGGAACTTGTGTTTCCCTTGCCGCCTCCCTTTTTGGCCACCTCTCCTTTTCTTTCTCCTTGCTTCTTCCCCCGCATGCCTGTCCAGAGCTGAGGAAATATCGGGCAATCCCGACCCAGGAGCACCGGAACCGCAGATTCTCAACGACCCCGGCTTTCCCCACGCACTGCCCCTTGGTTGTCTGTAGCTTTAAGAGGGTTACGGGGTAATCCTTGCTCTCGCCATGGATACAGGAAATGGCCATTTTTTCTGGTTCCAGTTCCGTCCGGGCGTATTCGGCCGGACCAGGGTCACCATGCTCCCGGAATCGAGCAGGGCGGTGGTGTCCTTGCCGTTGGCCCTCACCGGCGTCAGGGGCGACGGGCACCCTCGGTAGCCCAGCACGACAGCAGCAGCCCGCAGGGTTTTGCGTCGGAGTGTCTGTGGTGGATGCGGTCCGCATCACCACGTCCCGTCTGGGACAACTCCAGGAGAGGTGTCCCACCTCTCCACAGTCATAACACTCACGGCGGTCTTCTGTCATGAAGGGGCGTCTCCTTGAGGGGGGCTGGGCGGTGCCCGGGTTCCTTCTCTGAACCTTGCCCCGGTCATCCCGTCCAGTTTCGGCCTGTCCCGGTTCGGACAGAGGCTTCGGGTTTCTCCTGTTCGGATCGGGTGGGTCGGCTGCTACGCAGGACCTCCACAGAAGCTTGGTACCCCTCCACCAGCGCCACTAGTTCATCGGCGCTCCGGGGTTTGCCTGGCTTGCCAGTTTCTTGGCCGAAAGGTAAGGAGCGCAAAAATTTGTCGATGACAAACCTTTCCATGGGCGTCAGGGACGTGGGTTCCGTGGTCATCCAATTCTTGGCTAGGCGTATCAGGTCGTGCATCTGGGCTCGGGGCGGTAAGGCAGCGTTGAAGGTCCAGTTATGGAACTTTTGTGCCTGCCCGATGAGGCTGTGTCCGGCGCGACGCAGAATTTCCCGCGTTTCAGGATGTTGTAGTCTGCAGCCTGGACCTCCTCTAAGTCCTGGCACGTGTGCTGGGCCACCCCGGACAGGAATGGAGCAGTCCGGCCCATTGCTCTGGAGCCCACCCCTCTCGGGTCGCTGTACGCTCAAATGTCTGGAGGTATGCCTCGATGTCATCCTCTGCGGTCATTTTGACCAGGAACGCACTGGGGTTTGGTCGGCGTGGGGTTCCAGTAGCTGACAGCTGTGCTACCTCCAGCCTTAGTAGCGTTGTCTGCTGTCGATGCTCTTCTATCACCGCTGCGCAGCGCCAGCTGCGCAGCATGAGTCTTCTCCATCTGTTTCAACATTAGTGACTCCATTTCTACTTTGTACTGAATAAATTATTTTTTATTTAGCGTTATAGTCTGCCCGCATTCTCCACCATATGTAGCAAGACCAAGGGTGTGGGGTTTCCACTCGCTAATAAATTATAATTTATTCACTGTACCACGCAGATAATGGAGACACGGAGACAGTTCCAAATAAACACACGTTTATTTTTAGGCACAGGCGGAAGGATTCCGCATACGGAAGTGTCTTTCCCGTGGCAGGAAAACACAGCCGGCACAGAAGTCCCGGTAATGAACACAAACAAAGTCCACAAACTTCCCTTTATCAGGATTGTCCGTGATCCGATTGCGTGGTCGTGGTCCGTTCCAGGGTAATCCGTTGCCGTGCCGCCGCCCAATTCCGTAGTTCGTTTCCAAAAAATTATCCGTCCAAAAAGTAATTCCAAAAACAAAAACTAGCTAGCTATCTTCTCTCTCTCTCTCTCTCTCTCTCTCTCTCTCTCTCTCTCTCTCTCTCTCTCTCTCTCTCTCTCTCTCTCTCTCTATCTCGATCTATCTCTCTCTCTCTCTCTATCTCATTCCTACTCCCAACAGCGTCCCTTGTGAGAGCGCTCTTTTTAAAGACTGGTGATTTCATTACGCGCGTCAGCTGTGGAATCCGCCCCGGGGTTCCCATCAGTGCGGGGTGGAGCCAGCGTGCCGAAAGGTATCTCCCTCTACGACGACGCCATAGGACGCGCCTACGCGGGCGCTACAATAGTTAGAGATACCACTCAAAATGAGATGTTTTCAAGACTCTTTCACCAAACAAGATATTCAAGATGCACTGTTTAAAAACAAGTCCTTATAGCTCAAGGACATTTTGCTTGTTGGGTGACTTTGTCTTATATTAAGTGTAATGAGATATTTTGACTAGAAAAGAGATAAATATGCTTGGTAAGATTAGGATTTTTTGCAGTGTATACATGCTCGCGCGACTGTGACGCAACATCCTCTGCAGAGGGTGTTGCAGAGGATGTTGCGTACCTAGCACAAAATTCTAACTCGCAACATGTCCCGTAGATGTTGCACAGCATTGATTGGTTGGTTAGCGAATGGAGGCGGAGCTGTCATGGTCATAGTTCATCAAGCTAGTACATCATTTATTTGCATTTTACATTTTAAGCATTTAGCAGATGCTTTTATCCAGAGTGACGTCCAGATTAGGGGAGAAAGATAAAAGCAGCGATTTTTTAAATTCTGTGAAAAGACAGAAAAAGACCATCCTTCATTTCCCTTAATACATTAACATTATTTTAAAGAGTCGTCTGCTGGTTCCCTCTTGTAAAAAAAACTGTCTCTATATGTTCTCAATTAGAAAGCTACCCACAGAAACCTTCAGTGTGAGGATAAAAGACAACAAACTAGAGACAGCACAGGGGTTTAAGTACCTTGGAATTGTTTTGGACTCTCAACTAAGTTTTGTCAAACACAGAAATGTTAGGGCCAACCTTCAAACCTTTAGGCAAATCAGACACTGCTTAGCATTCCACATAGCTCTGACATTTATGCACACCATGATTTTCTCTCATCTCTCATACTGCATAACCTTTGGGTCCCAGGCATCAGCCTCCGCCATCAACCACTAACATCCCTCTATAACTAAGCTATCAAAGTCCTGGCCAATAAACCACTAATATTTAATCACTGTAATATGCTAAAGAAGTACAATCTGCTCAGTTTTACTCCAACCTCACACTTATATTTAAATGTCTCTACCATCTAGTTCCACCCATTCTCAATACACTCATAGCTAGACTTCACTATATTGCCACTAACACCCGAAGCATCACAGAAGGAAACTGTAGAATCAGACATTGCAGAACTTCCTTTGCGAAAACTGCATTTTCAATTGAAGGCATGACAGTTCAAAACAAATCCAAGATTTTAAAATGTTTTCCACAACAATCAAGTCCTGGCTAAAACTTGGCCAAAATTGTAATCATGACACCAACTAATCAATCCTGTATTTGAGCTCATGTTTTTTTTTTTTTTTGTGTCATGTATAGTTGTTGTTTTCGGTAATTATATGCATTGATTTTAAATTGTAACAATGTAATTGAACTATCAATGCTCATCAAGGGACTGGTGTTGGAAATGAGCTTCGGCTATATTCACATGTACAGTGCATCAGGCATTGCTTCTGCGGCTGTCAATGCTCTCTGTGCTTGTCCCTTACAAATAAACTAATACATAAATAAATAAAATGCTAATTGTATGGGGGCTGCCATGCTATGTTGTTTTGTGCAGTCTCCTATTATCCCTTGTGTGTCATTTTCCCATCCCCCCTTGTGTCATTTGTTAGATTAATGTGTAACTGTGGCTGCATTCGTTTGTATTGCAGCGGTGAACGCCACGGAATCAAGAGTTGAGAGACCTAGCTTTTTCATTTCAGTTTTCTTTATTGGTTTTTTGAAAACACAATCATTAAAAAAATTGGCATTCCAACTTTAAAGAAAAACAAACAAAGAAGACATTCAGGTACATAATGGGGAGCTTTAACACTGACAAGGGCACATTAAAAAACACATCTTAAATCATACATTAACAATCACAGCACAGGAACACTTCTTTAAAGGCCAGTTTACATCAAAGATTCGCGATGAGAAAAAACCGTTTTAGAACATTGCAGAGAAAAGTTGCAGCAGTATAAATTACCGTCTCTGGACATCGCAAGTCGGCTGATGGCGTCTCTTGCAATTCACCATGTCAAATCAGAAGTGTTGAGTTTTAGAACGCCAAGGCCATTGTTACGTTTCTCCAACCAATCAGTGAGTAGTATAGTGCACACAAATATATGGTGGAGTTTTGGACTGAAGTGAGAGAAGATTGTCTGATTAATCTTTTTTAAGAACAAGCCCTGTCTATACAACACCAGCTCTTCTAGACCAGTGGTTCTCAAACTTTTCAGCCTGCAACCCCCAAAATAACATTAGTAGATACCCCCACCATCCCCCGAGATGCTTTCTGACAATCTTGACAAGCACGCAAACGCACACACAAATGCACTGTTACAGCGCCCGGATGGGTGGGCCTGCTGATCTGTGTGTTTTTTTGGCTCTGCTGCGTTTAATCAACAATACAATTGAAGTAAGCAACTGGCTGTCACTGCCATCATCCATTTTTTCAGATAAAAAATATCCAGCAACCACCAATAAAGCCAGTACCAACACGGACGTAAAGAGAGTGGTTGTTATGGAAACGGTAAACTGTCTCTACTTCATCGCTTTGATGTAAATTGGCTAGTTTTAGAATGTTGCAGACCATACGTATTGGGGACTCTGCTGCAACTTTTCTCTGCAACGTTCTAAAACAGTTTTGTCTTGTCGCAAATCTTTGATGTAAACTGGCCTTAAGACAAAAAGACAAAAAAACTCCCAACCAAAATCTTTTTAAAGCAGGGAGGTCTGCGCAAAACAAAAAGTCAAAAAGGACTTTTAAGATTTAAAAAAAGTAAAAGGAAAAAGGGGTTTGTGCTTGGGCTTCGGCCGCCCCGAGCGCCTCCTCTGGGGGGGTGAGCCACGCCAGTTACTCACCCCGCCATCTCTCTCGTCCCTCAAAAGAAAATCCGCCAGAGACGCGGTCCTGGAAGGTTTTAGTTCTACTCCGGAGAGTGATCAAGTCCCTTGTTTATTTAGGAAAACCCTGATGTTTCTCATCTCCCACAGGACCTGCTGTATGGTGTTAGTGATCCTCCACTGGCACTGCAGCTCTGGGGTCACACATCCCTCTGGGGGAGCAGGACCGCTTCAGCCATCAGGGAGGATCTCAGCAAGGACCTGGTCAGGGAGACAGAGGACATAACAAGGCCCCAGACCCATCTGGCTATGGAGCACTCCCAGAACAGATGGTGTACATGTTCCGGGTCAGTGCATCCGTGGGGGCCATTCTCGGCACCGTCTAGACATAAGCAACCTGTTGGGGACACAACCGTGAGCAGACAGCTGATGAAGTTAGGGTGGCTGGGGGGGGGTTAGGGTTAGGGGGGATGGGGGCAAGAGGTTCCCAAACCATGTATTTGGTGGGGTTTATGTATGGAGACTGAGGGGTGTAAATGTTCATTTTGGACCATAATGGGAAACGGGGGGTTATTCTGGAAGATGGTAAGTGAACCAGTTTTATTGTGTTTTTCGAATATTGGTAGATTTGATTTAGGCGGTCCAGGACCGCATCAGATTTTGATGGGCGCCTCTTCGCTTCTTGGCTAAGTCCGCTCGCCGTTTTCCTCTCTGAAGTGGCCGGTAACCAATTGGGCAGGGTGGAGGTGGGTGTGGAAAAGTTTTGTGAGCTGGTTGTGGGGATTTGATTGGGGGTGTACATTTTTTTGAGCGGGGGGTACCTGTGGCTTGCTGTTTTTAATGGGGGTCTGAGGAGGGTCTGAAACTGTCTGGTTAGGTTTTGTCAAAAAGAGAAGTTGAGGGCTATTGCTAGGTATGGTGGGGGTGGGCCTTATTGGTTTATTTACTGCTCTGTGTTTTTGTTTTGTCCTACGCTTTTTTCTTATTACTTCTTTCCAGTTAGGTGGGAAGTCAGATTTGGTGATGTCTGAGGAGGAGGTGGACTATTCTCCCATAGTGAGGGGTTCAGAGTCCACCACCTCTTCCACTGTGGTAGGGGGTGAATCACATAAGTTCCATCTGTTTTGGGGGGATGAGGTTGAATACGGAAAGGGTTTCCTATGCTAAGGGATTCCTGCGGTGTAAATAGTGAGGGGGACTGGGGTGGGTCAGGCTGGGTCGTAGTGATCGTAATTGTAGGGGGGGGGCACAGTGCCCCTAGACCTGTTCACATATGAGAGGGAGCAATCTCGGAAGAGATGCCCCCTTACCCCGCAAAGATTGCAGGGTCTAGGATTCAGACATGCCCTAGTCTCGTGCTCTCCACCATAGCTCTTGCATTTGAACACTGTGCACGCTGTGGCTAAGTGGCCTAACTCGCCGCATCACCTGCACAGCTTGGGCATGCCGTAGTAGTAAACTGTGCCCCGATTGTTCCCCAGTGTGATTGTGCTGGGGATATGTCTCACCGCACCCACTGACACCATACCCCGTACTCATCAAGGACCTTCCTAGCCTCGGACTTAACGGAGCCATACCTGCCCAACCACGTATCGATGTTGTGGTCCTGTACAGCCTCGTTATAGAACTGTACAGTGACCCTTTTGCTTTTGGTGTCGGACAGGGGCTCCACGTCAAAGATGTTCAGGGGACGCATATCCTTGCCCTCTATAGAGGTTCTAGAACCTCTCCAGGACATTTTTTAAAGCGTTTTTAAAGTGAACTTCAAACCTGTCAGTTGCATTAGGGACCTTCACCAGGCAATTCAGGTCACTCTGCCCAAAGCCCATACCTTTTTGGAGTACGACCCTGCTGAACTCCAGAAGGGTCATATTGATCACTCTCGTCCCAGGGGTGGTTGAGTTTGGGGCAGCACTGGTGTTATTTTCCCCACCGGCCTGTCCGGCGGTTGCTTGTCCAGTGGCACCCTGCTCGTCTGCGTCTCTGGGCCCCAGTCCTGCCATGGCAAAAGGCTTGTACAAAATTAAGAGAAACCCAACCACATTTTTTCTTTTCAGTGGTACATATTTTATCACCACAAAGCATGACACACAGGGAAGTACACTCAATGCCTCAAAATCACACAGGGTCATTCTAAACACAAACACTGACAGTGGACGACATGAATTACGCTCGTACAAACATCATTCATACAAGGGGAAAAGGGGCTTTTACTCAGACTGCATAGCGATTATGAGTTGAACAGATGTGGTGGTGGCTACCACTTCCGGGTAGTCTAGCCACCCGGAAAGCTAATTACGCAACACAAAATGGCATCAACGCTACCTTTAGCAACTGGCTACCTAGCTTAGCCACCCTAGGTGGAAAAAAACATACAAGATGGTGGGCAGCTAGCATTCCTGTGGCTAGGCTAGCTGGCCACCGTTACAATATAGTAAGTGACCCCCTCGTTAATTTTTTGTGAGTGTATCGTGTTCTTCGTGCTTCCCTGTGTTGCTTGCTTTGTTATAATAACGCTGGTAGCACTGAAATGGAAAAGCAAACTCTCCAGTCTTGCTTCCATGGCGTTCACCGCTACAATATATTACAAAGCTAAATACAGTGGTGGGCCGTCAGGGCCTGCAAGGCCTTCTCTGCTGGCCTAAAAAATATCTGAATCACAGACTGATGTTAATTATATTTTTTCCATGAATATTTATTATTAAATAATTCAAAATGGTCTGTCCGCTTCCTTTCATAGCTTTTCCCCTGGTTGCGCTGCTTCCAGACATGTATTTTCATATTAAAGCATTTAACCAATCACATTTCAGCCATCATTTGTTGCCAGGGTCAAAGAAATCTGCCTGAAGGCCTTCACAATCAGTTCTGCAGGCCCTGTAGCATAAAATAAGTGTTGATCAAACTGTTGCTTCAACCAATCAGATTTTGAGTTGGGGACACGAAGGCCTTCTAGAAGGCCTAGGTAACGTCAGCGTATTCACACCCTTTGATTGGATAGTCAGAGAGTGTCTGACTATGATGTAATGTGATTGGTTAAATGCTTTAATATGAAAATACACGTCTGGAAGCAGCGCAATCAGGGGAAAAGCTATGAAAGGAAGCGGACAGACCATTTGGAATTATTTAATAAGTATTCATGGACAAAATATAATTAACATCAGTCTGTGATTCAGACATTTGAGCGGACATTTTCAGCCCTAAAGCGAATTAAAACTTATGCCAGAAATACGACAGGGCAGGCTCGACTTTCAGCATTTGCTTCGATGGCGATAGAAAAGGACTTCTTGATGGAACTGAAACACACGGATAATCTGTAAGACAGAGTAATTGAACTCTTTTTGAGGAAAGAAAGGAGGATGGATTTTGTGTACAAATAATAAGGATTTTTGGTGAGTAAAATGTTGCTATTTTCCTAAATAATATTGCAATTTTATGAGGTTATTGATGCTTTTTTATGTCTGTCGCAGCTGTAGCACCCCGGGTTTGTTTCTTCAGTAAAGGCATTTATTCTGGATACACGAGTTATCTATCTGCGATGCAACGGCAACGGGTGTCTGTATGGTTTGTTTTTGCACTTTGTTTATTTATCTTTCTGTGAGGGTGGATGGTGATAGGCGCCACTCGCAGAAACCCCAGGGGATCAAAAAGTCAAACTGAAACAGTCTGACCACTAGCTCTGATAAACAGAGAAATTTGGGAAGACGATAACAAGGGAGGAACGGAAAATCTCACCCAACGGGTGGCTACTCCGAGTGTCTGAAAACGCAAAGGCTATGAGAGCCAAACGAACAAGTTTGTAACCTGAACCAGTCGAAACGACTGAACAAAAGCAACCTGAGTCAAAGCTCCGACTAGCGGGCAAGGTTATTTTTTATAGGTACAACTAAATAAGTTTGTATGTTAAGACACGAGTTTCCCAAAACAATAAAGGCTAGGAGAGCCGAGAGAACATGATTGTAACCCGGAAACAGTCGAACAGACTGAACAACAAGAACCCGAACGAAAAGCGCTTAATAGCGAGCAGGGTTCTTATTGTAGGTACAATTACATATGTTCTTTAGTTTACATAACACCCAAAAGTTCAGAGCGTCCAAAAACGCGAAAAGCTAGGAGAGCCACAGAACCATATTGTAACCCGAAACAGTCGAAGCGACTGAACAAACGAAACCTAACTAAAAGCTCATAACTAACGAGCAAGGTTTCTAATGAAGGTACAATTTAAATAAGTATTATGTAAATACCTGAACCAAAAGTTCTGAGCGTCCGAAAAACGTGAAAGGCTAGGAGAATCAACAGAACAAGGTTGTCACCCGAAAACAGTCGAACCGAATGTTAAGACCTGACCCAAAAGTTCTGAACGTCCGAAAACGCGAAAAGGCTAGGAGAGCCAACAGAACAATCTGGTAACCAAAAACAGTCGAACTGGCTGAACAAAATGAAACCAAATGAAAAGCGCTTAATAGCGAGCAAGGTTTCTATTTGTAAGTGACAAGTAAATAATTTATTATGACCAGACATAACCAAAAGTTCTGTGCGTCCGAAAACGTGAAAGGCTAGGAGAGCCAACAGAACAAGTTGATAACATGGTAAGACCTGACCCACAAGTTCTGAAAGTCTGAAAACTCTAAACGGTTAAGGGGGACCGACAGAACAACAAGGCACAACTTGACCCACATCTGACGTCCGAAACTCTCGAAACGGTTAAGGGGGACCGACAGAACAACAGGGTTCTACTTGACCCACATCTGACATCCCAAAACTCGAAACGGTTTAAGGGGAACCGACAGAACAACAGGGCACAACTTGACCCACATCTGAACGTCCAACAAACTCGAAACGATTAAGGGGAACCGACAGAACAACAGGGTTCTACTTGACCCACATCTGACATCCCAAAACTCGAAACGGTTTAAGGGGAACCGACAGAACAACAGGGCACAACTTGACCCACATCTGAACGTCCAACAAACTCGAAACGATTAAGGGGAACCGACAGAACAACAGGGTAAGACCTATACCAAAAGTTCTGAGCGTCCGAAAACGCGGAGGGGCTAGGAGAGCCGCCAGAACCATATTGTAACCCGAAAACAGTCGAAGCGACTGAACAAAAGAAACCTAACGAAAAAGCTCCTAACCACGAGCAAGGTTTCTAATGTAGGTCCAATTAAACAGTTATGAAAAGTTCTGAGCATCCTAAAACGCGGAGGGGCTAGGAGAGCCACCAGAACCATATTGTAACCCGAAAACAGTCTAAGCGACTGAACAAAAGAAACCTAACGAAAAGCTCCTAACCACGAGCAAGATTTCTAATGTAGGTACAATTAAATAGTTATGAGAAGACCTTAAACCAAAACTCTGACTGTCCAAAACGTGAAAGGCTATTAGCCAAAAGAACCAGTTAGTAACCCGAAACAGTCGAACCAACTGAACAAAACGAAACCAAAAGAAAAGCGCTAAATAGCGAGCAAGGTTTCTAATTGTAGGAAAACTAAATAAGTTATTTCGTTAGACGCAGCGTATTTACACCCACATCCGTCTGAGTGGACGCTGGCGCGATTAGCTGCCGCTGCTCTCCGGATATTTTATCTTTTCCTTTATTTATTTTATTTCTTTATTTGATTCTTTTATTGATTCTATTGCTCTTATAACTGCTCTTTTAACCAAACGAACAGTAATTAACTCACTATACTGAGATAAATTAGAAACCTGATTGCTGTTTAATTCAGTGTGTCTTGGACTACAAACTTTTACCTGTTCGGCGGTCGTCGGATCAGCGGGGCAACCATCTGCATCAACAGGCTGGATATTGCTCGACATTCCCGTCGGAAATACATCCACCGAGGATCCAGACGGAGCTTCAACCACGATGACACACATCCAATACGATCCTTCTGGTCTTCCATCCCCCGTCCCCCAAGAAAGCCCACCAGCCTACGGTCTGTTAACCACAGCGCTCTGGCTAGCCTAGCCAGGTCGGCTAACGTTAGCGCCAAACCCGTCAAAAACAATCTTAACTTCGGACTATTTAACACCCGTTCGCTAACCAACAAGGGACTACTACTCCACGACCTACTGAACGACCGTAAGTTTGATTTCCTGTGTTTGACTGAAACATGGCAGCAACCCAATGACTTCTCACAGCTCAATCAAACTATTCCACCTGGGTTTGTTTACACCTGCCAACCCTGTGCCTGTGGCAGGGGAGGTGGTCTCGCGATACTGTACAACGAGAAGTGGAAAGTCTCTTCGCTAACTGTCCCTGTCCAGAGCTCATTTGAGTCCATTGCCCTTCAAATCAATGGGCCAATTCCTACCATACTAGCCACTGTATATCGACCACCCAAGCCCAATAGTGATTTCTTAGATGAATTCTCTGTTTTTTTAACCTCCTTATGTTCCTTCTCCCATAATATAGTATTGCTTGGGGATTTTAATGTTCACTTGGACAATGTCAACAGTACCCTCACAAAGGACTTTACATCATGCCTGGACAGCTCTGGATTACAACAATATATTGACTTTCCTACCCACTCTAAAGGACATATTCTTGATCTAGTTTGCTGCTCCGGTGTAACTCCCCTTAATTGTACTGCATTTGATTTGCCCATTTCTGATCACAAGTTTGTATCTTTCAATATCAACCTAAAATCACCTCAAACTAATCTGTCACGTCCCATCTCATTTCGTAACATTAAGAATATTGATTTATCTGCTCTATCCAGTGGAATCGATAACCTCCCAAGCATAGAAAATGTATCCACTCCTGACGAACTGGTCTCATTCTACAATGATGAACTCCAAAGTCTTTTAAATACCCATGCACCGTTAAAAACCCGCTCTGTCTCCTTTACCCATTCTGCACCATGGTTTACACCTGAGCTACGCCAGTTTAAAGCTAAAGGTCGCCGCCTGGAACGCCTCTATGCAAAAACTGGCCTTGTTGTACACAAAGATATGTATAACAGTCACATACTTAACTACAAAGATGCTCTCTCCACTGCAAAATGTACATACTATGCTAACTTAATTAGGTCAGGTGAACAGGCACAAGAGCCCTGTTTTCCACGGTTAGGACTATCCTACGGCCCCCAGACACTCTTGCTCCTCATATGTATTCTGTTGCTCAGTGTAACAATTTTATGACCTTTTTTAATGCCAAGATTGAAAATATCCATCAACTATTGACCTCTTCTATCAATACTACATACAGTTCACCCCTTCCGTCTTCTGATGTTTCTGTGTTTTCCTCCCTATCTAGTTTTGAACTTCCAACTGTTGGTGAAATATCTGGTCTCATCCATAAATCTAAATCATCTACCTGTCAGCTAGACCCCCTCCCTACTCACCTAGTAAAAGTCTGTCTATCTTCCCTGTCCTCTCTATCATACACTCCTCCCTTACCTCTGGTCTTGTTCCCTCATCTCTCAAAACAGCTGCAATAACTCCTATACTCAAGAAACCTGGTGCAGACCCCAACAATATGAATAATTTTCATCCTATTTCAAATTTACCATTTCTCTCCAAGATACTTGAAAAAGCAGTTGCAGCCCAGGTACACGCCCACTTGACCAACAACAACCTGTTTGAGCAATTCCAGTCTGGTTTTCGCTCTTTTCACAGTACTGAGACAGCTATGGTGAAAATCACAAATGACCTATTAATGGCAGCTGATTCTGGGCTCTTAACCATACTTGTGCTTCTCGATCTGTCTGCAGCCTTTGATACCATCTCACATAACATCCTCCTAGATAGATTAGCCTCCATTGGAATCACTGGCACCCCCATGACTGGTTTACATCATACCTCTCTGGCCGCACTCAGTTTGTCCAGCTCAAAAATCTAAGATCACAGCCCACTCCAGTCACCACTGGTGTTCCACAGGGATCTGTTTTGGGCCCCCTCCTATTCATAATCTACCTCCTACCCCTTGGCAATATTTTCAGGAAATTTGGACTTCAATTTCACTGCTACGTGGATGACACCCAGCTCTACCTATCCACGAAGCCAAATTCTGCCCTCCCACCCACTTCCCTCTCCCAGTGTTTGCTGGAAATCGAATCCTGGTTCTCAATCAACTTCCTAAAACTTAACAGTAATAAAACAGAGGTTCTCCTCGTTGGCACTAAATCCACCTTGGCTAAACCTCACAGCTTCTCCCTTACCATAGACAATTCCACAATTTCACCTTCCCCTCAGGTTAAGAGTCTGGGTGTCATCCTGGACAGCACATTATCTTTTGAATCACACATCAACAATGTCACTCGGTCTGCTTACTTTCACCTACGCAACATACATCATCTCCGTCCATCACTTACACCTACCAGCACCGCCACTCTTGTCCACGCCCTGGTCACATCCCGTATAGACTACTGCAACGCCATCCTCTTTGGCCTTTCACACAAATGTCTCCATAAACTCCAACTGGTCCAGAACTCAGCTGCACGAATCATTACCAGAACTCCTTTCACTGACCATATCACTCCAATTCTCCAACAACTTCATTGGCTCCCCATTAAATTCCGTATTCATTTTAAAATTCTCCTTCTTACCTTTAAAGCTCTCCATAACCTAGCACCTTCATATCTCTCTGAACTCCTTCTTACATACACTCCCTCCCGTAGTCTCAGATCCTCCTCTGCCAGACAACTTGTCACACCTTCTGCCCGCTTGATCACGATGGGATCTAGAGCCTTCAGCCATTCTGCACCCTGCCTCTGGAACTCTCTGCCACCTAACATTCAAAATATTGACACTCTCTCCACTTTCAAATCCAGTCTCAAAACACATCTCTTCACTTTGGCATATTTGGTTTGACCTGTTATATATTGTTGTTTATTTGTTACTCTGATTTTGCCTTGTTAATTTTATAATGTTTTGACATGTTGTTTTTACTATGTTTTGTAAGGTGTCCTTGAGAGCCTTGAAAGGCGCCCATAAATAAAATGTATTATTATTATATTATTATTACAGAGTTTTTCCCAAAACGTAAACGGCTAGGAGAGCCAAAAGAACAAGATTGTAACCTGAAAGCAGTCGAACCGACTGACAAACGAAACCAAACGAAAACTCCCATTAGAGAGAATGGTTTCCATAAAAGGTACAACTAGATAAGTTATTTCGTTTTAAAAGGGATTGAATGGAGATGGTCATTTCTAAAGGAAGTCTTTGTGTGCGTCTTGAAAAAGACACACTACCTTACCGGCTAAAAATCGTAAAAATGGCTTACGATTTCGCCCCGATCAGAAACCCAGGTGCGGTTTAAATAGGGAGATCATTGAAAACTCGTTCCAGCTGTGCGCCTCCCGCAGGGAAGGCGTAACACCGCCATCTGGCGGTGAATCTGGGGAACAACCGTGACACTTTCTTCAGTCATGTTTCATTCTCGTTCTGTTCCCCGTCTGTCATTGTTCCTGTTCGAGTTCCTCTCCTTGTCTTGTCATGCACTTCGTGAAATTCTATGTTTCATTTTTTTAGGGAGGAGGAGGAACGCATAAAGAAATCTGCGTGCGAATAAAGCGGAACGTGAGAAGCGTACAGAGATAGGACGAGATAGAATGACAGCGATAGTTAGAAGCGTGAGATAATTAGTGATTAGTAGTGTTAGTAACTTAATCTAAATCCCTAATGTTAGTAGATTAGTTGGTTAGTACTATATACATCTAACTAATATATACAAAGTGTAATTAGAAAGTAAGAAGGAAGTAAAACGAGATTAGAAACGAAGACGGAAAAACGGTAAGAGAATGTTTGCAGTGATTAAACATAGAATTTCCCTTCCAAGTGCATGACAGAACGCTTTAATTTAGAATGAAACATGACTGAAGAAAGATAAATAAACAAAGTGCAAAAACAAACCGTCTCCACAACTCTGAGGGAAAACAGACACTCAAAACATAACAATAAGATGGCTTTTATAGCCATAAAATAGCTATTTATTGAGACTACCATACTCATTCAATTGGGTGGATTGATTCAGACGGAGCACTACTGAAGGCCTAGGTGTGAAATGCACGGCCCGCCACTGGCTAAATATTATATAGCCTATCTATAATATACACAAGTATAACCTACTACATTCTCTCTCTATCCATCTATCCCTTAATTGCTCCATCCAAGCTGAAGATGGAATTTATAACATACTACTGCAAGGCTTTACCAAGTATTGTATTAAAACGAAGTATTATAATATTAAAAGTGTTATGATAAAATATAGGCTACTGTCATTTCTAAGCTTTTAAAATTCGGCGAGGCAAGCCAACTAAAGTTGAAAATCGAACTATCTTGTTTCTTGTTTAATAATGTAATCCAAGGTGGTTAGATGTTCTTCAACCATTTGCCTGGTAAGCAGAGCTGTCTGGCAGTCGACGTTCAGGGAAAAACGCCTCCCTTGTGCACCTGGATTTCGTCACTGTTTCCATGGGGACAAGACAAATCCAAACACGGTTTTGTACAGTTGAAGAACGGAGTAGGACTTTTTTGAAAAGTTACTTATCTTTCCTGCAGGCAGACTTTACCAGTTGCACTTATCCGTTATGTCTCACAGGTTTGCAGCTTACTCCCTTACTTGTTTTTAGTAATATGCGTATTATTTACCTTGCTTTTTCTTATTCGTTAACGTTTGTTCGGTATGTTCTGTTGTTGACAGTTTTAACGTTACCTAGTTAACGTTAGCTAGCCTTAGCTAGCTACATTTCTGCAATGTTTATTATAACTTAGCTAGGTGTACAGTCGGTAACTTTATTTAACGTTACTTTAACTATTGTTTCCTCATGAAACATCTATTTAGCTTGCTGGGGATCTAGCTAAAGTGTTAGCAGTGTACGTTCGATTGAGAGTAACGTTACACTGTGATGGATTTTAGTGATCCTGTACAAAAAGCAATGGAGCACATTTAAACGATGTCAGCATTTACTCACTGCTTTTAATATCATAGCTACTATGATATTAAAAGCAGTGAGTAAATTGTAGACAGGCCATCTGACGCCAGGGCATATGACCAGCATACTCAGCATACATTAATATTTTATTAGTCTCTCTTAATACTTGAGACAGGAGAAACATTGTTCTCAGGGATTCCGTTTTTAATTACACTTGTGCTCTTAAATTATAATATGATTTTTTCTTCCCCAGTACTTACAATATGATCTGGACTGAAGCCCAGGGGCAGCTGAACAGTCTGCTGACCCAGGAGCTCCCTGCCCAGCCATCCCACTCTGAGAAGGACAGGGTAGTGTTCTTCCAGCGTTTGGTCACACTCTATGTAAGTTATGTTAGAATATTTAAACAGCTGGAAGAAGCCTATGACCAGATGGTGCACCCCCAGAAGAGAAGAGTGATCCGAGATGTGTTGGATGGTGTGATGGGCCGTGTGCTTGAACTCAAGAATGAGATGGTGGAGAAGGAGTTTTCTGAGTACCATTACATGGACGATGTCATCCAAGACTTGAAGCTCACACCTGTAAGTCTGGGTAAAGTCACTCTTGGGACTGAATAAATGTAATTAAAAAGCTTAATTAAAAGGTTGAAAATGCATGTTTTCCACTCAACAAAATACATGCAGGCCCAACACATTATCACCATGTTTTGTACAAACATACACTGACACCAAATTGTAACATTAAGAATGGCATTCATTCTGGCAACTTCATTATAGGCACTCTTGAAATTATTGAAATTAGATGGCTTTGCATTCACTGATATGTCTGTTGTCTGATTATAAACGCCCAAATGTATAAACATGGGATTGTTTAGTGCTCTACATTTAAACCTCCATTTTACTTTTTAAATTTAACATTTTGTAAATACATACAAAATAATTCATGGAGATTTACAGCAGAAAGGGCTAACACACGAGGGTTCACACAATAGACATAATAGACCAAGGGGTGACATTTGACCAGGTCCGCGAGTCTTTGTTCATTTCCAGGGCTCTGCACCATTTGATAATAACGTCTTTAGAAAATCATGACCTTACGGGTGCAACTAAATTCAGTCAGACATTGGAACATGGTGCTGTCAGTCAAACATTTACTGTCAGCTAAATCTAAATTAGACTGCACCAAAGTCTATTACAATTAGGGATGAACCAATATTTTGGTGGACTATCAGCCGATATTTGCCTTGTTGACTGCAATCGGCTTATCGGCCGATAAGAACACATTTACCAATGGCAGTGGCATATAATTATCCCTCAATTTATGCTCTTTCAATCTAGTCTAAATGTTCAAATTTGAATGGAACTGACTGAAACCACACCTAATTTACTCCTCTGATGATGCTGCGATTGATCACATGCACGCTAGAACTGTCCAAAAATAAGTAGCATGATATGTTGACCAAATACTTCAATAACAATATTGAAACAATAATTTGTATGCGGACAGAAGCTGAGTATACAGATATTCAAACACAACTTTATTTAACATTCAATGCTTATATGTGCGGTAAGCACAATTCAAGCATAATTTCAAGTATAAAGTTTGCACTTTGCATAAACAAATACAAAAATGTATGTACATATATATATATATATATATATATATGGCTGCCTTTTTGCATCTGCATATGATTTTTTGCTTGCCTCTGCCTTACTTTTTTTCGCCATACAGATTAGACGTATTCCGTCTGCCATCGGGACTGCTTTGTTACAGTACTTTCAGAATACGCCTCCTTTCTGATCTTTGTCAGCTCGTTTGTAATGCAGATAACCCCACACAACTGGCGTGGAGCCTTTCTTAGGGACTAAACTCGGTTCGTCTTCAATCTTGTCACGTTTAGTCTGGGCCTACCTAGTTAGTGGGTTTACTGACTGAACAAATCCACTCTATGCTTCGCTAGCTCCAAGTTTGGCATTTTGATGATTCTTCCCTCTGGCTAGTGAAGTTGCGCTTCATATCAAAGCTGGCTGTGTTGCTGTGTTGTGTGTTGATTGTGTTGTGGATGGAAAAAGGGCAAAACGAATGCAGGAATTATTCTCCTCCACGCGACAATGTTATAGCCCAGGGGTCGGCAACCTTTACTATCAAAAGAGCCATTTTTGGCCCCTCTCCCACTACATAAAATTCATCTGGAGCCGCAAAACCTATTTGACCCTTAAAATGAAGATAACACAGTGTATAAAGTTGTATAGTTATACTATATATACAGAGGGATTGGAATTTATTCAAAAGCTTCTAGTATGTTTCACAGAAGTTATCAAGTTTTTAAGGCAAAAGGAGGTCATACAAGATACTAATTAATTCCAATTTTTTTGTCCATAATATGGAAAAATCACAAAAAATACTAAAAAACATATTATAGGAACTAAAATAGGAAATAAAATATGTGTATGTGTAAATATGTGTGTTTTTGTCACCCACTGTAAAATAACAATAGTTTGTTGCATTTGTGAAATTCTAGAACAACAAAAAGAAAACTGTTGACATTTTATTGCTGTTTTTACCTGTTATAACAAAAGAAAACCTCAAACTCTTATGAAGAGGAGAAAAAAAACACTGGCATGTGTAGACCTACTTTGAAATAAAACACAGAACCATGCAGGTCTATTTGAGTCCTTCCCTTATTTGTGGAAAATTCATACAATAAAAAGTAGCCCACTTAATTAATTAAACGTATAGCTGCAGCCTAATAGCTTTAAAAAGAGTAAACATAAAAGTAGGCCAGTTTGTATTTAATTATGACTTAAGTCTATTTCAGTGTGTTGTCATCCTCTTCTGTTTTTTCCTCAGCCACATACAGCAATCAGCCATCGAGCCTGAACATAAAACATAACTACATAAGCTCAGGTTCTAAAATAAATATTACTTTTTTGCAAAATAATAGCCTATTAAATGATAGTGTTCTCACCTGTTTAATGTGATTTCTGTTTCTGAACATCACTGCAGAGCTTCTCTATATCAGGGCTGTAAGACGTGACTTTGATCTTAACACAGGACTGCAGGCTGTTATCTGTGAGGCGCGAGCGATATTTGGATTTTATGTAGTTCATGCTTGAGAAAACCTGCTCGCAGAAGTATGTGGATCCAAAGATGGACAGGACTCCAAATGCATACTTCTTCATGTTCATATAAGTGTCGGGAATGGCATTCCATGTTTCAAACACAAGTTTGTCGGGTTTGGGGAGGTTTTCAATATCGCTCCATTTGTGCTCCCGAGCGAGAATAGCCTTCTGACGGGCGACATCTTCGAGATCAGCTGTCAGCCTGTCCATACTGAATTAAACTCTCTATTTTCCTCCGAGACTTTTCTTTTTGGATTTATCCATGGTTAGTTTACCGGGGATTGGAAACTCAAGATTAGCCACCTTCAGATGGCAGGGAGAGGCGCCGGGGATGTGACGCATATTTTAATATTAAAAACTTTTTTTTATTTCAGTATCACAGTATCACCTTGATCTCCAAAATAAGGTGTTCCCTTTGAAAGAAAAAATAAAATAAAAATAGCCGTTATTTATTTCCATATATAATTTTTTTTCAAAGCTGCAGGGAGCCACTGCAGAGGGGCTGAAGAGCCGCATGCGGCTCCAGAGCCGCGGGTTGCCGACCCCCGTTATAGCCTAACTGCAATCATCGACATTTGTAAATTTGCCGTGGTTGATAATTGAAATTACAATAACGGTGTAAAATTTGGTTATTGCCCACCTCTAATGCACGCTGTTCTAGTTGCTTTAAGATGTGCTGTTTTTGTTGACACTGTCAAGCGAAGAAAATGTCGGCTGTGTGGGCGCATTACAAGGTGTTGGAGAAATACAACCGATTTGCTATTTGTAACAAATACTCCAGTGAGATTTCAAGAGGAAGCAACTCAAGCTAGGATTTTAATACATCAAATCTGATAAGTTATTTACAACTAAGACATGTAGCACAGTACAACGAGGATGTGAAAGAATGTTACAATAAAAGCTGTTCCATACTGTGATCTCGGCAACATGGGAGTGGCAGGGTTGCCTTTGTTTTTCCATGTTGTGGAGGCCTTTGGAGCAGTGAGACTTTCATTGTGAGATTAAATTATTATTTAATTGGTGTTAATTGGTTAGTGATTATTCACTTACCTGGTTGTGTGTGAGAATGCGAATTGTTTCGTGTTGAGTGATTGTGAGAGTGAATGATAGATGGGTGATTACCTCACGAGTCCCACCTGAGCCAGGCAGAAAGTAAGCCTATTTAAGAGCAGGTGGGGCGAGTGGGGAATCAGTTAGTCTTTGTCTTCTCATTTGTGTGTGTATCACGAGAGTTAGTCTTGTCTTGTCATTCATGTATGTGTATTAAGTGTGTGTCTTGTATGACATAGTGTTGTCTTCGTGTGTGTCCCCCGCAAGGGGGGTTCCGTGTCGGAGGACGTGGAGTCTGGAGTCTATGTTGAGTTCTGTGTGTGTTTGTCGAAAGTGACTGAGTAGAGTGCTTCCTGTGTGTGTGGTAAAGAGAGAGAGAGAGGGTGCACTAAGAGTGTCCGTCTCTCTCCCTCAGTGTGATCGTGAAAGAGAGCTAGAGGGCGCCCTGAAATAGGGTCCGCCTCTCGCTCCCGGGGTGATTGGGAGAGCAAGAGAGCGCCCTGAAATAGGGTCCGCCTCTCGCCCTTGGTGTGATTGGAAGAGAACTCGCACTCGGGCAGTGGAGAGTGTCTCTGGGCTGGTTGGCAGAGAATTCTCACTGTGAGGAGTGGTGAGGGTCTCTGTGTTTGGGGTAAAAGAGAACTCGGACTGAAAAGTTTGAGTGTCTCTGTGTGCATGGGTTTGGGAAGCACTTGAAAAGTCACTGGATATGTGTGTGCCTGGGGAGGTTATAGGGGAACTCTGGTCTGAGGAGGCGCAGTGTCTTGTTGAGATGTGTGTTGAGTGTGTGTCGGGACAGTGCGTAGAGTTCTACCCTGTCCCGGTAAGTGTGGATATGTGGTAAATGTGGATGTATGAAGGCGGTGTGGAAAGCCGCTGATTGTCTGTGTTCGTTGTGTGTTCCCTGAAAGGGGACCACCCCCTCGGTAAAGTTTTGATTATTTTAGTTTGTTAATTAGTTTTGCCCAAAAAATAGAAAAAATCTATTCAGGCTTCTTCTTAGCTAGTTAGTGCTAGCTAAAGTTAGCTGTTAGCTAGCTACTTAGGTTAGGCAAACTGGCTAGCAGCTAAGTACCACATGCACTAAATAAATACAAGTAGCCTAAATAACAAGGACTGTAGCTCACCTTTATTTGAGAATAATTGGGTCAGTAACTGTCCCCTTTTTTTCTTGTCTTTTCTTTTCCTAGACATGGGTACAACATAACAGACTGGACAGATTAACTATATATATATCAAAAGGACAGGACTGGAAGTACATATATAAACTTTAATCAGGGGAAAGGAAAACTCACAATTTTTCAAAACCTGAAGGAAAAGAACCAAAAGGAGTGCCTGCTCTGGGATTGGTTGCCCATAGCGCACATCCTCTGGGGGGGCTATATAATAAGTTATATAATAAGTTATATAATAAGTTATTTCCAGTAGCTCACCCCCCATTTCCTCCTCGCTCCTCTCTCGTCCTTCAAAAAGTCCACCAAAATGCCGTCATGGAGGAGGTTTTGAATCCTCCTACGGAGAGTGAATAGGTCCACTGTTTGTTGTTGGTAGACCTTGATGTTCCTTGCATCCAACAGGACCTGCTTAACGGTGTTAATGATCCTCCACTGGCGCTGCAGCTCCGGGGTGCTACATCCCTCACAGGGGCCTTACAGGACCCTGTCAGTCGTCAGGGAGGATCTTGGCAGGAGCCTGTTCTGGGAGACAGAGGACACATCAAGGCCCCAGACCCGTCTAGCCACGGAGCACTCCCAGAACAGATGTTCCGAGTCAGTGCATCCGTGGGGGCAGTTCTCGGTCAGGGGTAAGCGCCGTCTATACATGAATAGCCTGGTGGGGAGACAGCCATGAGCAGACATCCATGTTATGTCCTTTTGTTTATCGTTTAGTGTTTTATGATTTGCATTTTTCCATACAATTTCAGAGTTCAGGGTCGGTTTACCCTTCGGGAGCGTCATGGTCTCTCCCGATATCAAAAAGGACATGATATTTTTGTATGTCCACAAGGGCAACCCAGCCCCGACCAATCCCGTCCTGAAGGCAAAATCCCTCAGGGCTCTGTATACATATGGGGGGTCCCAGCTGTATGGCACAGTATGATCCAGCCCAAACAGGCCCATAGATCTGAGGAAGGGAGTGGCATAGTACTACCATGGACCAAATTTACCATGGATTGACTCCCCTCCCCCCCCAGGGTGTTCTGGACCAGTGCGGCCAGAC
The DNA here is from genome assembly GCA_029706075.1 of Aldrovandia affinis. Lineage (NCBI taxonomy): Eukaryota > Metazoa > Chordata > Actinopteri > Notacanthiformes > Halosauridae > Aldrovandia > Aldrovandia affinis. Next base: position 2,750,714 of record JAINUG010000059.1, read on the forward strand.
CCTGTGCCAATATAACTGATGTTATATCTGGGACCCCCCTGCCCCCTTTCTCCTCCTCCTTCATCAGGGTTGTCCTCCCCAGCCTCTCCATTTTGCTCCCCCAGACAAAGCAAAAGGCCATTCTAGCAACAAGTTTGCTAGTGGCCCTGTCCGGGGGGGAACACTTGGCTAATATAGAGAAGGCTGGGAAGGACTATTGCCTTCAGGACCAGGATCTTAGCCATCATTGTCAGGGGCCGTGCGCTCCAGCTCCCGATTTTTTTCTGGATGTGGCGGAGGGCCTTCTCCCAGCTCCGGTTCCCTCTCCCGTCATTCTGGAAGGTGACCACCAGAAGCTTTATGACTTCTGTGCGTACAGGGAAAGAACAGGTTAGTGACTCACTCCATGGCGGCGACAGGTACAATTCGCTCTTGCCCCAGTTAACCAGGGCGCCTGTGGTCACATAGAAATTGTCCACCACCTTTGTAGTGGTGGTGATGGAACGACTATTTGTGCCGACGATGGTGATGTCGTCCATGTACGCCATCACCCCGAGCCGCTCCCCTCCAGGCGTCTGTCCAGGCCGTCCAGGAAGGTGTCCATGAGAGCCCTGTCCATGGGCCTATTGGCATACAGACCCCGGTAGAACTCCCTGGCCACCTCCTGGACCTCTGCCTCTTCAGACACCCCCACCCCTGTGTTGTTATACAGGGAGAGAATGTCAGTTTTCCTTGACCGTGCCTTGCGGAAGAAGTGGTGGGTGCATCTCTTGTCCTCCACGAGACCCTGGAGTTTGGAAGATGTATTTCATCCGCTCCTCCCAACAGAGGGCAGAGAGATGCTGTTTGGTCTGGGCCACTTCCGTACAACCCTTCAGGCCTCGGGCCTGGAGGAGGCTCAGTCTTTGGAGGGCAGCATTATGGTGGTCCTTTCCCTTGCCTTCCTCCGTCCAACTGCCCGGAAGTAGCCCCACACCCGATCCTTCACCATCTCCCACCACTCCATGGAGAGTCAAAAAGGTGTTTTAAAGTGACCCACTCCAGGTATCACCTCGAGAAGGAGAGGAGAGGCGCATGGCTGTTATTCATCCTCCAGGGATCTCTACCCACCGTGATGGTCTTCTCCCAGTCCATGGACACGGTCACCCTGTGGTGGTCCGAGAAGTGCACTGCTCCGATGGAGGAGCACACTCTCAGACTTGGAGAGAGCAAAAACATGTCTATTCTGGAGAAGGAGGCACCAGAGGAAGGCACCCCTCACCCATGTGTATTGAGGGGGAGAGGTGCCTCTGGCGTTGTGGAGGGAGAAATCTTATGATGGACCACAGCTCCCTGCTGGATTGATCCCTTCTTGGTCTGCTGTGGTCCTCATCCCGAAGGGCACAGTTGAAATCCCCCCCACGACCATCGGCATACAGGGGGTGATTAATGATCTGAGTTTTGTAAATGGGGAGACCCTCTCGGCCTCACTAGTAGGGTCATACACGTTGATCACCCAGAGCGGGGAACCCCCAACGTCGAGGTCAGTGACGAGGATTCGCCCACTCTCTACTATGTCAGATGATGTTATTCTGACATAGGGGTTGTTGAACAATGTGCCGACCCTGTCAGCTCAAGCTATATTTGAGCCAGACTAGAGAGAGTCTCCCCTTCTCCATCCCTCCCTCCGACTGTTATCCATGGAGTGGAAGGGAATCCCACACTCCTGTAGGAGGATGATGTCCGAGGGCAGCTGTTGCAGGATGGAGAAGACTGCATGTTGTTTGTTTGGTTCTTTGATGCTTCGGGTATTGATAGATGTAATTGTGATAGACATGGGGGAAGAAAGAACAAAGAAAAAGAAAAATACAGGGGAAAAATTATTGCAGGGGTGGAGACCTGAACCAGTTTTATTGGGTTTGGCGTATGTCTTTACAGATTTGGTTTAAACGGTCAATGACTGTCTGGTTTTGATGGGCTAGGTCTGCTCACCTGTTCTCCCCTAGCACCGCCTGGCAAGGTCCACCCAGGAGAGGCAGAGGGCCCTTGAATGTGATCTTTTGGTTCTCTGCCTGGGGGGGGGTTTGAGGACCAGAAGCGGCTAGTATCCAAGGATACTAGCAGGTTGGGTGTGGGTGCATCACTGTTGTATGGACCTTGTGGAGGACGTCGGTCTCGGCCACGTGGGAGTGGCATGGTTGCCTTTGTGTTTACATGCTGTGGAGGCCTTTGGAGCAGGGAGACTTTCCGGGGGCACGTTTGGCACTCTCACAGAGTGTGAGAGTGGACTGTCGCCCCGAAGGTTGATCCAAAGGCCATAATTGATGTAATTATTATTTAATTGGTGTCAAGGAAGCTGTCTTGGTCCTCTTCTTTTTTCACTTTATATGCTACCATTAGGTGATATGCTACCATTAGGTGATATCATCAGAGAACATAATGTTAACTTCCACAGCTATGCTGATGATACGCAATTATATATTTCTGTTAAGCCGAATGACACAAACTCTTTATGCTCCCTGATTTCCTGCCTGTCTGCAGTTGAACAATGGATGAGTAATAATGTTTTTTAAACTAAATGAGGATAAGACAGAAATACTTTTAATTGGCCCCAAAGCCAAAAGGGAGGCACTTTTTGATAGATTAGGAAATTTGCCACAGCAGAAAAAAGCAGAAGTAACTAGTTTAGGTGTTATTTTAGACTCAGATTTAAGCTTTAAAACACATAAACAAAGTGACCAAGACAGCATTCTTCCATTTGAGAAATATTTCTAAAGTTCGGCCGTTTTTAATCCAACAGGATGCTGAGAAGCTGGTACATGCTTTTCTTTTTAGCAGGCTTGACTATTGTAATGCCCTTTTAACTGGTCTTCCTAAAAAGTCAATTGAAAAACTACAGCTTATTCAAAATTCTGCAGCTAGACTTTTAACTAAAACAAGGAAGAGAGAGCATATAACGCCTGTTTTATTTTCACTGCACTGGCTTCCAGTATCTTTTAGGATTGATTTTAAAGTCCTTTTTATTGTATACAAAGCACTAAATGGCTCAGCACCCTCGTACATTACAGACCTCCTCTCTTTTTATGTGCCAACTCGAGCTCTCAGATCTGCCACAGCCAACCTCCTCAATGTACCTCATGTACTTCATAAAAAAAGCGGTGAGAGTGCCTTCAGCTACTATGCCCCAAAACTTTGGAACACTCTCCCGCAGGACATTAGGATGGCAGACTCGGCTGGCATTTTTAAAAAACAGCTCAAAACATACCTTTTTAAACAAGCTTTTAAATGATTGATTTTATTTTATTTTATTTTATGTACTTTTAATGTATTTTTCTTTTATGTACCTGAAAGGTTTTTATCTATGCACTTTTTCTTTCCATGTACCTTAAAGGCTTTTAGCTATGCACTTAAATGCCTCTATTTATGCATTTTCAATTAAGATCACCATCTTAATTTATCTCTGCTTTTTAATTATATTTTATAATTGTGAAGCACTTTGAGCTGCATTTCATGTATGAAAGGTGCTATATAAATAAAGTTTATTATATTATTATTATTAATCAGTTAATTGATATGGAAGTCAATTTGCTGATTGGGTGTCTGGGTGAGATTGTGAGTTGAGTTTAGTGTTGAATGATTGTGATTGGGTGATTGCCTCACGAGTCCCACCTGAGCCAGGCAGAAACTAAGCCTATTTAAGAGCAGGTAGGGCGAGTGGGGAATCAGTTAGTCTTTTGATTTTGTCTTGATGTGTATTGAGAGTTGGTCTTGTCATTGGTGTGTGTGTATATGGGTGTGAGTGCGCGTGCACGTATGTTGTGGAGTGTTGTATTGTGGAGTGATGTTTGATGTTTGTGGGGTTTTGTGTGCGTTTGTCGAAAGTGACTGAGTAGAGTGCTTCTTGTGTGTGGGAAAGAGGGAGAGGGGGCGCACTAAGAGTGTCTGCCTCTCTCCCTCGGTGTGATTGTGGAGGAGAGCGAGAGGGTGCCCTGAAAGAGGGTCCGTTCAGTTTTATATGTGTGATTGAAAGAGAACTCGCACTCGAGCAGTGGAGAGTGTTTCTGGGCAACAGCCTGAGAACTCTCACTGGAAGAGTGGAGAGTGTCTCGGGGCTGGTTGTAAGAAAACTCTCACTGTGGGAAGTGGTGAGTGTCTCTGTATGAATGGGTTGAAAAGAGCACTCGGACTGCAAAGTTTGAGTGTCTCAGTATGCATGGGAAAAGAGAACTCGAACTGCAAAGTTTGAGTGTCTCAGTATGCATGGGTGGGAAGCACTTGAAAGGTCACTTTCAAGTGTGTGTGCCTGGGGAGGTTCCAGGGGAACTCCTGAGGAAGAGGCGCGGTGTCCCGTAAGTTATGATTATTTTAGTTTGTTATTTTAGTTCGTTGTTTCTACCTGAAAGCTTCGCGGTGAGTAGGGTGAAGATTTTGTGTTTGTGTTTGTTATATGTTAACCTGCTACTCCCACTGTCTCTTCCCCATGTCTGCGGGTAGAGACAAAAAATGAACAAACAAAAAAATCTGGTCCGTAGAGGTCCAGGGTTTGTCACGTGGCGTGTGACAGACCTGTTTGGGGCTTTTGTTGGGGATTGTTGTTTCTTGGAGCAGGGAGGTATTTTTGGCCTATTGATTGTTATAATAGTTTGGGAGGGGGTCTGAGATTGTCTGGGTGGGTTTAGATGAAGGGAGAGATTGAGGGCTATTATTAGGTGTGATGGGAGTAGGCTTTTCTGGTTTATTGATTTGTCTGTGTTTCTGTTTGGTTTTTCGCTTTCTCCCTTTTACTTTGGACCAGTCAGAGGGGGAATCAAAATCTGTGGTATCTGAGGAGAGGGCGGGCTCTTCCACCGTGTTGAAGGTTTCTGAGTCCGCCTCCTCCTCGACTGTAGTGGGGGCTGTCTGGGAGAGTGGCACGTCTTGTCCATCTGTGGTTTGGGTAGGGTCAGGGTCTTTCGTGTTGAGGATCTGGAGTGTATATTGTGAGGGGAGCTGAGGTGAGTCAGGCTGGGTTGTAGTGGTCGTATTTGATGGAGGGGGGGCTGGGGGTCAGACTGGGGCGCAGTTCCCCTAGTCCTGTTGGCATATGAAAGCGGGCAGTCTCGGAAGAGGTGCACACTTACCCCACACAAGTTACAGGGTCTAGGGTCCCGGCACGCCCTGGACTCGTGCTGTCCTCCACAACTTTTGCACTTGACCACTGTGCAGGCTGCAGCCAACACACCGCATCGCTTGCACAGCTTGGGCATGCCGTTATAGAATACTGCGCCCCGGCCCCGGTTGTTCCCCAGCGTGATGGTGCTGGGGATGTGTCTCACCCCTCCAACCGACGTTGGGTCTGGTTGTAATTGGACCAGCCACTTTCTCGCCCCAGTCTACACCCTGTCCTCATCGAGGACCCTCCTTGCCTGAGACTTAACGGAGCCATACCTGCCCAACTACGTTGCAACATCGTGGTCCTGTAAAGCTTCATTGTAAAACTGCACAGTCACCACTTTGTTTTCAGTGTCGGACAGAGGTTCAACGTCAAAGCTTTTCATGGGGCTCCTATCCTTCCCCTCACTAAAGTGGTTCCAGAACCTCTCCAGGACATTGGCATTCTTAAAACTAATCTCAAAAATATCCACAGCATTAGGGACCTTGACTAGGCAGTTCAGGTCATTCGGCGCAAAGCCCATACCTTTCTGTAGAAACGCCCTGCTGAATTCCAGACGGGTCATGCTAGTCACTCTCGTTCCAGGGGTGGTTGGGTGCGGCACGGGGGTCGTTCTCTGGTGCTGGTCCGGTGGTGCCCTGCTCAGCTGCGCCTCCGGGCCCCAATCCCGCCATGGTGCCTGTGGTAGTGCTGCTTCCTTCTCCCTCCCCTGGGTTCCACGTCATCCGGATGGCGTAATGGCGGCGCATCCCGGGAACTGATTGAGACGCCATCTCCATTCCTTCTCTGGCGTTAGGGCCCCACCTAGGAAGCACAGGGAGAGAGAACAGCACACCCAGGAATGGTGTTCCTTCCGGGAAGGCCGAAACAAAACAGAGGCCCTGGATGAGCAGACCGCAAAAGCCTCCTCCAGGGCCACTGACGGGGAACTTCCCTGTAGGCCGGAACGACGATCACACTCATACCAACAATCTACGTGTGTACGCTTATGTTCAAAACATACAACAAAATATTTTATATTATTTAAAGAATAACTTCATTACATAATTTGATTTACCACATGCTTCAAGACCTGCTTGTGTGCTTTAATAAGCTGAACATTTTTTCACTTTCACGAAACAACTAACAATATAATAATGACCGTCCAGCTATTTACAAGATCTATTTAATAAAACTAAGTTGAAAGGAAGGTTTCAGAGGTTCAGTTTGGTGTGAAAAGGACTAAAAAGTAATCGTAAGCATAAATGCAAAACGTAAATGTAAAGGCAAAGGTGAACAGAAGTAAAAGAACCAGTTATTATTACCAACGTATTTTATTTATTGTTTATCCTGCTCATTTTATTTAGCCAAATAAACCAACTCAACTACAGAAAGATGCCTTCATGTGCTGTGTACTGGATGCTGTGAGCACAATGTAAACGGATGCTGCTTTCAAGCTCAGTCACACAAACGAGGTAATAACATTTTGGTACGTGTCAGCTACACTGCAAAAGGGTTCCTTCAAAGCTGAAGTGGTGACTACATTTTGAAGACCGAAGTGCCACTATAACGGATATACACATGCATGTATATTTCAAAACCAAAAAGTTAAGACCAATTACCGACAATAAGTCCGAAATGACCGTAAAGAACAGCAAGAGGAACTGGCCGTTTATACGTTGGATAATGCACTTTCATCGTCACGGAATGGAACTCTGTAACACCATTGATAACAACAATGTAAACAGACTTTGCAAGCAAATTGTATCGGTGCCCGCTGAATCAATACACAGGAACGATTGCTTTTCTATTACAACGGTTCTTTTATTGGTTTTTAACAACAACGCATTGAAACGCCAAAAAGTACACAGAAATACGATAAACGCACAGTGGTACACTATTTATACATACACCTACCGTCAAGGTACACTGCACAAAGGATCACATACTGTACAATAACACTCCATAACAGGGGAGAGAGAGAGAGAGACACTTTCATTTCAACAGCATTCCACAATTACTGTATTAATAAGTACTGTATTATAGCTTGATAATAAATTATATTTGTATACTTCACAAAGGCATATGTTCGAGCTTGCCTATAGTTTTGACGCATTTCAAAAGCCGGTGAGAAACCATTTCTGCGCACTCGAGTAGGGGAGAGCGGGGTATGTTATCACACTTTTCACTCTGTCTTACCTGTACTGGGCGCAATACATCACAATGGTATAAATGTCATACCAAATGAAAGGTGGAAGTCTTGGGTACATATTTTGTATTAATTGCATATTCATGTATTATTTCAGTATGGAGTTGTAGACAGTTAAATAGAGGGTGTGCACTTGTGACAACTTACCCCATCAGGGGGTAAGTTGTCACACTATGTCATAGTATGTGGGGTAAGTTGTCACATTGGATTATCAACAAATAAGAATACAACAAAATAATTGTGAATAAAACATTTTTTACTTTCAAATTCAAAACCAAGTACATTTAATTACAGAACTCATTCATTAAAGAGCAAAATGCACAACGAAACACATCTAATCAGACTCATCTTCAGAGTCACAGTTCTGGCACAAATAAATTGTCTGGCCTGGGGTGCAAGCATCATGGGCCCACTTCTTGCATCTCACACACTGCACCCAAGTCTCTTTTGGGTGGCTGTTAGAAAATGGCTCCATGCAGACTAGGCAGAAGCACTCCTCTTCATCTGATGATGACTCGTCTATTTTTCTTTTTACTCTTGCCTTTTTGTTCCCTTTTGCACATTGCTCCAGAAACAGCCTGTTTTCAGATTGTGATTTTTCCATTTGTAGTGCTTGCTTCACGGGTGTGTCTGTTAGAATTGCGGTTCTGCGTCGCTTTCTTCCATTATTAGTTTGTTTTCGGGGGCCAGCTTTTGGAAATGGCCGGAGGTCCTCTGGAGTTGGTAGTCTGCTGCCAGCACTGACATTGCTGGGTAAGGGTGAGCTGGCATGGGAACTGAACGGGTCTGTGTCTGTGCTTGTGCCTGGCAGGGCAGGGTTGGTACTGGGGCCTGGCGGGGCAGGGCGATCCGTAACATAGGATGGCGCAAACTCAGTTTCCAAAAATACATCCCTGTTGTAAGGCTGTACCCCAGCTACCCTAAAGCCAGCCTGAATGTTCAAGGGGGTTGCCGCCACAGGATAAGCGATTGCCACAATCCCAGGAATGTCATAAATTGACATTGTTTTCCCAGGATTGTTCCTCATCCATGCATCACACGCTGTGTTGATGTGCCTTTTTAGCGGCCCGCAGACAGACCTGTCTAAGGGTTGAAGCCGATGAGAGCAGTGGGGTGGGAATGACACCATAATTATGGTGTTTTCTTTGGCATAATTGAGTCCATCAATGGACATATGAGATATGTGGTTGTCCAAAAGGAGTAAACATGGTTTCTCCTTTGAGCATTTTGTATGCTCAGTGAAATGTTTCAGGAAGTCAAAAGTGCACATCTTTCAACCACCCCGAGGGATTTGCCGCTCCCCTGCTGCCAGGTGGTCCGCTGTTTAAAAAATGGTCGCGGAAGTTGACACGGGGAAATATGAAATATGGAGGTATACTATTTCCTGTGGCTGACTCAGCACAGGCCAGTGTGACAAGCGTCCCCCTTTCAGCGGAGGTCAGCGACCCTACTTGTTTGAATCCGCGTCTAGCCACTACTTTGTCAGGTTTATGGACCGTGGTCACCCCAGTTTCGTCGACATTCCATATGTCCCCTGGTCCAAATTGATGTCTGTCTAGCACATTTGCTAAATTGTCGAAGAAGGCATTGACATTTTCTCGGTTGAAGCTACTAGCTCTGGCAAGGCTAGTTGCCTCAGGCTTTCTTATCGACAGCATTGGGTGCCGTTTTAAGAAGGCTGTAAACCACTCAGAGCTGGCCTTTTCTGTTTCTGCCCACATTGGTATGAACTTCAGCTTGTGTGCCACAGCAAACTGGTAGGCAAGTCTTTTGATCTCACTTGGCGACAGACCAAAATAAATGTCAGCTGACCTAGCGATATAATGAACAAGCTGCATCTCCAAATCAGGTGGAAATACCTGCCGTGGCTTTCTATAGCCAACCACTGTTGTTGGCATGGCTGCCTGACTGACAATTTCTTCGCTGGTAACCTTTTCACAATACTGAGTCAGAGTACGGTAATTTATATTAAAATTGTTTGCTGTGCTTCTGATTGATTTGTTCTCCAGCTTCACCTGTCTGACTGCCTTCAACATTATGTCAGGTGTGGTGCTGCCATTCTCTGTCTTTCTTTTATAATTTCTCACCATCATCTCACTTTATTTTGTTCCTTCGTTTGTTCGTTCCTTTCTTCCTTCCCTCAATGCTTCTTTCCTTCAAAAACAAATTTAAATGAGCCTCATGTGACAGCTTGCCTCAAAGCCATTGAGACAACTTGCCCCAAATGGGCATGTGGGCAAATGTTTGTTAAATCTCACGGCTAGTTCAACATAGTACTGCAGCTAACATATCAAGAAACACCTTATTGTTTCCTTTATTCGGTACACAAATATAAATTAGAACATTTATACCTAACACAGTTTTATTACATAAAATGTAAGGTGCCATTTACTTACTTTCGAAGGAGACAAACACAAAACTTGTGCTCACATGTAATTAAAGTGGCCTTTGACCACCTGTGAAAAGGAATTTGAATCTGGCCCTAGTTGCAACAAAGTAGCAATTAGATTTTTGAGATAGCGCCCCTGTGGTTGGAGGTATGAACAGTGAGACAACTTACCCGTGTGACAACTTACCCCGCTCTCCCCTACGATATAGCTATTTTCTTTAATTTAAGGCTAAAAATATAATGTACAAACTTATAACATTTTTAACTATTCAGACCATGACGTTTGTTTTAAGACTAGTTTTTTCTTCTTTAAAAACCTTTAAAAAAAGCTATTTCCTTTTAACTAAAGGAAACATATGGCCTCTATTCCATGTATTACGTTCCAAGGGAATCTTGATCAAAAGTTCACCAAATGTTTATATAAACATCAGGCCCCGTATTCACAAAGCATTTTAAGGGTAAAAGTTGGTCCTAACTCCGCAATTTAGGAGCAACTCCGAAAAATAATGGGCGTGTCACTCATAAATTTAGGATTCCTAAATTTTGGGGTTTAAGAGTATTTCACAAAGGGTTTGAGAGCTAAAAACAGCTCCTAAGTCCAGGAGAAGTTAGAAGCAGTCAAGAGGACTTCTAAGTCGCTAAAGACCTACTCACGGCGATCCGAAAATCTGCTGCTGCCGGCAATCGTTGTCGCAATCGCGTCAACACTGGAGATATTGAATGATACAGAGCTCATAAAAAGGTACCGCCTCAATCGCTAAGGTATTATATATATTATATTATATATATTATATATAGATACCCGCTGATTGTTTACGAGATGCAGACATGTAACCAATTGACTAGTCAGTATTCTTGGTTTCATGTTAAATCAGTGACACGTAGCCTACATTTGTATTTTAGAATCTTTATTAGAATATAATAGGGGTGCATCGGATCATTTTTCGGATCAGCAAAAAAATAATAACGGACCAAAGGCGCGTTTCCACCAAAAATTACTCAAGGAATTGAATGAATGATAATTTCAGTTTTTCAATTTAAGTTATTTCACTAAATCTTTATTCGAAAATTTCACAAAATACATTTTTAGATTCAGTACGCCTTAGGCGATTTAACTAGGGTGGTCTTATGCCTGAATTAATTTAATAAAAAATTAAAAGATCGCTAATGTTTAAATTGTATTTAATTCGGTCGCGTTTCTACAAACCTGCCTCCCAGAAAGGCATTTAGTATGAAAAACAAAGCAAACCAAAACATACATGGTTGTCTATCTCTTCGCTGTAACTCTGCGTCGAGATTTAGGGAATTGTTTAAAACGTGACAGCGTCCCGAGTCCAAGTCCTTATGTAGCGTCAGGGGGGTGATTTTCATATTACCCACAGTTCTTAGCGACGCATTTGAAGTTCCAATAGGGGACGTAGAGAGAAATCCCAGGTAGTGTAACGAGAACACAAATCTTTAAGATCGTTAAGCAATGCTGGAGCTTGAGAGCATTGTGTGAGGATACTGAGGACTGTGGCCTCACTTGACACACTTCTGTTCCCTAATGGCGGAGAAGGCTGTGCTAGGCACCCCAGTAATGAGGGTGGGTATACCGTGGCTTTGGTTGAACCCCTTGCCTTTTTTTGCTATACAGTCTGTCCCAGGTTTTGATGTGTGGAATGTGGATACTGAAGACTGAAGCTTCGGTTGAAACCTCAACCCTGGGGTGCTGGCACTAGACTGGATAGCTTGGTTGGGAATACCGGAGTACCAGTGGCATGACTGCAGCTTTGGTCAAAAAATAGATTAAAAATATACAAAGCATCAGTTGTAGCTGTGCAGATGGAAATCTGAAAGCAGTTCTGTCATGGTGTCTGATTTGCATATTACCCAGAATTCATTTTAAATTCATTTAGAGTTAGCGTCAATAGGAAAGGCAGGGAACAATCCTAGGTAGTGTCAGGGGATCCATGTATAGAACTCCATTACCCAGAATTCCTAGCAGGACCTTGGAACACACCCACAACAATTTCAATGACTCATTGATCTGGACAGGGAGAAATAACTATCACCATACCAGAAGGTGATCCTTATGGAGAATTTAGCTGCCAATCTTATCATATTACTATGTGTTGTAGCTGTATTCAGTGTTAATTCTAAGAAACATGCAGTTGTATTGAGCATTAAGCAAGCATTGCTATTTAAACTGTAGTAGGAAGCTATCCTTCCGAACTTTGGTGCATGGGGAGGGAAAAAAGCTAGCAGTAAATATTATGTTACTGGAAAGCTAGGTAGTGTGCTGTTGACTGTTAATGAAACACCTGAAGTATAGTTCATTAGCTAGCTAGTTAACAAGGCAGCAATGTAGACATTGAAGCAAAGATAATAATGGAATATGTCATTGGTGAGGTAATGTTACATTTCAGGTAGTTATTTAGCTGTGAAGTGCTAGCAGGCTAGCTAGCCGGTTGTTGTGGTTAGGAAATGCTGTGTAGGTAGGATGCTACGTATGAATAAAACAGGGCTCATTTAGTCCCCCTGGCTATCCAGACATCCCACCCTGGAAAATGTAATTTCAGGGAGGTTGAACGATTGACCTGACAATATTCGACTGATTCTGTCCTGTTTCCTCTGTGGTCTTTTGTGATACTCTGTCATTCCCTGAAAAATAAATATTGACCATACTGTCACATATTTCCTAGTGTATACCACAATGGTCTATGTAATATAATGATTACTTTGGACCACTTACTCACTATTGGACACTGCTGAGGGGCAGTAGTTGACAGATTTTTCAAGACCTGGGCCCGTATGTATCAGGCATGGGTACTGTTTTGAGTAATAGAATAAATAAAAAAATAGCTTCTGTGGTGGAGATTTGCAGGAGATTTTTGACCTCTTGCAGGTGCCAGGGTGCTGATGCCAAATTCCGAGAGACTCCCAGAGCTACGGGGAGAGGTGGAATGTCAGGGCTATCAGAGGCATGAAAAACACTTATGATGCAGGGTTTACAATTGTAATTATATAAAAATCATTTTAGAAATATATTTTTGTATGTTTTTTTGAACATTGGCTGAATTAGCATCACATGTGCACATCCTTTTCAGTGTTGCCATATGCGTGGAGTTTTACACCCCCAAAATATTACTCAAAATCCCCCATCTTCAATTCACTCCCAGGCACATTTTTTCAAACTTATTCCATACGTAATTCCCCATCTATCATTAACTCATATGTTTTTCAAAATACCTACATTTCGGGGAATTTCCCCCAGTTTGGCAACCCTAGTTGTTTTATTTAAAAAATATTTATTTTGCCTATGTGGCCCTGTGAACAGATGGTGTTATTGATAGAAGTAGATCTGACCAGATTAAGGGGGATAATTAATAAATTGGGGCATGGAACATTTTTAATGATGTAGTTTTGATGTAAAGGAGAAGATGAAGACGAAGCAGAAGAAGAATATAAGGAAGAAACACAAAATAAGTTTTGGGCTTTACTGTGTTGCTGAGTGAAGTTGTATCTGAATTCTGTGTGTTTATATGAGGTCAGACGGTATAGAAGTTAATGGATTTATTTGTAAGGACAGAGTATGTGGCCATTGTAGTTATTTCTGTGGGAGGCCCTGAAAAGTGCCAAACTCTCAGTGTTGCATAGCTATGGGGTATGACTTGCGTAGCTTAGCAGATGGCACACCTGCCTTCCCAATAAATCCTACCAAATAAAAATTTGTGTGCAATCAATCAGCTTCATTTCCTGCAAATCAAATTATATTTCTACAATATAATGTTACAGGGACGTTCATCTTATCTGTCTCTAATTATAGAAACCATTTCATCATAATCTGAAATGGTGGTGTCGAAATCCAACTTTTTGTGTGATTTGACATGGAATACAGTGAATATAAAAGGCAAATTGAATTTTTTTGTTCAACAAATTCTCAACATATTCTTCCACAATTGGCTAAGATATACAATTATTTATTACTAATAGCGTTTTTCCACTGGACGGTACAGTACGGCACGACACGGTTACCAATCCTTGCTCCCACGTTTTGTAGTTTTTTCCACCGCCAAGCGACCTGTACCGAGCCTAATTACCTGTGCTGAATTTAGCTACTGCGCTGTTTGTACTAAACGAGGCGAACAGGGAAAATGGTGGAGCTAGCAATACTGCAGACCATTGATTGGTCAAGCGCAACCATCACAGAATTGTCATGCTAAATCACAGACACAACCACTTTTTTTAATTTTTTTTTTTAGCTTCACTTTGATTATTGGTAGGCTATTATTCGAAGAGTATTATATAGAGTTTGGCATTATTGTCAGGTTTGCGTGATTCTACGAGTTAGGTTTGTATTTGTATTAGGTTTCATGTATTTTTTGAAAGATACAGGAATTACTTCGATGCATTCCGATGCTTGAGCTAAACCCAGGTCTTTGAAACAAGGATCTGAACTGGACAAGTGTTTGAGCAATCTTGCAATCTTTTCCCAATATTAGTTTAGCCTATGGAAATGTTGAAAACAATTATTCAACTGTTTATGTTGAACTTCTTTATCACATTACTGAATGAACACAGCTGTCCTACTGTTTCTTTCACCATTGTGCCTTTGAGAGTTTTTCTCGTAAGGCGTCCGAGATTGCTGCTTGGTTGTGCTGGGATGTGATTTGGGTAAATGAGTTCTGGGAGACAAGCTAGTCTGTGAGTATGTGTGGGAAACAAATGTAAAACAAAACATGCCCAGCTCCGAGAGTTGCTATAGATTTATATCACAAACTTTGGCGGTATGATAGCCTATTGCAAATGCTCATATCGGAATAGCGATCGAATGCCCTTGACATGACTCCCAAATGCCTGGGTAGAGGTAAGAAAATTGTAGCTAATGTTACGGGGAAAGCCGTGTTCTGCTTTAGTGAATTTGGGTTGGAATGTTTACAATGTCAATGCTAATGTCACCACAGTGGTTTTTTTTGGTCACTTCAGATAACTCCTCCTAACTAACTCCTCCTATCTTCATGGTTCTGTTGTGCGGTGGAAAGACGACACAGGGACTCGAACCGTGAAGGGGATAGTTACGGGAACGGATGGTTACCGTGCCATGCCATACCGTGCTGTCGGTGGAAAAATGCTATAATAGGTCTACGGGCAGGGTAGGGAGAGGTATTGACAGCTGTGGTGCCTTGCTTGTATAGTCAGCATAAACTGGCAATTCAAATTTTCTGCAATTTCTCAAGCTAAACAGGTAGCATTTTCTTAAAAGTTTTTCCTCAACATTCCATCTCATTAAATGTGCATAAAGCTGGTAATATACATATTGCGGCGAATTTGCGGGGAAATGCTTTCCTTCTGCATGTACATGCCACATGCCATTGGTCATGATTGATTTTATTTTACGTCAAAATGACAGTCAAAGCATCTGCAATTCAGTAAACAATGGGTAATTGTTGGTACAAGGAAACCCAGTTGATTATAGGGGAATCACTGCAACCAATAATACCAGCGCTTCACATCTTTTTTTTAAGGCAGACATTGAGATTCCCATTCCAAGATATTTCCGCAATGAACAGAACAGGGTGCTGCAGGAAAAAAGGAAGATGCTATTCCACATCCTCAAATCAATGGGAATGGTGGAAAAACCCAAGGTAAGTAGATTTGTTTTGGTGAGTAGATCATTTTGAGGTCAGTGACAAAGTAATAACTATGGGTGATATTTTGACTGAGCTGACAGCCTAAGCTGAGTAAAAAAATATGCATTTCACTGCACAGGTTTTAAGTGCATTTGAAATGTTTCATATTCTAACCTGAAAAGATGTGTGATTTATTATTATAATTATAAGATAATTTTTCTAATTCAGAACTGCGTTTTTATACTGACTGCTAACTCATGAGAAATTGGTCAAAAGAAATCCTGCATCCTTTCATATAATTTTTATTTCAAGTTCTAGTAGCCTAAATAATATGTATGCTATATAGAATATACACTACATGGCCAAAAGTCAGGGGACATCCATACTAATTATTGAGTTCAGGTGTTTCAGCCACACCCATTGCCAACAGGTGCATAAAATCCAGCACATAGCCATGCAATCTCCACAGACAAACATTTAGAATTCAGAATGGTTCGTAAAGGGCTGTGACTTTAAACACTGTCAAAGGATGCCACCTTTTGCCACAAGTCAGTTCGTGAAATTTTTGCCCTACTAGATGTGCCCCGGTCAACTGTAAGTGCTATTATTGTGAAGTGGAAGCGCCTAGGAGCAACAACAGCTCGGCCATGAGGTGGTAGACCACACAAACTCACAGAGTGGGGCCAACGAGTGCTGAAGCGCATAGCGTGTAAAAATCGCCTATCATCTGCTGCATCGCTCACTACAGAGTACCAAACTGCCTCTGGAAGCACCATCAGCACAAGAACTGTGCGTCAGGAGCTTCATGGAATGGGTTTCCATGGCCGAGCAGCTCCACACAAGCCTCACATCACCATGTGCAATGCCAAGCGTCGGCTGGAGTGGTGTAAAGCACGCCGCAACCGCACTCTGGAGCAGTGGAAACGTGGTCTTTGGAGTGATGAATCACGCTTCACTATCTGGCAGTCTGATGGACAAATCTGGGTTTGGCGGAGGTTTGTTAGGCATGACCTCCCTTTGAGAAAACCATGTTGGCTCTCCCTTAAAATACTATTATTTTTCAAGAATGATTCCAACTTATCCCTAATAATACATTCCAGCATTTTATATGCGTTGCAAGTTAAACTGACAGACCTATAGTTCCCTGGGCCAGTACGGTCCCCCTTCTTATATATTGGAATTATACTACCCTGCTTCCAGTCATCTGGTATTTTTCCAGTGATTATGGATTGCATTAAAATATCTGTCAATAATAATAATAATAATAATAATAACCCTCATTTATATAGCACTTTTCATCGCAAAGCGGTCTCAAAGTGCTTAACAGAAAAGAAAAAGAAAAGAAAAACTGAAAACAAAGCAAAACTAAAATGTATTCAAATTAATATAATTAAAAAAACTGTGTATGTGTATGTATGTGTGTGCGTGCGCATATGCACGCCAAACTCAGCCATACAATTTAGTGAATAAGTATGTTTTGAGTGTGGATGTAAAAACATTAGTGGAATCAGCCTCCCTAATAGAAATGGGGAGGCTATTCCATAGAAAAGCTCTAAAATAAAAAGCCCCACCTCCAACCGTTTTTTTTGGGCCACGGGCGGGAGGGCACGCGCCGGAATATATGGCCGAAGCGCATCGGACAAATACCCCGGCGCCAGTCCATGTAGGGCTTTAAAAGTTACAAATAAAATTTTAAAATCAATTCTAGCCTCAACAGGAAGCCAATGCAGAGTAAATAAAATAGGGGTAATGTGCTCGGTGCGTCTCGTTCTAGTGAGGATTCTGGCTGCCGCATTTTGAATGAGCTGGAGGCTCCTTAAAGCGTTTTTTGGGCAACCAGAATAGACAGTTACAATAGTCCAACCTTGACGAAACAAAGGCGTGAATACATTTTTCTGCATCTTGTTGTTTAATAAATTGTCGAACTTTTGCTATATTTTTAAGATGGGAAAATGATGTTTTTGTCACCTTGTTGATTTGGGACAACACCAAGACTTGTGACTTCAGGTTTGATCCAAGAAGTCAATTTCCCCAGAGAACTAGGCACCGTATTGCTACGCAAGTTATTAAAAACGACTTCCCTTTTGTCTTTTGGGCCAAGTAATAAAACTTCCGTTTTGTCCTCATTAAGTTTTAAAAAGTTTTTGCTCATCCATTGTTCTACGGCAGACAGACAGACAGTCAAGGAGCACAAAGCTCCAGTAATTTGGCTCCATTGCGATGTATAATTGTGTGTCGTTAGCGTAACTGTGAAAATCGACGTTATGATCTCTAATTATGTGACCTAACGGTAACATGTACAATGAAAAAAGCAGAGGGTCTAGACCGCTTCCTTGTGCAACCCCAAAAGCCATGTCGTATATCTCTGATGTGTGAGCTCCGAGACTAACATAACATTTTATTTGTGTGAGATACCTTCGAAATCAATTTAGAGCACAATCGGATAAACCAACCCAGTTTTCCAGTCGATTCAGTAGTATGCCGTGATCAAGAGTATCAAAGGCAGCGCTCCAGTCCAGAAGAACAAGAACCGAGACCCTTCCGACGTCAGCACTAAGTCTGAGATCATTGATTATTTTGACCAGTGCCGTCTCTGTACTGTGGCCGGACCTAAAGCCTGACTGGAATTTTTCCAAAATGTCATTTTCATTTAGAAAGTAATTTAATTGGTTAAAGACTACTTTTTCGAGAACCTTACTTATAAACGGTACATTAGAAATGGGTCTATAATTGCTTAGGACATTTGGATCCAGGTTTGTTTTTTTCAAAAGCGGTTTCACGACTGCGGTTTTGAAAGCATTTGGAAAAGTTCCGGTCTCAAGAGATGTATTGATTATTTTCCGAACTGGTTCAGTGAGACAGTTAAAAGTTTTTTTAAGAAATTAAAGATTACAAGTTGATGACTTTGACGCTCTGTGTCACGATTTTATTAAGATCAGCTTCAGAGATACTATTAAAATGCTTCAAGGTTGCTTTATTGTCAGAAGATAGCTCGTGTGCGTCATTAATATGTCTGACAATACCTGCCCGAATGGTTGTTATTTTTAAATTAAAATACTGAGCAAATTCATCGCATTTTTCGGCAGACGCCATACCGAGAGGATCCATAATTGGTACAGGGTTTAAAAGCTGGTCGATTGTTGAAAATAATACCCTGGAATTGCCATTGTTCTCTGCAATGATTCTTGAGAAATAGGCTTTTCTCTCAGAGCGAATGACATTATTATATGCAATAAAAATGCTGCGGTGTATCTCCAGTTTAGATTTCCTCCAAGTTCGTTCAGCTGCTCTGCATACCTTTTTTTGGGCACGGATAGTAGCCTACTATTTATCCAAGGTGAAGTTTTACTACATAACTTCGTTTTAGTCTTAATTGGAGCAACAGTGTTTAATGCACTGCTCACGTTATCATTAAAGGCATCGACCATTTCATCTAATGAATGAAGTTCGTTACATAGATTAAGAGAGTTTACAAGCTCAGAGAATTTAGTTTCCGCTGTGGCGTCCAAGAACCTTTTCTGAATAGTACATTTTCTTTTATTGCATTTAAGAGAACATTAAAAAAAAAAACCACAGAAATGATCAGAGACAGTTATATCGGATACTGAGACATTTTCAATGCCTATCCCATAAAATATTACCAGATCAAGTGTGTTGCCTAATCTATGGGTAACTTCTTTAACGTGTTGAATTAATCCTAGTTTGTCTAAGATGTCCAGGAAGTCCATGGCCTTCAAGTCCGTACTACGGTTGATGTGAATATTCATGTCACCAGTAATGATTATTATGTTATAACTCATGATGACAGTAGATAATAGCTCAAAAAGGAATTCTGAGGATTGTTTTGGTGGTCTGTAAACTGTTAAGATAAGTATGTTTGACTCTGCTTTTAAGACGATGGCAAGATATTCGAAGGAAAGAAATTTACCTAAATCGATCTGGGTGCAGCAAAATTGGTCTGAAAAAATACGGCTAAACTCCCGCCTCTTTTATTCTGTCTGATTGATTTAATAGACCCGTCGTTTGGGGGGCATGATTCAACAAGGGTTGCAGAGCCGTCGCTCTTCAGCCAAGTCTCGACAAGGAATAAAAAGTGCAGTTTCTTCTCGGAAATAAAATCATTAATTAAAAAGCTCTTATTAGTAAGTGATCTGACATTAAAAAGTGCAGTATTAATGTTCGTATTAGAGCGTGTGCTATTTTTGGGGCAGTTAAAAAATGGAATTTTAATCAGGTTATCGACATTCAGTCCCGTCTGTAGTCTCTGCCCACATTTTCTACGTGTGGTAATCATGGAGGGAATAATAGCAGGTTCAAGTTTATTATGCACGATAGAAGAGGCCTTTCGAGCAGATTCCTGTTCCCTAATTAGATGGTGTTTTTGACACAAATTCGGCACTGCTATATATTTGGAATCCGAAAATTCCTGTGTAGGTACTGTATGTCAGGAACTACTTGAGCCCAGACTACGTTGTAATTTTTTGCAATAAGGGCAGACCCTAGATCAGATGGGTGCAGACCGTCTCTATGTAGCAGTTTGGGTTATTTATGGAAGCCGGTCCAATTATCTATGTAGCCAAAGCCGTTTGAAGCACACCATTTAGACATACAATTATTTAACGTGAGCAACCTGCTGAAAGTTTCGTTGCCTCGACGTATCGGAATAGGGCCTGAACTAGTGACAGTTTCGGATACTTTTTTTTGCTACATTGCACATAGAGATTATATTTCTCTTAGTTATCTCTGATTGTTTAAGACGGACGTTGTTTGTTCCGATGTGGATAATGATATTGTTGTAATTATGTGCCTTTCCTTGGAATTTCAAATTTGGTTCAATATCAGTTGCCCTAGATCCAGATAGACAACTGACTCTAGCGTTAGAGAGTTACATTTCTCAGCATCGAGTCCCCTATTATGAAATTTCCTTGTTTTGTCTTTGTTATTGCACTATTACTCTGAGAGGTTTGCCCACTCGGGCCTACGTCCTCACTTAATGTAGACAGTTCTTCCTCAAAGTCGCTTAGAACCTCATATCTGTTTGTATGAGCGAATTCTGTGGAAGTGGAAAGTGGAGGGGTGTTTGTTTCGCGTCTTTGAGTGACCCATCTGCCAGTAGAGTTTCTGGTTGTGGGGGGCGCCATTTCAGATTGTAAACATACTATTAAGTGTAGTGTCCAACATTCTCTCCGCATGAACAATTTCTGTTAAAGTTAAAATCCTTTCGTGTAACTCTGTGTTTCCCTTGCATTCTTCACACTCATAGTCAGCTATAAAATCTTAATTATATTCTGACAATTATATTGCCTGACAATAAACATGTGACAGAATTTACATTTAATTACTCTTTTATCTTCCCTGTCAATTTGTGACATACTGCTAATTGTTCAACCACGCGAAAATCGCTGGAGACTACAATAAACCCACAAAAGCACAAATGCTACAATTGTTTCCACGAACGCGTGGTCAGGGTTTACGCCAAATATAACATTGCTATGCCACAAAGATACTCGCGTCAGCCACTCACACGCAAAAGGAAAGAAAAGAAAACACCCGTTTCTACTCACGGCCAAGATTAATGTCCGAATAAACAGACACATATAGATTAACAGTGCAATGGTGAATAAATCATTCGGGACAGGTCTGCACGAGACAACCCAACAGTACCAAGATAAACTTCCTCTCTGATCTTCCGATGGGTTACCGGAGTCGAGGCGGCTTTAAACGCTGAACTCGCGAGGGTAAGGAAGAACCATTTACGGGTTCGCCCGCACCCCGAAGCGTACCCCCACCCAGGATACCGTCAAAAACAAAAAAGACAAAATAATAAAGTGGTGTCAGCGCGTCGACTAACTACATTGGGTTAAAACATGCAGAGCACAAACACGGATAAAATACTCACCAAGCAAAGCCGATGAGGGAAAGGGGAACAAAACAGATAACAAGTAGTAGCCTAATTAAAAACTTTCAAACTTTACTCGGTGGTTTATATATTTTTTCCCCAAATTCTTTGAGTACTCTGGGATATATGCCATCAGGGCCTGCTGCCTTATTTGTCTTATTCTGTACCTTGGCTATACATTTAGGCATATTTATAACCTCTTCTCTAGTAAAACTCAACAAAGTAACTGTTTAGTGTGTTAGCAATATCCTTATTATTATAAACCAAAGTTCCTTCCTTATTCTTAATGCACTTAACTTTCCTTTTTCTGCTACAATATTGAAAAACCTTCTTAGGATTCGTTTTGGGGAAATTTTAATTTCAAACTGCCTTTTAGCTGATCTTATTTCATTTTTAGCCTTAGCCTGCATATTACAATAAGCTAACTTGTTTTTCTCTGAGTTTTCCTTTTTATATACTTTGTACAGTCGCTTCTTTTGCCTCAAAATCTCCCGTAAAGATTTAGTCACCCACTGCCGAGACAGTTTTTTCATCTTATTTTTCCTTACTTTTGGGATGAATTTACACTGTATTTCTACAATAACCCTTTTAAATGTAGTCAATTTTTCATTCACAGCTCTGCAATCTAGAAGTTTTACCCAATCTATATTACTTACCTAACCCTAATTTTCTCATTTTATTAAAGTCAGCTTGTCTGAAATTAAAAATTCTAGAGTTGGAGGAGGCTGTCTTAACTATATATCAAAAGTAACTGCACTGTGATTACTTGCCCCTAGTGGTTCTACTACCTCTGTGTTGCAAATTCTATCAGGATTGTTACACAAAACCAGATTCAGTATTAATTTTGCTCTTGTAGGCTGAGTAACAGACTGTACCAAAAAGCAGTCATTGACCCTTACAGATTGTAAACAGATTAAATGCTAAATGGAATTGAGTTAGATTCCCATTCTTGTGTGAAGTGAAGGATATCAATCAAGGGATTGCAGTTTCACCATCAGATTAGTAGGAAATGTGTTTTGCTGACAGGTAAAGGCAGAATGTTCATATGTGCTCTGCCACATGTTGTAGAGAGCGACTAAAGGCCCCAAATTCTAACAAATTGGTATGATAGTGTCGGAGTAATCTGCTGTCATGTCATTGTATTTTAATGACATTAATGTCTTGGATTGATTGGAGTCCTAGCCTATGTCAGCGATTTCACTTTTACCAATGATTGCTAACCTATTTTTTGTGCTACGTTTGAGTGCTACTCCTTCATGGCCAGAGGACATTACACAGTTTCATTCCCAATTTACACTGGCTAGACAATACATGACTTTCAAAATTGGAGAGACTCCCACATTTCTCTATCATCTTTCCTGTAATATTGTGTCTTGCCATCCTAGTAGTGCATACACATGGCGATGTAACAAGGACAGGGAATCACGCATAACAAGATTCTTCACTTGTGTGGTCGTAAAGGAACCTAGATGTATCCCACTGATCTCTCGTGTGGAGACAAATGGAGACAAATACAGAAAATGACAACACAAAACAAATATGGAGCTGGACAGTCAGCGACAACTGGCAGCATTGGTTGTGTGCTCACTGGTCTGTGTGGAAAAGCCAAAGAAACGGGTCAGGTCAGATATGCTAGAGCTTGGATGGGGGAATGCTCAGGCAAGATCTGTCTGTTCTGCAGAAAGCTGGATGCGAAATCTAGCATAGATCGATTATAGGCCAAAACAAAATCACAATTCAACCAGCCTCTCCACAGTTTTTTTTCTGTCAAACCAACTGGCAGTGTGCTGGCTTCCTCTTCATCACTGTTATGCTCTGAGCTCATTGGCTATCGCCAGTTCCCATTCACAATTTTGAATAAATGAATGCACCTTTCATTGATGACTTTACAAACCTATACTTGTTGGCGATTATGGAGCATGATAACATTCACTGTAGTGTATTTTGTCTCCATAAAACTGGGTTACAGTTGTAAATTAAATTTGCTAGTGGCTCATTCTAAAATTAAGACATTTATTGAGTCATCTCCAATATTATTCAAATGTAATTATCTTGGGATATTTTCCAGTAACATTATTTAATTACTGCGATGGATTGGCGACCTGTCCAGGATGGGACGCGGGGGGCTGGAGCCTATCCCATCATGCATTGGGTGAGAGGCAGGAATACTGACCAGGAATAAGCGGGTTAGATAATGAATGAATGAATGAATTCTTTAATTATGTGTTTTAGACTATTGTGCACATGTAGAGTGATGCTCTTTGAAAATCTGAAGGTTTTAATAATAATAATAAAATAATAATACATTTTATTTATAATGCACTTTTTGTTTTAAGTAAATCTCAAACTGCTACAAAAGAATAAAACAGAAAACAAACACAACGATGCATAAAAACAAACACCAAGTTAAGAAAAGGCCTTGTTAAAAAGGAAGGTTTTTAGGCCTGATTTAAAAGTGCCCAGATTCTGTGGTTCCCTCAGGTGGTCAGAGAGAGAATTCCACAGGCAAGGTGCGGCCATACAATTCTATAGTAATTAGTATGTTTCTAATGTATTACGTTTTTGTACATTTCCAGTAGGAACTTCAGACTAGACTTCATACCTATATTTGTTAAATCTGCATTTGCAAATGATGTATTGACACAAGGTAGGAAATAAACATTTATTTAATCAATTGATCTTACTATTCAGGCTTTGGGAGCACATCCATTGAATTTTGAAGAGGCCATCAAGCTCATACAACTGTCTGAGAGAGCACGACAGGGACGATTACGGGCCAAGTTCATGAGGGAGATACAGCAGGATGGAGAGAGGCAGAGGAGGACCAAGGACAGGGGCCTGGGCTTGACTGTCATCAATCATGCTGCAGTGCATATCCAGAAGGTGATGTAAATCCTGTCCAAACTATAAAAACACTATACATCCTTTTTTTTATTTTTACGAGCAATTCCAGAATTATGGATGTGATAATTGCACTCAAATTTTTCTTGTACACATTGGGAGAATCATTGTCCTTCAAGATTACACTGTTGACCACACTATCTATGTTGTAAGTTATTGCACACTGTCCCGTATACAAAATGACACTGAAAACACACTGCACAGGTGAGGAATTATTGCACACCACCCATATAAAAGTGTCACGGCACCTTAATTGAGCTCACAGGTATTACACACTGCCAAGTTTGTTAAGTATCACTGCAGCACAATATGTGTGAGGGAGGTATTGCACATTACCCAATATGTTACATATGCTGAGTTAGGCACACCCAAAATGAATATTGGAAAAACTGGTTGAATAGCAAAAGGGTCAGTGACAAATAAGGGTTGGCAAGACGAGCAATTCAGAAACCTTTTAAAAACTTGTTTTAAAAGCATGCAACAAGTTTGTTAAAATGTACATTTTGTGTTTCTGTTGGTTTCATGTTATTTGAAATTACATTTGCACCATTTTTTACAAAGATTAAGACTGAATGCACCCGAAAATGTCAAATGGTGTAACCACAAAAGAATAACAAATATTAAATATTTTATCCACCTAGAGTGTATGTAATTGTACTCATAAAAATAATTACTTTATTTTAAAATATCACATGAAAATATATTTTACTAGGATTATCTCTAAATTTAAATTGTCTTTGTTGTTGCAATATTGAGTGGGACATATGCTGAAAACACCCTTTGTTTTCTAAATAATCTTTGACAAATTATGTAAAAATTGTTAAAAACATGTATTTAAACTGCAATTGAGGATTACATTTCATTCCACATTAATTTTCCTGTATATTATCATATTTTTATGAAAAATACTGGTTACGCTAATTGACTCAAACCAGTTACACCACCTGACCATCTTGTTTCTAGAGTCAAAGGCCTTTGAAGAAAGGTTTGTTGAAGAAATTGACACTGAAAATCAAGCATGACAGTCAACAAGGTCAACTGAACTTGTGTTTTATTTTATTTCATTGTAGAAAAAACATTTGATAACAAGAATCATCATGGTGAACTCATGTCTTCTATTGTGATTTCAGTTAAGAAAAAATCTGACAACAAATTGGTAAAAACTCTCTCACACACACACACACTTCAGAAATGATGTGTGTGTGTGTGTGTGTGTGTGTGTGTGTGTGAGAGAGAGAAAGAAAGAACTTGATGTTTTATTTTATTTCAATGTAGAAAAACATTTGATGACAAGAGTCATCAGGGTGAACTCATGTCTTATATTGTGATGTTGATGAAAAAATGTTAGACAACGAATCAGGGTAAAAACATGTCTTCAAAAATTGTGTGTGTGTGTGTGAGAGAGTGGGGGCAGGGGGCGGGGATTGTGTGTTTAGGGCTGTGTGTGCGCTTTGCAATGTTTCCAGTGAAGTCCTATTCCAGAAAAGTGTGTGTCAGTGTGACAGAACATCTGAATATTCAGACTGTGTGTGCTTGGAAATGTTTCCAGTCCCCCGCCATGAGTTTTGAATGACGCAAGTTTAAAGGTTTAGGCTCAGAGATTACGTGCAGCACATCAGACTCATAATAGAATAGGAGGTCTGGTGGATAAGGCCAGGTGAAGACATTCTTCCCACCCAGCTGTTGCATGCAGCTCACTTCCACTTCTTCACCCACCACCTGGAGGACCTGTCCCACAAAAGGCTTACTTTCATATCTGACCAGAATGAACTTGCCTTTCAGATCCTGCTGACAGTCGGTAGATGTTGAGGGGAGGTTTCCTGGTAGGTTGCGGAAATCTACTGTAGATGGATTATAGCACCTGCAGATTCCAGGTCCCGCACAGAAGCATGACATTTCCCTCCACTGAATTGCAGCTGGCTCTTCAGAGGTCACTTGGTGAATTTTCAGTGTACCTTTCACGGCAGGAAAATGTTTTGGTACTGATTCGTCGTACTTTGCAATGGCTTCTTCGGATATCCAATAGTATTCAATGCTAGAGGGTTGATCCTTCAGGAAGTTGTAAAGTTCCTCAGCTGTTTGCAAGTCAGTGCCTCTTTGGACTGCTGTATCCGCAGTACGCTTTACAGCCCCACCCACTCCATCAGGAGCTCCTTTCCCATGCGATTTCTCACTGAAGTTCCAAGTGACCCTTTGGAAGCCACACAGAAAAGGCACTGTGCTGAGTAGATAAAAGTTTTTCTTGTTTCTGTATTGGGTCACTGGTCCATCACTGATGATATGTAGAGTACAAGGCGGTGTGTTACATTTGCCTATGGCATCCTTCAATACAGGCTCCATGTGAGCCCATACAGCACGTTCATCATGGCGGGGAGAGGCAGAGAGAGTGGCATAGGAGAAGGATGATGAGGCCGTATATGCCACACAGGTGTGGATTGTAACCTGCTTGCGGCTGCCACCGAAGTGGAAAGCCTGAATTTCACTGTTGAGCTTACAGCCATAGTTCTCAGAGAAGTCAACATGAATGCAGACTTCATCCTCACGTAGTGTTTCTTTCAGCTCGCTGAGTGTTTTGGCTTGGTGGAGCCAATTGAATTGGTGCTTAGCTAGAGAGTCCAGCTTCTTATTAAGCAAAGCCAACAGATCATCACACTTTCCGCTTTGTGTGACTTTTACAAAGTTAGCAAAGGTTTTCCCTTCTTCAGATGTGACTACCCTGGACCACTGCTGCCATGTTAGAACAGTTGCCTCCAGAGGTCCTTCAAACTCAATCTCGTTGAAAATAGTTCCACATAGTAAGTTAGTTTATTTAACATCTTTAATCAGCATCATAAACTACTGATATTTGTCAAAATTGGCCTCTAACAGAAAGGCTTGTAATGGGAGTCAAATGGTGTAACCCAGGGGTGTCAAACTCATTCCATCGAGGGCCGAGTGTGTGCAGGTTTCTGTTGTAACCAATGCATTACACCAGGTGATTTCAATTAGGTTCCCTCCTTAGTTGAAGAAGTGAGCTAATTAGTGAAATCACCTGGTGTAGTGCATTGGTTGCAACAAAAACCTGCATACACTTGGCCCTCGATGGAATGAGTTTGACACCTGTGGTGTAACCGGTTACACCATTTGACATTTCAGTTTAAAATCAAACTTGACAGGCATTATCATGGCCACCTATGTAAGCACATGGCCTTGGTGTGAATATTCCAAACAGAATTTTTAAAGTAAATACACATTTTTATAATTATGATGAGTGATCAATGTTTTCCTGGGGTCATACCATTTGACATGTAAACCTAAGCCATACCTCATACCTGACCATACCCTAAAAATGTCTAATTATCTCATATTTTAAAGAGAGCTACTAACCTTGTCATGCAGCAGTTAGAGTCATCAGGGGTCCTTCTTTGTGATATCAGTTCCTGTCACATGGTCTTCTTGCACAATATTAACAAAATGGCCCCTTGAATGGTGGTTACACCACCTTGACATGTCAGGAAGTTGACTTGACTGACATGATTCCCCAGTTTAATTATAATATTCAGAACAATGGTGTTACATTACTTTTATTTACTATTAAATAGTTCTAATGTAAGAGTATGCCAAACTAGTTAATAGGGTGTTTTATTGAGAATTTCACTTTTTTTAAGCAAGTTAAATTATTTGGTACAAAGTTTTTACGGTTACACCACATTGACATTTTTGCCATCATCCCTCAAATATTCTCTCAAAATTGATTAAAACCAGACATTTTTGACTAGGTCCTCAAAAAAAGAATATGCAAGTAATTTGTAAGTTTATTTACAAATTTTAACTCTCTTAAATGTAACTAAATCATATGGACACAAAAAAATGTGCGTCACGTCATTGACCCAAAAACAACAAAACTCTTCTTGTAACAAAATAAATGACTAGTTTGCTAGTAAGGCAGATTAATACGATGCATTTTTGAGTCAAGACATTTACATACCTTCACCTGCCGCTCACAAGCACAAGTTCAGCAAGCCATGCCGTTGTGGCAGGCACTATTAATAGCAGACCTGCTATCCAGGGTTTCAGCCTTCAGCCTATAAAATTATATATAAACCATTGCCAGATATTTTTATGCAATCCATAAACACTGGAGAAATACCAGATGACTGGAAGCAGGGCAGTATAATTCCAATATATGTATAAGAAGAGGGGCCGTATTGACCCATAGGTTATAGGTCTGTCAATTTAACTTGCATCTCATGTAAAATACTGGAATGTGGGACAAGTTGGAATCATTCTTGAAAAATAATAGTGTTTTAAGGGAGAGCCAGCATGGCTTTCTCAAAGGGAGGTCATGCAACAAACCTCTTGGACTTTTTTGAAGAGGCTACAAAGTGTGTTGGCCTGAACCAGGCTTATGATATTATATATTTGGAAAAGCATTTGACAAGGTACCACAAGAGAGGCTAATTTTTAAAATGAATTCAGTAGGAATTTCAGGAGTTGTTTCAGAGTGGGTTCATAATTCGCTGCAAAGGTGAATACAAAGAGTAACAGTAGGTGGGGCTGTATCTGACCTAGGTACTGTGGGACCTCTGCTCTTCCTTATTTACATAAATTTTCTTGATAGGGGTGTGTGGAGGGCGTTGGTCTCTGCGGCAGGGGAGTTGCGGGGTTGCCTCGCTTTTGCTGTGGTGGTGCTGTGGAGGACCTTTGGAACAGTTGTACTTTCTGGGGCCAGGTTTGACAATCTCGCAGTTGACGAGATGGTTGGAAGGTGCCTGGAATTCTAGTTCCAAAGGTCCCAATTATTTAATTATTATTCAATCAGTTAATTGGTGTGGAATTCATTTGCCTCCGCTGGCAAACTGACTGCCCCATCCCTCCGGGCGCCTGGCAGCCGCTCCTCGCGGTCTCGCCTCTTCTCTGTCCTGGTCCCTCGTTGGTGGAACGACCTCCCACAATCGGTCAGGACTGCGGAATCACTTCCAATCTTCCGCAAGAGACTCAAAACCCACTTCTTCAGACTCCACTACCACTGAACACTGTCCATCTAGTCAATCTGTCGTCACCACTGTTTACTTGTTCTACACTGTACACAAAAAAAAAAAAACACGAACCTTTTCTTTCCCAATGTTACAGGTATGATATGCAGATGCCTGCAATTATGTCTATTGCCGTTTTACTGGACTGATCTCGTGCGCTAACTATGATTGTTCTTACCTTGTATTAATGCACATCTTGTAAGTCGCTCTGGATAAGAGCGTCTGCTAAATGCTTAAAATGTAAAATGTAAAAATGACTGATTGTGTTTGTGTGTGAGAATGTGAATTGCTTAGTGTTGAGTGATTGTGATTGGGTGAGTGAATAATAGATGGGTGATTGCCTCACAAGTCCCACCTGAGCCAGGCAGAAAGTAAGCCTATTTGGTTTAATTTAGAGTGTTAGTTTAATGTGAGTGACGTACTGTGTGTGGAGTTTCCCCTCAAGGGGGTTTCCGTGTCAGAGGACGTGGAGTCTGGAGTCTGTGTTGAGTTCTGTGTGCGTTTGTGTGACTGAGTAGAGTGCTTCTTGTGTGTCTGGAAAAGAGAGAGAGAGGGCGCACTGAAATAGTGTCCGCCTCTCTCTCTCTGTGTGTGAAAATGACAGTTCGTGAAATGTCTGCCCTACTAGATGTGCCCCTGCACAGAGCCCTGACCTCAACCCCATTGAACACCTTTGGGAGGAATTAGAATGCCGATTGCGAGCCAGGCCTTCTCGTCCAACATCAGTGCCTGACCTCACAGATGCTTTTTTGGCTGAATGGGCACAAATTCCCACAGACACACTCCAAAATCTTGTGGAAAGCCTTCCCAGAAGAGTGGCAGCTGTCATAGCCACAAAGGGGGGTCCGACTCCATATTAATGCCCATGGTTTTAGAATGGGATGTCCAACAAGCTCATATAGGTGTGATGGTCAGGTATCCACTGACTTTTGGCCATATATTGTAAGTGGGGTCAGCAGAACAAGAGACCACAAGTGGAAATGAGGCAAATTCTGCACGGATATTAGGAAGTTTTTCTTTACACAGAGAGTTGTCAATGTCTGGAACAGCTTGCCAGGTCGGGTAGTAGAGGCAGAAACACTTGGGCTATTCAAGTCTAGGCTAGATGCAGTACTAGATACTCTTTAGATTAGGACATGATGAGCCTAGATGGGCTGAACGGCCCATTCTTGTCATTATATATTCTTATGTTCTTATGTACCTGCGGGGAGAATGGAAATGATTGGTATCTGTTGCGGACGGCCACAATGTGCTGCTGCCGCTTCCAGTTGCTATTTAACACTGACATACACCACCTTGAGGCTATCCTGATGTTCCTTGACCCAATCCTTGGGGGACCCCCAGGCAGGATCTTCCTCTGTAGCACCTAGGAGGAAGTCGACTGTTAGACAAACATCAGCTTGTGGGGAGATAATCTTTCACATTATCTGTTACCTTCTGGGTGTCGTGCAGCTTTTCTCTACTCCGTATAGTTGACATAAGTGTTTCAACAACTCTCCTTCAAAGTTGCGGCCCTGGTCTGAATGGATGCGTCTTAGGATACCATAGGCGTAGAACCACTTTTTAGTAATGTTTAGCTTTAAGCTATGTTTCTGAAGCCTTCAGGACCATTTCAAGGCACTGGAGGTGCTCCTGGAAGGAGGAGGAAAAACTACCCCATTGTCAAAGTACAGCAGGAGAGAGTGAAGGCTCTGATCACCAAAGATTTTCTCCATTAACTGTTGAAATGTGTCTGGAGTATTCGACAAACCAAATAGCATTCTATTAAACTCAAATAGCCCGCATGTAGTACAGAAGGCTGTCTTTGTGCCATTTGAACTTGATTATACCCACTGGGAGCTCCAAAGTTGAAAACCATTAAGCCCCATTTAAGACATCAAGGGGTTCCTCGATTTGGGGCAGAGGATAGGCATCCTTTCTGGACTTAGCATTCAATTGCCGGTAGTCTACACAAAGGCTTATAGTATGATCCTTCTTTTGGACTATGATAATAGGTGAATTGGATGAATAGAGGCTACAGTCACTCTTAACAATATCATACTCCAGAAATTCCTGAATATATGCTTTAACCATTTCCTCCCTCTGACATTTGGTAAAGGAATCAGGGGAATCAGTCTTTTACAACTAGAACTCCCATTTTCCCAACACCTCCATGTCCAGCTGTAGGTATCCAACATATGGGATTTCCAGCCCATTGGAACTCCACATCACACTCACCCACCACTTTAACCCATGTGTCACATGAGAAGGCTCCTGGTTGTGGGTTACTCACATGCTTACCCTCCTCAACCCACCGCAATGCTTCACTGCAAGCGGTCAGAAAGGAAATATTAGGATTTAGTCTCACTAAGCACTTCATTTCTCTACGAAGCATATTGTCTTGAACGTGTTCACTAAACTGGTCTTGTAGGACAAAATCAACATTTAAAATACTCTGAGGTTTTTTTCATTTCACAGTCTCCATCAATGATGTTAAGGCATGGGAATACTCACGTAGCGTTTCCCCCTCATGTTGCCGGCGCTGGAAAAACTGCCTCCCAATATAGGACTGAGAGCACCCATGAATTTCAAGCAAGATAGTTCAAACTTGATCAGGGTCACTTCAAACTGTAGCCGGTCTAAACTTTATTTCAGTTTTAGCTTCTCCATCCAAATGGTCATAAAGAAACAATGCCTGTTCTGCACAAGACCTATGCCTAGTTTTTAAAGACCGATGATGATGATGCAAAATATTAGAATCTATTATTAAAGATAAACTAGAAGTATTTCTAGAAAATTACAACATCCTAAGGGATAGCCAGCATGGTTTTTGCAAGGGTAGGTCATGTCAGACAAATCTGCTGACATTTTTTGAGGAAGCAACCAAGTGTCTGGATGAGAGAAAGGCGTATGATATTATATACTTAGATTTCCAAAAAGCATTTGATAAGGTGCCACATGACAAACTCATTATCAAAATGAGAGCAGTAGGAATTACAGGAGGTATTTTAAAGTGGGTTCGGAACTGGTTACTGGATAGAACACAAAGGGTAGTAATCGGCGGGATCTTATCCGAGGAGGGTATAGTGGGAAGTGGAGTTCCGCAGGGATCGGTGCTGGGACCACTGCTCTTTATCATCTACATAAATGACATTGATATGGACATTGAAAGTACATTAGTTAAATTTGCAGATGATACAAAACTGGGAGGCTTAGCAAATAGTCAGGAATCTACTAAAGTAATCCAAGACGATCTGAATAGAATCCAGAAATGGGCAGAAACCTGGCAAATGAAATTTAATATAACTAAATGTAAAGTTCTACATGTGGGGAATAAAAACATAGGACAGGATTATTTTATGGGAGGTAGAAAACTAGAATGTGCACACGTAGAAAAAGACCTAGGAGTCCTAGTTGATCAAAGCTTGTCAGGGACTGGTCAATGTGCGGTAGCAGTTAAAAAAGCCAACAGGATGCTGGGATACATAGCCAAGAGTATAGAGTACAAATCGAAGGAGATCATACGCACCTATACAATGCCCTTGTTAGGCCACACTTGGAATATTGTGTGCAGTTCTGGGGACCGCATTACAAAAAAGATATAGATGCGCTGGAAAAGGTCCAAAGACGGGCAACCAGACTGATTCCAGGCATAAAAGACAAGTGTTATGAGGAAAGGCTAGAGATGCTTGGACTATTCAAGCTTAGTAAAAGGAGACTTAGGGGAGATTTGATTGAGGCTTTTAAATTTATTAAAGGAATTAACAAAGTGAATTTTAGGAAATTATTCAAGTTGAGTTCGGTTAGCAGAACGAGGGGGCATAAATGGAAACTGACAAAGGGTAAATTTCACACGTACACTAGGAAATATTTTTTCACACAGAGAGTGATCAATGCGTGGAATAGCTTGCCTGGACATGTAGTAGAGGCTGAGACACTAGGGGTATTCAAGGCTAGGCTCGATCCAGTGTTAGACACTCTAGCCTTTGGATAAACTAAGCATGTGAGCAGATTAGTGGTAGGAACGGACGAGCAGTGTTGGGGTGAATGGCCTGTTCTCGTCTCCCCCTTATGTTATGTTATGTTATGTTATGAGCCTCCTCCACCCAATCCTCTACAGTCAAGGAATCACTTGTGATTTTACCAGAAAACCTGAAATTTCCTCTCTCTAGGTACATAAACAAAATTTTCAGTGACAGGGTTAGTAATTGGGGCACCTGGAAGGGCACTTTCCGTGGCAGAGGTGGTTGCACCAGTTCACTCATTATTTGTCATTAGCAGCATGCTATAGTTGTACTCGTTCTGTTAACAACCTAATTTGTTTATCCATGTTCTTGATGGACATCAGGGGAAAGTAATAGAATACACAAAACAAAGAAAGTTATTTCACAAGACAAGTTAAAAAGTCTGAAGTTCTGAGCAGATGCTTCTGGAGGCATTACAAAAAAAGCCTTTTATTTAAAAAAACTTACCAGTACCCAACTTGTACAGCAGCCTCTGATCCTGCCAACTACACCAAATGTGACCTATAGGAGCTCTAAGGTTTCGTTGGTTAGTGGAACCGACTACGCCTGTTACCTGTTAGACACAGATTGATATTATTATGGAATTGGCCATAGTAGTAACTGTGCTTTTTCCTAATTTTATCCCAATTTTGAATGCCCAATTGTATTCTAAGCTGCGCTCCCTACAACCTCTGCTGTCAATTCAGGAGAGTGCAGATAAGCACTCCTCTGAAACGTGATGTCAGCCACCACTTTTTTTTTCACACTGCAGTCGATGAGTTAAGGCCAATTTATGCTTTACGTGACAAGTGTCGCAGGACAGAAGTGATGTCAAAATGACAGAAATATGTCACAGAGGGTGAAAAATGACCTCCAGAAAAATGAAAGGTGGCAGACGCCTTCATAAAATGTTGCGTAATCTGATTGGTTAGGATGACGAGGTAAACTCCATTGCCATGGAGATACAGAATACTACTTCCATCTGACTTTGTTTTGATGTTTTGATGTTATTGCAATGGACGGCTTTAAAGAATTGTTAGCAGAGGAGGTATCCTCAAATTTATAACTCCTTAAGAAATGATTACTATATGATAATGAACCAAAACATATGTCAAATAAGGTGAGATTGTGAATATTAGCTCCCCACCCTCTCAGCTTGCCTCACAGCCTTGCTCAGTCAGAGAAAAAAGTATTAAGGATGATTTATTTGGCACACTCTAAGGTAATTTACATGAGAAATGCAATGACTGTGTAGGACCTTCACATACATCTTGAACTAGAAGGAGATAAAGGGTCGAGAAAACAATGTAATATTTATGGCATATTCTAATCATTTATGGCATATACTGCTGTGAAAAATAAATTCTTGTCAAAATATTCTCATGACGTGATAAATGTTGATGAATATTTGAATACTCCTCAGGAATGACTAATTAGGTTTGAATCAAATGTTATGCTTCAGGGACAGCCCTAATTAAGAACCTACTCCAGCTGATATTTTTCTTATTTCTTATATACAGAGGATAGACAAAATATTGGAAACACCAAACAATATATGAATATGTATTAACTAATAAGGAGGGCCTCCCTTGAACAGTTTCAATCCGTCTTGGAATATGAGCTTTGAATGGTTTATAGTGGGATATTGGACCATTCTTCAACAATGAAAGCCTCCAGTTCTTTGAGAAATGAAGTCAGTGGAAATCTACTCTGCACTCTACATTCTAACTTACAATACAGGTTCAATGATGTTTAGATCTGGTGGTTGGGGAGTCTAAGGTGTTTGACTTTATCCCAGTGTTCAAGAAACTACTCTTGAATCCATTTAGCAGTCTGTATGGGGGCATTATTGTCTTGGAATATGGGAACGTCTTGAGGAAACAATGTTTGCACCTAGCTGCCTAAAATGGCTTCATGTTCCTTGGCTGTAATTTTGTTATGCAGAGTTATAATTTGACCCAATGACTCCCATGAGATGGCTGCCTATACCATAACAGATCCACCAGCATGCTTAACAGTGGGTCGAAGGTTTCCTTTGGCTTACTCCAAACATAAACCATCCAAATATAGGAAAAATAGTTCTGCATTGCTTTGGAGGGCAAGGCTGGTCTGCCTGTGGAAGTCCAAGAGCAAGCAGGGGGGCAGTGGGCCTTTGGACACGGTGTGCGGGTCACTCTAGTTAAGTAGGGCAGCTATTTATTTTCTACAGTCACTGAAGATAAACTTGTTTATGAACTCAAAGTAGCCGGGGGCTAGGTCTTGGGCTAAGGAAGAAATATACTGTTCGGCTATGGGGCGCTCCATCTCTGTGTTTGGAATGGAGGGCAGTGTACCTTAACGTACAAGTGTTTCATGTGATTATTAAACGTTACCTATGGCATTGCAGTGGCAAGTGCCTTGCAGTGTCACTGGGTCACTACACTGGTTTTAAGTTTAAATGGAGTGGATTATTCATACTTACAATTTGAATACTTCTTGACAGGTTCACAAACTGCAGTATGGAGTAACTACAGCACCAGCTTGTGGCTTTAGCTACAGTCATGGGAGACCACTAAGATTACACGCAAGCTGAATTATGGAAATAACAACTTGACGGCACATATGCTTAACGGTTGATTGGGTGCGAGCTGAAATATGGCGTAGTAAAAGGTAGGCGGCACAAAGCTTAATGTTTAAAGTGTGGTGTCCCCAGGGGTTGGGCGACACTCACGGACCTTGCAGAGAGCGTAGGCAAGTTCAAGAACCCAGAGGAGGCAGTATTCGAAAACAAAATGATAATTTATTAAACTATTACTTACAAACATAAAACAAAGGGTGGGGTCTTCAAGGGAATACAAACACATAAAGTCCACAAATCCTATCTCGTCGTCAAAGCCAAATCCAAAATCCAGTCCGTAGTCGTTATCCAAAGCAATCCAATTTTCCTACACAAAACAAACACACTCCAACACTTTCCAAATACTGGCTGGTCAATCGACTTCACAGTTTCACTCTCCAAAAACACACAGCAACTCCTTTCCACACACGTAGCAACTCCTTTCCACACACGTTCCTACTCCTCTCCCAGTGTAGTGGGAATCAGCCCTTTAAATAGGCCTTGAAATGGCCTTCAGCTGGTCGTTAGTCCCGTTACTTTCACTCGGTTCAGGTGTTACTGTGGCCTGCTGGGAAATGTAGTGTTTTTGGCTGCCATGTGTTGGAGGCCAGGCAGCCATTTTCTTGTGCAGCCCATTGGCCTGCCACAAAAGGTTTACCCAACCTGAAATACAAGGTAGTGACATCTAGGTGACCTTGTTTAGCTTCCCAGGGCTGGTAGCATGCTGTGGCTTAATTAAACAAGCGGTTGAATTAACGTGGTTAATCCTAATGGCTTTACTTGAACTGAATATCATGGCATTCAAATGCAGGACAGAAACTATCTCAGTTTCTGTTGGCTCTAAAGCATAACTGTATTAACTGTGGGGTAGCAATAGCAACTGTAAATTGATCCCTACTGGTTTTTACGATTAATAGGTGTTAACATAAGTCATGGTTATCACTGTATTGATCTCAAAATAATAGCTTTTAGCTAAATCTGATTTTAAATTAATTAAACAATGATCACAACAATGCACTTGCTTGTAAGCACAATTTGGATTCTGCTCTGTGGCAGGCTTGGTGTGGTGAAAATGGTCTGGAAAATGGTGTCTAGAATTTAAATTCTGAGATTATGTCAAAGGTTTTTAGTATTAATATCACACAAGTATGAATAATGTAGGGCAGTTCACAGAACTATGCCCTGAAGTAACCCTAAAGAGTGTAAACTGTGTTTATGTTGCCAGCTGGGAGCCAACAGGCTGGAACAATGGTATTGCCCCACATGCCTCACAACCCCCACACTGATAAAAGCAGTCCTGCTGTCTCAGCAAAACAGGATACGGTGGGGGCTGTTCTCAAGACTGTTGACCACATCACTGAGTTTAATGTGTTATACTGTAACTTCATCATTTACATATACAGTATAATCATGTTTGGTGTTGTTGGAGAGCTGATGTCATGAGAAGTGGGTTGGTGTCATTGATGATGTGGTACAGGTGGCGCTTACTAAAGATCTCAGAAGACTGTTCAAAAGTGAACGGTGCAAATTCAAATGATCTACACGTCAGCGGCCATCTGTGAAACTAACGTGGTGTGATGCGCGTACAGAAACAGTGCAGGCAGTGGTTCCGTTTTTCTGTGATTTTGTCCTTATTTGGTGTTTTATGGTTTCCTTTGATGTGTGGGGATATAGGGGGAAAAGTGGCATACTTCGAGGAGATTCGTACTACAACCTCCTGTGCAACTTTCGTGTATAGCCATTTTTGTCAAATTATCAAATTGAAATTTCAATGAATAATTCAATTAACAATTACAATTATATTACAATATTAATAGTCAATTAATCTTAATCAGATCACAACATTATACCAAATGTATAATATTGATGACCTAACCAAGGGGTTGAAAGCATCAAGGTTGGCTCAATTCAATAGAAGTGCAACATTGACAGACAACCTTGTAAGAAAAATCATATATGACATTTATTGGACATGAAGTATCAAAACAGCAAAGCACAATTCAATACATTAATAAACAATAACTGTATGTGTGTGTGTGTGTGTGTGTGTGGGGCACATTTGAGCGCAAGCTTGATGAGGCACGCGGCCGTGCATGTGTGTGTGTTCTTGATCGTGTGTGTGGATCGCGAGCATGTGCGTGCACACTCTAAGCACGTGGGCATTGAGACAAGATGGAGGGAAGTTTAAACCTAGGTTATTGCGTATGTTGAGATCGGAATGCCAGGTTAGTAGATAGCAATACATGCAAGACCTGAGTCTGTGTGCTGTATTTTATCACTAACACAGTCAGTCAGTGAGCAGCTATGCTAGCTACAAAACCAATAGTAAGCACAGTCCTGAACCATGATACATTTTACAACATTCAGTCACGAATATAAACTGTCCGTTATTAACCTATGCAATGCCCAGATGCTACAGCCTTGCTGTTTCATTTTCTCCGCGGTCAGCGGGGTTCTATGCATTTCGGGTTCGGAAGAGAATGTGGGAAGTCCGGTCGCAGCTAAACACGAAAATAAAGCAGTCAAATACAAAATCATTAAATTGAGGGAAACAGTAACCAAACCTGCACTTCCACCTCCATGCCCCAAAAAACTCTCATCAGGCATGGCAGGCTGTGCTTTTATAATGGCCTAACAAAGGCTATGGCTCACAGCTGAGTTGATTGCTCATTAGCCTCAGGTGAGTCTGCCTGTAAGTGAGGCCGCTGCTGTCCAAGGCCCTGTAGTCCTCTCCAGGCTGTGGGAGGGAACAGGAACACCTGACAGCAGCCAAAAGGTGCAGCCCTCTCTACTCCTCCCTCCACCTCTCCCAGTGTAACATAGGTATACTTCTGTCAAAAGATGAAAGATGAAACAATCTAGCTAATCATATGAGACTATCCCTAACTCCAGGTGGCTCTGTAAGCCTAGATTTCCTGTCCTGAAAATACAATCGTGCACCCAAATTGTGCTTTTCCTATTTCCTAAGAAAATTAGGCGTACTGCATATCTTAAATTAGCTGAAAAACTAAAAAACTTGGAAATAGAACACCAAACTACTCCAACTTTTGCAAGAAATAAAGACTACTAAAAGGGAAATAGATGATATTTTGAGAGGAGAAGTAGATAAGATATGTAAAACAGGATTTTTATGAAGTTGGCCCTAAAGCTACTAAGCTATTAGCAAGGCGAATCAGGAAACAACAGGCAGTAAATATGATACACAAGATCAGAGATCTCCGCTCAGATCAACTGAAATATGAAATAGAGAACACTTTCAAAGATTACTATAAGAACTTGTATACACAACCACCCTCGTCTGGTGAAGAGGCAAAAAGGCAGTTCTTCTATTACTTTGTAATATATACAAAGAAGCCATGACTGCTTATAACAAAGCAATACGTCTGGCAAGAAAGGATTACTTCTCCAAGGTTATTACAGAGAATGCTGGTAACTCTAGGATATTATTCTCCACTATTGACCAGCTACTCAACACTGCCCCCACCCTTCCGCAGTCCTCTGCATCAAAATGTGAAGAACTCGCATTGTTCTTCAATAATAAAATAACCTAAATTAGAGCCAGTATTACCTGTGATGTAAACACAGACGACTTCTGCAAACCCTGTGAAAAAGATGTAACCATGGGAAAATTCACCTGCATTACATTAACTGAGCTTTGTAAAACCGTCACTGAGTGTAACTCCTCCACCTCATGTATTGACCCTGTACCTACAGCATTTTTTAAGCGGATGTTCGACAGTGTTTCAAGTCATGTCCTAAAGATTATAAGTACATCTCTTCAAACAGGCATCTTCCCAGATGCCTTCAAAACAGCTGTTGTAAAACCCTTACTAAAGAAACCCAACCTAGACAGTAATGCGCTGACCAGCTATAGGCCGATATCCAACCTTCCATTCATTAGCAAGATACTTGAAATGATAGTTTCAGTCCAAATAAACTATTTTCTTAAAGAAAACAATATCCTGGAGGAATTTCAATCAGGCTTTAGAACATGCCATAGCACTGAAACTGCTCTCACTAAAATAATCAGCGACCTCAGACTAAACTCTGATGCAAATAAGGTCTCAGTTCTGGTCCTCTTAGACCTAAGCGCAGCATTTGACACAATTGACCATGATATCCTAATTAATCGTCTCGAAAAGTTGGTTGTTCTTTCTGACAGTGTGTTAAACTGGTTCAGAACATATATTAAAGGGAGAAAGTATTACGTCAGGCTTGGAGATCATGTGTCTGAGAAACATGACACATGTTTTGGGGTTCCCCTGGGAGCTGCCTCGGTCCATTACTATTTTCGCTATATATGCTGCCACTTGGGGACATCATTAGAGAGCACACCGTATGCTTCCATAGCTATGCGGATGACACGCAACTGTATATCTCTGCTGAACCAAATGATGCTGCAGCTATAAACTCTATTACTACCTGTCTTATAGCAATAAACAAATGGATGAGCAACAATTTCTTAAAATTAAACGAGAGCAAAACTGAAATCCTACTAGTCGGCCCTAAAACAAAAAGAGAAATGCTGTTGAATAATCTGGGGAAATGTACTCCTTGGATTAAACCTTGTAAAAGGTTACAAGTCTCTGTGTTATCATAGATTCAGATCTAAGCTTCAAGTCCCACATTAACAAGGTGACAAAAACATAATTTTTCTGACCAGTACAACCATTTATAAATCAAAAGGACGCCGAAAAACGTATCCATGCCTTTATTTTTAGCCGACTCGATTACTGTAATGCACTTTTTACTGGCCTCCCGAAAAAAACCACGGAGAGACTTCAGCTCATTCAAAACTCTGCAGCTCGGCTTCTAACTAGAACCAAGAGAAGAGAGCACATTAGTCCAGTGTTAGCTACTCTGCACTGGCTTCCGGTAACATCTAGAATTGAGTTTAAGGTCCTGCTCCTTATATACAAAGCCCTAAATGGAACAGGACCAAGCTACATTGCAAACTCTCTTGTCAACTACGTTCCCTCAAGAGCACTACGATCATCTGCAGCTGGTTTATTGAAAGTTCCCAGCAACAGCCAAAAGAAGATCGGGGATGCAGCCTTTGTCAATTACGGCCCAAAGCTATGGAACACCTTACTTTTAGATATTAGGGGAGCTAGCTTGCTAAATATTTTCAAAAGTAAGCTAAAAACGTATCTCTTCACTTTAGCCTTTTGCTAATTATGCATTTAATGTACCCTATTTCTATCTTAATTTATCTACTTTTATTGTTATTATCATGTGGGTTTTATCTTCATTGTTTTTATATTGATTTGATTTTATTCTATTCTATTTTATTTTATTTTCATGTTATTTTATTTCTATTTTATTTAATTTTATCTCTATTTTATGCTTATTTTATGTCTATTTTACTGTATTTTATGTAATTTCTCTGCTGTAAAGCACTTTGGGCTGCAATTTAGTATGAAAGGTGCTATATAAATAAAGTTTATTATTATTATTACCTCTAGCTCAGGGGTGTCAAACTCATTCCATCGAGGGCCGAGTGTGTGCAGGTTTCTGTTGTAACCAATGCATTACACCAGGTGATTTCAATTAGGTTCCCTCCTTAGTTGAAGAAGTGAGCTAATTAGTTAAATCACCTGGTGTAGTGCAATGGTTGCAACAAACACCTGCATACACGTGGCCCTCGATGGAATGAGTTTGACACCTGTGCTCTAGCTGCTTGAAAAGTAAGCACCAGTGATTTGAATCTGATGTGTGCTGCGATGAGGAGCCAGTGCACAGAGTAGAGGGGTGACGTGGGTGAGCTTCGGTTGATTGAACAGCAGACGTGTGGCAGCATTCTGGACTATGCTGTAGAGCACTATGCTATGCTCTGTTGTAATGGCTTGATGGCACAGGCCGGTAAGCCTGCCAGCAAGGAATTGCAGTAGTCCAGACGTGAGATCACCAGGGCCTGGACCAGGAGTTGTGTGGCCTCTTGGGTGAGGAACGGTCAGATCCTCCGGATGTTGTGGAGGGAGAATCGGCAGGTCCGAGTGATCGCTGCAATGTGGCCCGAGAAGCACAGCTGGTTGTCCAGGGTTACTCCAAAACTCCTGGTAGACTGGGACGGAGACACTATGGAGCCCTTCGCTGGGAGGAAGAGCAGCTCTGTCTTCCCCAGGTTCAGTGGGTGGTGGGTGGACATCCAGGCAGGGATGCCGGCCAGGCATGCAGAGATCCGTGCCGGGACCTGGGTATCAGATGGAGAGAAGGAGAGAAAGAGTTGAGTGTCATCGGCATAACAGTGATAAGAAAAACCATGAGCAGAGATAACAGAACCAAGTGACTTGGTGTACAGGGAGAATAGGACGGGGCCTAGTACCGAGCCCTGCGGGACTCTGGTAGAGAGGATGTGGGGAGAGGAGAGGGATCCTCTCCAGGCCACCTGGTAGGACCGGTCAGCCAGGTAGGACTTGAACCATGTCAGTGCAGATCCAGAGATTCCCATCTCAACAAGAGATGAGAGCAGGATCTGGTGGTCCACGATGTCGAATGCAGCTGACAGGTCGAGGAGGAGGAGGACGGAGTTAAGGGATTAGGATTTAGCCATGTGAAGAGCCTCAGTGACCGCAAGGAGAGCAGTCTCTGTGGAGTGGCCTGTCTTAAACCTAGATTGGTTAGGATCAAGCAGGTCATTCTGTAGGAGATGAGCAGACAGTTGGCTGTAGACAGCCCGCTCTAGTGTTTTGGAGAGGAATGGGAGGAGAGAGACAGGTTGGTAGTTCGAAATGACAGCAGATTCAGAGAGGATTTTTTGAGGAGGGGGACGACATGAGCACTGACGACAAGAGGTTTAGGTAGCGAGATGGGTGAGGGAGGGTTAGCTGAGGGAGACAATGGGGGGAAGGAGTTGCAAGTGTCATAGACCTTCTCGCAAAAGAAGGATGCAAAGTCATCCACGGTTAGAGAGGAGGGGGGTGGGGGCGGAGGAGGGGTGAGGAGAGAGGAAAACGTAGAGTAGAGTTTGAGGATTAGAAGCAGAAGTTTGAATCTTTGAAAGGAAAAATACAGATTTAGCAGAGGAGAGGTTAGAGGAAAAGGTAGCCAGGAGTGTGTGGAAGCCAGTCAGAGCCTCAGGGAATTAGGATTTTCTCCATTTCCTTTCTTTTGCTTGCAGTTTGAGTCGGTCAGCCCGAATGGAGTCAGTTAGCCAGGGTGTCGGAAACGAGCAGGTTTAGTGGATAGAGGACAGAGTGAATCAAAGGAGGAGGAGAGAGAGGAAAGTAGGGTGGACGATACTTCCTCAGCAGGTAGCTGAGAGAAGTAATCAGTAGGGGGAAGGGAAGATAGAACAGTAGCTGACAGGGCAGCGTGGGAGAGAGAGCGGAAGTTGCGACGGATAAGGACAGTGGGGGCAGGTGAAGATGGTTTAGGCACAGTGGGGAGGGGGAGGGAGAAAGACAGAAAGCAGTGGTCAGACACATGCAAAGGAGATACCACAATGTTGGGTGAGGTGCAGTTCCTAATGAAGACCAGGCCAAGTTGGTTACCAGCCTTGTGGGTGGATGGGGATTCA
The DNA here is from genome assembly GCA_029706075.1 of Aldrovandia affinis. NCBI lineage: Eukaryota > Metazoa > Chordata > Actinopteri > Notacanthiformes > Halosauridae > Aldrovandia > Aldrovandia affinis. The sequence goes on from JAINUG010000059.1 coordinate 2,793,926, forward strand.
GCCATGGTGAAGTCGAAGGACTTACAGTACATGCCATGTGAAATCAAACTGGATTTCCCTTTACTAACAGGTATGGAAAGGATACCACCAGAGGAAGAAAACAAAGAGGGAGAGAGAAGAAGAGATGATTTTTCTGGGAATGGTGAGTTTAAAGTGAATTTATACTCATTTGTTAATATATAGTTAGAGAATAACATTAATGCATGTTGAGATCAATAATTTGCAGACCCTAATTGAATAATGAGTACAATGGACAGATTTCAATGATTAAATTATCCGTAAATATATACATCAATTGGTTAAGCAATGAGCAATTTCAATTACTCAACTCTCATGGCAGGTAAATATAATAATTAATCAGTTTAGTTCTGTGTCTGCGACTGGGGAAAGCACTGTCAATGCCAATCCATTTTAGATCAGTTGCAACACACAGTAAAAAAAAAAATCGTAAAAAAACAGAAATATTCTGGCAGCTGGGGTGCCAGAAAAAAATCATCAAATAACAGGAAAGTACTGTGA